>CM046069.1:75413787-76760340 GCA_025215515.1 Schistosoma japonicum
TATAGGATAGGAGAGCCAGATCATCTGAAAAGTCCAAGTCATCTAGTTGCATCCATGTTGTCCAGAGTATTCCGAAATTGTTATGAGATGCTGAAGTCTTCATGATCAAGTAAACCATCAGCAGGAAGATGAAGCGCGAGAGTAATCAGCCTTGTCTGATACCGGTCTTCGATTTGAATGAATCCGTTTGCTGACCTCCATGTATGATTTAACAATGTAGTCCATCGTAAAAGTTCCGTATGATGTTGACTATCACTCCGGGTACGCCCTTATGTCATAGAAGGCTCCATAATATTCTCCTATCCACGCTGTCGAATGCTTTTTCATAGTCGAGGAAATTGATGCAAAGTGGTGAATTCCACTGAATTGATTGTTCGAAAATAAACCGTAGAGTAATGATTTGGTCGGTATACGATCGGTCCTTACGAAATCCGGCCTGTTGGTCTCGAAGTTTGAGGTCGATTGGATCTTGCATTCGGTTTAATAACACTCTGTTGAAGACTTTTCCTAGTATCGAAAGAAAAGTGATGCCTCTGTAGTTCTCGCAATTGCTAAGATATCTTTTATTTGGTATCTTGGTGAGGTTTCCATTTTTCAGGTCTGCTGGCACTTGTTCTTCCTCCTGAATCTTTCTGTAGAGAAGGTGGAGTATCTTTGTAGTTGCTTCTATTTCTGTCTTCAGTGTCTCAGCTGGTATGTTGTCTGGCCCTGCTGACTCGCCACTCTTGATTTGTAGGATAGTCATTTTGATTTCTTCGACTGTTGCTGGGTCGGTGTTTATGGGGAGATCCGTGGCTGCTGCTTTGATGACTTGTGGGTTCAGTGGGGCTGGTCTATTAAAGAGTTATTCAAAGTGTTTTACCCACCTGTTTTGTTGTTCATACATTTCAGTGATTGATTAGCCAGCCTTGTTCTTGATTGGTCGTTTTGGCTTACTGAATTTCCCAGCTGGTTTCTTCATTGTCTTGTAGAGGTGCCTCATGCTTCCTTCACTTACAGCTTTTTCTGTTGTCATCGCCATGTTCTCAACATATTTCAGCTTATCCGACCTAGTGTTTCTCCTCTTCACTTGCTTAATGACTTTTGTGTATTCGGCCTGTGCTTTGGCTTTCTCTGTTCTTGTCTGGCTGTTATTAATTGCTAACGTTTTGCTCCTCCTTTCTCGGATCTTGTCCAGAGTACCGATAGAAATCCATTCTTTGTTTCTTGCGACCGAAATCTCCTGACGTGTTGAAGTTATTGTTTCCTTAATCTCTTTTAAATTGTCCTCCATATTAGTTACATCTTTTTCTAGTAGATCATGAAATGCTTGGAACTTATTGTTGAGAGTTATATTGAATTCGTTGAGTTTATTAGTATGCTGGAGAAGGGCTGTGTTAAACTTTTGTAATACTGCTGCTCTAGTTCACCAGTGCTTCTTTAGCTTCGGTTTCATTTTAGCCACCACCAGATGATGATCTAAAGCTATGTCAGCTCCTCTCCTTACTCTCACGTCTTCCATGGTCCTTCTAAATTTCTTATTGATGCAGACGTGGTCGATTTGGTTCTCCGTAATCTAGTCCAGTGAAACCCATGTGGTTTTGTGTATGCGTTTGTGTGAGAATGCGGTACCACCTATAATCATTTTGTTGAAGGCACATCGGTTTGCAAACCTCTCACCGTTTTCGTTCCTTTCTCCCATTTCATGATGTCTTCATATCCGGTGTTGTCCATCCCAACCTTGGCGCTGAAGTCTCCCATCAAAATGGTCTGGTCGTTGGCTGAGCATTTATCAATGATTGACTGCAGCCTTGCATAGAACTGATCCTTGTCGTCTTCGTGGCTGTCGTTGGTGGGTGCATAGAACTGGATGACATTCATTGTAATCCCTTCCTTTTTCGTTTTGAAGGATGCTTTGATGATCCTAGGTCCATGAGGTTCTTATCCTATAAGAGCCTTTTATACTTCTTGGGATAACATCAGTGCTACTCCTTGTATGTGTGAGGCGTTTTCTTTTTTGTGGCCGGAGTATAAAAGTACCTCTCCTGAAGATATTGTTTGCTGTCCAGCTTGTAACCAATGAGTTTCACTTATTCCAAGTATCTTAAGGTTGTATCTTTTTACTTCCTCAGCTATTTGCTTGCTTCTCCCTGTCTTCCATATAAAGAGGATATTTCACGAATCTACATTAATGGTTGATCTGATTGTCAGAAGGGGCATCGGCATCGTGGCTTCCGAAGAAACTCGGCTTTCAACATGAGGCGTTATAACAGACCTTCCAACTCCCAGGGCAGAGTTGAAAGGGTTATAAAGGTTTTTATTGGTTAGAGTTTTTTAGCGAGGTTGTTTTACGGGATGAGGTTGCTAACCCCATAATCGACTCTCGAAGTCGTGTTGATTATTAACCAGTAAAAACCATGGCAAGAAGCTTCTTAGTAGTACATGTTCATGAACTCATCTGGTGTCAGACCCAGAATCTTTACAACTCACACCCAGCTCTTCTAGGAGTGATGTTCAAAAGTTTACACACTTAATTGTGAATATTGTATGATGTTTAGTTCATGTTTAACATAATTAGAAACAACATTTATTACAGCCTTTAATATTAACTTAATGAATTTCCCTTCAGCGTTAATTATCACTGAATAAATGATAACTGTTCTCGTACATAGTTTTGTAGAGATTGATGTCTAGTTATTCTCTATAAGATTTGAAGATCTTCATTAGGATAATATAATGAATCATAGATTTGTATTTCGGTGAGTCCTTAAACAAGACTGACTAATTTTTCAACATTTCATAGTTTTATTAGCTAATCTTCTTTCAAGTTTATTGAATACTTTACAGATTGATGTTGGCAGAGTACTAATGAAAACTAAGGGGCACTTTTTGACAGTCGTTTTATCCAAGTATGAAACTCCTCAATAGTGCGCACCCTAGATTCCGTCCCAGAGGCGAATACCTAACCTTCTGCACAGCTGGATCGGCCGGCATTCAATGGTAAGTTTCCCACTTTCATCAATTCGTGATATATGGAACAACGATCATCCATTGTAATTGGTGATAACTGTCTCACTGCAGACGAGTCTGAATTCCATCAGTCACGACTTATCACTAGAACTAGAAAAACAACCTGAAGTTAATCATTAATGAACTGTTTATTGTAATTGAATTCCAAATTAATTTTTATTTACTTTATATAAGTATCTTAGCAATTTTTAACTGATTAGTATCCATTCTATACTCTCAATTTATCATGACTTCGCTAAGTGTTTCGATAGATTTTGTAGTTGAACCTTAACCACAGACTTGGTAATGTCTTACTATTTTCTATAATTCTAACATTTAAAATTAACAAGCCTAGAAACTGAAATTCAAAAAGGGGAAAATGGAATTTAACTTTATTAGTAAGTCTTACACATGTACAGAACTCATAACAATCCAGAGTGTTAATGAAACTAATAATCACTGTTGTAATTTATCTAATGGTAAATTGTCTAATTAAACCATGTAATAATTTCATTGAACGGTAACTAAATGAAGAGTTTTAAGCTTCTGAAATCTCCTTTGAAAAATCTACCAAGTTTCTCAAAATTATCACTTTAAAAATCTAGAAATAAACGCAACTATTTCATGAAAATATTACGGGTACATGTATTTTGTAATTTGCATTCATCACAGGTCGATCTAAGTTACCATTAAAAAAAAAGGAGCATTGACCAATTACTACGTCCTAATATAGGACTCCTCAACAATAGTCAATCACAACCTTGACTGAGATTGAACCCAAGACCTTTGAAATTAACTTTAAGCTAGTATATGTAGTTTGAACGTGTTGGAAGTAAAATACTTATCACCAATAGAAATAGATGATTGCCTTGATATATCATAAATTGACTGAAGTGCGAATCTAGACATTGGATTCTAGCTAACTCAATAATATAAATCGTTAAGCGTTCACCTCAAGACCTTAATGTCGTGAGTTTGATCCCTGATTATTTGGCTGATGTGAACTTGTTAATAGTTTCATACTTACTTACTTACTTACGCCTGTTACCCCTCTCGGAGGAGCATAGGCCGCTCACCAGTCTTCTCCATTCAACTCTGTCCTGAGCAATAATAGTTTCATACTACAACGAATAGCTTACTGATATTCTATTAATCATACTCAATTAAAATTAATCTGTGATGAATATTAAACAATAAATAAAAATTAATCTCTACAAAACCAGTTTAATTCAACTATACACATTCTTCTGTTTGTTTGTTTACTCAAAGGTTATATCTTCAATTTTCAAAATTTGTTTTAATGAATAAACGAATAATTGAATTTACAATGAAAACAAAATTCGATTTCTGTTTTTCTTTTTTTTTTCTAAATTTAATTCCTATCTATCTATCTATCTATCAATCTATTATCTATCTAATCTATCTCCGCGAGCGAGCGAGCGAGAGGAGCGAGCGAGCGAGCGAGCGAGCAGCGAGAGCGAGCGAGCGAGCGAGCGAGCGAGCGAGAGAGCAGAGCGAGCGAGCGAGCGAGCGAGCGCGAGCGAGGAGCGAGCGAGCGAGGAGCGAGCGAGCGAGCGAGCGAGCGAGCGAGCGAGCGAGCAGCGAGCGAGCGAGCGAGCGAGCGAGCGAGCGAGCGAGCGAGCGAGACGAGCGAGCGAGCGAGCGAGCGAGCGAGCGAGCGAGCGAGCGAGCGAGCGAGCGAGCGAGCGAGCGAGCGAGCGAGCGAGCGAGCGAGCGAGCGAGCGAGCGAGCGAGCGAGCGAGCGAGCGAGCGAGCGAGCGAGCGAGCGAGCGAGCTGAGCGAGCGAGCGAGCGAGCGAGCGAGCGAGCGAGCGAGCGAGCGAGCGAGCGAGCGAGCGAGCGAGCGAGCGAGCGAGCGAGCGAGCGAGCGAGCGAGCGAGCGAGCGAGCGAGCGAGCGAGCGAGCGAGCGAGCGAGCGAGCGAGCGAGCGAGCGAGCGAGCGAGCGAGCGAGCGAGCGAGCGAGCGAGCGAGCGAGCGAGCGAGCGAGCGAGCGAGCGAGCGAGCGAGCGAGCGAGCGAGCGAGCGAGCGAGCGAGCGAGCGAGCGAGCGAGCGAGCGAGCGAGCGAGCGAGCGAGCGAGCGAGCGAGCGAGCGAGCGAGCGAGCGAGCGAGCTAGCGAGCGAGCGAGCGAGCGAGCGAGCGAGCGAGCGAGCGAGCGAGCGAGCGAGCGAGCGAGCGAGCGAGCGAGCGAGGAGAGCGACGAGCATCGAGGAGCGAGAGCGAGCACGCGCGAGCGAGCGAGCGATCGAGCGAGAGCGAGCGAGCGAGCGAGCGAGACGATCTATCTATCTATCTAGCTATCTATCTATCTATCTAGCTATCTATCTATCTTCTATCTAATCTATCTATCTATCTTCTATCTATCTATCTATCTATCTATCTAATCTATCTATCTATCTAGCTATCTATCTATCTATCTATGCTATCTATCTATCTATCTATCTATCTAGCTATCTATCTATCTATCTATCTATCTATCTATCTATCTATCTATCTATCTATCTATCTTAGCTCTATCTATCTATCTATCTATCTATCTATCTATCTATCTATCTATCTATCTATCTATCTATCTATCTATCTATCTATCTATCTAACCAACTAACTAACTAACTAACTTACTAACTAACTAACTCATTAATTGATTGTATTAACTTATTTATACAAATAAGTAGTCAGTTAGTTACTTAGTCAATTAGTCTAACAGTAATAATCATTTTAAATGTGTTATGAACATGTTTAAAATGTACAATAAAATATTGATTGAATATTAAACGGAAGTATTGATTATTTTTTTCTTTTATATATACAAATAGATATTTGTATATAAAATTCAATCAATTGTAACGTTGTACATTTGAATAAGTGAGTAAATGTTTACAACTGAATGTTTAAAGATAATTTCTTATGTTTTTCTTTCTCTTCATTTTATTTAGTCCACAAGCATGTTTTCTTTTTGTTTAGACTAGTGTCTATGGTCAAAACAAATTTGTTGTTTTTTTTTATTATAAATTTTTGTTTTTTTTTTAGACCTAATGTTATTTGAAATGTTTTCATTGTTTAATCAATAAGTGTATATGGTATCCATCCATTTTAAGTGAAAGGAGGTACAGTAGGTAGGGAGGGAGGGGAGGGAGAGAGAAAGTGACTAGCTATTAAAGTATAATTTTCATTAAGAATATTTTATTTCAATCATCTTGAGGGTTATTCAAAAGTTTCTGTTATGCATATATTAGTGGCTGAGGCATAGCTTGAAATGTTAAATGTAGAATACAACAATGTGTAAAGTGGGGCTAGATATATCAGTTACTGAATACGTATTTTATGCGAAGGAGTTCAAGAACACTTTCCTGCCTTGTTGAGGAAAGGTAATAGTGGTTGCATTAAAAGAGTACTAATAAAGTATCTAGTTAATATTAACTATCAGAAATTCACAATGATGAATCTTTCAAATTAGTGCAAAGAGTGAACAGAAACCCTCTGAAAGTATTATGTTTTCAACTTTTATTTGTTGCTGAGGCCGTTGTCATATGAATAGAGAAACCGATAATGTGCACAAAAGAAAATTGTTCATCCACTCATTTCGCCTAGCACCTAGTTAGTAAGTTTCTATGTAATATTATTATATAGTTGATATTCTAATGCTCTTCATTTAAGTTTACAAATCTTCACTTATTATTCTTTGTCTCAGCATTATTTACCCAGATTGATTCAGGAGTGTTTCCATGTTTCTCTGAACTTATTTTCCTTTCATAATTCATCTTATCGCACTGATTACAATTCATCTTATGAATATTGTCATATAAACTAACCCAACATAATTAGGTAATTTCAATCTAGTTCCTATGACATTCGTTCTCCAACTTCCATTAAAGTCTTATTGACTAAAAGTAATTGTATGTACAATTCCTTTTGTTACTGTGTTTAACCAATTGTTGTTATTAAATTACGATATAATAGATATATACGATTGCAATGCATACAAATGAAATTGCCGAAAAGAGATCTCTTCACTGAACATTACTGTTGTTTTGTACGTTTCAGTGAATGCTTTTAGTTTAATACATAAAGTAATTGTTTGAAATGAAATCTTGACCAAAAAGTGTACACGAATGTTTCAAAGTTCTTCCACTAAATAAAGAGAGAAATATACGAATATGATGTGTACGTCAGACTTATATTGGATAACATTAACCATATTTTGTAGATTCAGATGGTTCAATATTACTAATTTGGTTGAGTCCTAGTTACTTTACAAGTAATTTCATTTATTTGTTAATTTTGATCTATCAAACAACTACTGATCAAAGTCTGATTGTATGATGAAAAATTTAACATTCTTTACAACACCATAATGACAGTCACCATGTCAGTCAGTCATTAGCAACATAGAATCTGGCATGTATACTCATAGATTCAAATTGTCATACAACCTTAACACGATGAAATCAATTTTACAAGAATAAGACGACAATAGAATGCAAAAAGGGAGGATAAAGTATAAATATGTATGAAAGAATAGTATAATTTAATATCACCCTGTGTCTCCACCGATTCATTATGATTATCCTGTGAAACCCAGCATCTACCAACATGGCTTAGACCAACAGTCAAATATTTTACTGACTGATGTCATATTTTGATTTGACCACTCCTACCATTCTTGCATCCTACTTCCACTCCAGTTAATAATGCACGATGAAGCAGACGGTGGTCAGGCATGCGCAACACATGTCCCAACCATCTCAGTCGATGAAAGTTTATGACTTAGACTGATTTGACGTTTTTCCAGTACTTTGTGTCTAACATCAATTTTACTTAATCGGTCATTTCGACGATACTACGAAGATTTCTATGATCAAATACCTGCAGTCTGCGCGTATGTTTTATTTTCACACCCTATGTTTCACATTTATAGGTTTAAACAGAGTGGACTACTGGACACCACACTCGGTCATTCGCTGGAAGACGGATATCTCTTCTACGCCACAAGTGACGTAAGTTGGCAAGAGCGAAGCAAGCTTTCTGAATCCTGGCTGAGGTTTCGTCACACACTGACCCGCCAAGTAAAGGATGGCGATGAGACTTCCGAGATAAATGAAGTGGTCACTCATTTGCTTCAATCTCTATGACCAATCTAGGCGACGATGCAGACCCATCTTAAAGTAACATTTCGCATTCAGATTGATAGAAACTTATCCCGAATATGTTCGAACTGTTACTCAAGATGCTCATAAGACTGTTCATAATAACGTTTCCGATAACCTATCACTCTGAGTATTTTCTAAATCAACATGGACTGACAAATTGATATATTATAAAGTGATGTGTGGAATATAACACATTTGCTTCAAGAACTCTTCATAAGCTGATTACAGCAGACCAAAGAAACATATGTGAGATTATTTGTAAACTATATGTCACCAACATAATCAACATAATGCATCAGTATGTCATTCAGTTATTAAGATTAATGGTCAGATCTATTAAGACTAAATAAACATTATATTATTGATTATCAAATGATTCGACGGTATTGATATCTCATTCTTAAAATGGTCAATCACCTCCCAAATAACTGAGCGATTACGCCTCTAAATGTGATCACAATGAATGATCAACTAATCGATCAATGTTTGTTACCATATGTGAAGCATAGGCCACCAAGCAACCTTTTTCAACCAACTCTGTCCTGAGCTTTCCTTTCCAGCTCTTGCCAAGTGCTCTTCATTCTTTACACATCTGTCTCTAATCCTCGATGCAACATGTTCTTGGATCTTCCTCTTTTCCTTTGGCCTTCAGGATTCCATGTTTATGCTTGTCTTGTGACACAGTTTGATGATTTCCTCAATGTGTGTCCTATCTACCTTACAATGGATGGTCATCGCGTTATATATCGCAAATTAATAGAAGTGGGAATTCTACCATTGATACAAGACAGTCCAATCGTGCATTGGGTTAAGCGTTCACCTGCTTGAAGCTTCTGGAAAGAAATCTTGGGTGTGCATTGTTGAGGAGCTCCATACTGGGGCGGAATAACTATTCAGTGCTCTCTGATTTTCATTAGTACCCTACCAGCATCAGTCTGTGATGAATTCAATTACTTATCATTCAAGTGAATACTACAAATCATTATGACATTTTAAAAAATAGTTTCTTCACATTATGGTTCTCAAGTAATCGTCATCGTTGGAATTGACAATAACTTTTTCATCCATTGTTACTATTTCTTCATAATACAGATTATGTAAACATGAATGTAATCAATTAATAAAAATTTTCTTTTAGCATACAACCTATTTCTCATATTCATTTTATTACGTATACAAACACACACACACACATGCACACAACCATATAGTTTCCCATTTATTAACAATATTAATGAGTAAAATTTTATTTATTTATTTCAAAATAAGAAATAAACATTGATTTCTGATAAAAAATAATAATAATAATAATAATAAACTTATATTCATTATGTTTTTATTTTGTTGCCATGTTTACATGTTTTCTGCTTTGTGTTTTTTCATGCGTGTGTGTGTGTGTGTAAGTTGTATATTCATATACATTCATAAGTATGTGTGTTGTGTATATAAAATTGGAGATATAAAAAGACAATGTATATTAGATACATAATTTTTAATAAAAACATACTTTAATTACACTGGTTAGTAAAGGAAAAACAAAAGTAAACAAATAAATAAACATGTAAAAATAAAATTAAAATGTATCAGTTGATTTTTTTCTTGTCTATGAGTTTGTTTAAGGAATCAATAGGGGGAGGTGGGGAGGTGTGTCTGTGTGTGTGTGTGAGCGGTGAAGGGGAGTGGTGGGCGGTTATTAACTGACGTACATCATAATTACTCCATTCTAATTCAATATCATTAGTTGTCACATGAAAACAATAATAATAATAATAATAATAATAAAAAATAAACAAATCAAATGACAAACTTTCACTTTCAATGTTTTTTTCTCTCTCTCTCTCATTGTATTTTTTTTTCTTCTAGGTCATACATATAAATACACTAGTTGCAAATAATATTAATAATATCCAAATATATGCGTATATATGTAGTTATTAGGTTTTATGAATGCTTGATTTGTTGTTATTTTTTTATATCTATGTAACATTCTGATATTTGAATGAGGTTAGTGAGTTTTAATGTTTGTCTGTTTGTTTCTGTGATTGATGATGTTCATGAGTCTCATTGTCGCTATTGTTGTTGTTGTTGTTTTTACGTTGTGAAGTGTTGAGGCCACTTCGTATTATCATAAGTAACTTTTCAATGCAATAATAACAAAATCACTAGTTGTTGTTGTAAAGATTAAGCTCTTAGTAGAAGTTCTAAGAAAGTCGTTGATGCGTTTTGCTAGAAAGTCTCCGACTACAATAAAGTATCTGTTTATTGCTTTAAAGCTAGTTTTTAATAGTTATTTAAATAAAGTTAGGCTGTAATATATGATCAGATGAAATCATCATGAATATAAATGTCATTCCCCAACTAACATGGATTGATTACAAAGTAATCGTTAGACTAGAGTATTGACTTAATGGTAAAGGCATTTAACTTTAAACATCCAGATCTCATTTTCGAGACTTGCTCCACCTACATCTTTCAGATCAACCGGGTTGTATTTTTACCTATTACACTTAAAGTTAAGTAAATGAATTTGTATTTGGTGAATTATTATTCACATAATCCCTAAATAATGTCATGTTCTCATGGAGATGAATCTAACTGAATGAGTGAGATTAAAGTGTTGCCACTCTGATTGGTTCGATTTCGCATGCAATCTGTCCGAATTTACATTAGTTAAATGGAACAATACATTAATTTATCACTGTGTAGTAACCAATTCGATGTTTGTTAAGTCCTTCATAGTGATGATCAAATATCATCGATCGAATCGTAGTGCTGCAATTAGCCGAAGTGACTCGACATCACTGGCACTATATCGAGATGAAAAGTGGTTTAGGGAGGGGTAGTCGATAGGAAACCTTGGATCTGGGTTTCGTTCTAGCATGAAACTTAAGTCTAGGGTTCTCTGCCAACTACCCCTCAAACAATCACCCAAAAAAATAATCAAAAAATTAGCTAAAGTAGATTTTATAAGGAATATAGATCGATATAAGCTTATTGGAATTCAAAGACATAAAACCGGTTACTATTCAGGCGTCACAGGCCATAAATATCTCAGTCTTAATGGTGGTCACTTGTGACCTGTTTATCTCAGTGATCATATTTTTGACTGTAACACTAGGTAACATACATTTAAGTCAAATCATTTTCCTTTTGATAGCCTTTGTTGATGAATATCATTTAGTATAACATCTAGTCTTAGGGATTCATAATGACTTCCTTCAATGACGCAAAGCTAATGTAATAGCTGATTAATTAACATTCTAAGAATTTTCAGTATATTCACTAGGTGTATTGCATTCAAAACTTTCAGTCGTTTCTCTCCACAATACTTCTATTAACAAATCAATGTAGCACAGATCACTTTCTTGGAAGTAAATCACATGTATAATGAAGATTAAGGTATGAAATGAAATCTTGATTAAATTCATATTGGTATCCAGTACTCATCCAATAAAGGGATGTAAAAATAATTGATAGTGATGAATACAGTATGCTTATTGAATATTGAAGGTATTACGGATTACCTAGGTCTAAATGATAAAATAACTTCAAAACAGGATATATATATATATATATATATATATATATATATATATATCAATTAATATAGAATAACCAAGCAGTAGTAATATAGAATATGCATTTTCACTTGTATATAGCATCATGTAACAGCTATAAAATTAAAAGCCGATATATTTCTTAATTAGTCTTCAAGTTAACGCGGAGTTGATGAGTAGTGATTGTAATTGAAATATCATAAATTGGCTTTAACTAAACGTTATTTCATTGACTGACTGACTGTCTAGTAGATTAATAGTCAGAGAAAACTTTGGATCTCTATGTTCACCCTAATTTATTGTTTCACTTACTTTAAAGAATAAAAATGATAACATAGGTGTACAGTAATAATGTAAGTTTATTTATGTCAGCCTACATATATAACCATCGATTTGGGTGGTCAAAAGGCAAATATTGTGATTATTTACAAATATAATAAGAAGATATCATTCTGATTATCTTGTTTCTCATATCATTGTTGGAATGACTGAATTGGTGTTCAACTTTATTCACATAAGTCATATACAATTTACCGTTAAATAGAATAATTCAACGGATCCTGGTAAAGTATAATCATTGTTAATAATGTGTTATGGAGATTATTGTATATAAAACTTTATATTGATGAATTGACCTAAGTTAGACAACCATTGAAAACCGGCTTTGAACTACTAGACAAGTATTTCATTTCTAGTGTAGGACTCTTCACCAGTACTTAACCATGAACTGATTGAACCTAAAATCTTCATGTTTTTCATAAATCGCATAATATTTAGGCTATTAAGTCAGTAGTATTTAGTAATTTACATTTCTAATTTCTGTCAATTTTCCGATTATAGTTCCTAAAGTTCTAATAAGAAGACCTGACCATTAAGGCCAAACCATATCAATTATGAGATAATAGATTGAGCCACATAATATTTGTGAATTGAATAAAATTGGAATTGTAAGTCAAAAAATACTGACCAAGTTACCTAGAGTTTAAATGCCTATTGTGAATGGAAGCGGATGAGTACTACTGAAAAATTACATACAAGGACAAGCGTATAAAAGTTTTCGATTCTTTTATTTTTGTACACTCGTTTTAATACATGCGTGTAAATCCAAATTACACAACAACCTAATTACAACAACAATTTCAATACAAAACAGTGACATTCTGGATAGAAATACAGAGTAGTGGGTACACAAACAATTAATTGTATTGTATAAATGAGAAACAACAATCGTTGCGTTTCTTGACATCAGGGCTGGTTTCAGTTCGTTGGACAAGACTGCTCTGGAATCATCTGTTAGAGAAGGATGTTCCTGTGAACTTTATTAACATCTTAAAAGTAAACACTTCAGTCAGAATGAGGATATATAATCACTGTACTCCAACGTTCTAATCCAGTAGTGGGGTTGAACAGCGTTGCCTGATGTCATCATTCTTCTCCAACTTACCATCGAGGACATTCTAGAAACAGCTCTGAAGGAAGTGTGCTTGTGGTGTGGAGTTACTTGAAGAAAAACATCTTGACCTTAAGTACGCAGATTATATTGTTTAATTGTAAGATAACATACAAGCCATCCAAATCGCACTTAATTAGTTGACGATTGGTATTTCTAAGTATAACACACAGTTTGCCCCTTCCAGGTACAAAATACTTCTAAACGACCAGCAAGGATATGTACCTGCTCTCACTCGTTGTGATGAACCGCGAGAAGTAGTTGAAAAGTTCGTGTATCTGGGTATTTTTATGAGTGCTGATGGTGGTATGTCAGATAAGACAAATCTACTCATAATGCAGTCAGAAGTTGAACTAGACCGCTTTTGACTCTGTCGTGACTTGAGTATGACTGTAAAAGGTCGAATTTACAACGCTTCGGTGAAAGCGGTTCTGTTCTATGTTTATAAAACCTGGTTTCTCCCGGGTTGAAGGTGTTCAATGTCTTTATGTATTTGGTCACCGTTGTATAAGACAAATTGCTGACATTTGGTGACAATATCATGCTAGTAATGCTGGTGTTCGGCATCCTATGTTTTTGGCGCAGTAGTGACAACTCAGATGGTACCACCAACTTGAAACAAGTTATGTTTTAAGAATTTAATATTATAAGCTTGCATATGCTAACTCTGGAACTGATTGAATAAAGCAGACGTGGTAAGATTATCATACGGTGACGTACAACCAATAAAACCTGTATAGGACTTGTAACTGTGACTTAAAATTAATAAAATACTATCTGTATTTCTGTCCGGGCTTCTCTTCCTGCCTCCTAATTCTCTTGTTGTCTTACTGGATTTTACATTCTTTTTCTTGGTCACCTTCTGCCTACATCTTCTTTTCAATATTATTTTGTACTTGTGTGACACATATAATTTTGATGTCAACTTACACCAAATTGTATGTGTTTAAATAAATTGAATAATAAAATATGAAAACATACTTCCAAATTTAGAGTGGCTGATAAGCCGTCAAATTTTCTTTCTATACTGGATTGCGGCTAGACAGCATCGGAACAAATCTATAAGCTTAGAACATTAGATGACTGGTTCCTTTGTCATGATATTAATTTCGGCGAGGTTAGTATCCGAAGATGAGTAGAATGAAAAATGCAGCAACATATATGTCAAGGCAGGTTTGAATCAAGCAATATTTATTATGTCTCGAGAAATTGGTTGATTTATAGAATGCCAATTGGATGTGTGCCTAGTTGGTAAATGCTCGTTTGCCCTATACCTACTCGGTTCCAAGCCGGAATAAGAAGAATTCGAGCCTATAGACCAACTAGACAGTATCGAATCATATTTATACATTCCTTTATATATGCATAAAACCCTACCACACAGTCAACCAATTAGCAAATTAACAAGGGGAACTGAATGATAATAGAGATGAATTGCTAACCTTGAATATAGCCAAAAATACTGAAATGGTCTATACATAAATAGTTCTCGAAGATAACCAATCTTCTTTAGTTACCCGGTATATCAATAACTTCATTAATTGTACAGTTTGGCATTACATAACAGTTTTGTGTTTAATATAAATTGTAAAAAATAGTCTGAATTGGTTTATCAAAAATGAAATTAATATTGACGTTTCGCAGTTAAATATACAAGCAAATAACAATAGCAACACAATGAAATACATTAAATTGAAGTGAAGTAGTTAATAAAGATTGATATTAAGTTCTAACTGATTGAATTCATCATAGATTGATGTTGGTAGAGTATCAGACAAAATCAAGAACTACTTGATAGCTGTTTCGTGAGGAATCTAGAACACATACTGCTGAGAAGTTCAATAGTATGACAAAACAGTTCTTCATTGATCCCTGGTTTTTATTGGTACCGTACTAACATCAATCTGTGATAAATTCAGTCAACTAAAATATTTTAAATGTTATAAACTAACATCAGCATTAATTTTATATCCATTCTTGAGAACAATAGAAGGTTGAATTGTTTACTTTTACTGTTTAATATTATTTATTGATTTCAAATTATCTCGATTAGTTACAAGATTTCAATAAATGTTCTGTATTCAGTACTTCTCATCATTTTTTTTCATTCATAAAATAAACGAATATTACGTAACAGTGCAATTTTCATTAAGCAACTCATTTTAAGCCGATGAAGTTATCCACAATTACTGTAATCCATGTACTTTATTTGTAAAAATGATCTTTTTTTGGTTTACCTTATTGTGCCTTAATTGTTCTTAATACTTTGTTTACAGTATAGTTTAAATTTATTGTTGTATCAGATATGATTATTATTACGTTGTCTATAATTTCTAGTTCCTCAATCACATATTTGTTATTGAATAAACCTTGATCGTTTTTAGTTATTTGTTTTACCCGACTTCCATGGTCTTGGTTGAAGCTACATTAAAGTTAGTGTGCTTTATTGTCTGTTATCGAATTGAATGATCTGCTTGACTGATTGTCGTTAGAAATACGTTCCTTGATTGCTAGGAGTACCTTTTTGTTTGACATGTAACCAATATTATGACTTTAATTATCGATTGTTTTTACAGATTCATTGTATTAGTTCTTCAGAATGCTACTGTTGACTGTATAGTATACTCTCACTATTAAGGTTTGTAACGTTCCTATTAATGTTATGTATTCATATAATACCATAGTTTTTGTCAACAGTTTGTGTTTAATTACCTTTTGGCATCTCTACATATCATTCGTATAAACTGATTGTATTATACAAAAGAGGAATGAATTCTTGACTAGAATTTTTTATTTTGATTCTAACAGGATTACGCTTTAATCAAGATTCTGGGAACTTTTGTCGTAACAATTGTCTCCTCTAAACATGTTTCGTGTAGTGCAGCCATGATGATGAATGATAACATGAATAGATAAACAGTTATCGTCAAATGAAAATTACACCTTTGTATACATCACTCACCTATTAAATAAGACAGAAAAATGACTGAGTATATTAAATTCAATGAATAGCACTTGAGAAGAAATAGAAAAGAAAGTCGTGGATAGAATTTGTTGAAGAATCCTGGTGGACGGCCAATGCTCCAGGAGGGATAACAGGCATTGATTGATTGATATTAAATCCAATACACATTATGAACATAATAAATAATCTCATCTACTTTGCACTTTATGTCATTAATGTGTGTACTTTTTTGACAGGTGATTTGTTTACACTGAAAAACGGTATCTGATAGAATAAGATAATTCAGAAATCATGATCAAACATCCTTTAAATAATTGAAAGATGGATTCAATAGAAACCATTGTTAATTTGATATCACAAATTGGTCTGAATCAAACAGTCATTGATCACTAAGAAGCAGTGGGCGGATGTTTCGTCCTAGTACTGGACTATTCAGCAGTGTGTATCCACGATCCTATAACATTCAACAATCTCCACAACACCCAACCATAAACAATTTTGTATATAATCTTGAGAAGGAAACTCATAAGTTCATGACAATTTAAACTACTAGTATAAAGTAATCATTGAGTAGTTATTAGTCGAATTACATCAATCAGGGTAAATTTATTAATCCTACATGAGATTAATAGCCTCCACTTCCCTCCATCTTCTTCCACTAACTACACGATGGTAACTCTTACACTAAATGATGTTGGTTTAAATCCTGTAGAATATATTCACAATTCCCTTTAAATTGCTAAAGCATTTAATCAATACATTCTAATTATCACAAAACTTAAGTCAATCATCTCCTACTTTGTATCATCTAATCCATTAACAAGTGAATTAATGACAATTAACTCTGTAATCCAAAATTCCTAAAAAAATTGATTGATTGATTGATTAATTAATTGATTGATTGATTGACTACTCATTAATATTTTATAATCAATTTCCAAAATTTATTACATTAAAGATAAGCAAACAAATTAACTGATTAGCATAAAGCTTATTTTGTCAACTATGTGTATTATTATTATTATTACATTAGAATATGTCACATACCTATTGGGTTAGCTTGTATATGTACTCACCTTGTTCTCTTTTTGTTCTATTCACTGTTTCAATACTTTCAATGTTCACATTTCTAAACCAACTAACAAACAAACAGCCATCACTCGATAAAATCTAGTTTACGACACCAATAACTTTGTTCATTTCATTGAAAACAAAAGAAACAAAAAAATTATCTATCTAAATATTTATGTAGTTAGATAAGATTTCACATGAAAATGTAATCATTATCAAAAATATAATTTTTGTAATATAAAGTGAGAAGAATGAATATTCTAGATTAATGATAAATTACTGTAAGAGTATATTAATGTTTATGTGTATGGATGTATTATGGATATCAATAAAATGCTGTTATGATGAACGGCGTCGGAGGTGGGTGGGAGAGAAGTTAAAGCAATCAGTATGGGCCAATATACCTGCTCTGTGACTGCTAGTCGTCCCTAGCGAAGCTGAAGTGAAGAAGATAAGATAACTGAGCTGACCATCAAATAGAATGAGATTATTAGAATAAGCTTGTATGTTCTCGTTGATTTATAATGTACTGAAACTGATCAGCCTCTATTGCCATATGTGCATTCTGAGCGGATTACCTTGATATAGCTATAGTACACAAGTAACATTTAAGTTGGATTTCGACTGGCAAGTTCAGGACATGCGTTTTGTCCTATTTGTACAAGTGTAACTGTTTGGACACAGCGGCCTAGTGATGAATGAGGTGGCGTTTAGCACGAAGTGGACGGAGTTCGAATCCCAGTATGAATATCAATATTGGGACGCAGGTACATTCAGCTGATAAATTCCCAAACAGAACGAAACGCGCATCCTGGATTCCACTTGCCATTCATAATCCAACTTAAAGAATGCGATTATGTTTATAAGAAATCTGTTATATATACAAAGAATCTGACCACTCAGTCAACCGATACGAAAACAAACATTAACACAAAATAGGAGTAATAATGACTGTGAACTAGAGCAATGTATACACAATTTAATAATCGTAGTTCATAAATGAGAAACGATACAGTAACAGTTAATGTACTAAACGGGAGGCATGAGAGACATAATGGTGATAAAAAAATAATAAAATGTCTACTTTAAATACAGCCAAATCAACTGAAATAGTCTTCTAAAATATAGTTCTGAAAGTTAATTATATTTCTTAAGTCGTCAAGAATAAAAATATATAATATCATGTACAGATTGATGAATTTCGAATAAAGCCACTTGTCTAAATAACTCAATAGTATGCTTATTAAGTGTACATGTTCAGTAGTTAGAAGTAATCGACAGGGAACTCTGCTTAACTTAGATTTAATGATTATCTGAACATCTTATTATACAGTAATTGAAGTCTTGAAAAATATGATGCTTCATTTTGTTGGATTTAAACTTATGTTACCTAAATATTGTTGTGTATTAAGTAGTTTTAGTATTTATCACTAGAATATACCAAGAGGAAATCAGTGGTACTTTAAAGGTTAATATCATTCATTGAATACGGATTTTCTACGATTGGGTTAATCTTGAAATGACTGATCTCCTATATTAGTAAGTTACTAGTAACTATACAGAAAGTAATTTCCTGTTGGGGATATTGTTAAATTTTAATTTGGTATTACGAATTGGTTTAGGTTAAACAACCATTGAGAACTAGGAATCACAAAAAAACATTGTCGTCTTGGTATGGGAGTCTTCAGTAGTGTACACTGTCCGCCCTATCAGGAAATCAAGTCTAGGGCTATCACACCTCAAGAAGAACACTTTATTGTCTGACCACTAAACCAACATGGTTTCAGTGGTTGATATTTCCGACCCACGCAGTTGGTGACATATTTGTGCGACCTCATTCATACCATAGGCTGGTAATTCCCTAACACTCGATGTGATCAAACTCCACTAGTCATGTCTTTTCACTAGAATCGCAAGAATTATCTTCAACAATTTGTCCCTATTGAACTCATATTGATTGAAATTGGGTGCTAGGCTCGATTCTCTATTGAGGTGGATGTTAACTCCTAAAGAGTCCCATACTAGGACAAAACAGCTGTCCAGAACATCTTGATTTTCATTAGTTGTCTAACTCAGAATGATTCATGTTATCAAACAATACAGAACCTTTTACTGAGTGGTTTTTAATTCTACTGATTAGCATTACAATACATTCGTTAATGTAGTTGTTTCTCTATAATACTGCAATATGGTTTAGAGGTGTGTCATTGGAGCCAAACGGTTAGTTAGGTTAAAATGTTCTTCTTGATAGGATTTATTGTTATTTGAATCTACGAATTCATTGTAATAAAAGGAAGTTATATTTCATGTATTCATTTACTTATTAGTAGGTAAAAGTACAAAACTTATGTTGTCACTATATTCAGTGATTCTAGTTCAAATGAATTCCTAGTGCATCTCAATATCATGCAGGATATATAAAGATAAATCCTATTGAATTTGACACCACGAATCGACTTAAGTTAAAAAAATATCAAGAATGTTAGGTAAATTTTTATGGTAATTTTTATGAGTTCCTGCTTGGCCTAGATTCCATGTTAGTTGTCACTTGTTAACTAGATTTATCTGTAGTTTCAAAATAACTTATTTCATTCACGTGATTTCATTCTATTAGTTGATTCTTTGGAGTAGAATATCAGACTATGAAATAAGGTAGTTTAATTTTTAATCCAAAAAGAATCATTAGTCTTCTCGAATCCCAACTATCACAAATCTAGATCGAATAGGGTTTAACACCAAATACATCCAAACAACTAACATTCAAACATACTTCACATGGTGTCGAATCAGTTAGACGAATGCGTTTACAGTGCAAACAGATACTAGACAATTAGAATAAAATTGTATCTTTCCGTCTATTTGTTATAGACTGAAGCTAGTCAGTTTGTGTTGTTATATGTACAGGTATATCCAGCCGATGAGTCCAAAATAGGACGAAACGTGTGTCCTGGATTTCGCTTGCTAGTCACAATCCAACCTAATTAGAAGAGACTGGACAGTTCTAACATTGCTTACTATATTGCAATGAACAGATAATAGAAAATATTCCATGCCAATAACATTGACATACACGTGATAAGTTAAATGTTTACCTGTTTTTTTTTTTTGGAAAACAGTCTTATCATAAGTTTTGCATAGTATAAAAAACAAAAATTACAGTCTTAGCATGAATGAATGTTGGGAAGATTGTTACATTTAAATTCGATGTTACAAATTAACTTGATTTAGATAAACATTAGAAACAAACATTATACCTCTGGGCAACTGTTTCATCTTATAATTGAACTTCATAACAGTACTCAACTACATCCCAGTTAGAGATACAATCCAGAAACATAAAACTTCATACTGTTGTAACATTGAAAAATATGCTTGTTTTTTTTAATACTAACTAATATGGCGCCAATTATGATATTTTGCATCTATGCATAAACATGTACATCTATGAACAAACAACTTGAAATTCAAAGTCACACGACTGCAATATTTGCAATTCAAGGACGATATTAATTTGTGTAATAAGTGCCGAAAATACAAAAACGGAAACATTTTCATATGTTTACCTATTTAATGTTACTTTTCTTTTTCAATCCAGTAAGCTACTTTTATTCATGTGTTTCCATGTCGATTTACGCATGTATTATGTGTCTTGTTGATGAATTTTGTTTTTAACACTTCAAAACAAATTCAATGTAGAGATTTACTTTATTATTTTTTTTAAAAGAATGAACCACTTACTTTCAGTCATTTAAACTTCAAATTGTTTGTAATGTTTTGAGTGCTCGTTCAATAAGAGCATGTTCAGTAGGTATTTCTTTTATTTAATGAAGGTTTGAGTAGTGCATAATGAAGTGAAATTCTTATTTGAATGACTTTATTTTAAATGTATGAAGTTGTCCAACAACATATCAGTATAGCACAACTTAACATATTTGATGAATAATATTAATAAAGCCAAAGGTGAAACTTGAAATAAATTGTCTGATGAGATGAATAAAAACTAATCAAAGATCTGGATGTAATACACTTAATCAACAATGACTACATTGCAGATAATCTCAACCCGAATTAATTGACATCGATTGTCAGATAGTTGCTAATTAAAGTGATACTTTGTTGATAAAAGCTTTCTACACAAACAAAGGAGTCGATCAGTTAAAAATGCCAAACAAAATGTAATGAAGTGGGAAAAGTAGATAATGCTAATTACATATTTTATGTCACTGCAATGTGGCATAGGAGGTCAAAACACATTCTGGATTACATTGCCGGTCATATTCTCATTTTAATAACAGTGATCAATGAATAAATAAAATCACGTGACAATTTTAAAAGTTTGATTTTGTGAATTTTAAATGTTTTTGTTCCAAAAAAATATTGTTTAGCACTAATCTGTTTTCATAATCTTCTACACTCAGTTCAATACGTGCTCTTTCTGCCTTGTACTTTATGCTGATGTTGAAATACGGCGACGAACTATTCGCTCTTCAAGTTATATAAACCCCATTCCTTTTAGTAGTGCACCACCAAATTTCTATACACTCGAATGGGAGGTACCAATTGATAGACCATTAACATTGTGCCACACCATAACAACAAGCGTAAAGAAACCAACTTTGGTAAATATTATCTGTGGTGTAAAATTCTGCAAGTGTAGTTAGCAGTAGCATCTATTTCGAATTGATGAACCGACAATTTAATTTTTACTCCTATCATTCTATGTCCTTTCCATTTGTTTTCGTTTTTACGAGCTTGTCCTTTTGAATGAACTTTGTTAATTGGTCTCTTATATATAAAAATTTAATTAGTTGTCCTGAACGCTTTCACAGTGTAACCAGATACATATGCCACTAACTAAAGACAACTATGTACCCACAAGATCATTCTTGATAACAACTACTTAACTAATATACTATCACTTATGATTATTCATTTTGGCAACACCCTATTCCTTTGTAGTTTTAACAACTTTGTATCAAATGTTCAGTGAAAGAAAACTAAAGTTAGATGTCTTTTTAAGTAATATACCGTTTATTTGTAATTAACTGAAAACTCCTGTAAATCAATGTATTCTCTGTAATTAATCTAGAATAGTATGATAATCTTTTGATGTATTATCATATCCTTGGCATCTTATGTAACTGTATGAAAGTTTTCTCTATTTATATAGTTGTTTTGGTGTATCAGATACTTTGATGACCTATAGTAGATCTCAATTCGTCTCTGATTTATTTATACAGTTCCACAGCGATAACAAAGCCATACATCTACAATCTCTTCATTATCATACGGGGAGATCCATTTACATTTTTGAAACAGTACTGATAAACAAGAGACGAGGTAGAGTACTAATTCAAGTAGATCAATTAACTGCTTTCCGTGGTATCCGAATAGCTAAGTGTCTGACCCCCGAACGGGATCATCGGTGCACACTTTTGAACTAGAGCCGATCTCCATAAAATTACATCAGCTAAACATGACAATAGTTTAAAGTTTTATAGAAAAAATGTACAATGTTTCACTTTCTTATTCATTATTGTCTATCTTAGCATAATATTGAAAATTGGACACTATTGGTATTCGCGTTCGATTGTTGATGGCAAATGGAATCCAGGACGCAGTATTCGTCCTCCATAGGCTCAGTAGCCTAGTGGTGAATACGGTGGCGTTTGACACGACACGAACCGAGTTTGAGTTCCGGCCTAAACATTAACACTTGGATTCATGTACATTCAGCTGGCAAATCTGAAAGTTTACAACACGCGCTTCTCGGATTCCACTTACCAGCCACAATCCAACTCAAATCATACTTGTGAACAATCGATGTATAGAGGAAATTTTTTCAAGTTGCATGTATGACAACAAAGACTGATCAACTTTAGTTCATATCAAAAATCAACGGGAAGATTCAAAGTCGTTCAAATTATATACATTATTGGTATTCGTTTGGATATCCCACTTCTTTTATACAAATATTCTAAGCAATTTGACGTTGTGATTTATTGTCTCAAGTTTTTTTGATTACGTAATAACAGTAACATGAAATTAAAGGAGCGGCTACTTATAACCAATTCTTTTAGGATGGACCACCAACGTTGAATGGATTCAAGATTAAAATAAGTGCCAGTTTTATGTGATATTTCCATCATAATGTAGATAAACAAAGAAAAAGTATTTATTAAATAATACAAGATTTTCTTTTATTAAATTCTTGTTTTATGTTGTAATTCAGCGGCAACATTAGTAATATATGAACTTGGATGATGAATGTTCGAAGCCCACTTGTCATGTTGACGAGTAATAACTAGCACGAAATGTAAGTTGAGTTTCTTAAAGATTACCTGTAACCAATAGACATGAAAACGTTATGCATGCAATATTACGTCACATAGACTAGTGGCTTATCACAATTTAATTGACTGAATTCAGTCAACATGTAGAAATAGCGAAACATGATATTTTTCAACACATTATGTTTACCGTGGACTTGATTTCAATTCGACTTGTTATAATTCGTTACATCGTATGTATTCATCAGAGATAATTGTAAACTACAGTCTAGTATTATAGGTGATTACTGGAGTTGAATTTTATGTAACGAAACGACATTAGCCAAATAACACCATAAACTCGGGATCACTGGATAGTTTTACGTCGTAGTGTGGAAATTCTAAGCATTATACACTAATGTTGTCAACGGCGACCAACCGATTAAGCCAGTATTTAATGAGCTTCATGTTTAACATCTGTTACTTCACGAGGTATCGCATTATTTCATTAAATGGCATTAGTAGTTAACGGATGCACATCTGATATGAGTGGACATCGTGGGTTACTTTTCTCACTAAAGCTCCTAAATTACCTTATGAAGTTAGTTATCAGCGATGACATGTTTGGTTCAGCTTGGTGCTCTAAGGATTGAATATTAGCTTCGAAGTCTGATGGTTTGGATTCAATCCCCAGTGGGGAGGGGGACGGCATAGATGTACACTTATGAATCCCGCACTAGGATGAAACAAAAAACTCGTACTCTCTATTTTTTTTAGTGATAATCTAATAACATCAATGCATTATATCAAACACAATCGTAGATTACTACAGCTGCTTCTTCCTGAAAATAACACTCTAGTGCATAATACTTATCCACTAGAATGAATGAAAAGATGAGTAAGAATGGTAGACACAACACACTAAATTAATACTTTCAGCGTTGTGAATAACCTCAATCTATAGTGATGTAAGCCAAATTTGAAATAATGTTAGTTCCACCAGTGTTCGTTAGAATAGATGTATACCCCTTATTGAATAATTATAATTTCTCACAAGATTTCTGTTACTAGCTAGTAGGAATTTTGAAAAAGAAACATGACTTAGAGTTCTGATGAGTGAACATAAATAGGTGACAGTAGAATGAATTTGTATATTCCCATTGATTTGTTATAGACTGAAGCTGGTCAGTCACTGTTGCTATATGTGCATCCTGCGCGGATTGCCTCGATATAGCGATTATTCAGAAGCATCATTTAATTTGTATTGTGACTGGCAAGTGGATGCTGGTACATCCACCCGATGAGCCCCAAATAGGACGAAACGCGCGTCCTGGATTCCACTTGCCAGTCACAATACAAATTAAATAAATAGGTGACCTTATAAAATATGCCAATAAAAGAGCAACAAGGAAGAATAACTGATTTTTTGAGTAAACAAATAAAATTTCAACATGTTAAGTGTATTAACAACATAAATAAATAAATGTAAATTGCAAATAGTAATAGGGAGATGAAAAATGTAATAGTTGAGACAAAAGGCACATGTATACAACGTTTTTAAATAATCCTAATTCAAATCTAACCCTAAAAGTTACCCTTAAACTTAACTTTTAACCAAAACCTAACTCTCAACTGTAACTTCAAACTACTTTCAGGAATAAAATTACTCATCAATGTGTCGAATGTGATAGCACTACTTTCAACTCATTCTATCCTTGACTGAACTATGTTCGATTATATTGAAACCAATGATTCATCTATGATTGGTCACACTTATGATGTTCGTTCGTCGGAACTATGTGTCACGTTAATCGCTTATGGAATCAGCAAAAACAATTTATTCGGTTGTTAATCTAGTTACAGATTGACTGCAATTTAGCTATCAATGAAATCCTCAACGTACATTATATCTAGTTCATAGTTATATCTAAGCGTTTTTCAGATGAAATCTAAACTCCACAACATCAGTCACATTTCAGAAGAGAAGGGATGTTTCACACTATTTAATCTTATAGTTTTGGATTACAGATTGATTTTAATTAAATAATCATCGAGAACTAACTTTTTGTAGCATTCAATAAATAATCTCCGCTTCCATATGTATACTTTCTTAACAATCCATATCTATGACTCCATCAAATATCAAACCAAACACTTTTATACTTTACAGAATACATGCAGTCAAAAAAAAACCACTGTAAACCTATTAACTCGTTAAATGAATATGACATTCCTGACCTAATAACAATAATAACAGATGAAAATGTTTTGTTTCCCCGTTGTTTTATATCTTCACAAAAGAATTTTATTCAATTCTTGTAAAACAGTAACTACATGAATACTAATGTCAATAATAGTAATACTATCATTATTAATAAGTTCAACATGCATTTCATTTAAGTAAATTTATTTCAAGAAGAAAAAACGAAACATAACAGTCTATTCTTTTTCTTTCTCTGTTATTTCTTTATTCTTTACATTATTCAATGTTGTTATTGTTAATAGTGTTTTCTAAATTACTATTTTGTTTTGTATTATTTTTACAAGAAGTTTTTCTATTTCACATGTGAATGAAAACAAGAATAAACATTGAAAAAAAATATATGTAGATATTGTTTAATCAACAAAAATATAAAAAAACACAGTATACAGGCATAGATACAATCCAACATTCACAGAGAGAGTATCTATATATTTACATATGTGTGTGTGTGTGTACCTGAAAGAGAAACAGCTCCAAAACATTTTTCAATTTCTATTAACTTTGCGAAAGACAATATGTATGTGGTGTATGTGTGTATGTATTCATGTACGCATAGAATTATTTTAATGAATATGTGCATATACGCATAAATCTCTATTTATGGATACATACCTGGTTATACAACACATACACACGTTACCGAAAAACAAAATGCATATTTACACAATGAACCTGTTTTTTTTCTAATAATAAAAAAATTTTTTTTCTTTTCTTCATTTATGTAAAAACATTTTAAACAATGAAATTAACACAAACTTATTAGAATAATAATAATAATAATAATAATAATAATAATAAATGAACTGTTTATTTGTATTAATGTATAATAATGGATAGACAGACACATAAATGAATAGGTATGTGTATGTGTGTACATTTATGTGACTGTTGCAAAGTTGGTTTTCATCTTTATTATTTAAAATAAACAAATGAAAGTGTATTTCTTTTTGTTTTTTGTTATTTTTCAAAGTGTGGAAACTTTTGTTTTCTTTAGAAAAAAAAAATTTATTTTTCTCTTATTATTTTTTAGTGTAGATATACATACACACAAATAAACTCTAATGAATTTAGGTTATTTGTGAACATCACCATTCATACTTGTATTAGTTAGATAGATAGATAGATGAATAGATGGATAGATAGGTGGATGATAATGTATTTACACAAATGAAATGAATGGAAAATGAAATACATTGACATCAGAGAAACAAAAACCTTGGCGACTCACAGTGCAAAATAAGAAGATAACGTAAGCATAGAAGTGTAGTAATACGAGAATAATGAAAAATTGTTTTTTTTTCTTTCTCTTTTTTAAGGTTATACGCATATAGTGTTGTATTTCATTGACCATTCTTCTTTTCTTTCATTTTTCATTTCAATATTGACTATTTCCATTGACATAATAAACAAATGAATGCATAAAATGAACAGGAAAATTGTATGTATGTACACAAACACATACAGAAACATTCATAGAATTAGATTTTGTTGTTATTGATGATTTCACTAGTTTACCACGATATATTGTGTTTTCTTGTTACTATATGTTTCTTCAACATCTCATTCAATGATACATAACAGGTTGTGCAAAAAACTAAGAGAGAAAAACACAAGTATCTATTTATGTTTCTCTTTTGTAGATATGAATGTAATCACAAGTGCATAAATACACATACACACAGGCACGAAAAAACCATCACAACAACAACAACACTTTCCTCTTCATTTTCTTCTTAGTTTTGTTTATCTTTGTTTTATCTTGATAAATGTGAAAAAAATGTTATTTAAAACAACAAGAAACAACTTAAAATAAATAAATATCTATTACAAAAAATATATGAAATAGAAACTGCTTTTTCTTTTTAGAAAAACAAAAACAAAAAGGACAGTTTCTTCTCTTCATTTGTTTTCCTTTTTCTTTTTAAATTTCTTTTCTTTTTCATTGTATTAATTTTTGAGATAGGCGGGATAAAAAACAACAACAATGATTTAAAATAAAATTGTAAAATTGAATGTATATTTTTTTCCTGTATTTCATTGTTTCATCTGATTTTTTTTTCTATAGATTACCATGGTGACTATAAAGTGTGACTATATGTGATAACTAGGTATAACATCATTATTGATGTGTGTGTGTGTATGTATATATATACATGCATACATACACACACACACCTAATACACACAAATGAACATCACTATATCTAAGTCACCAATTTGTTTTCTCTTCTCTCTCATATTGAATACAGTTAAATAAATTTTTGTTTAACAATCAACAACGGTTATTGTTGTTGTTATTTTTGTTCAATTCCTTTTATGTACCTGAAAATTATTTTTCTTTTTGTGTATTTTAAAGAAAGAAAGAAAGAAAATTAAAAAAAACAATAGAATTATTTGTTTTTTTTATAGTTGACTTTGTTTTATTTTTATCCGTATTATTATTATTATCAATTTTTTCATATTAAAATAACGGAAGGTTTTTCTTCTCAAAGCAAATAAAATAAAATAATTTTTTTTTGTTAGCTGTTAGCTTTGATAAAACAATAATGATAAGTTGTTTTATTTTGTTTTCTTTTTTATATTCTAAGAATATTCTTTTGAAGAATAAAGTGAAAATTAAAAAAATAAAATAAGAAAGAAAAAATAAAAACTGATAGAAATTCCTCTTTTTCTCCCTCTCTCTCTCTCTCTCTCCCTTTTGTTTCAGTCCCTCATCCTGATATGTGGGTATCATAAAGAAAAATTTCTTTGTATACATCGGATACGTACTTTTGTTGTTGTTGTTGTTGCTGATGCTGCCATTACTTTCATTGTTTTCCTAGGGAACTAAAATTACATTGTGTTTGTATGTTGATTAGTCTTCATAATTTAGACTTTTGTATACATTCATAGACACATAGATACATATACATATCCTACTCATATGAATACTTATAGAGAAGAAAATCTAATTTATATAAGATTTTTTCCTGAAATGAAAAAGGAACATGAAATTTTTAAGACAAAAGAGAAATTATTGAACTTGTATTTTTAAAAAAATTTTCATTAAAGTATTATGTTATGTCGTTTTAGATACCCCACATTGGATATGAATTAGTTTTAGTTGATATCTATTGAGAATTGTTAGCAGATGTAGTATATGCAATGAAAAGGTCAGTGGTTATCTTAATTCACTGACTAAATAAAGAATGCGTCACAACTTGAGGTAATAGGTTCCCTATTCCAGTTATGTAGAAATGTAAGCACATTTACTTGAAGAATCCTAAATGGGACAAAATGTACGTCATCGATTACATTGTTGGTTATTATTCAAATATGAAACGAATAGTTGTCGACAGAATTTGTGTACAAGTACACAAAACACCTAGTGTCTTGTTCCAACTCTGGTACACTATTCACATTGAAGATATGCATAGTGAACTGGTTATAGCTAAACAAGTACTGAAAAAGAGCTTTGAAATAAACGTAAACTGTTTGGTCAAAGTGTGAAGCTCCTCAGAAGTGTAAACTGACGAGTGGACTGATGATAGTACCTAGAACCACTGAACTGATATTGATTGGTTTACTTTTCTAACAACACCTAATTTACATGTTGTGCAACTTCGCACAGTGTTACCGATGTATAAGTGAGGCTTATCTGACACAGCAAAACACTACTGATCATGTTTTCTTACTCTGAAATAATTTTCTGAAGTCAATCACTGGTGAGCACATCATTATTATTCTTAGGTGTAGTGGTGATTGTTGAATATAAAGTCATAGATTAACTGAATTCCATCCCTGGTAGGGTAGTGGATGTACACAACTAAACAATTCATTACCAGCATAAAATAGAAGTTCTTCGCTTACTTCCTTTCAATGTTTGTCTAACTAAGGCAAGTTCATGTTGTAAAACTTCAGATTCAACTATTCTCTATATGCTATTGATGATTTCATTTCAAATAACTGAATTTATAGGGATTGGCTGTTATGATCATGTTAATATTACACAGCCTAATATCCTGGAAGAAAAGCATCATTATGATGATAATCGTGATTTAAAATGAAATCTTTGATGAAATCGATAGTGCTGGGTACGTCACACGTAATCAACATTGAATAAATGACAGATAATTTTAGTCATTTCGATATTTATAAGCACTTTCAAATGTCACATGTCACTTCAGTAATAAATAAAAGACTGATTACCTTTAATCTAAAATGTAACACCAAAAAATCAATACTGTAAAGATTTAATATAATAGAGTAAACGAATAGAAGGTAGGTCATAAAGAGAACTATTACAACAACAAACTATTCTCTATAAATAACCAACCAGTTAATTTAACATGATCAATGTGTATTGATTACGTGTGAGATAAACTATGATAGTTGTGGTAAAGAATTTTGAGCAGTATCATTTAACCATATCAAAGGTTAGACAGTTATCATCTATAACCATGCCATGCCATTAATTAAATCTAGAAATAAAACATCTAGAAATAAATATCTTTAGATTCTGTCTTAAATTACTGCACTTCTAATGAAAACTGATAATTCTAGGGCTGCATATTCGTAAATTATCAAACTACAGTAAGATAGATGTCTAGTACTTTCAAAATAACCAGTTGTTCTGTGCATGTTTATTGATATGAATATTATCAAATACTATTGAAAAGTTTTCAGTAGTTAGAAATCTATTTGACTAATAGATGCTAATTAAAAACTTCTATGAGGATTCTAGTTACCCTCAAAGGATGATTGTCAATTTTGTCAGTAGTTTTTTTAAACATGTTTTCTAAAATCTACTAGATTACAGTGACTTTTCATAAATACGCTCGCTTTCTGAATAGGAACTATTCATGAAAATAAATCATTTTTTCATAGAGTAGGAATATATTAATTATTCACTAAATGGTAACTAATGTCCTACTAGTCTGGTTTTTTTTCAATGAAGATCAAATTCTATAGTTATAGTTGGAATGTAACTATTAATTTAAGTGGTTGAGAATCTTGTATAATTTTAAGTACTTTGAGGTTTCATATCATCAGTTCTCTCAAGCTTTAAAATGCACTCTGTTAAAAAGTGCCAAATACCAGCAAACCTACATCTTAAGCTATCAAATAAGCTTTAAAAGTAAAGGATTTCTAGGGACTAGAAACTGGTTAAAATATCAGTATTGAAATATTTACACACAAATTATAATATATTACCAACCAATGAATCACTAAAAAATGAACTATTATTTCATCCACTTCTGGAACTAGTTATAATAAACGTTATATTACTACGTTTTATGATTAAGAACTCAGAATATTGTTTGTTAAATTCTGAACTCAAACACCTATAATTCCTCAAGTTTTTAATCGAGAAATAGAACAAGAAAAGAAACAAATGTTGGATTGTGTTGGATATGTGTAATAAATTGCTTGTATTTATAATTTTTGTGTAAACCATAAACCATCATTTTAGTTCATTCAACTTAGGACCAGGGAATTAAATTCACTTTGAGTAAACCATGTCGAAACGTCTTGAAATTACGATAAGTGATGATTAGATCAGATGTTTCCAGTTCATAAAAGATTTCTACAGGCCTACTCGAGATTTCTGCTGACCCTTTCAATAAAATATATTTCGTAGATATAACAAATTATTACACAGATTTCATTCCATTTATTCCACATCCTAGCAAATTAAATAGTTCAGGTATCATTTAAACACAATTATTCAATATCTTTTTTAAATCTGATCTACTGAAACATGAAAGGTTTATCGTGCACATTTTTGAAATGAGTTGGTTTTGTGAAGGTAGATTTCCGTGATGAATGAAAACAACTAAACCTTATACCGATCTCTACAAAACTACCTTTATTCTGTTGAAATAATCACGTCACTAGTGATGATTGTCAAGGTTTAGATTTCTCGTAAATGCGACAATAACAATTTATGATAGTCACACTGTATCACAAATTGGAGGAAGTAGAAATTCTACCATTGGATTTCAGTTCCATGGTGCAAAAGAGCTGAAGCTTTTGCTAAGATGAAGACGCTGGTTCCGATTCCTTGATAGAATCGACAATGCTCACTTCTAAGGGAATAAAATAGCTGTCCAGAGTTTCCTGGTTTTCAGTGTTACCCAACCGACATTCATCTGTGACGAACACAAACAACTAAACTTACATATTTCTATCGAATTACTTTAGTTAACGAAAACACATCTTAAAGAATTTATGAAATCGTATTACAAACAAACGAACAGACAAATAAACAAATAAAGGGGTTAGAAAAGAAGGTTCTGTAAATTTTTTCAAAGTGAACTAACCAGTGAACAAATAAATAGTGACTATGTATTCATTTAATTTAATTTATCTTACAATTATGTAATCACTGTCATTTATGATGTTACTGTTTATCTTATAAAAAATACATTATTTTGCAAAGAATATTCAAATTTCAGTCTTAAATTAAGAAACAGATATTCCTGTTAATTAACTAGTCACCTTTTAATTTATAATTTGTTTGATAAATACTGTCATTATCATTTGTCAACATGATTGCTATTATTATGATTATTGACGATATAATCGATAAGATTAGATCGTTTATTATCAGATTCGTAACCACGTGAATAAGTGAGTGAGTGAGTGAGTGAGTGAGTGAGTGAGTGAGTGAGTGAGTGAGTGAGTGAGTGAGTGAGTGAGTGAGTGAGTGAGTGAGTGAGTGAGTGAGTGAGTGAGAATAATACAGCTACATCAGCACATATGAAGCACACAGTGTAATTAATTTACTAATTATCAACATCGTTTCTATGACGAATGAAAAGAAATTGTTTCACTATTTGTCGTTAAATGAATTCATACAGTGTATTAAATAAATCTAAAATAAATGAATTTATTCAATATACAATGTATAAAACATAATCAAAACAATAAAATAGCCTTCATTCATTAATTGAAATAGTTTTATTATTCTTTAATCAATTGAACATTGAATAAAAGTAACCTATTTATCTGTTGTTTTTGTTTGTTTTAACGAGAAATGTTAATCTATTAACTGATGATGATCTGTCTATTCAATTTTATGTCTACATTTCTAAATGTTACATAATTATACATGAAACAATAATATGAATGATTTATCTAATACATTTCATATTTAGTCACAGTATTTTCATTAATGATTAACATCATTTGAGTAGACATATTGATGAAGAGTTCAGTTAACTTCTCTGAAGAGTTCTAATAAATGTGATACTTACGATGTCGTATATAAACTAACTTGAAAAATATTCAGAACTCATGAAAAATGTATTACATTCAGATTGATAAGTGAAACTTCAGTTGTCACAATTTACATCATTTTTTTATATTTTGAAAGGAATCTGTACAAAATGAGGTCAATAAAGGCAACAGAGAATGAAATGATTTGAATACATCTTGTACATAAACTCTTAGATACAGAAATCTATGTTCATAGAGACTTACCTCTGGACCTCAAATGGAAATGTATAAGTTAACAAGTATGGAAGAAAGTTTACTTGGAAAGTTATTTTACATACAGAAAACATGTGTATTTGTAAGATTAAATATGGTCTTAAAACTCATGAAGCTCATGGAAGCACTTCTACATTTCGTAACAAGATCGTTGATTAATCAAACAGGATATAACACATACGTTATTCTCTAGAATTTTCTTCGTACTTTGTAAAGAATATTAACTGATTATAGTTATATGAGAATGTTCGTATCGTTTGAATAGTAGAGGGATTGTTATGCCTTTCTGTTCATTAACAATTAATAGAAATGTTACGGGGAGTGTATCTATTCTTCTTAGAATGAATAAAATTATTTGAAAAGAAAAACACATTCTGAACGTTAATTCATGTAAGAATCAGTGGTATTATTTGAAAGTTTCTGAAAGTTTGTAACCTGCCTTCTACTGATGAATTCAAGGATGTTTATGAAAAACAGAAGTAAATTACCTACAACATAGTGACCAATTACATATTTAATCCTACTAGGCGACTCTTCAGTTGTGTGCAGTTATGAAGGTACACGCTGTTAGACATTCAATCTTTTGGTAATACATCAAGCATGATATCTCTGAACTAATGATGTGGAATATAACGTTCTACATTTTGAACTATTAAGTGTTATACTATTTCTATAATAACTCGTATATGAGTTACAGTAACAGTGTATAGACTCCTAATAATAATAATAATAATAATAATAATAATAATAATAATAATAGTCATGTTCATACTGGCGAAGTTTTAATAAGAAACCGTGTCGAGAGTCAAATGAAATTGGGTGATAGTTGCTCGATATTTTGAACTGATTAAAACTAACATTTCACTCCAAAATCTAGTGGTTGTAGATGCAACTGCTTCATACTAGAATGAAACAGTTGCTTAGTAGTCTTTCTTTTTCACTGTTAAACTAAGATTGATCCAAGTGGAAAATTAGATTTTAACTCGGTAGTATACATCAATCGCTCACACCACGTGGGCCTTCAAATCTTCGATTCAATTCCACAAAAGGTAATAATGACGCATGACCGATAGGTCTCAAACACAGTTGAAATAATAATCCTATTCCCCTACTTCTAAATAATTTACTTTTAAAGGATGTTGTCATATAAATTTCTGATGAATGCTAACAAATATAAAACAATGTGATGAGTTTGGTTTCTTCATTAACTCGTTAATATGATAATTGTTTTGTAATTTGCTTATTATTTTGATATGCTTTGAACTTCTGTCATCCAGGTTATACGAAAAACAATAAACTTCCTGGAAACGTATACTGCGAACTAGAAACATTGACTGCTTGTATAATATTTATTTATGAATACAAAATATAATTGAGCCAAAAACTATATAGATGACAGATGGACAAAATGAATTGTATTTCACTCATTCGTTTATATACATACAAAACCAGATCACACATCAGACCAATAAAGCGAATAAAAAACAATCATTTAATCTCTGTTGTCCATCGTAAAGCACAGGCCACCAACGTGGATTCCTTAGCCAACTTTGTCCTGGATTGTTTTTTCCAGATCTTCCCAAGTGGTGTTCACTCATTTCCTACCTGCCTTCGATTTCCGGAACAATGTATTATTTGATTTCCCTTTTTTCCTTTGACTGTGAGGACTTCAGTTTAGAATTATATGCCTACCAGGTGTGCAGAGAGTTGAGACTCAGCTAACCTGAAGACTCTGGCATCGATTTCCCCCCCTTCGGAATTGACAGCGCTCACTGTTGAAAGAAAATAACATTCATGCAAAATAATGACAACAATAACGGAAAACTCAGAGAATGTGTACACAGTTAATTATTTGCAGTTCTTGCTATAAATAATGATAAGATAACAAATCATATGTTTAATGGGAGGTTACGGTGAGAAGAACATAATAATAATAATAATAATAATAATAATAATAATAATAATAATAATAATAATAATGTAATGTATGGTTTACTTACGGCAAAAATAAATTAGTGTTCCTATAATCAGTTCTGAGATTGAGTTCTTCGTTCACCTGATCTAATGCATTTCATTTTGATTTCATTAATATTCCCAGTGTTTTATTTTATGTTTGTATATAGATTGTATTCCAATATGTTTTATAGAGTATTAAAGTGTCTATAAATATACATAAAATGTTCATAGTAAATAACAAAATATCTATTTATTTCAATCTGATATCACGAGTTGGTCTGATTCAGACTACGATCAATCAACAGTAAGCATTGACCGGCTGTTTTATCCTAGTACGAAACTCTTCAGCAGTGTACATCCACAACTCCACCAGGGGTGAAACCAAGGACTTTCTCATTCTCCTGAGAACGCTTTACCAATAGACCACTGAGCTAATTTCTAATGGTTAATATTGTCTAACTCAACCTCATCCATTGACATCGATGAGTAATTATCTCACACTCGACATAATCAAAATCCACTGGTCACATTTTCTTACCAAAATTCCAGGAATTACCTCGAGAAATTAGATACCAGTTAGCTGATATTGATTGTAATTGGGTTTTATGGTGACTATTGAATGTTAGTTTGATATTACAAATTGATGTGAATTAAATCCTTGGTGAAGTGTTAGTTGCACACTACTGAAGAATTCCACACTAGAACTAAACAGTTAGTCAGTACTTCCTAGTTGTTAATACTTTTCTACTTCATATCAATTCATGATATGAAATTAACATTCAACAATTACTACACCATTCAATTACAATTTATTTATTGTATTGTATTCACTTAATACTTACTACTATCAGAAGTTTTATATTGTAACTTAGTTTTATTCAGTATAAGAATCTAATTGTTCTATGGTAATAATCTACTATTGAATAAGATTGTACTGTATTGTATTGTATTGTAATAATAATGATTCTTCTAGAATATAAATTACATTTCAGACAATTTCAAGGTTATGCGAATTATTTAATTTTGTCATTTAGATTTCATTTTCATTCATTTCTTTAATAATTAAATTAATTTGATAAATAATAATGTAAAAGCCTTTTTTTTTCTCCAGTTCATCATCATACTACTACTACTACTACTTATTATTATTATTATTAAATACTACTTAATATAAAAATGTATGTATATCTTGTATACATAGATACATTCGATTTATTAATGTAAGTTAAATAGAAATGATAAATTTACCAAAATTATGACAAAATAGACAGTGAGTATGCATTGTTTATTAATTGACAAAAGTAAATAATTTGAAAATATTTCAGTGTAAATGAATATGTCTTCTATCTGGAGTTAATGTATACTACTAATGATAAAGTTGTTTTCTATTATTCAATGTTAAATACTTAAATTGTATTAATTTAATATGAGAAAAAAAAAGCCATACACTCATATATAAGTATATACCTATACATATCTGTATAGATAATCTATTCGTATTCATGTAAACACTCTTGTACATATAAGCACACATATAGTCATTTCATTTTCCTATTACTGTATAATGACGATGATAATAATGAGTTCTAGGAATTCCCTCTTAATGAAAAGTGTTCAGTAAAGCTTAAAGATGTTGACTATGAGGCATGTATTCACTAATGATAATGAATAAAGGTTGCTAAATATATTGCGAATTAATTAAAGCTTAAAATATCAACCATTTGATATCATCACAATTGTCTAAATAACTTTCACTAAACCTAAAAGTCCTTAGTCTAATCACTTAATCAAGACATAAGTGTATACTACTAAGAAATTATATACAAAGATGAAATAATTGTCAAGTACATCAATGTAGGTATTCAATACTTTACAACATATTAGTATATACATGCATATACGTGTACACAGTCATCGATATACAAATTATCTAAAGCTAATAACTATACAAATAACTACATACTGTTCATTTCCATGTGGATTCAAATTATTTTTTATTTGTTTTAAGTATCACATTAAGTAATGTAACAATAACGAGAACAAAAATAGAAAAAGATAGTTTTAGAAACAAAAAAAAAACAAAACAATTACAAATTAATATCAACTCACTAGTGACTAGCTCCTTGACGTGATTTCTGGAGTTCTAGTTAGAAGACGTGACCGGTTGACTTCAACCACGTCGGGTGTGAGGCAGTTGCCCGCCGACGAGATAGATGAGGTCGCACAAACATATCATGAATTGACTGAATTTGAAATATCAACCGTTAGGAGCAGACTCAGTTGTTCAATGGCAATGCGTTCGCCGCGGAGCCAGAAGGTTCTGGATTAGACCCCTGATGGGGTCGTGGATGCGCACTGCTGAACAGTCCCATACTAGAACGAAACAGCTGTCCAGTGCTTCCAGGAAATCAATGGTTATCTGATTCAGATCAATTCATGATATCAGAATTGACAGTTAATGATCTCCACAACCCCCCACCACCACCACAATTGTAAACAAATTAATAATTAATTAAATTAGTATACACTATAGGAATGAAATTTCTTATTTTCATGTAGTTTGAGAGAATTTTTGACAGATTTAGATTTAGACAATAACTAGTTTATCCAATTTCGATCAATACTAACATTATTTATTTATTTATTTATCATCAAATAAAAATAAATAAATAAAAATACAAACATAATAATCACGAAAAGAATAAAAGTGAAAAAAGAAAGAAAATAATAGAGATAAAAGTAGAAAAAGAAAATAAAAGACATAGTGAATATTATCAATGTAAAAATGTAAATTATTGACATTCATTACTATGTGTACCAATGTATGATTGCTGTTTCTATTGTATTGGCATCATTCGCCACCTCAAACCCCCTACTGCCCTACCCCCCCCCACGCATCGCTCAGCATACACATATACACATACCCTCTTGTTTTAGTTTTTTTTTTATTTTCATTAACTAATAAACATGACAGATGAATAGACTTGTATACATTCATGTGTATACATGTGTACACATAATATGCATATTTGTATTGAATGTAATGAGTGAGTGTGATTTTAAATTCTGAAAACAAAAAGAAAATTTCAATTGAAACTACTCATAGAAAGAATTTTAAGTAGAATAAGGAGAAAACCAGTTCTTTGAATTTCTTTGTAGAAAATTAGTTTTCATCAAAATATTTATTTCTTTATTTATGGTATTTAGTAATAATTTAGTATTTGTAATGTTACATAACACTAACACAAATATAGTTGTTATACATAAACATATACAATTAATTTGTCTTTTCATGAGAACTGATTCGATAAGTTGTATGTGCTTGAGTTTGTATGTGTTTGTGTGTGTGTGTGAGTGCATTATTGTATGTTATATTCACAGACTTTCGTAGTAATGTGTACCATCAATTCCGATAGAAAATCGAACACAAGGCCTCCAAGTGAACGCTTAACCATTTATGTGATTAGACTGGTTAACTTTTGAATAATTTAATTCCTACTTTCATCAATTTATGATAAAGCATGACAAACATCGATTAGAATTGATGATAACTGTTTCATTTGCGATAAGTTCTAACACCATCAATTGTATAGGAATATTTGGAAGTTAGACACTATTGAACTGATTATTTCAAATGAATTTCGTGGAGATAGATACTAAGTTTAGTTGTTTGCATTCAACACAATTGATAATGGTTGAGTACAAGTGGAAGAATCGAGGGTGCATACTATTGAGGTATCTTACACTAGGATAGAACAACTATCCAGTGCTTTCTGTTTTTCAGTGAAGCATAATCAACATCAATCTATGATGAACAAAAACAACTAAACGTAATATATATCTCCACAGAACCACTTCAGTTCAATTATTAACTGACAGTATATTACTAATATATTGATATGATTATACTTAGTTAATAAATAACCAACAAGTGTACTCTGAGGATATATATCATTTCGGTTACTTTTATGGAGAAGGTTATGTAGGATGTACGGACAACTTAGTCAACAAATATCTGGTTTGGTAAAAGTCAAACGGGGTATTTACACAGCTCTGTTTTATTACATTTGGTAAACAGTAGCTGTTCGGTAAAAATAAACCAATTCATTTAAGGTAATACACCGTATACCTTTATAGTTTCCGAATTTGTTTCCTACATACGGATTCGAACCAACAACCCTAGTCTCTATGTTCAGTAGAAAATTGTAACATCCCTAACATTTTCATTGTCAAATAAAACTATGTAAATAATTTAATGAATTCCGCACGTCCCTTATTTAAAAGGCTTTTTCGCCATCCTCTTCATGTATATTGTCTTCATTAGTTATGTGATTCTAATTTTTTTACACACTTCCTGTTATGTAATTGAAAATGACAATTACTTTGATAAGTTCATTTTTCTAAATTATGATCTACTTCTTGTATTGTGACATTTAATGAAGCTGTTTTTTACTATTCCTATTGCATTACACCTTTCCCCTAAAAACCCATTTACAATTTCCATTTTATTATGATCAATTATGCAATCCGCTGATTTCATTGACACTACTGACTTATAAATTCTTTCGATTTCTTTAGTATTATTCTATCAGCATATGACACGTCGACATTCTAATGAATAATGAATGAATGGAGTAGATTACAGTATTTGTACGGTTACTAGTACATTCAAGAAGAAGTTCCGAGGTATCTCAATACTAATAGTAATACTCCAAAAACTGTACTACGTACCTAATTTATATTGTGGCTGGCATGTGAAATTCAGGACGTGTGCTTCGTCCTATATAGAACATGTCAGCTGAATATGCTTGTATTTCAGTTCTGATGCTGACACCTTAACTCAATCCAACTCAAATAATACTTGTGAACTATCGTTTTATCAAGGCGGTCCGATCATGATGCACATACAACAACAAAGATGGATTAATTTCAGCCTATAACAAATCTACGAGAGAAATTTTAAATATACGCAAATTATATATACTACTTATATAGAAAGAGTTATTTTCTTAAAATTAGATTAACTTTATTCATTTTTGTAAATGTTGAATAAATAAGAAAAATCATTATTATAGATATTTTTATGATGAATAATTTAAGTAGAATGTCTCGAAATGAATTCATTTAACCAAAATATAGTCATGTAAATAGGAGTTCTTATAGTAGTAACGCTAATTAATTTCAATTTATTTACAAGAGAGTGAGCGTATATATACACTTAAATGAAGTTATCAATATGCCTACTGTTGTCATTTAGCTTCATGGAGAATTTCGCTAGAATTATTACAAATGTATGCATTTTTCTGTTTAGTGTTTTTTTAGCGAAGTGTGTAGAGAACTTTGAGGAACTCTTGAATAGACTAGCTCCAATGAACCTACCAGTCATCGAAGTAACACCTACAAACCTTCCTATCAACGTCGACCCACCAAAAAAAGAAGAAATTAAAATAGCCACTCGATACGTCAAATGTTGCAAAGAAGTGGGATTAGAGAACATACCAGCTATGGTACTGAAGTCAGATATAGAAGTAACTATGAAGATGCTTCACGTTATCTTTGGAAAGATTTCGGAAGAGAAACAAGCACCAACAGACTGGAAAGAAAGGCATCTCATCAAAATACCAAAGAATGGAGATTTTAGCAAGTATGATAACTACGGGGTCACCACTTCACTCTCAGTACCAGGAAGTCCTCTACAGTGTTGCCGAACTAACTGTAAGGTCCAGTGAACAGTTAACTTCGAAATCAAGAGATTAAATTCAGCAAGCATCGACTGCGTACCAACTAAATCGCTACTCTATAAATCATTGTTGAACAATTAATTGAATAGAACTCAACACTTTACATTAACTTCTTTGATTAAGAGAAAGCATCTTACAGCGTGGATAGGCAAGCATTATGGAGCCTTCTTCAACATTATGGTGTACCCGAGAAGATAGTCAATATCATACGGAATTCTTCCTACAGATTAGACTGCAGAATCGCGCACGAAGGGCAGCTTATAGACTCATTCCATTGAAAACCGGTTTCAGACAAGACCTCTTACTCTTCCTCTATTTGCTGGTGGTTTACTGGATTATAAAATCTGAAGCATCTCAAGAAAAACACGGAATACAGTGGATCATATGCAGCTACCCGATTATAAATTTGCGGATGACCTAGCTTTACTATCACACACTCAGTAGCAAATACAAGTGAATAGGAACAGTGTGACATTAGTCTCTGCAGTAGTAGGCCTTAACATAAAAGAAGCAATCTTCAAGGTCAAATGAGAAGAGAAAGATCAAAGAACACATTGCACTGGAAATCGTAGCTAAACATGAAAAGAATAAATAGCATTTGGAAAGTACTCGATAGTACAGTCTAGGATTAAGTTGACTGGGGAATTCTTGTCGGCCGCCTATGCTCCACGTGAGGTAACAGGTATTGATGGATTGATTGATGTGTTTTTCTGAATTCATTTCATCTGTATTCTATCTTTTACATAGTAATTTAATGAAAGAATTCGAAAATAAGCAACAAATGTGCTTGTAAATGTTTTCTTAATTCCATTATTGCCAAACTAAATTATTAAGGTCAAATAAATATGAGAACTCATATGCAGGATGCTTTAGCATACATCAGGATAGATTTCAACTGATAAATTTTCAACGCTTCTGATACGTACAGACTTCTATTCAATATTGATTTGAAGACAGATAGTCTAATATCATAGACAATTTTAAAAGTTGTTTCTAAGGAGGTGAATAACTACATGGACACATATTTTGGAAAACCTGAAATTCAAACAATACATGAAAAGAATACTTACAATACAAAAATCTCGTTTATACATGTGGAAATTAAAGATGATAAAAGCTTCAGTAGAAGTTTAACCAAATCCAATTAATGAAATCATTAAGGAGGATTTTCTACTCTGTAAACCTGTTAACGTTAAAAAGGTAAATTCCTACCTACCTTTAAGGTGAAGGTTATATGAGCCCCAACAAAGCGTGCTCTCGCCAAACATACCTCTAAACATAACCAGATATAGTTGTTCGAGGGAAATTTTTAATAGATAAACAGTTCTGTTTATGAACACAAGTCATGAAGCACCCTTCGAAGTAGCTTTCAATATAATGTACAAGAAACATTAGATCATTTGCGTAGAACGAAACAGATCAGTGAATATAATTTTACAGTGAAAATGTCAGGAATTCATCAGTCCTATTATTACAATTGTTTTTCAAACTAAAACTTCATCCGTTCTGATTTTAAAATTAACAATAGACTGCAGAAGGGATATGTAAACCATCGAACTGATGCAGAATGATTTATGCATGCTATGCATAATAACTGTTATTGCTATCTTAAACATTAAAAATTAAAGATATATCTTTGACAACATATTTAGTCCCCCTACACCCTCATATAGAGACGTAGTAATACACATCTTGAAAGGAAACTAAGAAATCCGTGGAAAATATATGTTCACCAGTTATGTTTGACTTACATTGTGACTAGCAAGCGTAATCCAAAACGCGTATTTCGTCTTGTTTGGGACTCATCGGCTGAATATACCTACATTTCAGTGTTGATGTTCACACTGGGACTCTAACTCAGTTTATTTCATGGAAAACGACACTGCGTTTACCACTAGACTATTGAGTCTAGATAGTCATACTTGTACAGCGGGTATGTATATATAATTAGGATATATTCTGGTCTAATGGTGAACACGGTGGTGTTTTTGGCACGAAACGAACCGAGTTCCAGTCCCGGTGCAAACATCAACACTAAGATCCAGATGCATCCAGATGACTAGTTCCAAGTAGGGTGAAACGTGCGTCGTGGATTTCGCTTGCCGGTCACAATCCAATTCAAATAATACTTATGAGCTGTCGTTATATCGAGGCGATTCACTTAGGATACACATATGGTAACAGAGACTGATCAGTTTCAGTCCATGATTAACCAACCGGAATTCCCAAATACATTTTAATCATACAAATTCACAAGATTAACGCTTAGTGATAAGCGAACTCAGATAAAAGCGCAGCAAAGAGTGAAAGCCCATTCTTAAGAGTGAGCTTAGCACTTAAATACTTCATGTGACGCTTACCTACCGAAAGTTAACAAGCACTTCCATCCCTTCCCCCGTATCGCCTTCAACAGCATTTAACAGTTCACACATACACGTAAACTCAGGCCCAAAAGTCGCTGCTACTTTGATACGATGGTCGGGCTTGTCTATCGTGATGAAGCAACTGAGTTATACTGGCTGCGGACATTTGTTCCTTAAGATTCAAGTTTGCAAAATACTGTTCCAAGTCTATTAAAAGAAAGCTACAAACTGTATATTGAAGCCTTTAATGCTCGCCCCCTATGTCAAATCGGTCATCAGGCCCCTCTGACTAAAATACTACAATCTCTTGTCATAGACTTATGCAGTGTCTCTAAAGCACGAATTCTGGATCCTAGTGTGGTTATTTACTTGGCTTCATTTAGAAAATATGAAAAACCGATGTGATATACCCTTCATTTATCTTAAATCCCGACAGTAATTTCTTGTGGATTCGCTAGTGTAGATATAACACTAAGTAAGCGACCAGAACATGAACTTTCTGAATGAACCCTTGTTGCCAGTTGCCTATGTACAAATCGACTGAATAAGTCTTTAAGAACTCGTAAGAATGGAAAAACACATCTTTGCCTCTTGTCTTTTCTGACTACGCTTCAACTAACCATAGCCCGGACGAAGTAGTAGATGAATTTTACAGACTGCTGTCCGAACTTTTTCGTAAGGTTAAATACAAACTTACTACTTATAGCAAATGACTTTAATGCTCATGTAGGTAGCTTAAATTAGACTGTAAGACATTTGGTTTAGTCTCTATGCATGAAAAGGGAATAATGGTGACCACTTGCTACAACTGTGTTCAAATAATCGTTTATTTTTAACAAGTGCTAACTCTGAGGATAGGAAAAGAAATCATCTAACAAGGAGACTCTCTGCATCTATTCAACGATGAACTCAGCCAGACCATGTCGTCATCAGTTATCATTGGAGAAAAAAAGCCCAGAGGTAATCTCTTGGAAAGGTATCATAATAGCTAAATAGAGAACAGCGACACCTGTTATTGACTTGATTCATAGGGTTAAACAAAGTCAGTGAATTTCGGAGATGTCCATTGAATTGATGGGGTCTAATAAGATCATCTCGTCAGGATCCGAATATAATGAGAAGCAAAGAAAAATCAGATCTAGACTGAGGAGCAGTCTTTAAAAGACTCATAAACAGTGATGGTCAATAAAAGCAAACGAGATGGAAAAGGCTGCAGGGATAGTAGCACTGATAGCCGTTCAGACTAACTAAAGAAACGAATATTAAAAAATCAAGTGTTAATGAAACATTTTCTGAAAAAAGTGACTTCTATCTACTATCAACTTGGATGTTTAGAAAAGTGGGCAAAACACTTCAAAGAACAACTCATTTGACCATCAGCTATTTTACAACTACCCACTATTTTCAAGTTGTGTAACTGAGAAATTGATATAAATCCTTCCCCTGACTTTTTCGAGGTTGAAAAAGCTACAGATAATCTGAAGCGAGGAATATCCCAAACATTTAGAATGGCATGTTTAATGACAATTACGGTTTAACATTCAAGAATTACTAAATAAAGAGAATAATGGTGGATACATACACTTATTTTTTTACTGCTTATCACCTACTTATTCCATTCAGTAGTATATATTTTAATAAGAAGTAATATTAAGCAGTATTTCAACTGGATTTGATTGTAAATCTTGTCACATAGAAGTTTCTATACTGTAGAGTATAATTCATATTGCTACATAGTCTGAATAGTTTTATAGGGTTGAACCAATTAGCATCAAGCATTCAGTTACACATATTCAGGTATTTTTGAATCCTTTAAACTTATAAAAGAGAATGAGTTCCAGATAGAACAGAGGAATGTCTACTGTCGACTCATATGTTACTAGTAACAATCCATCATAGATTATCAGAATTGTTCACTGTCATTTATATTGCATAAAGTTAACTGGAATGTTTCCAAATATGCAACATTCATTGTTCCTGTTATAAGTCTTCATTCCTCTAACAAAATGGCGCTATAACAGTTAAATGAAACTATAGATTTCTATTTCGTTTTCAGAATAATCTGAGACCAAATTAGTCAGAAAAACAATGCACTTATGCTTCATTTCAATTTCTACAATCATTTACAGATTTCATCTCACTTTAATATCTTCCGTGTACTTGGCATCCAATTATAGTAAAACTATTCATCTGAATTCGAACCAAAGTTTACAAAAACATTATTCTAACTTATTTAGAAAGATAAACTGTCATGAAGAAGCACTTGGAACACAGAATGATATTGATTTGGAGTAATTCTCGAATGGTTAATGAGAAGCAAACTAATAAACTTTGATTTAATTTATCAGAAACTAATTGTTATCAATGTGTGATGTATAGGATAAAAAGAAGTATACAGATTTTACACGGTTAATGAATTTCTTGAAGTTTTTCTATGTTTTTAACTAATCATAAGTAAACACTTCATATCTGTTATAAGGAAGATATATGCCTTCCAATATCTAAGGTTCATCACAATGTTTCAGTTGTTTCGGCCATTTCTCCATTAAACATTTTATATTAAGCGCATGAAGTTACTCACAACTTTCTATTCTGAACATGTTGATTATGATCAAGCCCTGTATATCGAATGAAGAAAACACAAATACAGCTAAATGAAGAGATTGTTAAGTTGTTTAACATGATTGTTAATTTAATATCACTAAATAGTCTGAGCTAGACACCCACTAACAACCAAGAAACACTGGATAACTTTTTCGTCCTAGTGTAGATGCGCGCGCATCCACGACCCAATTAGAGATCGAACTCAGGACCTTTTGGTTCCGAGGAAAACACTTTACCAATAAACCAGTTAGTCGCCTCCCAACTATTCATATTTCTAACTCAGTCATTTCGCGACATATTTGATTTGCCTTGTTAATTACCATCGGTGAGTAATTACTTCACACCTGACGGGATGGAACTTCACTGGTCATGTCTTCTAACCAGAAATTGAGGAAGTTAGTCACTAGTTAGCTGATCTTGAGTATTGTGGAGACTGTTGAATGTTAATTTGATATCACAAACTGGTGTGAATTAAATCCTTTGAGGAATCATGAATGCTAACTACCGAAGAACGGCATAGTAGAACGAGGCAGCTATCGACTGCTTCTTAGCCATCAATAGTTATCGAATTCGAAACCAGTTCGTGATATCAAATTAATATTCAATAATCTCTGTAACATCCAATTACAGTTTACAGAAAGTTTATAATGATATGTAGCACTCATTGATTAAATGAACCGATAAATGATCGAAGACATACTGAGTACGACATAATTAGTGGACATTGACAACTTGAAAACTCGTCCTCCCTCCCTTCATAATTTATCAAAGAATCTTATATGCCTTTTCTCTTTCCATATTAATAGTAATCGTTGTCTGTGTTGTTGATGGTGGTGATGTCTTTGTTACTTGTCTTGTTTGAAACGAATTCTTGTTATTATTGTTTTTATTATTCAATTTCTCTTCTACTAATTTACCTCCGTTACTTTGCCTTCTGTTCAATTAATTTTCTTTTTTCTTCGCTTACTCCTTTTCTCTTTCTTGTCACTGTATATCTGATCCACCCCCACACTTTTTTTTCCCCAGATTTTCGATTCTTGAACAAGACAAGAGGTAAATGAAGACAAATATTAACAATAATAATCATTAACAATGAAATTAGGCAAAATAGAAATTAAACAGTTCTTTGTTGTTTTTTTTTACTTTTTCTTTTTTTTCCATGAGAAATTCGTCGATCTATTCTATTTGATATATAAAGTAAAGAAAAAAAATTGGAAATAAAATATCAAAGTAAATAAATAATTAATAATTTATTGTTTACATGAAAAAAAAATTAATAGTAATAACAATATTAATATAATTTTTCTTACATACTTGTCATTTTTTGACTTGTTACCATAGCTGTAATGAAAATCATGTTCCGTCTCATATTGAATGCATTCTCTGTTGTGTGCGTGCGTAGGTGTACATGTACAGACACACGAACACATATATAGGGATGGATATTCAAGTTAAAGCTATACATATACACATATGTGTATATGTGTATGAAGGATAGTATGAATACATACTGCTACACTCCCCCCTTCTTCCAAACAATATGTCTATCTCTCTTTCTGTCTGTTTATCTACATTATTCTTCATTTCAATTATTATTATTATTATTATTATTATTATTATTATTATTATTATTATTGTTTCAAATACATAAATGAACAAAGATGTGATAAAAAATTAATTGAAGAAAAAAAAACATTGTTGCATGATTCTGTTATTGTTTCTTTTATTTAAATAAAACAGAAAAAAAAATTTATTGATAAAAGAAAATAATGTAAATGAAAAAGACAAAGAAACTAATCAGTTAAACTTAATTATATTAAAAGAAGAACAATTCAAATTTTCTTTTCTTCTCTTTTCTTATTGTGTTAGCTGTATTTATTGAAAATGGTAGGTAGATAATGTATATTGTTAGTATCTATGACTATGTGATACGTGGTAGTGTCAGAAGTGATCTAGTAGAATGTTGTTAATCTACTGGAATTTAGTTTATTTTATACATTTTATGCATATAAACATTAATATAGTTGAATTGATTCAGTTACTTACCTACTAACGTATGTATTTATTGTTTATAACAATCAAATTAATTAATATCACATACAATTTAAAGAAAAATAAATAGATGAATACAAACTGTTGTCACTATTAGTGAAATCAAAATTGTTGGATGGTGGTGGTGGTGATGATGGTGATGGATGAGATAGATAACCCTAGCAACAAGAATAATAATAATAATAACATGATTCACACGTGTAACTAATATATCAAAAACTTGTATACATATTCTGATAAATTTTTAAATGAGAGAATGAATTAAACAAAAGAATGAATGAATTGGTAACCAATTGTCCATTGTTTAATACTGTCATCATCAGTGTAAATAAAACGAGAGAAACACAGTAAAAGAATGAGATGGTATGGTAGCATGTAACTTTTTATTTAGTTTAGAAAAAATCATTTATATCTATTTCAAAGAATAAAAATGATAATAAATTTGTTGATTGAATAAGTCACAGATTGATGTTGGTGGGGTACCATTAAAAATCTGGGTGCACTGCTAGACAGCTGTTTCGTTCTAGTGTGGAACTCTTCAGTAGTGCACACCCTTAATTCAACCCCAGGAGCTTTACATTAACGAATACTTAACACTCTGCACCACTGGGCTGGCCGACATCTAATGAAAGAATTCCCACTTCCATCAATTTATGATATATACATATAACGCAACGATCTTCCAATGGTGATAACTGTCTCACTCTTGACAATGTTCTTTTATATGTTTCTTTTGTAAAAGACTGTTCTTGAACCAATAAATTGACCTCGATCAATCATGTACTGACACATATAACCGGGAATATGTATACGCCAACATATACAAATAGACATACATAAATTGAATAGTTATCAAAAGTTGCGTAGTTTGGACTTGAGTACTTTGGTTGAATTCTGTTGAATATTGTACAGAGTAATTCGTTGTTTCAGTACATTTTTATTTGATGCTAAATAGTGAAAGGTCTTTTCTATATGTTTCTATATGTCAACATTTATGTCACTGTGTGTCCTATCCACATCCAGCGTCGTTTCCTAATTTCTTCCTCGATTGGAAGTTAGTTTTTTCTCTGCCACAGTGGGTTGCTGTTGATGGTATCTGACAAACGGATCCGAAGTATGTAGTAAAAACAGATGTTTATAAATACCTATATCTGCTGAATGATGGTTTTCGTAGTTCTCCCTGAAAGTTCCATCTACATACAAAAGAACCGTCTTCTCATTTGTATTGAAAATTTTGACTTTGGTGTTGGCTGGTAGATGGTTTTCGTTCCAGATGATTTTCCACTGTAGAAAGGCTACCCTTACCCTACCTTACCAATCGGCGCCTTTACACCTGCATCCGATCCTTTTTGTTTACCGATGGTGCTTCCCAGTAATGTAAAAGTTTCCACATCTTTCTGAGCTTCGCCAACAAGTGTTATGAGCTTAGTGCTAATTGTTTTGTACCTAAGGGTCTTGCTTTTTCCATTGTGTATCTTGAGGCCGACTGCTGTAAAGGCTAATGTTACAGTGTCCGTCTTCACCTACATTTATTACTGTATGTGGGATAGAAGAGCTAAGTCATCCTCGGAGTACAAGTCGTCTAGTTGCACATAAACTGTCTACTGTATAACATGCTTCATCTGAGATGTTGTAATCTTTATAATCCAGTCAACCATTAGCAGAAAGAGAAAGAGCGAGAGTAAGCAGCCCTGTCTGACACCGGTCTTTATATGAAATGAATCTATGAAATACTCTCCATGCACTATTTTGCAGTGTAGTCCGTTGTAAGAATTTTTAATGATGTTTACTGTCTTTTCGAGTATACCATAGTATCGAAATAGGCTTCATAACGTTTCTCCTATCCACATTGTTAAATACTTTCTTGTAGTCGTATAAATTGTGACATCTCACAATTTCTTAATTGAGTTTATGTTCACATTTCTTATATTAAAAAAGAATTCAGTAGCTTAATGAATAACAAGTTAAAAGTATGTAAGTTACTTAATTTGAATTTCATTGTAAACTAGACTTTGATAGGTACATCTAATTGGTTAATTCACTTAGATTTTAACTAACAAATCTACAATTTAAAATTATTTGAAAATAATTTTCAGAACAGATGACAACAACATTGTTTAACTCAAAGAAAAGTACATAATTGATTTTTTTTTTAGAAAATATAATTAGAAAACTTAAAAAAATTCAATAATCGATTAATTATTCTTAAAAAATCTTTCCTAATATATTTTCGTAGAAACAGATATACATGAAGGAAAATCATTTGAACCCCGCTCGTAGCCCCCTCTCCTGTAAGAAAACCGAGGGAGGGGAGGGATGTAATGAAAAAAAGAGATTAGTATCTTTTTTAATTTGAATGAAACCAAGCATCATTCATTTGTGATGATCCTAATTCGTAACATATTTGGATGTGTATATTGAGTATAAGTCTATGCTGATACAAGTTTAGACTAATATTCAACATGCAAAAGAAATTATGAGAATTCCATTTTATTGAATTATATGGAGTGATCTAGGCAAGGACAGAGAACTGTATGTTTCAACAATTTTTTTCAATGTTAACTTTATGTTTTTTGCTTAGGTCGAGTACTGATAGGGACATAGTTACAAGATATTTGAAGAGAAAACTATCCTAACAGTCTTAAGGTGACTTCGTTACTCCACATTGAAATATGAGTAAATGATTGTCGAAATCTATACGATGTATAGTGTTACACTGCATAGAACGTAATCATTTATACAAACGGACGGTTAATATTCATCAGATAGGGATAGCTTTTATTATTCTCCTAAAAATGAATTTAAACGAAATCTGATATGTACAGCTACTTTAGTAAAACACATATACTAAGCCAATATAAGAATTTAAATCAGTCAGGAACTTCCTAAAGTCTGGCATATATGTGCATTGGTTCAAGTTACTACACCACACCAGTACAGCAAAATGAATACCAAGGATGTAGAAGTCATTATAACATCAGTGCTCTTAATAATAAGTAGATATGAAGAACATGACTTGAATAGAAATAGTTCATGTGCAAAATAGTTTTAAAAATCATGACTTAAGAAAATGCAAACAATGAGCCATACCACACATTCACTTCAATAATTGTTTACGATAATCATGTGCACCCCAACCATATAGACTTTTTCTACCTGCATAACTACGACAAACATTTAATGAATTTATGGGCTGATACCATGTTTTGGTTTGATCATCCCTGTGCATCCTCCCATCCAACTCTCATATCATACATCGACGTAGGTGGTGATTGGGTATACATAATACATAGCCAAACTCCATCAGTCAATGAAGATTCATAACTGCATCAAGCGATGTACCATCTTTCTCTAGTACTTCAACAGTTCTTATTTCATGGTTCTAGAAAGCACGGGAATTGCATCGAGAACACACCTAAACAGTAACCCACCAATGTATTTTGTTTTTAATGATTACGTTCCGTATCCATCTAGTAAGAGAGAACTGACTGCTGCTGAATAAACTGGACCTTTGGTTGCAGACGGACATCTCACCTACGCAATATTTGAAGTAAATTGTCGAAATCTAGGTGAAGTTGATGTGTCACTGCTGATATTCTCTCAGATACCAACCCGATGGGGTTTAACAAAAGCTTTCAATACAGGTGAAGTGGTAGACACACTCGAATGATTCACTCGCTCTATCATGAGGTTGGCTATCGAATGTTTAAAATGTTAATTACTTCATAATGTAGCGAAATCTTGATTCATTGTTATTTCTGACTTATTATCTAGCTCCTAACACGAATCAATTGAAGTTTTGTGATTGATTAGACAATAACCAAGTGATTTGAAAGTAGTGAAGTCTATGTGAAGACTTGAAAATCCTTATTATAGTTTCAATTTAATGTGATCTTGTGAATGAATATCATTTACATTTAACAATATCTTTAAAACGCCTATCCAGGAGTTTCCACTGTGAAATAGATCACATATACTCTATTATAGACTGCTTTGGCATTTAATGTTGGGTGGTATCGGATGTAATAGCAAAGCTGAAGTCGGCCAAGTCAGTACTTTATAATATTCGTCCATGATCTGAATAATTTTTATTGCTGCAGACTACTTCCTCGAAGACTTAAAGTGATATGGTTGTAAACAAGTGACAATGTTACAGACCTATTCAGGCTTTATCGTATTCTAGGTCTTCAGTTCTGATATTCGGATGATATTCTGTATGCATATTCTGTATATATATATATATATATATATATATATATATATATATATATATATATATATATATATATGTATACAGTTCGCAGTATGTTGATGATGATGTTGTAATTTACTATATTCAAGATGTACTGAATAACTGTGTCGTTCTAATATGAATCACTTTAGTAGGTGCCCTTTTGTAACAGGATAACATGCTCTCTAATCGATTGAAGTTTAAATTATCAGGTACCAACTCATTGGTTTCAGGTATTCACATTCAGACCTGAGGGTTTCTGGTTAGTTCGTTGGTAAGCACCATTGAAAAGATTGAACAAATCTTCAGTGAATACTTCTTAGTCGTCAATAGTTGTTCATTTACTGATGTATAACTTTCTCTATTTATAGTAATTTAATGTATCAGTTGTTTAATTATACTTATTTATTTAGTTAATGAGTTAACAAGTAGATTTTTTTTCATTTTAATATCATAACAGAAATTTAATTCATCTTCATCTCTCCTCGGTGCTCTTCTTTTCTCACTACCTTGTTTTCTTTGTATAAACGAATATCTATATTCATTCTATTCAAAACCGCCCACCCACCTACAAAAATGCGCTACTATCATGTAAACAGACCAAATGTTGGATTGTGTTAGTTACTGTTAGTTGTTGTTTTGTTTTTTTGCCTTTATGCGTAAAATTTACTTATAAAACTTATTAGTTAAAAATAAAGTATTATTATTTTTCTTAACTATTACTATCTTTATCTTCATGTTTTCTTTATTCATGTCTTTCTATTTAGGGAAAAATTTTCTCATTTAATTATTACTTGATATTTTTAACACTTCTGTTTACACACATGATACTACAGATTGTAGATTTACATGCTCGTGAATGTGTGTGTGTGTGTATCCATGCTAACTTGTATCCTTCTCTTTAATTATGTTCTTCTACACATATGGAATAGTGCAGTCACAACTACTACCACTACTACTACTACTACTACTACTACTACTACTACTACTACTACTACTACTACTAATAATAATAATAATAATAATAATAATAATAATAATAATAATGCTTTATGTAAGTTACAAATACTGAAGTGTAATGACAATTGTTTTGTTTTCCTCAAGTAAAAAAATACAATTTTTTCACTTAGTTTATTTATTTTTTACATGAATAAAGTGAAAAAGTTTTATTGAATGTATGTTAAATTTTGTTGTTGTAGTCAATTTTATTTTTTTTTAGTTATACAACATGTGAATTGTTATGCAAAACAAGCTAACAAACACATACACACACACACGCCCACACGCACACACACATACACATGTGCACATACATATGAATAAATGAAAAAAAAAGTACAACTTATTAAAAGGACAGATTATGATAGAGACTATGTAAACAGCTGGGTGAATATAAATGAAAAGTTTAACAATGACATAAAACAGGTGGTCTTCAGTTTGTTTGTTTGTTTGATATTTTTTTCTTTTATCTTTTACTTCTTTTTATTAGTTGAATCTACATGTAAGTGGGTTGTACTTACTTACTTACTTACTTACGCCTGTTACCCCTCTCGGAGGAGCATAGGCCGCTCACCAGTATTCTCCATTCAACTCTATCCTGAGCAATAAGTGGGTTGTACTCATGAATTATTGTAATTTTTAATTAATTGAATACATCATAGATTGATATTGGTAGGGTACCATTGAAAACTCGAGAGCATTCCTAGACAACTGTTTGTTTCTAATGTGGAACTTCATAGCAGTGCACACCTTTGATTCCACTCCAGAGACTCCACGACGGCGAATGCCTAATGCACTGTTGAGGAGTTCCATACTATAATGAAATAGCTGTCTAGCAGTGTTCTCTGGTTTTCACTGGTACCCTACCAATATCAATCTGTGACGTATTCAGTTAAGTAAGAGTATCAGTCTCAAAATAAATTTCATCTCAATTCAATTATTGTAGCTGTTTGATTATAAAATACAATGATTGTTGACGTTCACTGAATATTCTTCAGATGATTCGTTTAGAGACAACTATATTTATATTTTGAAAATCTACAAGCTGATATAGGATCGTAATTGGGTGTTATGGAGACTGCTGAATGTTAATTTAATAACATGAGTTAATCTGATTTAGATAACCATTGACAACCAAGAAGCAATGGACAGCTGTTTCATTCTAGTATGAGACTCTTCAGAAATGCGCATCGACGACCCCATCATGAATCGAACCAAGGACCCTCTGGCTATGTAAAAAACGCTTCACTAGTAGACTACAGAGTCGGAACCAGACGGCTGATATTTCTAATTCAGTCAACAAATAATTGTTACCCTTTTGTTAAAATTAATTAACGCTACGTATTTAGTAAATATTTGTTAGTATCCTTGTACGAATACTATTTAATTCACCATGAATTTCGCTGTATATAAAATACTTCTTCCGGAACGTTGTACGTTAATCACTGGTGGTACTCAAATAACCATCTCTGCATTAATACTTGTTCTGAATTGAACAACTTGGGTAAATATTTTAGATTAATGATTAGTTTCTGTTTTAGTGCTATCAAATGAATAACTCGATGTCGTGTTTGTTGTTGTCTTTTGAACTTTCTTATGTAGTATTCGTTTGTCCCACTGAGTTGATGCCTTTGGATACCAGGTTAATGTATACTATATTATAGTGGGCTAAATGCCATCTCAGTTAAACGAAGTTTATACAAACTATTGATATGTTTAATTTATTCATGTATTAACTATAGTTGTTAGTTGGGTGCCACTGAAAACAGTAAAGCACTGGTCAGCTTCTTCCTCCTGGTATCACCTTTTCAGTAGTGCGTACTCTAGATTCTGTTAGAAAATAGAGCTTAGGGACTTCAAGTTTCGTGGTGAACGCCTAACCGTCTGTGCAAATGACCGAGACTACTGGTATAAATCTCGCTTATATCAGTTTTCGATACAGCGGGATAATCAGTCAATGAAACTGGTGATAAGTGCTTCATTCCAGACGACTCTGAACTTCGTTAGTTACGACTTCTTATTAGAACTTTAGAAACATTCCGAAGATAGTCAACAGTGTGCTGACTGTTATAGTTGACTGATTGTCGTTATATTAAACAAATTGATGGAAGTGGAAATTTCATCTTTGGGTTAAGCGTTATCCAACTTCAAGGGCTTGGGTTAGATTCCTTCGCAGAATCGAGGGCATCGACTGCTAAGGAGTATCATACTTAGATGAAATAACTGTCCACTGCTCCTCGGTTTACGCTAGTAATCAATCGAGATCAATCTGTGGTGAATGCAATCAACTAAACTTAATACCTATCTCCAAAAAATCCCCCAAATCAATTTTTTTAATAAATGATAATATAATATTCATATCTGTTTTTGCTACTACTTATATCCATTTGATATCTTAATGTTTCCCTTGGCCACCACATGTTTAGTGTGGCTGATGTGATAAACCATAGTAAAATCGTCTCGATCGTGGCAAATGGTTTAATGAAATACAGTTATATTCTTAGCCTGAATTAACATATCAATGGAGAGGAGGTTGCTTATCTATCAGGTGGTGAGGGAAGGGAGTTGTGTAACAAATTCTAAATTTCTTTCAATTCCTAGTCTCTATTTTCAGATTATCCTTGTTTCAAACTTTTGTTCTAGCCTATTTCGATCGATTATTGATGTGCTTAGTGAGTTATTGACTTATCTTTTTCGCTTCCTGTTTATCTCTCAGAGTTGCTTGAGCAAATGGCAATACACTCTTCTCTGAACTGTGAAAGTACATTTTGGCTAGATATAAACCTGCCCTCCCCCCTACAAATTTTAATCAATTAATGACATAAGAATTTGTCTTCTACTTACACTTTTACTTTAGAATCTATCACTAGTAACCATATGAACTGATTATTAACTTTATTTCACCAAAATACCTAAATACCTAAATAGATATAATAAACATTTATGATGTAATACCCAAGTTATTTTTCTATTGAATTATTTTCTTATAAAGTAATATCATATCAGTGAAAAGGGAACTTATTCAATCAAATGGTTACCTACATTGAATGCTTCCTACAAGAAGATTTAAAAAAAATTCAATGAACAAACAAATAAACAAATTTCTCTGCACTAAATACTTCATAAAACAATAATATTTCACTATTGTAATTTGATATATGATGGAATGAAGAAGAACAAACAAACCAAGTAACCTGAAAAAAAATGTGTAAATTATAATGAAGTAGGTCAAATTAATTTAGATCAAATAAAGAATTATTACTAATTGGTAGACATGTAAATGATTAAGTTGTTGCCGAGATATTTTCCCAGTTACATAACTAATAGAACAGTGATAGTATGTAATGAATACGGTGTGTGTGGCGGGGTTGGTGAGTGCAACTAAAAATTAAGTATTCTACATAGATATAAATTGTTTTAATAAGAAAAGTAGGCCAACATTTAGAAAATGGATGGTGGTTTGTGGAGGGGGGGCGGTCAGGGAGGGAACTCTGGATCTAGGTTTTGTGCTGTTTGACATTCGTCAGTAAGACGTACTTGTTAATCTTTGAGGGGAATTATGTGACCTTATTAAAACGCAATCGATAGAATCCGATCAACACTATAAATGACTTGATGAACATTAAAATGATCAATAAATAGTGATTGATCAATGTGTTTAGAAAATTAACCAAGTAATCAGGAGTAAGCCTGTTTCTTACAGTTATGGTTAGTGTTAAGGCATGCGGATGGAGTTTAAGGTTAGCATTTTTGTTGTTTATTTTAAGTCTTCCTAGCTATTTATAGATATAATGCATTGAACAAAGCTGCCTCTTTTATAAACTACTTAACAGTATACCAGTGATATACTTCGACGGTCTTATGCATTATAGAAAACTAGATCTACTGTTGACTTATGCTGATGTTTGAAAACAATCTGAAATGTAAAGTCTAGTATGCTATCTGATTACAAGCTCATAATTACAGAATAATTGAGTCTGGATAGAATGCTTAAGAATTTCCTAGAATGTTCTAATAATCAATATGATATTGTGAACTGACCTGAGTTATAAAATAATTGAAAATAAAGAGGTATGGGACAACTGTTTCCGACTTTCTTAACGATTCTCAATCAAGCTATCGACATAGTTAAACTTGAGAAATACTTTTTGAAGTTTGTCACTCGTGAGCTCATATTAATTATGAATGTGTGTTGTAGAGTATTTCGAAGTTGATTTGATGACTTGACAGATGTAATGTTACAAGTTGTAAGTATTTTAAAAGGCTTAAATTAGGTTCGTATTAAATGTTATGAAATGAAAATTTAATAACTTTAGTGATTGTATTTGATGAGGTGGTATGCAGCTAAATAATATTTGGAACTATTCTCTGGATTGTAGACATTATTAACAAATGTTTGTTCATTGATAAAGAATCTTCCAAAGCAGATGATATGTTTCTGTGTAGTGGTACCCGTTGTAACAGTATATATATAAATGCTTCAGAAGACTTGGTTCATCCACAGTGCATAGTGAAAATTATTAGGTTGGCCTATAAAACCTATGCTATCCCAAGACTTTATAATAATAAGAGAAAGAGATAAAAAGATAGATATTATTGAATCCATCCATGGTTTTAACCTGTTAGTTTATAAATGACTCAACAATGAGTCTGCACTACTGAAGGTCGAAATCTATTGTAATAACAGCCTGAGACTATAGTAATATATATATACATCACCCAAGTACATCCAGTCGCTTCCTGCCAATGAAGAGTTATAATTCACACTTTACTGCTTGACTAACTGCATACGACTTCAGCACTTGAACGACTTGAACCCTCCTAGTCCCAATTCAGAAGACAGGTGGGTAGGAATTCTTATTCCAGTAAGTGTGAGATATGTACAAAATATCGATGCATTAATAGTTTTTTGAAAACAGTAAAATCATTATTATGATCCATCCAATCTGCACTAGGAGGTTTTGGAAAATACCCAGTCAGAGAAAAGCACGTTGAGATTCTGGAACTTTCTATAAATCGGCGATTAAATGGAATGTCTGCGGCTCTCTCAAGGGTTCTAGAGACTATTTAGAAGTTTCTGGGAGATGTTTCAACATAAAGCCACTTGCTTGCCTCAATATTCCTCACCATTTATGTAGTAGGTGATTCAGAGTGTTAGGAAGTAATACTGGTTCACTTATGTAAATAAATTCATAGATCACAAGGCGACTGAAAAAATGGGCAGAAAGTTTTAATGGCTAACAGATTTATTCTGCACGTAAATTATGCACAGATACATAACCAATAGATTGGAAGCATATTGATCATGAACGGTCATTACATTACAACGTGGACTGATTACAATTAAAAACATGTGACATTAAATGCTAATTCAGGGTCTTAAGTTTAAGTGTTCACCGTAAAACCCGTAGTTCATTAGTTCTGTCCGTAGTAGACTTGTGAGTGTTCACTGTTGAGGAGTTCCATAATAGAACAAAACCTCACTTCAGTACTTCATTATTTTAAATAATTTCAATCCGTAACATGAATCATCATCAATTACCGAAATATCCCATAAATCACGTCAATATATACTGACAAAATGTGACGAATCCCAAATAAGACGAAACGTGAGTTCTAAATTCTATTCGCTAGCCAAAATCCAACTCAAGTGATGATGCTTGATTTCGTGTGTCACGCACCGTCATACAATGACTGTAATAATCTGAAAGTCCAGTTTGTTTGACAGACAATTTACAGAGATTAATTATTAGCTAAATAAACCCCAAGATCAAATAATCACCGTAAATCATGTGTTATTTATTGATTTCTACAAATTTCGCCTCAATTCGGTAACAACTATCTTTCTAGAAGTGATGCATCTTGACTAGAATTAGAATCTAAAATATATGCAATGTTCTATTTAAAATTCTTTAGCTGGATATGTCTATGCTTGAAGAGTAAGATGTTGGGTTTTAATTACTTTGTGTATATCATTGAGATGGGGTGAATACAATAAGCTCACTGAATCTCACTTAGGATGTAACCACCTTTCAGTTCTTCTTGGGTCTTAGTGATTGTCTAGCTAAGGTCATTTAGTGAAGTTTAACCTAATGGTCTGAAATGTAAACGCTCCTCACGAAGCTTACATATCACTGGTTAGATCTTTTGTATGATTATGGATGTACACTGCTAGTGAGTCTCTTACTAGTTCAGTGTGTTTATGTATTTCAATCATTGTTTAAGCTAAGTCAGTGTTGTCAAAGTTCAACAAACTTCACAACCTCCACCTTACCATTGAATAATAACAGTATAATATGGATATTTATCTTGTATGTGGAAAATACAAGCTACAGATGGCTATTTTAAAAGTGTAAAATATATAAAAGTAAGAAGAAAATAGAATTGAGGTGAAGATTGGCTTTAAGTTTATTTGGTTGAATTTATCACAGATTAATGTTGGTAGGGATGATCGTCACACTACATCACAAGTCAATGGAAGTGGGAATTCCCCCATTAGATGCCAACCCAGTGATGCAGAAGGTCGTGTCTGCCACCATGAAGCCCACGGGACGGAATCTAAGGTACACTCTGTTGAAGAGTTCCGTACTAGGAAAAACAGCCATCAAGTGCTGCCTGGTTTCCAATGACCTCCTATAAACATCAATCTGTGATGAATTTTATCAACTAAAAGAGAAAATAGTCAACAACAAGGTAAGTTTACAAAATTAAAATGAACTTCTTCAAAAACAAGAATTGAAATAGAACAAAACAAAAACTAGAAAAATCTGACGGAAATGATCTGAGCAACGACAATTACATCAATCTATTCAATATGAATGACAGATTGTAAGTTCACAAGAACATAGTTTATTTTAAGTAGAAGAAAAGAAAAATAAGCTTAACAATTAAAAGTTATACAACATGTGTAGTTGTAACTAACTAACTAACTAACTAACGAACAAACAAGTAGAGTCACATAAAAAAAAAAAGTAAATCAAAGGAGAACATAGAAAAAAACGTTCGGTTTTGTTTTTTCGTTTTTTCTCTCACATTGTTTGGATAATTAGGTCATTTAAGTTTTGTTTTGTAGGAAATTTTCTCTTTAAAGTTTAGTATTAACTTGTTGTCTTTATGTGTTGTTTATCACTGTATATTCCTATACCTGTGTACTAGATTTAATCATGATTACATAATCAATTGTAGCGTTGAAGATTTCTTTTATCTTGAATATTTCATTATACATGTATGTAATATGTATAAGTGAGGAAATAGATAAAAGTACTCACATACTCATATGTGTATTGTACACAAGTACATCATAGGGAATTTTTCATTGCATTTTCAACTAATTTCAACTAATGATTGACATGAACATGTTGTACTACTTACGTAGGCTTATATGGGGGGTATACAAAGGATCAAAGTGATAAAATGAAACTTTTCTAGAAAAAGAAACAATAGTGTTAATTAGTAGTAAAAAGTTATATCGGAAAAAAGTGTGTACACATGTTAGTGAGTGAGATGGAGAGAGTGTGTGAGAGAGAGAGAGGGAAAGAGAGTAAGGATAGACTTTGAACAGCTGTTAAATCACTGTTGTTATTTTATCAGAAATCAAACAAGAAACCGAAATACATTCAACATATTGTAATACCTTCATAATATAAAGAAATAAAGTAAAATATCGAATGATTATTTTTCAAAGTGAACAACTATGCATACAACTTCATTAGAAAATATCTTTTAAGATCATCAAAAACAAAAAGAAAACTACATAAAATTAAATATGGTAACCAATAAACTAATGATTTTACCATATAATATAAAGGATAACTGAGAAGATTGTTTGATACTACTGGGAGTAAGTGTCGGTCACAAATTCCGTAAGATCACTTTAATCATTTCTATGCAAACTAAAAGATAAAAAAAATAGTTAGGATTTATTTGGATAGTAGTTTATAGGAATTTTCGTCCAAAGAAGAACAAATATGTCATGGATTGAGTACTAGAAAAAGAACAAACGAACTGTGTCTATGTGATCAAACGTAACGAATGCAATGCTGCGTAGGAGAAACATCATGATGATTGAATGTAAGGGTGAAGGAACAGCTGAAGCTCTATATATATGTGCAAATCCAAATAATATAAATCGACGAGATGGAGTACTGTTAGCCGTGACATGGCAACTAATGATTAAAAAAATGAATTCAGACATTGTCTACTACTCCAACATTCGAACACATTCTAATCACTTATTTATTGATTTTGTTTAGAATTATTTATTCTAATTGCACTGTTCCACGTGTTGCCAGTTGTAACTATCCATCCAACTTTTTGACCCATAGCATTGGAATTTCTTTAATTTCACTAACTGAAATTACTTACAAACATATTCTATTCATATGTATTTGCATTTTGCAGTTGATTTATCATAGACTGAAATTGATTAGTCTCTGTTGCTAAAAGTGCATCCTGAGCGGATTGTCCAGACTAGCTGTTAAATGCCACGATATATCTTCTCCTGTATTAATACGTTTTATAAACAGTTGTAAATAAAGGTTTATCAACCAACCAAATTTAAAGTTGACAGAATTAGCTGTGTCATTGATGAAGAAATGCTCATATCTCACTTCTGCTAGCGTTTATTTTGACGAAGTCATTGAGGAGGAAGATAAAAGTGCTAGAGTTAAACCACTCAACTCTGTGAATGTAACTTCAGTAAAAGCATAATTATTGTCATACATTAAATGTCCAAAACAGTTAGTCCGTTTCGTAGATTTTGATAATGAAATAAGAAGGCGAAGTTTATCAGAGCTATGTGATATATTCACTCAATACGATTCAAACAATCTCATCACACATAAACTTGTTAAGGCATCTTTACATAAAAAATAATGATCGACAAGACAAATCAGAACATAAGATAGGAAAACAGTGATAATAAGATGATAAACCTACTAGGGCAATAGGATGAATTTGTATATTCCGATTGATTTGTTATAGACTGAAGCCGGTTGGTCACTGTAGCATTATGTGCATGATGAGAGGATTGCCTCGATATAGCAATTATTCACAAGTAATATTTAAGTTGGATTGTGACCGGTAAGTGGAATCCAAGACGAGCGTTTTGTACTATTTGAGACTCGTCGGCTGAATATAACTGCATCCCAATGTTGATGTTCATAGTGTGATTCGATGTCAGTCCGTTTCGTATCAAACGCCACCACGTTCACCATTAGACTACTGAGTCCAGACAATTAGAATATACCAGTTCACCCTACTACCAGTTCGCAAATTGCGCAAGTGTGACTGTTTGGACTCAGTAGTCTAGTGGTAAACGCGATGGCATTTGTCACGAAGTGGATTGAGTTCGTATCCCACTGTCAACATAAATATTGGGATGCAGGTACATCCAGCCGACGAGTCCCAAATAGGACGAAATGCGCGTCTTGGATCCCGCTTTCCATTTACAATCCAACTTAAATGCTACAGGGTAGGTTTAGTGAAAGTACAACGTCACAAGCGGGAGTTGAATATCTGCATAGCTTAGGCTTTAACAAACTTGATACACGTCTTAAAGCACTCTTATACAGTACCACAAAAAGATAATTTAATCTCAATTTTGTGGCCTGTCTCAACTAAATACTTAACAATAGACGATGAAAGTTGTTTATCCTGTATTGTAATTTTGTCCTTCGAATTCATTTGTTTCTAGAGTCATTTAGGTATATATTCAGCTGCCCTTACATGCGAATCACGAATACTCCTTCCTATATATGTGTCAACACATACACGTAAACTGATGGATACAGTGGGATGTGACGTATTCTTTTATCATTCTGTTTGCGTCTATTGTGAATCAGTGACATAGACTTTTTAATTGCAACTACCTTGAGCTGTAGAAAATATCCTATGAATAACTGATTAAGGCCTTTATTTTAATACAAGTCTATTCGAGTCAACACTGATTGGTAAGGTGATATAGACCGACTTTTTAGATGTTACAAATACAATAGGTTTCACCATACTGACACCTTTTCATCGATTCATAGACATTTTTGGATATCCCTTTCAAAATTAGCCTTTCTGTCAACAGATTTTCATTTTCTTCAACAATATCATTAGTACAATTATGATTGATCTTAATGAATAAATCTTTCACTAAACCTTTTCATACTCCCCAAGGACAATAATTATGAAAGTTCATATACTACCCTGTCCTCCCTCTGATTGATTAATGTTATCTAAGAAAGGAAGTTGACTATTCTTCTCCTCTTCACAGAATAAACTTATATGATGTTGGATAGTAATCATTTTACTTAGTAAACTGTTTATGACATCGATTTTCTCATAAATAACTAGGATATCGTCGACATACCACCTAAAACGATATATCTTCTCTATTAAATCTCTGGGTAGCTTTTACACATTTGCAATGTATACATCAGCTAACAATATTCCTAAACGATTACCCACCGCAACTCTGTCAACCTGTCGAAAATATCCACCCTCAAATATCAACTGGACTTTATCTGTACGTAGTAATAAGAAATGTTTAAGAGTTGTTAGAGAGGTAGGCAGTGAAAGATTGTTTAGTACGGCATAGTCACACAAAATATTGATAGTCTTTTTTAAAGGAACATTAGTAAACTAAGAATTTACATCAAAAGAACACATTATCTTTTCCTTGATATTAACATCATATAAATAATCAACTGGCTTAAACCAATCCTTCAAAGAATACTTACATAAGCTTCATCGAATAGGGTCCAGTAATTGTGTCAGCCATTTTGACAGAATATTATGTGTAGGTGACCGACACATGGATGAAATAGAAAGTAGAAGAATGTTAATGTTATGAGTTTTGGGTAATCCGTATAGATGTATCACATTGTTCTGATAAACTTTGTCTTCTTACTGTATTATAAAAACATTGATAATGATAAAATTGGAGACGTGGAATTTCTAAGTATATCGTTAACTGTATGGAACTGATATGCAGTTTTGTTACATGTTTCCATCATGAATTGATGTTAATGTATAAAACTGTTGAAATGGTAATCAAATTGTTTACACGTATTTTATTCCAGTTTAATGGTTAGCCCACATGTGACCAACTGCAGAATTATCAAGTCTATCGTCCAGTATAGTGGTTTTGGGCCTCGCATTCAATCTCCTATGGTATCGAGAATTTTCTTTATGTTTACTAGAAATAATATACATTCCAAGTTTCTGTGATACTTTTTGATTTTATCTAAATCATGACACGATTATTTATATGTGATTATGTAACAAATAGTAAATTGACCGAAGTTAGAATATCTAAACTACTGAATGCTGCTAATTCAATGGTTTACAGGTTAAGTGCTCACTTGCTCCATGGTGGAATTTTCGATACAAAGTTTTTCATCCTTCCTGTCACACTGCACTATAATGAATATGTTCTTTTCACATAGTTATGGTTAACGTCAGACAAATAAGATAAGATCTTTGAGGAGAATCACACCTAAATATTTAGTATTCATTCTCTAAATGAACAGAAAAATGATCTAAGACGTTATAAATAATCATAGGCCTTATTATCTAAGCTTACATAATTTGTAATAGAAGATGGTTTAAGATTGGTAGGGTAAGTAAACTCGAAACCTAAGTTACGTAATATTCAGTACATATCAGTAAAGCATGTCTGCAGCCTCCGAAATTCCACACCTTAAAACTCAATCCTGCTTTGCTTAGTCTCACAATCAGAGATATTTTCTACTGGGGTATTCAAAATCTAAATGACCTTCTATAGAATTGAAATATTTACAATGAATGATCAATTATTATAGACCAATGTGACGTGCTGGTTAAATTCAGTTGACAAAGTGTTTGAATATCACTTGCATTATGTTGTGATAGAAGATGGTATTACAAATGTAATCAGGAAACCTTATTACTAAATATCATTCTATTTGATACAATCACTTTCAATCACGATATACTACACGAAATGTCGACTTACATAGATTATCGGCCACAAGACAACATATTCATTGAAATTATTGTTACTTATTCACCTATTGTAATGAAGAAACGAGATAAATCTTAAAAATCTATGCATATAATTGATTTTACAATCAAATGTAAATGAATATAACATAAAACTGCTTTTAATGAAAGTAAAATTCAATCTATTGACTTGAAACTAACATTTAAGAAACTTTACCCTTCCCCTCCCCCTTACCCTGAAAAAAAATTTTATGAAAATCATATGCGCTTGTTTTCTTTGTTTTCTTTTTCTTTTTAAAAAAAAATAGTACATCAGTTTTATAACTCACACCTACATTCATCTATAAACCCAACCACCTATACATGTATATCATTGAAAAAAACAAAGGAACAACACCACTTTATGGAAGTCAATTGACATTCACTACCAGAGAGTTATGCACACTACATATGAAGTACTGTAGTTAACAAAAAAAAAACAAGAACAAAACAACAAGAAAATTTACTTTGTATAAATAAACACATGAAATTAAAAAAAGAAACAAAATGTAGAGAATAATAAAATGAAAAAGGGTGGGGGGGGGGTAAGGAGAGAATGACTTAGAAAACGTAGATTGTTGACGATAAATGAATATGAAAACATAATTTTTCCATTAACGATATACATTTGAAATTTTGTTATTCTATTTTGTTTGTTTCAAATATCGTTTTAACAGAAAGCAAAAAAAAAAAACTATAACCGAAAGAAAACTAACGTTATTTAATGTTGATGTTCAATATGTTTCTTAGTAAAATGTAAGTCATTTAAAGTGAATTATTTCTATAATGAACAAGTTGTAGTGATGATAGTTGAATAGAATGAGAAGGGATGAAGAAGGGAGGGGAGGTAAGGTTGTATTTTAAAATGGTTGGTAATTGATGTTTAGAAGGAGGAAAATTGGATAAATTGGATGGTAGATTAACAGAAAATGAAATATTTTTATTAAATGGTAGAGAACATTAAGAGTTATGGATACAAGAAAGAGTCTAAGAGTATCAAAAAACTATATGCTAGCAACAATTATTATAGCCAATCAATGATGATCTAGAGAATCTGAGGTCAATCAGAATTCAGTTACTAGGATGTCAATGTATAACATTCAGTATGTAGAACATTATTGGAAGAAACTCATTTTTGACATCATAGTGTCAAAAGTTCAGTAATAAGCATATTAAATGTTAATTTGTTATTAAGAAGGCAGTATCTAATATACGAATAAACCATTCTTCTGAATTCATATTAATTCAGTGTCTAACCCTAACCATAAGTATCGACTGAAAACAACTTAAGGGTGTTGATAATACTCATTATCACTATGCATGATTATAGATTATTCGATACAAATGTAATATACCTAAATGAAACAGATTAGGTACCGCTGTGTTTTGATTTGGAAAAAGAAAAGCTTATAGAAACATTCTATAAATACATTAATTATACATAAATCTATATGTCCATCATAATTTGACTAAGATTAGCTTAAACCGATGAAAATTCATGACATTCACCGGCTTGTTTGTGTAAACTGATTTCCAGGATCTATGAGTATTCACTATTGATATTTGAAGAATTCTTTGAGCTCAGAAATTAATTGGTTTATGATAAAACTGAAAAGAGGCTACTTTACTAATGCTTTACTGAATAATAAGCGAGTTTGTGAAATGGGAATGTCGATGAATCGATAGTAATTTTCACTTATAGAGAAAGTAATCATTGTCATACTACTACATCACCTTCAATCTTTACAGGATTTATTAATACAAGTTATCTAGAATATGATTAATTTTCTATAAAATCGTATTGGGCAAATGTATTTTCGCCCCTGATAAATGAAGTTATGCAGAGATATTTCCTCAACATTATAATCGAAACTGATAATATTTCCTGGAAAACCACTAAGCTTTCTAAAACTACTAAACTATATCAGATGCAATATGTCCTATTGACATTCCTTATTGATTGAATACATCACCGATTGACGTTCGTAGAGCAACACTGAAAACTAATGAGCACTGCTAGACAGCTATTTTGTTCTAGTGAGGAACTCCCTAGATTCCAGCCCATGGGTTTCAAGTTGATGAACACTTAACCATTTGCGCTACCGGACCGGCATCCACAAATAAAATTCCCACTTCCATCAATTTGTGATATATAGCGCGACAATAATCCATTGTCACTGGTAAGGAGTTTCACACTAGAACGAAACAGCTGTCTATCAGTACTTCCTGGTCTTCAACGGTACCTGGCGAACATCAATCGATAACGTGTTTAATTAAAAATAATGATCTCCACAAAAATAACCATCTCGATTCAATTACATTGCTTATTGTCTGAAAGTTAGTTTCACAACCACATAGTTATATTAAGAAGTGCAGATTGTCGTCCTCATTTTATAGTTTGGTCCACGTGGGATGATTCATATAGTATGAAGAAATATAATGGAATCCTGTGAAAATTGGGTTTCAAGAATGTAACGTTGGAGTTTATTTCATTCAGTTCAGAAAACTCAATTAATTCTCCTTTTTTAATCATTTTTCTGCTTATTGTTAAATATGAATAAGGTGACCTATCTGTATCCTGTTAGCCGCATGACATAAGGGTGTTAGGGTCATCGTTAAGCAGACCAGTTAATTTCAATGCTAGAAATGTGAAGCTCTCAACTGCCATCTCATATATTTAAAGGCTATCTGGTTAGAATTGTATATTTATATCAGCCAGGAACTGGTCAGAAATCGTTAGAAAGCAAACGATACAGCTAAGACGGAAATATAGCAGAGGAAAATAGTTGAACATTGGAAGGGGAGGGGAACCAGCTCTTATCTAACTATGGTCAGTTTCCGAGAGATCTACAAAATGGTTATTTTTAGAAAACAAATAATTCTGGAGGACTGTATCCTTGTTCTCACAATCAGAAAGTATACTCAGTATACCGATGACATGAAAGTCTAGATGTGCTTTAAGCGAATGAGGTATCACTGTGTAGCTGTTATCAACCAAAAGAATTTCTTAGACCTGTTTGGTAAGATCTACATAAATGACATCAAAGAAACTTTGAAAAATACTAACTGGGCTTGTTTACACATTTCATAATTAGATTAGTTTTAGTTGAATGAATGAATTCCACTATAGTTGCATTTTCTTAAATTTCAAAACAGAAACGAAATTGAGGTTTATTCTGAACTAGAAGATAAAGTGTATTTCTACATTATCTATTCTGTGATTGCTTAAAGCCTATCTTAAAATTTACTATGCAGCCACTTACTTTCAGTAAGTCAGTCAGTCTAAACGAAAACTCACATGAACAATGTTAATTACCATTTTGAAGCAAGATGGATTTGTGGTGATGGGTATTCAATTTTATTGATTGGGTTCGTCACAGATGAATATTAGTAGGGTACCATTAGAAACCAGGGAGTACTGGATAGCTGTTTCGTCCTAGCGTAGGACTGACTCCTCAGTGATACGTATCCACGACCCCACCAATGATCGAACCCAGGACCTTTGCCACCATAGAGAACGGTTTACTATTGAACCGCTGACTCTCAATGGTTAGTATTTACAGGTCAGTTAAGGTAAGACTAGTGAAGTTTAACCAAGTTAGGTTAGAGTTGGTTACCCGTAGATGGAAATAGATGAGGTCGAGATAGTATATCACAAAGTGACTGGGCTAAAAATAATAAGAATTGAGTGCCACCTCAGTGATTTATTTGAAAAGCGTTCTTCGATGAGCCAGAAGGTTTTGTGTTCGATCCTTGGTTAGGTAGTGGATACGTAATACTTAAGAGTCACATATTAGGGCGAAACTGACGGCATGTACCTTCTGGTAGTTAGTGATTGTACAATTCAGATCAGTTCGTGTTATCGAATTAACTTTCAACAATCGCCACAACACCCAATTACAGAAAATGCATATCATGAATTATATTTTTTATTATTAATATAATTCTATTGTTTAAAGTTTTCCATGCTTCATAACTTGATGATGTAGGACTTGTTTACATATATAAAGGGTATTTTGCTCAGTGTATTGTATTATATGTAGTCTATAGGCATAGGCGTACAATTGTTTGTAGCACATCAGATACTACTTGCAAAATAATTAAGTAGTAAATAATGGTTCGAAATATTTTTAATTTTTGAAATAGTAGTATTCAGTAGAAGTTGAATTGTGTGACTAGTAATGGAATCTAGGATAGATGTTTTGTACCGTCTAGGATTTATTAACTGAATGTGATTATCACATCTAAGCATGTTGACATGAAGACAAAAAAGTGGGGGTTGGTAATTTAGTATTCTGTGTTATTATTTTTGAGCTTAAATACATAATCTTCTCAAATGAACAATCAGAATATAGAAAAGGAGAAGTACTATGCATTACAGTAAACGTCAGATATATGTAACATACCATATGTATTTATAGTTCTGAGTATACCATAAATCATTGTAATAATGCATTCATTCCGGGGAGCAGAGTGTTAGGTTATTAAGCAATCGGAGGATACCATATCAAAACTTCTTGGAATTCTAATAAGTAGGGATTCAATGTATTGTTTTCAGCCCTTCAGAGTTTTATAGAGGCTTCTATGCAATTTTTGTAGCATCCCTAACAATGCCATTAAGAAACAGATATGAATGTTGATATAACCGAAGAACTTCGAATGTGAAGATTATATTTCAGAAGATATTCTTATGCCCTCGATAATATCGTCTTTGAAATGTCTATTTGAGAATAAAGTTAGGACCAGGTAAAAAGTGCCCATCACGTGACATTGTAACATATTTATCTTTCACTTCTTTGTCTCTTCCACTAACTGACACACACAAACCTTTTCCCATATTGATTGATAAATTAAGCCAAGAGTGATTCATTTTCTGATTGTGGGAGAATCAGAAATAGTTGCGTTTACTCGAAGTGAATAATGATGAATGTTACGTCGGGGTCAAAAATCGAAAAATCACGATCTATCTAGTCTGTCCTTCTTGCTACTGGGACCATTACGGCTAAGCTACTTTTGGCCAAATATTCAGTGACTATGATATTCGCACTGATCAAATTACAATTTTTTCATAGATGTATTAACGGCTAACATACTTGTTTTCTTTCACGAGTTATTGTGACCTTATTATAATCCTGTTACCCCGAACCATGTACACAACTTCACTAATTCAGCCTTTATTGTAAATTTTATTTCTTGTTACTGATTTATCTAGTATATGGCATATAAAAACCACTGTTTTTATTTAGTAAATGACTTGGCCTTAATTTGAATTGGTCTGTGTTTATTCTTTTCATCCATACCTCTGAGGAAGGCTTCGGTCACTTAGATACTGTGCCAATCAATAATCATTTTCAAGTCTATGAAGTAATTTTGTCATAACACAAATAGCATTGGCTTGTTTCCTCTTGACAACTGTAAGGTCATTTCAATGACGTTATCAACAATGTCAACGAAAGGTTCGGAATTAAGTCACCCAGATCAAAAAACCTAACACAGTCAGAGAGATTTTGTCCATCAGTACATATATATTTATATCCTCCTAAATCTGTTTACTTCCTGATAAGCTTTTTATTCGATGGCTTATAAATACTTGTTCAAGGTGTGTCGACATTTATCTTTCTTTCAAGTGATATTATACGTTGAGATCTTCATTTGGAAAACATTTAAAACAGCTAATAAGAATTCAATAAAATGAATTGTATCTGTGTATTGTAAACTACGCGTATTATCGTTATTATAATTTTCGAGATAATAGAGTACTATTTAATCCTATATATGTTCCTTCCGGTTGGGTTAACAAAGTAAATTACTAGTTAGTGTATTTACTGAAGTAAGTTGACTGTAAATCGTAGTTATAATGATATGATTTTATGACATTTCTATAGATCACATCTTTAGTGTAACTGACAGTGTGCTCGTCCATATATGGGCTTCTTAATCTGATCACAGAAGACATCTAGATATTGTGTTACGTCAATCCAGAATAGAATGGCATAGATTCAGTGTTAATGATTGTATGAATCAGGTGAAATGATAACTAATAACATTAATTTTAAATCAGAATATGATGTTCATAATGAATATTATGATAAATGAAAGTGTTTCTTAAAATGTCCACTTAGGCTATCCTTTGAAAAATTTATTTAAGTTAGATTATGACTGGCAAGGGGAATCCACGACACGCATTCCGTCCCGCTTGGGACTCGTCTGTTGGATGTACCTTCATAACGGTGTTGATGTTTACATTGGGATTCAAACTCAGTCCATTTCGTGTCAAACGCCACCACGTTCACCACTAGACTACTAAGTCCAGACAGACACCTGTACAACAGGAGCATAGGCTATTAGGATGAACTCATATCCAAACAGAGACTGATCAGCTTCAGTCTATAAAATATCAACAGGAAGATTCATGTTCATTCTAATTATCCTATGTAGTGATTACATAGTAACAAATAAAATCCCAAAATGTATTAAGTGTTGTATTAGAATAATAATCATATTCTTATAAAACTACACAAAAAATAATCAATATGTAAATGTAATCAACGTAGTTAGTTACATTGAATATTAATCAAGTAAGTGACTATGGTTTCTATGCTTATTTACTGCCTTTTTTGTTTTCTTTGTAAAACAAATAAAGCAATTCATTCATTCATTTTTCCTCAATTTCATAACATTATTTCATCCTATCGAATGTAAGAACCAGCCAACTTGTCTAAACATTTTTCTATCTTATAATCAGTTCACTATGACTATGACTATGAATTAAAAGAAAAAGAATGTGAGAAACTAACTAAAATAGATGAGATAAAAAGTAGAGAAAAAATATGTAAAAAAGAATAACATCAATAGACATACAGAAATGTAAACTATAAAAGACCAAAAATTAATTTTTTAATGTTGATAAAGTAACTAAATAAGAATCTAACATAGAAGTAAAGTTTCTTTGATACTGAACAATCTGAATGATTAAACAGATGAATAAAAAGAAAACAAAAAAAACAATAAAGAGAAAACATTATAAATCACATAGAAGTAATGCATTTGAGGTATTGCCTATCTTTTTTTCTTTAAATTTAATGTTTGTCTGTTTTCTTTTTTCTTCTCTGTATGAATGTCGATATTGTTCATTTATTAGATGATTGATGAATAGTTCAATGTAATGTTATTTAAAGAATCTATTGGAATTTCATGAAACTTACTTACTTACGCCTGTTACTCCTCACAGAGGAGCATAAGTCACTCATCAGTATTCTCCATTGAACTCTCTCCTGAACAATCCTTTCCAGCTGTTTCCAGTTACTATTCATCATTTTTTTGATATCTGCTTTAAGTTCTCGACTCAGTGTGTTCTTTGGCCTTCCTCTTTCCGTTCCCTAACAGGATTCCAAGTTAATGCTTACCTCGGGATGCAGTCGAATGATTTCCGCAATGTATGTTCTATCTATTTCCAACGTCGTTTCCTAGTTTCCTCTTTGGCTGGAAGTTGGTTTGTTCTCTTCCATAGTAGGCTGTAGCTGATGGTTTGTGGCCAACGTGCATTTAATATCTTGCGTAGACAGTTGTTTACAAATACTTGTACCTTTATGATGATGCTTGCAGTAGTTCTCCACGTTTCAGCTCCATACAGAAGAACTGTCTTGACGTTCGAACTGAAGAATCTGAGTATGATTTACAGTTGTTTTGAGTCCCATATGTTCTTCAACTGTAGGAATGCTGCCCTTGCTTTGCCAATCCTTGTCTTTACATCTGCAACGGATCCTCATTGTTCATCAATGATGCTTCCTAGGTACGTGAAAGTATCTACTACTTCCAGAGTTTCTCTATCAAGTTCAATTGAGTCAGTGCTCTCTGTGCTGTATTTGAGGATCTTGTTCTTTCACTTATGTATGTTCAGGCTTACTGATGCTGAGGTTGCTGCTAGGTTGGTTGTCTTTACTTGCATTTGTTGGTATGTATGGGCTAGAAGAGTTAGACCATCCGCGAAGTCTAAATCATCAAGTCGCATCCTACATGCTCATTTAATTGTGTACTTCCATTCAGATGTGGTCTTCATGATCCAGTCTACCACTAGAAGGAAGAGAAGAGGCGAGAGTAGGCAGCCTTGTCTGACTCCGTTCATTATTTACTACATAGATATCTAGTCGGTATGGAGTAATCAATATGGAATACTGAATTATCTAGTTTTCAGGATAGTAAAAACCTATCACTATGGTATGGTTGCAACTTTGATGGAATCGGTGTTACATTTAGTTGAGATTCTAACACTTATCTTTCATTAGCACAGTCTACTATCTTTACTGTTGAGATATTCAGGCTAAGAATAGCATGCTTCACGACTGATGTATTTATATTGTTTGATTACTGAACAGTGATTAGCATAATTCTTATCTAGTCCTTTATGATGTTGATAGAACATGTTTTAACAGGACAAAGAACTGGAAAACACAATCTCTGGAATCTGTTTTAGATAATATCGCAACCTACGATGTTAAAACTGAAATTTCCCTGCATTCATTAGTTGCGTTAATAGTGTTGCTTAAATTGTCAGCCATACAAAGACTTATCACTATGAACGTACTATTCCATTCTCCTACATACAAGTCCAGTGGTTTAGTCTTTAATGTGTTTTGTATTTTTATTTGCTAATTAATCTGTTACTCTGTATATAAAAGCAATGCTTTTTCTAAAAAACGACTCCGTCTCGATTTGAGCTCAACTTCATATCTGTTGGTTGTCCTTTCTTCTGGGAAAGGCTTTAGTCACATGTTAGTGATGCAGCCAATCAACGTCCGCGTGATTCAGGTGGTAGTTTAGTTGCACAGATTTGATTGGCTGGTTCCGACGGCAACGTTACAACGATCAAGTTGGAGAAATGGCTGGTTAACGAGTGACATTTGGTATGGAATCTAGTTTGAGAAGACTTTTCGACCGCCTATTTCCAAACACCTAACATTAAAAAAACAGTGTATGTCATTACTGGTCGCAAAAATGTGGTCATATTGAAATGACTAGACAAGTATGATATTAGTCATTGCTCAATGAACAGTCAATATGCATGTTCTTTGTAGAACAGCCCAACACGATGAATGAAAAACACAAATACAACGAAAGTTAGGGCTGAAAATGAACTCTATTGATATTTACACTTTACTATGTAGTGTTCGCCTTCTAAGTAATCAGAAAAATGATCAAAAGTGTTGAATATGAACCAATTATGAATGTTTAAAATCTACTGCAGCATCAATTTTTCAGGAAGTTGATACCCCACCCTATGGGATCTGATCCCGAGTAATCTAGTTTCACTGTTTGAAACTGTTACCACTAAGATATTTTGAATGCGAATGACCTGTGGAACTGGGAAGTATACTTTATTTGATCACTGAGTAATGACTAATGTGATATGTGTTTGGTCCTTTATTGTACTGAATGTATTCTGTCGATCAATCTCTTCTAAGTATATTACTCTGACTAAATACTACCAGGTAATAGTGAAAACTGGTGATGTAAAAGCAGGTCTATCTAGTATCCATTGGTTATAGAGTTTAGTATGAGTATTATCATCCAAAGAGCAATAACAGACTCGACTGGATAGTATATATATATATCCGTCAGGCAGAAAGTCAGCCATCGCCGAAATGTCTCAGTAGTAATAGTAATAAGCTGTAGACGTATGTGACGTTAATTCGAATTTCTTTCGATTACAGGGAGTAGAGAGAAACCTATGTTTTACCGGAATTTTATGTTGACTATCTACAATTACTTTACATCAAAATTTAGTCCACGTGGTGTCAAGCTCTAATATGATAGATAGAACTCTACCGGCATTAAACGTGATTATGCAGACACAACTCAGTAATCAATTAGTGCATAGTTTGACTGTCATTCATTTCGTAAACCGAATAATATTTAAGTTGTTTTGTGACTGGAAAGTGGAATCCAGGACGCGCGTTTCGTCTTGCTTGGGATTCTTCGGCTGGATGTACCTGCACTCCCAATGTTGATGTTCACACTGAAATTCGAACTAAGTCTACTTCATGTCAAACGCCACCGCGTTCACCAATAGACTACTGTGTCCGTACAGTCACACTTGTATAACAGGTACATACGTAATTAGGATGAACTCGTATCCAACTTTAATAATACTTGTGATAAAAGCTTATTCTAATTTCATTAACCGAATTTAAGTGCTCACTTCACAAAAATTTAATGAAATATTTGTATAGCTTGTTTTTGAAGGCGGTCACTGAAAACAAAATAGTATTGGACAACTGTCCATACGCAGTTCGCAGATTTCCAGCAACACAAATTTATGACCCAGAGTCTGCTTGGTCAGTTCGTTCCTTTAAGACCAGTGAGTTAGCTTTTAATTTTACATATTTCCAAACATTGTCAATTCATAGTTAAATGAACCTGCTAGCTATTTTCACTGGTTATTGGCGACGTCATGGATGCTCATTAATAGAATAAAACACTATCCAGTACTCTCGGGCTTCTGAATAAGCATTAGGCAATTGACAAATATTTCGTCCTATTGATCATAAAATAAAACGTTCACCAAACTGTTTTAAGAGTCTAAATTCTAATTCAAATAAAGTCATAGGTAAAAAACACTGATGAGTTTCATGCTAAGATGTAACATTTGCCCATTACTTTATGCTTTCCAGTAATCCATGATGTAGACTATCTTTAGACAGTCACTAAAAACCTTCCATTATAAAAGAAGCATTATCATTCATCAAAAAAAGATATTTGTCGCATACAGTTTACATTTGAATCAGTGATGTATTCATTTAACGACATGCTATCATTTTGTTCAAATAATATTCATTGGCATAGCAACTGAAAAGAATTCAACTGAAATTAACCAATATATACTTCTGTCTACCTCTGTGTGTGTGTGTGTGTGCAAAAGAGGGAATTCGAATTTTCGTCCAAGTTTTTCACTTGAAAAAAAAGTATTGAATTATATAAACAATTCAGTGAAATATTATTTGTTTATGTTTTACAATTCTCATTTCCTATTTTTCATCTGATCAAAACCATTAGGCATAGATTATCAATCTTATTCAATATGAGAAATGTAGATAGAAGAAATATATAAAAGAAGATGAAGAAGATAGAGTACATATATGAACCAAAGAAAACAAAACTTCGATAGTGGACACAATAGAAAAGATAATCGTTTATCTAAGATTCAACTTCAAAGGTGATCTAGAAAGTGGTGTTATAACACGTAGATTGAACAGATTGATCGAACTGAACCATTACTAACTTTGTAAACCATAGTACCAATAATTAATTTACCACAATATGTTTATCATTTTGACTGTTGGTGTGGAGCCAGTTACATAGGTCTTATTAAAAGGTGAGCATACGAAAATGCTCTGGAGTGGTTAACAGAAGGTGTAATGAATTCTTCAAAAGTGACAAATCCAACTCCTTTGTCTACTTTGACCCACAATACAGGCATTCTATTCTTAATTCAACTGTGATACCTGCTCAAACTACTAACTTTATTATTATTACTTTATTAAGGGTGTTTTTGTGAAGACTGGAATTTAATTTGTGTTATGACTCGTACTTGATAGCTTGACTAGACGTAGACTACTTTAGCACTTGAACGCCGTGAACCCTGCTAGTTACAAATTCAAAAGCAGAAGACAAATGGGCATAAAACTTTATTACAGTAAAATAGAGAGTCAGATCTGAACTGAAAAATCGTGTATTTATAGTTTTCTGAAACAAAAATATCACTATTATAATTCATCCAATGTGAACTAAGAAGTTTCAACTATTACCTAATTAGAACGCGTCAGATGGAGATTCTGGAAGGTTCTGCCCTTTAGTGATTGAATGGAATGTCTCCGGCTCTTTCCATGGTTTTGGAGGCATCGCTGAGATCTCTGGGAGCCGTCTCAACAATTTGCTATTTGTGTACATCATAGATTGATCTCGGCTAGGTATCTTAGAAAACCAGAAGACACTAGGCATCTGTTTCTTCCAAGTATGAGACTTTCAGCAATTATTATGCAAGATCCTACCGAAAGATCAAGCCAAGACCTTTCAGGCTTTTCAGCGAACACTTAACTGTCAGATCTTTGAGCTAGCACCCAGTGGTTGATAATACTAACTTCAGTTATTTAGATATAAGTTGCACGACCTCATTTACTGTCATCGGGGGTGGGGGTGTGGTAACTGCCTCAAACTCGATCAGGTTAAATTATACTGGTCTCGTCTTTCTGCCAGAGCTGTGAAATAGCCACTGTGGTTAGTCATTAGTGAGTTGACAGACACTGTAATTGGGTTAAAAATATTAACCAGTGGAAATCAACTCAGTGCTCCGAAGGCCAGGGTTCTGGGATCAATACCTAGGTGAAAGTTATAAGTGAGTACTCATTAGGAGTTCCATACTAGAACGAAACAGTTATTTAGTCTTTCAGTTCTACCTTTAATAGGCTGTATAACCCAAGTCAATTAGGGGATATCAAAATCAACTTCATCAGTCTTCACAACACCCATTTGCGAAACATATAAATTAGTTCGATTCATCTTCCTTAACGATACACTTTAGCTTAAGGTGCTTTCGTGTTAGTCATTATTATCAAAGTGGTTATTTAATTGTTTTCTTTTTTTCTACTGAAGAAGTCTATCGTGTATATAGATTCACCAGTTTAGAAACTCTTAGTTAGAATATATAACCGTTTAGTGACCTACGACCTATTTTCATCTTCTTCGCGTAAAATAGTTCGTATTATCTTCCCAAATATACTGTATACAGGCGATGCCCCACTTACTGCTACGGAGTTTGGTGCCGGACGGAAACTAATCTCTCGCCTTTGAACAAAAAGATTTTTTGACTAATCACAATCTAAATCAAATTTCAGTATAGATACAGTCATGCTTTCTAACAGGTAATGATCTAGTTTTATCCCTATTATGTGCATGTTTTTTATGAACATGGCGTCGGTAACCACCTTAATTGTATGACAAATGAAAAAATGATCTAGTGACATGCAGATATAATTAAGGACATTAGTATGAACCGTAAGCCACAAAAACATTGAAGAATAAATATACAGTATAAAATATATGGATGTTATTATGACGATCAGTATGTTAAAAAGTGTATTACCAACTAACCAGGCCCCTAAACTCACCGACTATTCGCCATGTCGTCAAGCCAAGAACAAACAAAAATCACATTATTAACGGTGTTTCCAATGTTTGACAAATTACTCGAACGGAAGATTCTGTGAAGGCAAACAAAACACACTCAATTACCACACTTAAAAAGCAGAATAACTGCTATCACCTTAACACATCGAAGTTACTGAATATAAGAAGTGAATGCGTTAGTGATTAAGTTTTAAGGTGCCACCGATACTAAACAACAGACATAGAGGCATTATTTCTTATTCCATTTACCTGTGTAATGTTTGAATCCTCATCATTTTCTTTTTAGTGAATGTATTCGTAAGAGACTAAATACCAGGAAAAAGAATTGCTTACCACTTAAATTGGATTTATTCATATGTTTTTTCTAGAGTCAAGTCATCAGTGATCGATAGTAATAGATGGATGTCAGGTAGCCCAAATTAACTAAAGTTAGAAATGTGAATCACTGAAATGTCTGAATATTAAGCTTGAACGAGTAGACTTGATGTCTAAGGATCACTCTCTGTTACAGACATGTATGTACATAATTAATGAGTTCAATATAGGGAGAAAACATATGTCTAACACTTCCTAATTTTCAATGGTTGGCTAGTTACAATCAATTCAGAATTTGAAGTGTTTTCGAATCAAATATTCTATACAACCTAACGCAAATGTACAGACAATCATGGGATAAACGTTTATGCTGTTGTTGTTTAGAAGGATAGTACGAAACATTCAGGATAAAACTATTCAACTTACAGAATCCAGATTGATCAAGAGAATGAGTCTGTAGTTTCATACGGTTTATAAAAAAGGAGATCCTATTTCAGATCCTTCATTATTATTTTATGTGAATGACAGAAATAGGTGGAATGTTTACTTTAAACAGTATAATTCAGATTAGTACTCTAACTGTATTGTGATATGTATACAAAAGGAATTTAAGTTAAAATGATGACGTTAGTCAAAGTCACGTATATGAAATAATGAATACTATGCTATCGATATTAAGCAGCTGGAAGTTATCGATAAGAAACACTACTTGACGTAAATTTCATGCTAACTAGTTTCTACATCTTGAAGGATCTGATAATGTGAGTGGTAAAATCGTATCATACAGATTTAGTCTGAGAAATACTTCTAACAGGAAGAGAAAACTAGACAAACATGGGATTGCTCATTAGGTAATAATTATTCATGAGGTCAGTCTTTAGGCTAATTGCTCCGTGATAACGGTTTTCGACTGTATCTACGTCTTACTGACATGTGCTAACTACCATGAAACCTATATGCATCCAAAGTTTTCTAACCATCTAACATTGTACGATTCACGTGTATACATATATAATACGTTGGCTGATCAGTGTCTAGTAACCAACTAGGTATTCACCATATCCTTTATAATACTGAACAAATTCTATCGATCATATGGTAATATTGTCACTAGTCTAGGTTATTCGACATTACTGATACTATGTATAGATGAGAGGTGTTTTGAGAGTAGTCGGTAGGAGATCTTGGACCTAGGTTTCGCGCTATCTTGCACTCGTCAGTATGGTACATTTGGAATTTTTTGAGGGAACTTGTATTCCCTAGAGGATTCGGTCCCGAGTTACCCAGTTTCACAGTCGGCGACTTTTACTTTTGAGCTATTCTGGCTGACAAGTGTGAATAGCACGAAATTTGTGTCATTTACTACAGTAAACAGTCATCCAGTTTTGTAGTAATACATATACTAATACTGTGTGATACACATATTGTCAATTGAAATTCAGACATCACTTTTCATAAATGAATGAATAAATTAACAGAAGAACTGGATTAAATACTTCCTTTCACTACCCCCCCAACACCTCCATCATCATCACCTACCCCGTCTCCCATCATATAGAGATATGCATTACAATCTGAGATATATGTTGTATACATGTATCTATGGTTGCAGTCAAGTTAACATTTTCACACGACGACAATATTTATTCACATGATAAATAAAACGATGTATGGGGAGAAGAGAGGGTAAGGGTGGGGGGTGGGGTAGAACACTTTGATCATTCAATTATTCAACGATGAATTCTCTTGTTCTTGTTGTTGCTACGACTACCAAATCATAATCATATTTTAATCAAATATTATTATTCATTAAAATATTGTTTGTTTTTATTTGTCATTTTTCTAAAAATAAAAAAAAGAAATAAAAGAAAAAGAAATAATAACAAAATGAATAAAACTATTACCAAGAAATTATTCAACAGTTGACATTAAATGTTACTTGGTAAATGATTATTCTATCGGAAAGTTAAAAAGAAATTTTATGTTTTTTTTTTCAAGTAGACAAATTGTATCCAATTGATTTTCTCATCATTCTGTTGTTGTAGTTTTTTCTTTTTCTTTCTTTTCTTTTTTCAATTCTAACTATCTTTTCATTAAGAAGAAATAATCACTAATGTAGAAAGTTTCTGTTTTGGATAGAAGTTACCTACCGCATTTTATGAATAATAACTAATCATTTTCAAATAATTAAATCATTCCATTGAATGTATATGTTACTTTTAGATTACATAGAATAATTTGTATTGAATAAAATAAGCTGACATAAGTAAGAAAGTTGAATTATTTGTACACTTGACATTTTCCTATTTCGGTATTGTTACTTTGCTTTCTTTTTCTCTCTTTTCTTTTTTTCCTTTTTCTTCTTCTTTTTCCCAACAATAAAAACATAAATAAAACAAAAAAGGTACCAAGATCATACAGGAGAATGTAAAGAAGATGAAAGAAACTGCAAGTAACTAAGGTATTTACTTAAATATTTCTTGTTTTTTTCTTTTTTCGTTATTTTTTGTTTACAAAAAGAAAACATCATTTTGATCTACAGACATTTTATTGGTTACAAAAAAAATTTTCATTTTTATTTCACATTTTTTTCTCTTTTGAATAATTTTCTTTTTTTTTCTAAAATTCTCTTGTCATTTTAGAAGAAGAAAACTGTCTTCATTTTATTTATTTTATACAAAATGTACAATATTCATATGGAATGTGTATATCTACAGGCAGACAGGTAGGTGAGATACAACTTAGGAGGTGAGATGATGGTTCTTGGAAAGAAAGAAGGAAAAAAAAAACAACAAAGATTGTTTATTAGAAGATGATGTAATCATCAGACAGAATAAAAGTTATAAAGAATGTTTCACTTGTATAATTCTGTAATAATAATAATAATAATAATAATAATAATATTAATAATAATAATAATAGTCTGTTTGTCGAAGTCCTCATATGTCTGTGTATTTGTTTCACTCTTATTCTAATGAAAAAACAATTCAATGATGAAGAGGAAAAATTTTTCAATATTATTTAATGAACGCATAAATGTTGCTTTCAGGTGGGGGAAGGGATACTTTTGTCGCTTTTAAGATAGGTAAGGAGATGAGGTAATGATGGAAAATAGATAAAACATGGTGAAATAGATTGATACATTAAAGGTAAATAGATCCAGTATTTATCCATTCATTTATCCGTTATATCTCATGAAGCAAAGGACACCGATCAGCATTCTCCAATCAGTTCGGTCCTGATTTCTTCTTTCCATTCCCCCCCCCCCAAGTGCTGTTCATCCTTTTATGTCTGCTTTCAGTTCATAAAAATATTGTGTTCTTTAGTTTCCCTCTTTTCCTTTAGCCTTGATGATAGTAAGCTAGTGCTTGTCTTGTGACGCAGATTGATGACATCTTTAATGTGTGTCCTATCCAAGTGTTTTCTCTCATTTCCTTCTTCATCTGGAAGTTGGTTTGTTTTTGTCTACAGTAGATTGTTGTTGATAGTATTTGGTCAAGGGGTCCAAATTTTACTTTGCGAACAGCTGTTTTTAAATACTTGCATCTTCTTAATGATGATTTTCATAGTTGTCCAAGTTTCAGCTCCATAGAATAAAACTGTTTTCACGTTTGTATTGAAGATTCGTACTGTAATGTTGGCTGACAGATGGTTAGAGTTTCAGGTGTTTTTCGATTTTAGGTATACCACCCTTGCTTCGTCAATCGGTGCTTTCACGTTTTCATTAGACCATCCTTGTTTATCGATGATGCTGTTCGGGTAGGTAATAGTTTCCACATCTTTCAGAGCTTCTCTATCAAGTGTAACTCGGTTGTTTCTTGCTGTGTTATGTATGAGATTCTTGCTTTTCTCCTTACTTATGTTGAAGCTAACTCCTTCGGATGCTGCTGTTACAATAGCCTCCTTCACCTTTATTGGTTCCTGTGTGTGGGATAGAAGAGCTAAGTCATCCTTGAAGCCCAAATCGTCCAGCTGTATCCAATTTGTCTATTATATTCCATACTCCCTCCTGAGAAACCGAGGTTTTTATGATTCAGAAAACCACCGAATCTGTCTGAATGGATCATGCAGCATCTTTGCAATTACTTCTTTTTGATTTCAGTACCTCAGGCAGTGGGTTGTCTGGCTCTGTCGCTTTGCCATTCTTGAATTGTCAAATGACCATGCTGATTTCTCCGATTGTTGGTGAGGTAACATTTACAAGAAGGTCTGTAGATGCTGTTTTGATGACTAGTGGGTTCAGTGGGGCTGGTCTACTCACAGTTCGTCAATTTTCTCTACCTGCCTGTTTTATTGGTATTGGGTCTCAGTAATTGATTTTCTTTCCTTGATCCTGATGTCTTTCTGACTTAATATATTTTCTAGCTAGCTTCTTCGTTACGTTATATAGGTGTCTAAAGTCTCATTTTGTTGAAGCATTATCCGCTGTCATTGGTAGATATTCTACATAATGCAGCTTCTTAGCTCTATTGCTCCTCTTCGTTAGCTTGTTGGTTTTTATGTACTCTATCTGTGCCTCAATTGCCTCTGAGCTTAGTCAACTGTTACTGATTACTCAGGGATAGATAAATATAAAAATACATGTTTGTCACCTGTACTAAATAAAAATTACTGGAGTTTCTGATAAGTAGATCTGACACTTTACTGATCTCCTTTGAATGGATCAAGATTTGGCAATGTAATAATAGTCTTTAACAAATAGACATTAGAAGTATTTATTTTGCTGAAGCAGTTCAATTTACTGGAAGAGTACTAAACTGTTGAAGTGGTTTTCTAAATTCTGAGACAATTGAAACGTAAAAGAAAGATTTCATATTGTTGAAGAGCAATATGAACCACTAAAAGTAACAGTTTTTTAATTAGTTTGAAAAGGTGGCAGAAATAAGAAAGGGAAAGAAACATAATAAGCTAATAAAAGGCTTGAAAAAGAAGACATTCCTGAGTTTGTAATCCTATCAAACAAAAATTAATGCGTTCATAGTTTTTTCAGTATTAATCACCAACATAAATGAATTAGAAGCAGTTTGGCTTAATTGATAAGTTTACGATATGAAGGAGATGATAAAAATTCGACTTGATAATTTACGAGCAGAAAGAGAGAAGTTATCATCTTCGTCAAGAAATGATCCCGGGAGATTGGAATCCACACTAGTTGGTCACTAGTTTAAACACTTTGGTAAGAGAACTAAAGAGAAATTAGTATTATAGAAGTTATTTAGAACCAGTAAAACATGTTGGTAGATGAACTGGACACTTGAACATTTCATCCCTTCTTTGAGTTAGATTGTGGCTGGTAAGAGGAATCCAGGACAAGCATTTCGTCCTATTTCGGACTTGTCCGTTGGATGTACCTGCATTCCAGTATTGATGTTTACACTGGGACTGAAACTCACTTCGTGACAAATCGATGGGAAGATTCAAGTATATTCTAATTATATTTCACTCCTTACCTAATTTTAAGAAAATATTCCCAGTTTTAGTGGAACTGTAAAGGTTTATTACAAAATTCCTTACTCTGAAGGTGATACTTGAATACCATGAGCCTTGCTTATACTGTGTTCTATGAGATGTATGATAACATTACGGAACCTCTATCGACATTCTGGTTGACATCATCAGCGTAAACCTAAAACATTCAAAGAATATGATATAATACCATGTATGAAATTGCTATCAATTATTAAAATGAGAGGAATTTTCCTAAGTATACGGCAATTTCATATGGTGATAATGGAAGGCACTCGATACAGGTTACTAAACAATCATGCTGTTGATTATTAGCACTAAACAATGTTTAGTAACACGTCGACAAACTTCGAATATTCTTGAATGTTGCTCTACAATTCAATGGACCTGTTTACTAATTCGTATCTATCAATATCTTCACAGTAATCGAGAATGTTGACGTGATTTTTTAAATCTTCATATGCGTATTATTCTATTTAAAGCAGATTTAAACTACAAATGACCACGGTGAGGCAATATGTCTAGAATAATTATTCAACAAGCTTAAAAACTTTTCTGATAAAAGTTAGCTACTTATATTTCTTACAGTAGCTTATACAAAACAACAAAAATAATTTCTAAACTGTCAAAGGAAAATTGTAATCAAAAAAGTAAATAAACGTTTCCTTGCTTTGCTGACAACGATTGTTGTGTATATAGCACCATTAAGATAAATTCAATGTCAAAATTGAAGTTCCAGCCAGTAATGTTGCTATGATCCATAAATATGTTAGGGTTTGGCAAAAAACATCCTAGTGAATGTTTTAGAAATTGTCTGTTAGAACCTCATACATTCAGGAAATCACTTATCGAAGCTCGAAGCTCCTGTTTTCGATCCTCAGGAGATAATTTCGAAGCTCTAGTAAAAAAATGTAATTAGTGAAGTTGGGACATGCCAGATGTGAGATAAGTATCACCAATAGCAATGAGTGAAACCACGTAATATAACTCGAATTGATTGAAGTTAGAGATGTAAACCATTAGATTTCAGCTTAGTTATTCAAAGATTAAAAGTTTACGAGAAGTTTAAGAGTCTTGGATTCGAATTTCATCAGGCAAATGAGTGGGCACTTCTGAGGTAATTTAAACCATAGCACAGTAGTTATCCAGTATATCATTGATGACTTTTAATAATTGTCTAATCCATATCAATTCGTAGTGTCAAATTGTAATTCTACAATCTCCACGAAAGCAAAGCCAATATATTTTATAATAATTCATATGGATTCGAATCATAAACATTTTACGTCATAACTTCATTTTTTATTTGGTCAGCGAATAGAATGTTTATTAGGTAGTGTCAGTTTATTTGAACTACAGCAATATTATCATGGTCTACTTCAAATGAAAGTGTTCATTTCATTTAGTATACTCAACTTTAACAAGAATCACTCTAAGATAATCATGCTTATTTGTTGCTGGGTGATAACTCAGTGATGAGGGAGTTAAACTCTCAGTCAAACCATATTTTGCCGACTTTAATTTCAAGCAGTTGACCAACATCATAATTTTTTCATAATCAGATACCAGATACACAAATCAGTACTTAGTAAGTCTGCTTATTAATTGTCAAACTATCATTTGTTACTAACTGATAGTACATTAATTATGTCAGATGATTTAAATTGACTATTCTATGCATTATTGATTTCTGAAAAAAATTTATCAAAGTAAAGAAAAAAAATTTTTTTTTTTATCAAATATCATATATTCTTCTTTAATGATAATTATCATTATAAAGTAAAGTGAACTACATTGATCAATTATTACCTGAGACTTTCAAGTATTGTAAATAGCCTACATCTATAAGTTCCTATAAACTCAAACTCATTATATGAATGTATCAAGTAAAGCATGATAACATTGTCAACTTTCATCATCTAATGATCAACATCTGACACTTCCTCATAGTTAGTCAGATTCTTGTTAATGCAAGGAAATTTTAAAGAAACATCAAATGAAATGAATACTGTAAAGCTTACCAATTTTGATGACGTTTTATATGTAAAGTTTAGGTTTGTTTAAGTTAGACAATGAAGAACAAACAGAATCCAGAACGCGTGCATCATCCTATTTGAGACTCGTCGGTTAGATATTCCTGTATCCCAATGTTGATGTTCACATTGGGATTAGAAACTCATTTAGTTTTGTGTTCAAAGACACTGCGTTCACCATTAGGATATTGCGTTCAGATAGCCCCAGTTGTGCAACGGGTAGATGTAATTAGGATGAATATGTATATTCCTGTTGATCTATCATGGACTGAAATTCGTCAGGCGCTGTTACAATCTAACTTAAATACTACTTGTGATTAATAGCTATATCAAGGCAATCCGCGGAGGATACGCATATAGCAACAGAAGCTGACTAGTTTCAGTCTATGACAAATCAACGGGAAAATACAAATTCATCCTAGTTAAATTTAGATGTTTGTGATGGTCACAGTTGGGTAAGACTCAAAACTAATGGGCATTGACTGGCTGTCTCCTCCTAGTGTGGGACTTCTCAGAACTTCGTACACCTTCGATATTCTCCAAGAAATCTAACCCAGGACACTTAGACCTCACAGCATCACTAAGGTTGGCGTCCACTAGTAAGATCCTCAATTCTATCAATTTGTGATGTAGTAAAATGATCACCTAGTACCACTGGTGATAATTTTCACACTCCTGACAAATATAAACTTCAATACTTTTCACAGAAATCGTGTGTACACTGCTAAGGAGTCTCATACTGGGACTAAATGGCTATCTATTGTCCCCTAGTTTTGAGTAAAGAACATTGCTAAATATTGACAAAACTCTTAATGTCCAAGAGAAAAACATTCATCTATGAATATGGATGTTCTGCAAATAGTTATTACAGCTTTTTTTTCAATCAATTTACAGACTAATTCAAGTTATTGGGAATATTTGTTTGAATCGAAACCGTTTATAAACTACTTTGATTGTATTACTTTTATAGAGCTATTAGAAATTGTGTAGCTAAAATGATTTTCCAATAGTGATATCATATTAGTTAAAGAGTTGATATCGAAAATCAATCTTACCTTTATTATGTCAGGTATCAGAGTATAAGTTTACATAGAAACTATCAGGGATACAAAACTATAAACTTGTTGAAATAGTTCCGTAAGAAAACATTACAGTACATAGTGATTTTAGTCCAGTTACATAGTACATATAAATTTATTTACAACAACATTGAAAGAAATGAATAATAAACATAACAACAACGCTATAGCAATAATGAAAGTGGGGGGAGGGGGTGTGCAGGATTCGAACTTAACCAAATAGTTCTTAAAAGGACACAGAGAATCTAAGCTTATAATAAAGTCAAGTGGATGAAATATCATCATAAACGGAGATTTTTTTAAATCTTTTTTACAAGTATACTCAGTAGTAACAATGTTTATACAATTAAAGTCTCCATCCCAATGATTTAACCCCTTCCTCTTCAGTATAGTACAATCTAATCTTTAATGTAAAGTAGCTTTAATTTAGTATCTGAATAGAGTCGATCATTCATGTATCACATTAAATAATGACAATGAATGTATAGTGAACTAATCATGTATTAGTAAAGTAACTCATACATAAATTTGAATTTATGATGGGAAACACTAAATTAAGATGCCTAGAGAATAATGATTCTACAAATCGGTTTACATCACTGAATGTAAATGATAATTTACTTAGTACCTTGTAGAAAATGGCAAAAACGAATATTTCTTTTAAATTTTATTAATGGTATCGTTCGTTAAGGTAAACAGTATCAAGATCAAGGTAGAAGAATCTATAGCCAATTTATAAAAGTTCAATATTTGCACAACAGCAACACATTTTATAAAACTGAATTGGTTTTGTGGTGATATTTGTGTTTGTTATAGACTGATACTGGTTGAGTTCAAATGGAAATCATGCAGAACTGAAAAGCCGTTTCATCCTGGTACGGGATTCCTCAGAAGTGCACACATTCGATTCTGTCATAGAAACCAATCTAAGTCCTTTAAGTTGGTGAACGCCATCTTTTAAAATTATAAACAACTATTTCGTGTTTATAGTTGTTTAATTGATTGAATAGGATTATTTTATAATTTGTTCAATTTCATCCGCTTCATATCTTGGATTAGTGGTGAATGCGTTGGGTTTTGTTCAAAAACGAATCAATTTCAAGTCCGAGTGGGAGTACCATCATTTGAATTCAGGTACATCCAGCTAAAATGTCACAAATAAGAGGAGACGTGCGTCACAAATTTCACTTTTCAGTCACAATTCAATTTATTTCCTACTTATGAACCATCTTTGTATCTAGGCCATCTATTCAAGATGTACATATAATAGTAGAGACGGATCAAATTCAGTTCATAAAAAATCAATCTTTAAATTATGTATCTTGACAATGTCTAACAACTTTCATCATTTCGTCAAGACACTTTAGTCAAGTTGTAGAACCACTGAGAGAATAAGTAACCTACGGTTTTATTGTAACAAGTTTTACTTGATAACAAAATAGATTCTTAGTTAAATTCAGCGCTTAACAACATGATCTATCAATCAACTTAATAGGTTTAAACAGTTTATTGTATGATGAAACATGTTTTGCAATATATTTAATCAATCACATGTATTGTGCAAAATAAAAATAGAAAAATTAGCTACTATTTTGATGCTTCATCTATCTGCCTTAAATAGAATGTATTACATTCGCAGTTCGCCAATGCGTCTATCTATCTATCTATCTATCTATCTATCTATCTATCTATCTATCTATCTATCTATCTATCTATCTATCTATCTATCTATCTATCTATCTATCTATCTATCTATCTATCTATCTATCTATCTATCTATCTATCTATCTATCTGTCTGTCTGTCTGTCTGTCTGTCTGTCTGTTTGTTTGTTTGTTTGTTTGTTTGTTTGTTTGTTTGTTTGTTTGTTTGTCTGTCTGTCTGTCTATCTATCTATCTGTCGAATTGGACAGTGAACTCAAATCATCACGTGATATTTATCATTAACTGGATTCTGTTTATAAAGAAACTAAATGTCATTTGATAACTTCTTAACAACAACATCAGAATTTTCAGTAGTATATAACATTTTAATTGAGTTTTCTTTATTTTAAACAATCACTGTTTCAACTAATTTTTACTTCTGAATGAAAAAAAACAAACTAGATGCTTCAAACTAATGGTGCTGTGATATTTGTCGTAATGTATATTAATTTAACTAGTTACATTAAATGACTAGTTAGTAATGATAAATGTCATGTTTGAAATGTCTTTTATTGCAAATCATATTGTATTGTCACGTTGTTGTCACTCATTCAATCGATCCGACATCAAATACAGTATGTTTTCGACGTGTATTGGTGTATGTCAGTTGAAGACTCTAGATAGACCTAAAGTTAATATCAGTTGATACTCATCAGTTAAACACATATTTATAATTTTATGGGATTTAATTTTGAATATAATAATGAAGCCAGAATCACCTAGTCGCATAATCTAAGATATTACCATCAAATAGCACTAAGTAGATGAACAAAGGTCCAGGGTTTCTTCCAGGTTGTCAACAAAGACTCAACAGAAAAATTAATGAAGTCCTTTATTCTATTATATACTCTTTTCATTCTACGTAGAAAACTGTTGATAAAGATGTGAGAAGTTAAATCATGAGTAAATACTTAGTTTAACATGTATATTTCTTCAGTTTGTAAACTGTTTCACATCAACAACAAGTAATCCATATCTCTTCATGTATAAATGAAGTATTCTAAGTTGAAAGCAACATGGATTCAACTAAGTAAAAGTTTATAATTCAATACACTTACTTATTGGTCAGTTAACTCTTAGTCACTTTAATCAAGTACACCCAGTCATCAGGTTCACAAATAAAGAAAAATATGAAGCTAGAATAGCCTTCTCAGATGTTCTACTAGCTACAACAGTTGATGGGTTAATAAGAAAGAGCTTGAACAGAGCAATAAACACATTTTCTTAATTTTGTAACTTTACACTACAAAAGAAATCTGATAAAATCACTCACTTATAGAATAACAGCCATATGCTCCATGGATATTGTAGAAGAAGAATGGGACATCCATCGTGAAACACTTAGAGAAAATAAATATAGCATGAATTTTAAAAACAAGTATATTACATAGAAAGTTAGAGCAGAAGTAGTCCAAACAGCCTGTAAGAATTCCTTGTTCGAACGTCTGCAATTCAGAAGTACTGCTGTTAGTTGAATATTTATTCAGAGATTGTGCAGAACAGTTCAGAGGACGTTTAACTCAGGAAAGCTGAAATTAATGTTTGATTGTGACATTGAAACTGAGATACAAACTATCTAGAATGTCCACCACCTATTCCATTTATCGATTCAACTGCTCCTGTAGAGCAAGTCCTAGGAATTCGCATCTTCATGATAAGGAATATCTTTCAGTCTGATTTAGCAAAGGCATAGTTAAGGCAGTTAATAGCTCAGTAATTGCTTAATTAGTAGAAATAGGACATACTATGAGTGTCAATCAGTCGTTTTTAATAATATACCGGCTTCTGAAGTTGGTACGACTCAAAGTTCTCCAAACCACGGATGCACTTGCTATTCAGACTAAAAAATGGAGCTCTGCGTCCAAAGGAAATATGTTTAGCATCTTCTTTTGTCATGGCCAACACCACACTAAAGAAATTCGTAATCGTGACCTAACTCAGTTTACTTAATGTATATATTGATTTCCTCCTTCTACCCCCCTGATATGTTTTCTTAACTTTTGTTCTCTCTTTTCAAATATTATTGTTATTCCCAACAGGTCTGAACTCCACCAATGACGAATTCCCACTAGAACATCAGGAACATCTTGAAGTTAGTCACTAGTGAGCTAATTATTGTAATTGAATTGATATGGATTGTGGAGATTGGTATTAAGCATAGTTGATTAAGTTCATCACATTTTGATATTGACAAGGTACCATTGAAAACTAAGGAGCACTGAACAGCTATTTCGTTCTGTATGGAACTCCTCAGCAATATATACCCTAGATTTCTCCCTAGGAACTTCAGGTTAGCAAACGCCTAACCCTTTACATCACTGGGCCGGCATCCAATGGTAGCATTTTTAAGCAATTTATTCGGCTGTTCAGAGTTTATCTGTTGTTGTTTCTTCTTAAGGATGTTTTTTTCAGTAGAAACAGTGATATTGACATAGTACTAATCTCTTGCTAAAATACACATTTTAATAAAACTATTAAACAAATAATAAGTTACTATATCGATTAAATGAATGTAAACTATGATATTCGAGCTTAAGTGTTCTCATATCTGTTTAACGATAGATTTCTACATAGACTGGCAATTAATGTCACGTTTGCCTAGTTTCATTTAATGTTAATCAAATTCTATTGATGACATTGTAATATGGTCATTAGTCTAAGTGACTCTGAAATTGTGTATACAATGTTTTGATGTTTGAGATAGTCAGTAGCAAACCTAGTAGCTACATTTCGTGCTAGTTAGGAGTTGTTAGCATTGGTGTATTTGTAATGTTTCGCGAAACGATTTCTACAGTGGCAATCCGGTTAACTTTATAATATGAAACATTACTATATAGGTACTCAAAATTTCGGTTCCTACACAATTTAAGCTAGGTTTTGCTGATAGGTATCAACTAGTACGAAATCCAAGTGCGAACATTTCTTATAGACTGTCATCCACGACTTGCTATCTTAATACATATGTATCATAACAACAATGTGGTCATTGAGTTTGAATATGATAGAACATATCTTTAATATTTAATAATCTAATTTAGATTTATTCCAGCATTTAGTACCATAAATGATAGTTATCTGACTCGCGACGTAGCTGAACTAGATTAGTCGCTACATTCTACTAGGACATCCTGAAATTCAAGCCGCTAGCCAGTCGCCAGACAGTTTATTTTGATCGATAACAAAAGCAATCTTCAAATTGAACTAATATTCAGAAACAGTTCAACTAAACAGTTGTCGTAATTGGGTGTTGTCGGGATTGTTGAATATTAATCTGATGTCCCGTATTGGTCCGAATAAGACAACCATTGACAAGCATGAAGTACTAAACAGCTGTTAAGTCCTAGTATGCGACTCTTCAGCAATTTACGATATTATACTTACAATCTCCACAACACCTAATTACAATCAATCAACTCACTAGTGACTAATTTCTGGAGGTAATTCCTGAAGTTCTAGTGAGATGTGACCAGTGGACTTTGACTATGTCGAGTTTGAGGCGGTTTCCTATCGATGGAAATTGATAAGGTACCTCAAATATATTGCTGATTGACTTAAGTTAAAAACATTATACCATCGGGAACCAGCTCAGTGGTCCAGTGTTCACCGAGGAACCAAGAGGTCCTGTATTCCGTCTCTGGTGGGCTCGTGGATGCGTGCTGTTGAATAGTCCTATACAAGAACAAACAACTGTCCAGTACTCCCAGGTTGGTAAATGTTGTTTAATCTAGACTAATTTGTGACATCAAATAAAAAATAATCACTTTCTTATTGGTGGGGTTACAATGTCGATGCGAATAGAGACATTATTCAATAAGTTGGTTCTCTAAATTAACCACTTGAATACCTGAATATAAGTAGAATCTACATAAACAGAAATCTAATAACTAAGTTTATATGAAGTTCATGTAGTTTCTTTTTTATCCTAATTATCTATCTAATTCAATATTCTTTACCGGATAATACAATAATTCAATTCAATGATGAAGTAAGGACTTAACTCAGTTACGTTCAATTGAATTTAGATAAAGCTTCCCATTCGTATAGTTCAATGTATACAATGTGAGTGAATTAAACTGAGGGGCCATTTTATTGATATGATCTTTGCATAGTTCTACCAAGTGTTGATCTAATTTTACTAGTCAGGTTACATTGTCGTTACTAGTCCAAATAACACAATATCATGTGTACTATGTTGTGAAAATACTCCAATGTATCAGTCTTTTAAAGTTTAGTGTCTCCTATCTATTGCTTGGGTATTGTTGGATGACCAAATAACCAGTGATATAGGTTACTAGGTAAAAGAAAATACAAATCAGTTGATGAGGTCGTGAATTTTTATTGATTGTGGTGGCTGAATTACGTGCTACTTGAACTCAACCACTGCCTTCTATAATGATGAATACCGGTTGAAGTAGAAGAAATTTTATAAAGGGTAGGTGCAACTAAATCAAGACTTGTCATCAGTCCAGGAAATTATTGATTGTTAGTCTGAACCATCTTGGTAAGAGAGGTCTGTACAATGACCATTATTAGTGACCATAGATTTTAGATGAGGTTGCTTAGAACTGGCCACAATCGCATGGATATATTTTCTATCCATCTTTCTAATTCTTTCTCGAAAAATATTTTCAGTGTTTATTATTTTTCCTTATCAACACTACAATGATTAAATCTGGATTGAAGCTGGTAAGTGAAATCTAAGAAATGTATTTCATCCTATTTGGAACTTGTCAGTTGGATGTACTTAAACTTGTGAATTTCAACTATATTCAGACAATCCGCTTAAGATGCACATATGACAACAAAGATTAACCGATCTCAGTCCATATCAAACAAATAGAAAGATTCAAGAAAGACACATTCAAACTATTATGATTATTTTGATTCATTTTGTATTATTAAGTTCAGCTAATGACTTTTTAACCAATTTCATGCATTTGTTTCATGTTATTAATTTGAACAAAGAAAATAAAAAAATATTCAACCAGAAAAATATAAATTTGTTTCGTTTCATCAATCTTTCGTCAGCCGCAATACTTTCAAGTTGAAATTAGAAAATTGTAATTTAACAGATGTATGTAATGAAGTTACTTGTCAGTAGGTAAAAACAATAACATTAAAGTGAATTGAAGCAAAAGTGTAAATAAAGTTGAATGATAAAATACTACAAAATATTGTAATTACATACATCATATAAAGGAAAGTCATTCTAAGATAGTGATAGTAATAAAAGGTCAATGAACTAGAACTAAACTGTTACATAATAAATAAACACTAATGATTATTAGAATGAAATAAAATAGTCGAGTAGAATTTAGTTGCTTAAGACTGAAATTATTGAAATAGAAAAGCCATACAACGTGGTGTAACAATGTAATGAGAAGAAAGTAGTAGATATGCTTACAAATGATTTCGAAGTGTTTTTTTACGGAATATACTTTCTAAGTAGTGAAACGAAGAGCAGAGATAAAACACATTTAGTTACTTGATTAGGATGTATTTAGAACTTCCGGTTGATTTATCATGGACTGAAATTGATCAGTCTCTGTTGCTATATGTGCATCTTGAGCAGATTCCCTCGATATGGTGATTATTCACAAGTAATGTTCTTATTTTTTCTTCGATGTTCAGCTGACGAGTCCCAAATAGGACAAAACACATGTTTTGGAATCCGCTTGCCAACCACAATACAAATCAAAAGAAAAGAAGGGAACATCCACTTGATAAAAAGCCTATAAAATTAGCCGTTAGAAAATGAATTCCTGACAAATCCTAAAACGTATGTTCACAGTTTTTCTACAACCGAACTCAGTGAAGGAAAACTTGGGTTACTATCGTTAAGTCTGTAATTTCGTGTTGCACACAATAATTCAAATAGCATAGACACAATTAATGAGTTTGAAAATATGTATGATCAGGCATCAGACCTAGTGCCGGATACTGATTTAGAGCTAGGACGCTTCAAATCCAAACTAGTGTACAGTTATTACCAGTATAAGAACAACAGATTTAACTACAAAGTCATTCTGACAAAGACTCACAAGGAAATCATTAACATTCTTCTAAAAGATGAAAATTTATTAATTGCTAGACCGGACAAGGGATCAGGGGTTTTTCTTCTTGACGAAACGAATTATATAGACAAAATGATCAACATTCTAGATCATAAACTAAAATTTTAGAAACTAGGTGACTGGAAAATTTAAGTAATAAAATAGAGAATGGATTTACTGAATCTTTAAAGAAGTATAAAGACCAACGGATAATCTTTTCAAATATATGTAAAGTAATCAAGCCAATCAGGACTAATTTACTAAGACTATATAAATTGCCAAAAGTACTCGGACCAGATGTCTCATAACGACCAGTTTTAGACGGGCACAATTCTCCTTATCATACTATAGCAGAATGACTTGTGAATATTTTAAAACCATTTTTCATAAATACATTGTAAAATACAGTGTTGAGGATGTATTTCAGTTTGTCGACGAGATTAAGAATATAGACACTCGACGACATATAGTGCTGTCATTAGATGGAACATAATTATTCATAAACATCTTATTAATGAAGACTGTCTCATATGCATGTAAACAGTTTAAGGAAGATGAAATATAGACTAGAATCAATCAATGATAATGGATGATCATCGCACTATATCACAAATTGGGAATTCTACCGATGGACACGCCATTTCAGTTATCCCACAATTAATCGTTCACTGTGATACCTTATGGACCTGGGTTGAATTCATTGGAATAATCAAGGGTGTGCACAGTTTCGAGGTGTTCCATACTAGGATACGACAGTTGTTGAGTGCTCCCTGGTTTTCAGTGGTACCCAACCAGCATTAATCTGTAGTAAATTCAAACAAAAAATTGCAATAATGCATAAGTGAATGAATATCGGTAAGAAAGGAAGTAAGTTTACGAGTGACTTACGTAATCAATATTTAACAATCGTTGGAGATTCTTAAAAGTTTTAGTTATGTTTATTTTTCTTAAAACATGTTACATACAAGTGTGTTATTTTGTTATATGAAACAACTTATGTTTGATGATAAGTTATTTTGTCTTCTGTTTCACATAGTTGAAATCTACTGGATCTTGTGTTCATGATAAATATTTGGTCATTAACTAATGTAAACAATTTTGTAACCAGTTTAGAAGACAGAAAGCCAGAAAAGAAGTAGTATTATTAAAAGCCATACAATTTCATTTCAGATCTCTAGTGCTGTTAAAAGTTTAAGGCAAGAGTCATTTCTTGGTTACCGACGCTGTTAAACGACATCACTTCATGAGGTATCTGAAAATGAAATTAGGTTAAGGGTGACCCTAACGATTTGGAGACGTAACCTAAGAGTCCAAAGGATAGCTGGTTGGTACCAGTTACCCTCAGCCTTTCAGTAAGTACTTTTCAGATCATACAAATGATGTAGGGTGATGTCTGTTATTTTTAGTGCTGATCCTTTCTAATCGCCTCATTTTTCTGTGAGAAGGCGGCATCTCCAGAGATCCTGGTTGTCTGAAAGAAACTGTCATCGCAACTGGGTGCAACAAAAACATTACAACTAAGTCCTTCAACTGTAAGTTTGTTGCTTTTAATCTGTTCCAAAATTCACTTGTTTGAGATGGCTGTACCCAAAGGAACAAGTATTCTAGCCAGCATAGTTTGATCTACTCATCATGATTTACAAATGTGATTTCAGTATCAATGAAACAACTACAGTCACTACAATTCGGATTTCAGTCTAATTAAACAAGCTCTACACTCAAAAAAGTTGACTACATGTAATTCATATCAGTGTTTTTGTTTGTTTGTATTTCTGCATTAATCTCTACGGATATGTGCTGCTCTACCTAAATTTCTTTTCTTGTTTATTTCTTGTCTATGAATTGCTCAGTTATGTAGCTATCGATTTGTTGATCAATATATTAGTTATTCTGTTCAATCACTCGATTAGTTTACAAAAGTTATTGAATTCCAATAATATTTTTCGGTATTCACACCAGATGTAATTAGAAACAGTTACACTTATTTAATACAAACGTGGAATATTTTCACCGGATATTTTCATCAGTTTGTAAGCCTCCAGAGGTGTACAAGGTAAATGGATTGGGAGTTGTGGTTGCTTGACAATGATCATACGTTTTACGTTGCTCAGAAGTACTATTAATTTTGTTGGTCAACTGATACCGACGTCAATGAGCTTTACTAATTGGCCTTTATTGCTCAATCTGGTGCGTGCCATCAGCATTATGACTATCGATGTTTACGATTATGCTGGCTAGATGTCATATCACATGTTTTTGTTACTCTTGTTGAGAGTGTAGTGTCATTCATACAGTCTAAATCTTTCGACACTGTGTGCTCAGAGAATCCTGATACCCTCAACCAGTACATGATAACTGTAAATCATTTTCATTTGAGTAATTGCAAACTCGCCGTAGCAACATCAACGATCTGGTTCAGGTAAAGTGGATCTTTCCTTTAGTATAAATGCAGATAAAGGAGATGAAACCTACAGTTTCTACGGGACCCCATGGATTCATAGGGAGGTCACAGTATAGGGAATACAGTAAGTTGAATAATGTCCTCACTGGATGATGGGTAGAGCCGACCACGGTTCCATGACTAGATGAGTCGAGTAGTATCTTTGAAACATGAATTAAGTTTATTTATAGTATGCTTGAATGTCATATTAGCGTGTGCTTTAGATAATGTCTCGTGCTTTCAGGGTACATTAGTTCTGAGGGGTGAAGGCTGACACACAGTACTTAACTGATACCATTCCTTTCTTTTATGGACTTGTATCTTACATAATGTTGGGTCATTAAAGGGTAAGATTGGTATTAAGTAGTTGATCAAACTAATAGATAATGTTTAATAATGTACCTGCGTTAATGTCCTAGAAAATTAAATTCAAAGGATTCCTCGAATAAAGATAAGTTTTGTCGATAGTTTTCAAAAATAAGCAAATACTCATCATTAGTTGTCTTGAAAATCATCGTACAAATTATAATTATAAAATAGCATCAAAACTGTAGTTACCACTTTGATGTGACAATCAAGTTTACAATGTTGTGATCTGAATCCTGGTAAGGTAAACTGGATAAATAGTTGCCATCTTTGGATAATCATAGGCTACTAAAACTAATCAAAGACTGAGGTTTTCAAGGTCACAATTTGAAGAGTTGGCATTCCATAGAATAACTAAAATTTTAAAGATAATATACTATTGGCTGTATGGAAAATCGAATTCCAATTAAGTGATCCCTATGAATATCTAACACTTCACTACTACTCTATCATTTTTTGAGCGTTTTAAAAGATTGGCTCACAAACTAGCAACTATTCATGTTTTAATAGCGTGCCTAACTAATTATTTATTCAAACTTTATTTATACTACTGATTACAAGTTTTAAAAATTTTCAGGATATCAATAGTTATTACAACGAACTGGCAAGAAATGATGAGTATATGTTTATTAGTTATATTAGATGGTTTAGTTCTGAACTTTTAACTTTCAGGTATTGTTTGAGTTGTATTATAACTGGCAAGCGGAATCTAGGACATACGATTCGTCAACCTGATGTGTCTACATCCTAGTGTTGATGCTCACACTGGGACTCGAACTCATTTCGTTTCGTAATGAAAGTCCCTGATTTTACCACTAGCCTACTGAGTCTAGAAAGCCATGCGTGTGTAACGGGTATGTATATGTAATTAGGATGTATTTGTATCTTCCAATGGATTGAAATTGGCACGAAACGACCTTAGTTTGAGTGCCGGTGTAAATATTAACACTGTATTGCAGGTATATCCAGATGACCAGTCCAAAACAGGAAGAAACACGCCTCTTGGATTTCACTTGGCAGCCATAATTAAACGTGTTGCTATGTCGAGGAAATCCGCTCACGATTCAGATATGGCAACAGAGACTGGTCAATCTCAGTCCATGATAAATCAGTGGGAAGATCCAAATACTTTATAATCTTAATTCTCCGATTTTAAACCATCTGCTCAATGGTAACACTTTAACAGGAGAAATGAAGGAATCAATGATTTTATAATACTTACCTCACAGTGACAACTGTTTCACCCACTAGCTCTGATTCGCTACGTTGCACTGAACAAGATCCCATGTTAACTTTCAATGATGCTGTTGTCAAAGGTGAACAACTGACAGATATCATTCATTACACCGCTTCGGTTCAGTGTAGAGGGACAGTGTGGTCTAGAACTACATGCAGTTCGAGTCGCAAGCTACTCGTACATAAGATTCACTTATAAAAACCTATCAGAAAAAAAGTCGAAGATTCCTCCATCAAGCTGGTGGCTGAGTGATATGTGATACTATGGCAAATTATGCCCTAGCCAAAAGTGCTAATTCAACAAATGTATTGTAATTAGTTACAAAGGTGGAACTTGTAGATGCAGTACGGTTCTCATAACGTATCAATGGTGAAAACATTACATCATCAAGCATAAACCCAGTAACACACAAATCCCTTACTCATGGCGTTAAAATTTAGACTTTTCATAAACAGACATGTACTGTTATGAACAATTTGTTCCTCGTTCATGCCAGGCAAGTGAAGTGGTAGCAACTAATAGTTACATTAAAAGCTTTGAACGAAATGGTAATGCAAACAATGAAAATAAAGCATTTAGTAAGTACACGATCAAACTATCTAAATTGATCTTCTGAAAAATGGGTTTGAAAGTTCAATTATTTTTCATAACTCATCCTATGTAGCACTTATTAGTGATCAAGTAAGACAGATATCTAGTGAGAAACCCTAGTCAATAAAGTGACATGGTTACCAATGATAGTAAATGATAGCTTATCAATATTACAAACTGACTGAAGTTAGAAACGGCAACTTCTAGATACCAGCTCAGCGTAGAGCATGAAACCCGAAGGTTCCTGGTTCGAGCCCCGGTGGAAACATAGAAATCATTGTTTCACACTCTGACTAAGCAGAAGTCTATCAGTGTAAAGCTATAAAAGTGTCATATATATCCGGTCTATTAAAACGATTTTAAATATGATTTACTTAAATAGTTATTAAACTGAGTAACTTGTCCAGTGCAGTTTAAAAAGACCGACTGTCTCCTTCATGCAGTCCCATTATGGCCGATACCTTGCAGTGAGTATAGTATTATATAAAAACTTTTGTTCAACAGTTTTATAGTTAAATTGGGTATTGTGGAAATTAGTGAATATGAATTTGATATTAAGAACTGATCTGGTTAGACAACCACTGAAAACCGGGAATCAGTAGACAACTGTTTCGTCATAATATGGAACTCCTTGATGTTGCGCAACCACGACCACACTGGGGAATCAAGTCAAGGACCTTCAGAAGACGTGATTAGTGGAGTTCAATCGTGTCGGGTGTGAGGCAGCTATCCACCAATAGTTTTAGGGAAAGGTCACGCTAATATGACAATAATTAGTAAAAGTTAGACATATAAAATATCTGATAGTGAATCAGATGTCTATCGGTTAATCGTTCGATAAGCAATCCGAAGATCCTGAGCTCGTTCCCATGGTAGGATCGTGGATAAGCACTGAGTAATTTCATACTAGGACGAAGTAGATGTTTAGAGCATCCCGGTTTTCACTAGTAGTCTAATCCAGATCCATTAGTTAGATCGAATTCAACTATCATAATAGTTGGACAACTATTATATGGAGGACACTAAACAGCGACACATATTTGCAATATGTAAAATAACCTCACCGTTTATTGTTGCATTGGATTGTTTCGCAAACCTTATTTATATTTGATAATGTTAATTACTTCTCTGTAGAAGCCCGAGACTAGATTACTGCCAAGAAAACCATTTCAGTTATCATTTATAATTTCTTTCTATTCATATGACATTAAATCGAAAAAAAACAAACAACAAAAGGTTGATTCAAACAAAGTATTGAAGGTAAGCATTAAACACGAAACACAGATCAGCTTATAAAACGATATGGCAGTCAGCAATTATGATCGTTTGGCATGGAATGATTTCTGTTGATTGATCAATGAATGGTAACTAATATCTTCTTTATAGAGCTCATCGGATTCTATCGATTAATTTTCAATACAGCCACCAGTCGACCTGATCCGATATTACGTACCATATGTTACTGACATTAATTGGTAACAATCAAGCATTGCAAGACACAGTAAAATGAGAACATCAATTCCCTCAATATTCCAGGTATGCCTTAATGACAACTGTGAAATAACAAGAAACCTAGGCCACTCAGAGTTTCTGATTTATCCTAGATTTGAACGATTTCTGATTACTAAATCTCATGAGGCCAGTAAACATCCGATCTTATTAGATAACCCAAGCATTATATAACTTTTAACAGCAATAACAAAGTCTTAGTGTATTATCAGTCTTCTCCGATAACTTCAGTTCTCAGCCATAGAAGAAAGAAAACTTAAATAGACCAAACAATTCAGCAATAAAAGTTATCCTTATAATCCACACACTCTCATATATATATATATATATATATATATATATATATATATATATATATATGTCGTGACCTCATAGAAGATCATTTAGTAAAATAACACCAATGCAAGCAACGACATGAATGATAGGAAACCGGTGTAGCAGGTACGTAATTAGTTAAATGTAGTTCTAGATTGGGAAATGACGCAACGACAACTAAGAGTTCGAAATCTAAACTTAATGAAAACAAAATGTTTACTGAGTATGCAATCAAAATATATTAGAAAAAAATAAGTTCAATCATTCTTATTCATTTACCCTGTTTACTATTTATAACCGAATCCTGCCGCCCCTAACAAGAAGTAGTGTAAATGTATATTTATGTAAGGAAGTAATGACCAGCAATTATCACTTTTACATGTGATATTTTCTAAAATAAAATAGAATGATATAAACATGTGATTATTGATAATTATGAAATAACAAAACAAATCAAGTTGTAAAACAGAACTACTCATTCATAATTTTTTATATTGATCATTGATTTCATGTTGTCGATTGATGTTCAAGATTACATTTTACTATTATTTGTTGCTATATTGTACTCTATGAATGAATTTCGCCTCGATAAAGTATACAGTTACAAGTTCTTGTATGTTTAGTATATGGGTGTGAATGGGATTTAGGATGTATTTCGTTCTACTTTAAACTCATCAACTGCATATACTTTACACAATCCAATATTGATATTGATACTGACTGAAACCTGATACTTTTTGTTTAAAACCTCAAATATACTAAAAAGGATTTCAATTTTATGTATTAATTACTTCATACTTGAATCTGTGTACCCTTATTAATTGTTGTTCTGATTATTAGAAACTTTACTACTTGGGCAACATCATCGACAGACAAGGGGAGGATCTGATTATGTGAAGACACGGATTGACAAGACAAGAGCAGTATTTCTACAATGGAGAAACATCTGGGACTCTAACCAGCTGTCAGCCAATATCAAAGTCGAAATCTTTAATACAAAAGGGAAGACAGTCCTGTTGTATGGAGCTGAAACCTAGACAACTACGAAAATCATAATTAAGATACAGGTACTTAAAAACAGCTGTTTGTACAACGAATTTCGGACCCGTTGGTCAGACACTATCAACAACAACCTACTAGGAGTTGGCTGTAGAAGCTGTCTAATGTAGGTTTTATACTAGTTAGCAATCATCAACAAGGCATACTTGCCATTTGAAGAATATGATGATCCTTATGGAATTCGAACTAACACTATCCAAGTCCAGGGTTTTAGTGCCGACTACCTACAACATGCTGCATTAAGTAGTAAGTCACTTAAAATATTGGTCAGATTGAAACTTGGTCGATAAAATCCAATCATTACTAAAATATGACTAGACAAACTTGACATTAGTTATTACTCAGTCAGCGTAAGAGGTCAGTTGAGGCTCAAATGGGTCGATGCTAATGGTTACATACTGTGGTGCAGGTTAAGATTCTACTAAGATTGTAAGTACTATGGAGATTGTAGATATGACGAGCAGCAATTAGTGCGAAATTCAAAGCGAACAGGTTACATTATCAAGTACTTCCTAGCCATCTTGTGGTGCAATGACTCTGACTTAAATCACTTAACATTCAACACATAGGTTTTGGTTTGAAATTCCACTCCACCTGGTTTTGTTAGAGCTCGAAAATAAATTGCTATCGGTCTCCATCTATGCCACTCAACATATCCAATCATGTAGTTTCCACCTATCAACACGGCCCAAACTGATAGTCAACAACACAATAGCACAGATGAATTCATTGCTTATCTTTCTTTGTATCCAGAGTCATGGAATTATTGTATACCTAACTTTTTTCTTGAACATATTACTGATATCTGATTGATTTTGTAATCACTGATATTATTACTACATTTGCGTTCATTTCGCTGTGCTGTAACGACTTCGGCAGATGCCCAAGTAACAGATTCTACATTGTTTGCGATTGAATGATAAAATATGCTTTCTAGAATCCGATGCTTGATATGATTGAGGAAAATGTGAATTATACACATGTGAAGTTCTAATTAACAAACTAAACACAAACGTAAAAATCACTTTTATATAACAGAAAAGAAAAAATAATGCAAGTTATGTCCTACTCGAGATTCATCAACAAAGTAGTACCCATTGCTTTAGGACTTAAACTTAGTACTTATCGCTTCAAAATTTAACGTCTTATTTAGTGACCTACTTCGAATCCTTACAAATCATATAAATAAGCATTCAAACGTATAAATAAGTAAGTACAATCAAAGAATTTATTGCTTGATAAATAAGCAACACTAGAAAATAAACAAAACTGTAATCAAATTAATTAATTGAAAGATAATAAAATGTACATATTCTCTTTCAAGTATCTCTAAAATCAGTTTACATAAGTTACTATCCTTCTGCTTTTGTGTACAATTCATTTATCGATAATAAGTACAATACAAAACGACAAATAATGTTACGTAATAATAGTCATTATGCAATGCAACTGTTTGACTTTGAGCATAAAATTGTTGAATAATAATATCTTAATTCTTTTCTTATTATCTTTATACTGAAACAAATATAGAAACAAAACAAGATAAAGAAAAGAGAAATTTGAAAAGAAGATGAGAAGCGAAGAGAAAAAAAAGATAAAAGAAAATGACAATTAATGTTAATGTCATAGAGAAAAATAAATACACAGTTGATTCGATTGAATTAGTTAAGAATGAAAATGTACTAATCATTTGTAAGACATATTCACTCGTATACATACACAAACGCACATATACAATAGCACACAAATATGAGATATGTAAAGAGAATGTTATAAACACTATTGATGACACTGGCAACAATAACGCCAAGAGAAAATGGCGTAGTGAAGCAGGGAAGTGGGAGGGGGTTTAATTAAATAGTATTGCTTAAAAGAATCTGAAAATATCTATGTATAGACATTTATTTATTTATCAACACGCTTGATTCTTATGGTTGTTGTTGTTGTTGCTGAGACGGAGAAGAGAATATATACGATGCCATGAATTATATCACAACAGGAGTAGATTATTCATACACCATGTTACTGCATGAATGTGGTATTTTTTGTTACAAAGTTGGTAGACCTGCTTTTTCACGACATTTTAGGACAGTAGCTCGTAGCATAAATTGTCGACGAGATAATTCACGTACTTTCTAAAATTGAAAGAAATATGAATAGCAAACACATTAAGTAACTCAAAATACATCATTAAAAGTGAACCAATGTGATATTTGCATAAGCCATTTTAATGTTGATCGAATTCTATCAATTAAATTCCCACTAGGCGAGTTCGAATCATATGAGGTACAGTATTCCATTAAAATGCTGAAAATTTCCAGTCGATTACTTTCAAATCATGTTACAATTTCATAGTGTGCATAGTAGCAATAGAAATTTTAGTTTAATCTATATTTTACGAATGAATACATATGACATTTAGTGACAAAATAATCTAGAACTACCCAAGTTCAAGAGTACAATGCAGAAGGTGAAGTTAAAAAAAGATTATAGTGTTATGTGTGACATCTCAGATAGACAAGAAACCTACTGGATGCCACTAAGTATCTCCAGTTGGTAAAAATCTAGACGTTCTGTACTGTATAGAATTCACGCACACAAATATATTAAAGTTACGCTTTAATTGTGTGAGTGCAAGTGATACTACTTAGTTGCCTAAATTGAAACGAGTGGGTTGAGGTTCGAACTTGTAATTTATCAGATAAGAGCCAGGCAATTTAACTACAGTTCTAAATACAGAATATACAGAGCACAACAACATTTTTCCCTTAGTTTATTCTCTTGTAAAGCCGTATATTCTGACTAAAGAGATGTCTTCATACTAATATGAAACAACTATCGACTTGTTTTTTTTTTGGTTTCTAATGATTGTGTCTAGAAACAATCAGTTCGTGATTTAGATTGCAAACTTCAATAATCGTCATAAAACCTACCAACTACTACACATATTACGTGTTTATTATTAATGATGTTTGTCAAATTATTCATCAGACTGTCAACAAAATTGTTTTTATAATTAAATTTCTTCTGTCTACTTACACACACACACACACAATTGAGAGGAATGCATTACATGCGTTTTATGTCACATGATTACTAATTATAGTAGCAGTAATCAATACTAATACGATGAATGCTAGAAACATTGGAATTTCTTAAATTAAAGCCAGTTCATAATGTAAAACTACAGAAGACTAAACAATCCATCCGCGCGCATGTCTATTCAAATACCAGAAGGTAGTGATTGATTGGTTCAACAATCTGACTACATGTATGCTGAGTTTGGCATGCATATTTCAATTAAAGAAATGCTGACGGCTAAGATATATATCGTTGGAATAGGAGTTTTTCTGTTCTTTGACATTATCATTCTAATTCACGACAAGATGCTGTGAAGGCAAGCTAAAATATTTTATGTTGAAAATTTTCATTACGCTAATTACACAATCGAATGCGGAACGTTTTATTTATGTGTGACCATGAGTGATGATAAGAACCAACAAGTTAGTGCATATTATAATACTGTATACAAGAAGTTTATTTATTTGAAAAAGCTAAACTATGCAACTCCCATTCATCAAATCGAAGGGATTAAAAGTGGTAGGTTTATATGCACAGCAATAACTTCTTTCAGCAGTTTGTATTCGCCACACGTACATGTTGGTTGGGTACCATTGAAAACTAGGGAGCACTAGACAGCTGTTTTGTTCTAGTAGGGGCTCCTCAGGAATGTGCATCCTCGACCCCCAGGGAAACCAACACAGGGACCTTCTGGTTGGAGGACCCTTAAATCTCTATACTATTGGGCCAGTATCCGATTGGAGAATTTCCTCTATCACCAATCTGTGATGAGCATAAACATCTAGACTTAATACCCATCACCACAAAACCACCTCAAATCAATTACAATAATCAGCTTACTAGTGACTAACCTCAAGATGATCCCGAAGTCCTAGTGAGAAATCTTGTTTGGTGGAGTTCAGACTCGTTGGGAGAGAGATAGTTATCACCAGTGGCGTAGACTGATAGCCGCATTAAATGTTATTTAACATGGTGTAACTTTTCCCTCTGATCTACCATGATCGTCACGATTTTTCTCAATATCAAAAGGTTTTTCGTTTGCCTTATTATGCAAAGAGATTACCCATTACCTAGTATTTTGTACTGCAAGCCGTTATTTCTTCCAGGGGCCTTTGAGAAACGACTACGCGGTGTTGAGTAGAGTTATTGAAGGCTGTTGGTAGAACATTCAATTTTATAACGAATGTGGTTGTACATAGATATCTGAAATCCTGCAAGCAGCTGGTAAGTATTATACTATCAAACATAAATCACTACCCATTTCATTCACACGATTTTCCGTGTATATCTGGTAGAACGAGATGAAGCCATTAGCTATACGATTCTATATCCAACACATACTATGCCGACGGAGCATTGTAAAGGCGAATGTGACCAGAAATTTATGCTTCTGAATAAACAGAATACTAACTACTACGAAGCCTCTTATTTCCAACAAAGCTGTCATCCGAATATGTGGAAAGGTTTTGTTCCACATTTACTTTATTCCCATATACTTTCCTGAGATTGAATCTAAGAAAACTAGGAACTTGCTGAAATAATGCATGCTTAAAATTCCTTACTGTGCTAAACACACAATATTAAAGGTAGCAACTACCATTATTATCCATTTGCATCATCGTCTAGAGAAGTTGAGGTTAACTGTAATGTTTTCAGTGGTACAATACTTATTACAATACAATACAATACTTATAAGGTTATTAGTTTTGAACACTTTCCACCCATTCCGTAAATAAGTACTGGATTTTAGAGTGTAGTTAATGTGAATTGATAGTAACACAAGACTTGAATAAGCTATGAGACTATTAACTGTATTCAGTTCAAATTCTATTGGCGAATATACTGAGCCCGTAAATACTCTTGGATCAATAAAGTGACAACTGGACATATTAGTTCAATCATATAGATTGATTTGTACTCAGTTGGGCTTTACTTATCCAGGATGTTGCTAAACGATTCATGAGTTTTGTGAACTGTAATTATTCGAGACTTGTATTTCAATACTACTGGAGTGCTGATAATTTAATTGAGAATGACCTAAATACAACACAATTGCTAGTTGACTAACACATTATTCTAATTCTAGTTTACCCACAGTTCAGTTCGTTTGTTTGTATCACTATTACAGTGCTAATTTCGTTGTATTATTACAAGTGGGATTCCGCTTATGTTCATTTATCATCAGTCGTCGTGATTAATAAAGCAATTGTCCGTTAAGATAATTCATTATTACGGGAATACAAATATATATATATATATATATATATATATATAATACAGAGTTAACTACTTACTTTCAAGTAAATTTCAACATCCAATACATTTTTACCCATTGCTTCACCCAAATAATAAATTGCATCTTCAATTGCTTGTTCTTCAGCAAATGAAACAACTAACTGACGATATAATGGGGCTGTTGTATCAAATGCTTCATCAATTACAAAACTTGAATCAGACTTTCGTAGTTTCTCGGAAGTTGCTTCTAAATCTTTAATTTTTCTTTTAACTGACTCCATTTCTGTACAGACACGATCCTGAGAATATGAAAATAAGGAGTACAAGGAAAGAATATCAATGCATAGTGATAAATAAATTTTATATGTTCAAGGCGATAGTTACAATGATATTCACGGAAGAATCTGAGACTGAATATATTACAGAATAGATGTAGTTGTTTTGTATTTTGAAGCTTTGTGGCTAAACTGCCCACCTCAGAGAATGTAACTATCGGAATTCTCTTCTTGAGCTACACATCATAAAACTATCTGAGCTTTAACATACCAAAGGAATTTGAACAAAATAATGATACAGGCGTTATGGATTAGTATGATCGATACTACAACGACTGCTAACTTACTATCTCAGTATGCATCTCGAAATGTTGGTGTGGCGTGAGAACATAGACAAATGCTAATATGTACCAAGCTGTATGCTATTTTTGACTAACTGCCTGTGGATTATAACGGTGGGTAATACAGTGTGTAAGGACTGTTAGAACGAATGAAATGAATACCGATCAGTAAATGATGCTCTATCATAGTTTGATCTAACTGGTCACGGAAACTGAATACAAAAGTAAACTCTAAAACTTCTGCACGAGTGAACTATGAATAAACACAATACTACAAGAATAAGTTTTACTTTAACAATACAACCAACTAATGAATACATACTCAAATCATGCTTACATCAGAGCACGGTGACTAATCTGTTCTCAACCAATCAGAATTAGTGATCAATCAAGGAAATATTAAAAGTCTCTTGGATTCTACTTGCACATAGTTGTTTAAATTTAATGGAATATATCTTGTTACCTGCTCAGTTCTTATTCTGATTTGGAATGAAGTCAATGAAGCTGTTGTATCATCAAATACTAACTAGTGAAGGCATTAGTAATAACATGTGCTATATACAAATTAAATGCAAACATAAATATAGCTGAACACCGAGTAGCAGTGATAAGTATCATGCTTGTCTAATCATTACTGATGACAGTAATTTTATCAGATTGCAACGTAGCCACTAGTCTGGGTGACTGCATGACAAATTCACTATGTTGTTGATGAAAAGAAGTCCGGGGAAGTTAGTGGGAAATTTTACTTGACTTAAGTTTCGTACTAATGGGCCCAATAACTTAGTGGTACCATCCACAGGCTGTGAAGCCGTATGACAATATTCAAATCCCATAGAGTCGAGCATCGGTTCTATCAAAATCGCAAATACGCTTTGCTAATAAGTGCTAGCTTTCGCCACCCACCACTGCTCACGATCATTGCGCAAGCTTTCGATCAGCTTGTATTTAAGTTGCCTTCGTTCCTCATCATGTTTAGAACCAGATGGGATGTGTTGACGAGCATCTATAAGTTCTTAACCTTTTGGTTTAGTTTATTAGTAGATATTACTGCTGTTTCAACAGCTTTTTGGATATCATTCCAAGCTAACTCGAGATGAGTACAGTTTACGCAGTTGACTAATTGGTTTTCTAGTTGTTCTTAAAATGTATTCTTGACTTTTTCATCACTAAGTTGAACTCTGAGGGGGATCCTTGTCGTGGATCTTTTACGTCCAGTGAGACGCAGACTAATACGCGCTTGTACTAAGGCACGATTTGAGTCTGAACATGTGCTTTAAAACGACCGACAGTCTTCTATCGAGCCTCTCCAACGATGGCTGATAGCAATGTGGTCTATTTGAGTCCAGTGTTGAGTTGATTGCGGAGGCCGCCATTTCAGCCGATGTCTTTTCTTATGCTTAAAGTTGGTGTTTGCGAGAAATAAACGCTTATCTGAACATAGTTGTAGTAAACGGTCGCCATTGTTTGTTCGTTGAGCCTCAACACCATATGATCCACCTAGGTGCCTTTCGGTTTCATCTAGTCTACCTACTTGGGCATTCAAATCATTAGCCACTACAACTACATCAGTGCGCTTAGCTTTACGAAGAAGGTCACAAAGCTTTCTGTAAAATTCATCTTTCACTTCATCTGAGCTGCAGTCAATGGGAGTGTAGGCAGAGACAACAAAGAGACAACGGCGTGTGCCCCTATCTTTACGAATCCTTACCGTTCCATTTAGACGGACAGCACACAAGCGACTGTCTATTGGAATCCAGTCGAGGAGAGCCTGTTCAGCTTTTAAACTTAGTGACATATCTGGAAGAAGATATGTGATTGGTTAATATAGTATGACAGACATATGAGTCAATGGCTAGACCTTGTATATATATCTTGTATATTATTGGTTATTGTTGTTGTAATACATGCGTGTGAGTGACTAGTTGGCTTCTTGATAAATCAGTCGGATTATTGTGCCTGAGCAATAGATTAAGGTAAGGCTGGGTACTAGCTGTAGAATAAAGCGCTGCAGATAACAAGATCGATAATATCGGCCATCCCTGTGCAGATACAACAGTAGAGACAGCTACAACATTGGCGACGGGTATTTAAAACGAAGAACCTACGTCTGATATTGGAGCGTCGACGGTGACTGAAAACTGAATTCAGATTTTCCTCATTGTTGGAGGTTTCATACTTGATAATAGAGGACATTAAGCTGTTGTTACAACAACAGAATACTCTTATCGAGCTTATGGTTGAGAGCTTATCAGTTTCACAAAAGTCAAGCCCCGAAAATTCTGTTATGACGTCAGAAGCCATTGCAAATTCAATATCACAGTTTGCTTATGATCCAGAAAATGGAGTAACCTTCGAAGCCTGGTTTAGACGATATGAAGACTTATTTATTAATGATTGCAAAGATTGGAATGAAGGCTCGAAACCCAGACTGTTACTTCGGAAGCTTGATGTATCTGCGCATGAGAAATACTGTAATTATATCCTTCCGAAGAAGCCGGCCGACCTACAGTTTTCAGACAGTTGAGTGTCTGACACGCATGTTTGGGGAAAGGTCATCCCTTTTTCACACTCGATAGAATTGCTTGCAACTAGTCAAAAAACCTAGCGATTACTATTTGACTTATGCCAGCCTTGTGAATTTCCAATGTGAGCGATTCCGACTGTCCGAGATGACTGCGGATCATTTCAAATGTCTTGTATTTGTTTGCGGTCTAAAGTCGCCAGCAGATGCTGATGTCCGCACCCGCATATTAACTAGAATCGAAGCTGGTCCTCATATAACCTTACAGTCTGTTTCTGAGGAATGTCAGCGGGTTGTAAACCTGAAACATGATACCCAGATGGTGGAGTGTCATGACCTCGTTGAAATTAATGCCTTGCATGAGTCCACATTACAGAAACGAATTGTTACGAATGACCAAGTGAAGCATCGAACGGATCGGAGGTTACGATGCTGGCGTTGTGGTGATTACCACATTCCCAGAGTTTGTCGTTTTAAGATGAACAATTGCTTAAAATGTGGCAAAAAGGGTCACATCCAAAAGTGCTGCAAGTTTACAGTGAAGAAAAATATCCGTTCTGGTGAATGCCGAAAGTTTAATAATGTAAATAAGTGTCAAGACATCTCACGAAATTCAAATGTTACTCTGCAGACACAAGGAGTGAATTCTTATGCAAAGAGAAAATTTGTGACACTTTATCACAGGAGTAATCCTATCAAATTACAGGTGGATACAGGGTCGGATATTACTATGATTTCAGAAGCAACATGGTTAAAGATTGGACGACCGGAGTTGCTTCCTACGTCTCACAAAGCCAAAAGTGCTACTGGAGAAGATATAATTCTCCTTGGTGAAGTTCTATGGAATCTTACTTTTTGTGGTAAGTCTGAATTTGATAAATGCTATGTTTCGAAAAACTGTAAATCCGATTTACTGGGCATGGATTGGATCGGAAAACTCGGATTTCGAGATGTGCCACTCAAATCTGTCTGTTGTAAAATAACAAATCTTTCCGCACAAGAAGCTATCGGGAATGAGTGTAGCTTAGATTGCGCAAAAGTTGCAGAAAGAATTCCTTGATTATTTTGGAAACCAGTTAAAAGGAGGAGGAGGAGAGCCTGTCAATGATGAGGAAGCCTTGCAACAATTTCTTATTTCATATACTTTTAGCGGTTCATCACAAACAGTGAGGGCAGGTATGCACTCCTACCAGTCTTGCAGATGTACTTTGAACTTGGGAGGTACAAAGTATACGTTATACTTACGGATACTATTTGGCAACTGATCAAATGCGATTTGGATGGCTTGCATGTTACCGCATAGTAGGACAATATCATCTGCATTCTCAAGGCCGAAAAGTTTATTTTCAAATAACAACTTCACACAGCCAATACGCACTTCCTTCAGAGCAGTCATTGATAGCAAAGTTGGAGAGGAATAGTGAAACTGAGCAACGCTGCCTAACCCTACTGCTGAACTGGAACAATGGAAAAAGGTGGTTTCAAACCCTGAGATGTCTTTATACAAAGACTTTGAAATGCTAATAAACTCAGGCACGCCCTTCTCCAAAAGACGATTCCAGAGTACAGTCCTATCCAACGGATTAGAGGCGACCCTGATGTCAAGAATAACGAGTGTTGACCTGCAAAGCATGCGACGGTGCTCCAATGTTTGGTGAGGGGTGAAAATGTGATCAAAACATTCTCGACCTGGTCCCAAACCCTCCTGCTCTTCGCGAATCAATCATTCACGTGTTTGGACAATTTACGAAGTAAGACAGAAACCGGTAGCTTGCAAACAATCGAAAGTAGATAGTTGCCACATTGGTTACATGAACCCCCTATAAAGATGAGGACAACGATAGCTTCATTTCAAGACGGTGGAACACTGTTTCCGAAACCACCCTAAACAACTATGAGATCTCTGTCTAGGAGTTTGCCACCATCCATTAAAAAGCTGGGGATAAGTCATTTGGGCCTAGTGATTTGTATTGTTTAAAAGTGTCAGTTTCTTGCAAACTCCCTCTTCGTTAGGTGGATCAATCGTCACCCACCATGGAGGGAAGGACAATCTGGCCGAAGTTGTTGGGGCAACAGAACAGCTGAACCGACCCTCGAAAAACTCAGCCCATCATCCAAGACGATTCTGAATGGTAGTGATTGACGTACCATCAGCTTCACAAATTGTTTCACTGACACTAGACTTCTTGCTGTTAGTGGTTCGGACGAGTTGAAAGAGCACTTTCATGAAAAAACCACATAATTGGTGGTAAAACTCATCATTCATGGTATCCGAGTTGCAACTTTCAGATATACAGGAGGAGATTACGCAGAGTTATAGTCTGTCATTTTAATTTATTCTTACTTAATGGAACCTTTTAATCTAAAAGCACATAGGTAACCGTTGACAGGGATCCAAGTGATTAGTGATACCCTTCCTCTTGATCTTAGTGCAACACTGATGCTCCAGAGTTTCGGTATAAGCTCACTGGAAATACTTTTCAAATCAACAGACGAAGAGTGAATTCATAGTACGCTATTAGTGTTTTAATACAGTCACCCAGATACAACAAATGTTGATGACATTCCAAAGTTATAGCCCAACCTGTCTGTTGTCCAATCTGCATCTGTATGCAAACGTTGTAAGTTCGAATGACACACGCGGTTTTAAAAATGTTGTAATAGATTTTGACATCGATGGTAAAAGTCGAAGTCTACCATTTAACTACTTCAGACTGAAATGATAAGACAAAATTCTCACCATACACAAGCTGCTGAGTGCACTAAATGAGTAGTGAAAGTGAACAGAAGAAATCAAGGCGGGATAGAAATGAATGTAAAACAAAGGCTTGAGAGACAATATAATGAACAGATCATTTTGTTAATAAGTATTAACTATTGTAATTGTGTGGACTGATATACTGCCCGGGCGTCCAAACTGAAGTAGGTGGGTTTTTAAGAGGCCACTCCTTGAACATTGAACAGACGACAATGAAACATCATCAGGAGATGCAGTCCCATAATAGCCGTTGACCAAGGTTGGTCGATGATCCTTTACGACCTTTAGGATCACAAACCCCATGTACACCCTCGATTTGAAATCCGGATTTTGCAGCTTCCTTAGGTGGACTTTTCATGCCCATCAACCTGGTTTAAGCACCTGATGTTTGCTTTCGTCCTCCCACTTTAGTAAAAAAAAACACCACAAGAAGATAGTGGATAGGACTTCCTTGGTAGAGCCTAGACGCATGGCCATATGAAAGAATTTCGTGAGGAGAACTCACCCTACCCTTAGCCGTACCAGGAGAATTTGGGGGTAGACATTAATATACATAGGAGAGAGAGCAACTTACTTTTTCCTGTTGCATTTTATTAATCATTTCTTGAATTTTCTGACCACCACTAAATAAACCTGTTTGAGTTTGACGCATTGCTTGTAAATCATCCTGATGTTGATAGATCAACTCTTTTTGCACTCGACGAACTTGATCAGCGACAGCAGTTAATACAGATAATTTTAATTGTTCCTCATTTAATGTGCCTAATGTTTTTTGAAGAATAAAATCAAGAAAGAACATACACAATATAGATAAATACTGAACTTTGAATAAAGGAGGAATGGGAATATTGATGTATCCCTAGAAGTCTCATGTTCTTTATCTAGCTTCCCAGGGAGTGATTTCCTTCTAGAAAGTCTTCTTGTTCACTTAGAATACTCAGACTATATAGTCTAATTCGGTGAAGACGCTGACAATATGGAGTATCCTTAACACCTTCAATAATAATGCAGGTGTATATTTGGGGCGTGCGTTTCTACCCTATAGATGAAAAATGTCACTTTAAGACGGGTCTGCATCATCACCTAGATTGGTTATTTGGGGGTAAAGTAGTTGAGTGTGTAAACTACCTCACTTTTTTCAGAAGTCTCACCAGCCCTTTTGGGTAAGTGTCTGACGAAATCTCAGTCTGGATTCAGAAAGCTCACTTGACATTTATCGACCTGCACCACTTGTAGCGTAGGTGATATCCATCGATCAACGAAAGGCCGAGTGTACTGAGCAGCAGTCCACTCTGCTTAAAACTGAGTGCGAAACACAGGGCGTCAAAATAAAAGATATGCACAAACCATAGGTCTTTGATCATAGAAATCTTCGAAGTATCGCCTGTATATCACAGAATGAGGGGGTAGGCAGTATTGATGCTAGACACAGAGTATAAGAAAAACACAGAAAATCAGTCGAAGTCGTAGACGTGAGCGGAAACGTGTCGGAAAAGATCCCTTAAAGTACTTGAAAGCATGAATAAGAATATGACCCAAACAGTTTTAATGTAAAACAATGTCTTGGAAACTATTTTCAGAGTTATACAAAAAGAATCTACATATATTGACAAATATTTCAAAAGTCTGGAGTCCAAGTAGATACATTTTGGTAACTATTGATTGATAAATAGATATCTAACACAATTAGTATCATAAGTGGAGCAAGTGGCTCGGTCTTGTGAAGGCGTTCGAAAAAGTCACTGAGTCAATAGTTGAAACCCTACCCTATTTACTTCGATTTAGTAAACCGGATAGTGTCATTCGCACATACAAAAAGTGTAGGCTTGAAGCCAAGTACACGAATCTGTACTTGATAAATGAATTATCCAATAAGCGCGTCATTACATCAATCAATTTCTAAACGTACTTGATAAGGAATAAATACATAAATACATGTATTATAAACTTAAAATATATGATAAGGCATCATATTCAAAATACAGTTAACACTAAAACATGATTGAATAAGTAAAACGTTAAGGGATTTTCAACATTATACACAGCATACTATTTGAATTAGGAGTACTTTCTTAAAACTTAAATGCACTAGCAGATAAAACACTGAAATTGCTGAAATATATGCAAATATAACTTTAACTCCAAACAATATAAATTGCATTTACCAGTATTATATGGCATATTGGACGAAGTAGAAACATCTGGGCATACTGGCATTGGCATAGGATACATACTTGGATTTGCGGTTTGAGTAAAAGGAGCGGCAAAATTAGGCAATTGAGGCATAGGTAAATTAGGAAGCATAGGTACAGAACCGGGTATTTGCCATCCAGTACCAAGTTGGGGTAGATACATATTAGAAGCTTGGCCGTTTGGTGTGACAGGAATCGGTGGCTGTGGTAAGGTACCTTACATAAACCAAATAGAGGAACATATTCATGAATCTAAATAAACTGCAAGGAATGATATATATCATAAATTAAAGCTACAGAAGAGGATTGGTATGGATTTTATTTACTATAAGATTATCAGTAAAGATCAATTGGAAGCAACTCACTTGGATACGGCATCGGACCAATGCACTGAGGAAGTAACTGAGGATTTAGGCTTTGCCGTTTTGAAATAGGAGCAGATTTAGAAAAGACTGGAGATGTCTCACCAAATACAATCTGTAATACCGATATTAATCCGATCAGATCAGCATCTGGCTGTCAGTTGAAAACAAAGTACGTAGGGGATGACAGATGACAAGTTAACACAATTAAAGTATAATAATTACAAAAAAAGAATTCTGAAACCATGATATCAGCATTTTAAATGAAAAAAGTAAGTAACGTCAACTGATGTTCTCTTAACTAGAAAACTACATTGCAATAACATTTGATTACATTGTAAAATGTTGGATATATATAAAAACCAATTTGTTTGACGACACCAGTTGAAACAGATACTTGTAATTTAACTAAACCTGAGAGATTGAAAAGTTAGACATTATTGATATGAAGCACCTTTGAATGTAGCTGGAGGTGCTGGTTTTCGGAGGTTAATGCTAATATCATCATACCCCAGTATAATCGGCAGTATGAATTAGCACTCAAACCTTTGGGTGTTTTCCCAACCAACTTGCCTGGTATGGTAGGAGGAACGAGTGTTTAAACCAATGTAGCCTGCTTAGACCTATAATGGTGGCAAGTTCAACTTCAACTTCAAGGCCGAGTAAATTTCCATTCATGAATTATCATTTATATTGAATCACAATATTAAGTAAATCTACGCTAAAAACTCAATATTGAAAATCATTGTGTGAATTAAGAACAACACATACAGGCTAACAGTATTGTTTTCGATTAGTTGATCAGATATTATATTAATATACAGCAATATTTATATGCGAATATAAAAATTATTAAACCAATGAAGCCAATTTATGAGTTAATGATAAAAATGAAACAGGTGGAGTACATAAACAATCATAATAGGTGAAAGGTGCAAATAAGTAGTGGGATAGCTTATAGTGATTATGTGGTCTACTAACTCAGTGTACAATATATCATACGTCAAAATTCGCTTTACTATTTCGAGCATCTCCCTTGGATAACACTCAACAAAGTTTTCTGGCTTTGTCATAAGTCACTAGTTTACATCAGTTTGTTCCAAATGAGCTATTAATCGTGCTTCCCTGGGTTTTGTTGATATTTTGTTCTTGTATTTTCTAGATATATAGCAAACTAAACAAGCGTATAATAATGCTGCTATCTCCATCAATGCGTTTCACACTACCAACAGAATTACTTTAAAAATTATTTTAGAAAAGGTGACTTATAATGGGTCAATCTGGAACTCAAAGTAAATTTTTTAGATCCTATGGAACAAGGAGATGAACTTATCGTAAATAATGTGCTTAAGAATTAGAAGAATCTGTAAAAATCATGTAATGGATTCTCTAATGGGAATATAAAGCTTAACAAAATACCACGATAATCCGTGATTTTCTATTGGATTTTATACTTAAAGGGTTTATTGTGTGCATTTAATAAACAAGATAAAGACAAATGGGAAACATATTATTATCTGATAACTTCAGGATCATTTTCCTTGGTACAGAACTCACTAGTTTGGACTTCAGTTTAATGTTTGCATTCTACTTATTTTGAAGGACATGTGTTCACAACCACTTCGACTATAACTTTGGACCAGGGATATTTTGTACGGCTATGACGTACTGAGGTTTTACCAAACTATCTGATATATTTTCATCATTATGGATAGTGAGAGATGGACAACATAGTGAGTTTTAAGAATATAATAATCTTCCACCAGCTTATGATCTACGAATGTTGATAAAAGGTACAGATAAGTGAAGTAATAGCTGAGTTACCTTTCTGTAATTACACTTAGTATCGGTATCGATTAGTTTTCGAGTACCATCTTTCAGATGGTAGTTACAAAGTATTTGTATACACCATTCAAAAATCTGGTTAAAGAGGTTATGTGAGCTGGCTTAATAGTGATTGCAGTCGAATCCTCTTAATACAAACAAATGCATAATCCACCTTATGTCGCTAGAGATAAAGGTTGAATTCACGTCTTGAAAGCTTTATCAGCCCTGGTGAGTTGGTGTCTGACAAAATCTCCACTCGGATTCAGGGAGCTCGAGTAGATCTTATCAACTTCCGTCACTTGTGGTGTAGGTAAGATACTCGTCTCTTAACGAAAGGATGAGTACACTACGCAGCAGTCCGCTTTGTTTTAACCGGTGGGTGCGAAATATAAGCTACAAAAATAGAAAACATGTAGGCTGAAGCTTTGGTCACATATCATGGAATGACCATGTGAGCGAAATCGATGTTAGGAAAAGAGCATTATGAATAATGGCAAATCAATCGGTGAAGTGAATCTTCATTAACTTAAATGGATATGGACTACATATACCCGAACACCGCCCATTTAATCTTACGGTGTTGGGTGGTGAAAGAGTAGGATGGAAGAAAACTAGAAGTACTCAAATCAAAGTGTGACATCAGTAGATAAAGTTGCTGGCTGGTGGTGTGAACCATATTGGTAGGTGTAGACGACTCGTTTTGGGTTCACGTGATAATTGCGATCAATGGTTTTAGACCCTAGTTGACATGACTCAGAATCGATCACAATGGCTTGAGTGTATTTATTATCATCTCTAAGATCTTCAGTTTAATTATTCTTTCATTTATATCTGTGACTCATTCCTTCTTGTTAAACCATATTGTGACATTATTTCTGTTAGTTTGATCTGATCGTGTTAATGTCGTACGACAAATTGGACGGATTCGCATGTAAGCCAGGTTCTACGTTGTACAAGCTTGATTGACTGTTAGGTTGACCAAGTATTACTAGTGTCCACTAACAACTGAGTCAGGAAACAGATATCACTTCCACTAAATTTGAGACAGTATTACTCCATGCTATGTAGTTTCTATTATGCCAGATTATCTTGAACTGTAATTTTAATTTGGTGTCTCAATATAAATGATATTAACGTTATCCCTTCTGTACCTTTACTGTTGTTAGTCCTCTATCCAAGTAAACTTAGTAAAGTCGTTAGCCAATCTAACTATTCATAGATTGAATATTTTTAATAGAAAGCTTGATACGAAGGATATAAACTTGAGAAATGCGGTGCAACTAACATGTGCACAGAACTCGTTTCCTGTCTCATGTAAATCGGATACATTTCTAGTCGCCTATAATCAAAGTGCAAACATTTTGTCAGTAGAACTATTTTCATGTTTCACGGTTATACTCGAAAAGCAACTACTAGATAACCTAGAATTCGAAAGCTAATTATAAAAATGGAGCTTGACGATTTACACTATTTTCAAATCTTAACATAAATCAGTAGCTTTAGACGCTTTGTTACGACAAAAAAGGGTCATAACATATTGTTAGGTGAACAGCCTCCGAAAAAATGAGATGGTATTTTTAAACACCATTTGAGAAAACTCAGTATTCGAAAGGATATACAGTAGAGAAAAAAATTGTTCTTTACAATAGCCCTGAGATAACATGTTACACGTAAGTAACATTAACAAGAAGGATTTCATTTGGGCTTGGAAAGTATTTTGCCCAAGCTTGATGTGCAATTTATAATAAGCTCAAGTGATGTGGCGAAATATATAAGTATTAATTTTAAAGACATTGTGAGCATCGGAAGCTGAGTACGTGTTACTTCAGCCAGTTGCAACGCACGGCTTGGTATATACGTACAACAATCCAAGTTGCCATGCCCTAATTAGCATAGACAGATGAAAGTGTCAAGCCGAATCCCATAGTGGGACGTGTTTCTTACATTACTTAGAGACGGTTTCTCGTAAAAACTTACATGCTTCCAGTCCGTCATGTACGGTAGTTGAACAAGACCAGCGCTGTCGACAAAATCGCTTGGCTTTATCTGCATGGTATTTGTAGGTCTTACATAGACCATAGGAGACTTGTGTGGATAGGATTCGAACAGAAATATTGCAATAGGGATATTGTACGTCGAACCCATATACCTGACAGGTATGGTGCCATCTAAACTCACGAGTTTTCTGGAAGTTCCGTCATTGTGAACTACATATAATATAAATTAGGATTTGAACGTACTGAAGTCTTCGAATTTAGGACGTAACTCCTTATATGTTTCCAGAGCGGAAGTGACATCCCTGCGGACAATTTTTGGGTACGTATACTAATTAAGAGTGTGTTAAGTGATGCTGAACAGGGTTATAGAACAAACCTTTGCCAAAGATTTAGAAAAAAACTTCTCATAGGCAGACATTAGATAGTGACCAAATATACCACACTTGTAGGTCAAATTTCTCAAGGTAACCTCAATATTCAATCTTTTTACGTTCAAAAAGTCCTTTTAATAACTAATATTTATTATCTTTTTAATCAACTAGTGTTTATAAAATGATTATTTTTACACTCTGGACATGTTTCCAGAGCATAAATCTAGGTGCCTTACTAATGTAGTCTAGCTACTGAACTGGATACTTTAGAGTGAAAAATGTAGCGGTAACCTTTGTATAATTTATATACAGTAACAATTACCAGATTAGATTGGATTTAAAATATCAGACACTATTCAATCATCGCATTTATATAAACGTTGAAGATGGTGATAGTGAACAGAGGATGAACTCATGACGATTTTTAACTTCGGACTTCACGTTCGATGGTCGTTACATTAGTAAATATTCCATTTACTCTTTGCTCTGACTTTGAATATATATCGATTATGTTTGTGCTTTGTCAACGGTAGTTAATAAAGTAACTAAGCATAGAGTTACTGGAGTATAGTACTCGAATCACAGCCTTCTCCCAAAAGCAACATTCGTGAACTATTGCGAATTCCCACAAAACCAATAAGCTCAGTTTATTTTGGTGGGCTAGTATAAACCGGTTGATCTCCTATTGCTTGCTTCCTAGTGTTTGGCCGGGCAGGCGACAGCTGTTTTTATTCAGAGTGGGTTACTCGAGAGTAAGATGATGTGTAGAAGCCGTAAATACTACTTGGCATAAAAAATTTTGTTGTACATTTCTATGCTTGTGTGTATGTGTAGCAAATCAGGTTGATTAATTTAGAGTTGACTTCAGATCTTAAGCACCAGCCAAAACAATAAGGCCTAAGTATTCATTTACTTTCCTATTCTGCATAGGGATTATATTTCCTGTTATATTATATTGAATGTTGATAAGCATTCTGTGTTTAAATGATTACATCGTGCTCCACTGTCTCTTACCCACGATAATAAGATAAAGACTTATTCCTTAATAATCTAGTTTCTCCTGTCAATAGAATGAGACGTTAAACTGGTGAGCTTTAAATTGAACATAATATTTAATTTCTGTTGTACGTATCACTTTCGTATTCAGTCGTAATTTAAGCCTTCTGTTTCGCAGTAATCAAGATGGCGTATATATTTTTATACATATTAATTCACTTTAATCGCTAGGTGCCACTAATAGATTCATTATTTTTCCGTCACTATTACATTATTATATTGTTCATATAACATGTCAAACCTAATCCCAACCAAAAGCCCAGATGATGTATCATCGGTAGACGTAGACACCGTTTCGACTACGAAAATACGGCTCCCAGAATTCCATTTTAGTGCCTCTGTGTTGCGGTTCGCTCAGCTAGAGCGTAATTTCACGAGACACAGTATTAAATCTGAAGGAGTTTGCTTTCGATATTTATGTCCAGTCCTACCCCCTTCATTAGCCAAAGAAGCCCGCGACTTGATTTTATGTCCACCAACACCACAACCATGCACCATCCTAAGACGACAAATAATAAATTGCCTGTCGTTATCAGATGAACGAAGAATCTAGAGGTTTTTTCAAAGAGAAACATTTGATGATAGGTCACCTTCACAGTTTTTGTGTAATCTCCAAGCTTTAGTGGGTAACAACACAGTGGGTGAAGCAGACCTAAAACAATGATAGATACACGTTCTCCCATGTTACGTTCAACACTGTCTGGATACTTAGGATCCTGACACCTCTTTGTCACACTAAGCGCGTATTGCAGATAGAATAATGAGAAGTGGTCCCGCAATTGCATCACGCATGATACATTATACACATAAAAAGGAGTCATCAAGTGATCCGGTCATAGAACAACCCATTGCGAGTGTTATAAGTCTCGCAGAGGCGTCAGCATAATGCAAATGGGTCATAGAGATAGGAGCAGGTCATAACAACGATCAAGATCCTAGTCACGGAACAGGTCACAAGGGTCCAAACAATCTGGACTATTTTGTTGGTATTGTGGTGGATACTACTTATAAGTCATCAATAAGTAGTAGGTAGCAGAGCGTCAAAGGAAATTGGGAATAATCAGTAAACAGCAGACTAGACGAGTTGCGAGATGGCAAGAAGTGAAGCATGATCAAAATACAGAGGACAATCGAGAACAACCAAGAGAAGCAGGCTGATAAACGATACAGTCCAGACAACGTGGAGGATGTGCAAATTGATGCTTGGAAGTAATGTATGTAATATTTTATGACCTACTCTGTTTTCGCCAAATAAACATTGCTTACCCAATTGTTCTTTTCACAATTGGTGTCGCTGCCTCTGCACGAGATGAAGGTGCCGTGGCCACAACAGTTCGAGGACAGGGACGTCAAGGCATTCCTTTGGCAATTCGAAGCCATCGCGGAGCTTGGCGGCGTCCGAGGACAGAAGGCGAAGGTGACGGTCTTCGGTACCCTGCTGCGGGGTCGTGCGAAGGCGGTGCTCGACGACGTGGTGCTGGCTGACGGCGGGGCTACGTGGGAGGAGGTGGTGGCCAGGTTGGTGTCTGAATTCGACAGTCCAGCGGATAGGGAGTCGGCGTTGCAGCTGTTCAGGGCCATGCGTCTGACCCCGGATGGCGATCCGTCGGTGTTGGCCACCACTCTAATAAGTTTGCTGCGTCGTGCTTTACCATCGTTGGATGACGACTCGAGAGAGCAGCTGCTGACATCCCAGTTCTTAGAGTGTGTCCCGGGTGACGTAGCCAGACAACTTCGACTGGCGCATGTGGTGCAGCTATTGGACGTTATGGAGATGGTTCGACTATGCAGACAGCTAGTTAGCACTTCGGTCTCTTCGTTAACCGAAGACAGCAGGACGGCGCCTATGGAGAAACGGATCACCGAGCTGGAGGAGATAGTCGCGGCGGTCCGAATCCGTGCGGAGATGGGAAGTAGGTGCTTTCAATTTGGAGAGTTTGGACATTACAGTAGAAACTGCCAGAGGAAACGAAGATTAAGACATTTTAAACGTTACACACAGCCTTCTCTCTTTAAAACGTTTTTCCGGGTTATGGGGTTGGTTAACAAGGGTGCATTGTATACAAGAGTACGTATAAACGGAAGAGTACTGGTTTGTCTAGTTGATACGGGCGCTGCTATATCCTTAATAGATGTAGGATTATGTCGGGAGATCAGGGCATGTTCACTAGCAGTACAACCAGTGAGCGGGCATGCACTGAAAATTTTAGGAGTCTCAGACTGTTGTGTCGAAGTCGGAGATTGCGTCGTACGATATCCATTTGTAGTAACTAAAGGCATACAGCAAACAATACTGGGGGCAGACTTCCTTAGAGAGGTGGAGGCGGTAATTGACACAAAGAACAAGACAGTTAACACTAAGTATGGGCATTTTAGAGTACATGAGAACAGCGAGATAGCTAAGACACAAGCCGCGATCCTACCTCAAGAGAACATAGAAAATATCAATAATGTAGTAGCAAAGTACGGAAGCCTGTTGACCGACGACGGAGAGGCCTATGGTTATTGTGATAAGGTGACGCATGAGATCCCCGTAAACAGTCGTAAGAAGACAACGTTCCATACACGCCGAATACTAGTTCATCTAGAGACGGAAGTAAATCGCCAAGTTGAAGAAATGTTGCGGGACGGAATAATTGAAGAGGCTGATAGCCGTTACAACTCACCTGTGCTGCTAGTATAGAAATCCAATGGAAAATATAGATTCTGCGTCAGTTTCAGAGAGCTAAACATCATAACTGAGTTGAAGCCATGCCCGATGTCAACTGTGGCCGAAACCCTGGATCGTTTACAACAAGCAAAGTTGTTTACCGTACTGGACCTCAGGTCAGGGTATCGGCAGCTACCGATAAAAGCGGATGACAGGTACAAAACAGCCTTCACTGTGGGTCACAAACAGTACCAGTTTAGAAGAATGCCATTTGGGCTGGCGGGAGCGCCGTTCACATTTAGAAGATTAATGAACTTATTGTTACGAAATCTTGAGAATGTGGAGGTGTACGGGGACGATTTGGTGGTTTACAGTAAAACAGAGAGAGACCACGCAAGACATCTAGAAGCAGTACTCAAACGAATCGCGGAATTTGGGTTGCGCACCAATAAGAAGAAGTCACAGATAGCCAAATGTAACGTCACACTGCTGGGGTATAAAGTAGGAGATGGTGAAATGAAGCCATTACCCGAGAAAATTTTGACGATCCAGAACATAACGGCACCCACTTCGAAAAGGAAACTCAGGCAGTTTATAGGAAGAGCGGCATTCTACAGCCGCTTTATAAAGAACTTCAATGAGATCGCTGCACCACTATATAGACTACTAAGTAGTGGAAAATTTATATGGACAGAGGAGGCTCAGAAAACCTTTGATCAGATCAAGCAGCTATTAAACGCAAAGCAGATGACATTGAGACTTCCGGTCCGTGGAAAACAGTTCAAAGTGGCCACAGATGCCAGTGATTTTGGCACTGGTGCAGTACTTCGGCAGGATGACGGCGTAGTGGAATATGCCAGCCGCGTTTTAACACCAACGGAACAGAAGTACTCGACCATCGAGAAAGAGTGTCTAGCGATCGTTTGGGCAGTAGTTAAGTGGAGACGGTATCTGCTAGGCCAGCCATTTCACATCGAGACCGACCACAAGCCACTACAGTGGTTGAAGACGGCAAGAGACTCCCGAGGAAAATTGTCACGATGGACACTACGCCTGCAAGAATATGATTTTACGATTAATCACATACCAGGAAGCCGAAACGTAATAGCTGGCTACCTGTCAAGACTGTGTGAGGACGCTAGCTTACCGGAAGTAGCCTGTGGAGTCAACAGAGTGCAAACAGACCTAGAAAGACTACTTCGTTGCCAGAAAGCCGATTCAACGCTTAGGACGGTGAGACGAGAGTTAACTGAAGCAGTGGATGACGAATCAGAGCACTTTAGCAGAGAGGTAAAGACGTTGTTAAGCCAAAAGGACAGATTAAGATTAAATGCAGCTGGAGTGTTAACATGAAAAGACAATGATGGAAGCTGGATACCTGTAATTCCAAAGCCATTACGACATGAACTAATCAGCGAATGCCACCAATTAGCACACACAGGTGTCGCAAGAACCACTGACCTCCTGAGACAGAGTGCTTACTGGCCAGGAATGCAAGAAGACGTGATGAGATACGTCATCGCCTGCCCCCAATGTCAGTTAATGAAAGGGGATAAATGCATACGCACTCCGTTACAGCCCATTCCCGTAACGACAGTAGGCGATCTGTGGTCAGTGGACGTAATGAGTCTATTTCCCCAGACATCGAGCGGTAACCAGTACGTGTTGGTGCTGACCGAGCATGCTACGCGTTGGGTAGAGGCTGTGGCGATTCCTGATCAACGAGGAAAGACGGTGACCGAAGCAGTGATGCGGCACATCGTGGCCGACCACGGCGTCCCGAGAATGATATTGACCGACCAGGGTCCATGTTTCGAGAGCGAGGAGTTCACATCTCGCCTTGGGCAGTTAGGTATCAAAAGAGTCAGAACAACACCGTATCATCCTCAGACCAACGGACTAACTGAACGAAATAATCACACTCTAAAAGAGTGGTTGGCAGCAAAGGGGGGTAACTGGAAGACGGAATTACCGATGATATTATTAGCACATCGAGCCTCGAATCAAGGAACAACAAAAAAAATCGTCATTTCAGCTGATGTAAGGAAGGAGACCACGACTGCCAGGCAACAACATCGCCTGGCCTCAGCCACAAAAGTGGAATGATAGGAAATGGAAGGAAGAGTGGAAACAAGCGGTGAAAAACATACAACGGAAACAGGAAATGGACGTTAAACGATCAGAACAGCATCATGGGAATCAGCTGAGACACTTTTCAGTAGGAGATCTGGTGAAGTGTAGAGCACAGAGGAGCATAAAGGGTAGTGGACTAGGCTCGAAGAAAGTACTCCCCAAATGGGAGGGCCCGTATACGGTCATTGGTCGGTGTGGACCGGTATACATCATCAAGAAGGATAACAAAGAGAGGCATGTAAACATACGTCATTTGCAAAGATGGATGTGTTGGAATGATGGGGCGAATACGCAGAAACAACCAGTGACAACAGAGACAAGAAGGTCAGCGCGCATACGAGCACAGCAGTTAAATGGATGGGCGAGTGTGGTGTATACTACTTATAAGTCATCAATAAGTAGTAGGTAGCAGAGCGTCAAAGGAAATTGGGAATAATCAGTAAACAGCAGACTAGACGAGTTGCGAGATGGCAAGAAGTGAAGCATGATCAAAATACAGAGGACAATCGAGAACAACCAAGAGAAGCAGGCTGATAAACGATACAGTCCAGACAACGTGGAGGATGTGCAAATTGATGCTTGGAAGTAATGTATGTAATATTTTATGACCTACTCTGTTTTCGCCAAATAAACATTGCTTACCCAATTGTTCTTTTCACAGTATCACTGGAAATTTGAAGTTCAATCGACCAAATGAAGCTAACCATACGCCTGGTCTAAACGGACCACGAAGAATATAGGAAACGAATAACGCCTTCCTAGGTTGTGACCACTGAGGAGTAGTGCCTAAGTAGTCACTTGCCTTACGTTATAGACAGAAACTCAGGCTTGAACGTTTTGGTTAATACTGTTGCTGCAATTAGTATCGTTCCTCAGAGTAAAACCTAGCTAGGTCGAGAAACTTCCTCAGTTACACTTCAGGCTACCAATAAGGCCAAAATTTCGACGTTTAAGCGAAAAACGATGACGTTACATTTAGACTTAAGAAGGCGATTTTCCTGGGTTTTCACTGTAGCCGATCTAGATCTGGCAATATTAGTAATGAACTTCTTTGAGCGATATGAATTTCTAGTTGACACTAAAAAACGACGTTTGAGAAGAAATTTGAAAATATACGAAAGGTACCAAAAGTCATATCACAAACTCCGCCAGTAATAACGGTAAAGTCCCAGGATATGCTCGCAAAATTCCCAAACCTAATAAGACCGAACCCTCAACCATTCAAAAATAAATTGAAAGTATGTCATACAATCAAAACAGAAGGCGCACCATATTTCTCTACACCCAGGGAACTAGCACCTGATAAGCTTAAAATAGATAGAGCCGAATTCAATTACATGCTACAGTTGGGCATAATACGTCCATCTGGTAGCCAGTGACATCTCCTTTGCAAATAGTCCCAAGGAAAATAAAGGCGATTGGAGACCACGCAGGGATTACAGAGCCCTTAACCGTCAAACGGTACCAGACAGGTACTCGATACCACATATCCAAGACTTTACACATGAGTTACAGGATATGAAGGTATTCACTAAAATTGACTTAGTCAGGGCATATCACAATATTCCAGTAGCTGAGGAAGACATTTCAAAGTAAGGTATTATAACATCTGTTGAACTATACGAGTTTGAACGCATGCAAATTGGCCTACGGAACACGACACGGATATTTAAAAGGTTTATAGATAATCTATTTTAAGATATGCCATTTGCACAGAGTACACCGATAACTTATTAAATGACAGCCCGAACTTAAAATCATATGAACTACATGTTAGAGCAGTGTTGAAATAATCAAACGAAAATGGCATGAACATACACCAAAATAAATGGCCTTTTCGGTCTGAAAACATTAGAATTCATTGGACATACCATAGGCCCTGATGGAATTACACCAATCATACAAGAGGTAGACACTATGAAAAAATACCCTATACCAAGCTCCCTAACACAACTTAGAAGTTTTTTATGTTTAATGAACTTTTATTGCAGATTCATACCCGGTTGTACAAAACTAATGCAACCATTGACGGATTCAGTCAAAGGAAAACCGAAAGATTTCGGGCTCACCTGGAAGGTTATCAAGGCCATTAACCAATTAAAGGATAAATATACTCAAACATCAACATTAGCGTATCCGAATTCTCACTACTCACTCGCTTTAATGGTAGATGCTTTGGACACTGCTGTAGACGGCACTCTTAACCAACTTATTAAAAACGCCCAGAAACCGATTGCATTCTTCTCAAAAACTCGCTCCAGTAGAGACGAGGTATTCTACTTTCGGTCGAGAACTCTTCGCAATCTACCTAACCATCATGCATTTCCGACACATTCTCGAAGGCAGGGAATTCATAGTTTATAGGGATCATAAACCGTTAACTAATGCATTAAAAGCAAAAGCCGATAAACAATCACCTCGATAAGTCCGACACCTCAACAACATATCACAGTTCACTAGTAATGTACGTCACGAAAATGATTAAGACAATCAAGCGACAAACGTATTATCTTGACTAGAATTGAATATAATACAACAGTAAACAGGAAATTTCGAGACATTGGGGGACAGCCAGAAAAATGATCAAGAATTACAAACCTATTGTCAACTAAAAGCTTTGTCTCAAATTGAAACAGCCCCCATCACCTTTGGATGGTGTTCTTATTTACTGTGACACAACGTGGGAGGTGCCTCGACCTTTCGTTCCCAGAAATATGCGGCGACAAATACTTAATAACTTTCATTCGTTGTCTCGTCCTGGTGTGAAATCTTCGACGTAACTAATTAACGCCAGAAACATATGGCCAAATCTTCAGAATGATATACATAAATGGGTTAAAGAGTGTTCAGCGTATCAACAATCAAAAGTTAACGGATACTCAAATTCCTTCATCGGAGTTTTTCTTAACCATGTGTGCGTCCAAACGGTTTTGTGTATCCATTTACATGTATAGATAGGCTCATAATGTTTCCTATAGCCGTGCCAACCATTGACATCACAGCCGAAATAGTGACCAAAGTCTTCATGCAGAACTGGGTGACTATATTTGGTACACCTATAATAATAACGATGGATAGGGGAGTTAAGTTTGAATCTGAACTATTCAACAACTCAGCTAAACTTTTAGGCTCCAACATAATACGCTGCACTGCATATTATCCTCAAGCAAATGGGATGGTAGAACGGTTCTATCGTCAACTAAAGACCGCTCTTATATCTCCTTCAAACCCCAATCAGTGGACATAATTCTCACCATTAGTTATGTTGGGAATACGAACAGCTGTCAAAACCATCTCACAATGTTCAGCAGCAGAATTAGTCTTTGCACTCATTCTGAGACTATCAGATGAGTTTGTTAACCCTCATACTGACAGTAAAAAGCTCTATTCATGGACTTATGCAGACCAACTACCGTACCAAATGTCTAAACTTAAGCCAATTAACATTCATGAACAAACACGAGTGACATTTTTACCTAAAGATCTAAGCAACTGCTCACATGTCTGGCTAAGATGTGACAAAATAAAAGCATCACTTAGCCATTATTTCGAAGGTCCATTCAAAGTTATTTCAAGAAAATTTAAATATTTTGTGATACAGAAACAATAAAACATTGACTCAGTTAGTACTGATAGGGTATCAAACGTCACTGGATGCCTAGTCAATCACTGAACGTCTACCATATGCTCACTCGGTCGCAAGCTGGAATAAGAGAATACAAGACTGATAAACTTGCCAAACAGAATCAAATTATTTCATACAGTCCTTTATATATGCACAAAACCAGACCACACCGTCAAAAATATTGAAAAATAACATTCATACAAAATAGAAGTAATAATGAATGTGAACTGAAGTAACGTATACACAATCAATTAACCGTAGTTAATCACTGATAAAAGATACACTAACAGTTGATGCGCTAAACGAGGAGAATAGATCAACGGTAACTTAATAACAGTAATAAGATGTTAGCTTTAAATAAAACCAGAAATACTGAAATAGTCTGCAGAGAAACAATTCTCGAAGATAATCAATCTTCTTTAGGTGTCCAGCATATCAGAATCTCAACAAAACAGGCAGTTAGTTCCTTCTGTTCCAGGTGTACGAGTCCTCGCTACAAACGTTCCTGCCGTCCACATTATATCAGCCAATTTTCTGAATGACTAATTTACATTTTTTTAGTTACCTCCAACCGCTAGGTATTGTATACTAAAGGCAGCTAATCTTTCAGGTTGTTCTTGTCGATGCCTTCTCCTCAACAAGAAACATCAGAAGTACTCATGCACTATTCTCTTTCTATTCGATTGTAAATCGGCAGCAGATCAGTTCAAATGGGCTGGGTAATTAACAACTGCATCTACTTTTTATAAGAAATGTCCGCGTAGTAGAGAATAAGATTGTTATCCAAAGACATGCGAGACTAGAAACTCTACACTTAAGTAAAGCTGAGTAGAACACAACTAATGTAAAATGCCCAGCAACATCACATAGTACTGCTACAGAATGTTCTGATGATTTTATTAATCAGCCAACAGACGTTATGCAACAATACTTACAAATTACAGGTCAAACCATTGATAATCACTTCCTGTGTTGTGTAGATTTAGACCATGCGAAAAAATGCTAACTCCCAAAGTGTAAGTAAAGGCCATGGTTAGCCCACTAAACAATTTAAGTAAGATGAAAAACGAGGCAAGAAGACAATCAAAACTACTGGTAAGCTCCGGGCAAATTTTTATGACCTTATCCACAGTAAGAGGGCATGATACCACTGTACATACTACATTATTATATTGCAAGGCCAGTTATAAGGTCTCATCTTCTAAAGGTAATCGATTAAGTGATAATCAATGTCGTAATCATTCACAAGCTCTACGTAATCAATCAAAATCAGTGCACTTAACTACCAGCGTAAACCAAGTGGCGAACATGTACACAACACCTTCTAATGCTCTGACACAAATTCTATGCTAAATACACACCAGAATGTTTTAAGCTCTGTTAATCCTGCACCATCCCCGACCTACTCAGATCCTGTAAGCGGTTTTACTTTTCATGCATACATTTGTGATTATACTCCTGATGGGCTATTAGGACATCCTCCACCTCCCGCACATCGTCAACTAGCTGCTATGTCTCCTAACTTAAACTACTCTGAACATCCTAATAGCTCTGACTGTTATAATAATTTTTGAGATCAGGCAGTCACTAGTCCCCTTGGCAATACAGCTTGCCCATACATTAGCTCAAACAGTCAGATCACCCTTTCAAACCGATATCTAGTTATATCAAACACGAACGACTTAGATGAGGGTCATGTTCGATTCTTCACAATTCTCTATACATTTCTGAGCATTTTAGTAATTAACGCCAATTCACTTCCTAATAAAATATCAACCCTAAGAACTATAGCCTTATCAGCTAAACCTTCTTTCATATTTGTCACAGAAACATGATGTTCCTTCCCAACAGGTGACTCAGAATTAGCCATTTAGGACTATATGCTATATCTCGGCAATAGAGAATATAAACGAGGTGGTGGCTGCCTAATATTGGCAATTTTTTGCTTTTCGTCTGATAAAGTTGATGACAAAATACTCGGTAAGATACCATAGTTAGTCTGGGTCTCAGTTAATACCCCGAACCACAGTTTACTTTTTGGATGTGTATACATAACCCGTGACACCTCAAATATTGTACATAACATCATTATTAATGCTTTTATACATACCTCTGCCATGAATTATAATGCGAAAGTCATCGCAGGTAACTTCAACATTCCTAGAATAAATTGTAATGTTGGCAGAGGCCGCTCATACGATGAATAAAGCCTCTTTACAACGTTTAATATGCACTGTTATACACAGTGTGTACAAACTCCCACGAGACATAATGAAATTCTTGACCTAGTCTTTTGCCATGATATCACCCCCTCTGTCACTTCTAAAATGTTCTGACTAGGACAGTTATTTCTATTCTAATAGCCTGACAAATGTACTAGATAATTTTTCTATCAAGTTACTGACTCATGTTTAGATTTCATCGCACCTATTAAACTAAGCAATATATTTAGCTCAAGTGATTTGTATATATCACTTCATTACCGTAAGAAGTTAAAATGCCTACAGAAGTGTTATTTTAAGTCAAATGACTTCTCAGCATTCGTGGAAATTACCATAACTTTTAACCAACAGAAAGACGTTTACAAGTTAAGGGCGATTAACGAAGAATTATCAGCAATGCACAGTAGCTCCAAAGTACAAAATTTGGTACTGCTGTTCAGTAAGAGACTCAAACTTTCCCTGAATAATGATATTCTTTGCATTTCACATGATGGCTTAATTGTCAACGACCATAATATTATTGCCTACTTGTTTAGCGATTTCTTCGCTGACAGGGTAAATCCATGAATGACATTGAAGTATTCACAATCAATTCGGTTACTAACCACATGGAATCCATTTCCTTTTCTTATAACAGCATTTTTAAATACATAAACTCACGTAGGAACCTAAGTACTCATAGAGTATGTAGTTCCCATTCACTTCAAACTTGGTGGACTTAATATCCCGTCAATCCTACTAAAATTGCTTGAACTTTTCTTAACACCAGGCACTTTCTCTAATAGATAAAAACCTCATACATATGCCTTCTGTGTGAATCAAGTGACAGGACCAACTTACATTGCTGTATGTCAATAAATATTACTCAGTTTTCCATAGAGTAATGTAAAAGTTAGTACGTGACTAATTATTTACTCTTCGGAAAACTTACCTTTAATTCCCGACATGGTTTTCTGAAAACTAGGTCTTGTATGACTTGTCACTTTGAATTTTTCAATTTAGTCTTAACTAAACGAAGCCTTGGGCACTCGGTATTAGTATTGTACTTAGATATATCTAAAGCTTTCAAGATGGTTAACCACAAGCTCATTATAGGCGAACTCTCCTCTTATGGGATTAAGAATCCATTACTAACTTGATTATACTCTTTTCCCAGTCATCGATATAAAATTGTTACAATTAACCCCACTCTGTCGAAGGCCGAGCCAGTTACAAATAAAGTTATACAAGGAAGTGTCTTAAGCCCACTGCTCTTTATAGCTTACTTAAATGATGTATGTAAATGTTTCAGTTTGGGTAAACCTTTTGTGAACGCGAATGATCTTAAAAAAGTGTACACGTTCCTTTTCCACGAATCTGCACAATCACTCAGTGGCACTAATACTAAGCTCAACAAAGTCATCGTATGGTGTTCGAAGTGGAAGTTAGATCTTAGTGCCACTAAGTGTGGTTTAATATGTTTCGGAGACAAGTGCCCCGATTAGGGTCTCTCCACAAGCGGTGATAAGTTTTCTAGGCTTCAGTCAGTAGTTGCCTCAGGACTCATGTACTCTTAAAACCTGTCTTTTACAGAACAGGTTACTGAGCAGACATCTAAGTTGCATCGACTTATGGGTTACATACTACGTAACTTTTATAGCAATGATTCTCGTATTCTGCTATATAAAGTTTATTCGACCCCCCCCCTCCCACATGCACACCAGGAAACCGCATCTTTATCCTCAGTAATGTTTCCATTAAGGATAAACTGAAAAAACTTCAGTCTGTACAACGTCGCTTTACTCGTCGTATTCCTGAAGCTGATCGTACTCTGGACTATAAAGCTAGATGCACTAAATTAGGACTGATACTTTATGGAGGCACCGATTCAAGTTAAACCCAATCTTCTTTCACAAGATACTGAGCAGACTAGCGTTCTCGTCATCTAATAAAATTCAGCTTGAGGAACCTTCTTGCTATAATCTAAGCAATGCGGCTTCAAAAACAACATTCTAAATTTATATAAATTATTTTACGAATATATTTTCAAGAATTTGGAATAATTTGCCCCAAGCCATATGGAAGCAGATTCACTTTCTTTAATTGTACAACATGTCGGTAATTTCATTTTTTCTGAGGTCATATTAAAAGTGCTTACACTAACTGTTATTTCTTGCTGCGCTAGCAAAATAATATGGACTCTAAATGTGTGAGCACCATTCATCTGTCTTAGTCATATGCCATTGTTCTTTCCTTTAAATCTATTTATAAGCAAGAGTGGTCAGTCGTGACTTTCAACGCCTGTATGAACACTAATTTTTGCTTACTCGTTTCAGGACACCAGTGCTGGTGTTTTTTGGTCTCTCTGCTTTTGTCTTTTTTCTAGTTATAGGTGATAATGTATAAAGCAGTTATGGAACATACTGACACACTACTATTAACTCCTCTTCTACGCATAAGTTCCAAGTACTCTTGGTCTTATCCCGCATCTAGATATGCTCAGTGATCCACTCTGCTCACGAAAATTTAATGCCGAGACAGCCCCTTTTAGCAAATGTTTATGCTCATGACTATATGTCTAGAACTCATGACGTATTGTCCAGCTATTGTGAACCCAGTGTCACATATGCCCACTTATATCCTTTCTTAACGTACCCTCATCTGACACCTTACAACCCCTTTCACTCCCGTCCACCATCTCTACCACTCTTCTTGAACCAACAACTAGTGCCAATAGTGAATGCCCCCAACCCATATCACTACTAAGAAAAAACGTTGCTACCATCTCATATCCGGTTAACAAAAGCGTTTTAAGTGATTACCACAGAGATAACAGAGACATTCAGAACACAGGTCTCGTGAGACAAACACCGAGTATACATCCACTAACATCTCTGCTAAGTAAATGCCAAAGACTTCTGACATCCAGTTTAAGTTATATTCCTAATTATAATCTCAACCCCTTTAACAAAGACACCTTCACCTACATAAACGCAGACCCTTTTAAGATTGTGCTCATCAATGCCCGTTAAATGCTTAACAAAATTTCAGACCTCAATACAACAGTTTTCATTACTAGACCATCAACCAATAATATTAATTCATAGTCACATCATCGTGAAAGTAGAAGAACTAACTTTAAGTATAATCACTAACTTGCTTTGCACCATGGAATGTAGCTCTAATTATAAGATGCTTGTAGGCTGTATGCACAGAGCACCCCGCTCACAACCAAAAATAGACGCAGCACTTTGTAGTTTATTCGCATGGACCTCAACCTTAGATGCTGGTTATAAAGTGATTGAGGGAGATTTTAATCTGCCACACATAAACTGTAAAACAAGCATGGGCCCACAACAACACGACACATAATTACCACCATAGATTTATATGGATGGAAGAAGAATGTCACACAACCTACACGTGGTAATAATATCCTTGATCTTATATTTTGCAACAATATCATACCCATCACGACGGAAATTGGTAAAGAATGGTCTACTAACAACCATAGAATGGTATCCTGTTATTCGCCTATTCCCTCAGCAAACGAACACCCTAACAGTACCGATGTGACACAGTGTTGTGACAGACCACTAAAGAAGAGTAACAAACTCTCAGTACTGTATTTTAAAACATTATTTGAATTATTCTAACTGTGGGTAATGTAAACATTTTGTTTGCATGATTGTTACATTTCTCTTACCCTATACTCCTGATTAGTATATTTACTGTTAGTATATTGTCTCTTACTTTGGTCTACACTTGACAGGCTGTGTACAAGTTATCCCTATTCACTACCACTATTTCCTTGGTTTTGTATTAATGTGAATTTCTTAATTAGTTCGCTGTGTGGTCTGGTTTTATGCATTTATAAAAGAATGTATGGAATATGATTCGATTCTGTCTAATTGGTCTATGGACTTGTGTTTTTCTTATTTCGGCTACGGACTCAGTGAGCATATGGCAAACACGCAATTATCGACTAGGCACACCTAATTTGGCATTCAGTCACTCAACCCCAAAATTTCTTGCATCATAACGCACAGACACTCAGAACTTTGGGAATACAGACTGGGATTTTTAGGTAAGACTCACAAAATGCTCTGATTGGAACAGCCTTTTTACCACTGACTCAAGATTTTTTAACTATTTCTTACACGACTATTCTATCATGCTTATATACCATACCCCTCAAAACAATATGCATGCCCTCTAGGAATAGGTCATCATTCCTCCCACGTAAACACCAAGCTAAGCTCAGAAAACTTTCAAATCGTTATTTCTCTTCTTATGATTTTTCATGTCTACACCCAATCTGGGAAACTATAGAATCTTCTAGAATGTCTCTTGATCGAGTTAAAAGGAATGAAGAGCTTAATGCACTTAGAAGTAGTACTAAAAGGAATAGTCTGACAGCACTCCCGAGTAAACTTACACGCATCCTAACAGACATCCCATTTATGATTCAAGATAGCAAGGTATACGACGACCCCAGAGCAATATACGAAATTTTTAATACCTTGTTTAGCAACTTCGAGGTCAAACTACCTGTGAACTATATGCACATGGTACTTGTAGACAGCACACTGTCCGAAATACCTTTCAGCGCTCAAAGTATAACTGAAGTTATCGGAAACCTTGGGTCTACAAAATGTTCAGGAACCAACGGCCTCCCATTAATCTTCCTCAAATTATGTAGCGAGGACGTGGCACTTCTACTCCTTAAACAGTTGAATGGGAAGAAATGAAAGCCGACAAGGAACAAATGAAATGTGTGCAAAAAAAGAAATGCATTCCGCTTTTGATTAAGACTTTTGCAGAAGATCGACACACTATACATGATATGGTAATACCCAATGGAGATAACCTTATATAAAATTTTAAAGGTTGAAATTACGAGGACTAGTCCAGCCGTGTGGATGGACTACAGTCTCTGGATAACACTAGCAACCGGAATTTAAATTAAAATAGCCTGGACGCGAACATAACAAAGCCGACTGGTTTATACTAACTCGTTACAAATGTATGAAATATTGGATCTCCTTCGTATGCGTTTCTAAAACTTTTCCTGTTCATGTTTCGCAATCGTTCATTAAAATATTGAACAAATATTAAGGCATAACAAAAGCCAGGCAAACACTTTAGTCTGGAGAACAGAGTTTCGGAATTCTTAATCTATTTCAGGGAAATTGTCGACTGAAGCTTTTGTGAGCGTGCTGGTGGTATGTTTAAATATTATCGCGACCGTAGGTCGTTTTTCTTGTTTTCTGTACTGTGCAGCTTTTTGAATTTTTTTGCAAACTTCGGTATACTATCTAGACACCATAAAAGTTGGAGTAAGTGTTATGTTAAAAATAGGTGGGGAGTATTGTTCTTGATGAAGTCTGAATTCCTGTCACTGAAAGGTATGATATTATGGCGTTTAAAAAAGACGGCTAAAACCCACAGTTTGGTTTAAAAATGTCCTGAAACAGTGACCGCTATGGTTCTGTTTTCTTAATATAGGTTCATGACTAAGGTTGGCTCACTACGACTACGTGATTCAACCGATCTAAGTTTCTAAGGTATTCCTTTTATCTTGTAAGTTTTCGTAGTTTGTAACTTATTTCCTGTGCTCTTGTTTGTTATGGTATCGTTTCAGTTTTGGCATTTGTATGCCTCCGAAGTCTTAAGAGGTGCAGCAATGGGTGGGCCTGCTTTTATGCGTTTATTGGAAGTGATGTGCAGCCGAACATTTTAATCGTACACATACTTTTACAACCAGTGTCTCAGTATAGGGCCACAAAGTGTTGACTGTCATATGTTATGCTTGGCTGATGTATGGTCACCAAACCTGTCACAAGCAAAGTGCACTCTTCGTATCCGTGATAAATTTCTTCAACGATTTGAGCTTTCAATAAAGATTTAACGGTCAATTATCTGAATTACTTCACTTATAATTAGATTAATGATTGATAAGGACCATCTAGGCAAGATCCTACTTTACTCAGTTTAATTTTCGGATTAATTTTCTGGTAGGTCATCACAATATATCCTAGTAATCTAAATTCATATTAACTGGAGGCGGAATTCTCTGTGCATGTGGTAGTTGTTTGTTAGGCTGAATGGTATTAATCTAACTAATGAGCACATTTAAGATGAGTAAGGTTAATTGGAATAATACCCTAATTATCACCCTCTGTTAGTAGTTCCACGCCAGCAGTGTTTCCAATATCATTGTGAAGTGAGTTGGTTGTCGTACCATTTCTCTTTCTATCAATTCACCATTTTTGGCTTGAAAGTATTTCCTAAAATAAACTGATATCGTCTGAAAATTCCTAAAACTGGGCGGTACCGAACAGCTATTTCATGGTAGTTTTAGACCTTTGAGGAATCATATCTCACGACTCTACACAACATCAAAACCAAGGGTTTCTCCGTGAACATGTTATTTCCAGACCATTAGTTTGTGATTCATTTGTACGCGTTTCTAACTTTCTCAACACACAACATACTACAACAATCATTTTTGTTGATTAGTGATATGCAGATTGCTTACAATTTTTAATTTGTTACTTATATTGAAAGCGATTACTCATTGTTTATTTTACTTATTTCTGTTAAAATATATCACTGAAAGTAAGTACATTAAACATTCTGAGGCAGTTGTCAGATGTTCATAATTTCAAGATGTCCGTGTAATGCTAATCCATTTCTTGGTGTCTCAACCCATCATCATGCACCTCTTAAATAAAATCCTTAGACGCTGCATCTCTGTTCTTAGAGCATTCACTGAAAAAACACTCAGTTATACACTAACTCTGCTAACCGGAAGTTTAGTCCTTGTTGATCCAGGGGAATTACTAATTAGAGTATTTGATGTCCTGAAGGTTTTAGTATGCTTTATTCTGTACGCCTCTAAAATATGTCCTGTACATTTCCGAGTCAGTGAGTTAGCTCTTGTGTAAATCAAGTACTAATAATGTGGTCAGCTAGTTATATTTGTTTGGGGGTATTAGTTTCACTTTTAATTGCTCCCACAATTACCACAGATAATTTGTTTTAGTGTTTTACCTAATTTAATACTCTGTATTGCATTTTCGTAGATGCCACCTGTTGAAGAACAACAGGTTGATAAGCCTATTCAACCTAAAATTGGCATAATATACCCTCCACCTGAAGTAAGAAACATCGTTGACAAAACAGCCAGCTTTGTAGCCCGTAATGGCCCAGACTTTGAGTCACGTATTCGTCAAAATGAAATCAGTAATCCAAAGTTCAATTTTCTTAATCCAGCTGATCCATATCACGCATATTATCAGCACAAAGTTCGAGAGTTTGCTGAAGGTCGAACTTCAGAACCTGCTGCTATAAAATTAACCATTCCTAGTGCTGCTCGTCTTGCTCAAGATACACCAAAATCCATCCAAGAGACATTCACACCCAAGGATCCACCTGTTGAATTTGAATTTATTTATGATCCACCATCTATTAATGCAGTTGATATTGATATCATAAAACTAACAGCGCAGTTTATTGCTAGGAATGGTCGACAGTTTGTAACTCAATTAATGAATCGAGAAATGCGAAATTACCAGTTTGACTTTCTTCGTTCACAGCATAGCATGTTTGGTTATTATACAAAACTTGTGGAACAGTACACTAAAATTTTGATACCACCCAAAGATATTATTACAAAATTGGAAGAGGAGTTAGAAAAACCTAAGCGACTCCTTGAAGATGTAAAATATCGAGTTGAATGGCACAAATATCAAGAACGTCAACGTAAGCGTGAAGAGGAGGCTGCAGAACGTGAACGTGTGGCGTATGCTATGATCGATTGGCATGATTTTGTAGTTGTTGAAACAGTTGACTTTCAACCAAATGAAACAGGCAATTTCCCTTTACCGACTACTGCTGATGAAGTTGGGGCGCGTTTACTAGCAGAAGAGCGTGGTATTCAGCCTCCTACTAAACCATCAGCGCCACCACCTCCTGGTTCGCTGGGACTAATGCCAACTGATATTGATGAAGACGATACCAGTGACCAAGAGTTAGACGAGTCGGATGATGAAAATGAAGCCTCTCAGCACAAAGAACAAGGCTTAATCAACCCTAGCCCTCCGCCTTATCATAGTGAGACAGAAAATCTGGTTACTGATGATATTCTAACTCCACCTGCTGCTAACGTTACTGATATTACTGGCGAAGATGATATGGAATTATCAGATGATGAAAATATTGCTGAAGAGCCGGTCCAGCAAAGCAAAGTAGCAGCAAAACAGACACCATTGTCTTCTGACCAAGTAATTATTCGCCATGACTATGATCCAAAAGCTGCAAGCATTAAACGAGCAGAAGACTCTGTATTATTGGTGTCTCCTTTCACTGGGGAAAAAATTCCTGCCAACCAAGCTCCCAAACATATCAGAGTAGGACTACTCGATCCTAAGTGGGTTGAACAACGTGATCGAGAGATTCGCGAGAAACGTGAGCAAGAACAAGTTTATGCTGCAGGAAATCTGATTGATACTAGCTTAAAGCAACTTGCTGAGCGTCGTACAGACATTTTCGGTGTAGGAGTTGATGAAATTCAGATTGGTAAAAAGCTAGGGGAACAGGAGATAGTGAAATCTGATAAGCTTATTTGGGATGGATATTCTGCTACTACAGATATTGTTGCTAAAAGAAACTTAGAAGCAGTTACTATTAAAGATAAGATAGATTTATTAGAGTTTCAACAGAAATTGGATGCCGCTCGTGATAAAATCGGTCCCCAAAGTGGGGTCCCTGCTCCTCCAGGCATTGTTCCACCCGTGCTGCATAAGCCGACAATATTATTGCCGCCACCATCGTTACCAACTGGAGTTACACAACCCCCACCACCTCCACCTCCTCCTGGTCTTGTGATGCTTTCCAGTGCACCTCCACCACTACCTCCAGGTTTGTTTCCACCTGGTATGCCCCCTCCTCCACCCGGCATTACTATACCAAATTTCATGCCACCACATCCACCTATCCCACCACCTCCTCTTCTCCCTCCAACATCTACTAACGATGGTGAACCAGATGCGAAGCGACCAAGAGAATAATTGGTTACTGTTGGTCAATAAATGTACTTTGTTTCATAACTTTGTACCATCTAACTACTATGTCAAATATATCTTCCTAAGTTTTAATGGGTTTTTGGATAGCTTGTTATTTCTTATCATTGTTTTTCATATTCAGTTATCCGTTACCGTAGAATGCGTATAATACAAACAACGCATAACGACCTACTCAAGCTAATACATGACCTCATTGATTGTTGTTAGCTTAAGATAATCTTTGTTTTAAGTAAGCGAATTCATTTGTCGTATTTATAAGATGCAAATCCGAAAGGGTATTAGATTTAATAATTAGTTACTGCTGTCGTTACTTGCGTAATACCTGCGCTAGATTCATTGATGTGTTGTAAATATTAGTCCTAGTGTCAGGTTGTTAGAATTATTCGTCAGGAAACCCCAGAATAAGATTTCGTTTTAGCTAGCACTCGTCAGCAAGGTTTACCCACTGTCTTTAGGAAACTGTGCTTTATACAAGCTCGAATCCTACAGGGAGTATCAATAAAAACATTGTCATTTTCTTGAGCTCTGTGATGAAGAACTTGATGATATGTTTTAACATGTCCTATTGGTAAATAATCATCTTTAAACTCTGAAATTATTGGTTAATATTGTCTAACTGACTAACTGAAGATTCAACAATACCAGAAGTTACTGTACTTTTTCGTATTTATTCAATGACATATGGTGTAGCGGTGGATCAGTAGTTACGGTCTTCGACTTCCAGTCACAAAGTTTCTGGTTCGAACAACACTCCTTGTACGTTGGTTTAAGCAGTTGGGTAGCATTACTAGCCCCAGCACTTAGAGTGCGGTTTCAATCTGCGTACACATCCGTAATTGAATTAATAATAGTACAATAGAATCAAGAACAAGAACTAAGCAGTTATCATTCAGTGATTCATTAAGTTCAAACAAGAACTATTGATGGATAGAAATGCGTTGCTATTTCAAGATATTCACTTTTATTACAAGAGATATGTGTTATGATTCTCACGCCGTTTCAGTCAGTTACCCAATACTTCGTCAGCACTTTTTAAATACTTAACCAAAACATGATGTCAGTCTATAAAGTTTTTGGCTATTGGTCTAAGCCATGTTGATAGATGTAGATTACCTGGTTAGGGCCCACGTCGTTGTCTCAATAAATGACTGGAGAAACTGGGTGATATCAATCAGAATCGGTCACAGTGGCGCAGGTGTATTCACTTCTTATCTCCATCTAGGCCTTATGTTCTATTATTCTTTCATTCACACCTTTATTCTTCCCAGCAGTATTCTATTGTCGTATTATTCTTGTAAACTTGATCTCGTCATGCTAGTGTGGTGTGGCAACTTGAACCTACGCTCACATATCCCAAGTTCTACGTTGATAATGGTTAGTTGCTTTATGAAGAGGCTAGTGGGACAGTCACGATTACCTGTCATAGAATGAGTTATCGGAGTGTTTGAAGTTTTAATCTCACAACAAAAGATATTAAATGTGATAATAGTATAACGTTTTCTTTAAGTGATCAATATCTCGATCAATTTCGAAACTACTCAGAACACCTAATCTAACTAGACCACTGTGCTATTTAATTTTGTAGTGTCTTGAAAACCTATGCTGAATGATATTGTCTCAGTCTTAGATATTCGTCCCTCAACTAAATACTAACTAATATCCTCTTAATTTTTTTAGAAACACAAAACACTCGAACATTAGGATGTAGTAAGGAAAATAAATTTTTTCAAAGGTTTTCTAATTTCCTTAGGAAGGCTAGTGGTATAGATAACATTGCTGAAAATGTTTTGAATGAATGATAGTTGAGTTTTACAAATCCTATAAACGATGTGGTTCTGCAACTGAAATCGATTATTGCTACATGTTGATTCTCATAATTGCCTCTTTCGGTTGTGGGCAACAACTAAGCATTCTTCTGAGGATTAATCAGTCAGTTACAACGTAGAATTTGATACATGCGTACATCAGTTCAAGTTGCCATGCCTCAATTAACAGGTAGAGACTAAATTGTCGGACCAAATCCCAGAGTAGAGAAGGTAGTAACAGAGTAAGTACTAATGGAAAGGTATAGAGATTAGAGATGATATTTGAAATAAAGTGATTCAGTAAAGAGAAAATTATAATAAGCTCAAAAATTAGAATTTGGAGGAAGACAAGGAGTGGATGCATCTGCGCCATTGCAATCGATTTTGAGCCATACCACCTAAAGTCTCTAACCATTTGTTACGATCATCGTGTGGACCCCAACCAGGTAGTCTGCATCTACTAACATGGCTCAGCCTAATTGTCAATGACTTCATGGAGTGGTGCCACGTTTTCGTTTGGCCCCCCCTAGCTTACTTCCAGCCTACTCCCACAACAGACAACAATGCTCGTCGAGGTAGACGATGGTCAGGCATACGTAACACATATCCTAACCACCTCAGCTGGTGAAGATTCATTACTTCATCAATAGACTTACCGTATTTACCTAGTACTCTATTCCTAACCCACGCATTGCTTACTCGGTGGTCCCAGCAAACACGTGGAATGTTTCGGAGACATCTATGATCAAATACTAGGAGCCTACGAATATCCTCTAACCTTAATGGCCATGTTTCACATCCATAAAGTAAGACGTATCTAACTGCTGCGCAGTAAACGCGTCCTTTCGTCAGTAAACGAATGTCTCGCCTACGCCACAAGTGACACAAATTGGCAAAAGTCAATCGGGCCTTATGTATACGAGCCGAGATTTCATCAGATACCAGACCTTCAGGGTTAATAAAGCTCTTGAGATAGGTGAAGCAGTTAACACATTCAACTACTTTGCTCCCTATCACTAACTTTGGTACCGAATTAAGCCAGTCCTGAAGCAGCATTTTGCAATTGGATGGGGAGAATCGCATCCCAAACATGCCTACATTCATGTTTAAGGTTGTCGAAAAATTCTGTATTTTATCAGCATCACTTAATAGAACTATGTTATCTGCATATTCTAAGTCAGTAAGTTTATCTTGTGGAAGGAGGTCAACCCCAGGGAAATCAGACGATGACAATGTTAACTTTGAAAGTATCTCCATGATTAAATTAAATAAAAATGGGGAAAGCGGACAACCTTGACGAACACCACTAGAGGTGATCGATCCCGACGACAATCCTCCATAAGCTCTAACACGACATGTGATGTTCAAGTAGAAAGCTTGTATAAGGTTAATGTACTTCTCCGATTCGCCTTTCAGTGATAGACATTGCCACATAACCTTATGATCGATAGAATCAAACGCCGCCTTAAGCTCAAGGAATGCAGCTATTGTCAGGCGTCTGAAAATGTGCCTATGTTCCAGAACCTGCCTAAGTGTGAATATTTAATCTATAGAACCACGTCCGGGTCTGAAACCACCTTGGTTTTCTCGAGTTTGTTCTTCACGAGTTTTTGTTAGACGTCGAAGTATTATTGAAGCTAATATTTCAGACACTATATTCGTTAAACTGATTCCTCGGTAATTGTCACACGAGGACTTCTGTCCTTTCCTATAGATTGGGATGATTAGTGTTCGAGACCAGTCAGATGAGATTACGTCCAGTTCCCGAATTCTAACCAAGATCTCAGTTAATCTCGCTGCTACAGCTGGACTACCGTCTTTAAATATCTCAGGGGTTAATCCATCAGGTCTTGCTGCTCTCCCTCGCTTCAAATTCCCTATAGCCTTCTCAACTTCACTGAGACTTGAGGGACCAATATTAATTTGCTATTCAGATTGCTTGGGGATGGTGGGCAACAGGGATGACTCTGAGGGCCAGTTTAACTGTTCTGTAAAGTGTTCTGCTCATCGGTCTAATCTTCTTGATTGACAGTGAATAGTGGTCCCATCTTTTTGTGAGATAGTTTCACTTACTGTCGGATTTCTGATACACGTTTCCCTGATAAATCTGAACAGTTATCATCTGTTACCTATTGCCGCTGCCTTTTGCATCTCTTTAGCTTTCGCCACCCACCACTGCTCACAATAATTGCGTAAGTTTTTAATCAGCTTGTGTTTAAGTTGCCTTCGTTCCTCATCATGTTTAGAACCAGATGGGATGTGTTGCCAAGCATCTATCAGTTCAGTAGATGCAGCTGAAATCCACTGAGTTTTCTTAACCTTTTGGTTTAGTTTATTAGTAGATATTACTGCTGTTTCAACAGCTTTTTGGATATCATTCCAAGCTAACTCGAGATGAGTACAGTTTACGCCGTTTGCTAATTGGCATTTTAGTTGTTCCTGAAATGTATTCTTGACTTTTTCATCACTAGGTTGAACTCTGTGGGGGATCCTTGTCGTGGATCTTTTACGTCCAGTGAGACGCAGACTAATACGCGCTTGTACTAAGGCATGATCTGAGTCTAAACATGTCCTCCAAAACGAGCGGTAGTATTCTATCAAGCCTCTCCAACGATGGCTGATAGCAATGTGGTCTATTCGAGTCCAGCATTGAGTCGATTGTGGAGGCCACCATTTCAGTCGATGTCTTTTCTTATGCTTAAAGTTGGTGTTTGCGAGAAATAAACGCTTATCTGAACATAGTTGTAGTAAACGGTCGCCATTGTTTGTTCGTTGAGCCTCAACACCATACGATCCACCTAGGTGCCTTTCGGTTTCATCTAGTCTACCTACTTGGGCATTCAAATCACTAGCCACTACTACTACATCAGTGCGCTTAGCTTTACGAAGAAGGTCATAAAGCTTTCTGTAAAATTCATCTTTCACTTCATTTGAGCTGCAGTCAGTGGGAGTGTAGGCAGAGACAACAAAGAGACAACGGCGTGTGTCCCTATCTTTACGAATCCTTACCGTTCCATTTAGACGGACAGCACACAAGCGACTGTCTATTGGAATCCAGTCGAGGAGAGCCTGTTCAGCTTTTAAACTTAGTGCTATACCTACGCCAGCAAGGCCTCGAGTGGTAGCGGTGGGGTCTCCGGAAACACGAAGAGTGAACCGAGCCGGTTCCCTATTTTTACAAGGTGAGGTCAAGCGAATGACTATGCTTGGATCCTGTATACGCGTTTCAGAGATGCAGCAGATATCGATGGAGCGGGATTCTAGAGTCATGGCTAAGGAAGCCTGTTGTCCTATTTGACATAACGTTCGAACGTTGAAAGCTCCAATATATAACTTAGTGCGCGGTTTTAGGAGACCAGGGATAACGTTTCGTAAACTCAAGTCATTAGCATTAGAAATGTGAGGTGATAAAATTATTTAGAAGGATTAAGCATGGTGATAAGAGAGTTATTAAGAGTTGATGGTGGAATTTAACCTCGAACAAGATGATCTGGTGCGCTGTTAGAGGTATGAGGGCAATTTTCACTTCCTGGCTGCCCACGCCATGGAAGGATATTACTTCTTGAGGTACCTGAAAAAAAAACTGGGTTAGTATTGGTCAGAGTGACCCGAGAGTGTGATCGCAAAGCCCAAGGTACAACTGCTTGAGGCCGATCACGCACGGCCTTGTTATGGGGATCATCGATTCTATTTATCCATGAACATACGTCACATCGAAACCACTATCTTTGGTGCAAATCAACAGGAGTTTGTTATGTATTTGCAGTCAACCTTTGGACCGTGGTATGATGTGGCTTTCTGTGTATTACTGTCAGAACAGTTATCAAGACTGTAGGTAATGAATGAAGTTAAAATATTTAGTGTTTCTTTGTAACTGCCTAAATTAAGGAATTTATTGAGATTTATTTCCATGAAATTCAAACAAGTTGATGGTTGGAGGTATTTGGATTACTTATTAACTAAAAATTTTCTCACCTATTTGATTCTGCAAGATACCACTTTTAATTCTCTCCACGAACATTTGGAATCATTATCATCAACAATTACGCGACATTTGTGTATTCTGAATGTTTTCTCTAGTTACTAGAATGATATGTTGAATTCATATGATAACTGAGATGCATGCTGCTTATTACTACATATCGCCTACTCATATATGTAATTTTTCTTGGAGTTAAGGTGCGATTAAAGCTTCTAGTTATTAAATAGGATCTGTTAGGTAGTTGGATTTAATCAATTACCTAATGGGATACTATCCCACAAATATTGAAGTTAGGTAATTAAAGGTTTGTGCACATCCAGTCTAATGTTATGAACGAAACAGATAGACCTTTGTTGATTGACAGCGAGTGACCTATCACATCCTTATAATTCAATTATTTGTAATGCCCGGTAGTTTTGTTGTGTGTTTAGTATTTTTTGCGCAAGCACATTATTAAATATAAGGCATCTCTTAGCTGGTGAGGTTCTGCTCCTATTAATTTGTTTGGTGGTCTGAATCAGGAAAAGCATCTAAATTATTATTCAACCATATCACGTTATTTTGTTTTCATCTAACGATCGATATTTTAATGTTTTAATCTAACCATCTGAGAACCTGTCCAATTTACCAAAACTCTTATTTATGCTAGTGGCGATGAGGGCTGGATTCGAGCCCAGACGGTGAAATCATAAAAGAATAGGTGTCTACAGACCATTTATCATTGAAGATTGATAACATGTAGTAAGCATTGATATTGCTATGTTGGAAATAATTAAAAGTGATTATACCAAGGTAAGTTTAATTCATAGGTCCTGCTTTTTTGCACTTTTCATGTTTTTCTTTTCATTCTGTCATTACATAGGGCTTGGCACAAATATTTATTAGCTCCAGCTTTCATACCACATCGAAACAATTAGATGAGTTAACAAGATGAAAACAAAGGAGTAGAAATAATGTGCCAATAATGAAGACGAGCATATTTCTTCAAGATAAGGTGAAAATGTACGTTTGAAGAAATACTGAAACTTAAGATCTAGAGAACAATAAGTGTGAACGTATCGTCGCCACACTGACCGATGTTCTAGCTGCTGGTCACGATTATTAAGCGTCTGTAACTATCTACGTGGCTGAAATTAACAGTCTATAATTTAATGGACAGGTTACAGGTCTTGTTCTAGTCACCCTCAGCTTACTTTTTTGCCTATTCCTGTCCAGTAAATATCGTGCATATAGGTAACCGGTGTTAGAGGACTTGTAACTTACGCCTTAACCATCTCAGTTAATGAAGATTCCCAACCTAGTCAACTAATTTACCATCTTTTGCTTAGTACTCTATGTTTAACTTCAATACTTGATCATTTGACGTTACACGAGGAATACTTCTAAAACATGATGAAAAAAATGTTACAATCTACTACTATCCTTTACTTTTATGGTTTACTTTTCCTAATTTCTTGTTTATTCTCTTCATTGTGTTCTTTATATTTCAAGTATAATGGATTGGTAGATATTTTACATTCTTGTGTAATAAGGTCACTTGTTAATTTATCAAAGCATACAATTGAAAATTTATTTTGTACTGAGATATATAATTTACTGTTATTATCAGTGACAACAAATAGTGAATTTAATTCATTTGTTTACAAAACACGTCAAACTATCCTGGGTTTAGTTAGAAATACCAAATTTAAAGACGATTTATGTTTATGAAAAGCCAATAAAATTGTCTATGCAGTGATTTTGAAGTCATTCTGGTAGAGATGTACTTGGTTTGTATGATGGTAATTTTTATATAGGAATATATATGTATAGCTAAACACAAATTCATAATTGAAACAGTCATCGATTCTTATACTGTAAATTGCTTATCCTTTTTTATAGTCTCTAGGTGATTTCTTTCTATGTCTTCGTCTCTGTAGATTTCATCAGCATATTTTTCGTTGGAACTTCTTTCTTTTTCACTCTGACGTTGATTGGATATTTGACATTGTTGCTTAAATGGCCATACATCATGTGGTCCCATTGAAAAAACTTGAGCGATCTGTAACTGAGTATATAATTACGAATTTTTATAAATTGTTGTCTTGTATGCAGTTTACTAATTTAGTTATGGAAAATTATATCTTTCACATGTTTTCCAATGAAATTATATATGCGATTAAGAGTTCATTTAGTATTATTAATGTAACTCAATGATCTAATAAACGTTTATGTAAGTTGCATTGGATTACATTCTTATGTTCTTAGCTGTTCAAATCAAAATATGTATACATTTACATTGTTTAGCATGAAATTAGACGTAAGGTCTTTCATGTTTATTTTAATTTTATCGGTTGAGAAGTTGTATTCAATGATTGATGGAGCTATATCGGGGTTTGTAGATTTCCTAGTTGTTATCTTCCTGATTTTTATTGTCGATAGTTAGAGATACAGTTCAGCAGATTTAGTTGATGCTTGGTTTCTTTTCATGTCATACCTCTCAACTTTCGTTCTGTTCCGGAACTGTACTTGTTGTACTTATTTGTTTACTGATATTTACATTGATTGAACACTGAGTGGTAAATTGTATGTAGTGTTGTTTAATGTTAATCGAACTATGCAGATCAATTTGCAGTATGACCCCCTAGTCTAAATGACTCAAAATAGCGTATACTATGTTGTTGATGTTAGATGGTTGGAGGAAGTTGGAAAGAAAATATTTGGGCTTGGTTTAGTTCTAGTCGGTACACGTTGACAAGTCGTGCCTATCATTTAGCATGGACCATCCACTTTCAAAACCTAAAACATTACTACTAGGACATTCAGGCAACAACTGAATTTCTTACCGTTGTTTTGGCTTATTTCTTTCTCACCTTGTCAAGATTATTTCTGTGCCGATGTGAAGAGTACCAACTTAGACAAATACTCGATTGTACTAAATCCTATATTGTTTATCATCGACTGGATGATAAGTTTCGTTGCACACAGCGTTTTTGACAAGACAGCTTTTGTAGGACGGTGTCAATTGCAGTTGAATTATAAGTGTCTTCTCTTACGTAATACATAGCTTATTAACGTTTATATAAGTAATTCATACACGCACAACGATTAGGTATACATAGTCAATTTAAGTGATTTACCTCAATTTTGCAGTGTTTTCTCAATAAGACAACTAAAAACACTAATGGAATCATACAGATTGATAATCCACTCATAGTCCAGCCCAAATAAATTGACCATTTTGAATAGGCATAATATTGTGAAGTTCCAAGCAAAGAGATATTCACTACTTCAAAATTATCAGTTAACAATTCTGGGTGTTTTGCACCATAATTATATCGCAATTGTGTTGGATCTACCACTGAACTGATTATCATAACCTTGGATGATAATAAAGATAGAAAGTTAGCTAGTCAGTACTAAAAGGTAACTAAACGGAGTACATTATGATTTATACTTCACAGACGACCCTTAATTAGACAACCACTGAAAATCGAAGAGCACTGAATAATTGTGTTGCCTTGGTATGTGGCTCTGCACTTCGCATTCATGCCTCCACATGATGTTAGACCTAATATCTTAAGGTCTTTTAGAGAGCTCTTAGCATTCAAAACAATGTGTTGGTATCCAACATCTACATGTTTAGCTTTAGTCAATTGGCGAAATGTAATGACATCATTGAATGTCACTGATGCGTAATCGCTTCACGCCCGATATGATTGTTGCTGTCAGGTAGCACAGTATTCATTACTTGTTAGTTAAAAGAGTTACTAGAGTAATAGAAATAATGTTTAGAATTTATAGTGTGCTTAATGCAAACCTTTGCTAATAATATTGTGAAACTCTATTCCAGTTTGATGAGTTAGCTACTATTCAGACTCACTAGTCTAACGCGCAACATTCTAGGTTTTAATCTTAATATGGGAGAGCATTAAAACTGCTGACATTATTCCCACTAATACACTAACTTTCTAAATATGGAGATTCATGATGTACACCCATGAATTCTTAGCTTTGTTGTTCGTCCGAATGTAAATCATTGAAGCAATCATATTGGATTCCATAGTGTGAATTATGTAGGACTAATTAGAAAGGTGGCGGTAAAATTGCATCGCTATACCAATGAAGACACTACTCCAATAACTCCGGGTTCTTGGTTTCAGAATAAGCCGACATTCAATTTCGACTTAGTTCACATCATGTAGAAGGGAATTGGCTTTTTCATGATGGTTTATTTACTAGTCGTCTTTAATAGTGCCTCTCATTTATTGTTGTGCTTCATTGTATATTCACTTTTTTGCGCTCACCTTTATTAGAGGATATCTTCATTGAAAATGCAATTAAAAGTTTATGGGTTCTTTCGATTACTCTAGTAAGGTGCTACCTATCTTTACTCAACATTGATTAGGTAATCTATGCTTTGGGATCATAATGAGTAGAATTCTTTCAATCTAATATTACTCAATTATTATAAATTCATCACGATGCCTTAATCTTATATTGATATGTTAGTTTTCATTTTAACAGACTCCTGTTTTGACTTTGATCATGTATATAAAATTCTTTGTTACATTTTGGCAAACATTTTCAAGCATAGTTTTTAATAGTTGAATTGTCAAAATGAAAATCACTGAAGGTAATGAACTTACAATCAAAGTGAGGGGTGTTAATACCTTCCAACATAACCGCCAATAGATATTGGGTGTAGGCAGATTCATCGATTTTATATCTTGACAAAGTTTATTCATACCTATAATGGAAATAATTAAAATAGTGCATTTATTGGTATCCCATAATGATGACATTTTGTTTGATACAATATATTATTTATGCTCTGTTATCATGAATGGATACTGTTTACAGGATATGATTCCTTTCACCTCTACACAGTTTAGAAGAGAAGATTTTAGAGGTGTTGTGTTCTGTTAACTGAATCGTTTGGTTTTTGTTCATTTGAAACATTTAGCTTACATAATGTATGCTATTCTGAAGTATTTTCACTTAATACAATCGATTATTAGAATTGTATGCTTTCAAGTGCTAATGGTCCATCATCATTTGTACGGTTTTCTCGGGCAATTGTTAATTCGTATCAATTTTTTCTTTCTGGATCTCATAATACTTGTTTCACTCACTGCTGACTATTGATAACTAAATGGAATTTCAGACTGCCATTTTGGATTCTTATATATTTTGCCATCTTTCACTTTAATAGTATTCTGGCACCTCCAAACATCTTAAATACTTTACTAATTGAGATTTTTAGATCGTATTACTTCTGTAGTTATCATTAACAATACCACATTTTGTAGGTAAGTCGCCTGGTTCCGGATATTGCGTATCACTCAATGGTTTTGGTCTTAAATCCTCCCAGTGGATTAAGTGAATCCTTACGTACTGAATTGGCTTTAACAAGGTAATTACTTAAAAACTAAGAAGAAATGGATATTTATTTCATTTTTATTTTGGACTTATTAGCAGTATGCATCTATGACTGCAGATGACACTGAAATCAGTAGTCCTTAATATCATCATTTTAGAGTTTAGTAGTCAATACATTTATTAGATGATTGACATTTATTACTGTTAGTAATGCTTGTCTCACTGGTAATATAGTTGAACTCTATCAATCATTGATTTCCACTAGAACTTTCGGAAGTCATCTCATAATCAATCAATTGGGAGCAAACGATTGTTAGTAACATAATTGCTTTATGTATCAAATTGTTTCTCATTGACAGGGCTGCATGATAACCTGAATTAACATATTTTCTAATTGCATGTACTCATATTATCATCTGATTATCTGTCAAAGACTAGATAGTACATTTTTACCACGAATCTAAATTCTGTTATGACTACATTGATATGCCAGACGATTCCATGCACTACACTCTACCTCAAAGTCAAATCATAAGTGAATACTGTAAGCATGATTATACTCTTATAAGTGAGTAATTGACCTGTCAGTATACTTTTGAGTCAATGATGATATTAATGTATATACTAGTGAGTTATAGATATTTTGAATTAATTCTTTAAAATGAAGTCTCTTAAGTAATTTTAGTGTTCTCACTCATCCTTATTTGATTGAGTCAAATTTTCAGAAAGTACATGTATTGTTGCTGAATCAGATTCGCCGATCATTATATTAATTGTTCTTCTGATTTCAATTACAAGCATTTTTTAATATCAAATCAATCAGGATAATGATAGAATCAATTTTAAATAGGATGCTAATAGCATTTTCAACTTGGTGTAAACTACTTAATATTCTTCATTGTAACATTTGCCTCTTAAATCTAGCTTTCACAAACATATTATTCTCATTGAAATGAAAGTTGATCAAGGAATGACTGTATATGATTTCAGTTTTCATAATCTAATTACGTAGCTTGCCATTCAAGGTTAATTTATTCAAGTTATAAAGGTTGTTCGTTGGTGCTAGCTACTATCCTGCCGTAAATTACAGGTAGATTTCACTTAGATTAAAACACTTAATCGAGTACATAACTGATTGCTTTGTTGTAGACATCATTCATAAACGTTGCTCATCACAGTTAGTGTATAGGCTAATGAGTGCGGTCTTCTATATTTATTTGATTAGTGGTGAGCACAATCGAGTTCGACATATGGGCTGAGTCTGAATCCTGGTGTGAACGTCAACGATAAGATTGAGGTACAGTCATTTGACTAGTCACAAATAAGACGAAACTTGCCTCGTGAACTCCACTTGCCATACACAATTTAACTTTAATTACATAAGTTAGCGAGGTTCGGACAAATAGATATTAAATATAAAGTCGGAAACTTACCATAAAACCATGATATAGCAATGACCTGGAATAAACTTCCTATAAGTAATGAAGTCCCAGCCATGTATTGGTCCATAAGGTGAAATACATACATTCCTCCCTTATAATAATAAAATAATCAAATTCAATATAATTTAAGTGATACATAACCAAATGATTACAATTTGTTTATACAGCATGAGAAATTGTTCAAAGCATTTAAGTTTTAGATATACAATAAATAATGTGTAATCATGAAGATATGTACTGTACATCAACTTCACTGACTATGAGAAGGCGTTTGACAGCCTATACAGGAGATCGTTATGGAAACTTCTTCAACACTACGGTATACCAGGGAAACTCGTCAACATCATCCGGAATTCTTATGACGGACTACAGTGCAAAATTGTGCATGGAGGACAGCTGACAAATGCATTCCCAGTAAGGACCGGTGTCAGACAAGGCTGTTTGCTCTCGCCTTTCCTCTTCCTCCTATTGGTTGATTGGATCATGAAAACCTCTACATCTGAGGGGAAGCACAGAATTCGATGGAAAATTAGGATGCAACTCGATGATCTGAACTTCGCGAATGATCTAGTTCTTTTAGCTCATACACACCAACTAATGCAAGTGAAGACAACCAATGTAGCAGCAATTTTAGCATCAATAGGCCTGAACATACATAAGGGAAAGAGCAAGATCCTCAAATTCAACACAGAGAGCACCGACCCAATTGAACTTGATGGTGAAACTCTGGAAGAAGTGGATACCTTTGCGTACCTGGGGAGCATCATTGATGAACAAGGAGGATCCGATGCAGATGTGCGGGCAAGGATTGGCAAAGCATAGGCAGCATTCCAACAGCTGAAAAATATATGGAACTCCAAACAACTGTCTACCAACCTCAAAGTTAGACTTTCCAGTTTGAACGTCAAAACAGTTCTTCTGTATGGAGCTGAAACGTGGAGAACTACTTCAAACATCCTCAGGAGGGTACAGGTATTTATAAACAACTGTCTTCTTAAGATATTGAATGTCTGTTGGCCGTAAACCATCAGCAAACAATCATGCAAACACTAGGCCAACAGGACAATTATGGAAAAGTTCAAAAAGCTCACTTTACCCTAAAGTACGTGCTAAGAACGTCGGTTACCAAGTCAATGAAAGCTTCGAGACCGAACTACCCAGCTCAGAGAACTCAATATATTATATGTATTTTCTGTGAATTTGAGGCATTTCTAATTTTCGACTGTTTGATCAATGTTTTGATCAAACACTGGAGGTGTGTGTTATTTGTAAAATAATTGTTAGGTAAGGTTGATCTGAGCAGCGTCTTTCCCTACAGTATCTGGAATTTACTCACTGTTGACGGTAGTATATAGGTAGTTTGAGAAAAGTGATGTTCCTGTTTGATAATACAAGTCGAAGTACAGGCTTTATGACTGCTTAGTTGTGATCATTTTTATTGTCGAATAAAACTATTTAGATAAGTCGTAGTGGGGGGGTGTATTTGTGAAGACTGGTATTAAATATTGTTGTTAGTATTTATTACAGTTTGATCTCGTTTGGGTATCAGTAAAAACTGTGAAGCACTGGACAGCCGTTTTGTCCTAACATATGACTCCTAGCTCATACTTTCGATTCCGCTGGGAATCAAATTCGAGACTTTCAGGTCTCACAACAAGCACTAACGATTAGTGGGGTTGGCTGCCCAACAGTAGGATTCCCACGTCAGTACAATAGTCTAATGATATTTTGAATATAATCTGTAGCTTGATTCTAACGAAATGTACTCAGCCAATCTGAGAGTGATTCCGTTTTCTAATATTTCAAATGTTTCAGGTAACTACAGATACGTGTAGTAGACTTTGAGCTACGCTTTACACATAGTACTACCCAAAGTAACTGGAGAGAAATTTCGACTCTCGACCTAGTGACTAAAAGTTAAACTCCTTAGGAAATATTGAAATCTGATAATTTATTAAATATTAATTTAATAGTTATTGAGTACACCACATACACTGGTTACATTAACTAAAGCAACTGAACAGGCTGAACCAAGTACAACGAATGTAATAAAAGGTCGAAAACGTTTGTGACGTGAAAATCTCATCGGCATAATATCAGTTAAAGCTGTGACAACTGATTCTAGTCCACCCATCTAAAATGAAGAAAACAAACCAAAAGATAACACTTGTAGGCAATCTTTCGATGATATTATGAAATGATTCAAATAAAAATTGTATTTCCTGTATACTAGGATTCAAGTATACTTTGTATTATTAAATCTATGGAACTGCACCATTAAGAATGATACTTCACTGAAGTAAAGGAACCAAAGAAAAATACTAAAAATTTAGCAACAGTAGTAAAAGTAATGTCACCCAAAACAGTTCAAAGTAGAGCTAAAACTTAAAAGTAAAGATACTGGGGTTTAAACTTAGTTCAGCCTTACTAAAACTGTAGATGTTGAAGCCTTCTGTGTTAACTGTCATTGATGAGTACTCTTTGATTGATTACAAAGTGGTGACTATTATAATGTTTGACTAGTTCTTAATGCTGTTAGAATTGTCGTATTCTGGATACTTGATAATAAATGTACAATATAAGTGATTTTTAGTAGTTGTTTGGAAACCCTGATTTGAATAGCTCAGTGATAATGGTCACATTGTGAAACTGGATGACCTGAGATACACACTAACAGTCATCACACTTCTGTGCATAGACTAGACTTTAATAAGTTGTGTTAAGAAGTTAGACTAACTACAATGTCATTGGATTTTTGGGGTGACAGATGACACAACCGTGTGATGTTGGACAGTAACTGAAGGTTAGTGTAACTGCTTAGGTTTGTATTTCTCTGAGAAATTGTATGGTGCGCTTAATATTTAGGGAAGAACTTAGTTTGTAGAATTATCATTAACGCAAGTGATGTGGTTCAACAAGACTATCAGAATTTAAACAGTGTCCACTGGCTGTCGGGTCAGGTATTCATGAACTAAGATTTTACTTATATGGAGATAATGACACCCCAGATTGCATTTATTGTTACGTTATTTATTTGTAAAGAATATACACATACATAATACAAAATTGTATTTAAGGCAGTTGTATAACTTACCCCACTATCCAGTCCAAGCATAATAAGTAACAAAAAGAAAATTGTAGCCCATAAAGGCGCCAAAGGCAAAGTTCCAATAGCGAATGGATAGACTTGAAATACCAATCCTGGACCTTTATCATATGTTAAAGAATTAAACAATGTAGAGATTTAATTGAATAAATAAGGGTGGAGTGAATAACATGTAAATAAATATGTCGTGCCAGTTATTCTTATTGCATGTACTAATGAAATTCCTCACGTCACTGTTTTACTGCTTGAAATATGTCAGCCTACAATGAAAAGGTCGGTTAATAACTGATCTCCAGTTGATGGCATATCATGTTAAAAATGTTATTGAACAATAAACCTATAATTATGTTTTAAATTGCATTAATTCTTTCTATCTCCTTATTTCGTAAATGAGATTAGATGTGTTCTGGTGAAACAGTTTACTTATCACATACATTTCAATCCGTAGAATGTCAGAGGTAAACACCTTGAATTTTCTAATCAACTATGTTCACTTAAACGGAGTCTATTGAATAATGTTGAAACTATGAGAAATTGAAAAGAATGATTATTACTACAGTAGTGTAAATCACATTAAAAGAATATAGGAATTCTGATTCACTTGATTAAGTTTCTTCGTATGAATTGGATACTACGACTGTTACTATTACTGCTACTACCACGGTAGTGAAGGACGACGTTTACTACAACTGCCGTAAATTTGTTATCATTATCCCCAGAATATATTTCTTACCTTCTCCTATAACAGTTTGTACAGAAGAATGAGTTAAACGAGCCAAATAACCAAGATATGCGAAGACAGTAAAACCAGCGAATATACTTGTTAATGCATTCACAAGTGAAGTGATCAAACAATCTCTATAAAAGAAAAAAACAGTATTGTTTAACTCAAATCATGGAAATTAAATCAAGAATTTTTAAAATATAAAGTCATCATTTCATACACTTGGTTCTCCTTATTAATTTGAAAAGAATAAGAACAAAATGAAACTGAGCAGAATAAAATGAATTCATTTCGTCTCATCAGATTTTCATCAGCTGCCTACAACCTATAATATTTCATAATCAAAATTTGATATGAAAATTAACATACTTTTCAAGTGTTGGAAGTGATGAAAAACAAAAAAAGCAATGTAGAGGCATCGTGGAGTGAAAAATCCAAGTGAATTTGATATGGCTCAAAAATCTGATGTAGAGACAATGTTTCGTAGAATAGAAAGAGTTTGTACTCTTGGTAGAATTGATGAAAAGCTAATGAATGTTAGAAGATACTTAAAAAGTAATAGATGCCCACCCGGAATTTATGGATAAGTACGGTAAAAGTGAAGACAAAAACTCTAAAAGAAACAACTCTAAACAAAAACCTATCTTTATTCTTTGGGATGACTCCCAAAGACCTTAACGAAGCCTCCAGAACCATTGAAAGAGCCGGAGACATCCCATTCAGTCACTGATAAATGTGGCTTATTTTGATTGGGCAATGGCTAAATCCTTTTAGTCTGGTTTAGATGGATTATAATGATGATTTTATTGTTTTAGAAAACTATAAATATACTAATATTTTGTGCATAACTCTCTCTTTTACTTGAATAGAGATTTCTATCTACTTCTGAATTTCAACTAGGAAGGTTAAAGGCGTTTGAGTGCTAAAGTTGTCCGCGGTTAGTCACACTATCAAGAATGAGTTATAACACACCTAACTACAATTTATAAGTGATGATACATCAAAAACATTCAGCTGAAGAGTAAATTCTTCACTAAACAGAAGATATCCTTCTTTCAAACTCAGCATTTTGTACAAAGCAATATGCTCTTAGATTCCATCAAAGATCGACAGGTATCCCCTTTTACGTTACCACCAATTTCATATATAAATTTGAATGTATCTGCCTTAACAGATACATTGGTAGAACATAAAGAAGAGTCTACGTTCGTTTACATGAGCATATCCTCAAAAATATGCTGTCAAATGCATCAAGAAGCTTAAGCAGTGCTTGTACGAAATATGTGACTGAACAGGACAATTAGATGATATCTTGAAATCTTACAGACTGATTAGCTGACAATCAAATTATAATCTTCTTAAATTCGCCGTTACAATAGCAAATCAAACTTTTCACACCAATCATATGTATTCAAAAAGAAACAGTGACAAATCTCTCTTTATCTTGGTAATGTTCCAATTACTTTATTATATCACCGTCTCCAATCTTCTTCCTGTCTTTTAGTTCTTTTATCTAATTACACTAACTTAATTCTTATAGATTTCATTATTTTGTTATTTTTCATTAACTAATCTCGATTTATACTCTATCAATTGTTCGTAATTCATCTAATTTTAGTGTTGTATATAGCTGATGATAACATGACGAAATAAGCAGTAAATTCATCATATTCTGCCCAATTCTTTATTCTTGCTCCTCTTTAAAGCATCACTGATGAGAATATTCTCAATTGAATGATACTTTAATGCATATATATTTGTTAATGCTGGGTTCGATCCCTAACAGGGTCGTGGAAGCGCACTGCTGAGGAGTCCCATACTAGGACGAAACAGCTGTCCATTGCTTCCAGGTGATCAATGGTTGTCTGGTTCAGATCAATTCGTGATATCAGCATTAAGAAATTAACTATCTCCACAACAACCCCTTAAATGTAGCATATATATTTATCGTTTTAAAAAGAAAAGAAAATGTTCTGTTTCAAAATTACCACTTGAAACCTAATGTATTTTAAGAAATGTTACAGTAAGTAATGTGACTTGTTTAAAGTTTTTCTTAGTTCACATATAATTGAAAGTGTAGTAAACAGGCGTTTGTAATGAATCTTAATGTGTCATTCATAGAACTGACTTCTTTAAGGAATAAAATAATTTGACATTACTTTATTAGTCAATCACAATTCAACTTTGCAAGTAGCTTATCAACTGAATTCTGTTTAGGGCTAAGAATAAGATCGCAAACATTGTTGTTACTAATCAGTTGCCAATTCATGTGTAAACATACAATTATTGTTAGTATTTAGTCACTTGTTAAATAGACTACTGGTAAATCACTTAAATTAAATGTTAAGTGATTTTGTTTCAAAATGTCACTAACTGCAAAATACTTCATTGATGATAGGTGATTAATTCGATAAATTGGTTAATCACTAAGTAGTGGCTATATTTGTCTAGTCATGCCTAGGGTCGATAGAATCCTGCTGATCAAGCTGAAAGTGGTGACAAGTCTAAGAGACATGACATCAGATGTACTAAATTTAGAAGTTAAATACTTGAACTTATTCATTGATTAGTTGATGTAAATATTTTACTCTAACGACAGGTTAGTCGTATTTAAAAACACCCAAAGGTAATGTTTAAGATTAAAGGTTGGATGATGTTGGATTGAATGCCATAAGAAACTGGTACAAAGCTGTAGTCAAATAGGATTTCATACTAGCTAATCTGATTTACATACCATGAGACATAAGTTTTAAGCTTCTTTTTTATTTCTTCGAGCTACTTGATATTGAACATTCGATAGAAGGAATTTAATCACAACAAATACAACAATCATCACAATATCCAATCATAATCAACATGTACTCTCTAGTGATCAACTTTAGGTGATAACTCTGAAGTTCTAGTGAGAAGATGCTATTAGTATGCTTCAACAATATCGAGTACATGGTAGCTAACCATTAATCACAATGGATCTGGTCGTGCGATATATTTTAATTTAAATATATTTAGAAATGTCAGTCATTGAATGTTGACTCAGTGTCCCAAAGGTTAAGTGTTCGTCGAGAATCTTAAGCGATATTAACTCGATCTTAGGTTAAGACATGGGTATGCACTAATTTCGAATTCCAGCTTATGAAGTGTTTCGAAGTTAGTTTTCAGTAGTTGTTTAATCTATTTTAGTTAGTAAAATCAAATAAAATACTACCTACTTTTACGTGTAGAATAAACTAACTTTCAAAAGATTTTATACTGAAGATACATTTCATTACAAAGTAATCTAAGTTGAAAAAGCCTATTGAAAACCACTAACCTTTTAACTAACATTTTGTCATCGTTTATCCGTTTGTGAGGTTTTATACTTACGACCTACACGATGTCAAGATGTCAAGACTATCTAATCTAATATGTGGGTATTAATCTCTTTGATATATATATTTATTTGTCATGAATATGAGACCTCACTTTGTTCAAACTGAAACCATTAGAAATTAACTATACTATTGTATACCTTCATAAGTAAAAATCACTTGGTTTTAATGTCTTAACGTTACTGCAATAATGAATAGTCAATTGAGTTATAAATTTACAAACATATCAACAGTGCGGAAATTAATTAATGTAATCGGGTATTGTGCAGATTATTAAATGCTAATCTGACGTAACCAGGGAATTCAACCATGTTGGATGTAGGGCAGTTACTCGCCGATAGCAATAGATGAGATTGCTCAGATGTTTCGCGAATCAACTGAATCAGAAACATCAACCATTGGGAATCGACTCAGTGGTCTATTGGTAGGGAGTTCGCAGCAAAAAGGAGGGTCTTGGATTCGATCCCTGAAGGGGTCGTGGATGTGAACTTCTGAGGAGTCTCACATTAGGATAATACTGCCGCCCGATGCTTCGCGGTAATCAATCATTATCTACTTCAGATTAATTCGTGATATCAGATTTATTAATGATCTGTTTTGTAAGCCTATTGATTACATTCAAATGCTTTCATATATGTTTCTCATACCTCCTGCTTCTGATAAACTTTCATTTAAAATTGACCCTTCTGTTTTATTTTAAAACAACGACAGCAAAATTCTTCATGTCTGAGAATGAAACATCATCAGTTCTATTGACTTGTACAGTAAATGTTATTTTTGTTAGACATTGTACAAGATGAAAGAAAGTCAACAATTATTTTTCTACTTAATTGATAAACTTACCTGTAACAGTTGTACTTCCTTGGATTGTATGTTGCATAAGCGATATGTGCACCAAATCCTGCTCCAGTTGAAAAAAATATTTGAATAGCTGCATTTGCCCAAGTCTTAAATAGAACATTATTAGTGTTATATGATGGTGATTGAAATAAACAGGAATGGTTATATCATCAATCAAGATTCATTTATATATTCATGGTGTTATTCCATTGTATCATTGAATATGTCTTTCTTTGTATCTTATAGTACTTCCGGTTATTTTTTAAAATTTAATACTCATTCTTTGTTTTAACGGTTTTGTGTCGCAATCCCATTAGCTTATCGGTATCACTTTGGATTGTGGAACTAAATTATGTAGGTCCTAACTTCAACAAGGTACAGCTTCAATTCTTTCAATGTCACAGATGGACTTTGATAACGCTTAAAGTTTTCTACTGACTAACTTTCACTATTTTATAGCAAAACATACGGTAAGAGATACAGAACGACATTGAATAATAACCAAACTTATAAATTAGTCGAAAAAATTAGACCAGGGTAACAAAGGATGAGATAAAGGTGACACTGTTGACTATCCGGTGATCAATCCTTATTTAGATTAAGTGTTACAGAGTTTGCTGAATTTAGTTAGGCAACTAATATAAACTACGACAATTGTTTTACCCTAGTGACCAACTACTCAAGAAGTTGAAGGTTAGGCTCTCGGTTTTTATTCCCAGTTAGGGTTCGGATGTACACACCTGAGAAGTATCATATTAGGACGAAGCAACTGTTTTAGCTCCTAGTTGCTATTTAATTCAGGTCAATTCATGATATAAAATTCAAGTTGTCATAAAACCGCCAGTCGACTGAAATTTTGTGCAAATGTTTCAAGTTACATAGACACCGAGAATATAATTTACCAAACAATTGCAGGTAAGTGATAAAGGGATTACAAGCTAGAGTAAGGCCTATGTTCAAGGTTTCCTATTAACTGTTTTAAACCATTTAACAGTTCATATCGGTTGAATGTAAATCGTGGTATTTAATTAGATAAACGATATATCCGGATATATCCGACTTTTAAACTTTTACTACTAGTGAATTCGTACAAGACTGTAGATAGCGACTCAGTGTTGTCATACCTCACATAAGGCATAATTCTTCAGAATCATACATCAGAATCTGCTGATCAGTTTGCTTTGTGGTAGTGGGGAATTATTTTAAAAATATAAGCAAGAATCTCGTATAGCCGCTACAACATACATGTTAACACAGATTACTTCACAGAAAGTTGCACTAATTTATTAAACTAAAACAATAGTTCTTGTAACGAACTATCATTGAATTGTACTTACTAGCAAACAACTAGAAATAAACTACATTTAACATTGTAAAAGTTAAATGGAACAAACACTTATTTGTAGTGAGTTAAATGAATTAAGATGAAAAGGAAGTAATTATCAGATTTACCGTCATTTCTGATAGCTTATCAAAGCGTGGATTAATAAAATACCAAATTCCTTCAGAAGAACCATTTAGCGTTAATCCATTGATTAATAGTATAGCCAATAAGAAATATGGAAGTATTGCAGTCACATAGACGACCTGAAAATGTATTTAAATAGTTTGTTTATTACAATTGGTGTAAAGTTCATTAGTAATGTAAAGTGAGTTAGATATTATGGAAATTGTTGACTATAGATTTGCATAAGACGAAATGATTTGGATAAAATAATCATTGAAAACAAATGGATCTAAAAACAAATGAACTCAAAGGGGAACAATGAAAGTACAAGATACACAACCTTCATTGTCAATTGCTAAACACTTAGTTGGGACAGACCACATAATTGATATCAAATTATCTTTGTAGTGTTGTATAAAGATGCTTTAGGATGTAAACTAAGATTTGTTGAAGCCTTAGCTATACGGAAGTTCAAACCCCTCTTGTGTGTTCAAAAACAATTTGTACTTTCTCTCAACCTACCTTAGTAGGGTGAGATTCACATTGTTCTCTTTATTATCTATGTCTAGTGACCTTTTATACATAAATGCTTTAACAAGTGTATGTGTGATTAGATTGTTCGAAATGTCTGCACAAATATACCACATAGCTCTGATAAACTTCGTCTTCTTATCGCATTATCAAAATTTATCCAAGGGACAAATTGTTTTAAATCACCAAATAGTTGTCTATTCTTAGTGTGGGATTTATTGTCTGTGTGGACACATTCCGCTTTAAAGGATCGAGTTATTATGCCTCAAGATTTCTGAGATGAACTCTGAACTTTTAGATCACTGAGTCAGTATTCATTTGACAATTATAAATCTATTCAAATTGTAATTTTTTGCTCGACTTTATTCATTGTGTTTGTTGGTTAGCTACCTCTTATCCAACACTACTGAACTCTTCTAGTAACACCTTCTTTAAATATAACGAATGATTTCCTCGAATTGATCTACTTTAAAGTTTTTCCACGATGGATTGATTTTACTTGGACTACTGTTAAAATTCATAGTGCACTAACCTAATTACTTCGACCTTCTTATTAGACTTCATGGTAGTATACATCCATGATTTTAATAAAAATCAAACTTAAAACTTTCATATTTCAAAGGTTAGCGTGTACATTTCCGACCATCACTGAGAAACTGTAACGTCTTGGTTTTAATCTTTGATTAAATTGACGATGTACACTGATAGGAGTTTCCTTAAAAAAAAAAAGAAAAACCTAACAACTCTTCAGTGTTACCTGATTCTCAATGGTTGTCTAAGTGAATTTATGATGTAAAACTTAACACATGATTATATTGTTAAATCATTTTTCAAAAAAAATATCTAAATAAAAATGACAATAAATACTTTTCCAGATGTTTTAACTCCATTACGCATTGATGCATACAAAATAATGAATATAAGTATTGTACATCCAACTAATTGCCATCTCATCGGTCCAAGATCTTCTAAGCCATTACTTTGTTGTAATTTTAATACAACACGTCTAAAATATTAAAAATAATTTACATGATAAAAAGAAAAGTAAATATAAATTATTTACAAATTACTGATTACATCATAAAATAACTAAAGTGGCAATTTTTTACATTGAACACTGAAGTAATAAATTTATCATATCACCTCAAGGTCTTGAGTAGGATACTTGATGAAGTAGTGGATGTACACTGACACTGAGTAGTTTAATGCTAGAAAGAAACAGCTGTCTAGTACTCCTTAGTTTTGAATGGCACACAAACAAAGCTAAATTAAGTTTTATTGCTAGTAGGCACTTTAAAGTAATACGTATATAGATTCTAGAGGGAACCAATTCTTCCATGTAGATAGGAATCGAAGTTGTAAATTGCCAGTCTTGGATGTTATCGCTAAGGTATTTGGACCACGACTGTAATACACTGATTCTGTCATATTTCAGTGGTAACGTTTCAGACTGTGGGAATAGCTGACGCTGGTTCCGATCTTACAGGTTAAACCATATTAATGACTGTCAACTAACCTAAATCAAGTGGAGATTACTGTTGCTTATTGACACTAACCAACCATCGAACGTAAAGTATGTTATTATATGTTCAATATTTTTAGGCTTCCGCTTGCGCCCAACTCAATGTTAGTTATACTGTTATTATTTTGTATTTTTTACTTCTTATAACCATACAGAAAACAATTTAGAGGTGAATTCAAAGAGTAAATATTCAGTGCCTAAAGATGGTCAGCAGGAAACCTTGACCGATCTAAGTTTCGAGCTATTCTACAGTCACCACCTAGGTTTACCTGTGATCTTAAATAAAATAATGCTTTTCAGTGGACTGATTCTGCGTCATCCTGTTTTATCAATGTAATTCGATCATCACTAAAATGGCTAGTAAAATCCAAAAGTAGTGTCGCTACTTAGCCATCACTCATTGTAAATTCATGGATTGGTGAACGAAGTTTGTGTATTCCATTCCTCCAAAAACATGTCATTCTATAAGGCTACATACTACCATATTCCAAATAGAAATGGCTTTTGTTAGTTTTACTTATTTAATTATTTGAGCAATTTCAGCAAGTCCAAATTACTGGATCATCTGAAAAAGTAAAGATTTGGGGATAAATCACCTTGACAAGAATACTGGGATTATCCTGGTGGATCGACAAGATATCTTTCGTCATATCAGACACAGATAAATTCTTCAAAGATAGTTCATAAGAAGATACTACTGAACAAGTCGAATGGTAACTTAAAAAAACTCTCAGGAAGATGGACAGTGAGTCCGTCATTGATCATAACCTCTTTGAACATATTAGACCATCTAAATCTGTTACTCCATGATTACAAGGCCTTCCTAAGGCACACAAGAAGGATGTCCCACTACTTTCAATAATGGATATGAGTATTTCACCATATCGTACTACTACCAAATATATAATTGTGTTTTTAGAACCCGTTACAATTAAGCTTGGTAATTATACCATTATTGTTTCGTTCAATTTCGTTTACTTATTAGATAATGTTGATGTAACCGGTAAGAGAACGATATCGTTGGATGTCGTTTCTGTTTCTACAAATATACCACTCACTGAGACAATTGTTTTTTATTATTAATGACTAGAAAGGACAAACTGATTATTGATTAGTAACCTTCTATATATTTGATACATCCTTGGTGATGGCTAAATTGCATCAATCAATTGGGAATGTATTCACCAATCTATTTGATCTGACATTGTGATGCCAACTAGTGTGAAAACTTAGTTCATATCATTCTGTGTTTACTTTTACTTACCTAACTTGATGTCAAAAATTCAGTAATTTCGGTTAGATCAGTTTAACAAGGATCCATATAGCAACTTAAATGGCATAATTTGATTAGTTCTAATAATTATTTTATACTATTGTGATCACAATAAAATAATCACTAGGTCTAGGAATTACTGTGCATACAATATAGAATTCAAGTCAGTGGTAATTCATTTTTCAACAGAATGTGAGAAAAGTTAATTTTACTGATGGTTGACTTTTTTAACCTTTTTAATTTTGACAGTTCTCTGTAAAATTTATTGACTAAAGGTTCAATGTGTGATGAGATACTGAAGAGAGTTTAATGAATGATCCGATACTAGGACGAAACGATTATGAAATACTTCTTGGTATTCAATGGTTGTTTAACTAAGTTCCGTTTGTCATGTAAGACATTAGACTTATAGTTACGGAGCTAAAATGTTACGTGATACCTATTAAAATAATTGATCAAATTTAGAATCCATATACTCCCCAATAATAAAGAAAAAGTAAAGAATAACGTCTATATCTAGAAAGTATGCGAGTTTTTATCGTAGCTTAACTTCAGATGGACACAGTCTTGAATCAATGAATTGTTTATTGCTACAATGACTACTAATCATAATCACATCAAAGTAAATTTTTATCAATTGGTAGTTCTCTTGTTGAATACGTGGTCAGTTCCGGTCATCTATTCCTACGAGAAACGAATGAGTTCTAAGCATAGTTAAATAAGAACTTTCTCATTATGAACGATTTACTAATTTATTAATTCATGCCTATTCTTCGTTTTTCGGGAGTGTTATACATAGTTGTTTACTTCCTTATGGTCTTATTACTCATCATTTATATTTTCAGAAGTTTCATCCCCGTCTTCTTTACATCCCTATAGTCAATAATTATCTTCCTTACAATTTCTTTCTTTTCTTTATCACCGTTTGTTAACATCTTCAGCTCTCACTTCGAATAGAAGTGGGTATTTTGACTATTTCACTGATTATCTTAATAATTAGTCGGAAAAGATGTTGTTAACTTGTATTACTTAAATACTTGTGGCCTAATAGAAATTCTCACTTCTACTTATGAAGTAAGCACCAATTACTGCTTTCCAAAGTGATGATAAGAACATCTCAATCATACAATTCAACTCATAGAACTCAACATTACCAATATTATTAATCATTTAAACAATACATTTTTTAACATTTCAACTTCAAATAAGGTGAATATAATGTAAGATATATTACTACTTTATCATTTTATATCAGTGTATATAAAAACCTACTCAAAATATTCTGTAGATGCAAGACTATAATTTTGTAGTTGTAATAAAGCATTTTCATCATTAGAAATAGTATTTGATAAATTGTGTAAATATGTAAAATTTACACAATTTATACTATTGCCTCTTCGTTGATCACAATAAGTCCAAGGTAGAACATCCGTAATGGATGCGAATAAAAAGTACAGTGACCATGCAGATATTGTATTATAATAGAATGCAACCAAGTAAGATATAATAACCTGAGCTATACCAACACCTGTAAAGTTCAATATAAAACAATTAATACAATTTAAACGAATTTTTTTTCATGAAATTCTAATTAACCATAGAAGCATATCAAATTTTATTTATTATACACTTTTAGGAGGATCTTTGGATTATATGAAGGTCCACTTTGAGTATTGCAAGAGATATGAGAGGAGTTATCACTTCACAGTTGATTGTACTGTGTAAAGTTTCTTTTAGAGTAATATGAAGACGAAACTGGGTGGGAAATCTGAAAATGTGGCCTTAAAATCGAATGGAGAATTATTTGGGGCTGATCACATACAAACATTCTACAAGTAGATCTTCATATATCAGACACGAAAGTTTCAAACCCTTCCATCAATTCTAGAAATCTGTATAGAACACATAAGATGTGTTATTTTTAAGTTAACTTTTTCTAACATTGTCTCTCCTTGTCGGATGGTAATATCTATGATTAACTGAAAAACTATCATCAATTATCATCACACCACCTTATGGTCGATATTACGACTCCATTCTCGAACATCCGCGTTTTTTTCTTTTAGGTTCATCATCTCAAAATAAAGGCTATGTTTAAGTATTTAGGAATAGTTTTTATTATAAAACTGATGTTAATAAATAAAAACCCCTGAACGCTAGGAATCAGCTTTGTTTCAGTCTTGGACACTTCAGCTTTCATGAGATTCGAACAAGTGACTTCTCTAGTCTTTACTGAAAACCATAGAATTCACATATTGATTAGATAATGAATTGTTAATAAAATGCAAACTTAAGTCAACAAGTAGAAATATCTTGGTCCAAACCTCTAACTTAGAAATATTTTGGATTGCATAAGACCGAACAATATTTAGTAACATAAATTTTATGCATAATTTCATGTCATATTTACTGATCACCAATGACGTAATTAAGTCGCTACCGAAGAAAAACCAATTCATCCTTACACTTGCATGTGCATATAAACAAATATCTAGTCCCGGTCGATAAAAATCAGTGAATTGTAAATAATGAATAAACCATTATAACATCACAGTGTACTTAAGAATATGATCATGATGAAGCGAAGCGCCGATTAACAACAGAATTCGTACTATTCTCTAATTTACGCCAAATCACATAATCTAATGACTTGTTAATTAAACCTAACATGTTGATTTCAATTGAAAAATTCGTTATAACCATTAAACAGTAGCATAAGAATAGATTTTACCACGAAATATAGGACAGATATTCCAGAGAGAGATGGCGCCACGACGATGTTTTTGACCTAAAATCAATTCTAAGTAGAACATTGGTGTTGCACTACAAATCATCACAATAAAGTAGGGAATCAGGAATGCACCTAGAAGAGTTTAAGATAAATAAAGTCAATAAATAATTATGAAGAAATTACACATTTTGAAATATACTACTAGATACTATTCATAGTAGTATACTAAAATGAGCAAAATCATTTTAATTGAGGAAGTTTTATGGAATATTAGGTTTTATTTGATTGAATTTGCCACAGACCGTTGTCAGTTGAACACCGATGAAAATCAGGGATCACTGGACAGCTGTTTGTCTTTGTAAAAGACTCCAAAGTAGTACACATCCTCAGTTTCACCAAAGAATCCAACCTTTGACCTGTGGGTTTCATGGTTAACACAACCATCTACAACACCGGGCCAGTACTCAATGGCAGAATCTCCACTGCAGTTAGTTTGTGATAAAGTGCGACGACCATCTGTTGTCACCGGTAATAATTGTGTCACTCTTAAAATGTTTAAACTCCACTACTTAGGACTTCTCATCAGAACTTCAGGAACATCCTGAAGTTTGTTAGTTGCTTTAATGTAGCCTCCAATCATAAGGCTTTACTTCATATCGTATGTAGAATTTCGTTTTACATGGGGCTCACCATTTGATTATACTTATTATTTCTCAGAGTTGATGTTCAGCCTGAACTTAAAGAAACCGGATTTTTAACTTTAACTGATATCTTCGTACCTGTTGAACAAGTAATTGTCTGTTTTAACTTGGAAACTCAGTAGATAACACGTGTTCAAAGTGACTGACATTGGAAGTGAATTAAATCGGGCAGCAGTATTCGAATTCTAGATTCTAATTCAATAAATGTATAGTGTTTCATGCTCGGGAATAAAGTTACGACACATGTTTGACAATTTGTTCAATATAATAAATAATATTCAGGGAAGAAAATGTTTTCTTCAACGACATCATTTACTTTAGGTGCATAGTCATACATCCAGTAAATTACTAAATGTATTAATCTGTAACAATATAGAAGTGTTACGTCAACAACTCTCAACAAAGTTGTCATAATATAATGGGAATGCATCGCAATCTTTAATGCACCATTTCTGAGTTATATAGCAGACTTGACATTAGTTAATATAAAGTTCAAAATTGGTTGCTGTGGTGGAAGTACGTTCACTCTTTATTCGCTTTTAGATCTTAGGTTCTGTGATTCATACACCTTTACTTTATTCCTTCTCTTATTGTTTTCTGTTATTGTGTTGTTCTCGCTAATTTGATCACACTGTGATAATGTAGTATGACAATTCGGAATTATGTTTTACGTTGTCCATGACTGGCTAACGTCATAATTTTATGAGTAATAAGCAGTCGGAAGTAGGTTAGCTATCTAACCAAATAACTCAGAATTTGATACGAACAACTCCACATGCCATCTTACTAGTAAATGGCCATCTCAGATTCTACATTCAATCAGTGTTAAGCTCAGTAAATGTACCATTTCTGATTTACTTATCGATGCTAATGTTACTGAAGAGATGAAAATACCGATAAATGTAGTTTCTCTTTATAAATGTTTTGATTACTGAGTCAATTTACTTCTTATGTGACTATATTAAAATACCAACCTCAATACCGGTATTTTTAAAACAATATCTGAATGAACTACTTTTTTAAATTCATCTTTAACGTACAATTTACATTTAATAATGAATTGTGTTAACAAGCTACAGGGGTAGTTATTGCGTCACAACTAATATCCCTTCTACCTGATGTTTTCCTTGTCAGTCTGAAAAATACTGTACTTAGATCAAGAATCGATAGCTTTCATTTGCATAATAAATATCTGGATGATACTTTCCAATCAGAGAAGTCCTTGGTTCTCAGTAATATCCATTCTGTATATAAAAAGTCGGTCTTCACTAAATTGTCTCAACTTAGTTACTTAGCTAAGTGCATAACCTACGTCCAACTGATTATTTCTCATTAAAACCATTACACAACTCACGATTGGTATTTGAATACTTTTGATTCCATCCCATTTATTTATGAGTGCTTCGTTGACAGCGATTGATGCAATACTTTTATTTTATTACAAATCAGTACATGTAAAAGCTTACTACATACGATCGTCTACCTGATATCTCGGAAAAGAGAATTTTCCTCGTTGAATATCATTTACTTTGTTCAGTCCTTTCTTCAGCACTGTCTCTTCATAACTTAACCTGAATATCTGATTGGTAATAAGTTGATGCTAGCCAAATACTGTAGATAGTTGAGTAAATGCTGTATTACATAAAGACCCTAATTCAATTCTCTGATGAGTTGAAGGATACTCACTGTTTAGAAGTGCCATACTAGGTGGAAATAGTTGTCCAATGCCTTCTGGTTTTCAGTGGTATTTAACCAGAATTATTTTGTGACGAATACAAATCAAATACCAACCTCTTTAACTAATACTTCAGGGTAAATATTGTAAAGAGGTTAGAAACCTGTTCTTAATAAAATTTAGTTTTTTTAATGTTAGAACAAAGAAACATTTGTCTAACGAACCCATAAAGAGATGACAAGCAGCTTGAAGTTACAATTAGGTACTTAAGACTATGGACATTGATAAAGTTTAGAGTTAGTATGTAGGTTAGGTAGATCAGATTGGCCTGTATTTTCATGAATACAGCTTCTTAAAATGCGTTGTTGATGAACAGCAAAAGTTCTTCATTCAGTTTCTATTTATTTATATGTTATTATTTTAGAAGCTGAGAAAATGATTACTGAGTTATGAGTGTAGTCTTTAGTTAAAGACATAAATCGTCTCAGTAGTATATAGATTTTCTCACAATAAAAGATTTCAGTAATATTGTTCTGTATAAATATTTAATTATAAGGGTTTTCCTTATCAGTTACAATTTACACTTCACGATAATGATTGTGTATCTTATTCATATGATATTAGAAAGTAATCAGACAACGAAAACCGTGACTTTTCTATAATTTTCTATAAATCATTCAGTTGATTTGATATAGACTGGAATTGACCAGTTTCTGTTGCCATATGTGCATCCTGATCGGATTGCCTAGAAATAGAGATGATTCACAAATATTGTTTGATTTGGATTGTGGCTGCAAGTGGAATCCAGGACGCGCGTCTCGTTTTACTTGGGACTCGTTAGCTGGATGTACCTGCATCGCAGTGGTGATGTTCACACCGGAACTCAAACTCAGTTCGTTTCGAAATGTACGCCATCGCACTCATCACTAGACTAGTAAGTCCAGACGTGAAGATTTAAATACATTCTGATTATTTATGCATACTCTTTGAACATACAGTTGGTGATTCATAAGCAAACGAAAGGCTTGTCATTGTTTTCACAACTCGTAATACTTCATATACTTTTCACGTCCAGATGTCATTCCATTTTTATTGAAATGATGATATTACTTAGGAAAATATCTAGGTCAAGGGTGAAGTTACGATATGTACTTGGTTGTCAAGAGGCACTAAATATATTTGATTTTAAAAACACATGTTGATTTGGAGGTAGGTAGGATGGATTTTAATACTATTCTTTGGTGGTATTTTAGGTCATTAGTAGAAGTGGGACCTAAGTAGAACATTTTATTTTGTTGGAGACTCATCACGTGAATATGGACGTTTGGTGCTGATTTTCTATTGCCACAAGCACCTACATTCTATCCATAAACGTACTAGAAATAATGAATGTTGGTAGTAATATTACTTACAAGATTTCACATTCCATCATTACTGATGTTAAACATTGCAGCTGATCAAACTCTGTTGGTATATGCGCATCCTGAGCTGATTGTTTTGATGTTGCCATCCGCTTATATGTTTTAAGTAAAGATGAATAGCAGCAGTGGACCCCTAAAATACACATCTTGTTTTATTTATCACTGGTCAACTGGATTTACATTTATTACAGTATTGATGTTGGCATTAAGACTTAGTCGTAACACCTGCTTCTTCGTACTCCAATACATTATTTACTGAACCATTGAATCTATGTCAACAATTGGTTATATACCCTTACTAATAACTCTATACTAATTAATTAAGTCGGTGGCTATTTGGGTTAAGTAGCTTAGTACTGAGTTCATATCATTAGCAACATTGGAAGGGTGGATGAGGGATGAGAGATGAAACATTTTTCAACGTTTTCACTTCAATCTACGGTTGACCTTTACTAAAACTAACCATCTGATATCTGATGAGGAGTCAAATAAGTATTAACTGCATTCATCGATGAATGATGCAACAGAATTAAATGAATTAATCAAATATGAACTTACCGCCACCATTTGTAAAACATACATATGGAAATCGCCAAACATTTGCTAAATCAACAGCATAACCAAGAATAGATAGAAAAAAATCACACTGATTATTCCATACTTCTCTATGATTATCATCATCAGCAACATCATCATCGTCATGATTATTTTGAACATTTTCTTTGATTGTTTGTAATTCTATCATCTTGAAGTTTATATTGGGATTATCATTGTAAATATGAGCGTCGTTAGTGAATTTCTGTTCATTTGATGTATTAATACATTCTGAAATAAAGTTTTTACATGGTATGACATGACTAAATAAATATTTGACACAGTTTGCTGATGTTCTTCATGGTGTATTCAGCTGCTGCCTAATACTTTCTATGTATTTCCATTTATTCATTGAGTAACTACTGTATATTAGAACTCGATTATTATTTAATTTAATGATAACAAAAGATAAGTAACAAAATAGCAGATGGTTGTTATTGCTTAGTAGTCTACGCTCAGGATGTGTATCACCATCACCTCAATAACCTATTCTATTAGAGAGCCGTGGATTAGTGGTTGAACTCCCCTTTGCCTACTTTAATCTGGTTAACAGTAGTAGAATTACTTAACTTTATTCACAGAGTACACATGAAAGCCAAGTACATAGATGTGTACCAGGTAAATGAGTTTAAAACAATATATAACAATCAGTTAAGAATTTTGTCAAGTGAACCATAGAGCGAATATAACACTCAGATTTTCAGTAATAATACTACTTAATTATTTAATTGGTGCCGCTAATAAAATCTCATTGTTCACATTGTATTCTGATTACTAGTGATTGTATACAATCTAAGATGATTCTAAATGATTAATTAAGATCTCTAGATCTAGATTTCATGACAGTTATTATTTCACATGTACTTAATACTGAGAAGACTAGTGTACTTGTTCCAGGCTTTGAATAAACATCACTTAATGTCATAGTTAGACAGTTCATTTCACTTGTATACAATTGTTTTTTTGTTAGGTTGCATTTTAAAAAAATAAAGAGAAAAATAGCAATGATACTGACCCACCTAACTTTTTGCAACTTGACGATGACGATAATGATTGTGATGTTAAAGGTACTTCATTTTTCATGTGTATATGTATTTCTGGTAGGACATCGAACTCATTTACAGTATGATAATCCATTAAAGTCTTCAGTATAGTGTACAGAAAAACAACTTTTATGATTGTAACATGTGTACTGTGTACTTAATATGCATATTATTCATGTCTATAAAAAAGGTAGTGATGATTACTTCTATAAACATCATTGTAATTCATTGTATGAATGAAGTCAATTTAACTTCTTCTTTCTTCACTTGTAGTTTTTAATACTGTATCATTTTAAATGAAAATGAATGACAAAAAGAAAATCTTTACTACTCTAATGCTTGTTACTACTACTACTTATTATTTTATTTAAGTAGGATAATTAACCAATCAAAATTCGTTAATTTAAATATCTGTGTTTTTAATTGAATGAATGAGTACATTGTTTAGAATGCATAAAACAATTTATTCATATTGTGATTAGATTATAGATGTATTTCAACATCAAAGTTTAAAGTTAATATGAATGTAATGTCAATTTATGCCGACTTCATATTTGCATGTAATGCCAAGTAATTAACGGTGTGAAGCGAATTTCTACATGAGAATGATTGAAGTTTAAGTTAACATTCGAAAGTGTTGATTAGCTAAAACTAAAGTGATTTTTCAGAGATAGATATGAGATTAGTTTCTTGTATTTTTTATGGAATGATATTGGTTAAGTACTAATGAAAATAATTGAGTAGTGGATAGCAGCTTCGTACTAATATGGGACTTCTTACCTGTGCCCATCCTCGATTCCACCAAGGAAATGAACCCAAAGTTTCCTGGTCTCATATAAAACGCTTAGACACTTGCATTACTGGGATGATGTTTAATGGTGAAATTATCATTTTCATCATGTTGTGATGCACAGTGAAGATCGGTCAATCCGACTGATGACAACTTCCTTATTCCCAAAGTATCTAATGCTTTCTGGCTTTTGTAGTATCTAATTGGGTTCAGTCTATTGCGAAGACAAACAATTAAACTCAATACTCATCTGCACAAAACCACTTAAATTCAGTTGCAATAATCAGTTCCCCAGTGACTGACTTTACCACGTCCCTGAAGTTCAAGCGAGAAGTCGTTGCAAGTAGAGTTCAGACATATCGGAAGTGAGACAGTAATAGCAATAACTGATTGTTCCACTACATCACAAATTACTTAACACTATTGAAGTGTACATGTAAATGTTTTGTATATTGATGTGTTTTTTTGGAATTTATTATCATTCGTCCTCGTTATAGCTAAGTAATTTAAACCTGAGGTTCCAGGGCTCGATCCCCAGTTCGTTCATTGATGCGCACTTCTGAACAGCCTTAAACTAGGACAAACAGCTGTTAACCGCTCTGTAGTTTTTAATGGTCGTCTAATTCAGACTATTTCGTGTTGTCGAATTCTAACTCGAAATAAGTATGCATTAGTTTTCGTGTTAAGTTGACATTAGAAAGTAACCGAGAAGTCATTATTCCAAAGTTATTTATTAAGTAGTTGTGTGTGATATCAGGTGAATATCTGACTCAATATAATATACACTGATCTTTCTGGGAGCTTTGGTTCATCCATTATGTTATGTGAGATAAACATAAAACAGATAACACTAATGGCAAACCGATTAATCTGTAACAGTTCAGTCAAGTAGTTATTCATGGACGACGTAGAACATGGTACATGAGGGCATAGGTGCAGCTCTACATAGATCGTCTATATATATATATATATATATATATATATATATATAACACCTACAAATGATCTGGAAATACATAATCTAATTTGACTTTCGTAGGCAGTGGCTCATCCAATTCAACAGTAGCGCATATTGTACATTATCGCTTACAATTGTCAAACATCGATATTAATGATGAAGACATTATCAACCACCTGATTGCAATCACACATTGCACACATTATATACTTTCTAGTGCCAAACAGATGTTAGTGATCAGGTTTTAATATAACTTCTTTTATCAGAAAGTAAAATTTAAGTATGTACTTCATTAAGTAGATCCGACGAAATTTTAGTCCAGATCTTATGGACGAGTAATTGAATCTCCTAATTAAAAGTATTGTGAAATTTTTGATATCCGCAAAGATTCGTGAACATTACAATGTAAATCGAAGGTCCATATATATATATATATATATATATATATATATATATTGCATATGTACATAGAACAGATATGCCACGCTATTTCAAATTCATTATTTTCTGTTACCAACGAGCTCGACTACCTATTATGACGTCATAATTCAGTAAGGAATTACAGTTGTAATATAGCTGATGTGAACCAACGATATAGAAATGAGTCCATATTACTCTACGTCAATTGTCGTTAAAGTTCAGAAAGGAAATTACCTGTATGAAATTTTTGGACAAAAGTTTTGTTTGATTTTCTGGGATTTCAAATGTTCAACATATTGTCTATCTATATTTTACCTCATCTTAACCCCCCTTCCCAACATACATTTATTCGAATGATGATCACGATCACCTTGACACTGTTAACTAATGCATAACCTGATTGATGTTAACAGTATCTTGACATTAAACATCTTAGATTCTTATACTGTAATCTAATTGCATAGATACTTTTGCATTAAACTTGTATATTCATTCTTATTGGGTTATCATCATACATCTGCTGTACCATGTGATATATCTCTAGTGTATTAAATAAATTCATGAATTTTTCGCAGTACTATTATCGGAAATATTAAATATATAGAATAGGGAAAAATCTAGAATTATCATGTAACGATAAAGACCACGTTGAATAGTTTCCAATCAATCCCTATATATATGTAACTAATTTATCAGTGATTGTATTATCTGCCCATGATAAGAAGGCACTCTCACCTGGACTTAATTTTCCTATACCTATAACATATATACTTAAAATAGCAGTAAATACGCAATATGAAGACCTTTATAACCATCTAAATGCTCTTGTCATTACATCGTTAGATAATCTAAATTCATGTAAAGCTAAGCTAGTGGATACAGCTCATCAAGTCAACAGTTCCACAACAAAACAGAAAAGCACATTAACTCCTCATTATCTTAAAGCATTAGAAATGTTACGGACAAATTCTAACATAGTGCTATTAAAACGTGATAAATGATCTAAGGTGGTTGCTATAAATAAATGTGATTACAAAAGAAAACAAGCTGTTAACTATCCTATGGGATGAAAGTAAATTCATCGTAGATGTTAAATTTGAACGTAAAGTAAATTGACCTTCAGTGAAATTACTAAACATGAATATTATTAATAAAGTGGAATTTAATTCTTTAAAATTTATTAGTTGTGAATATCCACATTATTATGAATTACCTAAAATTCATAACATTAACATTCTTCTACGTTCTATTTCATCCATGTGTCGGTCACCTACACATAATATTCTGTCAAAATGGCTGGCGAAATTACTGGACCCTATTCGATGGAGCTTATGTTAGTATTTTTTGAAGGATTGGTTTAAGCCAGTTGACTAGTTATATGATGTTAATATCAAGGAAAAGACAATGTGTTCTTTTGATGTGAATTCTTTGTTTACTAATGTTCCTTTGAAAAAGACTATCAATATTTTGAGTGACTATGTCGTAATAAATAATCTTTCACTGCCTATCACTCTAACAACTCTTAAACATTTCTTATTACTACATACAGATAAAGTCCAGTTGATATTTGAGGGTGGATATTTTCGACACATCGACGGAGTTGCGACGGATTGTCCTTTAGGACTATTGTTAGCTGATGTGTACATTGCAAATAAGCAAAAGATACCTAGAGATTCAATAGAGAAGATATATCGTTGTAGGTGGTATGTCGGCGATATCCTAGTTATTTATGAGAAAATCGATGGCATAAACAGTTTACTAAGTAAAGTCAATACTAACCAACATCATATAAAATTATCCTTTGAAGATGAGAAGAATAGTCAACTTCCTTTCTTAGATAATATTAATCAATCAGAGGGAGGATAGGGTAGTATATGAACTTTCATAATTATTGTCCTGGGGAAGTATGAAAAGGTTTAGTGAAAAATTTATTCATTAAGATCAGTCATAATTGTACTAATGATATTGTTGAAGAAAATGAAAATCTGCTGACAGAAAGGCTAATTTTGAAAGGGATATCCAAAAATGTCTATTAATCGATGAAAAGGTGTCAGTATGGTGAAACCTATTGCATTTGTAACATCTAAAAAGTCGGTCTATATCACCTTACCAATCAGTGTTGACTCGAATAGACTTGTATTAAAATAAAGGCCTTAATCAGTTATTCATAGGATATTTTCTACAGCTCAAGGTAGTTGCAATTAAAAAGTCAATGTCACTGATTCACAATAGACGCAAACAGAATGATAAAAGAATACGTCACATCCCACTGTATCTATCAGTTTACGTGTATGTGTTGACACATATATAGGGAGGAGTATTCGTGATTCGCATGTAAGGGCAGCTGAATACATACCTAAATGACTCTAGAAATAAATGAATTCGAAGGACAAAATTACAGTACAGGATAAACAACTTTCATCGTCTATTGTCAAGTATTTAGTTGAAACAGGCCACAAAATTGAGATTAAATTATTTTTTTGTGGTACTGTATAAGAGTGCTTTAAGACGTGTATCAAGTTTGTTAAAGCCCAAGCTATGCCAAGGTTCAAATTTCCTTTGTATGTTCAAAAACAATGTGTACTTTCACTTAACCAACTCTGTTAAAGTATGATTCACATTGCTCGCCTTATTATATTTACTCGCTTTAGCTTATACACTAATTTCTGTTGTAACCTTTATTTTTCATGTATTAATGCCTTAAAAAGTGTATGTATGATCAGATTCCTTGAAATGTATTGCATAAATGTATCACATATCACTGATAAACTGCAGTTTCTTATTGTATTATGATATTTATTTATCACTATGTATAACATCAAGAGAATTTTTTTCGACGAGTCTCAAATAGGACGAAACGAGCGTTCTGTATTTCGTATACCAGTTACAATCCAACTTACAGAATATTCCTGATGTTCGTAATTGTTTTGCTGTAATATCAATTGAATTAAAAGGAAAACAAAATAAAATAAACTAAAACACTTAAGAAAAAAATCTTCATTGTTTCTATACTGAACTAATAATTTCATTATGATTCTAATTTAATGTCATGAAAATGATTCAATCATAAATGAGATTGACAGTGTTAACAGCTGGAAATGATTTGAAGAGCGCTGTTTTTGCAAAGAAAAAGACATGGATATGACTTTTTTTACCTTGTTTATTCAATGGAATATACAGTTCCTGTCTTTTCTTCTTCTTCTTCTTCATACTGAAACTGTGTAAATGTGATTGTTGTGTTCCTATTGTATGTCTGTAAGTGTGCATCAGATCTAAGGGGTATGATTTAGATGAATCAGGAAAAAAAAGTGGTGGATAATTAGAGATAAGATGTTTTTCATTTAAAAATCAGTTTTTTGAAAACATGTTTTTTTTTCCACTGGGTATGTTGCTATGTTCACACTTATGTTAACAATTAAGTTGTTGTTTACATATGTATATTATTTTGTCTATGGTGTATTGAAATAATAATAAATTAATGATATTTGTTTATGTAAACGAATAAACATCATGAGATTGAGTAAATTATCCATTCATATGGATACCAATCAAATGGTAATATCATTTTGATATCTTAAACTGACCTGTGTAAGACAACCACTGAAAATCAGGATATAATGGACCAATATCTTATTCCAATATGAAATTCATCAGTCATTAAAATATATGCCCACCCACTCTCAACACGTCAAGCACATAACCTTAAGGATTTGAGATGGAAGTTTATTCTCGGATCATTGTGCTATTATCTAGAAACCAATGTTTCTGACTTCAGCTAGTTTATGATATATTGGGAAGTGTCATTCATTGTCACTAGTGGGTAATTGCTTCCAGAATCAACATAATTGTGGTCCATCTATTAGTCTTATCTTTTAATTTACTCTCTAAAACTACCTTTTAAAGTTATTTATTAGTTAATATACATTAATTGTTATTACCGAATTTTGAAGAGATTGTTAAACTTGAAGTTTTAAGTTACAGAGCTCCTGTATAAAGATATGAACAGTGTAATTGAGTATGCATAAAACTAAATCATCATGAACTGATAACAAATTGGTTAATTTCTAACTATAAAAATGGAAATTTATTGCACAAATATCATACAATTCAAATTGACAGTTAGTTTTAATGACTATAAAATTCAATTTCTTTATTTGGTCTTTTTGTGCGTGTTGTACTATACTACTAGCTACAATTTATTATCAATCTTTTCATTGCGTCAATGATGCAATCATTTATATATATATATATATATATATATATATATATATATATGTATATATATATATATATATATATCGTATTGAAATAGAACGTTTCTCTTCACGTGATAGTATTTCAGTAGTGTGGTTTAAATCTGTCGTTCGCATTTAACAACATATAGATGGACAACATGTTTCGTCAACTAGATCTTCATCAGGCTTAAGTATGCAGCCATATGTTTGCGCAAATATCGAAAGTGAATTACCATTCAAGACAATTTCTGAATCAGTGATAACAATGAAATAGGTGAATTGCATAAGTAATCATTATAAGTGAAAAGTTTACTTTTATAGTTTGAGGATACATGTAATAGTAGTAGTAATAAAGAAATTGATTTCATTATTAACACAAGTATATAAGAGTAGTGGTCGCTAAGATAGACATTTCAACAAAGAAAGTAACTCAAAACTTCGAAAATTATGCTTGTTATAGGAATATTGATATAATATTTAGACAGTATGCAAATAATCAGTACATATACATAAGAAATGGAAGAAGTGATATGAGAACAGTGTAGTTTTGGCAAAAAAAGACAACAAAGGATAAAAAGAAATGAGCAAGTTGTTTTGTTATTTGTATTTATTAATGCTTGTGAACTCTTATATGATTTTGAAATTAATAGGGAAGTTATGCACCACTGTTGAACATAGACCACAGTTATTAGCACAAATCCCTATAACTTTCGTTATGCGTAGGAATTGAGTCCCATCCAGGAAACTTGACGATATACGGTACATCTCTCTAAATGTATTAGTTCTCTCTATTACATGCCTAATAACCACCAACCGTGAGAGAATGAAACTACTTATTGATTTCGTCAGAGCATGTGGTTATAGATACAACAGATTACACAATATCTGATACACGGGAGGTGATAACGGTTTTGCACAAACAGTTGTGCATTCCTGATAATTCCATTAAACAAAAGAGAAGAATGCAAGAATTAAGTGAAGAATTTAGTAATGAGATGATATGTAAATCAAGAATGCGAAAAGCATTTGAAGTACTATATAAAAATACTAGACGAGAAAATCAAACCATAGCAATGAAAATGATTTCACATACTATTCTATACGTATTAACCTGGCTTTATTCGGTGTATCGCTAAGGCCTTTGAGACACTCTGGATGTGTGCAAATGCCTTTAAGTAGATTAGGTTTAATTTGGCTCGAAATCTTGTTCTAAAACTACACAATCATGAACAGTTGATCCTAGACTTTCTTGTTGTCATATGCTGAGCTAGCCAATTCACAATATGCGATTGTCTATGATAATACAGTTTTGATAACAGATTTGAAATTAGGTACATTATAAAGCGTAACCTACAAAAATTCTTTCGCCTAAATCACTTTATATTTGAGATGAGAGATTAATATAGACTAGTACAATGTGAAGCATTACTCTGGTGACTATGACTCCGTTCCCAGTCATTTCTATAAATTTCTATTATTTAATGTTTTGTATTTTTATAACAATAAGAATTCTTTTAATGAATAAGATATTGATGAGGAATAGTAGATCATTTTCGGTTCTTTATTATTCAAATGTAGATTATGCTGAAAGTTGATAGGGTGCAGAAAGCAATTGAAGCAACTTCATGTGATGTAACACTACCCAACACCTAATGCATAACAGTTTTCACTTGACTTTAAGCATTGATAACTACAAAATAATGTTCTTATTGGATATAAGATTTCACTGAATTTTTTATTCATTTCAAGTTTTTTGCTTTTAATCTACAACAAAATGAAAAAGGAACGCCATGCATTAACAAAATTGAATCGAAAACTTTCAACAAAATACATTCAATTGTGTATCCAGCTTAAAGAAATTTCGAAATGTAATGTATACTACTTATTAGTAGGCAGAATTTACATTTGGAAAGACGAGAAAGTTGTTGCTACGCTACATATTCATTTAAATCACTGACAGTTAAATGTTCTTCTTAATACGCAAATGATTCGTAACAAATGAAATATCAACTATGCAGCATTTTCGAAATGGTAAAATTACTTAAATACTTTCTGCCTACTTATAAGTAGTATTTAAAATTCGTTGTATTTTTTACAATTCAGATAAAAATTTTATGATAATTTCAATGAGATGATCAATTATTGGATGATGGGGTGAATATCATTGTACTTTAACTTTTTTATTCAATTTGTACTATAGTCTGAACAATTTCAGAAGAAAGTTTATCATCTTCGTAAATATATCTAAGTGTACTATTTTTGAATTTGGTGTCATCAATTAAATTGAATTAGACCGGAAATTGGTACTGCTTAGCTATTGAGTACTCGTGTGAAACTACACAATGGTATGCATTTGAGTACCTATAAAGGAATCAAGACAGTGAATTTAAGCTTTAAGAGCCATCACTTAACCGTTAGACTATTTTACTAATTTCTCTCAGTTATAAAGTCAGGTAATTTCTTCAAGTTCAATAGGATGTGATAGCATGATGTTAATAATCGTATTTGTTGTTGTTAGGATCTGGAGGATTTGGAAAAGTTCATATGTGGTATTGTAGAGACATATTGCTGTTGAGTTGAAATTGGGACAAAACCGATGCTTAGTGCTCTCAGGCTGTTAGTGGATTTCTACCTGTCATTGTTGTGACGAAAACTGTTTCCAAACTTACCTATTTTAAATATACACAAAAACTAAGGAATGTTATTTATGGTTGCAACCTTAACTTTAGTTTTATATCAGGGACCAAACTAGTCAGATTATGAATAAACACTAGGGTGCACTGAACAGCTGTTCTGTCCTACTGTGAATCACACCAACAATTTATATTCACGATCCTAAAAAAGATCAGTCCAGGACCTCTAGGGATTTCAGTGTGTGTTTAGCTTTGATACCATTGAGTAAACTAATTAGTTAATTCTACGCCTATAAAATGACAAAATACCTTAAATATGTATAGATTGCAGTATAAACAGACAAATATACCGTGAAAAATCTCATCAAGACATTTTTTTGATTAGTTATCCGAACAACTTCAACAGTACACACACGAACTAGGTGAAATGAAACGCGAAGCTAGTGACTGGTCTGAAAGATACAGTTAAATACAGTTAAAAAATATCATCGCTAGCAAGATTTTAACTTAGAGGTTGGGAACGATACTACAAAAAAGTTATATGCAGCCAAAGTGAATGTGATATTTTACAACCAACCTTTGATTACTGCAACAACTAAAGACATACTGCCTGAATTTACCATATCTATGGGTATTTATCAGTTTAACTTCGCCAGTGGAGCCAGTTATGTGGGGCGCACAATCAGACAGCTCCATTATCGTATCACAGAACACCATTTGAAAAGAATTAGTAAAACAGATGAAAAGTTCCATTCTCGCTGTCTTGAGAGACATAGGATATCGAGTTGATCTTAAGAAGTTCTTTATAACTATTTGTCAAGTATCGTCAACGATTACATATAGCTTACAAGTTCGCCTTTTATATACGGCAAAAGCAATTGTCATCCACTTGTTCAAATCTGATCTGTGCATTCAAAATGTGGGTACAGCCACTTGCTCTATTTCGGCCACATATTTGCGATAGAAAAGCAAGATGTAAAATAGGAATCTATCTAACGTCGATTTTCCTCATCGTTGTGCACCTTAATCGTCTTAATCGTAGTCCATTTATTCTCACGTAACTCTTATCAAGATATTTTGCTGACTCCATTATTAATTTGCATTAAAACCCTGTTCTCTGCTAGCAATTATTGTTATTATTATAATTATTTCCCAAACATTCTAGTATAGACTGAATACGTCACACATTGGTGTTAGCAGTGTACCATTAAAAACCAGAGAGGACTGGATAGCTGTTTCATTCTAGTGCGGAAATCCTCAGCAGTGTACATTCACAACACTATTAGTAAATCAAACCCATAATCTTCAGATTTTTTCGGCAGACGTTTTTACTATTAAATCACTTAACCAGCTTCCGACGATTGATATTTCTAACTCAGTCAGTTCGCGATATATATGGGTGACCTTATCTATTGACATCAGGGAGGCAACTACCACACACTCGACATGGATGCACTATGCTGGTCACGCCTTCAAACCTTCAGAAGTTAGTCACTAGTGTGCTAACAATAATAAAGATGAAATAAATCTGATTTCTGTGGAGGTTCACATTCACACTTAATTTTATATATCATTAGTTTTTACATGTTTACTTAGTCAACCATTAAACTATCAACTCCATTTCAGTGAGTAAAGCGATAGTGTTTAAGCAGAATTAACTAAACCGAATCGCAAATATCACCGCTAGAATCCAGTTACATTTGACTGATGAGTAAAAAACATAAAAAGGAGTAATCTCAATTTGAGTTATGCTGTCAGAGTTATATCAGGGAATTCAAGAAAGATAACTAACTTTCTCAACTGCTTTTCCCAACACTATTTCATTTGTTTTAAGAATAACAAAATCGATTATTTCATTTCTATTATTCGCATGTTCCCAACACCCTAACCTCACAATTGTCTCGTAAACTGTTATCGTACCATTCATCTCATTCAGAAACTGTTATCAATCATCCATGTACCTCTATTCATCCAGACCTTAGTCACTGTTGTTTCCATTATGTATGAATGTTATTCTTCCTATTGGTGTGTTGTGTAGTCAGACTTTGTATATATATAAATGGTTGAGTGATATCTAAATCCATCTGACTGACTGACTGTCTGTTGGTTGATTTAGTTGTGTTGTATTTTTGAATGTGGCTTGATGACTAGTAGTTACAAAATAGAGGTGTTTCAAGTATTTAATGATATTATCGAGGTTACACACTTTATTCCTATACATTGTGAATGGCCCGATTATTCAAGATATAACAGTCAGATCATGTAGTTAATATACTATAAAATATATCATGTTATGGAATTCATACCAGTATACGCATATATATATTTATATAAAGTGATTACTTTGAAACTTACCAATTGTTTACGTTCTACAAATTGAACACCTTCAACCCACCAAGTTACAAATGGTTGTCTACATAAAGCACAATATCCAGCTGATTGCCATAATTTTGTTCCTATAATATTTTCTAACCAAAGATTCCTATAACCAATACTAGATAATACAAATAATAGTTGAACTTTGTATTAATTTCAATATAAACTACTTATTACTTGATTAATCCAAGATGGGATAGTTTTCTAAGAACAATTTCCTATAATAAAAATGAAAAAAAAAAACATGTTTACAATAAAAAAGAAAAAAAGAAAAAAGAAAATTAAGCTGATAACATTCAATGTACTTTCAGTGTAAGAATATTCTCTTCATAAATTACTGGAAATAGATCATAACGTGTGAATGGATTAGCTTCAGTGTAGAATTCAGTTAATTTCAATTGTTTAAACTACAATGAAAAGAAAGAATAACAAAGAAAAAATAAAGTGGTACTAAATCATAGGATTAGTTTATTGCATAGTTGACATTCATTTAGCAATTAAACACCAAAAGATTATGTCTAGTGGTATATGCGGTGGTGTTTGACACGAAACTCGACTGAGTTCGAATCACACTGTGAACATCAACATTGGAATGGAGGTACATCCAGCCGACGAGTCCTAAATAGAACGAAACGCGCGTCCTGGATTCCACTTACCAGTCACAATTCAACTTAAATAATACTTGTGAATAATCGGTATTTTGAGGCATTCCGCTCAGGATGCACATGTAGCAACAGAGATTGACCAGCTTCAGTCTATAACAAATAAAAGGGAATATACGAATTTATCCTAATAAACATCAAATGATGAGTTAATTTGTTTTAATGTTTTGTTGTTAGGAAATGAATTATTAGAATGGTAATGAAGATTTATAAACTTAGATTATTAATGTCCTATGAATTGAATAGTTTAATTGTGAAGTATTTACTGTCACCGTAAACGATTTCATAAATGTAAACCTTTATTAATTCATTACCAGAAAATTTAATGGATGGATGTGTTGGGACGGTACCCAAAAACCTCAACGAAGCCTCTAGAACCCTTGAAAGAGCCGAAAACACTTCATCCAATCACTGATAGACAGAACCTTCTAGAATCTCAGCGTGGTGCGTCTTGATTGAGTAATAGTTGAAACTTCTTAGTTCGGGTTGGATAGATTATTGTACTGATCTTTCTGTTTCTGACTCTCTATCTTACTCGAATAAAGTTTTCTGTCTACTCGTCTTCTGAATTTATGACTAGCAGGGTTCAAGGCGTTGGATTGCTAAAGTAGCCTGCGACTAGCTAAGCTATCAAGTACGAGATATAGCAGGATGTGTATGTGACAAATTGAGTAATACAAGGACAACAACATTTTCAGAATACTTTGAATTCTTTCGGTATTTCATTGCACTCGGTCACATCAGCTACGTATATGCTATTGATTTTAAATAACTCAAAATATTATCACACAAATAAACATTTCCTGTTGCCAAACTGTTGACACTATACACAACATTACATTCAATAAATCAAACAAAAGTCGACAAATATTCTTCACATGTCACTTCAAATTGTATCTACCAGTCCATATGTCCTTACAACAGTAGATACATTGAAAGGATAGAAAGACGGGTCTTTTCACGATTTATTGAATATATCTCAAAGAACTTATGTTTAAAAGAAGAAAGCACTTTTAGAAGTCAAATTATGCGTCATTTGTCAGTCACAGGACTTGAGGTCAATAAAACAAATGCTTTTGAACTTATCAATAAACAACATAATTCAATTCTATTAAAACGTTGGCTAGGGCTATTGCAAATAAAGAGATTAAAATCTCACTTTTATATTCAAAAGGAATTAATAGTTAGCCTTCATTTGCTCTGATAACACTATACTGATGATCCAGTTTCTTTTTCCAGTTATTTAAAACAGGTGAGGTATACTCTTACATTCCTATCTTATTGCTTCTATTATATATTCATAACAATAGCGTATTTATAATTACATAATCGAACCCTTTCAACTATTCACTAAATCTCTAAAATTAGTGGCATACGTTTACCTGATGAGACTGAATGGAACGAAATACTAATTGAATTCAAAGTATTCTGCAAATGTTATCGTTATTGTATTATTCAAATTTTTGAAGGGAACAAAGTGTATGTTTGATAATTATCAAATAATTTCTATCTTGAATAAATGATTCTTGAAAATACTTTTAAAATTGTATATATATCTATGTATTTAGTAAAATATCATCGTTGGCATCATCGTGAGGAACAACCAATTTACTCTCTTATATCTTCCTAGTAATTAAGGACTGAATCACAATATGTAGCACCTAATGACATATTAAATCCCCTTTTTTTAGGAAATGGGCTGAATTTCTATGTCACCTATCAACTTGTATCTTCAATGAATTCATTTCAATCTACATTACACCGAAATTATGGAAGATAATGAAAACGATATTAATATCAATAAGGGTATCTAGTAGCCTAAATTATTAGTTTCGATTTCGGTAATAACAATTCCATTTCTCAAAACAGTAAAGTACGTAAACATTAGTCTGTGCATAAATGCAATAGAAGCATTCTGCAACAAATGGTAATTAACCTGAATCATAATATCGTGTTTAGTTTAGAAGAGGACACAAAGTTTACCTAAGATACTCGACATCATTTTCACCTTTGACTGTATCCTAATATTTTCTTTAACAAGTAAACCTGCTGGTGTTGATAAGAAAAGATGAATAAATAACCGTCTATATTTTTATTTCTCTGAAAGGGAATAGTAAACTTTGTTGAAGTGAAAGTATCCCACTTATCTATTAACAGTAATTACTTCAAAGTGTTATTTTTCACCTTTTCTGTTATAACTTACTGTTTTCTAATAAAAGTACCTATGATCTTGCTATTTGTATACTCATTTCTTCTTCTTCTAACTAATACTATTCTGAAATGAATAGCTTTTTAGTAGCAAATACTGAAAGTTAATCTCTTTTAAATGATCTTACACTCCTTCTAAATGTTAAACTTAACACTTTTGTGAAATTTCATGGAGTCTGTGCCATTAGAGATTCAGTGATAAAAAAACTGCACTGAATGTTACCTAACATGGTGTACCTTTCACTTTTGATCTGTCGTGTTCTTTACATGTTTTGTCAATATCGTAGAAAGTTTTTTTCTTTTAATTTATTACGTAAATAGACTGCCTAGATTCGGCATTACTAAACACTTTTATTACAGTTAGTCAATTCTTGCATATTATCTACTGTTCTATACTGTTCCTCCTCACCTCTCCGCCTAGTTAATTTTTTTCTTGAACTCTCAAGAAGGGAGTATTGAGAGCTACTAGTACAGTTTATCATGAGACATATAACGTTAATACGAATATGTTTATTGATAGATATATGAAATCCTGCATACAACAGACAAGAATACTTCTATTAGATATAAACCATCAGCTGATTTATTCACATATAAAAGTTATGAAATCCCATATCTAGCTTACACTAAGTCTCACGTTCATTATGACACTGATATTTCGATATTTTTAATTACAATCAGATCATACCAGTATAGGACTCTTCAGAAAGGTAATTTATTATCTTAGAAAAAGTATAATTCTGAAAGATTATTAAGCCAGAATCTTGTCTTGAGCATTTTCAACTTCAGACGAATTGTATTAAATGATGATAAGGAAAAAGTCATATCCTTGATTGTTTAAAGTTTAGAGTAATTATCATTGTATTTCTATTAAATTGTATACAATTTATTCCCTTAAAACATTGAATTAAAACAAAAAAAAGTGATAGGGTTCGAGAGAATACATTGCATTCAATGCATTTTGTTGTATTCTATCTCATTAGTAAATGCCTTTAGATACTTCAAAATGGTGGCATTTGAAAGTTGGAATTGTAAAGAAGTCGAATTTACAGTATCTGTTAATAGACTGGATGATTGTTTCAAAAAATGTCATTGGATAATATGATAAATGATTCAATATGAATATAATAAAGTCAATTAATATGGTCATGTAAAAGTTGGTTGATCACAGTGTAGTGACCAGTTTAATGTTCATCAAATCCTTAATAGTATTGATTGAATTTTAGTGACCATGTTGCAATGTGGTCACTAGTCTACATGACTAGACGATATGTAGAGATGGAGAGTGGTTTGAGGGGTTAGTTGGCACAAAATGGCTGACCTAGGCTTCTTTCTATTCGGCACCCGTTAGCAAGACATACCTGGAATTTATGTGGAAACGTGTGCTCCCCTACAGGTACGCATTGCGGATGAGTACTAACGAGCACAAAACGTGAGTTCAGGGTTTCCTGCCGACCACTCTCAAACCATCCTTCATGGTCATGTAAGAATGACAGCTCTGGAGAATAGGGAGAGACATAATCGTATAATTATAAACATGAATTTATTAGGAGTAGATAAAGATAAACAAAAATAGAAATGCGAAACCAGAAATCACGGAAGTGTGATCATGAAAAAAGACGATAGAATCATGAATGATCACGCCACAATAGTAAATGAAAGTTAACCACTGGTTCGTTTAGAATACAAAGATCAGGTTCTGGTCTACTAATTAAAGTGGCATTAATAAATTTTAGTAACACTTATATGTTGATTGTGTTCTTCATAAGTGTTGTTGGTTAGGCTCCACTAAAAACCAGGAATCACTGGACAGCTACTTCCTTGTTGTATGGGACTCCTTGGTTGTAAGCACCTTCGATTCTGCCAAAAAATTGAACCCAGAGCCTTCATGTCTCACGGCTAACGTTTAATCATCTGCACTACTTGGCTGATTACTGTGATAGGATTTCCACCTCCATCAATGATTAGTTCACTATTGAGTAACTTAAGCATATCCTGTAAGTTCTTGTGACAAGTGATGACTGGTGGCGTTTAGACTTGTCAGGAGTGATACAGTTATCACCAGTAACGATAGATTATCGTAGAACTATGTCAAAACTTGATGGAAGTTGGAATTCTACCACCCCGGTGTTACTAGTGGTCAATCGTCTGCGGTGTAACCTGAAGGTTCTGGGTTCGATTCCATGAAGGGACAATCGAGGGTGTAGACTGCTAAGGAGTCCCACATAAGGCAGAAACAACCTTCGATTGTTTCCTGGCTTTTAGTGGTACTCATACAATATCATTCTGTGACGTATACAATCAATTAAGCTTAGTACCTATCTCCACAAAACCACTTCATTTTCACTGCATATTATTTATTGATTATATGAAACGCCTTTATCTTGTTTATTTCATGTCCTATATGCACTAAATACTTCATAAATTCACAATTAGAACAATTTAATGTTATCTGTTGAACATTTATATTCTTATTGTACATGTTTATCAGTAGTTTGAACGAACTAAAGTCAAAATCCTAGTTAGGAAAGAAACAAACGAAATACATTGAATTCAACATATCTTGCTAATTCAATGATTCCTGCTTGCGTTAAATTTCCACTGAATACTGTGAAGAAGTTAAGTTCACAGTGAAAGAAGAATGAAGATTCATTTGAACGAAGAATAAACACACTATTCTTTAGGTCAATATTAACACGTAATCGATTTCTTAAATTATATTTCCTTTCACAGATTTCACATTAATATCAGTTATTAATAGAAAGTGACTTCATTATAAAGTGCAATTTGTTATAGCAGGTGATTCAAGAAAAGTAACTAACTTTCTCAACTGATTTTGTAAACTCTATTTCATTTATTGGGAGGATAAGAAAATCGATTACTTCATTTCTATTATTCGCATGTTCCCATCATCTCAACTTCACAATTGTCTCGTAAACTGTTATCATACCACTCATCTCATTCAGAAACTATTATCAATTATTCATGTACCTGTACCCATCCAGTCCTTAGTCACTGTTGTTTCCATTGTGTATGAATGTTATTCTTCCTGTTGGTGTGTTGTGTGATCAGACTTTGTACATATATAAATGGTTGAGTGAAATCTAAATCCATCTGATTGACTGACTGTCTGTTGGTTGATTTAGTTGTCTTGTATTTTTGAATGTGGCTTGATGACTAGTAGTTACATGGTAGAGGTGTTTCGAGTAGTGAATGGTATTATCAAGGTTATACACTATGTTTTTATACATTGTGATTGGCCCAATTATTCAAGGCATAACATTATTAAGTAATTGTTAAAAAAATTATGTAATCTAAACATGCTTCATGAATTGACAGCGGACACATAGTAAGTAGATGTCTTTAATTCTTTAATAGTAATCAATAAACATAGACTACTACTTGTATACTGCCTTACAGAGTTCTACTACCATCAAGCACTTTCATCTTATTCTCTGTATACTGAAAAAAATACAATCTCAATTAACCTGTTATTGCCATGGTAGAATAAAGTAAGTTCATATATTACGTGCTTTTGATAACATAATCTATTTCTCATTCTATTTCACTGATAACTATTCATTACACTATTATTCTTTTAATTTGTATTGTGACTGGCAAGTGGAATCCAGGACGCGCGTTTCGTCCTATTTGGGACTCATCGGTTGGATGTACCTGCATCCCAATGTTAATGTTCACAGTGGGATTCGAACTCAGTCCGTTTCGTGTCGTATGCCACCGCGTACACCACTAGACTACTGAGTCCAGACAATCACGTTTGTGCAATGGGCGAATCGGTAGTAGGATGAATTTGTATGGGAATATACAAATTCATCCTACTACCAATTATTATTCTTATTTTTTTTCAAAATATCTTTTCATCAATAAATAAAATAATTTATCTTAGAAACAAACTTACATTACATGGTAACAATTGTAAGTTATTACCAGCTAAATCTAAATATTTCAATGAATTCAATTGTCCAAATGTCTAAAATTTAATTGATTTGTTTTTTATTTTTATTTTTTTTACTTCACTTACTTCTGGTAATCTTGTTAAAAAATTCTTATGTAATATAAGTGTTTTCATATTTTGTAATAAACCAAAATTTAATGGTAACATTAATAATTGATTATAACCTAAATTGAAATATTCCAATTTATTGAGCATTGAACACATTGATTCCGGTAGCATAGTTAATTGATTATGTGAAATTGAAAAATATTTTAAATGAATTAAACTAATATTTAAACAAAACAAAAGGAGGGTTAAATAAATAGAAATTTATATTTAATACTTGGCTATTGAATTATCCAATGTATTGATATAATTATGATTAAGATTGAGATATTCAAGATTTATTAAATGTTCTATTGAATAAAAGAAAGAAGAAGAGAAAAAAAAGCATATTTTATTTGTTTTAATTAATAAATATTGAAGAATGCATGAACTACAATATTTACAGAATACATTGAATTTAATCAGTATTTGGTTGGAATCAGTTTCATCAGCTACATATATACTATTGATCATAGGTAACTCAAAATATCAATACTGATATACTCGACACATAAAGAAGATTAGTTATCTTCGAAAGCTATTTATCTGTAGATTATTTTAGTATTTTTGGTTGTATTCAAGGTGAACAATTTGTTTCTATTATCTTTCAGTTCTCCCTTTCATAACCTTCCATTTGATACATTGACTGTTATTATGTCATTTCTCACTGATGAACTATGGTTAATCAATTGTGTATACGAACTTCAGTTCACATTCACTATTAATCCTATTTTGTATTAATGTTAGTTTTCTAATTGGTTAATTGTGCCCTCAGGTTTTATGTGTAGATAAAGGAATATGTGAAATATGATTCGATTCTGTCTGGTTGGTCTATAGTCATGTGTTCTTGTTATCCTGGCTGGGAATCAATGGGCATAAGGCAGACGTACAATTATCGACTAGGCATACCTAATCGGCATTCGGTCATCCGTCATAACAAATACACATGTTAGTTTTGCGTCAGATTGATGACCCAGTTTTGTTTGCTAACTACTGAAAACAGGAAATCGGTGAGTTATACTCTTACATTTCTATCTTATTACTTTTCTTCACATCTTCATTACAGTAACGTATTCATAATTACATAATCGGACTATTTAAACTAATGACTGGAACTGTCACTCTTATATCACTTATTGAATTATTTTTTAAACCTTTTCTCTTATTACTTAATTAAACTCTAGAATATTAGTCTAATTTACTTCTGAATACTATAAATTCAACTTCTTTACAATTTCACTATCTAAACAATCTCATGTTATTCATTAAACATATCACAATAACAATAAAATCAACATGTATATTAATATTTTGTGTTATCTAAAATCAATATTATTTATGTAGCTGAAGAGACTGAATACAACGAAATATCAATTGAATTCAAAGTATTCTATAAATATTGTTATTCTTAGATTATTCAAATCTCTGAAAGTAGTAAATCATATGATAATAAATGTTACTTACCAAAAAATGTATTTGGAATTGTTTGAAGTTGATTACTATACATACTGATTGATTTAAGCGATGTTAATAGAATGATGCTATCCGGTATTGTTGTAAACCAATTATGACCTAAATTCAATATTTCAAGCTAAAAAAAAAATGAAAATAAAAAAAAACATAATAAAAACAAACAATAGAAAGAATTAAAAGAAAAGAAAAAAAAGTGAATAAAAGAAAGCAAAGATACATGAAAGACAAATTAAAAACAATCAACTTACTGTTTTTGGAAGATTCGGTAAATTTGTTAAATTATTTGAACGTATATCTAATACAACAAGCCAATTAAGAAATTCAATATTATTTGGTAAATAATAAAGTTGTTTATTTCTTATAGTTAAACGTTTTTGTTGAGTTGTTATAGCGCGTAAAATAATCACATTCAAATCGTGCATATTTTCTATTTGAATAAACAACAACAACAACAATAACAATAACAACGTGATCATTGAATGTTTAAAGAAAACAATAAAAATAAAGGTACATTTGTCAATTTAGTTGATTATTACAAGTTATTTGATACACATTGTTTCGTGTATTATTTTGAATAGAGTCAGAATAACTAATTGTGTAGGATAAAGATGAATGTATTTTATGTAGGTAGTTTCTTATCAACTAAATACCAGCTGGAATTTATTGATGAAAGTGACATTTAAAACACAGTTTAACATACAAATTGTTATGATGAGAAAAAAAAGCTGTTAAGGTTGATGTATAAAACCAGCTAATAGATATGGCCTTGTGCACACAAAGTTACGATAACAAGCGCCAATGAGTGCCTATTTAGTCGCTGTATGTCTACCTGATGCCCATCTGATTCCAGGAGAGAATAGACAGAATACAAGCCGATGAACCAACTAGACGAAATTGGATTATATATGTATTAACTGGGAGGATAGGGCATGAGAAACTGAATAATAATAAAAATAAAATGTTTACATTGTATAAGATCAAAATAATTGAAATAGTTTACATAAAAACAGTTCTCGAAGATAGTCAATCTTCTTTCAATCAATCAGTGCCTGTTACCCCATGTGGAGCATCGGTTGCCGACCAGTATTCTCCAACCAACTCTGTCCTGAGCTTTTCTTTCAAGCCCTTCCCAAGAGCTCTTCATTCTCTTCATGTATGTCTTCAATTCCCGATGCAGAGTATTCTTGGATCTCCCACTTTTCCTCTAACCTTCAGGGTTCCATGTTAATGCTTGTCTTGTGACACAATTTGGTGGTTTCCTCAGTATGTGTCCTATCCACCTCCAGCGTCTTCTCCTAATTTCTACCTCGGCTGGATATTGATTGACTTTTTCTCTGCCACAGAAGGTTGATGCGATCTGACCAACGCAGATAATTGTTTATAAATACTTGTATCTTTTGAAAGATGCTTTCGTAGTTCTCCAAGTTTCAACTTCATATAACAGAAATGTCTTCAGATTTGTATTAAAAATTCTAACTTTAATGTTGGCTGACAGTTAGTTTGAGTTCCAGTTCCAATCTTCTTTAGGTACCCGGTAAATTATTCGTGAAGATGAAGTTGGCTGAAATTTCAATTACATAATAATGGAACATATGTAAACATAATTAAAATGTTGGATAGACTGCTGGGAATATAAATGTATATGATATGATAGAATGTACCAGAAACATCAAACAAAACAGTAGTCAGAGTTTGATTAAATACAAAATAAGAAAATGAAGGAAACGCTTGATAACTATGTGAACTAAGTTCAGTCATTAAAATTAAAGTGATATGATAACATAATTCAAAGAAATAGATTTAACAGTATAAACAATGCTGTAACGATTTGAATCATAGTTAAATATGGGAGATAATGACATAATGGAACAAATGGAATTTGAAGAAACATTAATAATAATGATGTAATGAAATACGAGTTAAGTTGCAAAAGTAAAAATGACTGCTAATTGTTTCTTTTTCAGTAAATGAATCGGGTTTCAAGCGTATAATAGAGACAGCTCCAGCAACTTTAAGAACGCTTGAAGTTTTCTGTCCATTGAATAGTTTAATAAATTTCAAAATATCAGTCTCGTGATCGTGACGATCACATGACTCATGTTTTACTACCATGTCTTGTGACTCATGCAACTACACCCTCTGTGTATGTCTGCTTACTCATTCCTTTGTTATATATATATATATATATATATATATATATATATATATATATATATATATATATATATTCCTGGTTAGATTCCATATTACGTGAAATACTGAGTTACTGGATTGTTGGGTGCTGATTGCCGACTCCTTTTGACTCTTATTACTGCTTATTGCAATATAATTCTACTACTACTTCTGAGTTCTCACTGTAACTGTAATTCGGAATTCTAAGTACTAATAAGAACATCATAGTGTCCTGTGTCAATTAGAAGCTTGACGATTGTATTATGTTTTTATTCCCCTAAATAGTAGATATTTTAGCACGATGTTCATGAAATCGTAGGTAGGCTCTGCTGGTTTAATTGCTTTCGCAGGTATACATAAATTCATACTAACAGTTAGTGACAACATAGAAAGGGTACCCGTCGAATTTATATAACGAAATTTGGAGCTTAGCAAGTTCTCGTTACTACTGTATTGTGTCTTCTTTTCATTGTTTCTGTAACATTATCACTTTTAAAGTAAAGCTTTCTTAGAACTATGGTTTCGTTTGATTTATCAGGTTTATTTTTACCGTATTATTTAATTCATTTGTCTGGATATTCATTCTTTCTCATTGTTTGATGTTCATAAGTTGCGCAACTAACTTATCTGTAGTGTACACCTTTTCTACACTGAAAAATAACGTTTTCATCAGTGTTTTTTTGTACTGAGTTGGAGTGAAGCTATTAAAGTTTAAGAGTAATCTATCCCATGTAATCTTTCTGTAAATCGATTGCTGTATTCAACCATCTTTCTGTTACATGGCAGTATCCAAGAAATGAAATTTTTTATCCTTCTCAAACTCTATCGTAAACTGAATATTTGTACGCGCTTTATTGAAAATTTTCAATTAGAGGTTTGCATTTTGTTGATTGCCATTGACAACAAATGTACCACCAACATACCTGGAATAATGCCTTGTTTCCTCAATCACTTTTTAGCTTTGTATTTTTAAGACTGACCGCAAAGAAATCTACCAAGATAGAAATTAATGGACTACTGATTGTAGTACCATCAATTTGATGAAACAAAATGCTTAAAATCAGCCACTGCTAGAGGAAGTTGATGTTGGCATATACTGTCTATAATTTTGAGAGGCGGTATAATTGGAAATAAGGATGTTACATCATAGGAAACTAAAGACTTACCAAAAATGTTTGTTAAATTCAATGTTTTAGCAAAGTGAGTGAAGTTTTTTGATGGAAACGTAACTAATGGTTGACGGACAGACATAAGTCTGTCTGTTAACCATCGAGCCCCTTTGTGTTGAAGTGAATTTATCATTGACAAAATAAGTCAGAGTAGAGCATTTTGTTTATGCACATTGGGTAGACCAAACATGTACGACAGACCAGACCATCGTGACTTTAAATTATCGTATATCATGTTATCAATTAATTCCTTTAATAAACTGATGATTCGTTTTTCTGCTGAATAAGTGAAATCATTGCTTAATTCATCAACTTCTAATCTTGATTTGCAATTTAGGATAAATTTCATTTGTGCAGTGTAATCAAGCGTGTTCATCAGGACAACATAAGCTTCTCTATCTGGAAGTAAAATCATTCGATGATCATTTTTCTTAAAGTTCTTCAATACCTTCTTATGTCCTTACAAGTTATCATAATTTATACTTTACTGAGTAATGATGATTTAAGCCACTTTGTACTGCTATGAATGTTAGTAGTCATCATTAATCAGTCTCTGTTAAAAGATGTGTATCCTGTATCGATTACCACGATACTAACAATCAGTTACAAGTTTGTATTAAGTTTGTTATGTGATTAGTCATGGAATCCAAGAAGACCATTTTGTTCTTTTCTTATGAAATATCTGAATACAGCTGTCATACTTTGGAGTTGATGATAGTTCAACACATATTCTTCTTCGCTACACAGTCGAAACTGCCATGTATAATAACGATTATAACGTTACAAACAGTTAATCATTAGAGATAAATAAAAGGATTCTATTTAGATTATTAAAAATAAGAACTTATTTGGTTACTAGTTACTCACTAATTTTAAGTTCTATTCAATATAATGATGTTACTATTATGTGTTGCTAGGTTCATAATCTTCACAAAAAATCAATTGATTGATTGACACTGATTTGTTAACGAACAACCTTAGCACTTTAATGATTTGAAATGAATTTAATTGGATGTTGTATAATTTGAAACGTAGTCTTCTTTTACTTGAGTTATAATGAATATACTGTACGAATGATATTAGCAACGAACTATGTACCGATCAATGATTTGTGTGTATATAGTAACATATTGATGAGTGTGGATACACAACTTTTATGACACTATGTTAAAGTAATACAGTTCTGTGCTGACTTTATATTTTGTTAAAAATTATTAGTATTCCGTATGTAATAGGTCTTTGTATTAATACGTTACTAATACATACTGTGTTAACATTGTTTAAATGTATCGTTATTACTATTGTACATATTCTCACTGCCCTTGACGCCATGTATCTTTTGCTGTCCGAAGCTTCAATATAACGTCAATGCACTCTTTCTCGTTCTAACTGCGTCTAGTTCAATGATTACTTGGATTATATATTGATCCTTGTTATAGCATATGAACTGTATAATTTAACGTCAATGGTGTCACTCTCCTCTGAACTCACTATAACGAATCTACTGGACACTTGGATTTACACACGCAGTGTGATGATCATCTGGAGAACCCATCATTCGCCTCAAACATTACTGTTAATTCAAGTAAACTAAATTCTAATAAACGTTACACTTACTATATGTACTTATATTAACTGTTAATATAGTGTTTATTCCCAATTGTTACTGTTTGTAAGGCGTTATTGACTCGATAGAGTTCCGCGGCCACCACAGTTCAGTGACACTCTAGTGTATCTCAGTTTTTCATTATACTCAGGTTATCCAAATCCTTAGGCAAAATCTAGAAAGATAAATAAAGTCTTACTAGATAGGGTTGTATTTAGATGAGAAAATAAGAAATAAAGAAACAACAAAGATGATACTGTCAGCGCTGATGCTTGTAAGTATCCTTTCTGCTATTTTTTCTCCAACAGACAAACTTTATGTACGATTTATGATCCTCTATCAAATACAAATTACAAAGTGAAAGTACGTCGCATTTTCTGAATTCTGATATCACGTTCTTCAACTACTTCAGAGTTGGAAACATAAGTAAAGTTTACATACTTTGGAATATGTTCTCAGTAGATGTGTAGACCGAATTCCATAATGATATTTTCATCAATAATGAAAAAAAGTAATATTTTCCCAATAATGAATACTTTATATAATCTCTTAAAATCATTAGTTTTAATTCAATTATTGTTCATTTATCAGTGAAAACAACACCACAGAGGATGAGCTAAAAACATTTTGATAAGTTTTTCACGTAGGGGCGGGGTAGTGAGAAGAAATTTTCATCTGATAAAAAAATTAGCTGTGGACTAAATATACATTTAGTAAGTTGTAAACAACCACTTAACGCTTTTTAACAGTTAGTAGTATGAAGATCATGATGGATGAAGTTAATTACACTGATAATAAATTGCTATCACATCAAAGTACTTCCTATTATCAGGTAACTGGCAATTTTTAATATAAATGACAAAAAAGTAATTATTCTGGACACAATAATAATTGGTAGAGAGTTAGGAGTTCGATCAACTTGATAACCCTGTAGTAGAATCTAGGGTGCGCTCTGCTGTAGAGTCCTGTACTTGGACGAAACGGCTGTCAAGTGCTCCCTGGTTTTCAATGTATTACCCTACCAACATCAATCTGTAACTAATTTAACCAACTAGAACTCAATAACAATCTCTGTAAGCCACCTTAATTCAAAAGCGATAACTTAAAATATAAATTAAGGTGATTATTGTGCTGCAGTTGTACTAAAATAGAAAGTTAGCCTTAGTCTTTTGAGGCAGTTTGGATCTGTTTTGGCAGGATAATTAAATGAACAGAACTGTAACCAAGGTGATGGAAAATTCAAACTTATAATTGTTTCACTTTGTCTAGTGTTGGCATTGACTTTTGTTGGGTAGGATTTTCCACATCACAAGTAAATAACTACGTTTCAGTGATATTGTTAATGCTAATAGTTTTGTCACTGGCGTAAGTCTTAGACAAATACGACAGTATGTCCTGAACTTGGCCAACCACGATATGTGAAATTATTATTTTTGCCAGGACTAATACGAAAAACTTTAATCACGGGACTGATATCATTTCCTGAATTGTAAGACCTATACGGAATAGAGCGAGATCCAGAGAGCTTATGAAACCGTTGATCCACTAGCTCAAAGATGCTGTGGTTATATTTAAAACACTTCTTTTATATACATTCAAAACCAATCCACTTAACAGATTAATTAGAATAATAATATAAACACACAACAATAACATTCGGAATATTAAAACAGAGTAGTGGGTCCAAAAATAATCGGTTCCAATTAATGAAAGAAAAACACTTTAGCAATAGTTTATGATTTAAATAAAAGCTTGAAACTAGGTCAATGGAAAAATAATAAAAACAAATTATTTAACAGAAATAGATTCCGTATACATAAATAAAATCTTCGTAGGTTTTTAACACAGCTTAGTCATAGTCTCATAACAATGACAGGCTGTTATTACATGGATATGAGTTCACTTGGAAGAAGCAGATGGAAGCAAAAGCAGTGAAATAAACATGCAAATAAATAAATGGAATGCACAGGTAGAAAATTTTGAATACATAAAATGTAGATGTGAAGACCAGTTCTGGTCGGAAACAGCGTTCATTTTTTTGTTGCAAAGGTAGGTTATGTGAATAAAGCACAGATCCGAAACAATATTATCATAACTGACATAGAAAAGAGATTTTCGCAAAAAGAAAACACCTACTGACATCATGCAGACATTGGATTTTGTTCGGTAATCAATGTAAACATAGATTCTGTCAATGTTATTTTCATTGCTATTTTGACACCATACACGTATGCCACGACGTTCTATTCTGTCTCTACATGCGCTATAGATGACCTCAAATGCATTATGCGTATCAATACTTGTTCCTAATTGTTTTGGCTTGCTAATACTATGAAACCAACAGGCGTTTTGCATTTTAGCTCAAAATATTGTCTCGTCATCTACTTGTCAGCCGTAATCATCTTACCCTCATTTCGTTCTATATATACACATACCGATTGCACAAGTGCGACTGACTGGACTCAGTATCCTAGTGATGGATTCGGTTGCGTTTGGCGCGGAAGGGACTGAGTTCGAATTCTGGTGGGAGCATCAGCGTCTGGGTGCAGGTACATCCAGTCTACGAGTCTCAGACAGAACAAAACCCACGTCCTGGATTCGCATTTCCAGTCCCAATCCGACTCAAACAGTTATTTCGTCTCTGAACACCATCTGGACTAGAAATTAATGTAATTTCTACTCCGGAACACAATGGACTCGCAATTCAGTTGCAGCTTCGTCAGTCAACGTATTCAGAATGTTAGATAGGTCTTGACCAGTAGACAAGGAATTCATTACCTAATATTTCAATATGAAGTGACCCAAGTGGAGAAGCATTAACAATCTCAGTAAATTCATTTTAAGTGCATTTGGCTAATATTGTACAGGGTTGCCTTTATAAATGATTTCTAGTATATTTTGAGTACGTATTGTATTACTGTGACCTGTAATATATTCACGCCTGCTATAAGTTAACTAGTACTGATAAGCTACTTAGAATCTCTTTCTCACTACATAAATAATTGATGGATATAAGGTAGACGTATCGCACTTTCAACCTGTGGCATCGGATTCACCTTACAATAGATATATAAACTGTACTTACAGAATGTGAAAAGCCAATTATTCTTAGTGTTGCTGGAGTAACTGCAGTAGACACATGATGAAACTAAGCATCTGCACCGTTTTTTTTTAACTTTTTATAAATAATTTCAGTTAGTTTGGTTTCCCTAAAAAATTATGCGAGGATTTATCTTTAAGTATCAAAGTACTCGTCTTAAGCATATAAAATGTTTTTGTTAATTAGTAAGTAAGAACTGTGATCCATATTAAGCAAGGTTAACATACCCAAATTTTATGCCAAAAAGGCTTATATAAAATACTACAGTACCAATAACTACACAAGTCATGTAACACAATCCAATATGTGACATAAGACTACAAATATCATAAGGTTCGAGGATAAAATTGGAAATTTTAATGAAAATAATTTCTAAAATTTTTTCCATATAACCACCGAACGAACATAAATATGTAGACGTATCGACTAATATTTGCATAACAGCAAGGTTACTAATCTGTGATATATTTCTGGTATTGAATGAATAAGTTCAATTCGTCAAGGGCAACAATCATTCACGTGCACAGCTTAATTTATGGAGTAGACTGCAATGAGTGTGGCAGAGTTGGTTATAGTCTATCTATGAACTCTAAAGTATTTCCCTAACTTGTAAGATTGTCCTTCATATTGCAGAGAATGAAGTAGCAGTAAGGTCTTGTTACCATGTTTAGGGTAATCAAGAATAAGGTAGGTTATTATATGAAAAGACTTCAGCGTAAGACTGTATGATTTGCATGACTTACTGTAATGATCCAATCACATACAAGTCATTCGTTCCAAAGACGTATGAGGAGTCGCGATTACGGACTTCCAACTCCATTGGGGACTTTCAGAAGTTTGTTGATAACATTAGGAAAGCTTACATCTTATGCTTTTATGCATTTTTCAGTAGAAGCAGTATTTCTTATCTTCTTTCTCCTAAGTGGTTTAAGGTCACTCACTTGATGCTAGTTGTTAGGTACGATAAGTCTTACTTTTCGAAAACGCAGGTTATGAGATCAAATTGGTTGGGATTGTAGTGGTGAATAACCCCCAAAATAAATTATTGCATAGGCTGTCGACATTAATGCTGACCATGTTTGTTTTAGTGGTCACAACTAGTTAAAGGCGCGCGGTCATGCATCACCACCAAATCACCACTCAAACCACCGTGGGTAGCATCGTTCGCTAGTTTGCCAGCCTAGACGTTGCTATTGCATTGAAGCTCTGTTTGCAATCAATCTGATTTCTTCTTATTCATAAGAGTAGGTTCAATCAATAGAAGTGGCTCTGGTTATACGACAAGCGTAACTTGGTCATATACCCTGGTAAACTTCATTGGTGAGCCCGACGTGATTTGAACACGATCATTACTGTGAGTTAATTCCTTTTTATAATTTTAACATTGTATTATTGGTGTTTTTTATTTTTTTTCCAGCATATTTTTCACAGTATCTTTGTATTTGCAAACATTACTATTTTTATGATGTTCGATCAGACTTCTAAGCTTATTAAAATTGCAACCCTCACGCCTCCAAGTTTTCAGCTCATTCCTTTCTGGGCAGATAATGTAGAAGCTTGGTTCTGCTACGCAGAAGCGGAATTTCGAGACCAAGGTGTGACAGATCTACGCGTTTAACTTTTGGAGGTTGTAAGGTCACTTCCGCGTGAATCGGACAGGTACGTCACCCCTTCTTTTTTCAGTCCTGACTGCCTAAAACCTTACAAACAGCTCAAAAGATCAATTTTCAAACGTCGAGACTTGTCCAGCAGACAACGTCTTGACGAGTTGTTTCACACCATTGAGCTTGGCAGCGGTTCAGCGACGGAAATTTTATTGCATAGGAAAGAGGTAATTGGTCAACCCGCTTTTGACCAAGGTTTCTTTCGTCAACTCTTCCTATCAAAACCGCCACAACAAGTACAAGCTGTATTGGTAACATTTAACAACTATCCAGTAGATGAATTAGCTTCATCTGCTTATCGAATTTTGAAGATCACCAGAACTCGCCACAATGAGGTTCATTCCGTTATGGAAAAAACTCTTGAGACAAAAAAGGAATAACCAAATTGTGCAATACTCTTTCTCGTTTCCTCGATCTACAGGAACAACGCCGACCAAACAATCCCTAACGACGAAGTTCATCACGCAGAAGATCCTCATCTTGACCTCGACGAAGGAAAAATTCACATTGTTGTTGGTACCACAACACCTACGGCAAGGACTCAAAAAAGTGTAGAGACACCCTGTTGTTTCCCTAGCCACAAACTCACTGTTGATGCGTCGGGAAACTACCCCGCCAGCACGCACTAGCCACAACCGTAGCCAGTGGAAACAGCCGCCTGTTATTCGTCACTGATGTGATAACGAAGGTTTGCTACCTCGTCGATACTGGCGCAGAAGTCAGTGGTCTTCCTGCAACTTCATCTGATTGCCGACATGAAGCTGAATTTGATCTACAGGCAGTTGACGGAAAACAAATAGCCACGTATGGAAAAATGGTCTACTTGAAGGTGGGCTTACGCGAAGCCATACACTGGATTTTCACTATCACCGATGTGAAAATACCTATCATAGGCATAGATTTACTAAGCCACTACAACTTACTTGTGGACCCTAGCAAAAAGAGGCTAGTTGACGGCAACACGACGCTATATATGCGTGAAACCACTGCTACAGATTGTAGCCTATGTCCTCTTCGCTTTAAGCATCTAATTAACCCTTATTTCCAGCCAATACTTGACAAGTATCCGGACCTGAATAAGGCGACGTCGAAGTTAGCCTGTGTAACCAGCAATGTTACACATCACATCACGGGTACAGGTCAACCTGTATTCTCCGAAGCATACCGACTAGCACCCAAAAAACTGAGGATCGTGAAAAACGAATTCGATCATATGATTGACCTGAGAATAATCCGCCCATCCAGCGGCCCATGGTCGTCTCCATTACATATGGTCCCGAAGAAAGATAGCAATGATTGGCATCCCACTGGTGATTACCAACGTCTTAACGCGCAAACGACGCCTGATAGTTACCCTTTACCACACATCCACGACCTAACGGCCACGTTGAAGGGAATGACAGTATTTTCGAAAATTGACCTAGTAAAGGCGTACAATTAAATACCGATGGCCGAAAATGATATACCCAAACCGACCATTGTAACTTTATTCGGCCTTTACGAAGTCCTCCAAATGCCCTTCGGTTTGAATAATGCAGTTCAAATATTTCAGCGTTTTATCGACGACGTGTTCCGTGGGCTTCACCATGTATATGCATATATCGAAGACTGCTTGATAGCAAGCCCAGACGAGGAAACGCATATGAAACATCTAGACTCAGCTTTCAGAAGACTGCAGCAATACGGATTAACCATTAATACACAGAAATGCCAAATCCGCAAACCCTCGTTGGACTTCCTGGGGTATACTATTGATGCCAATGGTATACAGCCTCAAAAACACAAGGTGGCGGTTATTCTAGAGTATCCGGAACCAACCACCATTAAGCAGTTACGAGCTTTCAACGGGTTGGTAAGTTTCTACAGACGATTTATCCCCAACTGTGCATCTATTGTAAAACCACTAACGGATCAGCTTCGTAGGAATAAAATGGTAGTCACAATGGATTCAGAATCTAAGAAGGCCTTCGTTGCAACTAAAGAAGCCATAACCAATGTAAATATGCTGATAAAATATAATACTGAAGCTCCTGTCAGCATTGCGGTCAACGCTTCTGAATCAGCCGTTGGCGCAGTTCTGCAACAATGGATTGGATAAGCTTGGCAACCTTTAGCATTCTTTTCAAGATGACTAAACGACACTGAATCGAGATACAGCACATTTTGACGTGAACTACTAGCCATGTACTGTGCTGTACGACATTTTCAGCATTCTATCAATGGCTGGGAATTTACGATATTCATCGACCATAAACCACTGATGTTTACCATGAAGTTATTTTCAGACAAGTGCTCTACACGAGAGTCGCGTCATCTAGACTATATCTCCCAACTCTCTACTGATATATGACATATATTGGGAGCTAACAATTTAGTTGCCGATGCCTTATCACGAATAAATTCCTTGAATCGTATCCAGGAAATCAGGCTTGTTGAACTAGCTCGACTTCAAAATGAAGACATTGATTTTCTTCACGAGTTAGACGCAACAACGCTCCAACCCAAAACTAAAACAATTAAAAACGCTAAGAACACTTTAATATGTGATTCTTCTACAAGTACAGCCCGTCCAGTCGTCCCCAGGAGTTATCGACGAATCATCTTCGACACATTGCACAACCTCTCTCATCCTGGAGTTCATGCTACGAGTAAACTGATTACTGAGAGATTCTTCTGGCCGAAGAATAATAAGGATATCAAAGAATGGGCGCGCATTTGCATCGCTTGCCATAAAAACAAAGTAGTTCATCATAATAAATGCCCTCTAGGAACTTTCTCAACCCCTGTAGCTCAGTTCGACCACGTCCACCTTGATACGGTAAGACCTTTACCATAAATCAAATGAATTTTCTTATCTTTTGATATGCGTGGACCGATTCACACGCTGGCCAGAAGCGATTCCACTCAGCCATCATTAGAAAAACGATTGCTCGCGCTTTCATTGAATGAAGGGTAGCCAACTTTGGTTGTCCATTAAAAGTAACAGTAAACCATGGACGTCAGTTTGAATCCGGATTGTTTGACGCTCTGACCAAACTTCTTGGAACTACGCGTTTCAGGACGACAGCCTAACACCCACAATCGAGCGGTTTGGTAGAAAGATTCCATCGTTAACTGAAAGCATCACTTTCAGCTACAAACATCCCTCAGTAGATCGACGCCTTACCACTAGTGTTACTCGGGATTCGCAGCACGGCATAAGATGTTGGATGCAGTGTTGGCGAATAAGTCTACGAAACGACTCTTAGACTATCAGGTAAGTTTGTGGAAACCGCTTCCACTTCAGCAAACTTGGATCTCGATTCTTACGTGAACCGGCTTACAAGTGCTATGCGTTCAGTTAAGCTAGTTCAAACTCGATAACAATCGGCAAACACCTTTATCCAACCTGCCTTAAAATATAGTACACACGTTTTCGTACCTCGTGATGCTGTATGCCGACCTCTCGACGCAACTTACGAAGGGCCATACTAGGTTCTGAAACGAGAAACAAAGTATTATGCGATTGACAAGAATGGCCACGAGGATAACATCTGCATTGACCACCCCAAAGCAGCCTACCTAGAAAAAAACCCTTTTAGGGTTTTAATTCGCCAATTAGACATGAATGACGTCACCACACCTCAAGCAACGACTAACAAGCATGTGAAAATATCAAAAAGCTCCATAACGCCGAAAGCTACGCGTTCTGGTAGAAATGAACTATTTCCAGAAACCTAGACGAATACTATGTCTACGAATTTTCTCCCGATTCTTACTACCTAAGTACGTATAACAATTCTTTTTGTTTAAAAAAGTAATAATACAACTAAATAAACAAAAATTGACAAAACCATTATTATTATTATTTTAAAATTTACGGTATGCATTTTGCAAATTTTCGGGTTTGAAAAAAACGTTTGATTATTTGTCGTCGGTATTCTACACAATTTTATGGCCGCATTGAGCTAACAATTATTTTTTTGTATATAAAATGCACAGATTTAAATTTGTTTTCTTTTCGACTTCCAGGCCGTCCGGAAACTAACAGAAGAACGTGAAAGGAAAAAGGATTTGTTATGTACAAAATATTTTATGCAGCGACACCATGGCTTAGGAACTGATTTCCAGAAGCTGTACAACATCGCAAGCCATCTAAGGAATGTTTGCCAATGTCTAACGCATCAGGTTTTATTCTTTGGCTAGTACGTCTTAATGTCCTTGTGAACTCATTAGCAGGGGAGTAAGCTATAACGGTAAATAACCCCCAAAATAAATTATTGCATAGGCTGTCGACATTAATGCTGACCATGTTTGTTTTAGTGGTCACAACTAGTTAAAGGCGCGCGGTCATGCATCACCACCAAATCACCACTCAAACCACCGTGGGTAGCATCGTTCGCTAGTTTGCCAGCCTAGACGTTGCTATTGCATTGAAGCTCTGTTTGCAATCAACTATAACTTCTCTTCCATCCTTCGATGCCTTCTGATTTCTTCTTATTCATAAGAGTAGGTTCAATCAATAGAAGTGGCTCTGGTTATACGACAAGCGTAACTTGGTCATATACCCTGGTAAACTTCAGGACTGTCAACCGATGTCAGTCTAACATCCACGTGAGTTCGTAAGACACATTAGGTATAAAGTCACAGGCATTTCCTGTTTAAAGATCTTAGAAACTTTACGCAATTAACTAGGATGTTCCTTCACTCGACTAGAATGATAAATTTGAAGAAGTAGTATAATAAGGAACTTCACTTTGGTTATAAAATCACACCTATAAGGAAATAGCTAGCAAGTGTTCGTTAACCCTTCACCAACAGACTTGTTTTTGATGGCAAAATTGATTACATAGTCATGACGATATTACTATGTATCAAATTATTGCTACCACTCAAAATATAGGTTCTACTGAAGTAACTTGATTAGATCTTGGATTTGGCCTAGTCTAATTCGTGGGACTTTTGTTTATTCTTACACAGCAGTAGTAAGGTATTTCGAAAACTTTATCTAATTTTATATGTTTCAACATATGGTTTGATTAGTCCGTTTTGCAATAACTCTACTCCTTGAGCAGTATGAGATAATTAGTTTCGCTAGTACTGTATGTTTGCGATCTGACAAAATGATCATCAATAGCTGTGGAAATAATGTCCTAAAATTACCACTAACATTTGAATAGTATTTCTATTTGCTTATCGTCCCTTGGAAAGCACTGGAATAGTCTATATGAAGCCAATTTTTTGACGAAATATTTATATTCCTTTTGAATTTTGCCCGTAATGTGTCTCTTTTTCACCTTAGTTTAGCTGGCTCAAAACTAACAGACGGGTCTGTTGAGATGTGACCAGTGATAACTAGGGGACTTCCATGAATTGCATTCGACCTGGAGGGATGCACGGTAATTTGAGACACTGTATGGTCTTAGTCTGATGTGTTGTTTGCAGCATAATCGAAATATCAAAGTCAAGTAACTTCATGATTGGCGAAGAAATGGCTTAGTAGCAATAGTTCATAGTCTGAATTAGAAATATGTTAAACCTTAGTCAGTAATGGATTTCTACTGATGTAACTTTCCAGGTTGCGGAATATGTTAAACTAAGAATTCATATTTTGATTTCGAACAACTAGTCACTTTCTTATAAATGGATAATTTGGTATTCACTTCTTCCAATTTAATGCCAGATTTCTATATATAAGGGTCACCTCCTCTGTTTTACTATGGTGCATGCATATTGTAGTTAACAGGATGTCTGCTTTCATTTGACCAGTTGAGATACAAGCCTTCTTCCAGTGCTTTCAAGTACAAAAAATGTCACTTCGACTTAAATTACTGATGACGACCACTGTTACACCAAGGTAAGCCATTACAACTTAGAAAAGAACTTAAAACGCATTAAACAAAATGCCACTTGCGAAAAGTTTGACTTTCAACAGTGAGGAGTTAATTTTAACAATTTAATATCAATAACAATGTAAAGAGTTTAGCCATGCATGAAATGAATTCCCATTCCCATAAGAAGAGAGTTTGCCTATAAGAAGCATGTGGTTAACCATATCAAAAGCTTAAGATATGTCTGGGTACAATACCAATACCAAGTGCCCAAGGCATCGTTTAGTCAAGAATAAATTGAAGAATCCCAAGTGATAAGTCATGCAAGACATAGTTTTGCGAAATCCATGTTGGTAACTAGAGATTTTCGTGAGTTTATAGTCAGACATTTTGTCACGTACTGGTTTTGTCATTATTTCACAGATAACTAGGTGATATTAATTGGCCAATAGATATGCAAGTTTGCCCAGTCACCAGATTTAAATCGAGGGTATATGTACGACGTTTTCTACCTATTATGGCAAGGGCCTGTTTTAAAGAACAGGTTGAACGATTTCATCAAAAGTAAGAAATTACTGTGTCCATAAAATTTAAAGTAAATAGGAAGCAAACACTAATATACATTAAACAACTGTCACTACATAAAATGAGTGATATATATTTGTAAAATTCTAATGAGTAGAAATTAAAATTTCCGACGTTTCGCGGCTTAGTGCAAGTCGCTTCTTCCGAGAAATGAATAACCGAATTGAATTAATACAAGATTAAATAATACAATGGAACAAATCAGAATCAAAATAAGTTCGTACAATCAAAATGCGAGTTTTCGATCATGTCATGTCAAGTGATTTGGGTCAAGGTGGTTTAATGTGAGACATGTGTGCATGCATATGTTAGTGTTAAGTGAAATTGTGAAAATAAATTGTATGCATGTTCATGTGAATGAAATTTGATTGTAATTTAATTATGTTTGGTTGGATAAAAAGTCCATGTTGGGTAAATAGAAAGGCTTTCACTTTCGTTAAATGCAGTTGGATAATTATTCAAATTCGTATTAAGCGATAAACGTGTACGTCACTAATTGCGGTGATAAAACTTGGTGTTTCTCTTTCTTTATTAACTAAAATGCAAAGTAAAAATATCCATTCATGTCCGCAGTTATGTTAGTCTTAAAAAGAAGGTTAACTTACATCTTTATTAAAAGCAGTATACTCCAGAATTTTGTGCTAATAAAACTGTATTGGCGTTTTCATAAATTGGCATGCAGATAAAAAATGAAGCCATTCGAGTAATAATAGACCACAAAGGTTGCATCTGTCTGGTTATAGCCACGTTACTGACTAACGGTTAACCTAGGGTTCATCAGCATTGAGAGATAACAACCGAGTGAACCTCGATGAGTTTGTGACAAGGAGGGTCCGTACTAAACATTCTGCAGTAGGAAGTCTGTGTTGCGTTTTTGATTATTAAAGACACTTATGTATCAATTGTTAAATATCTCGTTACATGCGTGTGTATGTGGAGTTTTGTATGCTGTTATTAAGAATCGGTTGTACACATATTCAAAACCTAACTTTACAACCAATGATTTTAAGCATGCTGAATTTAAAGTAAGATTAACAGTAACCTACCACTTTACCCTCTGACCACAGCGATCGCTTTTCATCTTACGGGTGAAGCAGTAAACATGTTATTCAGGACTCTTTATTTAATTTGCCTTCCTTAACGATATTATGAGAATACATCGACTGTGTATATTATTAAGTATATATAAATTCTTGAGACAATTTTTCGTGACCGAGATAATCAAACTGTATAATTCTTAACCCAATGAGGTTGGCACCTTCCTTTGAATCTTTCAAAAATGACTGAAGGGATATCAAGACTTTGTAAGCACCGAAAAACAACAATGAGGTAGCATTACTCTGGTTACTCCTATTTTTGACCATTTACTTGACCCTTTCCTCCTTGGTTTCAGAATCGATATTACTAATGCTCTACTCTACCAAACGAAGAATGCTTCTAACATCTAAACATAGATTTCAAGGAACGCCACTTCATTAATTCTGCTAACAAAAATGAAGATGCAATTTCGGACTGATTAGAATGCTTCTAGATTCGACTGTGTCCTTACCGAGAGGAATTCGAGGTCCTACCGATGTCATGATTCACTAAGACAGCCTGAAATGGATACACGAGTGGGTTTTCATCAACTCACTACTTCTTAATGCCAATAAAAGTAGAGTCCAAATGGTGAATAGTGGAGGTACATTCTGATTGTACACACTAGGTGGGTTCAGTACTACTCCTTCTACTTCGGAAAATGACCTGAACATAACCTATGTGTTATTCCATGGGCATCTTTCCATTCGCATATCACAGCCAATAAAGCATACTCAGTATTATGGTTTCTGTCCAAAACCTCATGTCGTTTGACACTTGATGAATCATATAGCACATAACCCTTTTCTCCCTAATGGATCGATTGCAAGATCCAATCCCTAACTAAACTTCGGAGGATACCCCCTATTGGACAGACCACGAAAGAGCTTTCTGCGAAGAATATTCATGCTGATTTCGGTGGTCATGATAAGTAAACTTTGAATCCTCTTGCATAAAGAAATTATATTAGCACCTTCCTCTGGATCTTCCTAAAGAAGGCTGGAGGCACATATAGACTTTATGAGCTCTCGGGGTGGGGGGGGAATATATTAGGATCCACTCATATTCTTAGCCCCTAATTTAGCTCTTTTATATTTCAGTTTTAGAAGCAGTCTGCCCAGTTCTGTACTACCGAGGACCAAAAGCACTCATAGAACGACTGCTCACTAATTTTAACAAGCAAAGTTGAAGTTGTGGTCATTTCAGATTTCAAGGACGGCATGAATGTGTTATATATAATGAGGATTTGGTAACGTTACATCACTTGTTTATCAGCCCCATCTTTATGGACACAGTATGTTTTCAGTTTAACCTCTTTATAAGTTTTGTGCAGAAGAAACTTCCTGAACGGTTCTTCAGGAAAAAGGCAGAGGCTTTTAACCGGAAAGTTAAGCATGCCAGACAGAATGCCGCTCACGTTGCAACATTGCACAACGTGTTGCCTGGGTATGTTGCATTCATTTTTTTTACAATATTAAGTTCTATTGAGAAGGATGAGGATGAGAAGATTACACAGGATGATATTGTGAAAGAAGTCGACATTGGTTCAGCTACTAAGGTAGGATAATGTAAGTCTTATCCTGACATTTTTAGCGTTTTGATATTAAGCTACAGTACGGACCGTACGCGATTGACTACTCACGAAACGGCAGGTAACTTTGTTTCTAAAACGAAGTTAAACAATTCAGGTTTTTAGCTTTATGTGGTAAATCAGGCCACATTTCGGCGTTCGATTGGATGGTTAAGAGGCCTCTTTTTGAAATCAATGTTGCAAATGAATGCAGGGATGTTAAGTAAGAAATATATTTATTAACGTTCTAGATTTCTTCACCAAGAAACATTCGTTGCCGTAGCAGAGAAAAATCATGTTTCAATATATGATAACCAAGGCTTAGAAGTTCATTGTTTAAAAAAATTGAATGGTATATTGCGAATGGAATTTCTTCCGTATCACTTCCTCCTGGTGTCTTCCGTGGGTTTTCTTGTTCATAACTTAGATTTCAGTCCAATAATGGCTTTTTATATTACCTTGACTGTTCAGTTGGTACTATTGTGGCCTCAATACCCACTTATATGGGCCGTCTTGGTGTTATGTGTCAGAACCCTTCTAACGCGGTCATTTGCGTAGGACACAATAATGGTGTTGTATCTATGTGGATACCTTCAGAAAAGTCGTTTGTTATTAAAATGTTTACACATCCCACAGCTATTACATCTATTGCTTGCGATAGAACAGGAAGGTACGTCTTTGAAAATGTATATTTTTTCATGAAGTTTAACCATTGCACTACAGTGTATTTCAAGTGCGTAATTAAACACCACGCCGATTGTAAATTCATTTCAACCTTATTACTTTTTCCAATAGTTTATTCATCTCGTAACAGTCCTTTTCATTTTTGAAGTTTCTTGTTTTATGTTATGATTCTAGAAACCTAAGCCCGATTGATTTTCGTGAAGTTACTTTCGCGAATGGCTTTAGATTTTAGTTTGTGTATTACCGATGTAAAGCTTAGTGTCTATTGTAGATGTCTGCTTTGAAAAATTTCATTTCGTCATTTAAAGGGAGTAGCGCCACATCAAATACTGAACGAAAACTGGCTACTGTTATTCTCCACGGCACAATTTTATTTATATTTAAAATTGTATTTTGGTATCGCCCACGTGCTTCCAATTTCATTTTTACAGTTGTAATTATACCCAGACTTACAACTTTGATTATGTTGCCAGCCCTCATTTGTCCTTGGTCTATGGAATCTTTAATTAACTGCTAGATTGGCCAGGTCAGTCACTCGAGAATAGCTTAACCACTTCTATGTTTCTTAAAGCATTCCTAAATCCTAGTTTCTCCACAAAGTATTACTGCAACCAATGTTTCTTTCAACTGCACTTTCTCTACTGTTTAGTAGATATATGTTTGCATAGTTCGTGATTTTTTCTGATTTCGTTTTCTCAGCTATTTGGCAACCTGTGGAATCGATCGAAAACTTAAGATTTGGGATCTGAGGTCTACGTATGACCCTCTTTCAGAAATATTGTTGCCTATGTCAGCCTCAACAATCGATTTCAGCCAGCGTGGTTTATTAGCTCTTGGTGCTGCTAATACCATACAAGTATGCATATTTCACTATGAGTTAGTTTGTCAATTAATTTAAAATTATCACACTAGGCAGCTGTTTCGGGACATATCACTCAATATTGCAATTTACCTACTTTCCTCATTTTCATTCGAATCTTCCCTAAATATTACCCTAGAGATATCACTTTCTTTGTCTAGTTTTTCTGCGACCGATCACTTATTCAGAGCCCTATGTATAGCTGATTTAGCTATATTTGATTTAAAAAAAGCAAGATAAAATGTCTTATGGAAAGAACGCATTGAGTTACAGTACAGAAGTGCTCGAATTAAGCACGCCTACTACACAAGTTTGCTCTATTACCTTGAAATAAAATGAATTTGATCCTGTCTTCAAAGCATTGTTGTATATGGTTAAACCACTGAGTGATGCTGGTACTGAGCAAAGAGTACCAGGTTATGGCTGTAAATTCATTAATTAAGTTGTGAAACTTCATCGACTCAGGTTATTTGAATAAATGCCTAGCCTGTCCCTCCACTACTCCACTGTTCTAACTAGCATATCTATAATTAGTATAGTGGAGGTGAACTGGTCATGGCATAATGTTGCTGTATGAAATTATTGACTGCATTTCGAATTATCCGCCTGTAGCTCTTCTAGGGTTACTGCCGGTCCCAAGCCCGAATAATTGAGGAGGGTTGGGCAAGGGCCTAGCATTCCCATCCCTGAAAACATAAGCTTGCTAAAAAAACACTAACCAGATTAAGCAGACTAAGCCATTTAAACTCTGACCTTGGAGTAAAAGGAATGATAATGATGCCTCATGTTGAAAGCCAAGATTCTTCGGAAGTCATGAGGCCGATGCCACTTCTAACAACTAGAGCAGAAATTTTTATAGGTACATGGAATGTTCGGATGATGTGGTAGATTGGGAAAACTAATCAAATAGCTGCAGATATAAAGAGATACAACTTGACAGTGCTCGAAATCCGTGAAACCCATTGGACTGAAACTACACGAAAACATCGGCTACAAGAAAAATGCTACTATACTCCGGCCACGAAGAGAAAAATCCTCCACACAACCAAGGAGTTGCTCTGATGCTGTACTTGTAGGATGGAAACAACATGGACCCAGGATCGTCAAAGTATCTTTCAAAACACTGAAGAAGGGGATTATAATGAATGCTTATCTAATGTTATGCACCCACCAACGATGGCGACGACGAAAACAAAGATCAGTTTTATGATAGGCTGCAACCAATTATAGCGAAGTGTCCAGGAAAGGATCTGACAATCCTGATAGGCGGACCTAAAAGCCAAAGTCGAAATGGGCAACACCGGATATAAAGATATCGTGGGACGACGGGGACTGGGAAAAGGAAATGAGAATGGTGAAAGATTTACAAATCTATGTGCTTTCAACAAAATGGTTATAGGTGGTACAATATTCCCACACAAACGCATACAATAAACTACATGAGTCCCACTAGATCATATTTTAAAGAATCGAATCGATCATATACACATCAATGAAAAATTCAGAAGATCAATGGAAAATGTGAGAACCAGGAGATCACCACCTAGTGGTTGTCAAAATGAAACTGAAGCTAAAGAAGCAATGGACAACTGGATTAACAGCATTACAATGGTTCAATACAGCCTTTCTCCAAGATATTGACAAGGTCAAGGAATTCAAAATAGCTCTCAACAACAGGTTCCTAGCCTTACAAGAACTACTGAAAGAAGAGGAAACTACTATGGATGACAACTGGAAAGGGATCAAGAAAGCGCTAACTTCGACGTGTCAGGATGTTTTGGGCCGCAAGAACCACCATTGTAAGGAATAAATCCCCACTGAGACCCTAAGCAAAATTCAACAACGAGGAACATGAAGATAGAAATCAATAAAAGCCGAACAAGAACAGAGAAAATCAAGGCACAAACTGAATATACAGAAGCAAATAAGCAAGTAAAGAAGAGCATTTGAGCCGACAAACAGAAATGTGTCGAAGACCTTGCAACGACAGCAAAAAAAACTTCAAGAGAAGGAAATATGAAACAGCTATGTGACACAACGAAGAAACTAGCAGGCAAATATAGTAAATCAGAGCGACCGGTCAAGAACAAAGAAGGCAAGCCAATCACCAAGATTCAAGAACAAAGAATAGAAGGATTGAAGGCTTTGAGTAACCAGCTCCACTGAACCCACTTGATATCGAAGCAGCATCTACAGATCTCCCGATAGATATCACTCCACCAACGATGGAAGAAATCGAGATGGCCATCAGACAGATCAAAAGTGCGGAAGCAGCAAGACGTGACAATATACCAGTCAAAGCATTCAAGTTAGATATAGACATAACGGCAAGGAAGCTCCTTGCTTTATTCAGCAGGATCTGGGAGGAAGAACAAGTGCCAGCAGACTGGAAAGAAGGACACCTTGTCAAGATACCAAAGAAAGGAGATTTGAGCAAATTTGAGAACCACAGAGGGATCACACTATTGTCAGTACCAGAAAAGGTCTTCAACAAAGTGTTGTTGAACATAATGAAAGATTTCGTGGATGCTCAACTTGGCGATCAACAGGCTGGTTTTCGTAAGGATCGGTGATGCACAGACCTCAAAGTCATACTCTTCAATCCAAACGTCAAGACAGTTCTGCTGTATGGAGCTGAAACGTAGAGAACTACTGCAATCATCATCAGAAAGGTACAAGTATTTATAAACAACTATCTACACAAGATACTAAATGTCCGTTGGCCGAAAACCAACAGCAACAGCCTACTTTAGGAGAGAACTAACTAACTTCCAGCCAAAGAGGAAATTAGGAAACGACGTTGAAAATGGATAGGACATACATTGCGGAAATCATCAGACTGCATCACTAGACAAGCATAAACTTGAAATCCTGTTGGGAAACGGAAAAGAGGAAGGCCAAAGAACACGCTGCATCGAGAATCGGAAGCAGATACCAAAAGGATGAACAGCAACTGGAAACAGCTGGAAAGGATTGCTGAGGACATTGTTCAATGGAAAATACTGGTAAGCGGTCTATGCTCCACTGTGAGGGGTAACGAGCGTAAGTATTTCGCATTAAGTTAGGAGAGGCTAACTTTATGTTAGGATAAGATTAATTTACCTCTAAAGCATTGGCCGTATGGTAGATGATATGTATATTACGTAGCTATACTATCTATGATTGTTTTCATATCTCCTATAAGGAAACAAGATTTTTGACGTAAGCCTTTATTTCTGTGAATCTTAGTATATGTATCCTTTATTTTACCTAATTCGTTCATAAACTGCTCTTTCCTCTTAACAGATTTTACGCGACCCACATGCTATTTCACCGACTAATACCTCAAAAATCTTTGAACCTATTTCACCTAATATTAACCAACGAATACTTTCCAATGCATATCTTTCTCACTATGCTATTCATCCAGTTCATCGTGTACGCTTTTGCCCTTACGAGGATGTTTTGGGAGTAGGTACTTCTGCGGGAATTTCATCTATTCTTTGTCCTGGAAGTGCTGAACCGAATTATGATGCGTTAGAAGAAAATCCTTTCGCTAATAAACGTTATAGACAAGAAAGAGAAGTTAAACGGCTTCTGGATAAGGTATTTCATGACCCATCTACATTTACATTTTTCGGAAAACTTTTTGCATTTATTTTAACAAAATATTTTACTGCTTGTCTGTTGAAATGTTGGGTTGCAGTCTAGAAATCCGAATTCAAAGATTTTCCGATAATTTTGTGTAGGTTTCTAGCAAACGTATATTTGATTTCATCAGAGTGAATGAACTTCGTGAAGACATCTGGCAACATCAGAAGGTCACGAACAGATGATGCAAATTACCAAGCGCATATTCATGCACTTGGCTTTAATCCGTATTCAATTTTTGAGGATTGGCGATATTGCCATTGTCCAGATAGATGTAGATGACGCAAGATTCGATTCACTAAGCCATTACTCCTTTCAAATAACTGGGAAATATTCTTTAGTGGAGCATTTATTCAGTCTACTGAATAGACTCGTTAAGTTTAAAGCGTTTTGTTTTTGTTAAAACATTCTAAATTTAGCGAATATGAAGTAACAACTTAAGAAAAATTAATAAGGTATCGTTTATGTCACAACTTTGGTCACTCTCTAATTAGCATTTTACCATGGGCTTAAATTTCGTCGGCTATTTCATTTTTTCTTGAAACTAGGAGAATTTTTTAGTTAGAGATCTGTTCCATGATTTTCTAACGAGCTGTAGTGCAACTATTCGTTATTCCCTAAAATTTCATACAGAGATGTAAATTCCTGTATTTGTATGGTTCTGCGCCAGCAAATAATTATTTTTCTTCCTGTTTTTTACGGTTTATCTTTTATTCTACCTTATTCGTCAATCCGTGAAGAATATGTATGTTCATATGGATATTCTACCCTAGAATTCCAGAAGGCAAATTTTATGTGTCGTGATATTTGGAACAAATACACTTGAATAATAAGTAGAAATAGTCACATATTGATTACAAATCCTTGAAGAGGTAGCTCCGTAGTTGAATGACTCAGTTTTGAGTCACTATGCCTCAAGTGCGAGTCCCACTTACTTCCGTTTGTGCAAGCAAATGATATTATTACCCTCATTCTTAGAGGGTGACTCAAAGCCAAGTATACAGTATATGGAACAAAGTTTAAGCTAATGATGTGTTTGTCATAAGATTGGGGCTTTAACCGCTGTACATCAATTTAACTTGTAATAAAACTGATTATGACACCACAGATTCCTACAGATGGTTGAGTAAGGTCTTAAAGAACATGCAGATAGTATCTTAAACACATTATGACCTTCAGCTATGACATTTTACCGATTTGCGTGTATTCTATCTGATAGAATAATATTGTCAAAGTACCGCTTGTTGTATTATTACGGATAGATCCCATATACAATGATTTCAATAAAATCAATTGTTGGTGAAGTTCGTCGTGAAGATCTCTTAGAGGAATGGGAGAAGAAGAAAGTTGCTCTGGTAAGTAAATTCATTCTTGTTAATTTTAAGCTAATTTTTGCACAGTAACTATGTGTTGCTGGTTGGGCTGATTTTTCTATTTGGTCACTGAGTCTTTGTGATTCTATGTGCAATCTGTAAGTTAGGCACATGACTTCAGATAATGATAATTTTATTGATGAAATTATTAATCGTCATCAACTGATGTGGTTGAAGCATTACGTATTCCCATCTACTGCTTAAGTTGTTGCGTGTTTTTGGTGTAGGAATAGGTAGATAAAAAGCTAGGAGCAACCAAACTAAAATGTAGTCGGTAAAGTCAATAATTATTGGTCTGAACTATTATTGAACATTAAGATGATCTGCTTGGAGTCTGCAAAGGACAGCGTAGCTCAAAGCTGGTTAGAGCGGAGTAGATGAATTCACTTTTTATCCTGTGAATCCTGAACCTCAAAAATATTTTGCGCTTTTTGTTCCATAAACTTATGTTTCTTGAATCATGTGTATTCAATATCTGTTTTGCTGCTACTCATACTACTAGTACAACTGTTCTGGTACTCATCTTAATAATTGCATCACTGTACTTATGTAGTTTAGTAACTTATAGAATGCTTATATCAAGCTATTTAAATTCTTAGTTTAGAGGGTTTTGTGGAAACTGTTTAACTTAATGGTTCATACTACGGATTGGCTGTTGCTGGAAAAACCAAAAAGGACTAGGCATCTGGCTCCACTCAAGTTAGAAGCCAGGACGTTTGCTTCTCGAGGCTACTTAGTCAGATTACTTAGTCGGCACCTAACGATTCACACTTTAAACTCACGATGTTTTGTGCGACCGCAACTGTTGTCATCTGGAGCAGCTTCCACACTCCAACTATGGTCAGACTTCACTGCCTCAGTGTTTCCTCATTTTCGTTTGTTGTCTAATTCAAGTCAATCCATTATATCAGATTAAAATTCTACAATCTCCACATCATCGAGGCATAAACATATTTAGGTTCGTAACAGTCCATAAGAATGAAGATTGATATATTTTACCTTGATTTTTTGCTGTCATTTTAGTTGGGACAAATTCCGAAAGTGGATGCTCCTATCATTAAGCGAAATAAACAGAAAGGTCGTTCAAAACCTGGTCGTATTGAGGCAAAGAAACAAAATATTCGTTTTGAGCGTAAAATGTTTACTATCAAAGAAGTGTTGGGTGTAAGCGAAGCAAAGGAAAAGCTGGAACGAAAAGCATCTTTTAAGAAAAACCATACAAGTACATTAACAAGACCAAGTGAAGCCTTAGTAACAAAGAAGAAACTAGCCAAGAAACGTACAAACACGGCTCTTGATGTGCTCATTCCACCAAAAGAGTTTTAGTTAATGCATCATTACTTTTTTAGTTGAGACCTCATATTCTCTAAGTACTCTTTAGTTTTCTACTGAATATTTCATTCAGTGAACATAGCATTTCTTTCGTTTTTAATTTTGTATGGTTGGTCACTTTGTTATTATAATTTGACAAAATAATGTTGTACAGCTGATACTGACACAGTACAAACAGAAAAGGCAATAAGACATTTTAGGTGTTTTATTTATGTATTGCACTAAGAAATTGTTCACACCACTAAACCATTACGTGTATGGTTTCTTTTTCTTGTTAATTTCCATGAGTAATTGAATCTAAATTCAGTGTTCATACATAATGGCTATTCTAAGAATCTTAGATAACATTTAATGAGTGTAATTGTTTAGTGTTAGTTCTAAACTGCTTTCCCAGACAATATTCAAGTATTGACACTACTCCTGAATTTTGTTATGACCTCACGAATGAGGTTACTTGCCAGTTATCTAGTTGTTTGGTGTCACGAATTGGCACGGGTTAGATAACTATTGAAAACTGGGAATTAACACTGGACTTCTGTATTGTTTTTAGCATAAGACTACTCAACAGGGTTCAATCAAGATTCCCGTACTGGGTCGGAATACCTGTCGATTGCCAGTTCCTGACTCCAAATAGCGACTAATTTGTGCCATATCTGTTAATTAGTTCAATTTATCACTGTTGTTCCTATTGTTTGTTTTATTTAATTTAGATTGTGACTGGCAAGTGGAACCCAGGACGCGCGTTTCGTCCTGTTTGAGACCTGTCGGCTGGACGCACAAGTGTGATTGTCTGACTCTAGTCTAGTGATAAAAGGTATATCCTCCCGATGAATCCCAAATAAGGCAAAATGCGCGTTTTTGATTCCACTTGTCAGTCACAATGCAACCTAAATAATAATTGTAAATAATCGCTATATCATGGCAATCCGCTCAGGATGCATATATAGCAATAGAGACGATCGTTTGATGTTCTGAACAAACTGCATTCAAGTCCTCGTATCTTAATTAGATGATAATGTTTTGTTGCATCGTAATTGGTTATGTTTTAATTTAAGGCCATTTAGATAAAATTAATCTGTAATATCTTTGTTTAATAAAAGCAGCTTTAAAGAAGATTTCGCTTGAAATTTCTGTTAACGCAGAAACTGTCATGTTTACTGACTCAATTTTGGAGCGGATATTAAGATGATTACTCAGTTTGGTTTATTCCTTAGATTATCTATATTATCGTTTCTTAGTGTAGCTGGTGTGTAGTATCGGTTGTTTTATTGACGAGTACAGATGTACGTACTAGGTTGTTTGCATCACATGGTACTTTTAAATTCTGTGTCATTTCATTAGCTGAGCTACTATGGTTAGATACGACATTATTAGTGTTTCTACGTATTATTTTCCTGGTGGTATAACCCATTGTGCAATAGGTTGTAATATTATATCAGGGTACATATAGGCTGGTGCTAGGTGTAATGGTCTTAAAGGTGGAGGTTAATCACTTATTTTTAGGACAGACTAAGTAGAGGAATATAAACCAGTCATCCTATAGAGAGGTAAGTTGTTCACCTTTGCTAAGGGTAAAACTAGATATCTCTTTCAATTAGTAACATATATGTATTTGAGCTATGTTCATATTAATTCGGTCTGTAATTATAACTTTCAATTCATTCCATATGGTATGTATCATTATCAGTAAGACACCACCATACAACGGGCTCATAGTTTGTAGCTAAGATTAATTATGCCGTGTGTAATCGTATACCAAAGTTAATCTAAATGCATTATCAATTTAAGTTGTTCAATTCACACCTAAATGGAAGGTAATATTCAGAAGTAGAGTTCTATATTTGCTATTTTTATCCAATTGACTTGTTTCTGTGCCATCTAAAAAAACAGGTTTTCTTAGCATATCCGAAGGCGCTTACCAAATAATGACCTAGAAAAACGAAACAGAAATTTCAGTCTAATATATTTCTATTTTTCGTAACATGCACGTTAAGAAAAGTGCTCACGAAACCATCGATAGGCGGTTTTACATTTTGGGATGTATTACACAGTAAGGAGTCGACCATAAAGCTTCAAAAATTTGTTGAATACCATTCATTAGACTTAGAAATTTACTAGTTTTAATATACAAAGATTTAGTTTATTTCAACTCTGCATTCAATCAATCTGTATCTGTAACTTTACATGATTATATTGTTTGGTTCGTTTCACCGAATATGAAATAGGATGTAAGTTATCTACAGCATTGAAATTAAAACATGGCATCAGTTCATAAAGTCAATGACTGATGGTCTGAGACGCGTTGATATATACAGATTGCTTAGTTTGGTTATGCGTGGTTGTAACCAGTGACTGGCGACTGGATGACAAGAATAAAGATCGATCACAATGAGACAGGTTTATTCATTCCTTGTTTTTCCTTAAAATTATTGTATACCTTGCTTTCCGCCGTAAAATTCTCCCTGTATTATATTTTTTGTATGACCACAGTTGTTTCTTACTACCTTAAACGTAACTACTAATTCCACTAATTTGATCATTTTGTTGTGCATCTGTAGTGTGTCACTGAATCAATGCACATATTTCAGGTAATGTGCTATACATGCATGCATAAGTTTGGTTTGGGCTTCTACGCGTTACAGAATAATGGGCCGTATCATATGTTTCTATGTATTCACATGATATGAATATTCCAATAATCTACAATATTCATTAATGTTACTGGATTTGGTAACTACAATCATATACCACAAAAATGGAAGAAGTTTGAACTTGAAGCAGATTAATAGGAGTTGCACTATAATATGTGGTACTCATCCACCCAATATTTTCAAAATTGACTGGAAATACATGACTCAGCATCAAAAATGTTGCAGATAACCTCAAAGTAAATTACAGCTGTCTCAAGCCGACCATCAGTTAATGAAAATAAATTAGGTGTAATATTGGAGAACAATTAAGACCATTAGATGCGAGATCTGCGATTAGTAAGAGACATACAGAAAACCAAATAATGAGAAAAGTAGAGAGATACTGTTATTGCGAGTGTAAAAATTAAACAAGTAACCTGGGAGGTTTACAAGAAAAAATAGATAAAAAGATTGTGACGAACAATAAATAGGCGTTACAGCATAGAACCCAGAGAATAACATTAAATGTTCTAAGTTACTGAGTATTATTAAGTAGTATAGTGATGAACAGATTTTATCCATTTGAAGCATACCGTCTCATCATCCAACCTTGAGCATATTCCGGGTATGTATTGAGAACGTTTTCGTAATGTGGGAATTCTTGTTAAAACAATAATAATAAAATGTGGCGAATAATCTTCATATTTAGTTTTTCGTTAAGACTCTAAACTAATAGAGATGCATCTTAGGTTTCCATCATCTATATTCGTCGTAGTGTCTCAATGAGGACAGCCATTCCGTGGTGTGGGGAACCAGAAAATGCCTACTTCTCTCTTAAATAGAACAGAACTGGTGTTCACCTTGTTCGCAATCATATCCACTTCTCTGATAATTTTTCTGTATTTACTTCCATCTGGCTTCATCTTCCTCATGTACTACCAGAATAGCACTAAATTACAGCAATAGTTATATATACAATTAAATAAAGCCAGAACGACAATATTAGCAGAAAATATTGCAGTTCGTTGCGTTTTCTGCACCTACATACACGCAATTAATTATAGTTGGTGTAACATGTAAGTGTCGTTATAAATTAAATGATGTAAATTGTCTTTCAAAAGATACACAAGAGATAAGATAAAGAGATTTCAATAAAGTATTTATGGATAAGAAGAGTGATAGTTCTAGAGACTGTCTGACATGGAATGATCACGTAATGCGCAAAGGTGTATTAATCAAAACAGGGACTAAACTGTTTTGATCACTAAGACATTCATAATTCGGTTACATAATATTACTAAGATTTCCGTAAAGAAAAAGACGTAGATGATAGACCTCCAACAAGTTGAATGTGACTTGGTTACACAGTGGTAAATGAAGATAAGGGTAATTAGGAAGTAAAATTGAAGAGTGAGTAACGTTCGTGAATAAATGACTGGGAAAACACAAAAGTGGTAGTCATTGGTCTAATCAATTATCAAGGTGATCGTAGATACATCAATGATCTCTTTTGAATATATAGGTCGGGTTCCAGTGATGGCTCCGACAGATCTTAATACTGAAGAATCGTCTTGTTTATTAATTATTTTACAAGTATCAGTTATATATCATTACCAAGGTTAACTTTGATAATTTCAAATAAATTGAGCATTGAATAGGTTGTCAATAAAACGAGTGATATATATTTGTAAAATTCTAATGAGTAGAAATTAAAATTTCTAACGTTTCACGGTTTAGTGAAAGTCGCTTCTTCCGAGAAATGAATAACCGAATTGAATTGATACAAGATTATATAATACAATGGAACAAATCAGAATCAAAATAAGTTCGTACAATCAAAATTGCGAGTTTCGATCATGCCATGTCAAGTGATTTGGGTCAAGGTGGTTTGATGTGAGACATGTATGCATCCATATGTTAGTGTGATGTGAAAGGAAATTATGTAAAAATGTGAAAATAAAATTGTATGTATGTTCATGTTCGATTGTATTATTTAATCTTGTATTAATTTAATTCAGTTATTCATTTCACTGAAGATGTGACTTGCACTAAGCTGCGAAATGTCAGAAATTTTAATTTCTACTCATTGAAATTTTACAAATATATGCTTCACTCATTTTATAAGTATCAATTATGTTTACTTCATGTCAAGTGTCTAGTAGATGTCTTAGAATTGTACTGCGTAAAATGTTCGGCCTTCTGAGACTTGCTCTCAGAAAAACGTGAAAACACTTGTCTTTCTGTCCTTTCAGTGTACCTGCTTTGTTAAGTACACGTGAATTGATAAATGAATTTAAAGTTGACATTTTACAGGTATTAACATCTCTTGTTTGTTATATCGATCATCGTGATGCATATGCTGAGGCCAGTTCCGCAAGAGGAAATGTGTAACTTATGACTGTTTTCAGTTGATTATCAATTGTCGTTGCTACCTAATCGCATGTGGATGTTATTCTGATGAATACAGGTTTGTAGTCTGGTTAATTGTCTCTTCTACTTAACTGATGCAGAGAACGCAACGATCTACAATATTTTCTACTAATATTGTCGTTCGGGCATTATTTAAACTTGGTTATATTCATGTTCATTATATCGATGATGATATCTATCGTTACTGGTAATGCGCTACTTAACAAAAGCTTTTATTACACAATTCATATTAATTATGCTGAGTCAACTGCTACATTTTCAATTTATATTATTAAACCTTGTTATAATCTAGCTTAATGATTGGGACGACTAGTTTAGTTCGTCAAATGAGGACACTCAGTTTTATCTTTACTCTGACACTAATAAATCTGTTAACACTCATTGAAGTTATTTAAATGAGACAACGTCATACCATACTCTTGAAATATAAAATGTTGGTTTAATAGGCGTAGTAGGCAGGTAACACTACTTATTCTAGTTTTCGTACTAGTTGGCATTAAACTCCATATGACATCTACAAACTTTGAGGAGACGATACTCCAAAGTGAAGCACTGTTTTATAGTACTAGTACTAGTGAGCAGCTGGAGGTGCGACTTATCTCTCTTTCGAATGAAATATACAGACATAATAATGGTTTCTACTATTAATAATCAAACATTCATATTATTGATTTGTACAAAAGAATTTGTGTTATAATTTATATGTTTTATGTGAATAAAATGAAAGCGATGCAACAAAAAATTCATTTAATGTTCATTTAGATGTTGGTTCAATTTTTAACAATCTTCTTGTTTTAATTCATCCTTAAAATTGTTCTTCACAAGTTATGATAACACATAAGGCAAGTGCAACTATACATAACCAGAATAATGCAAAATTCCATGCAGAGGGATTCATTGCATTTATTGAATATTTCTTAAAATCATTATTCCAATGTGAATAATGTACAACAAATGACAAAAGGAAACATACTACTGAAAAAAAAGAAAAGATATTGATTTTTATTGATTATTTAAAACGATAGGCAGTAATTCAGTTTGGGACAACCACTCATTCATCACCACAATATAAGCCATTAGATTGTAATCCAATGGTTCTAATCAGTTTTAGATCTTAGTGTGCTTGTCATCGACTTACAAAAATGATATGTAATTCACTAAAAATGATGTGACTGAACTCAGTTGATCAAGGCATTTTACCCGAACTCCAAAGGATTTTTCGAAATTAGTTATTAGTGAGGATATGGTTTTTATAACCAAGCCAAAATTTTTGAGTTTGATTCCTAGTGGAGTCGTTTATTCTTCTTAAAACAAAGACACATCTCTGAATCAAAGTCCTTGTGCTCGTCTACATCTTTTCAGGATGTATAACATCCAGAATTGTATAACGTATATTGGCCTCATATCTTGAAAATCAGTGTACTACTGGGAAAGCCTATAAAGTCCTGATATCTTTATACTTTTTGTCCAACTTAGTGATTTAGGGAACTCAGTATTTTAAGTGGATAACTTTATAGCATTTGAAGCAAAGAGTATTTAATTCTCCAAGTGAGTATAAACACTGGTATGAAAGTTCACTTAGCTGATGTATCCTAAATGGGGCTAAACATACCTGTAAGATTCGATTATTAGTAACAACCTAATTAAACTAAAATATCTGAAGTTAGTTCGTGTCTAGGCAGTCCTCTCAAGATGCACTGGTAGCAACTTGGAATAACAAACTCTTACTCGTGCAAAATATAATGTTTATAAAATTCCTGAAAAGGTTCGATGATTACTGTCATCACTGATATGTCGAAAGTAAATTGTAGAAAGAACCACTGAACATCCATAGAACACTGGGTAGCCGTTTATACTTTGAGACTTTCCATCTATGAACATTCATCGACGATTATGGAGTTCAATTCAAGGCCTTGATAACTGATATAAAGAGCATTTCAAAATTCAGTAAATTGATGACATAAACTCATTACTTTCCAATATTTTAAGGAATTTAGTCTCACTAATCCAGCTAACTCTGTTGATTATGGCTTCTTATTGAAAAGCTCACGAAAGTGTTGTTAAAGTAAGTCAGTGATGAGAAAACTAAATGTAATGAAATTGCTTACTAATAAACGTTTTACAGTAAAGTTATCCACAATGTTATCTATACTCGTTAAAACTGTATCCCACCCAGTATTTTTGGTTATTTTTCTGTTCATTTAGTAGGATCAAGTACTGAATATAGAGTATAATTTTGATTACATATTTCGTTTTAATCTCCATATTGTATGCTTTTCATCAATCATGTTGTGATGTTTCATATTGAACACCTTCATAGTAAACTGTTGTGGATAACTTTAGTCGAAATAGCACATTAATGCCTTATTACTCACTTACTTACTTACTTACTTACCGGATAACACAGTACAAATTGTTACAGTCACTAGTAAAATGGATGATTTCTTGTATGATGTAAAGGATGCAAAAATGAATAGAATAAATGCAGCTAATAACAGTAGTAAACCCACTAAGCTGGATGAAATATAAATAATTTCCGATACACTTTTCTCTTCCGCTACAAGAAAGAATGTAAACAAAAAACATTAAAAAACTATTGATGTTCACTTGAGAAAAATATTCTATGGCTTTAGATAGACAATATGACAACTATTTGAATTTAAACTTTGTGCTAACTGATACTCGTCAACCAGAAGTACTTCAAGTCTTTTTAGAATATGAACTACGCCAAACATCATTTAAATTAAAATCTGAGACATAAGATTATATCATTTCTAAAGAATGAGCAAATATACCTTTAGTCACAAATCAGCAATCAATATAAACATCTTAATCATACAATGAGTCAATCATAAGTGAAATTGCTTGGTACTGACGTCTGATGCTGCAAATCTAGTTGATTCCTGATCGTGTTAGAGATAGCATCGATCCCGTGAAGAATGTAGATAGACCTTGTTGACAAGTACTGACTGACACATAACTTAGATCAAGTAAAGTTTTCTATCGAGTAGTTCTCATCACATAACATCAAAAGACATAAGTTATAATGAATATATGATTATAATTCTGTCAATTCATCCGATGAGTTTAAAACACATTAATTTGTAGAATGAACGACAGATTTATTCTTTCTTTTGAAGTTCATAAAAGTTAGCGTACAGAAGCAAAGGTGAACGTTATTCTTTGCAAATCTTCAAGGTCTGTCTTAGTAATCAGAAATAACTTCAAAATTGGGATAACCACCGTTTAATTTAAATGTTTTTCATGCCAAATGTATGGTTGCTGTAAATAGCGTGTACTGCTGCCATTGGTTTGATTTGTAATTTTTTTGATGACAACAAATTTATTAGGAGGTCTTTTGTGTTAATTACATGTTTCTTTGCACGTGTCAAGATTTAGCGAGAGGACATCGCATATATAGTAAGTATAACAACCAACATAGCCTAATCTGTGTTGAAGTGAATGGGAATATTTCCTATATTCTATCTAAATCACCTTGAAGAGTGATAGTTCTGTAGAACACTTGCATTCAGTGCTACTTTGGAATCCTTTACTATTCTCCTGTCATATCAGGGTGATAAGCGTGAACGAGGATATTAATCCGTGATGTTTCATCAGATTTATCATTACTGGACAAAACGTTGTTTTATTTTTGTATATTTTTTATAATATTTGTGGACAAATTCCAAAATGTTAATTATATTCTTTTATTCCCTTTCGATTACCTCCTTCCAACGAAATAGATTTCAGAGTTCTTATTGATAAATTTAACCTTTATCCTAAATAAAAGTAATGTAGGGGCCACAACCCCCCCCCCCATGAGTTTAGCTGTTTTTACATTGTGCATTTCTCTGTTAGTATAAACGTATAAAGGTATGATCGGACTTCTTTAAAAAAACGCTTTCTATGGGGTTGGCTGTACTTTTGATCGCTTGCTGGATACATCTGGTTCCAAATATTTTCTCATCTAATTATTCATATTAAATACTTAATTCTTGTCCATCCAATTATCTGTATATGTGCGTGAAGTTAAATTGATATACAAGGGTTTATATACGTACAGGATATATGTCTAACCGAACCTAATGCAACTGCCATCGAAGATCAACACTTCTTTTAACTAAGTGTTCTACATTGGTTTATTTAATGTAAGCTCATAGCTACATCAACACTTAAAGGTTTCATCTGTGCACACGTCAGAGAAATGACACTACTGAATCAAAGTGAAATTATCTACTCGAGTTTGTTAGTTTTTAGTAAAGTACTAGATTAAGAATTCTGTTCACATTTCTTTCACTTTAACAGTCTTAAGATAGTAGCTCATTCTGTTTATTTTACTTTCAAAGCGAAGTCTACATGAAACAGTGTTAAGTAGTTTGGTAAATATTTTGAAGAAAATTATTTTATTGATAACAAAGTGGTATCCACATATCTAAACCAAATACTTAGTCTAACGATATTCGTAAACGTATATGATTCTAAATAAGTCATAAATACAGTTATTACAATCAAAGATAAGAGGAATCTATGTGATACCCCTTTAGTTAGTTTGTGTAGAATCCCTTTAAAAGTGTAAAGAGTTGAATGCTAGAAACATCGACAGATTCAATTATTAAACTGATGCCTAGAGAACATCGGTTAGATAATGCATAATAATTCTCTAGTAACTCATTATTAGTGTCTGGGCTTATATCAAATACAAAAATACTATGTAAAGATACAACTTCAAAGTCTACAATCGTTTTGTTTTCTACGATTATTTCTTATTTATTTTATTCAAAATCATGTATATCTTTGACAATATTGTGTAAATCTCCTTGTTTCAGTATTTTACTTCACTATTTAGAGTGAGTTAAAGTATAAGTTGGAGTGTTAATAAAACCACCTACGAGTGTCAATGAGATACAACGTTTATGAACTATAGAAATAAAAGTCGTACATGATTCTCTACATAAAGTAAACAATAATGAAATACTAATGGATGACTATCACCAATTTAACTTTATTTTTTTACAAGTGAATAATTTAAGTTAATCATGGTATAGGATTCCAAGTTTAATGGGGTCATATTTATGAACAACTAAAATATCCCATATGTAAACGTTGAATACCTCCTGATTAATAATGATTACCTATTAAAAAATATGAAATATCCGAAAGTACTGTAAGATAACTAAATGAAATTCTTATTATATTGTGTATATTAGTCACAGATTGATATCGGTTAAATACCATCAAAATCGATGAGCACTTGGTAGCTGTTTCGTCCAATACAAACAACAAAATTAACCAATCTCAATAAAACAATCACAAATTAACTATAATTATCAACTATCTAGTGACTAACTTCAAAATGTTCTTGAAGTCCCGGCGAGAATTAGTGACTGATAGAATTCAAACTTATTAGGAGTAAAAAAGCTATCATCAGTGATAATAGATAATCATCGTACTCTAACACAAATTAATGAAACACTGGTTAAGTGGCACAAATGGTCAAGTGTTCTCGACTAAGCCTAAATGTCCTACGTTGAGTTGAATGGAGACATACTTCTGTGTAGTTTTATACTAAGACGGAACAGCTATTCAGTACTCCTTATCTTTTACTGATATCAAACTAGCAATGATCCATGATGAATATAAACAATAAAATTAATTTATATATAGTTACAGTATTACCTGGAATCATAATTATAATTATTACTTCGGTAACTTACCTGTTATTCTATTATTCTTTGCTATTGATATAATACACAAAATAATATTCAAGACAAATAAATACGTTAAAACTAATTTAATTGGTGTTGTATATTTCATAAGTAAACAATTAATTAATAGTAATAAATAACAATAACTTATTAATAATAAATGTATTTTACAAATGTGAAATGATATTCACTAACTTATTTATTATCATGTAAACATGATCAAATATGCTGTTGGTGTACTGATTTAATTACGCAATTGAATTCAGATTGTTTAAAAAGAAAAAAAAAAAGAGACCAATTTGCACATAACTAATTAATTCTATGTGATTCAATGGAAAGAAAAGAGATGGAGTATATGTTTTATGAATATCTATGCATGTGTATTCTATTCAATGATCAATAATTCAATAATATACTCTTTTGATACAATTTATCAATTAAAAAGAGCATTCATAGAATCAACTATTAGATAGTAACCAATAAGTAATTTCATTGAATGAGAAATCGATAGTAAAAGAAAACAAAAATCAGTCAAAAAAAAAAAAAAATAAAGCGAGTATCTCTTCTCATTTTAATCTATTGTATTAGTATAAAACAGATGAGAAGTTGTGATTAATGAAGTTTAGACTTACAGGAGTGAAATAGTTATCATCGATGACAATAAATCATTATCAGTCTATGTTACTAATTGATGGAAATGGGAAATCTGCTATTCGATGCTACTTCAATAGTCCAAATGGTTAAGCGTTCACTGTGAGATCTGAAGGTCCTAAATTGAATTCCTTATTGAAGTCAAGATTAAACACTCTGCTGACGAGTGAAACAGCTATATAATGCTCCCTGGTTTTCAGTGATACCCAACCAATGTCAGTCTATGACAAACACAATCAACCAGGAAGATAACCTGTTGCATAATAAAATTTTATATCCTAGATTACTGATCAAAATCAGTTAATCTGTGAATGAGGTGGTAATTCAAAGTTGAAAGTGTATAAACTTGTCATGATATTTCTGTCGAATTAAATCAAAAAATTAAAATAAACTATTGCAAAAAATAGTATACATAACTGACTGTTTCGTATAACTTCCAGTTCAGAATACATTTTAATATTAAGTGGTTTTAGGCGCTTGATTTAGATTTAATGTCAGTTGATAATCATTTGTAAGATAATACCTGTAATGTTGAGGGAATTGATGCTTAAGTCTTTTGAATTTTAAGTTGATTCGTGTATGCTAGCGACTAGACATTTAGTTGTTTATGTTTATCATAGATTAATATTGACTGAATACCACTGAAAACCAACCAACACTGGATAGCTTTTCTGTCATCTGCATTTCGCAAAGTCGATTCTACCAAGGAATCCAACCCAATGCATTCAAGTCTCACAGCAAATACTTAAACGTGAGGGCCACTTGGTCAGCGAATAATGGTAGAATTATTGCGTTGGATTCCTGGTTGGTTATTGAAGCGCACTGCCGATAAGTTCAATACTAAAATAAAACATCTATGGTCTGCCAGTTCCCAGTTTTTTATTGCAACTGACTGCATCAACTCTTTGAATTGCACCACTATTAGCGATCATACTTCTTGAGAAAAGTCAACTGGAATTAAGTGTTTTTTCTTTGTAAAATTCTATTGATTCTAGTTTTTAAACAAGTTGTAAGTGAACTCGACGACTGCATAATGATGATATTAACAAATAACTCAATGAAACTTTCATTATCAGGCATGTTACCAAATCATCACAAGAATGTTTGAATTTCAGTTTATGTGAATTCTGAGTAAATTGACCCCCTCGATAAAGCTTAAGTTAACATAGAGGCATCTTAAACTGACTTTTAGACACTACAGTAATCCAGCAAGTTACAAGGTAATTTAAATGTAATAAGGAATCACTTGAGCTAAAACTCACATACACGAAACTCAACACATTTGAACAGCATAACAATATGTCGAATAAACAAAAGCTTTGTAGACCATGCCTTTGTGATATGAATATTCAGGGCTTTGGTTATCCAGTATAATGTTACTTGAGGATTAAAGGGATCTTGAGCTATTCTCAAAACATCTACAATACTTAATCAGTTTAGCAATTAGTGTAAACTTTAGAAATTCGAATATTTAAATTAGCCAGTCTACCGCTCGACTTCATTAACCAGTTTTATTAAACAAGAAGATAGTCATTGTGAATGAAAATTTCATCATCAAAGTGATTATTATTAAGAATGGTATATAGATTTTCCATAATAAATATGATTATTCAAGCTATCTATTGGTTTTTCTTTCCAGTTTGTTAATAAACAAAACTCAACTTGTCCATATAACAGCCGTTTACTGAAACCATTTATAGACGAGTAAATAGTCTTTTATACTTCCTTATATCAACTCTATTTAAGGTTTAGCGTTATGGTTATTAATATGGTTCAGGTATGAAGTTGAGTCAAGTTCGAATTACGGTTAGTTAGGTTTGGTTTAGAAATAGTATTGATCTGTTAGTTGAATACCGTCTACTTGACAAGGACTTCATATCTGATACATATGACATTACAATGTTTATCTTTGATGTTATAAATTAGCTTTCTTTAATAATAGTTTAAATAATTATTACAAAAAAGTGATTTCACATTGTTATTGGATTTTATAGTTCGTTGCAGATTGGTTATAATGGTTATTCATTATTGATAGTTTGAAAATCATTCACGACTACCTCTATAAGTACAATGTAGATCATGTTGCCATGTAATTAGAATTCACGAAAACCAGGATTAACACATTCTCGATTGATTAGCCTAACAACATGCTAGATAATCAACGCCGTAATTTATACTACATTGACAATTTTGTTACAATTAATAATTACATTTTAATGTTTAGGCATTTGAATAATGTTGTAATGATGAATCATGCGAAAATACAATTCTGAATCATAATTATAACTTAACAGTGATGTTTTCAATGTAATTTATGATTTTGTTTTATTTATAACTAGGAGTGAGAATATGTCACAGTATGCGACTTTTAAGATTCACTTTATACTTGAAACTAATAGTAGTTTAGTAAGAGGAACAAAAAAAAATTCATTTGTTAATAAACCTGTTAATTGGATTCAGTAGATCACTGAAAACATGTTGTCATCTGAAACTGTGTTACTCTGTTCTTGTCTCAGTGTGAACATCAACACTATGATATACCCTAAAGAGAAAGAAACGTGAATTCTTGATTTAAATGCTAACTACATACCATAAAATCAGATTACTTCAACATAGTACTACATATAAATGGTCTTTCGAGTTGCATAGAAACTAATGTATTAGGCATTAACATCTATCATATTAACGTATTTATTTAAGCGTTTAGTGTTTGAGATTTGTACATACTCCTAATTGTAAGCTTTTATGCAACGAGTGTTATATCTTTATCCGTTAGCAAATTATTGTTAATTAAGCACAATTTTATCATTCTGTTTTCGTCTCGTGAACATGGTGATGTATTATTCAAACTGCGTAGTGGTCTGTTATTGATGCACATAATCATTTACATTTTGAGTAATGACGGCAGTAATAATATGAAGATAAATTGCTTTGTTCTATCATTTTCTAAATGGTGGATTGAGATAAGCGAATTCTGAATAGACCTGTTAGTATTAACATATCAAGTTAATGAGTAATGGGCTCCAGTCAAACTGGTACAAGTATAGTAGATCAAAGTTACCCTTCTAATCTCCATCATTCTCCGGCTGATGAATCTTTATTAATAAAACCCTCAGGATAATGCCGGTTATTCGAATGTCGTTAGTTATTGTAACGTTTGCCAATGACCGTGAAAATATTGCCATCGCTTTATTGTGACCAATTTGATATTCATGAAGTCCTTTATAATGTTGATCGAATTCTATCGGTTGAGTTGTAATTTGGTAACTGTTCTAAATGACTGGACATTACTGGCGATATGTAAAAATAAAAGGTAGGAAAATGTGACTGAAAACCTTGGACTTAGGCTTCGTGCTATTTGGCACTCGTCATCTAGGTGTATATTCTGTCTTTGTAGGAACTTACGTTCTCCTGTGAATTTAATCCCGGGTCACCCAGTTACACAGTCTGCGATAGTTGATACCTTCCATTTCTAGGTAATGCCAATGATATTAAATCAGTGAGACTAGTTGCTAAATTACAACTAGATCGATAGAATTGGATCAACATTATAAAGGACTTGATAATCATCAAACTGCTTACTACTCAATTGTCAGCCCACGTGTACACCTTAGTCGCAGCCTGAATGTTTTAATGTTGCAGCTACAGATTATGAAACCGAGTGACCAAGGATTGAACCTTTAGGAGATTATATGTCTCATCAAAGGTTGTAGGTAATCAGTGGTGACAAACCCTGAAGAGCAGGGAGCGTAGATCTGAGATTTTCCGTCGACTATCCTTCATACAACCTTCTGTGTTGTTATGAATTTCCCTAACCAAACACACATATAGTATAAGCATTAGCAATGAACTAAATTACTTCAACTGTCTTTTCATTACCTTAAAGATATTCAAATGATACATTTCTGTAAATTACATTTAACTGCTTGAATATTATGCAAGGTGGATCTGTTTCACAATTCAGTGTACATATCTCACCAACCCCTATGACTGTCACTGTTAACAACTGGTCATTAAACCAACTTATTCATTTAATTAAAAATCACTAATCGGTATAACGTCAGTCTATATCTAAATAGATCAACAGTAATATCTTAGACTGTAAAGCTGGATGATGCTGCAAAGCAAACCGATTCCTATAAAACTGAGTATCCTGTTGACTATTTCCTATCATTTAATATATAAACAGTTAGTTGAATTCCATATTAGCTAAAATGAAATAAGCAAGAAATCTAGTTTACCGAAACTGAAAATGGTGTGTTTAGATACATAATCATAGTGACATTGATGTATTGCAGAGGTTTTTGATAAGTCGACTAAACAGTCGTGTGTATATGTTAAGCTTAACGAATCGAGCGAGATAGAAAAACAAATATGACTGACTGATGCAACTGCACTACTCACTTAGCCTATGCGGTATTAAACGACGAAGAAAAATAAGAGTACTTAGCATTATGCCCCTCTGGTTAAATGCAAAAAATCAATTGATAATTCGAGGACTCCAGGTGAGTATGATCTCAGTAAGCTGAAGTAATGATAATAAACATCATTCAGTCTGATGAAATTCATTGTCATTATCTTATAACACAGAAAGTTTGATTTAGGAAAACAAGTAATATCCTAAATATACTTTGTAGATTAGTAAATGTTGACAAAGGGTGATAAAAAATATGGGAAGACGACAAATTTATGAGTACTTGATTTATAAAGTTCTATAAAGTAAAAATTCTCATTTTCACCACTTCACATCAATTTCTTCAACGACGAGTAAGCATTCGACAGCATGAATAGGAAAACATTAGGGAGTCTTCTTCGACATTATGGTGTATTCGAAAGTATAGTCAACATCATACGGAATTCTTACGACGGACTACACTGTGAAATCGTGCATAAAAAACAACTGGCAGATACATTCAAAGTGGAGACAGATATCAAACAGAGTTGCTTACTCGTTCTCTTTTTCTATTTGCTAGTGGTTGACTAGATCATGGAAACTACAACATTTCAAGGCATGCTCGGAATACAGTGGAGAACATCGATGCAACTAGATGACTTGAACTTTGTAGTTTACCTTATTCTTGTATCCCACAAAGTAACGAATGCAGGTAAAGACGGACAGTGTAACAACAGCCTCTACAGACAGCAGTAGACCTCAACATACACAAACAAGAAAGCCAACATCCTTCCATACGAAACAACCAACACCAAGCCAATCACACTCCACTTGATGAGAAACTCTGGAAAATGCGGAAACTTCCATGTATTTAAACATAGTTATCAAAAATAAACAGGGAGAATGTGATGCAAATGTGACGGTACGGATTGCCAAACCAAGGATAAAATGTCTACTATCGCAAAATATCTGGAACTCAAACCCAATGTCAGCCAACAATAAAGTCCAAATTTCAATACAAATGTGAGAACAGTTCTGTTGTATGGAGCTGCAACTTGCAAGCAGAACTACGAAAAGCATTTTTTAAATGACACGAGTATTTATAAACAGCTGTCTGTGTGAGATACTTCGAATTCGTTGGTTGGATACCATCAACAACAACCTTCTTTAACAGAGAACAAATTAACCGAAATCCAACCGAGAAAGAAATTATGAAAGGACGCTGGATGTAGATAGGTCACACGTTAAGGAAATCATCCAACTGTGTCACAAGATAAGCACCAACATGGAATCTTGAAGACGAAAAGACAAGAGAAATACCGGATAACACATTGCACTGTGAATTGAAGGTAGATATGAAAAGAGTATACAGTGATTTCAAAATACTGGTAAGTGAATTTGTTATGACGAGAGAAGAATTGGGGGGGGTGATTGGGTTGGATGGCCGAGTACCAAATTACTAGTGCCTAGTTGGTTATTGCGCGCCTGCCCTGTGCCCACTGAGTCCCAAGCCGAAATGAGAAGGAACACAAGCCAACCAGACAACACTAGCGAACTACCAATTTATTTACATAAATACATCGATTTTTATATCAGTTAATTTACAGTGAGTATTCATCAAGTGAAATTATCATCATTTAATTAATACAATGAAATACTGTCAAACTGTACTCAGGAGTAAGACTCACATTGAAATCAAATTAATGTAATGAAAGTCTACAAATGTAGCTTACAAAAAATCAATACAACATCTATCGTTTGATTTAATCAACCGTTGTATCTTTGGGGATTAGGAATCCCCAACAGAATTCCAGTACAGAGTTAGCAGTCGAATGGTTGTTGTGGCCTATGCTAAACGTGGGGTATCAGGTATTGATTTATTTATTTTAAGATTCCCCTTGTGACACGTAATAAAAAGTCAGATAGAAGGGAGAAAGATTTATTTACATTTAGTTTTTCATTCGTGTACTGTATATATATATATATATATATATATATATATATATATATATATATATATATATATATACAAGTTTTGCACTACGGGAGTTGTATCTAATGTGTCATAGTGTTACATAATGGCAACGATTACAATTTTGAGTTGTTTGAGCAAGTGTTTACAGACGAGATATCGAACGATTAATGCTAGAGAATTAACGCCACTGCAGTAATAAAAAGTTAAAGTATGATTTACCAGATTGCATAATAATTAATAAGTGAAATTGCAACGTACTTTTTGAAAGCAAATTAATTAACTAAGTTTGTTACATAAGACTTCAGATACGAAAATTAAAACTAACAAAGCACATAAGAAATCGAATTAAGTGAAGTATAATTATATATATGATACTCATAGATGAGTGTGAAATCTATGGAATAGGCACGAATACATAAGGTACCTTGTCTACCATCTTTCCAAATATTTCAACGAGTTACCTTTTAATTTTTCTTAATTAATCAGTGATTCCGCCAAATCGTGTTATATTTTCACAAGCTTAAATAAAAGATCTAAAATTCATCGTGTAGAATAATACAGTGCAATTCTAGCGGAGACATCTTAGTGACTGGCAATACGCATTGAAAAGAATAAATGTTCGTCAAATGCCTACTCAGAATTCTTAGTCTTAACAACAGACCACTTCTTGGAAAAGTAGACTATCTCATAATTTATCCGTGGTCTAAACAAATAACGTAACCATGGTTTAACTACAGTTTCGGAATATCAGCTACACGAGTTAAATACTGAAAATTTGGTGTGACTAGCTGGTCTGAAGATTTTTCGTTAGAATCTTCCCAGTACTATGGAGAAAAAAGGTGGCCTAACTACCCGTATTAACATGAACTGGTGTAAATCCAATCGTGTTTGCTTAGGGTTTTAATATGATTATACTGACTGCCTGACAATAAGGCTGCATTCAAAACACTGAAATAGATGTTCTATTCCATTTTACTGATAGGTTCATTTAGTTTATTACGACTGCTCAATAAATCTCCTTCAGTCGCATATGGTGGCTTTAATTCATCCGGTTACACTTTTCTTTCATTTGTAAGTCACTAAAACCTAGTACATTTTCCAACTCACTAAAATGCTTTTCTCGACTTTGTTTTATGTCATTGATATAGGATAATTCGGAACTTGCTAACGAGCTCCTCTTTTAAATTCTAATCACTGTATCATTCGTGACCTGTCAAAATTTATGGTGAACTTGGAAACTTGTCAATTTCTTATTTGATTATGAGAGTTAGGTATATAAACTACTTGAAGAAAAATATTCATGAAGTGAACATCATGTATTGACTGACTAACAGGGACCAATATACTAATAAATAATTGGAAGTCACTACCGATGCCATCATTTCTTATCATGAGATCTGCTATGACTTTGTTATCCAAAGGAAACGAGTTCTATGAAATTTGACGAGCTTATCTCTCCACATTTTTAATGACTAAGGAGTAAAATGGAAAGCCACTACATGGATAAGGATTATACTGAAGTTAAAATGTTAAATGACTTCGTATGTGTTACGTCTCGTACCGCTTGACTAGTCGCGGACTACCTTAGCACCCCGAACGCTTGAACCCTCCCGGTCGCAAAATCAGAAGACAGAAGACGGGTAGACAGGAACTTTATTCCAGTGAGATGGAAAGAGTAAGTTAGGTACAAAATATTCGTGTATTTATAGTTTTCTGAACAACAAAAATCAGTGTTATAATCCATCCAATCCGAATTAAGAAGTTTCAACTGTTATCCAATCAGAACGTGCCACGTCAAGATTCTGGAATGTTCTATCGAACAGTGATTGGATGGAATGTTTTCGGTTCCTTCAAGGGATCTGGAGGCTTCGTTGAGTTTTCTGGGAGCCATTCCAGCAGTATGTTAGCAAGTTTAAAGCTTGAAATCAAAGTATGCTTAGATTGCTTTGATTTTTGAAAATTACCCAAAGAGCTTACGAATACTAAAGGGACTAAAAGGAACACTCACATCGATACTTATTCCCTAAACTAGCCTCTCCTAACTCACATATCTGATCTAACACCCTCTGTCCCTCCTCCCCTAAGTTCGAAGGAAGACTGTATTCTCGTATAAGTGTTCGAAGGCGATTAGGCTTTCACGAGGTGCAGGGCATGATGACATTCTAAAATTTCTTATTAAGGAGTGTAATAATGTTCTTGTCAACCACTAACTGGTATCTTCAGTGAGTCTGTTTTACGAATATTATACCAACAGTATGGAATAATATAAAATAATGCGTTTATCAATGAACGCGTCAACTGGTGAGAATGTTAAGTTTAGGCTCAGAGTCATAACATCTTATTATCCCAAACCATAAGAAAAACAATAACAACGTAAGCTACAGCCTTTGCTAAAAGAGCATATCGATGCTTATTAATTTGCATGCAAATGCAGTAGAAGCATACTGGTTTCAGCAGTTGTCTTACATCACAATATAGTGTATAGTTTGGAAAAGACAAAATTGCGTACTCCCATTATACTTCCGTCTTTAGTTTTGTCCCAAAGCCCTTAATATTAAGCGAAATTTGCAAGTAATAACACAAGCAGCTTGATTAACAACTGGATGTTTTTTTACTGTGGGTGAACATTATACTGTGTGTAAGGAAGAATGCTTTACTCATCTATTAACAAAAGTTAGTGTACCTGATGGTTTGGTTCTTGCACCTTTTATTTCCTAATTTTTCTTCTTTGACCTTCCTAAGAAAAATGACTTTGTTAAATATGCAGATGATCCACTATTTACATAGCTATTTTCATTCTCCTTCAGTTATTTTGAAATAAATAGTTTCTTAGAAATTGTTGAAGGTTGTATATTGCAATGGTCTTACACTTAATCCTCTTAAGTATTAGATTGTCAGTCTAAGACATGAAAAGGCTTTAACACCCTTATGAATTTGCATAACTTTCGTACCATTCGAGATTCTGTAATAATGACTACACTTTATGTCACTCAACCTGGTGCAGCTTTAACACTTGATCCATATTGGTCTTCATATGTTTAGTCGTTACCAAGAAACTTCTAATAGTTTAGTTTATTATGTAAGGAGACTAAGTAGTTTTGACATTACTAGACACTTATTATTGCGGTTTGTCAGTCCTTGCATTTTGACTAGTATTTCGTACTGTATTCCAGTATTTTTCCGAAAAGAGATTGTTGTACAGAGTTTTGCAGCCTGTTAGCAAAGTAAATTGGGAGACTTTTGGTTTTTTAGCGGTTGCGTATAGTCATTTAAAATCCTGTAAACAACAAGCTAGTAATATACCATCAAATATAAACCACCCATTTCATTCACACCCTTCAATTTGCATATCTTCTGGCAGAAGTAGTCTCAGCTACATAAAATCGCTTGCATATAAAGCAAATTATAAAAGCCCTACCCTTCTACTATATATATATATCTTGAGATATATATGAAGATATTGAGTAACTTCTTGAAATACTGTATGCTGAAGATTCATATTGTACTGAATTCCCTATTGATTAGAGTAATCATTATTATTATTAAAGCCAATGTTGAGAAAGTATCAGATGTATTTTTCTTAATGCTAACACAATTGTAGTTTATAGAAGGAACTTGACATATCTGATTTAAAAGCAGATAAATCTACAGGTAGGCGGAATTATGATTTTATCATTTGTTATTCATAACACATACATATCGAATCTTATTCATCTGGTTCATGATCATTCAGTTGGATGCATCATTGTGCGTTTATATAAGACTACTAAGAAAATGTTAAGTTGAACTGTTATCTACAGATTAACCACATATACAAGTAGTTCTAAAGCGGTATTTTATCAAGCGATTTAAGCATAATTAGAATTAATTTGTAGTTTATTACATCTGAAAGTGAAGTCACCAAACGCCAGTTTCCCGCATTTTTAATGTATTCAAATTAAAATTAATAAAAAATTTATTTATTTATAAATGTTGTAAATTTTTAATCATTACTATGTTATCAGTTAAAGTAGTTTTACTAAAATGAAATAATACAAGTTATTCTGATGAGACATCAAAATAGTCGAAACATGTTCTTATTAAATGTAAAGTATTGGTTGCATACACTCACACATATGTATATCATGAAAATTTATCATATTATTTTAATCAGTATTTGTAACCCATATTATAATAGCAATTAATAGGCATAAAAATGTTACCCATAAAGCAGCCAACAACCAACCTAAATATCCTGGATTCTGATCGATAACAACTAGAGCGATGATGAAACATAAAACTGGAAACAAAAAAAACATTTATTTAATTAAATCTTGAAACGATAAGGTTTGTGGGGATTAGTGTTAAGTTCTAATTAAATAAATTCGCCACAATTTGATGTTGGTAGGGTACCATTAGAAAATAAGAGCACCAGACATATATTTCACCCTACTGTGGGACTCCCAGCAGTATGTACTCTTGATTTCGGCAAGCGGTTTGAACACAGGGTCTTTAGGTTAACGTAAGCCTAACTGTCTGTACTGAGGCGGCTTCGAATGGTGGAATCCTCACTTCCATCGATTTATGAGTCCAAACTAGTCGCCGGTGAGGCAGTTACCACCTACGACAATTAATGATCATCGCACTATATTATACTATAGAATAAAACAGCCATTCAGTGTTCCCTTGTTTTCACTGGCACCTTACCAACATCAATCTGTGACGAATTCAATCGACTTGTAATTAAATATTGTTTAAAAATTAACATTTTAGGTTGTCATCTAATTAGATTAAAATATCCTTGTTTAATCTTTTGGTCGGTGCTTGTCCATGTTATTTAGAAATCCTACTGGTTATTTGCTATTAAGTCGGTAGGTGGAAATTATTAAAACATGATCAAGGTGTCAAATTATTGCTAATATTTGAATCCAGCAACATTTAAGACTCTTCAAATGTAACCCAGTGAATAACGCACTAAACATATGAAGCGAAAAGTGTTAGATTCAATTCACAGTACTGAGTTGTATTATGTGCGTACCACGAATATGTATTAAACAAGAAGACATTATGTGTCAGGAGTCCCACTACCAGCATACAACTTTAACACTACATAAAAATGTAGCTACTTTCAGGGCAATCTGAAAAGGATACAAATATGCCAAAGTGGTTGATGAATTTGAAAAGCTTAATCTCCTACAAATATTTTCTACACGTTTTCACTACGGAATCGTTGAAAAAGTGTAGTAATAATTTTAATTTTAATCAAACTTTGAAAATCTTAGAATGTATTTGCTTTAGGCACTGTAAAGACTGAATGAAAGAATAGATACCGTTAGAAGAAACCACTTAATCACATCATTGCTTTCATGATATTCGTCTCGATAATAAATGATTAACCATTTCACTGAAGTTAAGCGAGTATATCATTGCAGGAATAAAATCGTTTTCATAGTTATCGAAGCTTATCTCAACTGGTTTCACATAATATTCATTCGGATAGAGTGGTGTTATCAGTGAACTGAAACTATGAAATATATCTACTAATGATCGAATATTACCTCCGATACTATCTCATATGAAAATTTTATATACAATATACAGTATGTGACGTAAGCACAGATCACAGTTAATTTCTCATAGGAGTTTCATTTGCTGACCAAAAATATATAGCGCATAGAAGAAGGAACGTCATGATGAACAACTGTTTTTAATATTATCATCAAATTATACATTTATAAATCCATGAATTTAGCCAATTGTATACTCAGCTAGATAAAAGGAAGGTAGATCTTATCTGAAAAGCTGTATGCACTTGATCACATAGCTTACAAATGAACAGTATTTGCACATAGACAGAATGATCTAAATATGAAACAAATGTGAGTTCATCTTTGTCCATGTGAATAAACCATTTAAGCATTGTACTACTACTAAGTATAACCATGCAACTTTAACATATTATGTAACGACGTAATTTTTATCAGGTTCGGGATATCAAATTACTGATTTCATAAGATAAGAAAAGTCTGTGAACTTATTTAAGTATAAGTACAACATTCTAAAACACTATCGAAAATTGGGAGAAATTTTTTCTACTGACACATAGTTACCTATCAGCTGTTGCTCACGTAAACGTAAATCAGTTGGCACTCAGTACCAAACATTTGTCTCTACTCTGTTGCTAATCAAGATAAATATCATAACTTTACAGGGGAACAGTCGTTACTTGAACATAATAGTGACAACATCTCAGATTATGAAGCTGAGTGGTACAAATTCTAGTTCTACATAGTGGAGTATTATTATAATAAAGATTGTATGGACTCATTGAAGACAAAGGTCAACTCATTATGCAATCTAGGGTAAGACTGATCTAGCACTGGTTACATATAACCATTTTACGGTAGATTTATGTATAGAAAAACAATTATTGTAAAATCAATGAATAATTTTGCAACTTTACATTCAGCACCAATTCAATTAGTATTTTAAGTTAAAATATAGGGTAATAGGTATGTTGTATCAAATTATACAAGATTCATAATGTATAACAATTATATTAGTCAATTATTTGAAGTAGCTAGAAGTGAAATTTACGTTTCGTCCTTTTTGATACTCATCAACTAGTTTCATCCAGTATTGGTTCTGAACTTTTTATATAAGTGCCTCAATCCATAACATACAACTACATATTGATGACACTTTTGGATAGCAGTGACAAGTAATGGTACAAACGGTATGTTTCATCCCGTTTACTAAATCTTCGTTAACTTCATTATCAGTTTTAGGTTATGCAAAAGGTTGTGTACATTTCTAAACTAATCAGTCTATTTGTATTATTGTTCATGCTGTACAGATAAATCAATTCTACTTGAAAGTAATGAATTGAATATATTTTACATCTTTATTCATCGTATTTAAATATGTGTCATGATATTAGCTTTTCCAGATATCAATTTAGAATCAAAGAGTACACTAAACGACTGTTCTGTTATATCTTCAATAATCTCTGGTCATAAGGACCTCATCACTCAGAGCAGCAACGATACTATTAAGGAACACTTTAAGCTTCTATTGATTATCAATATTTTACAAATTATTATCATCCAGTGTTGCATTATTTCATAACAAATACAGAGATAGCACAAAAAGCTTTCATGTGTAACCTACTCCAAACACTTGTGTTATGAACTTTACAGCGTACTTAGTAGTCGTCTCATAATCCAGTTTCCATTTCAAGAACCTAAGTATAAAATAACCTCTCACGTGGTGAGCAACTATGATTTATCAACTGCCCTCATATCCGTAACACTACTCGAGATCACCTTTTACACTTTTTAATATCTCTTTTATTTCTACTATCAAACTCCAACTTGTCTGTTCAGCATTTTTGCAGCATACTATCAACACTAAAGATCGTAAAACATGAAATACCATCCCGAACTGCTTGATAATGCGCTTCAAACTGTATGTTAAATCATTAAACGTAATAATCATTATCTCATTAATGTTCACATTTGTGCTAGATTCTATGTTGTCTCTGGAAAACAGACTGATTGTTGTATTTATTTTGATTTATTGTACATTCTATTATACTACTCCCTATTACAAAATATGATTTCACAGTTATACCGAGATAACACTCGACGGAACCATCTATATACTATATCATCTACTGTATTATTCAGCTCTACATTTCAATCACCTACAATCATCATTACTACTTTTTCTAAACTACATAAAGCTGTCTTATAACCATTAATGCATCAATTGGTTTACTTTAATAAATGGTAATTTTACCAAGAAAGAACTCACTTGCTAATGCTAATAACACAATGATAACAATCATATATATAAGGGAATCAATTCTAACAAATGTAATAATCACAAGTATTGCTGCTATAATTAAAAAGATAGTTCCAATGATCATAAATGCTAAATTGACTTTTTGTGAACTAGTTGCCAAACCATTATCTAAAGAAAAGATTAAGCAAAAATAGAAAAGAAGTGAATGTTATAATGATTAAATGTGAATAAGCCCTTTAATGTATTTAGTGAGTGATAGAATTGAATGTTGTCGAAGTTGATAAATTTGTCTCTTTAGACTGTGACCTGATCTTAGTTACTCAATCGTTGATACCTAGCAATCACTTGACATCCAAACTCCTAAAGAGTCCTTACTCTTAACATCATACAGAATAAAACTAGGAACTGTCAAGTTTAATTTCAACGTATTTATGACGTATTCATAGTTAACTGCAGTGGTTGGTCATACACAATACATGTTCCAGCTAATAACCTACTACCATCATTTTCTCTTAATGGCCACGTTTCATATCCATAACAGTGAAACATGTACATATTCATGTACAAATAGTCATATACACTTTACTTTTATCCAGTATCACAATATGTAATTTATTCATCATCTTAATAAGTGATAACTAAACAAGACATCACAACTTTAAACAAAAAACTACTTTGGACAAAGAATGTTTTGTTTGAAAAATTTACCCTACAAAAAATAAAATAATAAGATTATCAGTTGGAATCTAAGTGTCTAGATGACAAGGGATGTTCAAATTACATTTCCATTAAGTGTATTGTCACAGATTGAATCTTAATTAGAATGATACTAACTAAGAAAATGTAAAATTGAAGTGGGGGACGGATGGTCGTAAGCGATATTTGAAATGAGTCAGATTTGTGTAAATCTAATGACAATCAGACTATAAAGAATCATGAACGGATCAAATGTTTGACAGGGAACATTACAAATCATGGAATGGGTGATATTCAAATTCACTATCTGGTATCTATGATTAATAACAATAATAAAATGGTGAATTTTATTTGGTCAACCCAAGATCCAATTAATCAATTTTTATTAGACAATCACTTGATTGTAGTTATGCGTATATAGACGTCTCTACTTTGTATGAATCCATAACTGAAGTTTATCTTATCCGAATATTATTTTCTTCGTTCTTATTATTCACAGCCTTACATTTTACTTTGATTATTAATATTACTAATCATGGTTAACACTCCATTACATCATTTCATGTGTAGATCATAATCTTCTATAATCTATTCATAATTCTTGATAGTCTGATTATCATTAGATTTACACAAATCTGACACATTGCATATGACACTCACGATCTCCCGCCCTCCAATTCAATTTTACATATTCTTAGTATCATTCTAATTAGGATTCAATCTGTGACGATACACTTAGTGGAAATGTAATTTGAACATCCCTTGTCATCTAGACACTTACATTGCCATTGATAATCTTATTATTTCATTTGTTGTATACAGGTTAAGCAATTCATAAATATTATTTATAAAACCTTACTACAACATAATCTGAAATCCATATGCTGTAATCTTTTATATCTACATGATGTATTTGTCTCAGAATTGGTTATTTTGTTTTGTTATGTAATCACTAGTTATCAACTCATAATTGTAGAACGTATAGTGAATTTCCCAAAAAGAATATTCTTTGTTTGAAAATCTTTGTCTGGATAAATGTAAGAGCCTGTAAACAAATAATCTTTCTAAATTAAGGTAGTTTGTAGAGACTGATATTATGGTTTCGTTGTTTGTACTCGTTATACCTTGATATTGGTAGGGTACCAGTGAAAAGCAGAAAGCACTAGACGGTTGTTTTGTTCAAGTATGAGACTCTCAAACACTAAACAACCAGGAAGTATGGAACCCAGGGTTTTCAGGTTGACGAACGCTTAGGCCGATGGTAGAATTTTAAATTTCATCAATTTATGATATAAGTCGATTATCATTCATCATCATCGGTGATATCTATCCCACTCGTGACAAGTTTGAATACCATTTATGAATTCTTGCCGGAACTCCAGAAACATTCTGAAGTTAGTCTTTAATAAATTGATTATTGTAATTGAATTGGGATGGTTTGTAGAGATTGGCATTAAGTTTAGTTGACTAAATTTTTTAAAGATTAACATTGGTAGGGTGTTCTACTAACATTGAGGTTACTTACTGCTGAACAGTCTCATATTGAAACAGAACAACTGTCTAGTGCTCCATGATTATCAATGGTACACTACCAACATTAATCGTGACGATTCTAACCAGATAACTTTTTATTAATAATAGTAATAATAATAATAAGCAATTAATAAGTCATTTGATTCACTTACATTTTAAAAATGGACTTATTGCAATTGCTATAACTGCGCATAGAACAGCTGTGATTACAGCAACAAGATAAATAATTCTTGCAGCCGATACCATCTTCTTATTTGGTTTCTTTTTTTTTTCTGTTGTTTTATTTTATTCAAATTTATTCCTTCTTGTACAATGTTCAATAGTTCACTTTAACAAAAAAAATATCTAATTGAATTAATGAACAATGTAAATAGACTAGAATAATGTTGCCAATTATTTCAAATTAAAATTAATTTTATTTAATTTTTTTGAAATTTCTTCTTTTTCTCTATTTTTCTCAAAAAATTTTTCTTGGTAAATAAACTAATAAATACTACTTTTGTTAATTAAAACAAATTAAATTGTTGTAACATTAACTATTGATCATTTAGTTATAGAATGTTTGTGTATATATGCCTAGTTACAAGGTGTATTTCTCATCATTACATGAATTATTCAATTGGTTTAAAAGAGAAATTAGTTTTTTTTTCTGTTTTTTCTCTTTTTTGTAATCAGCGAAATCATTTTGTGTATGTCAAAAAAAAAAAAAAACAGAAAGAGAGAAATTTTTTGTATACTGCCAGGAAATACATTTACGCATAAAAACTGATTTCTTCTTTGTAAATAGTTTTAATCACGTGGTAACAAACAATATGGTTTAATGGATCCTACCATTAATAAGTAGTATGACTAAGTAAGGATTTTAGAGCTGGAAATAAATGATTTGTTTTAGACTTCTTTAAGGTAAATAGTTTAATTGTGGAACATTAGTTCACAGAGATGATGTACAAGAAGAGGATTTGTGAAGTGTTGTATTATTTTTATGAAGTGGGTGATTTAGTAAGATCAATAGACATGACTATTCATTAACAAGCTCAACATAACTAGGTAATTTATTATCTAAAAGTCTTACTTTACTATACGACGTAGGCTTTGGTGATATTATTTATATCATAATGTACACTTCAAAATCAGGCAATTTATCTCAATGAAACCAACAACTCCTACAATTCTGGCAAACGCAGTACCTAAATGACTACTTAAAACTCCCTAATTAACCATTTAGAGACTCGCTATCAAAGTCAGGGTTGCCGTGAATTTGATTTGAAAATGCATACCACAGACAACACCTTATTAGCTAGGATTAGTATTTAGCCTAACGATCAATAATTACGGTTAAAATTAGGCTTTTAGAGTTTGAAATATAATTTTGTGTCAAGTCCCATGATAAGAAATAAGTTTTATTTTAAGAACTAGAACCAACCTACTGATCCATAAGGTCAGTGCAAAGTAGCAAAAGGTTCCGGTAAACAGTCTGTAAAACAGTAGAAAATTTAATAAGTTCAATATATTTGACAAATGCTGTCATTCCTACTTCTCAAATAGTTTTTACCTCAGAGACTTCAAACTGTACGCCAACTGCAGAAATCACATAAAATTTAATGTGAACCATTAGAACGTTCTCAGATTAAAAATGTTATTTAAATATATTGTTCCCGTCATATATAAGTTCATGATAGGAAACATCTACCTGATTGAATTCATTATTATGGATAATTATAAAAGTTGACTAGACTTTGTTGACATGGAAATAAAAAAACTCATCATGAAATATGACAATAAGTGATTGTTTGAATTGGATTGTAACTAGTAATTGGAATCCAGGACACATGTTTCGTGTTATTTGGGACTCATCAGCCTTATGTACCTGCATCTCAGCCTTGATGTTTGTACAAGCACTTGAGCTCAGTTCATTTTGTGCCAAACACAACCGTGTCCCCCACAAGACTACACCTGTGCGACGGGCATAATTAAAATGTACTTGGATCTTCCTGTTGATTTGTCGTAAATTTGAAATTGATCTGTCTCTGTTACCATATGTACATCCAACTCAAACAATACTTATGAACTATAGCTATATCGAGGTGATCCGTTCAAAACGCTCATAAGATAATAAAGACTAATGAATTCTAGTCCATGACAAATCTACCGGAAGAGCCAAATACTTTCTAATGGGTGTTTCGTTAACATATTCGTCACAAATTTATGTTCGTTATGTATTATTAAAAACCAGGAAGCAACGAATAGCTCTATCATTCTGTACTGCTATTCAGTACTCCCTGGTTTCCAACTAAGCCCAATCATTATCAACCTGTGTAGAATTCATTAATTAACATTACCTAATGCCAATCTCTATAAAGCAATCTCAATAGGGGTTTTGACTTGTGATATGTAGATAATTTTGTTACAATGTGAATAATCGAATTTTATAGTGTAGGCATTTTGTAAATTATTATAATGATTCATTAGCATTTAGTTTACTACATTTTTATACTATATAAATGTTAATGTATCTAATACAACTAATGAATTACATTAGTTACCTTAGTGAAAAAACACAAGAGACAAGAATATACCACAGTATGATATTTCTAAGATTGACTATGCATAATCAAATTAATGACAGTAAATTAAGTAGTATAGAAATTTATATGGTTATTTGTTTTAATTTTAAGTAATATTTTACGTACTCAAAATGTGCATAGATTTCGCCATTTATATAATCTGTACTAAAAACACTCATTTGTTATTGTGTATGTTTCCATGCATTTAAACTCACTTATTTATGTTTAATTTAAACGTATCGAATGTTATGTAATCTAACATGCTGAGTAGAAAACATAAATAAATATTCTAATGTGTGATCGATGGTGCACAAGAATGAATAACTATCGACTGTTCACCTCTCTTTTTTAGTGGCATCTAATCGAGATCATTTTGTAAACAATATAAAATAGTAGATTAGAGTTCAGTTCACAGAATAATGTAAACTTGAGTATACAGAAGTACCATTAACAAGGTCAGACTTCATAGTTTTAAATAAATTGAACATTAGATAAGTAGTTCATAGAATTAAGTAGTACATATTTGTAATATTCCAGTAAACAAAAATTGAAATTTCTGACGTTTCACAACATAATATAACCCGTTTCTTTAGTGAATAATAAATAATTGAATTAAATAGAAGGAACAAATCAAAATCAAAAAATATTAAGTACAATCAAATTACCAGTCTAGTAGTGTTGAGGTCACGTCATTATGCATCATGGTGTTTCACGGTGAAACATACTTGTATGTTTACATCTTTGTTAGCTATCAGTGAGTAAGAAAAATGTAGTGCATGAAGTAGAGGGAATGGCGATAATTTGTGTACGTGTGTGTGTGTTGAACATATGTGAAATTTGATACAATTTAATTATAGTTGTAAATGAATGTTGTGTGAGATTTTTGATTTTGAAAATGGTATCACGGCCTAGTCTGAGTTAGACAACGTTTAGTAACCAGGGTGCTATGGACAGCTGCTTTGTCTTAATATGAGACTCTTCGTCATTTCGCATTCATGAATTCACTAGGGAATTAAGCCCAAAAAACATTTAGGCTTCACTACGAACTCTTAACCACTAGACCACTGAGCTGGCTCCCGTTCCAATTCAATGGTCTAATGGTTAAGCTTTCACCATGAGGCTTAAAAATTCCGGGTTGGATACCCTGATGGGTTCATGAATGCACACTATTCAAGAGTCCCATGCTAAGATAAAATAACTGTCCAGTGTGTTGGGAAATTAAATTATTATGGAAATCTGATTGTGTTAATTAACTCAATGTGATTTTGTACTCAATTCGTATCATAATAAACAGTCAAGTTGATTCTTATACAGTTAATTCATACTTGATGATTTCCTTTAACCAATAATAAGCTAAAATAAACAATCATTCTAGATCCGCATATGTGATTGCTTGATTTTAAATTCGTTTACTGGTCAGTTTACTTAGAAATCATCAATGCAGACGACATTACACCTTCACCCATTTCCACGAATATTTTTCTCATACTTAAAAAGATTTGACAATAGTGATTTTTATTTTCCATTGATTGTCCAGCCCAGATTGATTCCTTATTTTAATTTTTAATTGTGGTCAATTATAAAGAGAGCCCAAGTAAGATGAATAGTAAGGTGTTTCTTTTTATTCATTGAAATATTACAAACACATTACCTGACTTTATATACTAAAAGTATATTGATGAACAAGGCTATTCATAACACTTTCAATATTCATCGTTTATAAATTGTCCTAAATTTTTTTTGATTACTTGCACTTAATCTATTTGGCAAGTATTGCATACTACGACATTATTTCAATAGAGACTCTATTCTATGAGTTTATCAATCAATGCCCGTTACCCCATATAAAACATGGGCCACAACAAGCATTCACCTACCAACTGTGTACTCGGCTTCCTTTTCCAGTCTTTTGAAAGCCCTGTTCACTCTTTTTATATCTGCCTTCCATTTACAGTGCAATGTGTTATCCTGTATTCGTCTTGCCTTTTGGTCTTCAAGATTCCATGTTGGTGCTTGTCTTCTGACACAGTTGGATGATTCGCTCAACATGTGATTTATCTACCTCCAGCATTCTTTCCTAATTTCTTCCTCGGTTGGATTTCGGTTAATTTGTTCTCTGTTAAAGAAGGTTGTTGTTGATGGTATCCAACCAACGAATTCGAAGTATCTCACACAGACAGCTGTTTATAAATACTCTTGTCATTTGAAGGATGCTTTTCGTAGTTCTGCTTGCAAGTTGCAGCTCCATACAACAGAACTGTTCTCACATTTGTATTGAAATTTGGACTTTATTGTTGGCTGACATTGGGTTTGAGCTCCAGATATTTTTCAACTGTAGATATTTTATCCTTGAGTTGGCAATCCGTACAGTCACATCTGCATCACATTCTCCTTGTTTTTCTTCGACGATGATGTTCAAATATATGGAAGTTTCCACATCTTCCAGAGTTTCTCCACAAGTGGTGTATGATTGGGTTGGTGTTGGTTGTTTTGCATGGAAGGATGTTGGCTTTCTTGTTTGTGTATGTTGAGGTCTACTGCTGTCTGTAGAGGCTGTTGTTACACTGTCCCTCTTCACTTGCATCAGTTGCTTTGTGGGATACAAGATTAAGGTAAACTGCAAAGTGTAAGTCATCTGGTTGTATTCATGTTGTCTACTGTATTCCGAGCTTGCCTTGAAATGTTGTAGTTTTTTATAATTCATTCAACTTAATGAGTTCGGTATTAAACTATTTGTTGTTAAATTTTAACAAAATATTTTTGTATAACTGCATAATCTATACATGAATAGTAAATTGAAGATAACTGCATCAAAGTGAATTAGGTGAGTATTTGTTTATTTAACTGGTTATACTTTATATGGTTGTTTCCTTTTTAATTGTATTTAACATACGTGAAGGATGTAAGGATAAGATCCATTGTCGATTAAGTCACGGTTTATTGTCATGTAAGTTTAATCATCCTTTTTGATTCGAATTTTATCTGTATCACATGTCTGGTTGACTAGATAATCTTCTTGTTGTGTTTTAACGCTCTTCCATTTGGGACGTAGGGAAGGAAAATAATAAGTTTACTAAGACCAATGTACATGAACGATAGCATGCGACCTATATCCTATCTTAGTACGGTTGGTATGATACCAGCTAGCCCCAACGGGTTGGAGTAATAACACAAGACCTTATTCACTAGTCCAAACACTTATTTTAGTATATATCATGCACTCTTTATATATATGTATAACCAAGCTACACAACAGACTAATTAGAATAATAATAATATCAATACACAATGATGACATTTAGAAAAGGAAGACGGAGTAAATAGTTCACAAGTAACCGGTTCTAATTTGTCCATGAAAAATTATATAACCACCGTCTATAGTTTAACTGTAAGCTGAAAACTAAGTTAATACAAAGGTAATAATGATAAAAGTGTGAACTGTTGTGCAAACTGTGTACGTAACTAAAATCTCTGTACGACAGAGTTTCGAGTTTTTATCACTTAGATCAATTGTCTCTCACAATACTACTTAATATGATAATAACTTCATAACTAGCCTTGTTGAGATTATCATTTGACTGATGACAAATGATGCAATTACTTTAGAAACATTTTAATATAGCAATTTGCTGAAACAGACTACTCTATTCAGATTCAACATTTCGACTAAGTTAGTACATTTTGAGTTTAACTAAGTATCGTACAGTTTATTTACAATTACAGAATTGAAATATTCTACAATAACAAACAGACAGGTAATAATTGCATTTTCACAAGTGATTGGAGATTAATGTTCATAATTCTGTAAGAAACTTGCGAATAGCGGAGTTAAACGATACTATGAATGGGTCAAATATAGTTTCTAAGCAGTTCAAAATGCATTTCACTCCAATGAATATAATCCTTAGCTATGCATTGAATGTATACAATTGAAATGTTGTGTAGTAGAAGGCAACATTCACGCAATTCCCTTTGATTCTCTACTGAATATCATGCCAATGTATGAATTTCATTTGTAAACTACAATTAATCCTTGTTGAATAGTACCTTCAGAACTGATATCATAATGAGTAAAGATTGAAAAATAATTATTTAGAGACTAGATGAAAATAATGACCAAAACAATCATCATTATGAAGTATGTTCAGATTTTCGTTGTAGAATCGAATTTCTTACCACCAATTCTTCGATCTTAGTGATTACGTGTTTCCTGTTTCATTAATCACACTCATTGGTAAACTTTACATGCTCTTAAATATGTATTTTTTTCTGTAGAATGCTTAATTTTCCAAAACCTTACATCATACAATATTCTACATCAATGTCATATTGTACGGTTATTTTATTTGATATACGTGCTATGTGCCAAAAATAGAATGACTGAAGAGCCCATTGTTTGTAGTGTCACCATGTTGAAATGATTTATACAAATAAGTCATTGACTCTTAAAGTCAGAATAAATAACTTATGAAAATCTGTTTTCAAAAAGAATATAGTATAATGAAAAGATGGAATTGACATAGAAGAATGGATATAATTGTATTACACATTTAGAACATTATAGTCTCATATCTATTTGTCAAGACATAAAAATGGAAAAAACAATTGAAGATCAGTTACTTAAATACGTCACTTAGTAACAGAAAGTGATAATTGATGGATAAAATCTGATAGCTATCAAATAGAGACGATAGAAAACTGTTAAGGTAAATAAAAATAATAAAAGTAGGTTATAAAGAAGGCTTGAAATTTGTAGTGAACAGGACTTCTTCATTACTTAAATATATCCTCTAAAACAGTCAGTGTAACATGATTAATAACCGTGAATTCCAATAATAGGTTACTTTCATTTTACTATTTGCATTTGTTAAAGATTGATGACAGCTATGCACTAGTAAATATCCGAGAACAGTAAACAGCTGTTTTGTCTAAGTATGAGATTTTTCATCAGTGCATGTCTTTAGTTCCTCCAGGGGATTAAACCCAAGGCTCTCACGTATAATTTTTCTTAGATTTTAATGGTACTCAACAACTAAGTTAAATACCAATTTCCGTAAATCATCTCAGATGAAAATCTTTTCTGCAATGAACGGTAATTCCTAAAATTGATGCCTAGTTCCAAGCTATAAATGAAATTTCTATCAACTCTGTGAGCTGTAACATATGCCTTATTGATTTTGTATATTTATCAGAATTTTTCTTCAAACTGTGGATGACCAATGTAAGTTCAAAGTAAAACAGTTTCAGGTGTAAACTTGAATTCACTCACAATGATTGTCAATAGAGAAACTTCTAAGAAAACACCACCTACTTATGAGTAGTAGAAAAATGCAAGTTCAAATATTAATGATGTAATACAGATGAATTACTGAGTACAGTTGTAGTTGTGAAATCACATAGATGTCAAGTGAAAGTGAAAGGTATTGGATTATTAACATTAACATGTAATGATCAATAATGTATTATTATCTGCAAGCTCCGACAATTTGCTACTATCTCAGATTATTTACTTCCTGTTATTAGGAGTAAATATAATAAGAAGTGAACCAACGCAATGATACAAATACCTTGAAATTGTATATGTATGCCAGTTGCACATGTATGGCTGTTTAGGCTCAGTAATCAAAGAATGAATGCAGTAACATCTGACAAGAAAATAACTGGGTTCATGTTCCAGTGAAAACATCAACACTTATGTAGATACATCCATCTGACGTGTCCGAAATATGACGAAATGTGTCTCTTAGATTTCACTTTCCAGTCACATTTCAACTTAAATCATACCTGTGAATTATCTCCGTATAAATGCAATCATGTTGGAATGCACTTATTATAACATAGACCGACCAACTTTAGTTCATAACAAATTAATGGGTAGATACAAATACCTCAAAACGAATAAATTTGTTGCAATTAGTTGCGAAGTTTGTGTGTTAAGCCTAACAGTTTCAGATAGCTAGTGTGCAATAGAAGGATACGTAAATGAGAAAATTATGTTATGCCTATTATCTTGATACGTTGATGATTTCAAGTGGTAGACTAATTTGGTTTCTACGTTGAACAAATATATCAAATTCGCTTAGTAAAGAGAATCAAACCAGAATATAATCCTTAATGGATCGTTGTACAGTAGAGTAAGACACAAAGTTCTAATAAATCTCTTAACAATGTCTTTCTTAAAATAGCTTTAGTTTAGAGTATGATGAACACTTGTAAACAGCGAAACAATGATACATCAGAGTCGTATCAATTAATCTAAAATATCGATTTCTGAGTAACTGAGATTGTATTTAATACATTTGTGAATTGTATTATTGTTTTAGCAAAGACTTTTAAGACAATATGCATACATAAATGAAATTTTATCTATCACCCCTCCTACTGGTGTTACTTATTTGAAACGTACTTCTAATAACCACCAGTTTTCGTTATTAGATTTTCCTTGTTTCAAGCTCAAACATTTCTATACCTAGTTAATTTATGTAAATTATCACTAACGATGTTAAAAGTGAAAGTAAAGTAAGTTTACTAATAATCGATGTCATGTTTATCTAGCAACAATTCTTGAAGAATCTAATCAGCACTATGAACAAAGAAAACATATCATTTGTTAACATTTAGTGATCAGTCATTTTAAATATCTTAGTTTTCCAAGAAGTTAGCCTTTACCTGAATAATTCAGTGGTAGGTTTACAAATTGTACAGTTACATGATACAAGTGTAAAACATGAATGCCACAGTAGTTTTTTGTGAGATTTTAGGTAAATCATAATGACGAGTTCCATCTTGTACGAAATTCACATACGGTGTTATCTGACACTGAAATTAAGAACAGATGTAGTCATATTGTGCTAGTTAAATGATACAAACCTAGGATTTGATTACTATAAACAGGAATAGTGAATGATTGCATCATCATAATGAATATGCAACCTAATAAAAAGGCACTTACAAAACTTGATATTTCGATAAAACAAAGTCATATTACATGAGTTTTTGAATTCAGCAGTATTATTGTCATAATCTCTAAGTTCTGCTTCACTTTCATGTTTAAAATGTAAGCTTCAATGTTATTAGTAACATTAATAGTATGAATGTACTTTAAGTTAATACATCATGATTTGTCAGTAGTTTTGCATAAAGATGTATTGTTTTCAATGTACTCTTTGCAAACACACTTTATGTTATGATGATAATAATTATGACAAATACCTTAGAAACAATTCTTTGTCTATATGTAAACAGTCATAATAAATAGTTGAATAAAATCAAAAGAAAATTCATTATGACTTAATCAACTGACTAAGATCTATAATAGAAACCGCATAGTAAATAAATTTACCATTCACTTAACAACAAATAATCAGCTGATTAATAAAGAGTAAAAAAAAAAGTTTAACATCATAATTTCTAAGATGATTTATCAATTTACCATCCAAGATGGAGTCATGTGAATGAAATTTGTTGAAACTAATTGACTTCAGTTATTTTGAAATGAAAAGTTGATATTAAAAAGACATTCATCAAAACTTCAAAACAATATATTCATTTGATTTACTGAGGTTTTTTAATATGGGGATTGGTATTTGGTTTATTGTTTACATTCATCAAAGATTAATGTTGGTTAGGTAACAGTGAAGAAAAGAGAGAACCCAATTTCTATTACCTCTTTGTACAGAACTCTTAAGTATTATGCACTCTCTATTTCTTCAGGATATTGAATCAAACTTGTAAGGTGTGAGAAAGTTACTGTCAGTGATAATGGATTATTATTGGGCTGTCTAATTAATAGATCACCGGGATCAAATGTCACTGACCGGAAACCACCTTAGCAACAGCCAACAGTTGTGGCTAATGTATAGCTTCAAAATACGAGTTACGTCTAGAAACAGTGAAATTAGATGAGCTAATTTGTTATAACTAAGTCGATAACGGGGCCTCTATATACTATGTAAGTCCTGTTCTAGATCAAGGATAAATTGTGAACCGCAATTGACCGTAACCGTATTATACCCAATCAGCTAGTTGGAATGAAACACATACAATTTGTAATCTCACTAGTGACAACAGGATTATACAAAATCTAAAAGTAGTACAGCAAACTGTGCACACAATAGATAAAGTTACACTTCTAGACTATATTGACTCTCAGCAGCAACATAAAGGATTTGCTTATTCAGTTACAGAACTAATGTCGGTCAATAATGGAATCCAGTCTGGATAAACAACGTTAAATAGTACCAACAACCCATCTTCTTTGACATCAGGCTACATCACAAACTGATGGATGTGGAAATTATGCCATCCGAAGCCGGTAGACACAGTGGTGTAAAATAGTTAAGTGTTCTTAGTGATACTTTATGGTCCTAGGTTTAATTTTCTATCAGTATCGTGGATGCATCCTAATAAAGAATCTCGTACAGATGGAAATCTAGTGTTCGCTGATCCGCACTAGTAACAAAGTGACATCAGTCTGTGATGAATTCAAATAACATATTTATTACATGTTTAAGAACATGATTGTATTATTAGTCTATAAGCTGTAAGTTGATTATGTGACTAAAGGTGATTGTCAGAAACTATGGTCTTAGATTTCATCCCACTTAGTTTTCACTAACACGACATATTTGTTTCTATAGTATTAAAGCCTAAGTCACCCGCTATCATTGTGATATACTGTGAGTTTTAATACTAACTAATGTCATATTATCCATGATGGTTAATTATTAATACATGAATTCGGACATTAATTGTATATTCAAATGATTTCTTCGTCTGCTTAAACGTAAGTTTCGTTGTTGATTTCGTTCTAACGTTTTGTAATATATATATATATATATATATATATATATATATATATATATATATATATTCCTTAGTGTAATTCAGTTTGTATACTCTAAATGCACCATGTGCGAGAAGTATGACTAAAGTAAGTTTTCTAAAGACTGGGACAATTTTCCATAACCTATATCGATGGAACACATTCGCTTACATTACTTGTACAACGTATTGGTGGTTTTCTTGATACGGTTGCTGCACTCTAATAATAATATCGTACTCTGCTAGTGAATGTATAGTTGTAGTATAATAGTTATTATTTAGTATATTCATTTAGGTTCATTTAATGATAACATTTTATTCGTTTGGTCTTAACATAAGCTTATCTTATTACTCCTTAGATTTTATTGTTGTTGATATGTGTATTTGATCTCTTTCCTTTAATTGTAGGTGATCACCCAATTGTCGCGAATATTGCATCTTGGTAACCTTGTTAATATAACTTTGGTTCAACATTGTTAAATCGTATAATATTATAACCGTCTGTTTGTATATATTTGTATTTTCCCGTTTATTTGTCAAGGGATGAAACCGATCAGTCTTTGATGCTATATATGAATCCTGAGCAGGTTGTCCCGATACAGCGATAGTTCACAAGTATGGTCTACGTTGGATCGTGGTCTGCAAGTGAAACCCAAAGGTGTGTTTCGTTTTACTTAAGACTAGTCATCTTAATGTACCAGCATCCCAATGTTAATAATTCCATCGGGACTTGAACTCAGTTCTTTTCTGGCCGATTTTAGTCTCTGAAAAATTAATGGAAATATTCAAGTACATTCATATTATACATGCATACTGGTTGTAGCTATCTGAACTCAGTAGCTCAGTGATGAACACAGTGGCATCTGACACAAATCGATCAGAGGTCGAGTCTCAGTGTGATTACCAACACTGGTAAACAAGTACAACCAGCTGATAAGTGTCATTTATGATAAAATACTAGTTCTTTATTACTCTTAGCAGTCACACACCATCTCAAATGATAACTCTTTAATGCACGGTCGCCTATGATTAAGCTTCATGTCAACAGATTATCCTTCACAGTTTTACCAACTATGTATTAAATGTTAACTTGGAATAATTGATGACAACTGTCATATCGAAAGCTATATCCTTATCTATTATTTAAGTTAGATTGTGACTGGAAAGTAGAATCCAGGACTCGCATTTCGTCCTATTTGTGACTTATCGGTTGGATGTACCTGCATCCCAATGTTGATGTTAACACTGGGATTCGAACTTAGCCTGTTTCGTATCAAACGCCCCAGCATTCACTACCAGACTACTAAGTCCAGATAGTCACACTTGTGCAATCAACACATTGGTATTAAGGTGAATTTGTATATTCCAACTTATAAAATAATACTTGTGAATAATCGATATATTGAAGCAATTCGCTCAAGATGCACATATAGCAACAGAGACTGACCAGCTTCAATCTCTTACAAATTAATGGAAATATACAAATTCATCCTTTTATATCTTGATCTGTTTACTAAGCTGAACATATCCATATATTGTTATGTATTCTGTAGTAATATCAGGATATATTATTTTCTGAAGAAATAGTATTCTTTCCAATTGATTATTGATTATAAATAATATTTCCTCTACTTTAAAACTTATCAACATAAAGATTATCTACAATTTTTATTTTTTGTTTTGAAGTATTCAAACTTAGATTGTCAATTTTCAATGTCTTTAAAGATTATCTCTAATCTAATTAATCTAAAATTAACCTCCTGTAAGACAAATGAAAAACAAAAAGACATTCATACTGATTCATCATTAATTAGAATACATAAATATGGATAAAATACTTAATGGTAATCACGTTTTACAAGTTAAATGTAAAATTTTACAAACAATTACATTCACAATTTGATTAGTACACTAGTTTATATTAATGAATGTCTTAATATGAGTAACAATAATTGTCATATTCATATAATAAATTAGTGTGTTATTGTACTAATAACACATTAAATGTTCAATTCAATTCAATTAGTTTTGTTTAAACCAATTAAAATCATTTTACTTTTATTGGATTAAACAAAATAGAATGACACATTGAATAGTATTCATATGAAATTAATATAAAAATAATAGTAATAAGTAATAATATTGTCATTGTAGTGATTTATTGTCAACTTAAGAAGAAAAGTTTCTAAGTAAAAAAATAAGGTGGTTATTTTAATTGTAACAGACTTTATTGTTTTGTTTCTATTAATCAAGGTTGTTCAATAAATCTACAAGTTACATATATTACAAGAGGTAAAGTCAAAATATTTGTAATGTAATCCAATTGTTACGTCATAGTTACAAAAAAGGAAGAAACAAAAACACTTTGATTCAAGAATACAAACAAACGATATTGTTTTACATTAAATAATAAAATGGTTTCAGCTTCTAAAATAATTTATTTGATTTCTATCATTGTTGCAATTGCATGCATTATTGTATCAATTGCTACTAATCCAACATGGAATGGTAAGTTATGTCTATGTCTAACCTATATGAAGTATGTTTTTGCTATGTATTTTTGTATTAGTCTTTATTCTATGAATTCATTATGATGTATTATTATTAACATGATAATTAATTATGCAATAATCATACGTGAAATTTTTAGTTTCATATGATAAATAGTTTAGGCGTATTTATCTGTATGATGTAATAATTCAGTAGCAAGAATTAAATAGATGATAATCAAAAGATTAGAGCGTCTATTCTTTCTACAGTATAAGCACACTGTTAGTGATAAGTGCCAATTAGAATGACCAACTCCAATATTAATTATAGGGAATCTTATGTAGGGTTAATGCAGATAATCTACTTAGGATACAAGTAAACTAATTCGATGATTCGAACCCTTACGTATACTTTTATTCTCTAAATTTGTATGAAAAAAAAAACGCATCAGAATATTTTTATTTCAATTTTAATCATACGATTTTTCTTCTTCTTACAGATAATACAAATAATGGTTTATTAAGAGCCAATGGAGGACTTAGTATAGCTGGACTTATTCTACTCGTAATAGCAGCTATTCTGGCAATTGTATTAATTTGTAGAAATTATTCAAGGAAATTGATGATTGCAATACTTGTATTATTGATAATAGCCTGTAAGTTTATCAAATGTTATGTAAAATGTAATAGTGTAAACGCTTGATAATGATTAGTAGAAAAGGTTTACAGATTGATTAGTTTGACTGGGTAACCTTTGAGATCACACAAGTATTGGGGACCTACGTTGTTCGTAATATAGGAATTCTCAACCTAGTTTAACATGACTTATGTTTACTTTGTAATTAAAACTTAACCTATGTGATTATTACATACATGTAACATACAATGCTCATATATATATACATAGGCATAGATGTTGCATAATGTTTGTTTATATTACATCTATAGTTAATACTCTCTAATGGTTTCCAACTAAGAGCTAAACGTGTTTACATTACGTAATGCTTTTGAAATGTTGACATATGACTAAAAATAAACAGATGACACATTGTTATCTAGGTTTATTTCGGCTTTTTATATCGTCTCATGTCAATTAGTACAAGATGTTTAAGATGTTTAAGTCTTTCACTGTAATTTGTATACTTGTTGAATAATAAGTCTTTGTATTAGGATAAAATATGTTCACACTGCTTTCACTAGTTTTATTCAATTGTTTAGTTGCTAAAAGCAACCTACTAATGACTAATTAGGAAGAATAAAACTAATTCATTTTTGTATCAAAATCAATTTGAATACCATTCTGAATAAGATTTATTTAGCTGAAATTATAGTTAGTTGACTAGGAAGACTATGCATAAGAACAATGTGTAGACATTAAGACTTCTAATGTACTCAGTGATAATATGATTGAATTGGATTTGGAAATATTCAATGCCAAACAACGTTAGGTTTTGTTACTATGATATGTAAACAACTCCTTAAAATCATTTAATTTGCATTGTGACTGACAAATGGAATCCAAGACGCGTGTTTCGTTCTATTTGAGACTTGTCGGGTAGATGTACCTGCATCCCAATGTTGATGTTTACAGTAGGATTTGAACTCAGTCTAGTTTCGTGTCAAACGCCACCGCCATATCAATTCAATCCGCTCAGAATGTACATATAGCAACAGTCACTGACCAGATTCAGTCTATAACAAATTAATGGCAACATTCAAATTCATCCTAACTCCTTAAAATATTTCTTTATGAAACAAATGAAAAACTTGTATAACTTCATGTTGAAACCAAGTTGATAGTAACATTTCATTTATTAATTCAAAGTCAATAGAAGGAACTTAACAAGAAATTAATAAGCTTTAAATGTCAAATCAACACTTTGCTTGGTAACCTACAGGTATATAAACATATATATTTCAGAACCTTTTAATTAGTAACCAATCAGATTTATTACATAGAAACATTTATTTGATTTCTGTTTAATATTCACTTAAAAGAATTTCATTCTCATAGAAAAAATTGCAAAATTAACATAGAAACTATAATCAATCGTATTTACAACCAGGTATTTTTAAAGTTGTTTTTTTGTTGACCAACTAATATTGATACCTTAAAAGATTTCAGTAGTTGACTTATAAAACAACTATAACACTAAATAGACTAAGAGTATATATGAAACTCAGTTCCTGACATAACTGTAGTCAGCTGGTAAGATAATAAAATGAAATAGAAAAACAGCAACCTTACAATGTATACGATATGTATGCTTGATATATTTATAGATTATGCAATTCACAAGTGATTGATGAATGCAGATTTATCTTTCAGTTAGATTTGGGCAAAGTATTTAAATGATATTTTCTTGACATCACTGAATGAAAGATAAAGTTGGATATGAAGCATTTATCTATTTTGACGAAGTGTTGAATTTCAACTTTATGTTGTTAATCAACCTTTGTTAGAAAACAATTGATAATCAGAGACTAAATAGTCAGTTATTTTATCTTAGTGTGAAACTTTTCAATAATGTTCAGGCATGTTCATTTTGAGGACCAAGCCTAGGATCTATAGGCTTCTTGGCAAACCCTTAACTCTTAGACTAATTCTTACTACATATTTGTGGATAACTGTCACATATTCAACATACTGCACCTCCACTGATCACATTGCTTTACAAAGTATAAATTACATTCTAGAAGTATTCCATAGTAAGATCATGTTGATAATAATTTTATACGTACCTAATATGACGAGGTATGTTTTATATATAGTCAATAACGGAATGTAATTGCAGCATTGCGTAACCAGTTATAAACAGGAATTCAGTTAAGGATAATATTTAAAACAGAAAGAAATGTGATTTGAAATGGTTGAAAAGTCAGTCGCTTCAAACCGGATATTTTCAATAAAACTGACTGCTCTAAAATAAACACTTTCACTGGGGAACTTTCATCAATCTTTAAATAAATGTCATCAACAAAACAAAGTGCTGTCTACTAAGGAAGAGATTTTCAAAACATTAATTTTAAGGTTTATGCTGATGAAGCTGTCTAAATTAACGACGAAAGCTCAAAAAGTAAATTGTTCATCTCAAAAGCAACAAGGTATTTAAAATGTCCGAACTTCGTCAAGATGTTAATATCGTTTAGAATTTTAACAAAATGACACTAAAACATTCTGAAACTTTTTTCACCTCATATTGGTAGGATTAAAATGGCTATAAATAAGTAGTTGGTATATTCGTAAATGAAAACCTGTTTGGATGAAACAACCACTTAGTAAATCTTGGTTTTTAATTATTAATAAACCATTAGCTTAGTAATATAAGTGAATTGTCTCTCAGATTAATGTAAACGAGCATAACATTGTAACAGTAGTACAATGTAGTTGCATACGTATTTTACTTCAGTCGGCATTGTTAAGTGTCGAATTTAGTATAGAATCGTGAAGATAATTGAAAACATTTTCGTTTTATATAACACAAATTAACTCTATATAAAAGCCATTATCTCCAGGAAGAAATCAACATATCATCTTTGATTTACAAGATTCAAAACATGGCCACTTCTTGATACTAAACTGTTAGGTTTAATATCTACTATTATTTATGTTTATCTGTTTAACGATTCACCATTTAAGTTAACGTTTTGATCGACGGAACAGTAACGTATCGACAGTGAAACACGTTTAGTAATTGAAGATTAATGATAGTCAAATTAAATGACTAATACACTGACGTTGGTACTACAGACTGTTGAATTTCGTTCTGTTGGTTTACAAGTTACAAGCCAACCACGATACTTAAACTTTCTAAGTGGGATCCATCACTGGATAACAAGCATGTATTGTGACATGGCCTTAAATTGTGAGAAAATAACTTCTTTCAGAACTGTATCCGATGTTAAATAATGACAATGTGTCTGAATTTTTCATGATGACTTCTTGAGCTATGAAGTTAGGTGATTTCAGTTCAAATCCTATAGGAGACCCTAATTTTCTAAAGGATATAATTATCCTATACTGTTTAGTGTCAAGTAGCACTATATACAGTCACTTAACATTGAAACATACTACAATTAATGTGTAGTTACTTCGAATAATGAAACTATATTGATTGATAATAATCATTTTCTTCAACTTTAGTTATTCACTTCATTTCCATTTCATTATTGAAAAGATTATATTTGCTTACAATGAACTACTTATTTTTCAGTCTTTTGTTTGTATTTTTATTTATCAACTTAACTTGTAGTGATATGTTTCATTGTTGCATTGGCTATTTATGGTAATCAAGTCAATTGGGAGGCATGGTTACTATCAGCTATGTGGGTAACGTTTATTTGTATTCTTATCGCAATAATGTTCTTATTGGTTGATGATTATTAGATTACAAGTATCATTACAAGTATGGATAATTTCATTATATAATACAATACAATCTTATATTTCTTTATATAAAATCAATAAACATAGACATATAGTTTTTATGAATTATTCAGATGTTCAGTTTGTTTGTTTTCCATTGGCTTCATTTCATCTCCTCTTACGTAACTCTGTAATTTATTGTAAATTTTGAATTTCATCTTAATCTATACTTCTTGTATTAATAAATTTTAAAAACTATAATGCTCTTATGTTTTTATCTTTATACACAAAATAATAGAAAACTGAATATCTAGGAAACACTTGTATGTCTACTTACTTACATAGTCTGTAAGTAGTATTACTCCACTAATTGTTAGGTAATATTAACATACAATATTATTATTATTATTACAGTTACTATTATTATTGTTATTATTATTGTTATTATTACAATTCAAATGTGTACTTAGGTTATTAGTCATGGTACAATATGCCATGCTATTTTTGTCTTCCGTCGCCAATGTATGTTATACTTTAGTGAAATCTTTGTTTGTTTTTTTCGTGTTACTTGATTAATAATATAATTTTCTATTAAAGAAAACAAAATAACATGAGTTACATTTTGTTGAAGCATGTCAAATTGATTAATTCATTATGTATCTTCACGTAGTTGACTATAGTCGTAATTGTGAAACTAACGACTACGATGATGTTTCAATAGTGTGATTAACTATAGACTTTATGTTTCTTTAGTCTACTTAGTGTATTGATACGACGATTGTACTTAGATTTGAATGGATATAATAAATAAATATGTCAGTTTAAAGTTGTTGTATTTGAAATTTATTTGTCCAGTTACTGTAGTGACCATGTGTAAATCAATTAAGTAATCCGAATTAATATGACTGTTTAATCGATGGTCAAATGTCAAGTCTGGGCTATTACCAGTCCCAGTGACAAGAAGAAAAAAAATACACGACAATTGAACCAACTTGCCTGAGTTTACTTATATTTCAAACATACCTTTATATACATGTAAAAACTGACTACACATCCAACCAAATAGAAAAGTAACACCTATACAGAACACGAGGAACATTGATTGAAAACTGAAGTAACGTGTGCACAAGCAATGAAACATATTTCATGAATGAGGAATAACGGGAACAGTAAATAAATCAGATAGGAGGTTAGGGTGAGGGGAATGTAATAAATAATATAAATAAAATGCCTAGTTTAAATGCCACCGAAGTATATGAAGCAATTTTCTGGAAAATTGTTCTGCAAGTTAGTCATTCATCTTGACTCTTCCGATTTAACAAAAGAATTCTCATCTCACCTCAGTTGTTTATTGTAAAAACGTAGAATATTAAATCTTTGAATTGTATCACTATCCACTGGCTAATTTCCGGAAGAATATTAGATGGAGTTTATCTTAATGATTTTTCTAGAAATGTAATGGTAGAAAAGCTTTCTAACATGACACGACTGAACATCGAACATGATTAACAACAATTTCAACAGATACCGTTAACCTACCTGAGGTTTTAACGAGATACATTCTGATGACTTTATCAAGAGTAGTTTTACATACAAAAATGGTTATTTTATGACACTAGTAAAAGTAAGACATAAACAAGTAAGTTTAATGAAATAAACAATAATATGCGCTAAGCTAGTGAACCTTTACATTAATTGCTACTGCCAAGTAGTGCAGAAGGTTATGCGTCTACCAAGAGACCTGAAAGTCCTAGACTAGATCCTCAGGTAGAATCAAGGATCTACACGTCTATAGAATCGCATACTAAGGTAAAACAGTTGTCTTTTACGGTACCCAACCAACATTAATCTGTGACGCACACAGACAATTAAGCATAATAGCTATCTCAGTAGAACCACTTCAATCCCACTACTTAAATATATTTAAAATGCCTTATTTATGAATTTGATAGGTAGCTTAAAAAGTGGGCCATGAGGGGAAGGTTCAGAAATATCCGTTACGAGGCACTGAGTTACCTTAAGTAGTACAATAAATGAGATATACTGAATTTGAGTACCTGACATGTTACTAAGCCACTCTAATGTACCAAGTTGAGAGTATCTAAATTACAGTTTAAGTGGATTGTTACTGAATTCAAATAACTTAACAATATGCTAATCATATTCATAGTCAAATGTGGTGTTATGCTAGTTTAATTGGGATGCCGTATAACCGAAATACAGTCGAATGTCACTTGAACCAGTACTCAAACACTCGACTCAATACATGCTAATAACTTGGAAATATGTTGAATGTATAAAGCTCAGAAAGATAAATGTGCAGTTAAAAAGGTGCTAAGATGGAAGTAAACGCATAAAGGTATTGTTATGGCAATCTAATATTTTAAGTTATATCACTGTCTGAATTGCTTAATTTATTTGTCCATGTCTTATTGTGGTCACTAAATAATACAATGATCATGGAATTATAGCAGTAAGATACTGTTGATGAGGTTATGGAAAGTACCCGTTAACCTGAATACTTCTTGTTCCACAGTGATATTTAGATTTCCTTAATGTTTATTATTAATGTCGAAAATGAAACAGGATCAATAAGTTATTTCCTTCTAATTTCCGCTCATTCCAGTAGTACACCGAAACACCCTAACAAAATGTTTACCATTAATGCGTAAGAAATCCATTAAATAATGAGTGATATTTCAGTGCTTCATTTAAATCACAAAATGTAGCATGAAGACTACATGGAAATTTCCTTATTCATAAAGATAACTAGTGATATTCAATGGCTCTCTCATTTATTGATACACTATCGCCAGCACAAATAGTGCTATACACAATGGAGTACTTTGCTTGAAAGTATATGAAGTTATAAATATGTTTTAGTGATTCTTATGATATCAACTGATGATGAAAGTGATGAAAATACATTGAATGGTACTAAACTACCTAAACAGTAAATTAAAATAGTAAATATTATTTATTCATAAATAGATTGACACGAAGAATACTGACAATCAAATTCATAATGACCAACAGACTTAAGGATAAGATTAGAATTTAGGGTTAGTTTAACGCTGAAGTTTACAAATTAAAGTTTTTATGGCTCTTCAGCATTTTTTACTTTACCCTCTTTAATATTTATTCATGAAACAACAAAAAGAAGAAAGAAGTCTTAGATAGTTTATTGTAAATAAAAATAGCTTCTTAAATTGATGGTGTTGATTGTTTGAATGGAAAGTCTAATGTCTTCAATGTTCATTAAGAGTACACTGTATCTAACATTTAATTGTTGATCAGTTTAAAATGTGTAATTTAATTTGTAGATCATTAATATTTTGCAAACAATTGAATAGATGATTAACTACGCATAAATTCTATTCTAATGTAATGCACACTTTCAGGTTGATGTAATTCACTTTAAAACAAAATTTGACACAATATACTAATAAAAATTGAATAAGAATCTTGTCAAAGGAGAGATGTAGGTCAGTATAGAAATGTAAATTATGACAGTTTAGCAAATATTTACACGCATATATATATATATATATATATATATATATACATATATAGTCTCTTGATCTACTATGGAATGCATGAATTCATATTATATGAATTGACGTTATCATTTTTAATTTGTATTGTGACTGGCAAGTGGAATCCAGGACGCGCGTTTCGTCCTATTTGGGACTCGTCGGCTGGATGTACCTGCATCCCAATGTTGATGTTCACAGTGGGATTCGAACTCAGTTCGGTTCGTGTCATACGCCACCGCGTACACCACTAGACTACTGAGTCCAGACAGTCACGTTTGTGCAATGGGCGAATTGGTAGTAGAATGAATTTGTATATTCCCATTGATTTGTTATAGACTGAAACTGGTCAGTCACTGTTGCTATATGTGCATCCTGTGCGGATCGCCTCGATATAGCGATTATATAGCACATATAGCAACAGTGACTGACCAGTTTCAGTCTATAACAAATCAATGGGAATATACAAATTCATTCTACTATGAATTGACGTTGTCATGAATTCATTCTTTTCAGTTTTCATTATGTTCAATATACGGACAATAAATATTTAGTTAAATTGTACTATTAAACTACAATCAGATATTACTAGAATAGTGAATATTGAACATTGTTTCAACAGATATTCAATGCTATATCATTTAAGCATAAGATCTAAGATATTTAATAATACTGGTATGTATACTATCATTAAACTAATAAGTAGAAATCTAAATAAACTGTATACATTCATTATATGTTAGCGTTAAAGATGTGTATGTTAACTTGCCGTTTACTTTATCTGCTTGTGGATACAAGAAGTCTTGTTTTATAATAAACGTTATGTGATTTACTTTAAGCTATCTGTTTGATAGTAACATCTATACAAGAAACAATCTGTAGGTTTTTATCACAAGAGATGAATAACTAAGAGTATTTGTTGTTTTGTAATTGACTATCTGATGACTCTTATTTCTATATTACGAATTCGCCCGAGTTGAACCACAGTTAAAAATCAAAGAGGCACTATAAGATAGCTGTTGCATTCTAGTATATGACCATTCAGTAGTGCTCATCCAGAACCAAAACATGGAATCCAAACCAGAACCTTTAGGTTTCACGGAGAACACTTAGCGGTTAAACAACTAATCAGGCAGGTTTGCTGATACCTAACGGTTGATATTTTCAGCATAAGTCATTTCGCTTCATATCCTCGAGTACAGCATACTAAAGCGTAGGTTTCACAAAAGAGTCCATGTTAAGATTTAAAATCTACCAAATTTGTGTTTCACTTCGATTATATCAGACTATATTATACACAATTGGATGATTATCCAGACATGTTCATTCAAAATTACACACAATTAAACATCATTTACCCACCTACCAAATAATCGGGAACCTGGTCAAATGTCATAAGCAAGACAAACTTATGAAACTATAAACAACGCTGTATAAATTAGGGAGTTACAGTTAATTGTAGAAATGTGTTTGATGTAATACAAGCATCGTTGTGAAACATGATACCCAATCCATAATTAATTAACAGTGACTAACAGGATACTACTAACTGATGCAAAAATTAAAAGGTAATTTGTAATATTTGTTCTAGAAGGCCTATTTAGTTTATTTGAAAGTATAAAAAGTTAAATCGATATAGTTTTTTGAACACTAATTTGGATTTCGTAGTATTTACTTGTCAAATTGTCCTACAAAGCACTAGATAGTTGTTTCTTTTTAGTATAGAGTTCTATAACAACAGACAATCACGACTCAACGACGGAATACAACCCACGGCGAACATTGACTATCATCGCCGCTGTGTAGGTGTGTACGAGTTGCTGAGGCGTTCCACTTAAGAACTAAATAGCTGCCAAACGTCAGTCCCTGGTTTCATTGGTACTCAACATACTTGTCAAGAATATATTCAGCAAAATCGAAATCAGTTTTTCTAAACCACATCAACCTAAGTACTAAAATAATCAGCTCAAAATTAGATGATTTTGAGATACCCCTAAAGCTTTGTGAAGAAATCCTGTCTGGTTGAAGTCAGTAATGTCAAAAATGGAACTGTTATCACCATTGGCATAGACTGGTGATTGCGTTGTATCATGAATTGATCGAAGTCCAGATCCTTCCATTCAGTGTCATACTGGCGAGGCTGATAGTTGTGCGTTTACCGAGAGATCCGAAAAATCTTAGGTTAATCTGTTCATGCGGTCGTGAGTGTTCACTACAATAGGGTCCTATACTAGAGAACAAAACAGATGTCCATTACTCCTGGGTTTTCAATGATATCCAACCGAGAATAATTCCTAATGAATAGTTAAATAAAATTATTTGATTAAATTATATAAAGTAGTATTTGAATGGTTTTAAAAGAGCAGATGATATTCGGTCATCTTTCTTGGAGGTCACAACTTATACAATTACTTTAACGGCTATCACTGTCTTTATTATTACTGGTACATCAATAAGAGTTTGTATCATATAGTTATTGTGTGATTAACGTTAATTGAACATGTGAATCATCTTTTGGCATCATTAACATCTAACTAATTGATAAAAAAGGGGCAATTATTGTAGAAAATATCCACTACGAATTCGTAATTTAAGTCTACGTTCATTAAAGTGATTCACTTTTATCAAGCTTATTGGATATTCATTCAATAATAAAACTGTCCCATCGATAACAATGGATGAGGTCGCGCAAACGTATCACGAATTGACTGAATTAGAAATATCAACCGTTAGAAGCCGGCTCAGTGGTCCAGTGGTAAAGCGCTTGTCGCGGAACCAGAGGGTCCTGGATTCGATCCCCAACGGGGTCGTGGATACGCACTGCTGAAGAGTCCCATACTAAGACAAAACAGCTGTCCAGTGCTTCCAGGTGATCAATAGTTGTCTGATTCAGAACAATTCGTGATATCAGGATTGACAACTAACTATCTCCAAAACCCCCAATTGTATGTAATAATAATTAGATTGAAAGATACTAAAGACAACTCTTAGTGTGAATGTAAACGATAGAAAACAAGTACACTCAACTTACGAGTTCAAAATAGAACAAATTGATTGTGTAATATTCGAAACAAGGAAAAAATCGTCATTATTCACGTTTATCAGTATAAATGAATTAATAATAGAAATAAGATGAAGATAGGTATTAAGTTTAGTCTTTTGTGTTATTCCCAGATTGTTGTTGGTTGTATAATGACTGGTTGAATTGAGACATATTTTTGAAATGAAACTGTTATTACAAATGATAATGTATGATTGTCCCTCTATATTACAAACTAGTAGAATAGGTAATTCTAGCAGTGTAGACCTCCTTAGTGATGCAGAAGACTAAGCGTTCAATGTGGTACTTGAAGGTCTTGGATTCGATTCTCTGTTGGAATTGAGGCTAAACACTCTTGAAGAGTCTCATACTAGGGCAAAACAGCTGTCCAGTGTTCCCTGATCTTCAGTGGAACCCAACTAGTATTAATCTGTGACGAAAACAAACAGATAATTAATAATACTTGTATGCACTTAATGTCACCTTTTAAAAGACAAGCCTGTACAAGTAATCATCATGACTGTCACTGTTTCGCCTTTATGTTAAACACATTCATAAAGCTTTTTATCAACATAAGCTGTTAAATGTTAGTCGAATTATCCAAGTAGAGTATCAGACATATATCACCAATAGAAGTGGATGAGTTCTTGCAGTATATCAGGAATTAACTGAAATTAGACTTGAATATATTTAGATTTTAGCCCACTGACAGGAGTGTCGAATGTTCACTGAGAAGCCTGTATTTCTCGAGCTAGACCCCTCCTCCCCAATGGTGACATGTATACTTACTGCTGAACAACCATTCACCAGGACGAGATGGCTATCTAATGTTGGTCCCTGGTTTCCACTTGCTTTCCGATTCAGGTCAGTTTGCGATTCCGAACTCACCATTCAAAGGTAAAGGTTCATCTCGAAACCTAGATATTTTGGGTTGCATGTCCAATGTGGTTGTTTAGTGAGTCACGCTACAGAATCCCATACTAGTATGACATACATATTCATTGATCTTTATGTTTTGGTGGTTGTCTATTTATAGTTCGTTTGTGCGTTGTAACTATAACTACGCAACTTCAATGATCACAACTCATATAAATATATTCCACCGATTACGTAGAAATTTGGTTACTAGTTCGAGTGACTCCACACAATCATCGCTAACTAGATTTAAGGTGGTTAAAAGTGGTTGGCAAAAAGCTGTGGATTTCTTGGAAGTTGGCATTCATCGGGGAAAATGTACCTACAGTCTTAAAAGAATTTCTTCTTTATATTGTAGGATCGTTGAATTGTTTGGGTAGTTAATGATTTCATACAGTTTCGTTGAATACTTATATTAGTTGAAACTTTAGTTATTAGTTTACTTAAGACTACCACTAGCCACATCACATTAAAATATAATGCACAAAATCTCAACTGACTAGTAGTCATATTGCAAGTTAAATAACAGAAATCGATCATTACCAATAAAATTAGACAAATACAAGATTAGTTACCACTAAGTAATTAATCAATGGATACATCTAAGTCTTATTGTAGGTCAAGTACATTAAGTATAACTCAATGTTAATGTCATATATTGTGAAACTATGAGACTTAGAGTTTCAAAAGATATGGTTTATAGTTTCATTAATAAGTGCAAGTACAACTTTCTAACGTAATCTAAATCATACAATGTTTCTTCCCAATTAATTCTAATCATCTACTATACTAATTATTAGTAATAATTATAATAAATGAATTTATGTTGTTACAGTACATTTTGTCATTCATCTCAATTCATTATAAAGAACAAGTACACGTACATACAAAATAAAATGATAATCAATGCAGTAAATACAAATATTCACTTAACTTGAATGTAATAAACTGTTTTAAAGTATACAGTTATTGTCAGTTTGTCATAGAAATTTGCTTGTATGAATGCAGATCTACTAATTAATCATTTAAATATCATTTTGTAAGATCATAGTAAATAGAGTTGATACTGTAATGAAGATTTTCTATGATTAACGTATGTATGTATACCTGTTACCGTTTTCAGACAAATCAAGCTTAGATTACATTTGCCTACAATTTCATCTGAGTTTATAACCATTCATGGAAAGTTATCTAAGAGTATAAAAGATTAATCTACAATTTGTAAAAGTTTGTAGCGGTAAGTAATCCCCAAAATAAATAGCTGCATAGGCTCTCGACATTGGTGCTGACCATATTTGTTTTAGCAGACACTACTAGTTGAAGGCGCGCGGTCACGCATCTCCACCAGATCACGACTCGAACCACCGTGGGTAGCATCTTTCTCTAGTTTGCTAGCCTAGACGTTGCTATCCCATTAGAGCTTTGTATACGATCAAATATAATTTCTTTTCCAGCCTTTAGTGCCTTCTGATTGTTCATTCGTTAGAGTGGGTCCATTCGATAGAAGTGGCTTTAGTTATACGACAAGCGCAACTTGGTCATATATCCGAGTAACACTTCAAGTTCAACGTTTAGTTAGTAGAATTGTAGAGATTGTAAACATTGGTATTAAGTTTGGTTGATTAAATCCGTTACAGATTAATGTTGGTAAGATACCACTAAAAACTAAAAAGCACTAGACAGCTAATTCGTCCTAGTATGGATGGAACTCCCCAGCAGTGCGCACTCCAGGAAGTGAGACAATTACCACCGATCATAATTAATGATCGTCGCACTATATCACAAATTGATGGAAGTCGGAATTCTGTGATTATATGCTGATCCAGTGGTGTAGAAGGTTTGGGCGTTCATCAGCCTAAAGCCTCCTGAGATGAATCTAGGGTGCGCACTGTTGAAGAGTCCCATACTAGAACAAAACAGTTGTCCAGTGCTACCTGGTTCCAATGGTACCTTGCCAACATGAGTCAGTGATAAATTCAATCAACTTAGTTTAATTAATAGATTAAATAAAGCAATGCGATTGAAATGGATAATTAATAATGTGATTGGGAGTTACAGAGAATGTTAAACATGAACTTAATATCACGAATCGATGAGAAAGACAGTTATTCTATCCAAGTATTGAACTTTACGTCAGTGCTCCATAACGACCCTACTAGACAACTACATCCACGACCTTCTGATTTCGTGGTGAACACCAAACCCTTAGACTTGTCAACTGACTTGTTGGCTGGTATCTAAAGCTGATATTTTGAACTTTAGCCAATTCGTAATATATTTTTCCTGACCTATTCATAAACATCGGTGGGTCACTGTCTCACTTCTGATATGGTTGAACACGATACGTCGCGTTTTCTTATTAGAACTTTAAGAATTATCTCCTGAAGTTACCCACTAGTGAGTTGATATTAAAATGCGATTCGGAGTTATGCAGAATGTTTAAACCGAACTCAACATCATGAATTAACCTCGGTTACATAGCCAGGAGGTACTGGATAAGTGTTTTGTTGAAGTTTATTCTATAAATTCTTTGGTCCTTAACTCCGATGAAATAAACCAGTTCATTTGGCACTGACTTGCATTCGATTCAAAATCTAAGGAATCTAATCTATAGAGCAAAAACAAATCATTCTATAACTAATGTGATAACTTAGTAATACTCAAAACAAACCTCTGATTCACCTAGTCACTTATTAAATAAAATAGATTCGATTGACTTTTTATCTGTTTCCTAATCTCCAAGAAAATTTCTACTCTTAGTTCGTGTAGGGTAAAGTAAAAGGTAAGAAATATGAAAAACGTTTTTACTTTAATAGTAATTCCTGTGATGGAAATATGATTATTTATTTGCAACCATAAGATTCTGAAAGATATTTAGCAGTATTCCACAGTTCGCCAACACAACACACCTAACCGTATATCGTTCAAAAACTGATGTTTTCTTGAAGATTCATTCAGAAAACTGATTAGTTGAAATAATTTTAGTAAGTTCCTGGCCTATAAGAACTTTTTAGTAGAATTATCGTTGGCAATCAACTAAAAAATGTAATTTTAACTTTATACATAGACCTTGTTATCATTTAATTTACACGATCTGATTTCAGTAACTCAGAATGTAGATCGTTACACACAATCAGATGAAACCATTTAAAAAATGATTCTAAATAACGATCACTAACGTTGTACGTTAGAAAGTTTGTTTATTCCTTATTTTAATGAAGCTCAGCTCAATAGTATTAATTAATTCCTATTACATAGATGGTTATATAGAAGTTTCGTGGACAGTCTTCAACAAAGGTTGAGACACATCAGAAAATATTTATCTGCTACGAAATGATACACTAAACTCCATCGATTCACACACCTGTAAGAGTAGACATCTTCTCAACTTCAAAATTTCCTATTCGAAACATCATAATCGTTTATTTTAAGACATTTCAGAATGGATATGATGCAAAATGTGTAAATTGTTCACTTTACAACACTCAGTAATCTAGACGATCATTCATGAAAGAAAGATTGAAACAACTTACCGGGTATCTGGATCCAAGCATAAATATTATTAGACTTACACGACTCACTTCAAAAGCCAATTTAGATTTTGCACGTGAGTGATTCTAGATGATCTTACTGGGCTTTTGCTTATGGTTACTTTATTCACATTTTTACCTTGTACGCTGTTCACCTCTGGTCTCGATGTCTGGAGCCTATTTTCTGGAATATAGGATTATGTACTAATTTACTATAATTACGTAACATTCAGTAAATCCAATGGCCGTTTTTCTTAGATTGCCAATTTCTTCAGTGATTCATTAACTGTTTTCATTCCTACTGTCGTTCACAAGTTATTGTAATTTTATTATGAACCTACTATCCCGATTTCTGAATACAAATCCCCTAGTTCAGTCTTTACTGTATTATGTATTTGCTATTACTAATTGGTCCACTATGTGGTATACCAAAGCCATTGTTCTTACTCAGTAAATGACTTCGCATTGTCTTCCATGTGCTGGTATCTTTATATTGCTCTCTACACTTTTGAGAATCCTTTGATCATCATGTACAGTGCTGACGAATTGGCATTCATTTAGACCAAAGTTACAGTACAAGTTCCATTAATTCGCCTAGAAGTTAGACCAGTATTCACTTACCTAGGTCATCTTGTATCTTATCTGTATACCAGCACATTTGACATTATTTCACTGGCCTTATTAAAAGCTTATATTATTGACCGATTAATGAAATATCTAAGAATGATCAAACTTTACTCTTCTCACACTAGTCACTTCAATATTTCTAGATTGTTTTTGTCGTCGTTCCTTGCTCTCTGTCTTTATTTTCATTGTTCCAGTTATAAATGATTGCATTTACTGCAAAATAGGATTAGACATTGTGTTTTTTCTCTTGGTAGTTACGACATGCAGGTTCACTTAACAGTGTAATATAGGTTCAAAGTTATTGTATCTCTTTTACTATCTACTTTTGTAGAAAACTGATCACGTCGTAACTCTATCACTTTCATTGTAATTTTGTATTGTCATGCATTACGTGACGATTAACCAGTCCCCTAGCACTTCTAAAAAGATATTTTATCTTTACTTTATGCTTCACATTCTGAACCGTATCATCTCAGACAGTGTACTCTTCTTTCATGTCGCCTCCATTCTATGTTAACCTGAACGTATTTGTAAACTAATGTACAATTATTTTCAGAATATATAGCAGTTTACGTCCAGCCAGAATGTATTCAGTATTCCGAAGGATTGTTTAAAGTGTCGTGCATTGCGGAATCAGGAAAAAAGAAGAACACAGGAAAATGTGAACCACTAACTCAGTAAGGATGCCTACATGAAAACAATGAAATCCGTAAAGAACAACCAACAATAGTGCAAGCAAAAGATTAATACAATACGAAAAGTAAAACTAGACAGCTATAAACTGAGATTGATAATTCGTTACAATAACATTTGATCATTTAAGAGGTGGTTCATTGGGGGTCTGTACTTAATTTATTGTTTTTTTAGCCACAAGTTGAACTAGGTTGATTATTATTGTGAACCAGGGAACACTGACCAACTGTTTCGTCCTAGAATGGGAATGGTGGGGGTCATCATCTCGAGGGTTAAACATTTGTCACCAATGATAGTGACTGCTAATCAAAATGAAAACATCAGCCCAGTAATCCTGACGGTTAAAGTATTTACCGTTAGGTCTGAAGGTCCTGGGTTTGATTTTCTAGTGAAATCACTGATCCTCAATGCTTAGGCAGCCTAGTACTAGGACGAAGTAGCTGTACAATGACGCGAATGAAGAACACTCTGTGGCTAATGTAAACAACAAATATACTCACAGTTTAAAAAAGCTATACATTAATTCATTTTATTCAAAACGACATCATTTAATAGCCTGAACATGAAACCTACACGGTTTGAATAAATGAATGAAATTATACTAATAGCCTTGACCTTACTTTATGAATATGATTAAGATGACGCAATAAAGTAGTTGTATTTACGTGACTCTCCGAAATAAACCCCCTTTTTTTTCTCAATCATCTATAAGAACGTTGAATTGTATTAAATTAAGTACAGCTAATGAATGATTGATAAGTACATTATAAAACTATGCATAAATTTGTATTCTGTGAAAAAGATGTATTTATATTTGAGTCAATCATTCATGTACAACATAGAACCTACCGGGAGGAGGGAGGGTGTATATCCATAGGTTCAAGTTGCTATACCATATTAGTGCATCTAGATCAATGTCAAAGTAGTAAAAGCAGTAGTAATATCAGTAGTCAAGAAGATGGTTAGGCATAATAAGTAGAATTCTCGAAAAAAACTAAATAATTCATGGAAAGTAAAGCATAAAATAATTTTCACCTCAAATTTTAAGGCAAGATAAGGAGTTAATGTGCCTGTAACTCAAGGATTTTCGAGCTATGTTACTCAACGTTTTGATAGACATTGCTTATGATTATCATGAAGGTTGAAAACAGGTCATCTGTACCTAGTAATATAAATTAGACCAAAAGTGAATGACCACCCAAATTGATGTAATTTTCTAGTTGACTCCCACAAACTTTCATTATTCTGCTACGCCAGTTCATCAGATTTTGAAGTCGGCTGTAGTTAAGATACATAACATGTATCTTAAATACCTAAGTCGGTGAGTATCTTTAACCTAAGTAATTGATTTACCATCTTTCCCAGGAATCTTGTTTCTAAATTTCATATGCAATCTAAACGCTTAACTAACGAAAGTCTTCTTTCAAAAACAATATTTTGCAGTTGTATAGCAAAAGTGAGCTAAGGCACTGACGCACATCGGTCGTGAAGTTACAAATGACAATTAGAGAGTGAGGAACCTCTTTCAAACAAGATTGTAGTGTTGCTTACGGTTTTCAAGAAACCCTGAATTCCACTAGCGTTTCTACTAAATAGGACAGTATCAGTCTTTAGATAGATCTAACGGTTCGAGATAAACTCCTGATTTGTTAGGGGGAAAATGGTGATATTAAATAAAGATAAATAAAGCCTTGACGAATATCACATGAGATTAGCAATTTTAATTACTTTTTGCCGTAAACTTTACCAAAGCGAATTGTATTTAAGTAATGTATTTCTACAAGATTTGTGTACTTCAATGGTTCTCCTTTCACTGAAACAAAGTTACACATTACTTACAAGTAAAAGAATACTATTTTTTAGGCCAATTTAAATATATTTGTGTTCTAGAACTTGACAAAGGATGAATATTTCATCAACAAAGGCGTTATCAATTATAAAAAACAAGCTTGTTTTTCTCAAGTCTTTAATTCTTGAGCCATATATAAGCAGTTAGTAATTACTAATGCGATTTTAGTAACACTGTATTTGTCAAAGTGATTCTTCTTTAGTTATCCCAAGGGATAGTTTTTGCTTTCTTGTAGACAGTGATGATCAGTGATTGAGATCATTCAAATAGGATTGAGTCCAGTTCCTAGACAATTGAGTTAACTGTAACTCATTTGTATATAAAAATCTATTCAATTAATTAAATTAATGATTCGTTCAATGTAATTGTAAATGAAGATAAATGTTAGCAATAGGATTTGAGTAAATGTGATGACAGAAGGTAGCAAATACTGTTCATTTATTAATTTCCTTAAGACTGCTAAGAATTATAATCAATTTATTCTTCTATCACATCTATCACGTTATAATTTATCTTGAACATACTAGATAAATTATCAACGTTAGATGATTAGGATTAGTTGACAAGGCATAGACTATTAGTTTGAGTTACGTGTAGGAACAGAAACTTTTAATTTTTACCACTGAGTAAACTTATTCTCAGCATTCGAAGAATATGCACATTAACTCGCAGAAATTTTCAATCAACATAAATCTTAAAATGTAAACTACTTAAAACCTACTTAATAATCTATTTTTTAATACTAAACTATCAATAATAATCTGATAATAAAATTTAGATTTGATCAATCCTTTCTTGATAACAGCATGTATAGTTCATTGATAATAATACTCTTAAAAGTTTTAATTACATTAAACCAACATTAGATTGTTCTTTTAAAGGATTAATATACATAGATTATACTATTAATGAACATAAACAGAATGTTGTATATCATGATATTGTACATGTTTACTAGTAAATAATACATATTGCATTTTTCAACAGATACAATGTCCTGAAATAATTGTACATTATGATGTCATACTGGTATTAGTTATTAGTAAATCTGTCATTTGATAAGATTATCATTAACAAGAAAACGTCAATTAGTAGACATGTAAACACAGTTAATTCAAGTAACAGTATAATTAGATATAATAGAGTAGGATTGTGCATATTGTAAATGGACAATCTTTTCTTTAATACATCATATTAAAAGTAGTATAATACAACTATAAAAAAAAAACAAATATACGTGATTAAAAGTTTCTGTAATTATTTATTGTTATGGCGAGAGAGAATTAGGGGGTGCCTTGGGTTGACCGAGTGCCAATCGCTAGTGCCTATTTGGTTATTGCACGTCTGCCCTGTGCCCACTTAGTCCCAAGCCGAAATAAGAAGAATACGAGCCAATAGGTCAGCCAGACAGAATCGAATCTATATTTCAAGCATTCTTTTATATATACATAAATTCAGACTACACAGCAAACCAATTAGAAAATTAACATGAATACAGAACGAGGGAAATAGTGGTAGTAAATAGGAGCAACTTGTACACAACTAATTAACTATAGTCCATAATAAGAGACAATGTAATAACAGTAATTATGCTAAACGGGAGGATAGGGCAAGCGGAGCGTAACAAAAATAGAAACAAAATGTTTACATTACAGACAGTTCGAATGAATGAAATAATGTTCGCAAACACAGTTCTGAAAGTTTGTTACGCTTCTTTGTGGTCCGACCTAACATTTATCAAATTAGACTTTATCAAGTTAGATGCTGCTAATCAATGACAAGAAATTACTCATTGAGTTATGAGAATAAGAATATGATCTAATGAACAGTTATGTTCTCGGTGAATTCATTCTGTTAAAGTGTTATATAATGAAGAACATACACATTTTGTTGCCTAATAATATTAAACAATATTGTTTATTAGCAGCAATAAATCAATGAAGAAAGTAACAATAAAATTAAACTTAGTTCTCAAGAAAAACGCTGATTAAATTAATCAGCTTTCGTGTTCATCTTAGATTGATATCGACTGGATAGCACTGAATACAAGAGAACATTGAAAAGTTATTTTGTTCTAGTATGGAGATCTTCAACATTAAGAAGCCCTGATCCCACTAGGACTTTTAAGAGTCATAGATTTTATGCGTGCCCTGAGTGAAACAGTTATCATCAGTAACATTGACTCATCGTCGCTCTATAAACAACTGATTGAGGTGGAGATTCTACCATAGGATTCCCAATCATTGATATCGATAGTTAAGCCTTTTCGGATAGAATAATTTAGTTTTGCGTGTGATACTTGGGTGGGGTCATGGGTTTGTAATGCTGAGAAGTCCCTTGATAGGATGAAACAGCTGTTTACTGTCCCCTATTTTCTTCTAGTGCCCAACAGAGATCGATCTGTGGTGAATATAAACAATTAAAATGTAGTTGTTAAAACACTAGGTATGCAGAAAATGTCAGAAAACGAAATTGAAGTTTAATATTACTAACTACCCTTTGTCAGGAAGATGTTTAAAATTCAAAAATTCTTCTCAACATCACGTAATAACAACGAGAAAGTTCTCATTAATGGCTAACATCATAAAGTGATTCCGAAATTCTAACACGTTACCAGTATTAGTCAGTCGTGTCAGATGCAAAACAGTCACTCATAGAAATTAATTAGTGATATTGGGTAATAATGTATATAAATAGTTTCTCGTCAGCCTATAAGATGATGAAAGACACAAAGCAGATGACTTAAATACAGATAATAAACGAATATCGGATATGATTTATCGATCGTCCCGTAAATCAGTTAACGAGGAAACCTAAAGTGGATTTTCTCTGAAAGAAAAAAGTATTCATGTCGCGTTACCACATCTAGGTGAATCCTGTTGCGCACTCTTGAAATAAGGTAGAATTAGCAATAAAAATTCTTCCTACGCTGCCAAATTAGTTACACTTGTGAATCAAAGCCTGTATTTCCTAAAAACCATTAAATTGAATGAACTACTGCATCACATTCAACTACATCTGTCAATTCACATATACGTGTGAATACCTATATAGGTAAGAGTAATCTGCCTGACAATTAAGGGTAGCTGAACATGTGCCTAAATGGTCTCAAAACCAAATTACATTGAATGTACTAAAAGAGGTATATTGTAGGAAACTGTTAGGTCGGACCACAAAGAAGCGTAACAAACTTTCAGAACTGTGTTTGTGAACATTATTTCATTTATTCGAACTGTCTGTAATGTAAACATTTTGTTTCTATTTTTGTTACGCTCCGCTTGCCCTATCCTCCCGTTTAGCATAATTACTGTTATTACATTGTCTCTTATTATGGACTATAGTTAATTAGTTGTGTACAAGTTGCTCCTATTTACTACCACTATTTCCCTCGTTCTGTATTCATGTTAATTTTCTAATTGGTTTGCTGGGTGGTCTGATTTTATGTATATATGAAAGAATGCTTGAAATATAGATTCGATTCTGTCTGGCTGACCTATTGGCTCGTATTCTTCTTATTTCGGCTTGGGACTAAGTGGGCACAGGGCAGACGCGCAATAACCAAATAGGCACTAGCGATTGGCACTCGGCCAACCCAATCACCCCCCAAATTTCTTGCGTCATATCAGGAACCCTACTCATCTATCTCAAAACACTTGACTGATACTTATGGAAAGTTTGACTTGGCAATGACTTTCAAGCTTTTGTGCAGGAATCACTACAAAAGTACTTTTAAAACTGTAGAGGCCACGGCCACTAAAAATATTAAAACTATGTTGTGTATGCAAGAGTTATTTGTTATGATCTTGAGTCTACTCTGGTAATTCCAGTTGTTTTCGTTGGTGTGACATTTCTGTATCTCGCTTTATTCCTCGACCATCACATTATTGTCATTTGATTTTCTATTTAATCTGACTTTTATTGGCTTCACACTTTGACATATGAACACCCTAACCAAATTGTTCAAAATGTATAACGCGAATATACTTACACATTTTCCAGTTCAACTATGTCTCCTCATTACACTATCAAAATTTAATACCCTTATTTAAAAGTTAAAAGGTTTTTAAATACATTAACAAATTTGAAATGATGTGGAATCAAGGGTGTGCACTACTGAAGAGTCCTATACTATCTAGTGCTCCCTAGTTTCCAATGGTACCTTACCAACATCAAACTGTGATCATTTCAGTCAATTAAAATAATCATCAGAGTTTGTAATTTCTGTTTGTTGACATTCTTTCGTTTCATTTGGCCATTGTCTATCGATAAATATGCATTATGAATAGATTGCATCCATACAGTCTTTTTGTTACAGATTTATTTTCCATTTATAGTTACTAGTCGAATCCCAATCGCTCATTTTATCCTATTCGAGACTTATTATATGCAACCCTAAATATCAACAACAATAAATCACGAAATGTTCACAACTACTATCAAACCTATTAAGCAAATTAATAGCTATCTGAAGTTAATATCTTAGTAGATAGTACATTTGGCGTTTGCAACACACTCTGAATATCTGCAGTTGGATCCAGGTTCATCCAGTTATTGAATCAAATTAGAATTTTATTGATACTGTAAAAGTTTACATCAGTGTAACATTAGTCACTACCTAATAGGTATCTAAAAATAAGTATTTTCAAAGTAGATTTCAAATGACTATACTTTGCGAAACAAGTGAAACAAGATTTCTCGTCATTTACTAACAACGTAGTATGGGAAACTCACGAATTCTTTCCAAGTGAAGATCGGTGTCAGACAAGACTGCTTACTCTAGACCTTTCTTTTTCTCCAAGTAATTGGGTGGATTACGAAAACCTCAACATCGTAGGGAAATTCACTTAATATAGTAGAGCTAGGACGTAGTCAAAAGTTTTGGACTTCTCAGATCACCTCCCTCTTTTATTCCACACGCCACAACAAATGCAGATTAAGACAGACAGCGTAGTGACAGTTACTTTAGTCAGCGATAGGCCTCAACATGCACAACTGGGAAAGAAAAATCTTTAGACACACCACAAAATGTTTCAACTCAATTTCCCTTGATGGAGAAACTCTGGAAGTTGTGGGAACTTCCACATACCTGAGAAGTATCATCGATAAATAATGAGAATTTTATGCAGACGTGACGGAGTGGATTAGCATAGCAGGAGCAGCATTTCTACAATTGAAAAAAATTCGAATCTCAGAACAACTGTTAATCAGCATCAAAGTCAGAAATTTCAATACCGACGTCAAGACAATTTTATTTTATGGAGCTGCAACTTGGAAAACTACTAAAACCACCATTTAAAAGATACAAATATTTAGAAACAGTTGCATGCACAAGATACTCCGGATCCGTTGATCAGATACCATCAGCAACAACATGCTGTGATAGAGAACAAAATAACTCTCAGCTGACGAAGAAATCACAAAAGAAAGCTGGAGATTGATAGAATATGTATTTTGGAAATCACCAAACTGCGCCACAATACAAGCAATTAGAATCATCAAGGCCAAATGAAAATCAGAGAGTCAAAAAATACATTGCATTGGGAATCGAAGTAGATATGAAAAGAATGAACAGCACTTGAGAAGAGCTGGAGGTTAGAGCGGAAGACAGAGTTAGTTAGCGAATCCAATTCAACGGCCCAGGCTCTACGAGGAGTCACATATATTGATTGATTGATTTAGAGTTAAAAAGTACAATAAAATGAAAATAAAATATTTGGACACAATTTAATCAGTAAACTTAACAGGGATACATGAAACTAAAACTGGAAATCATAATAAGTTGGACAAAACACAGACTATGACAGTAAACATAATTGAAATTTGATGCCTATTGATAAGCACCAACTGAAGGTGATGGCAAATTCATTTTGGTTTTCAAATCTTATTTTACTTAAATTAAATTGATTATGGGATCTAGCGATATGTAAATAACAGTTTAAACACTACAGAATGATTTTCTTTAAACAACTATTGTAGCCTCATGATAGTGGTTATATCAGAACAAGAGATTTCCTAGTAATCTGCATCCACAATCCAACTTTTGATCGAACTCAGGAATTTTAAGCGTAGTATTTTGACTGTTGAAATGCTATAAGATGACTTTTACTGACTAACTTAACAGTGAATGTTTTGATTAATCATTTTGAAAATGTTTCCGTACTGGTGCTTTTTGGATTTAAATGTTATCCACTGATTGCTTATTATAAGGTTGCGTAAATATATCACAATCTAAATGAAAGTAAAAATCTTAGCCATTGGTTGATAATTCAGTAGCCTAATGATTAGGCGTTCGCCGTTAAATATGTTCACTGTTGTATAGTCTCGTAAAAGAACGAAACGGTTTTTGAATGTTTTTCTGAAAGTTCGTGATATTAAATCACGAGAAATGTTGTATAAGTTTGTTTAACATACTTGACTAACCAAATGTTGACATCCATAAACATTTTGAATCTATTTTAACAAAGTAATCAATGTACGTGATTGGTATGATGTACACCTACACTTTTAACTAAAGCCTATTGCATATTATACTTTTAAGTTTTATAGGATACAATCAGAGGCAATATAAAGGTTGGGGTAATTTCCAGGTCATTTATTCCTTGTAAGAACAAGTTGGATAAGCATCTAACTGGCGAGTCCCAAATAGAACGAAATGAGCTTCCTTCATTCCACTTTCCAGTCACAAACCAACTCAAACAATAAGGCAGCACATTTGAATTCATACGTTGATTACATTATGTGGTATGGAATGAAGTGAAAACTTCTACAGTCGAAAATGAAAATGAGACATACACTACTGAAATACATTCCATATGGTTCTAAATGATAAACATACATAATACACTGAAATCCATAGAATTGTAATATTTATTTTCTTATAATGTTTCAAAATTTAGGATCAACATCATTTATAAACCAACGTCATTACTGTATTCTATTAGGCTCAGATCAATAAACGTAGAAGATAAGAAAGATAAATGTAATATTCTCTCCGGAATGAATTGTATTTACTCTGAAATCACTACATTGGATGAAATGGATAGTTGATATGTTTGATTTAGGTTTTGGCTAGTAGGTGGAATCCAAGATTTACGTTTTACTCTATTTCTGACTCATCAGCTAAATGTATGTAAATCACAGTGTTTATATTTACGCCGGAATTCGAGCTCAGTTTAGTAGTAAACGCTGTGGCGTTTGGCATTAAACGAACAAAGTGAACATCAACACTAGGATGTAGGTACATCCAACTGACGAGTCCCAAATAGAGCAAAACGTGCATTCTGGATTCCATTCACCACCCACAATCCAAATCAAATAATATTCCTTCAAGATAAATAAATAGTAGTAGTCTATAGCAACAACAACAACTGAAATGTTTAAATCCTTGCATCATCAAAATACATATACAATCAAACTACCTAAACTATGTATGCAGAATAGTGACTCCAGTGAATTCATATCCTAACATAATTAGCATCAGTAGAATATGCTGAGTTATAAGCAAAATAAAATGTATCTCATTAACTATTCTATTTGTCAATTACAATCAATTTAAATAATGACAAACAATAATTGTACACATTGAACTATTGTTGTTCGATTTAGACAATTTTAATGCATAAAATTATTATAGAAAGTATTAATAATTCATTAATCAACTTAGAATTAATTAAAATTGAAATATTCAATTTTCAATGTTAATTAAGTTTATGTTAAATACGAACAATCAAATTGATCATGTGAATAGACAATACAAGTAGCAAGTTAATTATTTATGCTTTAATTGTATAGTAAACAAAAGAAAAATTTAATAATAATAATGAAATTGAGTTAGTTTGTGGAGATTGGCATTAGGTTTTTGTTGATTGAATTCGTCACAGACTGATGTTGGCAGGGTACCATTTAAAAACTTAGAAGCACTGGACAGTTGTTATACTGTAGTGTGAAACTCTTTAGCGGTGCATACACTAGATTCTTTCCAAGGGGCTTCAGTTGATGAACGTCCAGACCTTCTGTACCACTAGATCAGCATATAGTGATAGAATTCCAACTTCTATCGATTTGTTGTATAATTCATCCATTGTGATTGGTAATAATTGTCTTACTCCCTGGGGTATGCAATGCTTGGTAGTTCCATACTGAAATGAAGCAGCTATCCAATCCTTCGTGGTTCCTAATGATACCCTGCCAATATCAATCTGCAACGAATTCAATCAACCAAACTTATTATTAATTCCCACAAACCATTTGAATTGGATCAAAATAACCAGCTCACAAGTGGCTCACTTACGGATGTTCCTGAATTTCTAGTGAGAAGTGGTGACCTGTGGAGTTCAGACTAGTCAGGTTTGAGACAGATGTCACCAATGACAGCGGGTGATTGTCATGCTGTTACACAAATTCTATTAAAGTCTTAAATTTGATTATTTCATACGTATCCAAGTAAACAGTATTTCATTGACGATAGAAAGGAATAGAGAATTCTATTTTGGAATTTGCAGTTGTTAATAAGTGCATCGCACTTAGCAATCATGGATGTCAAATATAACAGTGACTTTTTGGTAGAGATTTGATTTCAAGTGTCACCTACTAATGTAGTGGATACTACTCAGAAGGTTGTCTTTAAATAGCATACAGCGAAGCGCCGACTAAAAATTATAGGGGGTGAATAGCCGATGAAGTTAGTTTCGGGGTGTCAAGAAACAATGTATTTTCAAAATGTATGGGGAGTCACGAAACAAGCATGAGAAGCCATTTTAAAACTAAACGTGAACAAGTAAACAGATTACTGAAGGCCATGTTAGTATTATTTATAACGTTCTGTATTTTCATCAGTTAAACCATTCTCCGGTTCAATCAGTCGTTTCCTTATTATCAATTGTAAATATGTCAGTCTCTAGTGTAGTCGACGTATAAAATAAAAAAAAATCAAGGAAATAAGGATAATTAGAGTCTTAAATGAACTCTTTGATAAGATCAGCAGCCTGATACCTTGGATGATATCAAACATAATACACATATTGAGCATAATAAATGATTTTGGCTTTGATGGTGGGATTTGACTTCGAACAAGATGATCTCGTGTGCTGTTGGAGGTATGAGAGCAATTTTCACTTCATGGCTGCCCACACTATGGAAGGATACTGCTTCTTGAGGTACCTGAAAAAGAAACTAAGTTCGTATTGGTCATAGTGACCTTGAAGTGCGATCGCAGATCCCAAGGTGCAACTGCTTGAGGCCGATCACGCACGTCCTTGTTATGGGGAGTTTTCGAAGTGTCATCTCCGTTCTTTAGAAGGCCTTACTGCCGGAGACGGAAGTCCGTGGAGTAAGGTAAGGTGTGACATTTTCAACCTCTTCCTTCCATTAAGAAGGCAGAATCGCAGCAGATGCTGGTCATCTGAGGGAAACACCTTACTGCTGTCACGCCTCACTGTAGTCAGCAGTACGACTTCGCCCTCAGATCTTAGGTTGCTGCCTTTGGTCTTATCGCTCTCCAACAGACCTGCTTGGCATGGTAAGACCCAGAGGAACATGCGTCCCAGCCAATATAGGTCAGTTGGGTCATCACGATAGGCAAGCCCGACCATTACTTCAAGGTAGCAGCTACGGTCGGGGATGTTGGATTCACTAACATTACAAATCTGCAACTTTATTCAAACATTTCTGTCATATAGAACATTTTTAATATAACTGATAGTGAGCAATTTTCTTAAGATAACTGTTGAAAATACTGTTGTTAATGTCGTCTATAAATATTTATGTATTTACTTACTAGTAAAGTATTCTTGTAACATGTTTTCCAATTACAGAATGTACCAGGTAAATTAAGAAAAAACAAAGTAAAATAAATATTCACTTAGATTATTTATATTTGCCACAGATTGATGTTGGCTCAATACAACTGAAAACTAGGGAGCTCTGGGTTAATATTTTATCATAGTATGGGACTCCTCAACATTGTTCACCTATCTGGAAATCTGACTCAAAACACTTAAGCTTCGAAAAGGACAGGGAAGTATTTAGCATCACTGGACCAGTTGGCATCCAGCGGTGAAACTCTCACTTCCATTAAATTTGTGATATGGCTCGACGATCAATCAATGTCACTGATGATAACTGTCTCACTTTCGATAAGTCTGGACCTCACTAGTTACGACTTGGCACAAGAATTTCAGAAACATACTGAGATTAGTTACCAGTGAGCTGATTATTGTAAATGAATTGAAGTGGTATTGTGAAGATAAGTACTATGTTTAGTTATTTGTAGTCTTTATCTATTGATATTGGTTGGGGCTACTGAAATTTGTTTTATCTTAACTGGAAACTCTGTGTGCTAAATCGTGAGACTAAAGAAAAGTAACGAACTCCCAGAACTGAATTTTTGAATAATATTCCAATCATTTTAACTGTGGGTAGTGTAAACAATTTATTCCTATTATTGTTACGTCCCTCTTACCCCATCCTCTCGTTTAGCACATTTGTTGTTAGTATATTGCCCCTCTCATGAACTACAGTTAATTAGTTGTGTACACGTTAACCCTATTCATTTCTTCAATCTTCTATGTTTTATGTTGATGCTAAATTCGTAATTAGTTCACTCTCTGGTCCAATTTCATGTATACATAAAAGAATTTCAGAAACATATGGTGATTCTGATTTTGATTTTAATTCTTTCTGTTTGTTTCATCCATCTTGTTTTCTTCATCCCAGATTGGGGACTGGTAGACGCTGTGCTGACACGTACGGACATTGGTAATTTCCATGCATTCTGACTGACCCGAGCATACTTGAAGTATAATAATTAGCGAGAAGGCCAACTATATTAAAATATAACATTGTATGTTGTAAGAAAACTACCAAATGAACCAAAAATGAATAGATATTGTTTTTGAATTGATTCTTCACTGTGTGATAATGACTTATATCACGTTTGTTTAGTCCTATCTAATGTTTAGGAAAATTCTATCGATCGAACTGAAATACATTCCTCCTTGATCTATGTGGCTTGAAATTTCATTATATATATATATATATATATATATATATATATATATATATATGAATGGAGGTATCTTGAAGGAAAATCTGATTTGACCTAACTTTTCTTCTAATTGGTACAAAAAATATCTAAAACCTTCTCGGCACTCTCCCCATAGAAGAATGTCTGACAGAACAACAGTGAAATACCATATTATGCTTTGACAGTTTTTCTTAGAATTTTTTATTAATGACATGCATTAATGGTATGCATATTTTCATGTTTTATCAGACTAGTATAAGTATTCCTTATCTTAAACTTCACTTAAATATACAACAATTGTGAATAAAGTTATGAGTATAAACGATTTAAAAAAAGATATGAGATGGAAGTGATTTAGTGTTTAGAGTTTTTAAAAATAAATTTTGAACTTAAACGTAAATTCAACGAAATCAAATATTTGGCAAACATTTTGATATTACTATGTAATAGTTTAAGTAGTATGAAAATAAAACCAAAATGTTAAAGCATCAGTAGTAGAGCATGAATGTTGTGTCGATTTTAGTAGACAAAAAACTGCAATTGACCTAGGTTTCAGGCTGTTTAAAGCTTATCAGTATGGTTTATCTGAAGTTTTAAGTATGATAATTCTCCATGAAGTAACAGACATAAAGCTATTTAGGTTAGCAGTTTATGACAGATGTCGTTATTCCAGGTTGGTTCAGTGATAAATATCACAGATTACGTAAACTGTTTACTCGAAATCAAATATCTTGGGACACGCCATTTCTCTCGAGAATGTAGGCTTATTAAACCACTCTGTTATGAACAACATAGTGTTGACGTTTATGATTTACTTTAACTAATGACTACATTGTAAAATGGTTGAAAGGATTTGATCTGCACTAAGAGCAAAACAAATATGGTATTGTAGATATCGTTACCAAGAGTTGACTTGAGAATTTGAATTAAACTGAGCATTGATTCGGTTAGTTTATAAATCAATATATGTATTTATTGTCCTGATATCTAGAAACCTTTGGCTTTTGATGTTTCGCTACTTCAATTTAAGTTGCTTTTTCGGAGAATAAATAATTAAATTAACATGAGTTTAAATAGTACAGTAGTACAAATCGTATCAAGTACTGGTTAGCAGCCTAAACACAAAGACAAGCCTGATCATGTAAATATCAATCATATGTTGCAGGCGTGTTTAGAGATATCACTATTTTGTAGAAGCTTGTTAATTTTACTCATTTAAAAGATTGTCATTAGCACACTTCTAATATATGTTGCATCAACACTGTTTCCATGCATCAATCATTGTGTTGTACTTAATATACATCTACTAAGTTACTGTACGTTATTGTTGCGTTCTGTTCTGGTTGTACTAAATAAATGTTTGTTATGAATTTTGTCTATTTTGTTTACATAGAAAATTGATACTTACTTCCTGTTACAGTGTTGTCTAGCGGAATAATTCCAAATCGTAATGACTCTGTTGCCTGAACCTTTCACAGTTACACACTTTATTTTATTTCCATTAGTTCTGCTAGATATTAAAATTAACGTACACTGCATAGTAGTGGTCAAAATGGAAAACAAACCTTTTAGTCGGAGTCATATTGTTATTTCAAGAAAACTGTATTCACATAAGCTGTAGATTTATTTAATGTATTCAATTTACTCTTCATCTCTACATTTCTAACTGATTATATAAGGGTAGTACTTAAGCCTCCCTTATGGCCCCCCATTATGTCAAAAGGTGAAATAAATTGGAGTGGATTCAATAAATGATAAATATTGACAATGTGAAACGGTATTATCAGTTTGTGAGTATATTTATAGTGTAAAAAGAAGTAGCTTAAATTAAAGCGTCAAGCATCAGTAATTAAGTTTCTACATAATCACACTTTACAGATATGTGATTTACTATAAATATAATAATGGTTACTTCTTATGTAATCAGTTAACTTATGAATAAAAAAATTATACAACATATAAAATGAAGATATGTATTATTATGTTTCACAAGTTCAATTGCTACACATTATCACATAAGAGTAAAGAATACTCCATTAAGATTTAAATAAACCGACAACAGTTTTTATTTGTTTAATATCATAATTCAATAGATAATGACAAACACAGTAAGAAGTAGCAATAAAGTAGATCATGACATAGAAGCATATTAGTGAAATGATGCCAGTAAAAAGGTAGTCAGAAATTACTTAGATCAATATAAATGCGCATAGAATTCAAACAGTTTATATTATTTCATAAAGACATCACTTTTTGTTATCATGACAACTGAAAATTAACTAGATTGTATTATACACAATAGTATATTCATTGCTTTGTTTATTTTTTTTTCCTTTAATTATTAATTATTATTGATAGTTTTTGATAGTTTCAATATGTCCAATTCATCATCTTTATCTTTTGCTTGTAATTCTTTTATCATTCGTAGAATATCTTTTACAGAAAAGTGTATTCCTTTATCTAAACAGATTGTAATACGAATCAATCCAATTGTATCAATAACAAACACACTCCTAAATATAAACAAATGAGAAGAAATAAAAAAAAGAGGAAATGAAAATATAATTAATAAGAAATTTAACTACTGGATAATCAGTGATATTCTATTTATTTAGCTCTGATAATTAAATTCTGTCAACCAAATCATTTTTTTATACACTAGTCTATGTAATGTAACATGTTGTTCAGTATAGGTAAACGTTAGTTTTAGGGTGATCAACAAAGAAACCTGGGTTAAACTAAATGTTTTACTTGATCACTAAAATGTATCTAAGATGATTGATGCTCCCTGTAAATTTCATGTCCGGGTTATCTATAGACGGTACCTTTTCCTTTAAAAATGTAGGTATGCCTTACTAGTAAGTGCCAATAGGCACGGAAAATATGCTTATTATCTACAATCCAAATAGACTGAAGCTTCATTACTTTTAATAACATAAAATTGTACGACATTCTGTAAACTACTTCTCTAAATTTAAGTGTGTAGTTTACTTGTTAAGTGTAATACAGAGTAATATTACTAATAAATGTACTGCAGTTAACTAACATATTTTCATGTTTTCTCTTTACACTATGCTTATAATGAACCGTTTATTTAATTAACAGTTAGTTTGTAGTGTATGTATCACTAATATCTACTTCACACTTTAACGAAAAGATTGTTTTTTAATAAACATTTCAAGATGTAGTATAATCATACTGAGAAATTGTAGGTAGTCCACCTTTCCAATAAGGGATCTTCAGTTAACACTAAGAATTTCAGGAATAGACATTTAATGAATATTGATTCTTTTTTATTGCATGTTTTCAGCCACCATGATGTTTATGTTTAGATCTAAATGAATTACTCATAATAGGTTGTAAACTTTTATAAAGGCACTTAAGTATACATTGCAATTTTGGGACATGATTGGGCAATTAAAACAAAACAGAAATCGTAAAAGTAATTTGTTGAAATATCGGTAAAATGTTGTAGCCCAAGATTTCAAACAGGCAGCCATACAAGTTATTATACCTCTTTAGTTTCACTAAATGAGTACTTAATCTGCAACTTCTCCGCTCTATCCAACCCCACTATCATCAACAAAATCGGTTATAACCATTTATGAACCATTTATGAATTTTGAATAAAATAAGAACATCGGTTGACGCCAAATAACATATACATATATATAAACTGAATTGACATTCCATATCCCTTCACTTCCTTGTTTGCCATTACCAATGCTTATTGTGAATTGTTATGTTGTGTTATAAATCAATAAGAATTATGGTCATGACGCAGCTGATATAAAGAACTGAAATAAAGATGAATTCATGTTTTTTAGCATCAACTGTTGTTATTGTCCCCTTAAAGATCAAAGGTATACCTCACTGACTAGTGCCAAACAACCCGGAAACTGAGTCCAAGGTTTCCTGCTGACTACACCTAAATCGCCTTTAATTTTGATATGCTTTTTCAACTAAGGTAATAAAAATAACAGTACTATTAACAATAGTAGCCTAATTAAAAAGCAAACATTTTGTTAAGCAAAATGTATTATGTAATCTTATAAATATTCATGTTTAACATACATTGAAGCAGTAAAGATTTTCCACCAGTTTAGACGCTACAATTTTTTTCACCCAACATATATAGAATACACATTTTCTAATATACTTATCTCTATTGTTTGTATTTGCCACAGATTCATCTCAGTTTGGTACCAGTAAAACAAGGCAGCAGTGGATAGTCACATTTTTCGATTCTTCAGTATTCAACACTCTATATGCGGATTAAATCTAAGGTCTTTCACTTTCCACAGTTGCTGATTTACTAACAGCACCATTGGACTGGAGTTTAATAGTAGGACTCCTATTTCAGTCAACTTGTGATATAGTGCAACGACGATCTAACCAACAGATCAAAATCAACCTTCCAAAAAACAACATTCAGTATTCTTTTGCATTTTTCATAAGATGGACCGGAAGGAAAATACGCAAACAACCATAATATTTTTGTTAATTTAATATCACAAACTGGTCTGAATTTGACAACTATTGATCACCACGAAGTATTGTACATCTATTCCATTCTAATATGGGACTCATCAGCAGTGCGCATCCACTGGGTCATCAGAGACCGAACCCAGGGCCCACTGTATTAGCAGTGAACGCTGTACCATTGCGGTCTAGTGTTTCTTGGTAATCAATGGTTGTATAATTCAGACTGATTTGTGATATCACATTAACACTTAACAATCTCTACAACACTAAATTATAATATTTTTATCTATGTTTTTTGGAAATTAGCACAATGATAGTTCGTAAGTCCATTACAATGGCATGGTAATATACACATATGTCATTCTTAATTATTCAGTTTTAATAAATTTAAAATAAGATGACCAAACTGGAAAAGATGTAAAATTCGAAAATTACTGATCAAAAGGGCTTCGTCAGTAATCAACGACAATAACAGTAATAGACTTGACTATATTCAAAACGGATCGCTATCATTTAGATGCCACTAAAAGCAACGCAATACTAAACAGCGAATACAACCAATGGCTTTCAGGTTTCCTGGAGAATGATTAACCATCTGCACTACTAACCAGGCTTCCGAAGGTAGTATTTCCACTTTTAACAAAACCTCGTGAATGATGAGGTTCAGATATATCCAAAGTGAGGCAGTTATCACTAGTAGCATTTACTGATCATCATATCATGTCATAAATTAATCGAAGTGGAAATTCCACCACCGGGTCCCAGCCCAGTGGTTCAGAGTTTTACGCATTGACTAACCCGAGGGCTTTGTTAAATTGCCTGTCGAAATCGTGGATGTGCACTTCTGAATCCCATACTGGGACGACGAAGCTGTCCAGTGCTCCCTGGTTTTCAGTGGTATCGAACCACCTTCAGTCTGTGATAAATACAACCAATTAAACTCACTTATTATCTCCACAAAACCACCTTAATAATAATAGTAATAATTATTATAATAACTATTATTATTACTATTGCTATGTACAAACAAATGTAGGTGATTAGATGCTAATATAGAAGTCGTTTTTCAAATTAAAGAATTGTGTTCTTTCTGAGTTAAATCAAACAAGAAAGAGCGAACGTCAACAATGTAATATAGGAGGTACATCTAAAGAAATAGTCTTTATGAGGATGAAGTGATAATCTTAAATTTCACTATTATCAACAATCGAAATATAGTAATATGAAAATTTGTTTCAGTGGGAAGGTTTCATTTTTAGTGATAATCTTAAAAACTGATACATTTGATAAGAAATACATACTTCATGTATTAATATGAATTTGTTGAAGGAAGGTGGGAACATACATATTAATAGAATAGCATGAATTCGTTTTATTTTACTCGCTTCTCATCACCTACAATCAACTTGTTAAGTCAAAATCTAATAATAGAAATATAATATTTAATTTATGTAACGAAGTTAGTTGGAAGAAAATAGGTGTATTACGTCATTATGAATGATAAAAGATGCAAATGAAACTAAAGGAACTAATTAGTAACCGTTGCTTTTGCGAAGATAATTATTTAGTAGAAATTCTTGAGTAACTGAAAAGGTTATGAATTATAGACTTGAATACGTCTCAGATTGATGAGTTAATCGCAACAATCGTTACTACAGTTCTCTTAACTTCCCTCACACATGTCCATCATGATGATGTTACACACCTATTTACTTACACCTAACTTCGTTGTATAAGTTAGATACTATATTTTTATTCCATGATTTTGGTCTTGAACGATACTACAAATCATAAGAAGTAACTAATGGGAAGAGGGTAAAATGAAACGAAGTCTTGGAATTTTGTTTAAATGTTTTTATTTCTTTTCGTTTATTAAGAAATCCAAGTTTGTGAAACTATTTACCTAACAACAGAAATCTATTACTTCACATTGAAATACATAAATGTATATTGAATTTATGGATACTCTTTGGATAAAACAAAATAATATCTACTTAATAATTGACAAAGTATCATGAACAATATTATTATTCGATATCATGTATATATATATATATATATATATATATATATATATATATATCTGTCTATAATTCGTAAAAATAGCATTTGTAAAATACGCCCATCATCAACCATGGTAACCTTAGATCAATAAAGCAGATCGTTTTAGTGTTCCACTCCTAGAAAATGCATATATATATATATATATATATATATATATATATATATAACAGAAACAATAATTTGATTAATAAACATGAACGATTATGTTAGAAACAACTTATTTTAAGCATTGATCTGAAAAAATATATGCGAAATAGATATACTTTTCATATTTGTCAAAGATTGATCTTAGATGAATGCCAATGAAAACCAGAGAGCACTGAATAAATCTTTCGTTTTGCAGCTTTCTGATAGTGTACATTCTCTAACCTACTACAGATCGAACTCGAGACCTACAGATTTTGTGGCGAACATCGAGATAACTGAAACTTTATTTAATGGTAGAATTTCATATTAGTCAATATGTAACATAGTGAGACGATTTATTTAAAAATGTTTCTATGCAAGCACTCACTTAAGTTAATGTCGGGTGGTTGAAAGTGAATGGTAGGAAGTCCTGAAAGTATGAGTAGTGATAATTTGCACCCACCTGTAATACAGTATTACATAAACTGGTAATACTCAGTGGGTTCCTAAACTATTTCACTTAGTGTTAAAAATAGAGCCCCTACTGTTAAGCTTTTTGAGGGGTGATTGATTTTCTATAGAACTGAAATTTTTACAGTGATTAATCACCCATATATAGAGTAAGCTTGACTCATTTCAGTATTACTGAGTTATATAAACTGGATGGTTTAATTGTACGGCTCACGCTGTCAATCTAGATTACATTGAAAACACCAATTTAAAGTAAAAGTTAAATTTTCGTTTATTCTACTATCTTCAAATTATTTTGTTCATTTCATCTCTAACCATGTGGTTCGTTGACCACTTTTATGTAACGTGACAGATCTTATTAAGTCTTTTGGTTGTATTTTTGTCTTAATGCTGTGCTTTTAAAAACTATCGATCATTCGTACAATTTTGCGGTTAGATTTATATCTGTGGTTGTTAGTCTACACTGATTATGTATAATACTAAAACATCTCTTTTCACAATAAAAATGTATGTGTTCTCGTTAAAAAAGATTTATTTTGTCAAACTAGATTGTTTTCACAGGTGATACGATATTTGTGTCAATGATGCAGCATTTTCTTTCTTAAACTATGTTCCTGTCGGTTTTCATTAAAGCCGTTGCTTTTAAATTCTTTAAGATAGTGATTTATTTTAGTTGTAGGATCTCTATTATAGTTACCGAGATTATTTTTCATAGAAGGCACAGCAAACGGTTTCCTAGCGTTTAATTTTGTGCGCCTACTTCCCCTAGAGTGCTCATTTCCTAACATTTTAAATAAGATATATCATCAGTGGTTGACAAACATTGTTGTTTTTGAGTTTATCACCAGACTTCTCAATGTAGTTCCCTTTATCTACAACTACCTGCATATTTTAACGAGAGCTGATAATACGACAACTCCGCCCGCAGCTCTTCTAAGGTTGTTGCCGGTCCCAAGCCCGGGTAAAGGAGGAGGGTTGGGCATAGGGCCAGCACCCCTATCCCGTAAAACACAAGTTTGCTAAAAATAGCACCAACCAGATTAAACAAACTTAACCATTTAAACTTTGCCCTGGAAGTGGAAGGAATCTATATGACGCTTCATGATGAAAGCCGAGATTCTTTGGAAGTCATGAGGCCGATACCACCCCTTCTAACGACCAGAGCAAAACTTTTTATAGGTACATGGAATGTTCGGACAATGTGGGAGACAGGGAAGATCAGCCAGATAGCAGCAGAAATGAAGAGATACAATTTAACTGTGCTCGGGATCAGCGAAACGCATTGGACTCAAACTGGACAGAAAACATTAGCCACTGGAGAGGTGCTACTATATTCCGGGCATGAAGAGGAAAATGCCCCACACACCCAAGGAGTTGCTCTGATGCTGTCTAAGAAAGCGCGCAATGCACTTGTAGAATAGGAACCACATGGACCCAGAATCAACAAAGCATCTTTCAAGATAAAGAAGAAGGGGATTACAATGAACATCATCCAATGTTATGCACCCACCAACGATGGCAACGATGAGGACAAAGATCAGTTTTATGATAGGCTGCAGTCAATTATAGCGAAGTGTCCAGGAAAGGATCTAACAATCCTAATGGGGGACCTAAATGCCAAAGTCGGAATGGACAACACCGGTTACGAAGACATCATGGGACGACAGGGACTGGGAGAAAGAAATGAGAATGGTGAGAGATTCACAAATCTATGCGCTTTCAACAAAATGGTCATAGGTGGTATAATATTCCCCAACAAACGCATACACAAGGCTACATGGATCTCACCGGATCATACTACAGAGAATCAAATTGATCATATATGCATCAATGAAAAATCCAGAAGATCAATGGAAGATGTGAGAACCAGGAGAGGAGCTGATGTAGCTTCAGATCACCACCTGGTGGTTGCCAAAATGAAACTGAAGCTAAAGAAGCAATGGATAACTGGAGTAACAGCATTACAACGGTTCAATACAGCCTCTCTTTGGGAAACTGACAAACTCAAGGAATTTAAAATAACTTTCAACAACAGGTTTCGAGCCTTACAAGATCTGCTGAACGAAGAAGAAACCACTATGGAGGACAACTGGAAAAGAATAAAAGAGGCACTAACTTCAACATGTCAAGAGGCTCTGGGCTGCAAGAACCCCCATTTTAAGGAATGGATTTCAACTGAGACCCTGAGCAAAATTCAACAAAGGAGGAACAAGAAGGCAGAAATCAACAACAGCCGAACTAGAGCAAAGAAAATCAAGGCACAAAATGAATACACAGAAGCAAATAAACAAGTAAAGAAGAGCATTAGAGCTGACAAACAGAAATATATCGAAGACCTTGTAAAGACAGCGCAGAAAGCTCGAAAAGAAGGAAATATGAAACAGCTATGTGACACCACGAAGAAACTAGCAAGCAAATATAGTGAACCAGAACGACCGGTCAAGAACAAAGAAGGCAAGCTAATCACCGAGATTCAAGAACAAAGAAACAGATGGGTAGAACATTTTGAGAAACTCTTGAATAGAGCAGCTCCACCGAACCCACCAGACATCGAAGCAGCATCTACAGACTTTCCAAAGAATGTCAATCCACCAACGATGAAAGAAATCAAGATAGCTATCAGACAGATCAAAAGTGGGAAAGCAGCAGGACCTGACAATATACCAGCCAAAGCACTCAAGTCAGATATAGACATAACGGCGAGGATGCTCCACGTTTTATTCAAGAGGATCTGGGAGGAAGAACAGGTGACGGCAGACTGGAAAGAAGAGTACCTTATCAAGATACCAAAGAAAGGAGATTTGAGCAAATGCGAGAACTACAGAGGAATCACACTATTGTCAGTACCAGGGAAAGTCTTCAACAGAGTGTTGTTGAATAGAATGAAAGATTCAGTGGATGCTCAACTTCGAGACCAACAGGCTGGTTTCCGTAAGGATCGGTCATGCACAGACCAAATCGCAACACTACGCATCATCGTTGAACAATCAATTGAATGGAACTCGTCACTGTACATCAACTTCATCTACTATGAGAAGGCGTTTGACAGCGTAGACAGGAGATCACTATGGAAACTTCTTCGACACTACTGCAAACCAGAGAAACTCGTCAACATCATCCGGAATTCTTACAACGGACTACAGTGCAAAATCGTGCATGAAAGACAGCTGACAAATGCATTCCCAGTAAGAAGCGGTGTCAGACAAGGATGTTTGCTCTCGCCTTTCCTCTTCCTCCTAGTGGTTGATTGAATCGTGAAAACCTCTACATCTGGGGGGAAGCACGGGATTCAATGGACAAGTAGGATGCACCTCGATGATCTGGACTTCGCGGATGATCTAGCTCTTAAACCCATACACACACCAGCAAATGCAAGTGAAGACAACCAAAGTAGCAGCAACCTCAGTATCAATAGGCCTGAACATACATAAGGGAAAAAGCAAGATCCTCAAATTCAACACAGAGATCGCCGACCCAATTGAACTTGATGGTGAAACTCTGGAAGAAGTGGATACCTTTGCGTACCTGTGGAGCATCATCGATGAACGAGGAGGATCCGATGCAGATGTAAGGGCATGGATCAGAAAAGCAAGGGCAGCATTCCTACAGTTGAAAAAGATATGGGACTCATAACAACTATCTACCAACCTCAAAGTTAGACTCTTCAATTCGAACTTCAAGACAATTCTTCTGTATGGAGCTGAGACTTGGAGAACTACTGCAAACATCCTCAGGAGAGTATAGGCATTTATCAACAACTGTCTACGCAGAATATTGAATGTCTGTTGGCCGGAAACCATCAACAACAGCCTACTTTGGAAGAGAACAAACCAACTTCCAGCTGAAGAGGAAATCAGGAAACAACGCTGAAAATGGATAGGACATACATTGCGGAAATCATCAGACTGTATCGCGCGACAAGCACTAACTTGGAATCCTGTTGGAAAACGGAAAAGAGGAAGGCCAAAGAACACACTGCGTCGAGAACTAGAAGCAGACATAAAAAGGATGAACCGTAACTGGAGACAGCTGGAATGGATTGCTCAGGACAGAGTTGAATGGAGATTACTAGTGAGCGGCCTATGCTCCTCCGAGAGGGGTAACAGGCGTAAATAAGTAAGTAAGTAAGTAAGTTTAATACGACAGCGCCTATCAAAGGTAAGTTCTGATAATTTTGTCTGGAGTAATAACAGAAGTTCTTTAAACAAGCCAACTAACTCAGAGAACTCAGTGACACCGGAAATACGTCCTGAGCTTTAATTTTTCTATATTTATAAGACTAGTGACCACACTGAAACCTGACCAGTAAAATTTGGTCGGCAGCAATAATTAGACAAAATGACGTTGGTCGTTACCCACCACTTCAAGTAATACCTAAAACTGTCTGCTGTTTGTACCTATAGCAATTCAAAATTTTCAAAAACCATAAATCGTGGATGTTTAGTTTAGAAACTGCTTGTTTTTATTATGGTGTTTTGTTTAAAGACTAGCAACTTAATACAATATTGGTTCACAATAGGAAATAGAGTCAGTCTGTATTTAGTTATTAACATCATATTAGGCTACTAGGATGAAGTAACAACAATTTCTGGAATCAAGCATCGTGATTGACGGCATTTGTCAAGATAAGCCCATGAATCACTACTAGCTGCCTTCGACTATCGAGCATTAAATAAATTAAACAAAGTCGTTCATCATAATGATCATATTGAAATTTGATAGAAATACTCAAATGAACAATGAGAACAAAACAATATGTCACAAAGTAATAACTGACTAGTGTCATTACTACTGGTAGTACTAATTGTAAAACAGTCATCGTGAATTGTAAATATCTGACAAATGTAGTAATTCAACTTAAAAATAACTTAAATATTTGGATATTTATCAAGTGCTTAGTATACAGTAATAATAATAATACTAGTTGTAGTAACAGTAATAATTAGAACAATAATTCTGCTGAATACTGTAGCCTGGAATGATCAAAAATTTCAAGCATGTAAGTGGATATAACTGAGTATTACAATCAGATTAACTATTAATCAATACCTGAAACAAATTTTACTTTCGAAAGATATTACAGTTGATAAACAGTTACATCTTTACTCTGGAAAACCAAATGTTAGTACTAAACAAAGAAGTGCTCACAACTTTAACTTTTATATATTAAAACGTAATAGGGGAGAAGTTTTGATGATTTTACTACTTAAAATATAAGAAATCTAAATTTCGCTCATTAGTGTTGACAGATATGATTAGATACCTGTTTTGTCTCAGTATATGAGCGCTTCGATAGTGATCATTTTCTGAACGAGAGAGATTTCACTGGTGACAATTGTTGATAGTCACCAAATGATCACAATTTATGTCGACTAAATGGTATGAAAAGTAAACGTCTCCTACGGAAAAGTGAAAGTTTCACACTAAGACGATGTTATTTGGTTCTTGTTGGTTGTCAAAACAATATCAATCAGTAATGTAAGCTAATCAATTTAACAATTCACTCCCCTCCCGGCAACATCGCGGAATAATTATCAAAATATGTTGAATATTCAGAAAACAATTTGAGAGAATAGATATTACTAGTGAATTCTCATCAGGCTTAACAATGACGTTCAGAAATGATTGTTCAGAAAGTTTGATCAATTGTAATTAATCAAATTATCCCATATATGTGCACTTGTGATTAGATAATGAACAAACTAAGTCTATCGACAGTTCCATACTGTATCATTCAGTAGAAACAGAGTACAAGATTTACAAAAGCATGGCTTCAAGTATGATCTACAGATTTTTTAATAAACCTCTTTTGTTTTGTGCGCCAAAGCTACTAAGCAAAGATGGGGAAATAATCATTACAAATTATGAACTAAAACTATACATACATAAAACCCTTGTTTGGTCTTTTTCCCTCCCACGGCCTTCATTGCCTAAAGAATGACATCAATATTTCTATACAAGTACTTCTGTTAGTTTGTTTTAATTAAGTTATATTATTCCTATCATTGTTACTGATATTCCTATTTTGCACACTGTTCATATAGTTTATTAATGGTCCCGTTGTTTCACTATTCCCTTAACCCGTTCACATGAACACATACAAATCTCTAACAAGCTATAAATACATAGCCATTACTCTGTTATAATTATTATTACCAACTATATTCACACATATGTACAATGATTTAATTAACTACACTGGTTCAAAAATATTAAATAAAAGTTTCCAATTGTCATCATTACTTACGAACGTTCCCTCAGTAGAAGCAATTGATTTTATAAGTAATGAATGGAAAAATAGAAGAGTAAGAATTTAAATTCCTACCTCCTCTTTACCGGAACTTATTTTGAAATACATGATGAATACAAATGTTTTGTTTAAAAATAAATTTTATGGACAGTGTAGTGGTATTGCAATGGGATCACTTTTAGGTCCAGTACTAGAGAATCTATGTTTGGATAAATAAAAGAATAGCTGCTCAAAATACATCATAAACAGGCTAGAGTTATATGGTTATTGTGCAGATCACATATTTATAGCACATAAAGGACAAATACAAAGTAAAAAATACGTCAAATGTGTTCAGCAATGATCACAGATAAATTATTTTTAAAATAAAAGAAGTAAACAATGAAAGTATTCCATTCGTAGACGTATTGTTGACGAAAAAAATAGATGAAACATCAAACAGGAGAGTCTATCAAAAAGTGACCTTGTTAAGCCAATATAATCATTTTTTGAGTTTTATTTTTTTCAGTATGAATGAAATTTAGTTAACTACTTGGTCCACAGATCTAAAACTATTTGTTCAGAAAGCGCCGTTAAAGAGAAACGTAAAACTGTTCATAGTCTGTTAAATAACAATTGACATCTGTAAAAAATTCCTAACAAAATATATGTCTGTAAGTAAATCTAAAGCAAAGCCATTGATTGCACTAAATAACCAGTGTTCATAAAATTACAATTTAAAGGTGATACAGTCACTATAGTTAAGTAATATATTTCAAGGAACCTTTTTATGCCTCCAGATTGGTACCTCCGTTCTACACTCCATTCACTGTGGTGCCACCAAATAAGGATTGTTTGTAAAAACTTGTCAATTTAATGTGCATTTATCAGTTTAAATGGGCATGTAAAGCTAGCTGTGTTGGGCTTATGGTGGGGTAAACTCATAATCGCATTTTAGAACACTACTCTTCGTGGTTTAGCAATGAACACATTATGACAATAAGAAGCCCCATCCTTGCACATTCAGTCAAAATAAGCCATCATATTGACAGTAACTGGTAATTTAGTAATATATCGAATCACATTGAAATTATCCTATACCTTAGATGTCGCCTCCTGTAAATAGCAAACGCCATAGCTATAAATTTAAATAAATCCACTCTTTGCATTAAAAACATTTTCTGAGGCCATTTTCTTTATTCTGGTCAGCAAATTAATTTTAAGCTTTGCAATCCACTCTCAATCATTATTTTATTCCTGTTTTCAGCCCAATTTATTGTAAGTGCAATTACTTTTAATATTCAACATGTGTTTCCAAACTCGCCCATCGTTTTTTGTTCCTGAGTAATCAAATCGTGTAACTAGCCGATTTTAAAAGTGAATCCTACATTTCTCATTCTAATATTTCATAATCCTTGGAGACAATTGACTGATCTGTATTTCTTCAAGTAATTTGACCTATATCCGTTATGTTTTATAAATTTTATAGCATTTTACTCACTGCCATTCAGTTAGCAATGATTTTGCATTTATGGGTAAAACTATATTTCTTAGTGGCAAGCTATAATAAAGACTTAGCTAAGAAGAAATATTTCCCTGCTTTATTTTGTGTTTACAATAACTTAATGAGAATACTTAATAAATTGATCGTAATTGTAAACTTTACCAAAAATATGTATTTGCTTAAATTATCTTCTTAATTTATCATGATGTAATTATTCGAATTATATGTTGAACAGTTGGATTCTACCATTACCCACCTACAGTTCTAGTTTAATTCTGAATACTGTCACTTCCTGAAAAAGGGACCACTTAAACTTGGTGACAAATCATATGACAAGTCTCCAGTTATTATTTATCTTACTCTGTGAAGTAATAAAATTTGTTTTGTCAATTTATCACACCTGTATTTATTCTTGTAGGTAAATCATTCAGTTGGATAGTTAGAAGTTATCAACTTTCACATTAATATGTTTTTATCCATGGTGTCGACAAGGGCTTACAAGTTAAATGATAATTTTGGTGCAACAAAATGGAAAATTTAATATAAGTTATTATAGATGGCTCATTATCCACGATGTAGGCATATTACGTTTGGTACAGTTAAGTGAAAAATGAAATAATAACTATTAGATCAGCGGTAACACGTGTTTCTAGATGAAAATTTATAACTTGTTTATTTACACTGAGATTTAATTGCATCGCTTACATGAAAATTTTTAAATTTTTAAAAACATTCTCTTCATAATAAACCAGTAAACAAAGTTTACGCCTTAGCTTATTACTGTAAATGTGTGACCCATCATAACACTTTTGTAAATTTCCGAATCTCACAGTGATCATTATTTCTTCTGACCACTTGGTTAGACATTAAAACCAGTATTTTTAAATATAATATGTTCGTAATATTATATGACCATTATTCTATTGTCACTGATTCCTTAGTGTAATCAGTATTTGGCTGCTTTACTAACATCGGATAGTGACAAAAATGATAATCACACCATAAAACCAATATAAAAAGTAAATAATAGTTATTTGTTTTCTAAGAAACAGCCTCTAAATGAGCTTCTCAGACTTGTAACAGCTAATATCCTTGGAAAGTAGATTTTTTTCAAAGTACATTTTAAATGTTATCAAGATAAATACGTAGACTAATGATAACGTTTTATTACGAATTTATGCATATAAATAGACTAAAATCCAAGAGTACAGTGTAAAAATGGCAATATGAGCCATGAAACAAACAAACCGCATTTTTCGGTATTTACAATTTTTTTAGTTGATTAGTTAAAAGTGAGTTGTATCAAAATACCCACTAAAATCTTTACACAAGACATGTAAATTATTAAATTGTATGTCATAAGTAGTTTATCATAGTAGGACTAAATGTTTAAATTTTTTTGGTATTTCATACACTTTGTTACCTTCATTACGTTCAAGAAAGCAAGAACAAATATTTGTGCAGAGTAAGATGAATCCATTTTATTTTGTTGGTTTCTCATCAGCTGCATACAACCTAGATTAACATTTTACAAAATTAATATTTGAAACGTGTTTATATAATTCTGAAGACAACCAAGTCCATGCATTTACATGAGTATGCTAAAATTTTGTTTCAAATATTAATTTTGTAAAATGTTAATCTAGGTTGTATGCAGCTGATGAGAAACCAACAAAATAAAATGGATTCATCTTACTCTGCACAAATATTTTTCTTTTGGTGATAAACATGATAAAGTGCATTTCTGAAAATATCTTAACTTCCTGTTTCATAGATAAACCAACCAGTTATATTAAAAATCTTACTACTTAAGAATAACCAGTAGACTACTATTATTTGATATTTTTCATATCTACATCGCCAATTTGATCTAACTGACAAAGGCTCTGTAACAGTAAAATGTAACAACTTTTTATGCTTAGTGCTTTTTTATTTATGTATCGGGTTTATGTTGCTCTTCAAAAGGTGTTGCACGGGTGTTCAATTACAAACTATTAAGTAATTAAAACTCCTTCAAATAATTTAATGAAATAAGTCTCCTAACTACATTATTGGTGAATTTTATACGTTAATTAGGCATTGCAGAAGCCCATATATTGTAAAAATCTTCTGGTCGAGAAACGCATTGGATACAAACCAATTTAAATACATTTTTCAGTAATCTAATTTTCTAAACATATTGTTTAATCTATTAGTGTGACTGATTTTATTTTATAGTTTAAATAAAATGCTGATACATTTAGTAATTATTGCTTTATACAAGTCATTACGACAGCGGGCTTTTACAAAAGGACTTACATCAAAGCGCTTCCATTATCATCATTAGAAACTCCATATGCTTTGCATATTTTTAGATTTTTGTCCTCTAATAATGGAAATTGGACATTTTCATCAAGTCCATAACTCTGAACTGGTGCACGAAACCATGCTATATGAGATTCTAATGAATCTGGAGAGATGGCTAGAATTTCGCAGTTGATTTCTTGAAAATCTAACAAATAACTATTAAAGTTTAGTAGCTCTTGTGATGATATCTCTAGGCTACAAGAAAGACAAGATAAAAACGTTTGATCAGTTAACAATCTTCAATAAACGAGAAATAACAGCACTTTAGTGTATCTAACATACCTCAACAGTATTCAGTGGCCTAATAAGTGTACAGAGGTAAATGATTAAGAACGTGGTTCTCAGGTTACTTGCTTAGTGTCCCCCGTCAACAAAACAAATCTATAGTGTTGACTAAACTGATGATAATTGTCTGGATTATAATCATGTCTCGCAGTCATAAACGTTAGAAATATGCAGCATTATGCAGAATACAGTCTTTATACGGCGAGAAAATTCCTTGAACACTAGAATAAATTACATTAGCATGTGATTAAGTCAATTACTTAGATTTCTTTGTAGCTTTGTGATGAAAGACGTTAGTGATAAAACTCAAAAGTAGTTTTCAAAAAACCATTCAGAAACAAAGATAACATACGAATCTATTGTGTGCCGTGTGCTTACAGAGTTGAAGTTAAAAAACACGAAGTGAGTCAGGTTACGAAATAAAAACAAATTGATAGAGCATGATGTAAAATGCTAGAGTAGAAAAATATGTATGACACATGTTAGAACGAAAAGTAGAGGACAGTAAAGCAAAGCTAACTGTATCATTGAAAGTCAATCAACAGCATATTTTCAACTAACTGAAATTTAATAAACTTATTTATACGCACTCTACATGCAGAGATGTAAGACTGACAAGAACGTAGCAGCAGCTAATAACCCTAGTTATAATACTTTGCTAACCGTAGATTCTTAACTTGGTGTTGATGTTTCAGAATAACTGAGAAGTGGAAATTATCTAACTTGTGCCTTTTGGATTTTTGTTTCCTTAATTTCAGCCTATAAAAATAAATTGTCTCGTACCGAACAATCCCTCACGTTTTGCACCTAAATTAGAAATTGGTCAAGTTCTCCAAAGTTATTTACAGAAAATTAGTAAGTCATTTAGAAGTATTGCATTTAAGGAGTCAGACGGATACTGAGTATTATGGATACATCAAGTTCAATAGGAATAGCAATTAACCCACGCAAATTGACATGTGCGAAAATGACTGCTAAAAATGACACTATAACTTACAAATTTGAAGGATAGAATATAATGACTAGATATTTTCCAACATAGTCTTCCAGCTTCGTCACACACTTTATACCATTATTCAGGGAATTTGTTGAAAAGGCGGGTGCTCTACTACAAACCCTGCGAACTCTAAGGTCTTGAGAAAGCTAGTAAACAATAATTGATAAATTATACTAAATAAATACTACTTTATACTGTTTGTACATGATTATGGACTCGATCCCAACAGTTATATATAGTACTTTTTAAAAAAAAGTAATTTTCAAGGCCATCTGAAAATTTCCAATACCCAATATATTTAAATATTTGTGATGCATTAACATGAGTAGTTTTAGACACTAAATAGTTGTTGACAGAATAGATGAAGCCTTCTCTTCATGAGCTTTTGTGTTTAGCAACATAGAATCATCTATTCCACCACGTACAGACCTAGGTGTATAAAAACTTGTTATGAAAATTTAAGTGGTAACGGGCTAGTGAGAGAATTCGGTCTGACTCTGTAATAACAAATCAGTTGTTTTCTTCTATGATTTAGTAGATGTTGCGTGCACCATTTTCATCGGTAGGAAGTTCCAGGTCTTGACCGTTCTTAATTAGAAGATGTTGTGCCTTTAGTCCAACTGTTTGTATTATACTTCTAGTTGTTGGGGTTTCCACTTAAATCTGTGTTCGAGCTGATTTTGAAAAAGTATACCGCTGGATGATCAAGAGTGTTTATGAACTTACGTATTATGCAGCTGGACCACATACACCGATTTTCCTTTCATTGTGGGACAGTAACATTTTAAATATATCAATTTCATTGTCCATAATTTGAAATGATCCCCATGTTTCCGTTGTTCCCATCAGAGGGGCATCATTTGCATCACTTAACTTAATAATTTTATTTATCTTGTTTGGCAGACTTCATGCAACTAAGTATAAGTAGTTAATATTTTCTGTTCAAAAAAGCATGAGTGACGGTGTAATACTGATTGTAGGAGGGCATGATAACATCGGGCGGATAAAAACACTTGTGCGAAAATTTCGAGCTAAACGGCTTTCGATATCCTCTTGATTTTTAATTCTGATCGACCCACTAGTGTGATCACCGGTTCCATTGAGTCCTGTTGGTGTTGTATTTGTTCGTCACAAGATATTTCTGAATGTAGTTTGACTCCAGTTGGAAGCAGGCTTACATTTCATCGAAATGCTCGGAGGGTAGCTGTGGCCAATTGTGACGACAGATTTCACATCACTCTTTTTAGGCAGCCAAAATTCTGCTGTGTTAAGACGCCCGTTATATTAAATAACCGTTTCAGAAACTTCTATATTGTAATGTCATACAGTGGGTCCTCCGCATCTGAGCTTTTCGGTTTTCATTGAATAATCACATTCTTTCGCCTAAAAAATGATCCACGGACTTTGTTTGGAAGATACCTTGTTGAGTTTTGATATCTGGCAGTGTAAAAACGCCCCTTCTATGCTTCAATATATCGATTATTAGTAGGATGTCGTCCACTCACCTAATGCTGATAAATGTGTCTCTACCTAGGCGTGGTTGATTGGTATAAGTGGAGTCCTTGACGGTTCAACCTTAGAGCTTGAGCTTGCGAATGATTTACTCCCAAAGTAATTTATTACATTCGTCCTGAAAACGTAGTTGTAAGTTGAGATAGTCCTTGAGGTCACTAATAATAAATGAGTCCCTTCAAATGTTTTTATGTTCTCCAGGCAAATGATTACTCCTAATTCGGATGACTTCAGTAGTTGTTTGGGAAAGCCCTCTAAGGTTTCCATAAACTGATGATAACCTGTGAGCTTTCTGCGTCTCAGTTAATCACTCTTAGCCATTCTAGTAACACGTACATCAGCTTAAGATGTTGAGTGATTAACCACGGCAGCTCTAGTGAGCTTGTAAAGTTAACTGTTGGGCTTTAACTTTTCAAGTTTTTGTGCTGTATGGTGGGAATTCATATAGTTCCTTCACTAGACCTTCCTGGAATTACTGTTGTGCCTGGGGACGCAGTACTTGGAGTGGCATTACTGAGGAAGTCTATGATAAATGATGCAATACCAAAGTACTTCCCGAGTGGCATTTAACCACACTTTTGATTCAGGTTTAGTATTTTCTTCATCAGTGACTGTAACTGCTTGGTGGCTTATTGACTGGGTTATGGCTTAATGTCGCCTTTGTCTTGCTAAAAAAAATTGATGATGCTACTTAGCCCGACGTCCACATCGGTACTACACAGTCCACAAACCCACAAGCAATCTGAATTTTTGAGGTTGTTATGGGTTCCTACAATTAGATCAGTGCACCATCATAGTACCATTCTTTACAATGATCACAGTGCATGTCATAAATGATAAGGAAGTTTAGATGTGAATCTCTTACATATGTCTTTCTCAAGATAAGTTACCGTAGATGTGGAAACTGAATACAGTTAGAGTATCTAGTAAAATCAGCAAAGAGGACTATTACTAGATTTGATGGTTTAATCAACTAGGGTGAAAATGCAAAATAGGGAGACTTTTACTATCGTATCGATTAAATCCAAATAAGATAATGAGTACAAAAGTAAAAATATACGAAGATTTTTATTAACAAGATGAAAGTGTTAAAGAAAAAAGGTTGTACCAGTTAAAAGCTAAAGTAGAAATACAGTCAAATACACACATTTTAAAACCAATATTAAAACCAAACGAATCTGGCGTCTGGTTGTTTAGGTTGCGCTGTGAGTTTATAGCGAAATTTATCAAACGTTATTTAGCTACTGGACTTTAAAATCCAAGTGAATTTGACAAACGTAACAAACAAATTTAACAAGTAGGTCGGCAAGCATTGGACCCACTCTGAACATGAATAATAACAAAGATGAATGGTAAAACTAAAGTAGCGTATTCATAAAGGAGTATGATCATAGTGTACAGACTACTTCAACTACACCAGATCATTCCAGTCAACGATAATCTAAGGGACATGTGCAAAATACTACTTGGAAATATGACTATTATTATTGATTTATACAATGATAGGTAAGATCTACTTGGGCTTTTACTAGTTAATATACAGTATAAACAAACAAATAATGTATTTCAATTAAGTAGGAAGTAAACTGTGATTTATATACTTACTTTTTCACATCGTATTTGAATTCCCATCCGAGAGTACTTGTGAGGGTACTGTCATTAAGTGAGTAATTAATTCAGTTTCTGACTAACCAACCGGATTATTGTGTTTCAGCAAAATACGAAGTTAGGCTGAGTTAGAATTCAAGCTATTTAGCCATATTAATACCAAGCTTTGAATATTTGATTGTCTACCTCGCAGCTCTAACCTATGATTAATCATTAACACAATATAGTTGTATTTAAAATACAGTGAAGAGTTGTATATCATTCAGAAATAATCTTCTTTACGAACTAAGAACTAAAATATGTCTACGGCCAGTAGATCAGGGTAATTTATTCAAGTGTAGACACTCAAAACAGAAATTACAGGTGTTTTAAAGTAATGCTTTGATGTTTTCTGTATAGTCATGTTAGAAATTTAATACTGTTTTGACAAGTCGCCCCACCTGACCAAATAATCCACTCTTTTCCCCATACATAAATTAATGATAATACGTGTGATTCCTAAATTCATCAATCTCAACATACTCGTATTCTGTAGATTTAGATTGGATAGCTGGTTTTTACTGTAGTCAAGAGAGTTATATAGGTTACATCACACTATGGAACAAGGAAACAGCCAATAGCAGTGAAATGAATGGACATTGAACATAAAGTAGATTCCATATGTATGCTTTAATGTAAAATTTGTGAATCAGTTAGTATCATGTCTAAAAGGGTATTCCTTGAAGAGAAGAAAGTTTTAGTGATCCATCCTATTTCTTAACTGCAGCCGTTTGTCAGAATTTTCTACCAAATTAGGTGATACAATAGACTTTTCTGGGGTCCTCTTACAGAAAACCATAATTTTTCTGTCAGTGTTGATTAGGATGATTGAAGTTTAGCTCAACTTAATCTGTTGGTCATCGCACTCATAATCATGGTTTGACTCTTTGAAAAGATACGTCATTAAAGACACTGCTTAACCAATTGATTATTCTGTTTCAATAATCTCAGCGTTTGACACGTTACCGTTATTTCATATTTTAGAGGCCTTCGTAGAGAGTGGCTTTTATGAAACATAGCATAACGTAGTCAGTTAATAATAATAATAATAGTTTATTCTCAGGTAGCATTTTGTACATGAGAGCATACCAGTTTACAGGCATGATCAGAATGATATAGATTGTTTTTTAACAGGGAATATATAGAGAGTCATTTTTATGAAAATCATGCTATATGAAGACATTAATTATTATTTATAAAGTCAACCATAGCAAGGTCCAGAGTTTGCAGTGCTAGGGAAATATAGATGTGTCATGTATTGTAGATCACTTCCAGCATGCGTTCGCGCGTTTTTCGATTGTGGTGCTGTAATCGCGAAAAATGGCTGTGGGTAAGCAGAATGAATCATAGAGACTATCCAGAAACGGGAAAAGATTGAGTATTTGATATTAGGTTAAAAGAACCAATTTATGTGGGTTGGTCTAGAACAGTGAGTTGTTGATGCGTTAATTACGTTCTTAACTATCGTTTGGAGTAAGTTGCATAAAGAAGACTAATTCCATAGGAGAGCAGACAACAAACTCGCGTCGACAGTGATATAGAGGAATATATGAAATAGAAAGAATATAAACGAATTTTTAATTAGTGAGAGCGAAATAATCAGTATTAAACCAGATTTATTTTTCAATCGATTTTTTTTATAGTCACTATGTAGTGTTTGTAGTTTTAGAGCCTTAATAAGCCATTGCTGGTTGAATCAACGTTAAGTGGTAAGTCGTCAACGAATTTGTATAAGTCTATAGATTCTATGTATGTGGTGATCAGTCGTTTGAACCTTAGGATAGAGTCAGTAGTGCGAATATTTTGTGGTAGATTATTCCAGAGTTTGCTGTAGAGTACGATAAAAAGCTTACAGCGTTGTTGTGCTTGGTATTTATTAATAAGTAATGTTACCTCGTAGTTTCGAAGATCGTATCTAGGCGTTTGGTTCCATTGGGGAGAGAAGGCTGAGAATGATATTCCGGTGATAATTTTATAGAAAAATATTAAGTTATGTCGTAGTCGGCGATGACTCAAGGGTTCTAAGGAGATTGTTTTACATCTAGCCGTGTAGTTCATGTTGCTGTTAGTTCCTAGAATTCGACGTGTAAAACTTTTTTGTACGCTTTCTATACGTGTTATGTCTATGCTATTCATGCTCGAGAAGATAAATGAGCAGTACTCGAGTGTAGGTCTTACACATATCTTAAACAAGGTAAGTTTAGCCTCTCTTGTGAAGTTTTTAAGAAGGAACCATTCCATTTTTTTCGTGCAATAAGAATTAGATTATATAGACGATGATACTACAGGGTAATTAAACCAATGGTAAAAACCACCGCTGTCAATCCTAAAATGCAACTGGGATTCTAATCTGAATTAATTATTCGCTTGCTGTTAGTCAGTATTATAAACCTAAGTAATTGGCGCTACAATCATTTGTCGATCAACCATAATGTGATTTCATATAACTTCATGTAAAAATTATTCAGTAGATGCAGGATTTGTTTTTTCAACCAGTTAGGTTATTATTGATAGACCAATTTACTCTATGAAATAGGCCTGTAACTGGACTACTCTTTTTTAATCACCTTGAAAAATCTGTCTGTTGAGATTTTATGTATTACTCATGAGTGCTAATAAAACAAAATTGACAACAAACAGGGATAGTGGGTTGCAAGTGGCCTGAAGAAACCATGTGTTTCAGAAGTATCAGTAACGCTGTTTATTTTTAAGAAGAATAACTTTGTATCAATAATCAGTTCACTGGACCAGACTGTTCACACTACCAGTGTCAAGAGAATACTTAAATTCTAAAATATATTTATGTAATAGTTGGTGGTGTACTTTTGAATATACTGACCTCTAGCCGAAACAGAAATTTGTTCGTTTAATTGTAGCATAAACTTTTAGTACCTAGGGATAAAATTTAAAGTTCCTGACTTAATTTGTGTAAACATTATATATTCTATCCAATGAGCTAACTTATGCTAATTCCCATTCGTGTACAATCATCAGCCGTTTATGTACCCAAAGGTCTGAATACCTGTTCTCATGTTTAGATAAAGTGTTATAAGGTAAAAACTGCACTTAATCCTTCCTTCGGAGGGCCATTCAAAGTAATCTAAACTAAGGTACGGCGTTGAACACTGTATATGACAACACAGACACTATTCGTATGTATAGACTAAAATAATGAGTCACTTTGCATGCTTCTTGACAGTTTATTAGATGAGATGAGGACGCGGTCACAACAAAACACTAGAAATATTCCCCGTTCTCCTTAACAAGTCAGGTGGACTGAATTAATCTCTCAGTGCCTCATCTAAATCTATAACTCAGAATTTAAAACACATCCCATCTAATGAAATAATCTATCCTCATTAACTTCATACCACTAAAAATTGCTCATTACATAGATATTTAAGTTTAAAAATTAAGTGAACAAAAATTTTGGTTTCAACGTAAGGAATATCTTTAAACACCTTTCTCATTCGAATATTGTTTTTTTTTTCAAATTCACACAAATTTATATGCAGAGCATGCCGTCTTAAATTAAGAAGGACTTAATATCCGGGTGGGCTTTACTACATGGTTTTGTGTTCAAAATAACTAGTATGTTACAAATCGTGTACTAAAGTATGTAGATAACTTGAGAGAACGTGAGAGTTACATCGACGGAAACTAAAGACTAGTAAGAACAGTGACCAGAATCTTAACATTGCAGAAAGAGGATCATCTAAAGTGAAGATGAGTATCAATTATTTAGCAGTAAAATCTATTGAGGAATTTACTTATTACCTAGATTACAGGAACATTCCTAGTTATTTTGTACACTTATTGTATCATTCTAGACAATATATTTGTGTATTCTTAAGCTGAGAAGTTGAAGTGAATAATTGTTTCCTGACAACTTGTTGTTGTTTTAGTGGGTCGTGGAGATAGAAGTCAAGGTCATTACTCAATTAATTAGAGGCACGGAGCCAGTAGGAAAATAGCAGTGGTGTTTTGAACTCCAGTAACCACTCAGTCGTAGAAAGTCAGTTGGCTAATTTGACAGCTATCATTGCTTATTCACCAATGGCATTTTGTTCTCTTCTTTTACTTTGACACTTGAGGCACGTGAGTAAACATCTGATGGCTGTAGAGAGCACAGATGAATCATGCTTCACCGACATAGTCCACTTCAGATTTTACTTTCTGCCTCGTCAACAGATAGGTTTTAATCCTGATTTTCACAGTATGGTCAAAATAACTGCTAATGCGATAATCGTGACAGCTACATGGGGAATGGTTGACTACTTTAATTATACTAGATGGGGATGTAAACCCCGTCATGTTCAAGGACTCAAATTATTCTTGAATATGTTCACCCTCGTATTTCTCCCTGTGAAGTTCACGTGCCTCCCTATGAACTGAATAGCAAACATAGTAGAGACTTCGTTTAGTTTTTACATAGTCAAACCTACATTTCAGTGGAAGTTGCCCCTAAGAAAAAATTGATGTAGCATTTTATTTTGCAGCTTACAACTAGGAACAGAATGTCTGCGAGTGAAATTTAGAACTACTTCCTACTTATTTTTTGAAGGCATTAAACTCTTGGTACCAATTTATACTGGTAGATCTGCAGCTTCATTAGATTCAATAACCGTGTAACTGTTCAGTTATTTCTCCTTCGTTAATAACAAGACTTTTACACGCACAGCAATCACTAATTACGTGTATGATCAAGAAGTATGGAACAAAGATGCGGAAGATGTATATTTGAACTCAAAGAATCCAGCATTAAAGTTGTACAAATCGTTAACGTTTAGTCGAACACTTCAGTCTAACCTTTTGGTACAAATATCACTAAAGAAATATACAGCACAAACATAATAGTGTTAGGGGTAATGGTGGCCTCTACATTAGCCTTCTCCTAAAACAAAGATATTAACAAATATATTCGTGTCCAAAAAGCAAATAATTAACGATAGTGAAATATCAATGTAGTTATAATAGGACAAAAATATGATAGTAAAATAACAATGTCACAGAACCTTATATACTCAAACTTTGTGATAATCAAAAATACTAATTTTGTTAAAAATTGAGCACAAACGATTGTGGAATGTGGGGGTTTCGAAATTTTAACGTATGTTAATAAAATATTTTTAATTTATGATATCAGCAGGAAGTTATTTTTACAGGCAAGATCAACTAAAACATATCAACCTATAGCAGGGTTGGATGGTTGCACAGACGAATTTTACTGTGACAAATAGACATTCAACATTAAAGTATGTAGTAGCGCAGTGTGACATTCGATCGTGTGGAAATGGAAGGATTTATATGCATTTGGGTACAGTTATAAAATGTTAAGGAATTTGGAAGTTCAAACTGCAAGGAGCAATAAAATCAAACACACGGAGTGCAGTATTTTTGCAAAGGGACATATCAGTTAATATAATCCGACTGTTTGAAAGCCAGTGAGCAATGGTTAACGGACGTAGGTTTTTAAAATTGACCTTGTTCAGAGGTTTGGAAGATTTAGTTATGTCTCCTGCACGACTTAATGGGAAGTTATAAGCTTCTATTTAGTCCATATGCTAGTTATATATTTTGAGATACTGAAATTGAAAGAATGAGAAAGAAATGACGGGCAGCTCAGTACAACAGATAGGATACGAAACATAATAAATCACGGCAAAACAATGCATAAATATGATTATACTACTTACTTAATTTATAACTGCATAGGTCAAGTAACAATTTATACATATTTTGATGACTTGTAAACAAAACGACAAAAAAACTAAATTACGATTTCTAGTATTCTGATATTTTGCCGTTGAAAAACTGGCTATTGCAAATCCTCAAAGGAAGCATGATGAAAAGGAAGTAATATAGAATTTGAGATATGAAGTGTCAAAGAATATATTCTACATGTAATAAATAGAAATTGGAATAATACTGTGTTGTAACTGACGACTTGCTTAAGTGAACTGACGAAAAAATACTAATTTATAAAAATTATTTCAATATACCTTTGTATCCAGTGTAATGTCTCCATCGGAACGTGTCGTGTGGTTGATTGATTATTTCTGCGTTGTAGCTGAGGTTGCTGGCTTCTCGCTGTCATTAAACTGCTGTTGCGACTTTGGCCGTAGCTATGCAGCGAGTTGACAGTTACCACTTTCAACGAATGTAGATTTGACTCTTTATTAAATCACAGTGTCACTTTTTCCAGCCCTTTTGATGTGACTATTTTTGTCGTTTTAGTGTAGGACATTTAATGGGCCTTCATAAAAGTGTTTTTAGGGCTTACATGATCAAACCTGACAAAAACGTAGGAACAATTTTTGAAGTTTCGAGGAACGTAAGAGGGACGCTGTGAACAACGGGGAGCTTGCTATCTTGTCTTTTTGATATGTCTTTTCAATCGTTGAATATAATCAGACATATCATTAGGAACCTCTACAACCTATCCAATGAAGCTGGATGATGAAAAAGGATGCTAAACAGTGCTAAAGTTCAGTAGGCTACAATTGTTGGTCCAACTTATTAAATTTTAATAGTCTATATCGACACCGTTGACACCAAGGAATTGTCAGTTTCATGTTGGTTCATCATATGAATATTGAATATTGCAAGCCGTTAAGGTTATCTGACAACCTTACCCTATTCAAAGCTCAAGGTTATTGATGCTAAATCCCTCAAAAGAAAATCAAGCTGAGGCTTCACTAGAATCCCGTCTCAGCAAGCTCGATGAGGTTGAAAGAAAAGTAAGCTTAATAATGCAGCATGCTGGGAGTGCTCTTGAAGAACTTTCGAAAGACAAGCCAATGGTAAAGCAGGTTGAAAGTTGTACTCACAACTTTCGAACTGTTATTAAAGAGGTGGAGACGGAAATGAATTCTCACATCAACTACCTATCGCAGATTTCAGCTGGATTACCTTATGAAGGGTGTACATATGATCAAGCGATAGATCTCTATCAAGCTCTCGACCGATTAGTGGCTGCCAAACGCCGTTTGGATTCTTGTTTATAAATATATTAAATAAAAGTTTCTTGCAACCAATGTTGTTTTTTAGTGATATCATGATTATGATCTAATTTCTTTTGAAAAAAAAACAAATTTTAGGTCACATGCAATGGAATCGGACCCATCGGTAACTAGTACTGTTTTTGAAGGAGATACCTTGCACACAGGAAAAAAATGCGACGCTACCGCTAGTAGTCCTAACACAGTTAAAAAGTCAAATCTGGCTGCCACTGACAATCTCACAACTCAGATGTCATCTTATGATGCTTCGAATGACGCTGATGCTGGCTCTGTTGTTGGCGAATCGTCAAGGAGGAGTAGTAAATACGATGATATGCCTGTCCACTCAGCTTATTCTGAATTCGAGATTCCTGAAATGGAGTTTGATGAATTCGAGTTAGAATTAGCTGCTCAGAAAGGTAGGTTGAAATCGTTTAATTTAGCGTTATCACTTATTTTTCTTAGATTGTAGCATTTCTCTAGTAATGTATGATGACTACTGATTCTGTTACTTATCCATGTTCATGTGTTGTGCTTTTTTTGACACTAAATTGTTTCCTGATTGTGAACTTTAGATAATGTAACTCATCTTAGTGGTGAGACTATTACTGAAAACTCAGGTATTCACTCACTCAGACCAACAACCCGGATAATATTGATCTCTTTTGGGAACAATTCAACTGGCCTCTAACTCAGTGATTATCCGGTGTTCAACAATAGTTTGAATAAAAATTATAAACTGGTGCTTCGACTATTATCAAAGCTAAAGCATCGTCATTAGGAAGCTCGATACTTTAATTTCAAACTAAATAAGTGGCAATGAGTAGTCCTGGGTGGGCTTAAGTTTGTATTCCCTCCAGGTTAATCACTTTTTCAGTTCACAATGCTGGTTAGAATAGACGAGATATTATAAAGTGGGACCAAAACATGAAACAGAATTAAGGACTCTAATATCGTACAAAAGATGGATTATAAGGTTACATGAAATTTGAAAATCCAGTTCAAAGCTTTAATTATTATAGCTAAAAATTTGTTGTAGTTAGCTAGCACATTTGTGATTACTTTTGATATTTGTGGTGTCTAAAGTATTTTCTGTTTTTACGTTAGTTTGGTCTTCCTAAAAAGAAAAAAAAAACTTATCGATAGGTGAATTGGTTACCGTCGATATACTAATTGACTGGTCGCTAGAGTGTAGTCAGTCCCATAATACTGTCATCCGTTTTGAAAACTGCCACAGGTAGATATTTTGTGCAACTGATCGACGAAATGAATGCGATTTATCTGGTAAATAAATAAGTACATTTCTCCGATCTACACAGTTTAAACAATTCTAATTTGCGTATATTAATGTTGTATGTACAATATTGTTATCTATCTTACAAAAATGAGATAGCCTTTGTAAATCTCACCGATCCACTGTTAATATCAAACCGTTTATTTTACAAAGGCTAGCCGTACATTTTAGTACAAACGTACATTCGTTTTTCTTGTACATCTATTTTATGTTTTATCATTTCCATAGAATTCTCGTCTGACGAACAGTTGTTCGAATCAGGTCGTATGACCCCAGATGGCTTAATTGACGAAGACTTTGAACGTGAACTTGGATGTGCAGCTAAGGCAAGTAGCCTATTTGTGATATAATTCTAACAGTAACCCCGTTTTTTGCATTCATCTTTCATTCTTGTCATGTACATGCTTTTTCCAATAACTATCGCTAATTTTCATTTACTTCAATAGCTGACTCACTTTACACTTATGATTCGCGCCTCATTTTATGTATTTTTGTGACTATTTCTACTTAATGTGATTCTCATTTTATTACTCCATCCTTATGCTAAGTTATTCTCTCTGTTTTTGTTGAGCTTTTAAGTTTCTAGGAATATTTTTTTTTACTGCACTTCTAAGTTACTTTCACTTTTTAAGCACAAATTCGTGTACATGGCCTAGTCATTAAGTGCACGAGATTACATCAATATTCCGTTCCTTAATAAAAAGTAGGTAAAGTGGGTTTCAAACATACGACTTGGTGACTAAACGACAAACGTCATATGCATTGAACCACCACTCCTGTACTACGACTCAGTAGTTTGGGAAGACACTTGCTAAAATCATAATAAATTTAGTCCTTCCAGACACATTTGAAATAAAGGTGTTTTAATCATATTTGTAAATTATAATTTGTTTTTTCTATTATTTTGACAAAGTATTTTTGTCATCCAGGCTTACGAATGCATCGTCTTCTAATACCTGATAATATCTACGAAATTCTTTTACATTTTCCTATTTCCCGGAGCTGTAAGCGGTTGATGGCTCCTAGTCTTCATCGCATAATACACTAATTCGAATAATCTTTTATTTACCTCTTGGTCATTTGCCATATTGTCGGTAGTTTTGGCACAGTTGATTTTGGTTCGTAGTTTAATTGTGAACCAGTGACTTAGTAATTAAAGCGTTTTGCTTATGGTCACTAATGTGCGTATCCGAATCGCCATGCATTTCAAAAATAGACAACATTTGTAAACTTTTAGTATATATGCATGCATCTATGTAAAACATCAAACCCGACACACGTCTGCGCCAGTCCAAGTCATTACACCCAACATTCCCGACCGTAGCTGCTACCTTGTCGTGGTCGGGCTTGCCTATCGTGACGACCCAACCGAGCTATACTGGCTGGAACATATGTTCCTGTAGGTTCTACCATGCCAGGCAGGTCGATTGGAGAACGATGAGACTAAAAGCAGCTACTCAAGGTCTGAGGGCGAAGTCGTACTGCTGACTGCAGAGGGGTGTGACGGCAGTAAGGTGTTTCCCTCGGACAACCAGCATCTGCAGCAATGCTGCCTTCTCACAAGGAAGGAGGAGTTAGAAAAGGTCGGCCCTAAAAATGTCACACCTCACCCTACCTCACGGATTTCCGTCTCCGGCGGTATGGGTGCCCACTAAGGGCTTTTAAGTGCGGAGCTAATACTCAAAAAACCCTTCATAAAAAGGCCGTGTGTGACAGGCCTCAAGCAGTTGTCCCTTGGGCTCTGCGGTCACGCTCTCAGGTCTCTAAGACCGACACTAATCTACTTTCTTTTTCAGGTTCCTCAAGAAACACCCTTCCACGGTGTGGGCAGCCGGGAAGTGACAACCGCCCTCATACCCGCAAAAGCACGAGAGTCCAAATTGGTCAAAATCAAATCCTTTCTACACCCCATAATATCTCTCTTATCTCTACGACTAACTCTACTCACATTCCTTCATCTCACTGCACCGCTAATGCAAACGATGCGAGCTCACGAGAAGTCATTCCTGGTCTCTTGAAACCCCGTTCTAGACTATATGTTGGAGCTTTTAATGTACGGACATTGAGTCAAATAGGGCAACAGGCTTCCTTAGCTAAGACTTTAGAATCTCACTCAATCGATGTATGCTGCGTCTCGGAAACGCGCATACAGGATCCTAGTAAAATCATTAACCTGATTTCACCGTATCAAAACAAAGAAGCAGCCCGATTTACTCTTCGTGTATCCGGTAGCCCGGATGCTGCTTCCCGGGGTCTCGCTGGTGTAGGCATAGCATTGAGTCGTAGAGCTCTCCTAGACTGGATCCCTGTAGATAGTCGCTTGTGCGCTGTCCGACTGAACGGGACAGTTAGGACTCGGAAAGATAGGGACACTCGTCGTTGCCTCTTTGTCGTATCTGCCTATGCCCCCACTGACTGCAGTTCAGACGAGGTGAAAGATAAGTTTTACAGCAAACTTTCGGACCTCCTCCAAAAAGCTAGGCGCTCTGATATAGTTATAATGGCTGGTGACCTTAATGCTCAAGTAGGTAAACTAAGCGAAAATGAGAGACACTTGGGTGGATGTTATGGTGTCACGGCTCAAAGAACAGATAATGGCGATCGTCTGTTGCAACTATGCTTAGATAACCGCCTGTTTCTAGCGAATACTAACTTTAGGCATAAGGAAAAGCATCTTTTGACCTGGCGACTTCCAAAATCGTCTCAACGTTGGACCCAACTAGATCACATCGCCATCAGCTACCGATGGAGGGGTTCGATAGAGGACTGTCGCTCGTTCTGGGGCACATGTTTAGATTCAGACCATGCTTTAGTGCGAGCGCGTATTTGTTTGAGGCTTACTGGACGTAGGAAAGACATTGCAATGAAGCCTCTTGGGGATTTACTTAATGATAATAAAGCTAAGAATATATTTCAGGAACAACTAGAAAAGCAGTTAGGCGACCGTGTAAGCGATTGCCATCCGGAAGCAGGTTGGAATGATATCAAAAATGCTGTGGAAACAGCAATGATATCTGCTAGTAAGGTAAATCATAAGGCTACGATGAAGCCGTGGATTTCAGTAGCATCCACCGAACTGATGGATGCTCGTAAACTCATCCCACCTGGCTCTGAACATGATGAAGAGCGAAGTGAGCTTAGGCGCAGGCTGATAAAAAGCCTACGCAACGACCGTGAACAGTGGTGGGTGGCGAAAGCAAAAACGATGGAAAAGGCAGCGGCGATAGGCAACAGTAGGCAACTTTTTCGACTTATCAAGGAAACTGGTATTAGGGATCCGAATGTGAGTGAGACTATCTCGGAAAGGGATGGGATTATAATTCATTCTCAGTCCAGGAGATTGGACCGATGGGCGGAACACTTTAGGGATCAGTTCAACTGGCCTTCAGCCACACTTCGGTTGCCCACGATCCCCAGTCATCCTGAATGGCGAATCGACTTAACTCCTCCTAGTCTTTATGAAATTGAGAAGGCTATAGGAAATCTGAAGCGAGGTAGAGCGGCAGGTCCTGATAGGCTTGCCTCTGAAATTTTTAAGGATGGTGGTCCAGTTTTAGCAGCTAGATTGACTGAAATCTTAGGTAGAATCTGGGAACTGGGCGTAATACCATCTGACTGGTCTCAATCCCTGATTGTCCCAATTTATAAGAAAGGACAAAAGTCTTCCTGTGACAATCACAGGGGAATCAGTCTGACTAATATAGTTTCTAAGCTGTTAGCCTCGATTATACTTAGACGCTTAACTAGAGCTCGTGAAGAGCAGACTAGAGAAAACCAGGCTGGATTCAGACCTGGACGTGGCTGTATAGACCACATCTTCACACTGCGACAGGTCCTGGAACACAGACACACATTTAGGCGTCCTACAATAGTTGTCTTCCTGGACCTAAAGGCGGAATTCGACTCTGTTGATCGTGAGGTTCTGTGGCAGTGTCTGTCATTGAAAGGTGTACCAAAGAAGTACATTAATTTTATACAAGCTCTCTACTCTAAAACTACAGGTCGAGTGAGAGCTTATGGCGAACTGTCATCGGAATTCCTCACTTCAAGTGGTGTCCGTCAAGGATGTCCACTTTCCCCATTCTTGTTTAATTTTGTCATAGACATGCTCCTAGATATAACCATATCTTCGTCTGACTTTTCAGGAGTTGACTTTCTACCAGGAGCCTCGCTTACTGACTTAGAGTATGCTGATGACATAGTCCTATTTGGTGAAGACGCTGACAAAATGCAGAGTCTTCTGACTACCCTGAGCAACAATGCAAGCATGTTCGGGATGCGGTTTTCCCCCTCGAAATGCAAAATGTTGCTCCAGGATTGGGTTGCATTGGCACCTGAACTAGTGATAGGGAGTGAAGTAGTCGAGCGTGTAGACCGCTTCACGTATCTGGGGAGTCTCATCAGTGCTGATGGCCTGGTGACTGACGAAATCTCAGCACGGATACAGAAAGCTCGATTGGATTTTGCCAAGTTGCGTCACTTATGGCGCAGGCGAAATATCCGCTTGCTAACCAAAGAACGAGTGTACCGTGCAGCAGTTCGCTCTGTCCTACTATACGGGAGCGTAACATGGCCGTTAAGAGTAGAGGACATTCGTAGGTTACTGGTCTTCGATCATAGGTGTCTCCGAAGCATTGCTCGAGTATCATGGGACAACCGAGTGAGCAATGCTGTCGTTAGGAAACGGGTTCTAGGAAAGGAGGGCAAATCAATAGATGAGGTATTGAAACTTCATCAGTTAAGGTGGTTGGGACATGTGTTACGCATGTCTAACTACCGACTGCCTCGACGAGCTATGTTTTGCGGCGTAGGAATAGGTTGGAAGAAAGCTAGGGGCGGCCAAACCAAAACATGGCAGAAATCGATGAAGTCACTGACAAGTGGACTGAGTCATGTTGGTAGATGTAGGCTGCGTGGTTGGGGTCCGCGAGACGAAAGTCACCAATGGTTAGAGACCTTGAACGACATGGCTCAGAATCGTTCGCAATGGCGCAGGTGCATCCACTCTTTGTGTTCTCTCAAAATCTAACCTTCTGAATTCTCTATCTTTCTCCTTTCAAATTTATCTCACTGAATTATACTTTTCGAATCATATCTTCGCTCCCTAATTTTCTGCATTACTGCTAATACTTCTATTATCGCTATCACTCTTGGATTTGAACTGACAGTTGCGTCTCTGTGCTGATGTGGTATGGCGACCTGAACTGATGTACGTACGTACGAAGTTCTGCGTTGTATCTGTCTGTCTGTCTCTATTACACCCAACATTACAGAAAGAATAACACCGTATTAGTAGAATTAGTAGTTACTTCAATAATAAAGGAGAATGAATATATAGAATATAATTCAGAGAAAAAGAATCAGTTTGTGGAAAGATTGGTATAAAAAAATAATTTGAAGCTCATTATTTAAGAGCGAACAACGAGTGAGTATATTTGCACCGCTGTAACTAATTCTGAGCCGTATCACCCACAGATTCCAGCCATTGGTTGCGACATTCACGCGGACCCCAACTAGATAGTCTGAATCTACTAGCATATCTTAACTCAACAGTCAAGGACTTCATTAATTGTTACCATGTCTTAATTTCACCGCCCCTACCTTCCATTCTACTCCAATATCAGTAAGCATTGCACGTCGAGGTAGGTGGTGGTTAGACATACGCACCATATGTCCCAACCACCCCGTAGTCGATGAATATTCACAACCTCATGAACCAATTTATTATCTTTCTCTAATATCGTGTGTGTAACCTCATTATTACTTATCTAGATATCCCTAGTAGACGTCAGAAATATTTCGGAGACATTGATGATCAATTACCAATAACCTTCGAATGTCGTCTACTCTTGGTGGCTACGTTTTACATTTATAGAATAAGACAACAAACTGATGAGCAATATACTTTTAGTATCAAATCGTAGATGTTATCGAAGTATTTCTCGGTACATTGGGGCCACCAAGTAAGCAATGATGACTAACGTTGTAATGAAATAGTAAAAATCTAAGGGCGAATGAATCAAAACGTGTCATCAGTTCATAAATCCTTTGATTGTTGGTGTGTGCTGCGTTGGGAGAAGCAGGCTACTTGTGTGGAGAGGGGTCGTCAATCATTGTAATTGATGGTCAGAGACTCTAGGTAATATGGCTAAGAGTCTATCTTGGTGATACAGATCCATTTACTTTTTATCTACCTTTGGATTTCAAGTTTTAAGTGAATTTATACTCTACTTTCCGCGAAATAATTCTTTAGTCTTGAAGCAGTCTCTATCCCTAATCTTTTTTTCCACCACTGATGTCACTACTGTCGCATTCACTAATTGATTTTCATCTTGTTGTACGGATGTCGTATGGCAACTTGGATGGACGTGTGTCAGGTTATCTCTTATAACTGAGTGACTCCCATTCTACTTCCATTTGGGCAGCTAGGTATTATCGCTATTCTAATTACTGTTTGTATAAATTTGTATTTTTCAATTCTATATTTCTTCTTGACCATCCTAGCTAAAATAAAAGATCAGTCTATCTTAACATAATGTTGTTTTAACTGCATTAATTTTAAAAACGTTCGGCTTCTGATTTTTACTTGTATATATAATTCTAAATGTATACAAGTGTATAGTACGCTGTGTTCACGTCAAAATCATTCGCGAAATGCACATTAATGGTTTTTATTAAAAGAAAAATATCTTGTTTTTATTTTCCAGCTCACCTATCATCAGTATAATATTAGCAGTGAGCTTAAAAGACAATTGTTTCAATCATGAATTAGTATCTATCTTTAGTATTACCTAGTTCCTTCTTTTCGTTTGTAAGACCTTAAAGTACAGTTAAATATAGTTTGATCATTCTATTACACAAGCTAATACGTAAAGTAGTGAAAAAGTAGAACGTGTAAACATTAGTGAATACAATAGAACCTTACATTGATTTTTGGTATTTTGTTTATTGACTACTCTGTTGTATGTATATTCTTACTAATTTTTTTAATTTGTCGATATGTTGAAGTGGGTTTTTATGCTTACTCTCTTCTTTGGTATTTAATGTTAGTTTGTGCATTGATTTGTGCAGAATGTTGGCTTGATTATTGAAATACTACCTTAAAATTTAAGTCTACTTAGGTTTAAGCAATCGGGTGACCTAATGGTTAGTACTTTAGATACTCACTAGCTCGGAAATTCGGACACCATTCCATCTGCTTCGATTCAAGAAATCAGGTAGTATCACTAATCCTTAATCAGTGCCACTCTTACCCGGTTAGTACCTAGTAGTTAAGTTACGTCAGTATAATTACCCCGCGCACATAGAGAAAATGTAGCTTATAACTGAGTTAATACACATAAGCTTGGCAGATTAGTTACTCTAGACAGCTTCCAGGAAATCGTTTTTTCTAAAAGTACAATTACTGATAATCCTAGTGAACATGTAATTTAAAAAGATATGTAAAGTTAACTTATCTCAGTCAAACCAATGTGCCCTTCTCTAAAATCTCCTTGCAATCCCTACGTGAAGTAAACGGATATCCAGAATCAGCCTTATCTAGGTATATATATATATATATATATATATATATATATATATATATATATATATATATAATTTCAACTACTCCCGCAGAGTAAGTTAAGTTGGATACAGGAATTTCACTGAATTGCCAGTGAATTCCTGAATATCAACTTGTTTGACCCAGTTAAAAAAAAGAAGTTGATTAAGAGGTTTGTACTTGTTCGTTTATTCGATTCATAGCACAAGCAAATATCCGTTGATGAAATTGAGGGCGCACACTGTTGAATCCCATACTAGGACGAGGCAGCTGATCAGTTCTCCCTAGTTTTCATTGGTACCAAACCAACATCTGTCCGTGACGAATACAAGCGACTAAACGTAATACCTATTTCCACAAAACTACCTCAATTCGATAGAGAGATTTTGTTTGTTAGTGTACATACATTTAATAAACTGAAATCAGAGTGTACAATTGAAACAACAGATAATAAAACATAATTGAGTCATCAAATAAACCGGAAATAGCATGGGTGACTAAAGGTCAAAGGACACAACTACAAGATGACGGATTTCATCGTTGTTCTCCAAGTACTAAGTGAAAGTCATTCTAATTAAAGTTTCATAGTGATTTATGTCACTATAGTATTAATAATAATAGTATACTAAATATAGTGAATATATACTAGCGGAATGTATTAAAATGTAGAAATTGTAGGAGCAGGATAATATGTGAATTGAAGGTATGATAAGAATCAACAAATAAAATAAGAATACTACATTAAGGAAATTTATGGAGGAAACTAGGGCTATGCTAACGAAAACGATCTTACGAATCGTTTTTGCACACAGAATTTCGGCTTTATATTGAGTTCCGTCAACGCTTTTGCAATACTAATGAAATGTGTACGAACACCTCTAAGTAGGTTAGGTCTGATTTTATATATAATCTCAAAAGTTGATTCACCTACTGCACGATCATAGTCAATCGCATGCTATTGATTAGATGACTTTACACTTTTCTGCTATCCTTTACTATGCCAGGTTGTTAGGTGCTTTCTTGTGCGTCGGGAGATGTTCCTCGTTGAACGACCTACGTATATAGCTCCACAGAAGCGGGTAAACAAATAAATGTACATTCAACTGGTCGAACGAGGTACTTTGTCCTTCGCACTTGATTACAGTGATAAGTAGCTAGTGTAGGATACTCGGAACAAAGCTGCAAGGTTTTCCTCAGTTATCAGATCAAACGACTTCTTAGGATTTCGTCTGCAGTGTTACCTGTAACGTTAATTTACTTATGTATGCGAGTGTTATGATTGTCTAAATATTTCTCATTTGTTTTGGCATTCGGTTGGCGATGATTAACAAGCAGGTGAATAAAGATTGATCGACGCACTGTTCTTTCTATTATAGAAATAGGTTGGTAAAAGGTTAGTTACTTACGAGATAGTCATAACGTTTCTAGTTGGAGATCTCAAATATCATAATTTAAAATCAGCTGCCGAAGTACGATTGCATTCATTCTGTATTTTGATATTCAATTTGTCTCTAGCGTTACTTTCTGCTTTCTTATTTGTTATATATGTTATGTTTGTTATATATGAACCATATTTCTCGTGTTTGGGTGTTGTGGAATTTGTTGTATTTGATATCACGAATTGACTACGATTAGAAAACCAAGAAGCACTGGACATCAATTTGGTTTGGCATTGCAAGCCCCCACTGAGGATCCACCCCATGACCTTCAGGTTTCATGTCAAATTCGTAAGCCTTAGATCTAAGCCTACACCCAATGACTGGCTTCTCTAACTTATACTTAGTTTTTTACTATGGTCGATGTTATTTTCAGTCTCCCTCTGTTGTTAGTTTACTCTCTGGGTCCACTAAAGTGAAGTTCGGCAATCTAAGCTAAAATAAATATACGAAACAACATAAATTGTCTGTGAATGATTTATTGGTTGTAAAATTATGCTCCTGTCTAATGTAAGGTGTATTTTCTCTCGTTGGGTTGTGAAGTGTATCAATCTACACAAGGTTCTTTTTCGTTCCACCGTCAACATTATTATTTTTTTTCTGACCCGTCTCTGTTTCTTCATCTAAAGTTGTTAAAAATGACCTTATGGCACTGATTCTCTGCCATTGATTATTGAATCAACCACGCCTGTTTATTTTTGTCGTGTTATACGAGTAGTTCCATTAATTCCATCACAAGTGGCATAGATCAAAGGCTAATGATTTGTAATCTTCCAGTCTTTTTCAATAAAACTCCATAAATGATTCAAGATTAGTCACTATTGAGTACATGAAGATTTCTGAGTACGCGATGTAAGTTGAGAAATTCGACAACCTTCAAGAATCCCCTATATTAATATTTATGTCAAGTTGATCAAGGTATATATTATTACCCTAATGTAATTACCTCACATGTTCAAATTTTTCTTTCATCACAGGAGCTCAGTGTTCAAGATGTCATTGATTCTGATTATCCAGATATTTCCAGGCTAGGTGTTTTGCAAGGAGCAGGCGATGATAAACTTGGTCGTAAAGTAATCGTTTTCTCCGCATGTCGTCTGCCAGCATCAGATTTAATCGATCATCAACATTTACTTACGTAAGTCATAACTAGCTAGTTTTTATGAGATTGGGATAAAATTAAGACATTGTTTCCATAGGGAAAGGTAATTCAAATTATGCTATGAATTTTGTTGGATTTATGCCAATAGACAGTTGTATACAATTGCCACAGTTGTCATTTATTAATACCCTTTTCCTAAATTAATACTATAAATATCACTATATGGCTACTGATCACTCTGCACGCATCGTGTGACGCACAAAACACAGGCTCGTTTACCCAACAGTAAACTACTTTAGCTACTATTTTGACTTAGTGAAAGTGTCAGTTATAGCCAGCTCTGAAAATAACACACCACTTTATCCAGCAGATCTTGATTGTTGTCAATAAGGCTCAATAAGTATGTGGCTAACGTACTTAAATCTAGTCACGCAATACCAGTGTCTGACAAACGTCAGCTACTTGTTTTTTAGGCTCTGTACTCGTTTTTAAAAGTCTTCAAGACTACACCTAACACAGTTTCCTTTATTGTTACGCCATAAATTATAGTATGGATTGTATTCGCGAAACTATGGTTAAGGCAGGGGCTTCAGTTTCTAACCATTTGTTTACAAATGTATATAAGATTAAAAGGGTTAACAACTTATTTTTTCCATTCTAATTACTAAAGTATCAAATTAGTAAAATTGGTAGTAATGCCAGTGGCTGAAAAAATGACATAAAGAATATTATTCAAGGAGAAAATTATGTAATGATTTTGAAACTCAGAATCTAAGGGTAGGGAAAGAGTAAAGTATCTATGGTTGTCGGTAAATTCTAAGTAATAATATCCAACGTCTCTAATCATTGGTTACGATAATCATATTAACTTCAACATATAATAAGATGGCTCAAATTAGCAATCAATAACTTCATAACCGGATGCCAAGTTCTGGATCGGTTGCATCTAACTTCCAGCCTCATCAACAAATTTCCGATCTTTATGTAATAACCTAAGTCTAATTCCAACATTGATCGCTTAGCGGTCTCAATATACTCGTAAAGTGGTTTAAAGATACTTGTAACACCAGCAGCCTACAAATGTAATGTAATTTTAAGATCACGTTCAGCCTCAGCAAAACAGACAGGCAGTTGCATATCATTCTCATCTCTTCGTAGACATATATGTCTTGCTAAATGCAATATATTATATCGTTTTCGGCATTATTTGACTTAACCAGTCGCATAATATAATATCACCCTTCATAAAGAATAAGCATAGAGTAGGTCTCTTATTTTTTAGATGTACATTTGTTAAGCATCTACTTTATTTTGCATAAAAATGTGTTGAAAATAGATGAATACAAACAGGAAATTAAAAATAATCTCCACTAACCACCTGAACTTAATTATAATAATCACCTCAGCAACGGCTTACTTCAAAACGTTTCCTAAGTTCTATTGATTAATTGTGACTAGTGGATTTCCAAGAAGCTTGAAGTAAGATAATTGTCACCAATCTGATTGCATGATTGTCGAACTATATCGCAAATTAATTGAAGTAATTATCTTATCACTTAACAGTTGCTGAGTAGTACTGATGATTAAGCGTTCGAGGCGAGACTTGAGGGTCCTAGGCTCGATTCATGATAGGTTGTGAGTACACACCTCTGAGGAAGTACATACTAGTACTAAACAGTTGTTTAGTGCTCTGTGATTTTCACTGTACCCTACCGAGATCATTCTGTGTTAAAAGCATACAATAAATTGAAGCCAGTCTCCACAAAAACCACCTCAACACTGGTTAAAAGCTATAACTAGTCAAATGACTACATGCTCTCAGTCTATACATTCATTAACTATTGATCTAAATCCTATTTAAAGAATTGATGAAATTAGCTCTCTGTAGTTACTAAAAGCGACTTTTAACTCATAAATGAAAATCGTTCACAGTTGGATATATAAATTCTATTCTTTTCTTTCACCTCAATTTTTTAACATAGTTTTTGTCATACATACTAATTTTATTCTTGGTCTAAGCTTGTGTTTCATTGTCTATTTTAATATCTCTGTGTGTATATGTGTTTCTCTTGAAGTTTTAACATAATGAACTATCACATATTAAGTAGTTAAGGTTCTATACTTTCATGTTTGTTTTCTTGGCACGTGTTTTATTATCTTTATTACCTTAGAAATTCTCTTCATATACCATTCATTTATTCTTCTTTGTGTATTTAGATGTTATATTTAGATGTTATGTTTCCTGTATTCTCCCTTTCATTTAGTTTTATCATAGATGTTCTCCTAAAAATAAAACTTTCTTTATATAACTTTCCAGTGATTAACCCCCCTCCTAGAAACTCATTGATTGATATGCAGTACGCAGATTACATAAAGCTATTTAGTAATTCACGGTCTCCAAAACACTATGAGTAACAATGAAAACCATGTTTGGGATGCATTTATCTTCCTCTTAATGCGATATACCGCTTCGAAACTAGCCTACGTTATCAGGTAATTTAACTGTAGGGAATTAAATGTTTGAACATGTCAAGCAGTCCACTTATTTTCTAAGCCTTATCAATCCTGGTAGGTTGATATGTGACGAAATCACGGAACAGATCCAGAAAGCCCGTATAACTTTTGCCAACATGCGCAACTTATTGCGTAGATGAAAGTTCCGTTTGTTGACGAGAAGGAGAATATAGTATGCAGTAGTTCACTCTGTATTACTTTGTAAATGTAACCTATGGGTTGTAGTAGTGGAAGCCATAAGCAGGCTGCATGATTTCGTGCGTTAACTGTAATCAGGTGTTAGATAGATTGCCTGATACGGCTGAGAATCAACCACAGTGATGCAGGTATATTCACTTTTTATTGTGCTCTAGAATTTGAATCCCAATATTCCCCCATAAATTTCAGGTTCTTAAGGTTTATCACTAATTATCATTGATACTACCCTATTTTTACTCCTTTGTTCTTTTGTCTGTTAATTTCATTTCGTTATGTTGATGTGATATAACAGTTGGCCTGAAACCCATAAGCACCATGCTCCACATTTAGAGTGTATCCGGAATCCAAATAAAAAAGTGTTCCTGGTGAATCTTTCCTTGTCTGTTATTACTGCTTTAATATAATGTTAACTTCTAATATTTCCATTATCTAGGTATATTACTAAAACATTAGAACAATATGTCAGTATTGATTATTGTCTCATTTACTTCCACTTTGGACTTACGAATAAAAACCGACCTAAATTCAAATGGCTTGTCCAAGCCTATAGAACATTTGGTCGCAAGTAAGTTCTGCTATTGTTTTCACCTGTTCAAGTTGCTACATATATATATGTATATATTAACATAGCGAAACGAAATGATCAAGATGAATATCAAAGTAGTAGTAATATAACTGGTGCAAAAAAGAAATATCAATTATTGAGAATATTACTTGCGAAAGAAAAAGCTTAGAGCAGTTTTGAAACTCAGGATCCAAACAAAGATAAGAAATACATTTACACTATTAAAACCGACTGTAAACCATTTTACCCAATGTTTCCTACCATTTTTCCCAACCGAGTAGTTTTTACTTATGAATATTGGTTGAAATTAACACTACTCAACAATGCGTCTTTAGGTAAATTATAGTTGGGCATCCATAGTACATGTCCTCTTCATCTGAGTTAAAGAGGACTCACATCAACTGGTTTTTCACTTGATGGTCTAAGCATACTTTAAAGACACCTAAAATTCAGTTGTTAAGAATCAAAGTTTATTCGATACTTTCATTATTCATCAATTCTAAACTAATAATTTTTCTTTTTTCACATTCATTTCAGTTTTCGTAAAAATTTGAAATCTCTTTACATAGTACATCCTACTACTGGTATTAAAATTTTATGGACTCTTTTTAAACCATTCATCAGGTAGGTTATAATGGATGAATTTATTTATTTTGTTAAAGTATTGTATTCAGTTGAAAATGTTATTACTTGGTATTGCTTCATACTTTTGGCTGTTTTTATATACTTGAAAATGAGAGATTGTTAAATTTGATATTACAAATTGGTAGGAGTTAAACAATTATTGAAAACCAGAAAGTACTTGACAGCTGTTTCGTCCTGATATAGTACTCCATCATTGCACGTCGATTTCCTCACCAAAGGATGGTGGGCCACGATCTTCAGGCTTGTCGACGAGCGCTTATCCATTAGATTACAGCAACATTCAACGGTTAATATTTCTAACCCAGTCAGTTCGGGATATATTTTCGTAACTTCATTGATTGTCATTGGTGGGTAACTATCTCACACCCGACAGTTGAGTTCTGCTGGTTGCATCTTCTCATTGTAACTTTAGGGATTACCTCCAAACGTTAGTTACTTTTGAGATGATATTGATCGTAATTCGGTTTTTGTATATAAATAATTCGATAGTCATAATTCAAGTAGGAATCTTGGACTCCATTGGCACTGTTCGTCAGACGTTCTCTATGAGGATAAGAGTACGCTCTCCTGGGGTCCTCATGCTAAGACGGAACAGTTATTAAATGCTCTCCGGTGTTGTTTAGCACCCAGCTGGCATCAATCTGTGATGAATGCGAATAAAGAATTAAAACCAATCTCCACAAAATCACAATTATAAAATAGAAACTTTATATGTTTACGTAATAGTGTTGGTTGGAAGTAATTTTAGTTAATTACGTAACATGAAGTCTGAAAAAAGTTAATTGTGATTTATAATAACGTGAATTGATGCACAGTCAGTCTAAAAATAAAATTGTTAATTTAAAAGTGAAAGAATCAAAAAATCAAATAATATCACAGAATAAGCTTAATGTTACCTCTGGTTTGAAGACATCTAGATTCTTGTCGTTTGGTTGTTATGGTTTCATTTAAAACACGGATTTTAGCGAACATACGAACAATTAATAAACATGATCTGATCAGTTACGTGCGTACATTAGTTCATGTTATCATGCCCATAATTAGCGAATAGGGATGAAATCGTCGTATCGAATCTCAGAGTAGCGGAGGTAGTAACAGAGTTATTGTTGGTGGAGGGAATAGGGATTGAATGTGAGATTTAAAAAAACATAAATCAGTAAAATGAAAATTATAAAAAATTCAGAAACTTAGGATTTTAAGGAGGGCAAAGAATGGATGCATATGCGCCATTACAAATGATTTTGAGCCATGTCATCCAAAATCTCTGACCATTGGTTACGATCATCACCCTGATCCCAACTAGGTAATCTGCACCTAATAACATGGGTCAGCCCAATTGTCAATGACCTCATAGACTGGTGTCATACTTGGTCTGGCCGCCCTTAGCATTTTTCTAGCCTGTTCGCATACCAGACAACATTACTCGTCGAGATAGGAAGTCGGTGTCTCTGCATACATAACACATGTCCTAACAACATCAGCTAATGAAGATTCAGTACTTCATAGATTGATTTACTATATTTACCTAATACTTTATTCCTAACCCACGTATTGCTTATTTTGTGATCCCAGAAAACAAGAGCAATACTTCGAAGACATCTATGAGTGAATACTAGGAGCTTACGATTATCCTTTATCCTTAGTAGCTGTGTTTCACATCCGTAAAATAACACGGATCAGAATGCTGCCCAGCAAACGCGTTTTTCGGTATGAAGACGGATGTCTTGTTTTTGCCATAAGTGACGCAAGTTTGCACAAGCCTATCGAGCCTTCTGTATGTGAGCCGAGATTTCATCAGATACTAGACCGTCAGGACTGATGATTTGATAGTAAGGTCTAAGAACTTGCAAACAAACAATTTGGGTCATATAACCTATTTGACGATATTATAGCATCTACATCAATCATTTGGACGTTTTGTACTTTTAAACTGATGTTAAGTTTTACTATCACAAAACTACTTTCCGTGTCCGTGAGGGACACGCTCCTACGTTTAGTTTCCTCAATGAGCATTTGCCAATTCTTCTGCTCTTGTATATCGAAGTACGTGGGTTGTATCCAGCTTTCGATTTCAACACGAATACAAAAACATATTCCAACCTGCTTCTATATGAGTGAGGGGAAAACAGTTAACAGTTCAATCGTTGAATATTTAGCTGATTATGATCATTCATCCATCCCGTGTGGTTATTTTAAGACTGTTTATAGAATCCGCCCTAACTTACCAAGATTTCTTCGCATCCAAATCTTTAAAGCTGCAGAAGCTCTGGCTATCCATTAAGTGGAGCTGGAATTTGCGTACAAAAGATGCATGTTTTATTACTGTCTTTACCTTGATCTTAAGCTATTGTTATTATCTCTTTTATTTCTTCGACTGTTCATTTGGAAATGTTTTTTTTTGTCTCCCGAATTATTTCTTACATCCCTTTGGATTTTACTTATAATTGTTATAGAGAAAAGTTCCACAACCTTGTACTATAGTAATATTATATAGATTATGTGGTACTATACCTTTATTGTCCTAATTAGAAAAATGCGAAACACAGCACACTACATACATTCGCTTAAGTTCATTAATCAGTCGTCTAAACTAATGAGGAGGAATATCGTTATAGTATCCCATTTCTAGATAAATTATTAACGAAAACTGATTGGATAATAATAAGGAAATGCCCATCATTAACTAAATACGCTAAACTAATATATTCATGTTTGTTGAGCTTCGTTTCACAGCAATATGAGCGTAAATTCGTCGAATATTTGGTTTACATAAAGTGAAAATTATTTGTTCTTGCCCATTATGTATTGAATAAAAATAGTTACTTGTTAGAGTTCCTAAATACACATATGTTCATAAATGTGAATTCATCAACATTATTTTCGTGAAATTGTAGTTCAAAGATACCATAGTGAAATAATATGGTGTGTAAGAAAGCTCATTAGACAAACATCCAGTACAGCATGATATATCTGTTTTTCTTTAGCCAGCCGATAATTAGTTCAAGGAATAAAAATAAACTGCGTAATTCAGCAGCCTCTATGCATATTCACCAATGCAACAGTACTTCTATTGACGGTTATATTGTGAATACTATGGGGCAAATCCATCATCATATTTCTAAACATTACTTTTCATAGTTGATAAAGTGATACTAGAAAATGCTCGATTCTCTGGTAAATTTAGTAAAAATTAGTCACTGAACAACCATTTCGTTTTAGTATGGAATTCTTTTGTGCTCACTCACATTCGAGCCTTCCACATGTCTAATTCTTCACTCTTTCTTCTTTCAGTATTGTTTATCACTGATTCAAATTTCTCACTTTAAAAGGAAAATGAACATATGATTATCTGGTACTGAATTTGTACTAAAGTATAGACACTAGATGTCATGGAATAGTTAAAAGTTAATGGTTGTGTAAAACCAGTTTCTTTCTATTAGACTTTTGATTTTTTCTTATTTCACAAATTAAAATGTAGGTTTTCATGTAATAAATGTATAGTGTTCAATAATGATCTCGTCCGTAGTGTTTTCAATATCTGCTAATTACATTGTCTCCAGTTTTTTTTTTCAATCATTTAGTTAGTGAATTCCGAATATTAGAATGTTTTTATTTAATCTATAATGTTGGGTTACGCTACACTGGACATGTTTATAAGTGATGGTTACAGATAAATTCAGTCGTTAAAAATGACATCTTAAGTAAAAAAATTCAACTCTAATATTCAGAAGTCATTCACTACTCACGTTTTCAGATATAATCAATCCAAGATAAAAGATAGGAATGTGTAGGATGTACTGTGTTAGTGACTAGCAAACAAATTAAGTAGGTCTTTCTTGGGCACGTGTACAGTGATTGAATTTTTCTAAGATGAATAATCCACCTAATAAATATAGTTTGCTCACTTTTGCATTTGATTTACTATGTAACAGTAAAACATAATTTGACTTGCCTGGCCTATTTAATGTATTATATTTCTACCCACATAATGACTCACATTAGAACAATTCAAATCAAAAATTCATTCTATAGTACTGGTTTGGGTAATTGTATATTGGCAACTAGGTTTATGTCGTAAATGTATTGTGAAATTTCTAGCTCGAACATTTCCTTCTTGCGATAAAAAGGAAACACCTATTCTAGGAAGTGTATGATTTAACTACAGTTTTAGTAACGCATATATCTTTTAGGTATAACTATATCGGTTGGCATAAAAGTAGGCTAAGAGAATACTGCGAACAAGCAAACCGGAAGATGACATCAGTTCATGAAGTCATTAATTATTGGCGTTTGATAGACGAGGTAATAAGTTCACGAGTAATCTATGAGATTAATGCTTAACAATCACTGGTGATATTTAATGAATTTAGATCAAGCTTATTTTGTCAATAAGTGTATTATTTTGTTAAAACTGGTTCATTTACTGACTGTTTATTGTGGCTTTTTGATAACCCTTTATTGTGGGGGGGGGAGGGAATTCGGATCAATCAGACGGAATTTTTATATTTCACCCAGCAACAATCAAGTCGAGTTATCAATCAATACAATCTCTCCCTCTACTATTGCACTTCTTCCGGAATTGTATTCACACTACTTAATCTTCCTCATTATCCATCTTATCGACTACTTTACTATTTATTTTGTTGCTCACAGTTGATTGTGCTAATGTGGTATCACAATTTTGGCTAACGCACATTTTTCTCAGGCTTCACGTTGATAATAATTGACTTACTGATTGACTTTTCCTTTCTGCTTGATTTTACAATTCGAATTGTCATACTGGAGATTGCTCTTTTAACTGACAGTAAACTTTCAACACATGAAAGGTTGTATTTTCCTCATATGGCATAAAACTATGCAGTCATTCACAACATGACATCAATTACATTACGTAACTTTAAATCGATTGACCACTGAATATTAACCAATGTCATGCTTATGTATTGATCAAATTCCTTTAATCAGGTTGCAATATAACCACTAGTTTAAGTAACATGACATCACATAGTTTATATCTGATAGAATAATTCTTGTTAGTTGTTTGCAGGATTTCAAATGTCTATTCCCACTATATATCCTACTGATAGCCTTCAATACTCTACGCAACACCACGTAACCTTTTTTCAGAAGTTTAGGGAAAAATTATGATGAACAGTATAACATAATAGGTAATATACTGTAATGTATAATTTATGATGTTAAGTGTCTGGTAATACCATAACTACGTAGTTTCTTTGCATAATAAAGTAAACGAGAAATCTTTCATATTGACAGAATATGCAAAGATTAAAAGTAAGAGTAGCACCAAGATTAGTGACATACTACGTAGTCTTTACTACTGAGTCTTTAATGGTGCTAACCTTATGGGATTTAGTAAGGGTGCTCAGATCCTTTACATATCTTAGACTATAATCAATAGTTTAATATTTGTAAGGATTAAGTATAAGATAATTTGAAATATACTATCTTCCAATATTCTCAAAGAAACTATTTATTTCGGAATAATTTGAAGAGGAAGAGCAACTCGTACTAAATACAAGTTTCGTACTAGTTGATACTTGTTAACATAACGCATTTACAATGTTGCAAGAACTGATTCTCTTTGGTAGAATCGGACTTGAGTTACTCATTTATCTAACATTTTATAAGCATATCCTTTTAACTTGAATTCCTCTACATACTGATGAGTGTTTTTGTAACATTAAATGTTTTGTTCTCATTAAGATAAAACTTTGTTATTAAGTAGTCAACTAGATGATTTGTTTGTTTACATTTATTCAAAACTGATTTATTTCAGTTTAAATGAAAAATAATACTGAAATATAACCTCTGACTAATAGAATAGTCGTTAATGTGATAATTTAATTTACAATGTATCGAGTAATGCGTATATGTGTACATTATATGATGACAATTACTAGGCATTCTATTGTTGTTATGAACAATTGTATGAAAGTCATCAACTACATCTATCTACACGTATATATATATATATATATATATATATATATATATATATGTATATATATATATATATATATATATATATATATATATATATATATAGACGGATACCTGTCAATAAACTTTTGATGATTATATGGAATCATGTGCTTATCAATAGATTAGAGTGTGTAACAACATACTACGAAGTAATTCATCAAATGCCTAGAATACTATATTTTGATTCTAAATATAAGATATTTTGTAATTATTCACTATTTTCCTTCACGTATTCTTAAGACGATACTTTATATCTATGATATCAAGCTAAATAAATTAATTGCAAACTGTAACAAAATATATCTCTTTGGAATCATTATTATATCCTGAAGCGATTAAGTGTACAGCACTGAGATGCAGCAGATTTCTAGTCAATGATAACCGATTAGGTTGCAAATCTTCAACTGAGATAGTCGGGAAATATATATATGTACGCCCAACCACTACCTACCTAGGCACATGATGTTTTCTGGTGTATGGGTAGAATGGAAAAAAGGTATAGGCAACCAAGGCAAAATGTTGTACAAGTCAATATAATTGTTGATTATTAGTATGATCCGTGTAAGTAAGTGCAAACTACACATTATTTGACAAGAGTGACAGTCATTGGCAGTAGTGTAAAGGTGTATTCACTCTTTATCCTCGTTCTAAGTGATGTAATTGAATTCCGTCTTCATCTTTCTCCATGTCCTGACCATAGTAAATACTATTTAACCCTTCTTTCATTGCATTTGAACAATGTTTTTTTTTCTATATTTTACCTATCCTTAAAATTGGTATTTCCAATTATTTGATTTCTATTTCTATGATCTAATCTTGTACTGTCCTGATCTCGATTCGGGTTATCTTGAAGTGACGCATATTTCTACCACATTCCTTGTTATGATATCACTGAACTTCTGATAACTTAGTAAGATAAATACAAACCGACTAACTGTTCTTACTAATTATCATCCTGAATCACATTTTCATACCTCGCTCTACTTGCGCTTTAATAATCAGATAAGTAGTATTACTAGCCCTCACCCACACTTGAAGTACGAACTTGTAACCATGTTCATGTATCGGTATGATTTCGACAAATTAATCACATATTATCTTTGTTTTTCTTTCAAAAAAAATAAATATTTCAGTTCTAAAATGACACACAAAGTTGTTTATGCTGAAACATTATCTGAATTAGAAGAAACCTTATTTGTTGATCAACTTCCAATACCACAACGTGTTTTAAAGTAAGTGTTTTGTATGAATAATAATGTTTATAAAAATGTAATTAAATTTCAATAAGAAGTACAAATGTGGAACCCGGTGGCCTAGCGTTTTAAGCACTGGTAGATCAAAAGTTTTCTCCTCACTCCGTTTGTTTAAGTTTAAGCAACTGAATTGTAACGTTAGCTGTCAAACTTAACTAAAGTGAGGCTCGAAGTTGAGTATGTAAATCTTTACATGGTACAAGAGAGGAACCATTTTCATTAAATTCATTGCATGTTAAGCATTTCAGCCAAACACATAGTTATTACAATTTATCAAATCGTGTTTGTGGGATGAGTTTAGTTGTTACTTCTTTATTGTCCTTACTGTGTTTACATACTTTTTGAAAGACCTGGAAAAATTACTGGATTGTTAGTGGCCTTGGTTGATTGATAATCATGACTTTTAGAGCCTAAAGGATAGCTGTTTTAATGCTGTCACGTATGGCCTTTTTGGGAGTGATCCTTGATATAATATCCCCGTAATTTTTAAGCGTTATCACCAATAATGGAAATCCATTGAGCTAATTGTTGTGTGTTATTTTGGGGGTTAACCTTGTCTAACCCTCTGTTTCTATTATGAGAACGTGTTATCTTTAAAGGTGCTGGTTGTCTGAAAGTAGCAACCTACCGCCGTCACACTCCAGTTCATTTGGCAGTGCATCTTATGATTTCTGCTTTTAATCCTGTCTGTTTTTAAATAGCATGCATTATATAGTAGAATTTAGATCATGAAATTTTACAGTCAATATAACTTGAGTGGATAATCAACATTTGCAGCCCCCATCACTATGGTCACTGTACTAAATGCCACCTGAACCACTGCTTACTTAATCTACATACATATATGTGTGAAAAGAACAGAGATATAGCACTTCTCAATAATGCAATATACTGTTCGATGGTGTACGAGTGTATGCATTCACCTGTGCTACTGCAACAATTCTTACCCATGTTTCGAACGAATAGTCGTGATTATCTCTTAGCCGTTCCCATACAGGTAGCTTCCACCTGTTGACACGGATTAGATCAACAATCAACGGCTTAATGAACTTATACCACATTTTAATTTTATTGCTTCCATTTTTCTTCCATTCTACTCCTACGCCAGAAAACATCATGCATCGAGGTAGGCAGTGGTTGACCATATATATATATATGTATATATATATATATATATATATATATATATATTGCCTGACCACCTCACTTGATGGAGATTCATAACGTCATTGACCAATTCGCCATCTTTGCCTAGTATTCTGTTCCTAATCTCAGCATTACACACTCATTCGTTCCAGGATAAATCGAAGACATACAGCCTACTTGTATCTCCCTTTTTTCGATACACGCGGCCCACAGCCATAGGTTTATACAGTGAGGATTACTGTGCAGTATACACTTCCTTTGTTTGGAAGATGGATATCTTACTATTGACACAAGTAAAGTGGGTTAACAAAAGGTTAACAAGCTTTTTGAATCCGTAACAATAATTCACTAGATATTGACCAGCCTTAGCTGACGAAACTTTCAAGATAGATGAAGTGTTTAACACCCTCGACTACTTTCTTCTTTATGAACAATTTTGGCGATAAGCAGACTATTTTTGAAGTGAGGTTTCTATGCAGATGTAAAGAAATATATCCCAAACAAGATCGGATTGTTACTTATGGAGTTAATAAGACTGGATATTGTCAGCGCCTTCATTATACATGATTATGTCATGTGTATATTCTAGGTCAGTAATTGAATCACCAGTTGGGGGTCAATCTCTAAAAAGTTAAGTAAAGAAACTATAATTTCTAGAAAAACATTTACAACAAAATCAAATAAGTGGAACAACGAGCAATCTAGCTAATACCACTTACATTTTATCGTTCTGACCACACTTTGCTAGAAGCTCTGACTCAACCAGTATCCTTCGAGTAGAGAATCCTCATTGTGTTCATATTCTTCTAAGGTACGTCTTTCAATTCCACATAATCGTATTGACTTTTCAAGCTAAGGAATAACAATGTTCTCGGACGTCAGTAAGTAAGATTATGTTTTAGGACCCTACTTCCTTGTTAACGTTTACTACCTGCATTGTTATAACTTTTGTAATAGCTGACGCTCATCATCAAGACATACCTGTAGTTATACGAAACTAATATTCTTTGTGGGATTCGAACCCTGTCACAGTTAACCTCATTTTGTGGAACGTTGACATAGCTACTTGAGTTATTCAAGTTATTTGGATTATCGGCCATTTATCGATTCGACTAGAAAAACACAATCAATCAATGCAGTTTTTCCCTTTTTGTATGTACCTCATTACTTTATCCTTATTTCGATTAATTTCTTTCATTCATCTTAGTTATGATAGAACATTGATTAGAAATCTACCGCCTAAAAACATTCCACAAATTCATAAGGAGTAAGTAAATTAAATTAGATAATGAGTGGTTTATTAATATTGACTGATTATGTAATATTTACGTTAAGATACTACATCATGTGCATTTTTAGATCTTTTCATTGTTCAACAAATTTATTTCATTCATCATTCTACTCATTTCTCCGATCATTTGTTGAGGAAACACTACTAAGAGTATAATTTTCATTTCAAGTGCCTGAAGAGTTATCTGTCTGCTATAAATATATATGTTGCCTAGATCAGCACAATTTGTCTAATGATAATAAAAGTTAGTGCTTGAAATGAAATCTTCAATGAGACTTGTACTCTCATACGTACAGCACTCATCAACTACATGAATGGGAAAATAGCAAAATTTGTTGGATATCTGGCATGTAGTAAATACTGAAAACGTTGTGGATTACTTTGTTTGGTGCCCAGTGTATTCTTCACAAACAGATTTTAGTTGGGGTACTGTGTAAGCATAGGGGCCACTTGACAGCTGTTTCGCATTTGTGTGGGACTCAGAATCGCTCAACCATAACCTCACCGACGATTTAAATCAGGACGCTTAGTTCTTACGGAAAATTTTTAACAATTAAAATCGTTGAGTCGATATCCGTTAGTACAACTCTAAGCTCCGCTAGTCATAACTTCATAGTAGGGACTTCAGGAACCAACCTGGAAGTTAGTCATTGATTAGTTGTCTATTGTGATTTTGTAGGAATTGATTTAACGTATTAGTTACTAAGTTTATATAATACTAACTACCATTCTTGTTATACGTATATCGTGTGTGTGTGCTCAATCTCAGCATGACTTCCCGAGTATCCGTGCCTTATATGCCATCGTTACCAGATGCTGCCTCAGTATTCTCTGGTGGATATGAAGAGCAATGCAAAGACGTTACTCCAGAACCTCAACAGCAATTTAACGTCAGCCTACAGTTGTAAGTCTATAACCATTTATATATGTTGCATTTTAATTCTATAATGTGGTTTTGATTACTGAAGTGGCCTTATCGGTGCGAAAGAGACTAGAGTGACGGTGCTTAGTTGTGTTTAATATAATCTTATGCTGGTAGAAAGTCAGTAAGCTTAATATCAATGCACTGCGATTGGAGTAGATACAGTTTAACAAGTTCTGACAACACTAAAAGTTCCTTTCCTCCAGATTGTGATTCCTGATTAGTCGTTTCATTATGGCAGCTACAAATGAATTTAGTTTATTTATTGTCCTTTTTTTCTTTTTCTTTGAAACAGCATCAAGATGAATAATGGTGGACGTCCTATCCCTATCGTCCTTGAAGATGCGATTGATTATTTACGTGATCGTGGTATGTCGTTTTTTCTTCTTAACAATAAAATTAGCAAACGTTATTTTAATGTTTTTCATCATGGATTAACTTTCGTCACACAACTAGCCAAAGCCAGTAAATACTAGACAGTTTATTCATCATAATATGAAACTCCTCATTATACTAACTAGCGTTTTAACCGAAGACCCTCAGACCTTTCAGTGATCGCGTAGTGCTTTGGATCATTTAATTAATATCCAGTTGTTTATATATCTGACTTCAATCAACTCATCATAATACTCTACCTTCATGCATTCATAATTAATATTGATGCAAATTTAATAAAATTACAATATGTAAAGTTCACATTCATGCTACAAGTGATAGTTACTAAGTAACTACGGAAACTGAATTAGATTGAATCTGGTTTCAAACATGATACTGAATATTTGAAAGTTATGTATTCTAACTGTTGCACTACCTACCACCCTGTTGGCATTGTTGTAGGTTGTATGCGTCACTAAGTGTATGCTTCTAATCAATCATCAATTTAGTAGTTAACTGATGATAATATTCATCATCCGACTAAATCACAACGTATATACGTACGCGCTTCCTAATGGTTTGTACAATCGATAGATTTACGGACGCAATTCAGTAATTCTTAGAATGTCTTTAACAGATTACGTGATTATCGAAGCAGTACCAAATTCAGAATTTAGCTAATCAGAAATTAGCTATTCAAATACATTTTTGCATACCACTCATAAACATCATCTTGGAAACAAATATGTTTCTATCATTTCGATTTTTATTCGATAAAACTTTGTGAGAACTTTTATAAATTTTTCAAACTTGTAGAATCTTTATTCCATTTCATAGTACTATCGTTTTCAATTAGTACTATTCATACTATTAATACTATTCATCTACTACTATTATTTACTGACTGATCATAGGATGCTAATGCACTCTTTTGTTCATCTGAATTCATTACATTACTGGTTGTCATGGTTTTATTGTCGTATATAATTTAAAAATCTGAATAAAGAAGAAAATAATGAATGTTTGTTATTTTCTTTATTCAGATTTGTATGAAATTTAAGAGTCGCTCCATTTTCCCGTTTAATTTAATTTTGATCGATCAGAAAACTATGCAAAAGGGAGTAGGCTAGGAACATATTTTAAAAACTTTGTCAATCACCGAACCCAACTGCTATATATATATATATATATATATATATATATATATATATATATATATATATAATTGACTCAGACAGACACGTAGTTGAATGAGGGCTGGTGGTGGCATAACAGATTAAATGGATCTAAATTCTACCTTTAGAAGTTCATTCTAATGTAGACCATATCTAGCTTCATCGTTATGAGTCTAGCTTCACAAGATTTAGTCTATAATATTTCGCTGAGAACAGTTTGCTTTAGTGCTTGTGAAATTAAAATTTTCAGATCCGAGAGTGTTCAGAGATTATTTGTATTTGATAACCATCGTTCTCTAAAGGTTTACAGCATTCAATTAGATCATCTTGTTAGTAATTCAGACAATTAGCAATTGGTTCTTAAATGCAGTGATATTCATTCAATTAAGGTGATTATCTTCAGTTAATAACTTCATTGGCTTGGATATGTTTTACCAATGGTATTCTAGCGGCTTGCTTCTTGTGCATTATTTACTAAAGTTGGGACTGGGTAGAAAAATAAATCGATTCATCCCGACTCTCTTGTTGAAGTTTTCGAGATAGTGCAACTCCATTGCTTCAAATTTTACCACATGCCCAGGAATTGAAGCCGGTAATGATCCTGCATAACTTTCTACCAAAATTTTTATAAAAATGAGATAACCTTTCCTAACTGAAATACATCTTTCTTAGTTGTATTCTTAACAAAATTGTATCTCGTATTATATAATTTTCTTGTTATGGTAAAAGTATAGTCTAAGGAAGAGTATGAGTGACGAGTTAAATGTCTGCGATAAGTAATCATAATAGCTATTCACTTTCCGACTTGGAAATGTTTAACTGACCAGTTGGAAATCAGCTGTTGTAAAACATTTATATACTGATTAAGTTTAAAGTTATTAAGAAAACTTTATTTAAACAAAAAAACTCCGAAAATTATGATGCTAAGCATATCAAATGTTGAATATGTTCTTCAATAAATTCTATCTATTATATAAATCTTTATTCGTAACTTACACTGCAACTAGTGACATTTTAGGAACGCCGTAGTGATTATATACGTACCTGTTAATTCTCAAGAAAATGAAGGTTCTCTAGTTAGTCACAATGTAGAACTTCGTACGTACGTATATCACTTTAAGTTGCCATGTTCCTATTAGCAGATAGAGATGATATTTTCGGACCAAATCCCAATATAGTGAAGGTAGTAACAGAGTTGGTATTATTGAAATGGATTAGGAATCGATGATGAGATTTGGGAAAACATAAATCAGTTATAAGAAGATTATGATGAATTCAGAAACTTAGGATTTGAAGGAGGGCAAGGAATAGATGCACCTGCGCCATTACAAACGATTCTGAGCCATGTCAACCAAAATCTCTAACCATTGGTTACGATCATCACCCTGACCCCAACCAGGTAATCTGCACCTAATAACATGGCTCAGCCCAATTGTCAATGACCTCATAGACTGGTGTCATACTTGGTCTGGCCGCTCCTAGCATTTTTCCAGCCTATTTACATACCAAACAACATTACTCGTCGAGATAGTAAGTCGGTATCTGTGCATGTATAACACATGTCGTAACAACATCAGCTGATAAAGATTCACTACTTCATCAATCAATTCTTACCATTTTCAAACAGAGAAACCTATAAAAAAATTACAATCAACTTGTTAATGACGTAAAATACCCTAGATTTTTCAATATAATTATTTGTGACTTGGAAACTTTCCATTTCTAGTAATTACCATCTGTTTGTCTGATATCGTTTAGGAATTCTTGACTCTGATCGGTTGGTTTATACTTTAGGTTTTCTTTAACTCAAGGTGATTAGTTATGTTGATTACTCATCGTTGACAATATAAGAATCATAAACTCGTCCCCATATTATATTTTAGGCAAAATAGAATTTGGGAGCGTAAGTGACGTCAATACACTTCTATATGTCAACTTGAGAAATAAATAGTTTTGTTTGTTTTCCACGTTTTATTTCATAGCGACTTTGTTTATTTTCAATTCGGTTGTTCGTTTTCGTCACAGATTGACGTCGGTTGGGTATCACTGAAAATCAAGGAACATTGGATAGCTGTTTTCTTAGTTATATACGCCTTTTATTTCATCGGGAAGTCGAACCCATAGCCTTTAAGCGTCACGACAAACTCTTAACCTTCCCCACCACTAAGCCGGCGTCCGATGGTGTAATCTCCACTTTTATTTAAAAGTTGCAGCTAGTGGGGTTCAGCGAGTGAGACAGTTATCATCAGTGGTGTTGACTGATTGTCGTGCTATATATTGAAATGTAAATTTCACCTTTGGATCCCAGCACTGTAATGCAGATGGTCAGGTGTTCATTGTGAGACCTAAAACCCCTGGATTCTGTCCCCTGATAGAATCGAGGGTGTGTACTATTAATGGAGTCCTATACTATTAGGAAACAACTATCTCGTTCTCCTTGGTTTCCATTGATACTTAACCAACATCAATCTGTGACGAGTACAATCAACTCAACTGGATATCTATCTCCACAAAATTACCTTCATTCAACTAATTTTACTATCTTCTCTTTTACAACATTTAGGTTTAACAACTGAAGGAATCTTTCGTCGATCTGTCAGTTTAAAACAATTACGTGATGTACAAAATTTGTATAATAGTGGTAAGATCATTTAACAATTCAATTTATTTAAATAATAATCCTGAATAAACATTTTTATTACAAACAAAACGTACATTCACTATTCTTTATTAAAACATTGGGTGAAGAACTATTTCTCTTCAATTAATTACTCATTAAGTTCAATACACTAGTGTATAATTTCTACAATGTATTCTAAATAGTTATGATGCAGCTAACAATATATATACCTCATGATACGTCTTAGCGTTTTGCATCTTTCTGAAAGTTACGTTGTATCTCGAAGGAGTTAACAGAGTGTTATAGGTAGAAAAATTTGGAAGTGTAATGAACAAGAGATAAAGTGGACCGACAACTTTGTAGCCATGTCATACACACTTACATGTTAATTATGAAAACAATCGATAAGAATCAACAGTAACACGAATGCAAGTACAACTCAATCTGATAAACAAAATTAGTTCACAGAGTGACATATAGAATCCGCTGTAACATGATAATCATTTAGTAGTTAATCAATAGAATTACAAATGTAAACACAATAACCTGTTAGGCATCATAGTAGGTTATGCAACAATACAGTAGAATAAAACAGAAGTTATGTATTCTTGAAATTAATGAGTTGAATATGTAAGCTAGTGTTGTTTGCATGCCAAAAAAATCGAGTATCTGTACAGATATCCCTCGAATGCCAAAAATCCAGTTCATTTATATGTATTTCTATGGCTTGTATTTTATGTAAGAATAGCATTTTTAGATGGGTAAATTTTCTGGAATCCTCTTAGTAACTTTGACTGTCAAATTCTTATCATCACAATGACCAGTCCAATATGTTCCCAGTATTTAATTTTATTCCTACGTACTCTCAAATTTATTTACTAATGTCATTCTTACATAATCTGGTTTTATTATCTTTTGTTTACTTAAAATTTATTTACATTATTTTATCGATCATTTATTATTGTTTACAGATAATACTAGCTTCCTTATTCCATGCATTCCCTGCTATCCCATTCTATTTTATTATTGCGTGACCCCTGATACGATAACTAACTAATTGTATAATTTTGTACTAATTTGTTTTTCATTCTGTTACTAAGTGATTCCGTTGTGTTTTTTTTTCAGCAAATATCGTGGTATATATTTGTCAAATGACTGATCATTATTTTTATTCTATTCTAAAACTATAGTTTAAAGTTATGATTAAAAACTAATTGAGAACAAAATGATAATTTGTCGTTATTGAGATAATTGAAAGTATGAGTGAGATTATCACTTCCCGGTTATGTACACTATAGAAGAGTTTTCTTCTTGGGGTGTCTATGTGGGAAGTTGGATTCTAGGTGAAACTAAAGACCAAAGTGCCCAATAGAAAACTGTTTGAGGTTGGTCACATACAACCTTTATATGAGTATTTCTAGATGTATTTGATTTTTACATGTAAAAGCCTTACGGTAGATACATAAATCCGTGGATTAAGGTGGGTTGTATATTTTAAAGGCTGAAGTTTTTCAACTGTCTTTTCGCTATGAGAAGGTGGGATCATCGCTATGCCGATTGTTTCAGAGAAAGACATCAGTGTCGTCATACCAGTGTACGATCACACTATACGACCATGATTATTCTGCTTTTTGACTTACCTCCCGTCAGCCGACCTGCATACGATTGTAGAACCTAAACTAGTAACTCTCACAACCAGTATGGTCTGAAAGGTTCATCATAACAGGTAAACCCGACTACTCTGTCAAGGACACAGCTACTCTCGGTTGGTTTTATAGATATTATTATATAATGCATGTTTTGTTACTTATTTACTTATATCGACGTACAACTTATATCACCGTATGGTTGTAACTTAGAACATAGTATTGCTTATATAGATTGATGCGTACAGAACCTTTTTATTCTTGTCTATAAGACTACTTAACAGAGAATTCAATAACATCTATCATCATTCACTATATATATCACATTATATTAATTTATTTTTCTACCAATTAAAATAGGTGAAACTGTCGATTTACGTGATTATGATAATCCACATTTAGCAGCTGTTTTATTAAAATCATTCCTACGTGAACTTACAGAACCATTATTAACATTTGAACTATACGATGAAATATTAGGAACAAGTGGTAAGTAATTGTTTTATTTTTATTAACTAATTAGTGAATTCTGAAATCCATTTGCGATTCGCACATTTTTGTGTCAGAACTGTAGCAAGGGAGGGATCCTATTCGATTGGGAAGGTTTTAAATCTATCATTCGATCGTTAGTCATTCATAAATGCACTTTAATTCGAATTACTGTATCACACTAGCCCGACAAGATGATATTCACAAGAATAATAACAAAGGAGTCGAAATAATTATTACAGTAGCGATAGTAAGAACGACTAAACACGAAGGAGGACGAATACGCATCCATTAAAGAATATTCACACTCACTATCTAGATATAGATGAATAGTGAATGTATCTGCGCTACTGTGATTGATTTTAAGCTACTTCATATAATATCTTCAACCGTTGATCGTACGAACCTTAACCAAAGTGTCTGTACCTACTAACATGACTCAGTTCATCAGGCAACAATTTCATAGCCTATCACCATGTTTTGATTTAGTCGCCCTTTGTTTTCTCCTAACTTACCCCTACTCCAGCTTACATTGCATATTCAAATAGACACTGGTTGGGTATGCGTTAGACATATCCCCATTACCTCTATCAATGAGGATTCACAGCCTCACCAACCTTACATCAAACCTAACTATTGTTAACTCCATTTTTTTACGATACACTAAATATTTTTTTGAAGAGATTTATAATCAAAAGTTTTTCATAGACTATATTTCACATTCATAGAGTAACACAGATTGCACTTCTGCTCAATATAGAGTTGCTTCTTTGTCAGATGGATATCTTGTCTACACTATAAGTAATACAAGTTGATAAAATCTAAGAAAGCTTTTAGTATCTATTCCAAGAATTCTTCAAACCAACCAATTAGAGTTAATTGAACTTTTACAATCAGACAAAAGTAATCAGTTCACTATATTACTTTTGATTGAATATAAAATCTTTAATAATTGTTGAAATTTACATTATTGTATAAAGTAGACACGTATTTTGTCCTGTTTTCTTTTTGTTTCCCTTACAATTGTTGAAGGCTTAGGTGCCAAAGAAAAAGTTGGATTAGCTAAAGAGTTAATTCTTATGAAGTTACCTGATGATAATTATGAAATATTAAATTTCTTAATACGATTTTTAACAGAGGTTAGTTAGTGTTTTGTGTTGATATATGAAACTTTTTCCATAGAATCAACAAACTATAACCTAGAGTTAGAAATAAGTGAACTAATTCATGAGAGTCTGATTGTAAAGTTCAAGACATACACTTCATCCTACTTAAAACTCGTCAGTTGGATATGCTAACTATACCCCAGTGCCGATGTGTACACTAGGACTCGAAACCAATTCATTCATGGCAAACGTCACAACCCTACCACTGATACAAATGAACTGAGTTCGAGTGTCAATATGAACATGAATACATATGGCACGTACATCCAGATGATGAGTTCGAAGTAGGACGAATTATCCATCCTAGACCTCACTAGTCAGACAAAATATAACCCAAATTATATATATGTGAATTAACACTGTATGGAAGCAGTCTTTTAAGAAAGAATATGTAGCTACAAAAACAGACTGATTAAACTAATGGTCATAACAACAATATTCAAACACACCCAAATTGCACTTGGTGAACATTGATAACGTTAAGAAATTATCTCAACCTAATTTCTGTGCTTTGAATATTTCAAAAAATAAAGGAGTTTCAAAACAGTCTATCTTAGAAAATTAATAAACCAACAATTTTAATATTAAGTAACCTTACTCTTGTAGATGTTAGTTAGTATTTATCAGTAAAACATACCTGAATTCCTAAGTGGACTAATACTCATCTTCCAGTACACACCCTTAGTAAGTTGACATTTAGATTTGTGGTGGCCATATTGCAACGTGTACAGTAATTTATATTGATTAGTATGAACTAGTTAAACATGATTCTGGTCTTATTGACTATCCGACTGTTAGATTCATCATTTATACTTTAGTACAATTCATCCAAACTTATGATCTAGGGGAAGATAAAAAGTGAATTTACTTGTGATATTGGAACTATCTTTTAGCCAGTTCACTCATATCCTTCAATTAATTTTTGTGTTAGTTATGTGAACCCTAGCCAGAAAAATAACACCAAAATAACTCAGGTCAACAGTCAACGATTTGAAGTTAGCGTCGGGACTAGCTATGATTGTCTATACATAATATACATTCTACTCAGTTCATGAAAATCAGAGATCTTACCAACTGTTTAACACATTTATCTAGTACCTAGTTGATACTTGTTGTCAAGTGGATCCAAACACAATTTTCAGTAGTCGGTAGAGGTTTTGCTATTTTCAGAAGCAAGTTTCGAAATCTCTTATTATAACCTGATTTATATAGATCAACACGAGACTTAACGCAGTTAATGAACATTCGTAAATACACTTTAAGGAAACTTGCAATCGGACCTTCGATACCTATTAAACAAGCATCCAAAATTTTGTGGACACAAAATGACTTTGAATATCCAACATGTTGAATAGTTAAAATACTACTGAAGTTCACTTGGACTAAAATTTAAACACTACGGAACAACTTGGTATCATACCGGTTATTTAAAGCTCAGAAAAGAAGGTCGAAAGTTTGTTCCTCCACTCCAATATGTGATACTATAAACGAAGATACATAGATATTTATACATATTTAAGGTACCCACCAAGAATCAGTTATTCATTGATGGTGCAAGGTCATGATCTCCTAATTCAACGGTACGCCTGTAAAACTTTGGATCATTAAGAAAAAATTTTTACGAGGAGACGGGGCTGAATTAAGTTAAAATTTAGGAAGTATTGATTTATTTCCTAGTTGCTGTATACTCATTATGTTAAGTAAGGATGATTCAGCAAAGTTTATTTTCTATGATCCCATTTACGAATGCTGTGCAATCACTAACATAGCGATAAGGATAAGAAAATAAACGTGAAACAGTGATTAGATAGAAAGATTTTGAGACTTACATGAAGTAATAATTTGGGTTACGCATTAGGTTAAGATAAACTTCAACAACGAAGTATAATTCTGCAGACGGGTTGTTTAATGGTATATATCTAAGAATGGAATACAAGAAACTTCTAATAATAGACGACGTAATATAAGATTGGAACGATAACTAGAATTTTTGATTGTTAAACTTATTGAATTTTGGCGAAATTCTTTTTCACACATAATTCCTTTTTCTCTGTGTGCATGACGAGGGCTTCATCAGTATATATAGGACGAAAACAATGCTATTGATAAATGTCTGTTTATCTTGTAAACAAGACTTTAAAAGAGGAATTAACCTTGTTTTAACGACCGGTAACGACAATATGTTATATAATGACACTTTTAAAGGAATTGTTGTTGATAGCCTTTAACCAAAAGGATAATATCTTTTAAAGTGTGGAATTGTCCTAGAAACAGATACCTAACAACTCCACCTGTGACTTGTTTCAATTCATCTTTATGTGGCTAAGCTCTACCTGAGTTCATGCTACTGTAAATACACATAAAACTGACTCACTGTTAGCGTTTTTCCTTGATGGCTGACTGTATATGACCATAAAAAAAAATAAATTTTGGATCTAATATAACTAACTGCGAGACTAATACAGATGAATAGTTATTTGGTCATTAAGTAGATAAAGAAAAGTGGTGCGATCTTCTGGGTAAACACTATACGTTTCTTCACACCATTACTAACTTTATACTCTCACAATATAAATTGTCATCATTGAACTGCACTTTTTCAATAAACAAAGAACTTCTTTTCTTTATTTTTTGGGCTGGATTGTTACTGTCAAGCAGAATCCAGTATGCATATCTCGTCCCGTTTGGGACTCGTTGGCTGGATATACCTGCATCCCAATGTTGATGTTCTCACCAGGGATTTGGATTTGTACCAAATGCCACCGCGTTCACCACTAGACTATTGAGTTTAGATAGCCACACTTGTGCAATGGGTACATGTATATAGTTCGAAAGTATATGGATCTCCCCGTTGATTAGTTATGGTCTGTAACTGGTCATCCTCTGATGAGTCCTAAATAAGATGAAACACGCGTCCTGAATTCCGCCTACTAGTTACAATCCAACTTAAACATTACTTGTGTACTACCGCTATATTGAGGCAATCCGCTCAAGATGTACATATGTCAACAGGGACTGACCAGATTCAGTTTATAACAAGTCAACAGGAAGATCCAAATACTTTCGAATTATACTTATCTTTACATCTACCTACTAGTAAGTAGTATAAAATAGTATCCAAAATCCGTTGTTTATTTTTACGATCGTATACGGTCAGCGTCGTTGACAGATTCTTAAATCAATCATGTATTCGCAATTTATAAATCGAAAATTTACTTTTAAATGTTGAAAGATGAATGCCTTTTATTTAAATTCACTGTTTATGAGCTGAGTTTCGCTCCTAATTGTAGGTGGATACTACTGTTTGTATTATTTTTTCTGTTTATTCAATTTATCATTAGTAGATATACGTCGTTATTATGATATTCATTATATACTTGTCAATATTCATTTAGTTTCAAACGGAATCTCTTCAATCTTGATATCACGAATTGATCTGAATAGAACAGCCACTGATCACCTGGAAGCAGTGGACACCTGCTTCGTTCTAGTATGGGATTCTTCAGCAGTGCACATCCACGACTATCAGAGATTGAACCCAGGACCCTCTGTCTCCGCGGTGAATGTTTTACCATTAGACCACTGAGTCGGCTAACAGCAGTTGATATTTTTAATTCAGTCAATTCGTGATACGTTTACGCTACCTCTTTCATATCATCGGTGGGTAATTGTCTCCACCGGTCACTTTTTCACACAAGAACTTAAGGAGGTAGTCACCAGTAAGCTGATATATTAGTTATAATTGGAGGTTGTGTGTATTTTTTTAATCCTGTTGAAATTAGTGTAAACTTCATGTCAATGTTAGTTTATAATGAGTTTATTATTTTCATGTTTAGGTTACTGCTTATTCACAACAGAATAAAATGAATGCAGCTAATTTAGCTGTTGTATTTGGACCAAGTTTAATTTGGTCAAGAAATCAAGCTTCATTAACTACAATCGGTGTAATTAATGCATTCACACAAATATTAATTACACATTATGAATATATTTTCATTAAATAATAATACTAAATTACAGTATTCTTTATGATGTAAACTTATTTTGTTTATTCCTTTATTGTCTCTTTTAAAATACAAACCCCCCCCCCAAAAAAACAACCTACTATGAACGAATACTTATAAACACACACACACACACACATAAAGAAAACCGTCTTTCATTTATTGTTCTCTTTTCTTTAAAACCAACTTATCACTACTACTATTTATTCTCATTAGTAGTGTGTTGATTTGCTTTGTATTTGTGTTTATGTGAATATGAATTCTTTTTTTTTTCTGACCAAGTTAAGCCTATTGTTACAAATTGTATGTATGCATAATGATACATGATAACAAAAGTTTTTTTTTTATATACACTACACTATTCCATAGAATTAATTCTATTGCTGTTATTCAGTTAATTTTTAGTGTTCTCCTTTTTTCTTTTTTTTTTTTTGAAAAACAAAAATTCCATTTTTTTTGTTTACAACAGCTACTTATTTTTAATTTATTACTTATTAGTAGTATACTTCATTTGTTTTTTTTTTGTGAAAATGTTGGTAGTTTATTTATTTCTTTGTGTAACTTTTATTCTCAATGTGATGGACAATACACAGCATTGAGTTGTTTTATTTTGTTTGTTTTCACAATGGCTGTGATTATCGTTTAATATGTATCAAACAATAATATTCTTGTTTTCTATTGCCTCTATGCATGATTATGTTCTTTCATGGTGTGTGGAGTGATTCTTCACCAGTTAGCATCTAGATTGTATCATGGATAGGATAGAGAACCTTCAAATATTGAATTATGTCATTGAAACCTAATCTTTCACTATAATGGTTTTGCGATATTTTGTGGTTATCATTGCTCATCTAACTGGTGTCGATTACTTATCTTCCCAGTCCATGAGAATGAACAGGAAGTTTCTTGTTGTAACTGTACAGCAATTAAGTTGATTGATAAGGCGTATAAAATTGTAGTTTTCAGAAGTTTAACAGTAACTCATGAATTGAAAATGCAAGAAAACTAAGCTGGTTTCAGATCTGATAGTAGGTGTATCTACTAAACATTCACTAGTCATGAGGCTTTCAAGCATAGACATACCTATTAGCATTCAAAAATGTTGGGTTTTTTGTCTGAAAGCACCATATGAATCACTGGGCTAAGATATTCTATGATAGTATCTTCAATTGAAAAGCGTACTTCAGAGTTACATAAACCGAGTGAAGTCTTTCTACTGAGAATATAATTAAACAAATTAGTGTATATGGGAAAATGTCATTTGAACTTTATACTACATGTGATGTTTATCAAAGCTGTACACTTCAACTTTGTTTAGTTTCATTACAGATCTAATCCAAGAAATAACACTCCAGTCATCTGTATTTTCATGCATTGATTTCATACTAGGAGGTACCCTTATCACCGTGGTCTACTAGGGGAAAGTAATAAAGTAGTTAGGTTAGTTTTCATCGACTGAGGTTGTTAGGATATATATTGTGTATGCCTAACCAGCGCCTAACTCATTCCAGATTGTTGACTGGTTCAAGAATAGGATGGAAAAAAGATAGAGTCAGCCGATGGTAGGGGACTTGAAGATTTATCTGAAAATCGTTCACAGTTGTGCAAGTGAACTCACTTTATTTTATTTTATATCTTAAGTCCCTTTATTTTTTTCATTTACATTTTTGCCTTATTCATCAACCTGAAACCTCCCTGGTTTTCAGTGGTACCCTACAAACATGATTCTGTGACATATTCAATCATTCTTTTCTGTTGAAACTGACATAGCCATCAATTATTTACTTCTCATGTTCTACATAGTGAAGTTTATCATGGGATAAAATGCTTCGCCGCATGCTGTCGATCGTATTGGCAACCTCTCAATAAGCTCACTTTATTGATGCTTAGTGGCTGCCAGTAAGTTTATTTGACTTAATTGTTCACTAGGGTATATCAACCCGACCGTAGCTGCTACCTTGACGTGGTGGTCGGGCTTGCCTATCGTGATGACCCAACCGAGCTGTACTGGCTGGAACATATGTTCCTGTAGGTTTTACCATGCCAGGCAGGTCGATTGGAGAACGATGAGACTAAAAGCAGCTATTCAAGGTCTGGGGGCGAAGTCGTACTGCTGACTGCAGAGGGGTGTGACAGCAGTAAGGTGTTTCCCTCGGACAACCAGCATCTGCAGCGACGCTGCCTTCTCACAAGGAAGGAGGGGTTAGAAAAGGTCGACCCTAAAAATGTCACACCTCACCTTACCTCACGGATTTCCGTCTCCGGCGGTATGGGTGCCCACTAAGGGCTTTTAAGTGCGGAGCTAATACTCAAAAAACCCTTCATAAAAAGGCCGTGTGTGACAGGCCTCAAGCAGTTGTCCCTTGGGCTCTGCGGTCACGCTCTCAGGTCTCTAAGACCGACACTAATCTACTTTCTTTTTCAGGTTCCTCAAGAAACACCCTTCCACGGTGTGGGCAGCCAGGAAGTGACAACCGCCCTCATACTCGTAAAAGGGTATATCAAATAACTACTCACTGGTTAATTAACTGAAATGAATCTCATATTTTCGTATTTACATTTTTGACAATCATTTACTTGGCTAAATAGTGATTAAAGCGCTGTTTGTACCCCAAAGTGGATGGGAATGCATTTTCGGAATATGGGATGTTAACAGTATTCGCTGACTCACTAGCAGACACTGTAAAGTGACAATGTGATGGAAAATACATCAGTATAATCAGATATATTATGTGTATGAGTAATAATGAAATGATAAGTTTAATGTAACGGATCAATATTATACGGGCGTATCATTAAATGATGATGGCTAATTTTAGGATAATAAAGTGACATACGATAACAGTTTTGTAGTGATGAGTTTATAGTTGAGACTGTAACACATAGAATGATTAGGATTATTCATAGAAAAATTAGGAAAATGGGAATGTTGCAAAATATGACGGGGATAAAAGTGGACATAATCTTATTACTGTACTATATTCTGAAAATGACGTGGAATATGTCACAGTTACATTGTATTTATTCTGAAATACACTAAACATTTGACCTGACGAACCATTTAGTATGTGACTATGTCACTAGCCAGTGATAAATAATTCAGAGTAATAAGATCTATTCGTACAGGATGACGGTGAATTAATCATCTCATAATTCAAAATATATTTGGAATTATATGACAATTTGAGTGTGTTCGGCTTGTCTGTGTTCAACAACATAGAATGTATGGGTTCCTTCAGTACCGCTTTAATACTGTAGGCAGCATGGAATGACTGAAAAGTAGTAAATAATCTACAAAACAGAAATTTTTAAAAATAGAAATATATATATATATAACCTTAGTAAGTGACCTATTTTGTTGTTTGTTATTATCAAGGAATGATGTCGGTTGGGTACTTTTGAAAACCAGGGACTGTTGGATAGGTATTTTGTCCTAATACGGAACCTCTTTGTTACACTGCACACTCTCAACATAATCAGGAATCGACTTTATGAACTTCAAGTCTCGCTACTAACGCCTAACCCTCACTACTAGGGCGGCAATTAATGGCAGGATTCCCACTTCAATATTATTGGTGATAACTTACTCACGGTTAGTGTGAATTCCACTAGTCACAAATTTCCTCGTGGAATTCGAGTCTTTGCGTAAAACCACTTTAACCTAACTGTGTAAATTAATTTATTAGTGATCTACCTCCGGACTCCATCAATGTTCATAAAAGAAGACACAACTACTATATTTAGACAGTTATCTCTAATGGTATCGGAATATTGCACTACAAATTGAATGAGATTGAAATCCTACCACTGAACACCTGCTCACTGGTGACGGCAGTTGGCAGAAAACTCTAGTCGTAGGTTTTGTGCATTTTGGCACTCGTCAACATGTTTTGTCTACAATATTGTAAGAGCTTATTCTCCTCCCTTTTGAGAAATCGATTACGAATCTCAGTATGCAACTGTTATCACTGGACTATTTAGTCTGTGAATGTTGATTTGAACCAAATTGGTGGGTGCAGATTAACTGATTAAGGTTGACATGATAATCAAGATTTAACGTTGAAAACATCAAGTAACATGGATCAAATGTATTCACTCTTCATTTTCCTTTTAGTATACATACCATTTTCGACTCCTCAAACAATAATTCAATGTTTAGTCATTATCATTGTTACAATAATTAATTCATTGCATCGGTCATTCATAGTCATGCAGGCGTGGAGTGGCAACCTGAACTTACATATGTTTGTGCAAGCCTCTAGTGACGACTGGCTTTAGTCATTCAGTAACGTCAATAGAAACAGTTTTGAAAACCAACGATCACAGTAAAGCTACCAGGATTTAATCTGGAAATTTTTAATAAGTCTGTGCATTGTGAATCTCTCTATAAGCTGTTTAAACCTGCACTTATTCAGGAATTGTTTATCTGCTTCGTCTAACTTTGAATAAAGCGTCTTAGTATATTCACCTAATCAGTTCTACTGCTTTTCATCTGGCAGGCTGATACAATCACTTATCACCATACAAATATGCTGCTAAATTCAGGCACCTTAAAGTTGTACTTTATTGATGGGTTACATTAAAGTGTACTGCTGAAACTGTCATGCTGGGCTATTAAAGAAGAGTAACAAACTCTCAGAACTTTGTTTTAGAACACTATTTTATTCATTCCAACAGTGCGTAATGTAAACATTTTGTTTCTATGATTGTTATGTTCCTCTTATCCTATCCTCCCGTTTAGCATATTTGCTGTTATTATATTGTTCCTTATTATGGACTACAGTTAATTAGTTGTGTACAAGTTGTCCCTATTCATTGCCACTATTTCCTTTGTTCTGTATTAATGTTAGTTTCCTAATTGGTTGACTGTGTGATCTGGTTTTCTGTATATATAAAGGTATGAATGAGATATAATTCGATTCTGTCTGGTTAGTTTATCAGCTTGTGTTCTTCGTATTCTGTCTTGGGACTCAGTAGGCATAGGGCAGACGCGCAATTATTGACTAGACCCATCTAATTAGCATTTGATCAGCCAACTAAAAATTTTCTCACGTCATAGCAAAAATCCAAGGAAAACTAAATTTTTTCAGCATGAAAGCTAATAGAATAATCAAACTGAACTGACATGAAAACATTATTGATATGAATATCAGTAAAAGTCATAATGATTCGTTAAATCATGAAAACAAAGAATGAAATCTACAAAAAAACATAGCAAAATATTAAAATAGCTTTAAATGAAAACGGAAGTGACAACTGGATGCAACTCCTCCAGTAAATTCAATTAAAAAGGAATTCACTCAAGATCTTTAGACTTTCATTCTGACTATCTCATAAACTCAACCATAAAGTTATTTTTTCTAACAGTCGGCTACTTTACGCCGTAACGAAATATCTTAATATGCTAACCAGCAAATATCCATCAACATTCACGTATAAAACACTTTCGGGCAGATAGTGGCTAAAAACCCGCTGTCTGTACATGGCTATGAAAAACGAAAATATAGAATGCTATTTTATGCTACTTATTAGTAGTTAATCTTTTTTTTGAATTATTATTAATCTCATTGAAAACAGTTGATTTTATTCGTCTCAGATTGATATTGGTAGAGTATCATTGAAAACCCGTGAGCACTAGACTGCTGTTATGTCCTAGTATGGGACCCTTCAGCAGTGACCACCCTCTAATTCGTCACTGTTATGATTGTTTTGCTTTCATTATACTATAAGATATGACGACTCAGATAGGTCCTTGTTTGTGTCAGATTAATATTTGTCTCTTTCTGAAATAGAAGTCCAGGTTTTACTTAGAATGATAGGTTTAAGTGCTTGTTTAGATAATTTCCACTCACAGCCCTATTGTTTGAGTTGGATTGTGACTGACAAGCGGAATCAGGGACGCACATTACATCTTATATGGAACTCGTCGACTGGATATAACTGCATCCCAATGTTGATGATTGCAAAGGAATTCAAACTCAATCCGTTTCGTGCCAGACGTCACCGCTTTCATTACTAGACTACTGAGTTTAGACAGTTACGCTTGTGCAACGAGTTAATATGTAATCAGGGTGAATTCGTATCCACTCTTTGATCTGTTTTGGACCGTAACTGTTCAATAACTCCGCCTGGAGCCCCTTTAGGGTTACTGCCGGTCACAAGCCCGAATAAAAGAGGAGGTTTGGGCATCCAATTAGGGACCCCATCCCGTAAAACAACAACATGCCAACAAAGATCTAACCAGTAGAAACCTTTATAATCACTTTAACTCTGCCCTGGCACTTGGAAGATCTGTTATGACGCCTCATGGTGGAAGCCGAGTTTTCTCAGAAGCCACTAGGCTGATGTCCCTTCTGACAACCAGAGCAACCATTAATATAAGTACATAGAATGTTAGCGTGATTTGAAATACAGGGAGAAGCGTGCAAACAGCTGAAGGAACGAAACGACAACCTGAAGATACTTGGAATAAGTGAAACCCATTGGCCACAAGCTGGACCGCGAAGATTATCTTCAAGAGAAGGGCTATCCTACTCCTGTCACGAAAACGAAAACGCCTCACACACACTAAAAGTAGCACTGATGTTGTCCCAGGAAGCATGGAAAGCCCTTATAGGATAGGAACCTCATGGACCTAGAATCATCAAAGCATCATTCAAGACAAAGAAGTAGGGGATTACAATGAATGTCATCCTTTGCTATGCACCCACCAACGACAGCCACAAAGATGAAAAAGACTAGTTCTATGCAAGGCTGCAGTCAACCATCGATAAATGCTCAGTCAAGAACCTGATCATTCTGATGAGAGACTTCAACGCCAAGGTTGGAATGGACAACATTGGATATGAAGACATAATCGGGCTACATGGACTGGGAGAAAGGAACAAAAACGGTTAGAGGTTCACAAACCTATGTGCCTTCAACAAAATGATTATAGGTGGCACTATATTCTCCCACAAACGTATAAGCAAAACTACTTGAGTTTCACGGGATTACATTACGGAGAACCAAATCGACCACATTTGCATCAATAAGAAGTTTAGAAGAACCATGGAAGATGTAAGAGCAAAGTAAGAAATTGACATAGCTTCACATCATCATCTAATGGTGGCCAGAATGAAAATAAAGCCAAAAAATCACTGGACAAATGGAGCAAAATTATTACAAAAGTTTATTACGACCCTTCTTACATATGCTAATAAACTCAACGAATTCAATGATAACCCCCAAAATAAGTTCAATCAGTTCAATGGAACTCACTAATCTACACCAATTTCTTTAACTATAAGAAACCATTTGACAACATGGTTAAGACCAATCGTATACCGATCAAATCGCCACCCTACGGTTCACTGTTGAATAATCAGTTGATTGAAATTCACTACTTTGAATCAATTTCCTCGTCTTCGAGAAAGAATTTGACAGCGTTGATAGGAGAACATTTTGGAGCCTTCTTTGACATTATTGTCTACCCAAAAAGATACTTAAAATCATACAGAATTCTTGCAATAGAATACACTTCAAAATCGCGCATATAGGTTAGCTCACAGATCCGTTCACAGTGAAGACCACTGTCAGACAAGGTTGCTTACTCTTGCCGTTCCTCTTTCTAATGGTGGTTGATTGGATGATGAAAACTGTAACATCTCAAGGCAAGCTCGGAATACAGTGGACAAAATGGATGCAACTAAATGACTTGAACTTCACAGATGACCTGGCTCCTCTATCCCACACATAGCAGCAAATGCAGGTGGAGACAGACAGTGTAGCAGCATCCTCTGTAGTCAGTAGTAGGCCACGACATATACGCAGGGAAAGGCAAGATACTTTGATACAAAACAACGAACAACAACCCAATTACATTTGACAGAGGTATTCTAGAAGATGCAGAAACCTTTACATACTTTCACAGCATCATCGATAAGCAAAGAGGGTGTCAAATTATCCTCGTTAATTTGTTATGACTGGGCCCTTAGTGGAGCCTCTGAACACTATGTAAGCCCTGTTCTAGACCGAGGGTGGATTTTGAACTGCGATTGACCGTAATCGTATTATTCCCAATCAGCCAGTTAGAATAAAAGACACGCCGTTACGATACAATTTCAATTTCACCACAAACAACAGGAACATACAAAATCTAAAGTTGTACCACCAGTTATGTACACAATAAATAAGGTTTCACCTCTAGACGATGTCGACTCCTAACAACAACACAAACGATTTGCTCAGTCAGTTCTATAACCAATGTTGGCCAATAACCGAATTCAATCTGACTAAGCAAGGTTTAATAGTACTGCCATCCTATCATCCTTGACAAAGGGTCTGATGAAGGTGTGAAGGCACAGATTGGCAAGGCAGGGTCAAGGGTAGCAGTTATAAATTAAAAAACAACTACAACTTAAACCAGCTGTCACCCAATATCATAGTCAAAATTTTCAATACAAATGTGAGGACAGTTCCATTGTATGCAGTCGAAACTTGTAGGAAAAACTACGAAAATCATCTTTCAGACGATACACGTATCTATAAATACCTGTCTGTGTAAGATACTTTGGATCCATTTACCAGACACTAACAGTAACAACCTTCTGTGTTCTGGAACAAATCAACCCAAATCCCTATGATGAAGAGATTATGAACAGACGCCGGAGGTGTATGGGATACACGCTGAAATCATCAAACTGCGTCACAAGACAAACACTAACATGGAATTCTGAAGAACAAGTGAAAAGAGGAAGACTTAGGACCACATTGCTGTGGAAATCGAAAGTAGGCATAAAGGAAATGCGCAGCACTTGGGAAGAGCTGGAAAGGTAAACCTAGGATAGAGTTGATTGGCGACTGCTAGTCGGTGGCCTATGATCTACAAAGAGTGTCGATTGATTAACTGAATAACTTCTATAATTTTGATATTTATAATTTTTTTAAAGAAGATTAGACCGATTTGCAAAGGAAAGCGGTGGAGTTTATTTCCCAATCTCTGTGGTCATTATAAAATGATAACTTAGATTTAATGTTTTCTTGATCTTTGGCGCCTAATTTTGTCAAACTACCTGTTCAGGTTTCAATGAATTCTCATATAAGGTAACTAGTAGCCTGACATCTAAGATGCACCATGACTTGTGCTAGTAAACAAAAATGGCGTTAAAAATCTACATAATGTGATTCCAGCGCTACGAATCACATGATTTCTCTACACTTCCTATGTTAATTTCCTAAAATCATTAAGTAGGGCCAAACATTCTTTATACATATCCAAACAATATGAAAACTTAACAAAATGCACCTAGTAATTCACTATCTGATCTCACATCTTTTTTTTATCCCGGTATCTTTAGATAATTAAATTATGATTGGATCGAGTAACAAACAAATGAATAGGGGAAAGATAACCAATAGAATTCGGAAGTAGGTAAAAACATTAATATCAGTAGTCTGTGATAAATAAAGTTGAAGAATCTCACGAACAACATCAGAAATATCCGGAAAAGTAGATGTTGATAAACAAATTGTTAGTTATGGCTTCAACGACATTGATTGAATAACTAGTCAGTATTATTATAAATATGAACATCAAATAATTAGTCCAGTAATGTAAAACCTCCTACAACTAGAGTGATGTGATATTGTTTCACCCCATTCAATTCCATTCATTTGAATTTTAACTTTTAAACATTTCTGGAGTGAAATTTGATGATAATTTCACACTGACTGATCTCTAAGTAATGGATCCATTGATGCTTATCTTGTACTGTTTACTGCTGATCAAATTATATCGATCAAGCTAGAATGTCACTACTGATCTAAGTAACTTCATATCGAGTAGATCATGTTGTAATGAAGTATAATGTATTGATTACCCAAAGACTCCTAGTGCCTCTTGCTGACGAGTACCCAACTAATACAAAATTTAAGTTAAGCAGCATTTGATGTCGACTACTATTAAAAACTACCTTCCATCACACGACAATTTACATTGATCAATAAAAACGATTTCAGTGTATGTTGATGTATTTTTATCAATGGCTCTTCAACTGATGTTTAACAGAGATGATGATTACTGCTACAAAACAATGGATTGGTTATATAGATATAAACAAAATATGTGAGTAGTATGATATGAGTGAATAGCATCTTAGTTATTTTACTTTTTATAAAAGCCTGAATGTAAAAACCTTTGACAACTTATCATTATACTTGTTAGGAATAAAAAGGGTGGAACTCTTATATCTCTTAGACAAATATAGATATTTAAATATTCATATCTTTTCTACTGAAATGTCTAAGTATACATACTACTATATAATTAAAATAAAGAAACAAAGCAAACGTAGAATTAGAAACTGTTTAATTTCTTCTTTTTCATAACTTCTTCCTTTTTTGCTACATTTTCCTATTATACTTGAATAGGAATAGACAAGTAAGATTGTAGTATTCAAATACATTGAAATATAATTCTGACAGTTTCATCTCATGTATTATAGTCGATTGAAAAGAAGTGAATGGAATATTCTACTAATTACTATTTGTACATTTATACACAATATGATCATTTAGTATGAATGTGTCTGTTACTTTCTTGTTGTGAACTGAAATTGATCATTCTCTGTTGTTATATGTGCAGTCCGAATTGATCGCCACCATACAGAAGTATTTCATAAGTATGATTTAATTTAAATCCAGACAATCTGTTTAGGATACTTATACGGTAGCAAAGACTAATCAATTTCAGTCTATATCTAGTCAATGAAAAGATTCGAACATAATCAGATTATAGTGACATACCCGTTATATAGATTTTTCTAATTGGATTCACTAATCTAGTAGTGAACGCGGTGGCATTTTACACGAAACTAATTGAGTTCAAGTACCGGTATCAGCATCAACACTGAAATGCAGGTGCATATATTTGATGAGTTACTTAATTGTATAATGAATCGTATGTATATAAACATTATACTGTATGTATGTTTCAGTAAATATATGCATTAAACAGATATATACTTGTATGAAAAGTTGTTCACAGATAGGTTGGTAAGAAACTATGGATATAGATTTCGTGTTATTTAGCATTCATCAGCAATCTGTACATACAATCGTAAAAGCAACGTCTCAACCAGTAGGATTCGATCCCTGATCAAGCAATTTTACCGGTTGAAACAATCACTGTTAAGTCATTTGGATCACTAATAAACTTCTTGTAGGATTGACTGAGATGTTCAGTTTGACAACCACTGAGTAGTAATTAATGTGACATCTGTATAATTTTTATAAAGCTGGTCAAATATTTGTAAATCGAGTAGCTACGTTGAAATTTGGTCAAAAAAGATTTATATGGTCACTGGTCAGTATTCAAACGGTGTAACGGTATACGCTTAATAAGTAAACAGGTTTCAAACAAATGAATGAGTTACACGTATAAGAAACTCTAACTAAAAGTGGAAAAATTTGTCCAAGAGTATGAATTTGTTATATTGAACTAATTTTCATTAGACTGGCATTAAAATGAGGAAGCACTGATCAGTTGCTTTATCCTAGTATGCAATTCCTACCTGCAATTCTACAAGGCGTCGAATATAGGACATTCAGCCTTAACGATAATAACCTAACATTTAGATTACTGAGCACTTCATGAAGAATTTCCAGAAATCCGGTGAGAATTTATGAACTATGGAATTCATTTGTGCTTTATGCGAGAATGTCACCTACTAAACTGAAATATAAGGTAACATAATATATGACAAGCTGCCTACAGTTAGAAATGTAATTCTACTCCTATATGTTAGGTCAAACAGCCATAAGTTTAGTTGAAATTAGAATGCATTCCACTTATAGTGAACTTGAAAACAGTAGACATTCATAACAATAAAATAATATTATCTTATTTGGAGTACAGTTACAGAATCATTTTGCAGTTAAAGTTAAAGAAATTTTTCGACGAATAACTTTCATATGAACACTACATCATTATAGACAGAAGAAATATTTTAGCAATTCGGATGACTCCTATTTCACAATGAATAAGTTGTATGAACGATTGAATATTACCTTAAACTACTGATTACGAAAAAGTAGTATAGTGTTGCATGAGAAATCAACGAGCATTCAAGCAGCTATTAATTGATTCTTTTTATTTCTGAATCAGTTTATTGCAACTTTTGCTCTGCCTAATGTTCGCGTGTATTAATTTATGCTAGAAGGCTGCATATCAATAGACTTTTCATTTGCCATTTGTAAAATAGTACAAACTTTTGTCTTTTTTTATATGTTTACAATAGGTGAGGGATTGAATCACTAAGGATTGTAGCATAAGGAAGTAATTTTTGGGTCTGTTAATTGCGTCAGACCTTGTATTTGTGTTAAGTATGTGAGAAGCTCATTATTTATCCCCTTCATTAATAAAAGACAAACTCACCTTCTTATTCATCATTGATGCTAATTTCCAATATTCTGGGTAAGATGGTAATGAATAAAGTCAAGCAAATATGCTGTGACTTAATTAGAGATATCAACGGTCGGTTGCCAGCTGGATAAATGTTATAATGGTTGGTCGTTCGTCAAGAAGCCTTAAGATCCTGAGCTCTATTCCGTGGTGGAGTCGTGGCTGCAGACTTCTAAAAAGCCCAAAACCAGGACAAAACGACTTTTCAATACTGTAAGCATCAGAATTAAGCAAATGTACATCAACAAAGAATTTAGTAACTCCAAGTTGTTAAAGACGATTACGATTGATTACAATTTAACACTTCAATTAGTAACACTGATTAGTGCATCCAGCTACCCACTACGTAAATTAAAAAGACTGTTACGATAATTAGAAACTACTAGCAAATTGCAACTGTATTTGTACGATTGTGATATATTTATATTAATACATTAGTTTACCTGAGTCAATTGAAGCCTATTGGCTGAGGAATGTTTGTGAACCAATAGACTGACATTCCGAGGGGGTCGTATTCACCCATACATACTTCCGTTCATTTATTATATAATCTTAAGGAAGTACATATATGATACGCTATGCTATCACTAACGGCTGAGACTATACTGAGAGCGACATTTTCGATTATTCTCGCTTTTCACTTATTAGGTGAACACTACATCAAAGACTGTATACAAAACCTTAGCTTGAAGTAAATTTGTAACTTCTATCTGACATGACATACTTTGTTACAATGGATATAGGCATATTAAAATCTGAAGGTATGCCCACCTTGAAAACCGAAGTTTATCAGTTCAACCATGTGTAGAATGATGTATGCTCACTGTTGAGGATTTGTGATCTCAAGCAAAAACATTTATTTGTAATGATCCGGAGGTTGAAATTAAATTTAAAAATGATGTCTTTTTCAATAACTAAAGAAGACGGATAAATATAGAAGACAATTTAACAGAAAGTAATCATCCATGTATTGAAGTTAAATTCTGATTGAAATAGAACAGTCACTGCCATATATACTTTCTAACTAAATTGTATCGATGTAGAGTTATGTCACAGGTGTTAACATATTTAATATGTAACCAGTACTGTAATCGGGATTTCAATGTTGATATTTGAATGGAAGCCAGTATAAAGTGCTTTTCTTTCCAAATACGAAGTTAGTATTTATCTAAAATCAGTAACTCAATGCATAATGAGTTGACTTTGAAATAAATGGTATTAAGCTCCAGTCTAATAATCACACTTAACTACATCTAACTGACGAGTCATAAATTGAATGATACACTTATCAAAGATTATACTGTTAGTTACATATCAACTAAAAAAGATTACTTTCGAATCACATGATTACCTGGGTGTTAATTCAACACTAAAGTTTTCTACTCATTTGGACTAAGCTACCTTTTACTTACAGTCAATTGATACTGTACTCCACTTTGATAAATAAAGTCTGTTGGTCATTGATGCATGAATTATCATTGAAAGATGGTTCAGGGGTAGTCAATAGGAAACTGCAGACCTTGGTTTTGTGCTACCTAACACTCGTCAGTGCAGTAAAGCTACAGTCTTCGAAAGAACTTATTTTTTCTTGTGGATTCCATCCCTAATTATCCACTTTCACAGTCTGGGACCATTAAAACTGAGTTATTCAAGTGACCTATTGACTTAGGTTCAGGGTTGCCAACCTACGACCGTTAAACACCTATCTCTACATAGTAATGGTTATGTCGTGTCACTTAAACTAATGGCTACATCATAAGTCGACAAATATTATTCGAACAGCAATATAAAGAACTTAATGAACATAGAATCGGTCATTACACAGTGATCAACTAAATGCATACATTATCATTTTTAATGAAGAATTCATTTACCATCAATTTCACTACGAATACTCTCTCTCTCTCTCTCTTATCATAACTTTAATGTACAGTTAGGAGTAATCAGTAAAACAAATAATTTCATTTTAAATATTATCATTAATTGATTGTTCTACAATGTTCTATGGACTGAAATATCGAAGTTAATTATGCACTTAAATCAATCTAGATAATGATGTGTATTCTCTTCTCTTTCTTATTTTTTTTGTTCTTTCGTCTTATCCCTCCTCTTCCTCTTCTTCTTCTTCTTCTTCTTGTTATTATTATCATTACTTTGTCCGGACAGAATATTATATACATGAATATAATCAAAAGGTGATTTATAAATCAATAAGTTTTGAAAATCCTCCTACATTCTATAAAATTTAACTTAATATTTTATAACCAATCGGAGTGTAAATGATTTATCAGCAATAAACCAATCATTTTGTCAGCATAACAGTGAATTTTTCCCTTCAAGTTAAATTGTACTTCATTGAAGGTAAAACAGAAATAATATGCAAAGATAACAAATGTATGTTTGTTAGTCGATCAATTTTCTATGAATCAAGTGAATTCCTCTTCTTCATATTCAGTTTCAATTAGATTGATACAATTTTCAACTAACTGAAACAGTTTTATATATGAAAAACCAAAAAAAAATAGGGTAAAACAAAATTATCCTCACCGTCAATGTTGTTTATCCAATCAGATTACAGGTTACTTTTCGTTTTATTTTTCCCCTGGTTAATTTTTTTCCCAAATAGTCAAGAAATAAAGTTAAGAAAAACAGGAAATTCTACCTGAAAATTACCAGAACATTTAAAATGATTTAAACGTAGGTGGTAAGAAGATAACATAAAATAGAGAATGAAGGGTAGAATGAATCAAGTTAAATGTATATCACTACTAAGTAGTTAGTTGACAAGTAATATGTCAATCAATTGTTGATTATCATTTATATGAATTGATTTCTAATCATATTTTAGTGAGGTAAGATACTTTGGTTACTATGACAGTTTTACATGAATGTAAACGTTCTATACTTTGTTATTTTTTCTATGAATTTTAATCATTAATTCAATATTTAGTGATTTATCATTATAATAATGAATGGATCAGTGACTAACAGATTCCTTGTTTTCTACTTTAGTCAATTTATGATATAATTTCAATCAACTAATCATATCAATGAAGTGATAATGACTTTTAAGTGAATCGGTGTAATTATGCATCATAATACAATGAATAATAAAACTTAATGAAATATGAAGTTTCATTTTATGATTTAGCCTGAAGTAGATAACTATTATGAACTAAGAAACATACAAGAACTACTTTGTGCTAGTATAAAACACCTGATTAGTGGGTATTAACATTTCCATTGTGATACTTTTAGGACTTCAGTAAGTGTTTAACAAGTAGACTACAGAGATAAAGTTCAGCAGTTGTATATTTTAACTTCAGTTGATTCATAATATATTGCATGGGAGATAGTCACTACGTTTCTAACAGTTGAGTTAGATTGATTACATCTTTTCATTTGATTTCCAGGAGTTATCTTAGAACATTATTATGAATCGAATTGAGATGGTTTTTGGAGATTGGTATTAAGTTCTAGTTGATTGAATTCGTCACAGATTGATGTTGCCAGGGTACAATTTTATCGTTTTTAAATAACAATAATGAAAGTCAGTTACAAATCTGATTAAAATACAGTCATGTTGTTTGTATGTTAGAAATAGTTACAAACTACATATTTATTGTTGTTGTTGTATTAAATATCGGTACTTAAATATATTTTAAGAATGAAATGTTTTTTAGACTGAATTATAATCCATCTACTCAATTTTCATGACATTTCTATGAGAGAGTTTGTACTTTACACTAAGAATTGACTGTCTAGCTTCTTCAAATGATGGATACTGGAGGAGTAGTTATAATTATTTACATATTCTCAATAAGATGATGGATAGGACACCTATAGTGGATATGCCGTATATTCAGAAAATCGTCAAACTGCCTTATAAGACAAACGCTAACATAGAATCCCTAAAGACAAAGAAAAAGCGGAAAACCAAATAACACATTGCTTTGGGAATCGGAGGCAAACATGAAATGAATGAATATCACTTGTTGAGAATTGGAAAGCAGAGCCCAGATTAAAGTTGACTTGAGAATACTAGTCTGCAGCCCATGCTCTACAAGGGGTAACAAGCGTTAATTGATTGATCAATTTGTCTCTTAATAACGTTAAATCTATAGATTACATTACAAACGAATTTTATTTTACGGTAGTGCACATTCATAATACAAACACTAATAAAACCATGAATTTTCATTTCTCCTAATGATAACTTTTAATTAACTGATTTCAGTTAGTTGATTGTCATAAAGAGTTCAGTATTTAAATAAAGTTACTGTTAAATGTTTTGTGATTTTCAACTGTCGATTAGTTGTGAGAAATGATTAACATGTTGTACATTCAGTGATTCTTTTATTCAGAATGATTCACCTAACCTAATGTCGATGTATACAGATATGAGAAGAAGCTAAGCAATAAGGAGATTCAGCGAAGTGATCTGTTATGAAGTAAAATATAAGAATAATAATTGATTAGCTTATAAGAGATTAGATCATTACCATAAGTTCATAATGAATGTTGCTGTTTTTTATACCGTATTCCCCCCCCCTCACTCCCCTCCTCACGTGATAATCAATCTTACATACTCAATTTCAGTAAATTTTAGATAGTTGAAATTCATGTTAATTTTGCATTGATTCGACTGTTTACCAGGCTTCATCAAGCTACATTTCTGCTCACTAGATTCACTGATCTTTAAAGATGACAATATAATTTACGTTTAACACCATGATAACAAATTTGACCTTAAGTGCAAGTGACTGGGTATCGAAGTGTAATCAGTTTGAACCCTACATAAATCTTTAGTTTAGTCAACATTGTAAATATACCTTATAGATAAGTGTCCAATACCTCGACTTCAAGGATAACAGTTTTCTAGAAATTGACTCTAACTACCTGACTATAATCATACTGTCTAAAAGAACGAGTGGAAAATAAAAAGTAAACTGAAATTTATTTACAGTTTAAAGGTGTTTGTATCATTCCGTTTATGTTAATATGGACAGAAATTAATCAGACTTCTTTGCTGTGTATGCATCTCAAGCGGACTACTTTGATACAAGAATGTTTCGTCACTATGTTAAACGTTGAAATATAACTCTATGATTGAACCAATAACACATGTTTCATCTTATATGTGATTAACTAGCTGGATGTATTTTCAACCGCCTTGAAGTTCATACCAGGACTTTCATTCAATCCTCGCGTATAAAGTTTCACTATGTTCACCATATGTTTCCATATCACTTAACTACTGCAAGTCAATTATCATCATTGATTGTCAATATAGTAATAAACTGTGTATGCCTTTATTTTATCTACAAAGGCTTTCAAGTATATCATTTATCTTTAATTAGTCGACATTACAATGCAAACTTTATTGACTTTCTTCTTCTTCAGAAAGGAAACAAAACGATCAGTTTTCATCGAAATACAGAACTATTTTTATGTTTTGGTAATTATAACAACATACTGATATATACTGATGAACACAATACCTACTTACCTTAATGACGTAACCACCAGTGGAATAGAGAAGAATGAACATTTCATTCGTGCATTTCATTGCTTTTTTGAATTATTTTCAAAGACTACTATCAATACTGAGAATAAAGGAATACATAGTACCAAATATTTGCATAGATTTGAAAGTAAGCCATCTTATCAGTCATTAATAGCAACTAATGTAAACGACAATGCCACTACTACTATCAATACTACTGAAAGAACAAATTTAAATACCAATTATGAGAATTATATTAATCATAGTAACACACATCAATCATTATTTCTATCAGAACTTCATAAAGTTTTCAGAAATCAATTCATTTCACAATATACTACTTATACAAAATGTCAGAAATTTAATGAATCATTAAAAAATGAAGATAATTCATATGAGTATCCATTGGATTTAAGCATGTCATCTAATTATTTGCATAAGTCATTAACAAAATCTACAAATTATACTACTAATAATCCTACATCGCCTTACAGTAGTACAAAGCAAATGGAAGACAACAAACAATTAACTTTATATCAATTAAATTGTGAATATACTCAAAGAAATAAACCTAAATTATTTAATCAAATTCATTTATCATATGATTGTAGTATGAAAAGAAAGAAGACATACAAACGTATTATGAATCAGAAAAGTGTACAGATCTCGAATAGTAATGATAGTAATTCCATGAATAATTGGAAAAATTCTTTTACTGGTATGGATATGAAAATATCACATAATAGAAAGTCGAATATATGTACTCCTAAATTACAACATTCATCATCTTCTTCATCATCATCATCAACATCGTTACCAACAATCAATTATTCTGAATGTAGTCCACCTGGTAAACAACCGGTTACAAGATGCAATCATTGTCATGTTCTATTCCCATCATTATATGAATTAAATAATCACTTTATTACAGAACATAATGTTATATTACAAGCGGAAATGGAGCATACAAAATCCTGGAAATCTCATACTATTGATGATACTTCGTTACAGGTAAATTAATAACTTACTTAATGTTAATTTACTAAATTATTAAATACATTTTTAAATTCAGACCAGTTCGTGATATCAAGCTAACATTCATTAATTTCCAATACATCCATTTAAACTCAAAACCAGCTTACTAGTGATTAATTCCTTTAGATAATTCCTGCAGTTCTAGTAAAAAGACATGACCAGTGAAGTTCAACCGTGTAGGGTGTAAGATAGTTGTTCACCAATAGCAATCGGTGAGGTCGCGCAAATATGTTTCGAATTAACCGAATTAGACATATCAGCCGTTGGGAACTGGCTTAATGGTCTAATGGTAAAGCGTTCTCAGTGGAATCAGATGGTTCTGGTTTTGATCCCCACTGCTAAGAAGTCCCATGATAGGACGAGATAGCTGTGCAGTGCTAGTTCCCAATGGTTGGCTAGCTTAAATCAATACGTGATATCAAATTAACAGGTCATTAAATATTTCAATTGTTAATTTGCGAAATGGCATTTGGATACAGACTTTCAAAGTTTCCAAGTAAAGAATGAAAACATTTGCTTATCACCTACCTTATTCTAATTTTCATATGAAAAATTTTTCAAAATCCAAAGCAAAAGAGTGTATTAAAAGAAGTTTCTATGTTAACAGCAGATCACATTTAATGAATCAAACAATTAATTGTCACACTGAACAAGAGATTACTCAAATGATGAGTCAAAAAATTAACAGCCAACTTTATAAAAATTTATTTAATTCACGAAGTAGGGTAACTATTACCAGAATATCACCCAGTCGAGGATATTCAATAGATGCTTCTTCAGAAATTTAGACTTCTCAGCATTTCACACTTTACATCATGTGTTGTGACAGTGTTCAGAGAAATGATCATGAAAATTGCGTGATAACAAGGACTTAGTATTATCCCTGAGATAATTAAAGCGTTTTGCACCAAGTAAAATGCAATCTATGAAAGATACCATATATCATGAATGCCCATTTCAAATTAAAGCTGACCATAAGATAAAGTTAGCTTTGAGTGCTTTAATACATAGTATGTATCAGTCACTAGAGTTATTAGTAGTATGTGTGTATGATGATCTAGGACTATTGGTTTACCATAAAGTTGAATTTTACAAAGAATCAATGTTACGAATGCTAAACCTTGTGAGTTATTGCATTACATCATGGCTATAAATACATTTTCAAGAACTAGATCATATCTTAATACTCGCTAGTTGTAATTAGGGGAGTTTAGACCCGCCGGTAGTAAAGCAGTTATCACCGATAACAATGGATGATCGTCGCGCTATTTCACAAATTGATGGAGGTGGAAATCCAATCATTGGATGTCATCCTGATAGTGCAGAAAGTTTGGTGTTCGCTAACATGAAAACGTTGAGTTTGATTCCCCTGTCGGAATCAAGAGTACACACTGCTGGAGAGTCCTGTACTAAGATAAGAGAGCTACCCAGTATTTCATGGATTTTGCTGGTACCCTATCAATATCAACCTATGAAGAATTCAATCAATTAAACTCATTAGTTTCATTTATAGAAAAATATACAGTAACAATCTTAGCAATTATCAATTAACTTTATGTTTCAGTAGAAGAATTTTTGAGGATGTTTCATTTAGTGAAGGATAATTATTTTATAAATATATTAAGAAATATGGCAGTAATTAAGATTTTTAAGTTATCAGTTAACAGTAGCTTTATATTTGAAACACTCAACACTTTCCAGAGTTAGACTGTCAGAGTTAATGTACAAATCGGTAAGTTAGTTGGCCAGTACTATGTTTGCATAGTTCTCTCGAATGTGTTGAGCAAATTTTATCGTGCACTTAAAAGTATATCAGCAAATCTAAGTGATTTACTATCTCGTCCACTGGTTTTTTGGTATAAAGTACTTAGAAGTAGACAACAAGAAGAACTCTCCGATCTATGATTTGTACTGTTCGGCATTCATCAATAACGTGTATATTCAATCTTAAGACAACTAAGATGTTGTATGGGATTTGGACATGATGAATAGTGAAAGAAATAGGAAACTCCACAATCGGTCACTACTCAGTTATAAATGAATATAAACGTCTTAGTTAGTCCTATATGGTATTAGTCAGTTAGTTTAGTAATAATTGTTACAAACTATGAAGCTTAAAGATCCAGATACAAACCTCATACATGGCATCGATTTTCCCAGGATTGCAGATACTCCTTGTCAGCTTGCCTTCAAGCATAAAACACGGCTTGATTAGAGTTGTCTACCAAGTACCTCTAATAACCTTAGATGTATAGATAGGTAATAACATTTAATGCATTCTATTCCACTAGAACAGTCTGTTGACATCTCATTATATTCACTATAATAATGCTTTAATGTTCATATATTAATCAACTAGCTAAACTTTAAATATGTAATCCAGAGTAGATAACGTTTATTCCAATCAAAACTTTATTTACTTATTCTAGAATATGAAAATACTCTTAAATCGTTCAAACAATATGAATACATCTGGTTATCCATGTCCAAATTGTGATTATATAGCAAAATGGCCAACTGAATTACAAAAGCATATTATGGTGCATTCAAAACAACGTCCACATCGTTGTATTATCTGTGGATTATCATATAAATGGAAATGGGATTTAGGTAGACATTTTGATAAAAGTCATAATAAAACAATGAATCCATATAAAAAGAATGTATTCAATCATTTACAAAATCAACATAATCAAATAAAAAATATAAATAAATTAAATATTAAATCAAAAAGATTATCAATTAATAAAAATATTGATAATTTAAAATTCAATGATCAATTTACAATTAGTTCAATGTCCAATTCTGCATTGTTTTCAACAATTTCAACATACAGCAATTCATTAGATCAACAACAAATTAAAATTAATGAAATATTAAAACAAAATAAAACAATTGAACCAATTGATTTAACAAGTTATACTTAATTAGATAATGTTTAGTGTTATTTCAATAGATTAGTAAAATACAATTCATTGGTAAACATTTACGAGCTAACTAACACTTATTACTAATCTTAATACTAAACTAAATCTTATCTATCTTCTGCAATATAAATCTTATCAGTAAATGGCTTATTGATTGATGATTTACTCTTTGATAATTCGTAATGTTAATATATATTTCTTTACTTGATTGCTTCAATTTAATGTCTATACAACAGACTATATCTTCTACATGAATATATCAATTTATCATAAAATCATTAACTTATCTCTTATATGAACTATTGAAGTTGAATATATATTCCTGACACTAGTGTATAAGTTAACTTCAACATAAAAAGTATGTATTAAAACAACTGTAGGAGTTGATAATTATTTCCATCTGTGTATCTGGTAATGCTGAATACTATTGACTTCCTCATAAAAAAAACAAGAAATACATTTCATGCATTTCATAATGATTATTATAATGATGTTGTTACATTTTGTAAAAAAATTGAGAAGTTATATTAAATTTTATTGATGTTACTAACTAGTTATACATTACTATGAGTTTGATACAATCAAACTATTATTTCTTAATGCTGATATTCACGAATTGATCTGAACCAGACAACCATTGATCACATGGAAGCACTGGACAGCTGTTTCGTCCTAGTATGGGATGAGGTCGCGTAAACGTAACACGAATTGACTGAATTAGAAATATCAACTAATAGAAGCCGGCTCAGTGGTCCAATGGTAAAGTGCTCGTCACGGAGCCAGTGAGTCCTGGGTTCGATCCCTAACAGGGTCGTGGATGCGCACTGCTAGGACGAAACAACTGTCCAGTGCTTCCAGGTGATCAAGGTTGTCTGGTTCAGACCAATTCATGATATCAGCATTAATAAATTAACTATCTCCACAACAACCCCTTTAATTGTAATCAAACTATTATTGTTGTCAAGTTCTACCTTAAAGTAGATTACATAATCAATTGTATTACTATAAAATGAATATAATTCATATAATAAAGTGAAATTGTGTTGTGTTCTTTTATATGATTGATTGAAATATCAGTTTTTTTAAATGTTATAAAGTAAATGATACTACTTATAAACAATAATTATCATAATGAAGTGATTACACATGAAAAAGAAAAAGTAGTATTTTTATGCTTGATAATATTTCACTTTCAACTTTCATTTTGACGAAGACATTAACTGTACAATCATCTATAGAGAGGGGAAAGTTTCACATGTAATAAACTTTATTACATCAATAAAAGAAGTTATTACAGTTATTGAAGAAGGAATTAAAACGAATTTAGGTAACAATTATGAGTTATATAATAATGTTAAAGGTAGGAAGAAGCTAGAACCTCTTGAGGAATACAACTTAATAGTGTATCTTTAAACAAGGTTGTTTTTTATGAGGGGAAACGCTTAGTTACCCCACTGTCAACCCTCCTCTTTTATTTAAGCTTAAGACTGACAATAACCCTAAAAAGATTCCAAGTGAAATATACTCCACAAGGGGTTACAGGTATTGATAAATTGATTGATCAAAGAATATAAATATAAGAATAATTGAATAATTCAAAAATACTAATTAATACGTAAGAAAGAACTGAAAATTTATTATGAAGAACTAGAGATTAGGCCCAGGTAAAGTAAGCGTTTGGATATGTTTCTACTGGATAAAAAGTAATGGTTTGAATTGGTGGACGGCTAAAACCTCTTTTGCATACAGAATTTTGATTGTGACCATTCATTTGATCCAGCTGGTTTGACTATATTAATGATTTCAAAAGATCATTCTGGTGCGGCGACATGATTAGAGGTCACTATGTGTTCGAGAATGAACCTGTTGATCGATGTACACCCTTTAAGTAGGGTGATGTTTAAACATAGGTTTTTACAAAGTTACTTTGATGTGACCAATGCAACTCGTTTCATGACTACCATAAACAATTAATCAGTCCAAAAATGAAAACTCAACACTAATTAGCTGTTCTGTTACCGATCAAAACATTTATTGATTCGGAAAACTTAAAAGTGTTCACTAACTTCTAGAAATAACAAGAATTGTAAACAATGAATCTATTGATAAACTGTGTAAAATTATAAGGTAATCTTGTGTGTCCATGCACATCACTTAGTGTTATATGATGCATTAAGGATTAACGTTGAAATACATGTTGTATAGTGATTGATTATCTAGAACTATGTAATAGTCTCATATGATTTGACTTCTATCTACTACTTAAATAAAATTATCTTCTGACTTTCAGTTTGTTTGCCTGTCTAAATTCAGAGTAAACTATGTGTGAAATCTAAGGGATAAATTACTTGATAATCAATTTATTTGATGCATAAAATATGTATGGTAATCTTCAATAGTCATTTCATTTGACTTAGGTATACTTCAAGCCATGGTATTTATATAAACGTGTTACTATGTGTTGTATTTCATGTATTCCTTGTGTATGAGTGTTTGTGTACCTGCTTATTTATTTGCTTTACTACAATACTTTGGTGTAGTATGCTAATCTAACCATTATATTCCTTACATTCTGTGGATCATTCTATTCACACAACCCTGTGCTATACATATAAAACAATGGCATTTTTAAATATGATCTGATACATAATACTGGTCTACTGGTTGTTAGCTTGTTTCTTCTTCTACTACTAGGGAATTCAGTTCAATTCTACTAATATTACAAATCTTTCAGACCCTAAAGAATATATCACGAAGGTATGATTAAACGATCTGCTAACAATGTATATGCGATAAAAGAGACTGATCAATTATAGTCCTAAATATTAACAATAAGAATTTACAAACCCTTAGTAGTAACTTTATTCCTGTCGAACTAATTAGATGTTATGTGAATATCATCACTGGGATAGTGTTGCATCCATCAAAGGAGTCGTAAATGGGATACAGCACAATTTCTAGCTTCCAGTGTTAACGAGAATCCAGTTACACTAAAACCACTTATCATATTTAATCATTTATGCCATAAGTTTGAAATGATAAGAAATCTCTAGACAGACTGAAATAACTTAATAGCATTTCACGAATTTCATTAGTTTTCTAGTTCATTTTCGTATATACTAACATATACCTTGAAATGAATTGTTATTTTCACTTCATCTTCATTGACTGTTATAAACATTACAATAAAAGTATTCAAAGATTGAAAAGAATAATTAAATAAAGGTGATTTGTGGTGATTGGTATTATGTTTTAGTTGATTGAATCCGTTACAGATTCATGCTGGTAGGGTACGATTGAAAATCAGAGAGAACTGAACAGCTGTTTCGTTCTAGTGTGAAACTTCTCAGGAGTACATTTCCGAAGCACCTGGAAAGAAATCTAGTGTATTCACTAATAAGGCCTATCATACTAGGACGATAGAGCTGTTCAGTTCTCTCTGATTTTTGATAGCACCCTACCAACATTAATTTGTGGCAAATTTAATCAAAACAACAAGTTCAAGGCAATGTAATAAAAACTTCTAATGAATAATGACTGTTATCAACTCTTTCCCAAAAAGCCCACTAATATATGTATGTCTCCATAAAAACATTTTAGTAAGCAACACTGACTAACTAGACATCCATAACGTTTGACGATAGGGTTTTGTAAAGATTGGTTAAATTTATGTGTATAATACGCTATCAAATGAAAAATTAGTATAGTTGTAGTTCATTGTTATATTAGTCAACATTTCAGTTATTGTATAAAGAAAACACAGATCAACATCGTGTCGACTACCTTTAAATATTAAACATCAAAACGCTGCTGTTTGAGTTAGATTGTGGCCCTGTCAAGCGGAATCCAGGACGTGCGTTCCGCCTTATTTGAGACCTGTTAGCTGAATGTACCTGCATTCCAATATTGTTGTTTACACTGGCAACAGAGACCGATCAATTTCAATCCATAAAAAATCAACGGGAAGATCCAAATATATTCTAATAATCAAGATAGTGCATGTCTATGTCCGGTTACTCAAACTATTGACAATTTGAATGAAACTTCATCGATAAAATTCAGTCAGCACTAAAAAGGAACTAAACATACATCACATTGATCGTTACACAGTCTTAAGACGTCACTTATGAATTGATAAACTCGTTGGTAAAATCTTTGATTGAGAAATTGAGTAACTCCGACCAGCATCTATCGATTTCCTTAATGTTACAGGCAAACATTACTGATAAGTGCAAACTACTCAAAACTTACAATCCGTGTTTCCTGACAAACTTCTTTAATTATTTGCCATTAACTAAATCAATTTCGTCTACGGTAATACACATGCTGAACTTCATTTGCATAACTGAATAGTAAATATGTAAGATGAATTTTATTATTCACATAGATTGTTTACGAACATCTGTATCTACTTCATGATGTATAGTTAATTTCATGAAAAACTCATACAACAACATTTCTTGATCACTAAATAGCGATCAATGTCATATTTAACTAGCCTTTTAGTACTGATCACGTTTTAGTAAAAATATGATATTCACTAGTCAAAGCAATTCTATATGTCATTATTGTTGTTGATTTTACGTGGTTAGAGGAAGTCGAGAACATACTGTGTTAACCACCTACGTTTTGTGGTGGCTGACAATCATCATGAAGTTACACCGGCAAACCTAGAAGAATTGTTGTTCTATGTGTGAATTACACAGTTCATACAGTTTCATATTCTGATATGTATCTGATGAACTAGTCAGGCCACAACTGACTTCTTTCTTTAATCACATTCAAGAAGACAAAGTTATGCATCAGGACATATATATATATATATATATATATATATATATATATATATATATATAAAGCTATTTTTACTATTATTCTAACTAGTGTTAATGATCTAAGTAATTATTTGCTTCCTTTTTGATTTTATATGTTCTATCATGCCTTTGTTTGACGCTTGAATGACTAAGTATTCATCTCTCTCACTCCCTCTCTGTCTCTCATTCCTTCGTAAACACACACACACACACACTTTTTGTATTGTTATTGTTTCCCTTTATACCCACGTTTTTAGATAATAATTTCATGTCACAACATACTAATGACATCATGGGCTACAATAATAAAAAGCAAAATCTAGAAGACTGACCAAAAAAAACAGAGAAACAATTATTCAGCATATTCAATTAGGTACAGTTTTACAATAAAACTCTTAACCTATATAACACGTGTTTTCATTTATTTAATTGGTCATATAACCTGTTACTAAGATATAAAGGGAATAAATTGAAAGGTTTGTGTTATCATTATCACTATTAGTAGTAGTACTAGTAGTAGTAGTAGTTGTTGTTGTTGTTGTTGTTTTGCTTCTGCCATTGTTTCTTTCATTCTATCCATTTTCTTATGTCCTTATCACTTTAGTAATGATCATTGACTAGACTTGATCAGGTTGTCTGTATGTTATGTAGAACAGGGATAGACAAACTTAATGTTTCTAAACATATTGTATAATAATATTCAGGAGGAAGATTGATGAATACATCCCTTCATGTTTATGTTTGTGAATGTATGTCGTCACATATATGTAGATGAATTCATGAATGAAAGAGATTTTCTAATGTTTATATCAATTGATATAATAAAGAAATCAGTGTTTATGCATAAATCAAGCGGAAACATCGAGCAGCCGGTCTACTTCACACAGTGCCTCACTGACCAAATATACACGCAAAAATAAATATAGAATTCCATAGAGGTAAATATAAAAAAAAGTGTATGATTGTAACATATTTACACACAATTGTATGAAGTGATTTCACACCAAGGAAACTACCATATGAGATAGTATGTAAGCCAAGATTTTCAGCCAATATACATCTACATAATGCATCACTTTAAACATGAACATTCTTTATTTGAACTGTCAGTTCTCTTTGAAATATCTAACTAAGGATAGAAGTTGAAAGTGTTTACTCATAATTCACCTTTTGTTTGATCTTTGAAAGAATTCTGATGTACAACTACAAAAGATTACAATGATTATATTTATTACAATTTCTATGTGAATAACTGAGCTATACAACGTATATACATCTTCATTGAATGTTTGGAATAGTAAATTATGCAATAAACTATGAATATAAACTTTTTGTTCAATGAATAAGTTCTATCGATATTGTGATAATGTTGCAGTGAAATCATTACTATGTTCAATTTTAGTAAATTTCATTTGAATAGAACTGTAGAACAACCAATTAAAGTGCATCAAAAACGAGTTAGAATTCCACTGTTTATGTGTAAACCACCTATTCATAGTCCCCCCCAAAAAAACACAAGGATGAAGTATAACAACGTATCAAACAAACTCGGTAATGTTCATAAAGTTAGTTAAACGACTGAAAAAGAAAACATTCATAGCATTATATTCTTGAATGTTCTGTTGATAAGTAAAGTAGATAGAGTAATAAAAAGGAGGAACTGTATAGAAAAAGGCCTGTTTAAGTAGATTTTCTCACTTTTGAAGCCTCATTTCGTTATAATTGAGTGTTTTGGAGATTGTTGAATGTCCGTTTGATATCACAACTTGGTTTTAAGTAGACAACAATTAATCACCAGGAAACACTTGACAGTTATTTTGTCATAATTTGGGACTCTTCAGTAATGGGCATCCATGACTCATCAGGGATCGAACCTAGGATCCTCTGGCTTTGCGGCGAATAATTTATTATAAGACTATTTAGGAGGCTCTCATTGCTTGATATTTCTAATTCAGTCAATTCATGATACGTCTGTTTGGCCTCATTCATTACCATCGATGAATAATTAATTCACTGCCTCATCCTTCTACAGTATGAAGTATATTTAATGAAATGCATGATTCGAAGAGTTTTACAGATGATGTAGAGTATGGACATAAAAATAAACAATAATTGGTAAACAAAAATGAATATTCAGCCATATTCATGTCAAAATGTATGTCTGAAAGGGAATATAAAGCCTAAGTTTTAACAGTATCAAAGTAACCTTTATCCTTGAAATTACAATTCAAATGAGATAAGATTAGAGAAATCCTGAGAAAACCGTTATAAAGTGAACCTAGAAGAGCATTTAAAGTGTAGCTTTGTTCTTTAACCAACTTGTATTCATGTTACGAAATAAAGATAGATTACCAAAGTCGGAAACACTAATGTAAATTTCTCACTTCGATTGCTCATTGAATGAGAACCGGAAAGAATGAACATTTGTGACTAGCTTAGTTTATCTGAAAAACGTCTTAATGCTCATTTTGTACATTGTATTTAACATTGTGTATTACTCACTGACGACTTTGTTTCAAGCAGCCAATGTTATCCTCAATTGTCGAAAATGAACAAATCAGTATACTGTAACCCAACGCATCGAATGAAATATGGTAAAATTCATAACTTGAAATAAGGTCGATATTGAGAATCGTATATTGATGTTCAACCAGTTGCTAATAAATTAAAGGAAAAATGAACCTGATTAACAGGACACTACATTCTTAATAAGCATTTTGAAAGTTGTGATTAACCTTTGCCCACAGATTATTTGCTACACTACATATGAAGTATACATCGGTTTGTAAGTAGTATATAGATTTTCTCTTTATTAAGTAATTCATACAACGAACTCAACGTATATTTTCATTATCTTATAGATTGCCTAAAATGAATTTGAACTGTAGCCTATGATGTTAACAAACTTTGTGTTTTGCATTAGCACTTAAGATCAAGTTACGTAACCACATGATTTATAATAATAAAGCTTAAGTAGACAATATTTCTTTACAGTCAGCTTTTTATCACAGCGCATTACAAATGGAACAAGTAGCGGAAGAGTAGGTTATTGTAACTAGTTTAATGACTGTGAAAAAGAGAAAGACTCTTAGTAAATTCTAAATGGATTTAACTGTTTGTAGGTAATGACAACTGAAAACCTTTGGGAATCTAAATAGTGATTGAAAATACACTGATGTTGGTTAAATATACAAAGAGAGAACTTCTAAATGTTCAGTTTCAACCTTTGCTTAACCATGGAGGATATAGCACAGTAATGAAATTGTCCTTTTCTACGTCCAAAGTAATTGGATTAAAAAGGATATTAAAGTTGATAAATTCACATCATTGGTTAACGATAATCTTGATGAATTTGTTAGTCTAAGTAAATGATTAACTTGATATCATGAACTGGTTTGAATTTGACAATCAGGAATCATTGGATAGCAGCTTCATCCTATAATAGAACTATCCATCAGTGTGCATCAGCGACCTCACATGGACCAAACCCAGAACCTCCTGACTCCACGACGAACGTTCAGTCATAAGACCATTGAGCCGCCTCTCAACGGTCATTATTTCTAACTTCCAAGAACTTGTAATGTATTAGCACTTCTTCGTCTAAAAACTTCAGTAAGCACACTCAATTACAATAAATATCAGCTCATCAGTGACCAATTTCACTGCAACCAACTTCCCGAAGTTCCATTAAGTAGACGTGACTAGTGAATTTCAGCTATCTTGGGTATGAGGCAATTTTTCACTGATATTAATGGATTAAGTCAAGCAAATATATATCGCGAATTGAGTGAGTTAGAAAAATCGATCGTTGGGATCCGACTCAATGTTCCAGTAATAAATCGTTCTCCACGGAGTCAGAGGGTTCTGCGTTCTGTTACTGGTAGGTTTGTGAATGAGTAATACTGGAGTCCTGCAGTAGTACAAAACAGATATCTTATGCTTCCTAGTTTTCAATTGATTATTCAACTCAAACTAATTCATAATGTCAAATCAACATTTACCAATCACTACAACATCTAATTACAACTAATTAATTGACTGATTAAATTACATTTTACTAATTTTAACGTAATAACGAATAATCGAAATATGATAAATGTCTATTGTAGATTCTGAAATTAAAACTATACGCCCTTATCTTATTTCCTTCATGTAAATATAACAATAAACAGAGAAGTGTATGTGTGTTTCTATGTGTGTATATGGAGTGGGGGAGGAGGAGGGGGGCAGATGAGGTAGCTATAGAAATACACAACATTCTATACGATGGTCACTAATCACTGTACTCTGTACCCTAATTCTAATGAAAACAAATAAATTATTTTTTTTAATTATTACAGAAATTAATAATGTTACTAAGATGAGAAATTATATAAATGTATTAAGGTTGTGTTGAGGCAAATTTGTTGTTTCTTTATGACTGATGAAGTTCACACTTAACCAGATATGAGAAAGTTATTATCAATGATATTGAATGATTATTGTTCCTTTAAGTTGGATTGTGACTGGCAAGTGGAATCCAGGACGCGCGTTTCGTCTTATTTGGGACTCATCGGCTGGATGTACCTGCGTCCCAATGTTGATGTTCACACTGGGATTCGAACTCAGTCCGCTTCGTGTCAAATGCCACCGCGTTCACCACTAGGCTACTGTGTCCAGACAGTCACACTTGTTCTTTATTAAAAATTAATGACATATTACCGAAGAATTTCATTCTAGAACAAACTGTCTGTTTCATACTGTCTAGTTTTCATTGATTATACTATCAAGATCAATCTTTGAGGTATATAAGATAAGTTTACATAGCATATAGCATTTATTGAATTATAGGTTAATTGACTCAATGTTATTGATATATATTTAGTTAATAATTGAAAGAAGCAGTCATATGCCATTGAAGTGAACAATTTACATGATAGAACATAGAATGAATAATCATTCGTTTATGTAACCTAGAAACAAAAATATATATACTCATTTACTTTATACAATTCTTATACAATGAACAATAAGATAACTAACTTTATTTTTAATGGCTATCATTTGCATTACTCCCATAGACTAGTGTATTATATAAGTTATTTCAGAAGAAATAGAATAAGAGACAGGGAGAGAGAGAGAGAAAGTGGAAAAAACAAACAAACAAGAAAAATGAAACTTTCTTCTCCTTTTTTGTACAATATCCATCTTTTCATTTGGCCAACAGCTATCACTTTTCTCTCCATGTTTATTATTAATTGTTTTTTTGTCATTTCTCTTTTCTCATTTCATTCAACTTTTTCTTTTTTTTTAGTTGTCGTTTAGTTTTCTTTTCATTTCTGCTTAATTACTAATCTATTCAAAGTTATGTATCTATATAAAGATATTTCAAATGTGTTTTCTTTAAACTTATTGTTATCAGTCACTGTTTTTTTTTATCTTTGCTTTAGTTAAATTTCCCCCTAGCAATGTTTATCTCTTCTTTTTTTATTTTGTTTTTCATGTTTACAATTTTGTATGTTTTATAAATGAAAACAGAAATAGAAAGAAAGTGAGAAAAGGCCAGAGAGAAAGAAAGAGAGAGAGAGAGGGAAACAGAAAAACAATAGTGAAGTATAGAAATATGAGCCACTCCCGATTTGATAAAATTCTACAACAACAACAAGAACAACAATAAAAACAAGTTACTTATATTGATTTCAATAGTATATAAAGATAATATAGAAAATATTTTATATTATTGCAGATAATTAAAGAAAATTTACAATTGAACATACAAATGAACACATTCAAATGAAATAAGAATAAAGTTCATGCATTAGATACAAGTGAGATTAAAGAAGCAAAAACAAAAAAAAAGATCAACTGACCATAATTCATGTTCATTAGAATTTGTCAATAGGATTTAACAATCATAATTCACCTTTAATAAAAGTAATTGAACAATTGTAGATCTTAACATTATGTAATAAGATAAGAAAAATTCAACAATATGCTAGTTGGATAAGTTCGTTTTCGTTTGTAATTGTTTATTAACACCTGAACAGAAGAGATTGGGTTCGAATCATGGTATTAATGCTAATATTAGAACATAGTAATTATATATAATAAGTCCAAAATGGGATAAAACGTGCGTTTAGTTATCCACTTATCTGTCATAAGCTATTTTTAAACAAAAGTAATATCATATATTGACAATCGATGAACTATCAATGAATATACTAAAATGATGGGATAAGTTTAAGTAAAAGGAAAACATTGTTAGTTTTAGTTAAGTTCAATGATGACTGACGAGCAGAATCGAGAAGGTGCGTTTCTTCCTATTTTGGACTCGTAAGTTGGAGGTGCCTGTATCTAGGTTGATGTTTACACTTGGACTTAGATTATTTCCCATCAAATGTCACTGCGTTCACCACTACTCCTTTAAGTCCAGATAGCTACACTTGTTCGACGGGTATGTATATATAGTAGTTCTAACGGTCTTACTGTTGATCTAGAAGAAAGATCCAAATACATCACTGTTGGTCTTATATTAGTTCACTAACCTATTCGTAAATATATATATATATATATATAATTCAATAGTAAATTTGACTTATTAAGAATCAGCTAAATGAGTTTATCTCAATAGGATTTTCTGACGTTCAGCTGGACAAGCGTTGACTAGAGAACTATCGCAAGCATTAAAATTGCCTACATGTTTCCTCCCCTTTCCACCCCCCCCCCTAATATGGAAACATCATAAAACGTCTAAATCAGAAAAAACAAGTGATTTTGAAAATTTATTTAAAAATACTTTTATTGATAATAGTCATGGACTGATTTCAGTTAAATAGTAATAAAAATCCTAGTTGATTCGTCTTTGTATGACACTCGTCGGGTGGTGTTATGCATCCACGATCTTGTCAGGGATAGAATGCATGAATTTCAGGTCACACGTCCAATATCTAACTGTAAACAGCATTTATGTTCGATCAGTCACTAATGGCAGAACTCCTATTTTAATCAATTTGTAGTAGAAGTAGTAGTAGAAAGAGAGAGATGATCACTCATTAGTGATAACGACTTCACTCCTGGACTGTTTAGATCAAAGGATTCAAATAGTATTGCACAATTATGATAGTAAGCTTCATTAGTAATATTGAAAAATTGAAAAAAAAACTGTTTGCCAAAATTTCTTTTTATACATATTACTTAATTAACATATTACCACGACCAAGTGTTTTTAACAATTTAACATATGGGGAAACTTCTATATAATTTGTATAATCGTTATAAGACTACTTGTAAGTAGCACAAAAATAAAAGCTAAATATTATTAGGTAATTAATAAAATATTGATGTTTACATGTCAATCGCTAACAAATAAGTTGGTTGTATTTTCTTTACATTCAACATCTTCATTTATGATCAGATCTAGAATCTTGAAGGAATGGATATTGGAACTAATCACCTAAGTGATATACCTGGTAGAATAAATGATAACGTATTGTACACAATGGGTAGTATCATACCACAACGACAGTTATTTAAAAGTCAAATATTAAGTAGAAAATCAACGTATTACCATATATATGTATTAAAATGCTTAATGCTGATGACGTAATGAGTTAAGGAACGTGAATCGGTGCAGATACTTTTAATGTTAAATACTAAATCTAACCTAATATAACTATAAAACTGAAAGTCATTTATAACTTTTCTTGAGTTTCAGTGAGTATAAAGCCAATTGAACAACACATATTTAAATTAAAGTCACACATTGTTGTTGATACTAGTGGGGAATCAAATACTTACCTAGTGATTACAAAATATTTTTCTATCCTCTAGTATGAGAAACTGTCAATAGAACAGCTTCCAGTGTATAGAACCTAAAGATCAACTTCACTTTTATAAGATATAATGTTGAGAAAGCTACACGCTTTTTGAAAACAATTCCCAACGTTCATCAACATTTTTTCTAAAAGCGACATGGCGAAGCCATTGTAATTGCAGCTACCAGTCAAAATCCTTTAGAAATCATGTGTAATCCTATCACCATTATGAAGTGCATAATCGTTTTGTTATGACGTATGTTATTCCACTTACGTTTTAGGAATAATAGTCAGAGTTGACACTTATTTAAGAAGAAACCTATGGTTGACAGAAGAACTGTATTGATATTTTAAAAGTCCAGTATCTACTTAACCGTGACAACTTAGCTTAGCTGATAAGAAATGCCACTTTGCTAAACATTTCTTTAGGAAATGTACTTTATTTAACCGTTTGGAAGTATTGTGACTCGGTAGTATATAGCAGCTTTCATCAGATGTGACTGAATAAGTAAGTTATAGTTTGGTTATAATTCAGTGATACTATATTACTCCGCCTTCCCCTCATTACAATAACCTTCAGTTTTTTGCAGAACTCGATGAGATACATGTGTTACTCATGTTGTTAAGAAATAGATAAAAAAACTGTTGAGATACTGAGATTTTACGAAAAATACTTGTTTACGAACCGTAACTATTGATTTACTTAGCTTGAAATATTGGGAGAAAGCAATGAAATTTTCTATTTAAATGTGTTCCTTACGTTCGATGATATTAGTTTTAAGCTCATCTACATAAAACAGAAAAGCCAAAATAAATGCTAAATAGCATTACACGTCATGACAACATGAATGCCATTAGTAACAATCAAGTTTCTTTATACTTTGCATTTTTTTAAAATCATAGAAAGATTCGTAAATGAATATCTCTAAGACTACCTGTTGAATATCATTGTTTTATCAGAATTTCGGTATGAACGTTTCATCATTTTTTGCATACTGCTTACTAGTAAGTGTTGTAGAGAAACCATTTTGGGTTCCATCATGAATATATTCAAGGAAATGAAATGATAAGATAGAAAAATTAAATGACTTATGAAGACTATGTAAATAACATTTTAACATAAATAATGATAAGAATAAACTTAAAGACAATAAGTTAAAGCAGATGTAAACGAATATACAAAAATAATTTAAAAATAAAAATTGTTCAGTAAATTACTAGTAAAATGTGTGATGTGCCCTACATACAGAATTTGAAACAGGTTGTGGCTGTAAAGAATAGCAGCATAAAAACTGTCTGCAACTGTAAATGTTTAGATTAAGATAAGTAGGACTTTAAATAGTTTCGAAAAAACACAATCTAGAATCAAATTGAGGTGATGGATAGATCAACATCGAATTTGTAATTATTCCTACACAATTAAGACCCAAAGTGATTACATTGTTGTAGATCTCCTTGATATGTACTTAGTGATTCATAAAATTGTCTAAAATGTGGAAATCACTCTAGCTCTTAAACTAAATTGTAGACTTTCTAAAGTGTAAGATTGTGTGACACTTATACATCGATTGCACAAAATAGTTAAATACTGTCGGTGCAACATAAATATTAGGTGTGTATAGAAATACATAGACTACTCCAGTGTATTTAACAGAACCGTGAGTGAAATATTTAACTTGAAAATAAAATAGCTGGATATAAACCACTAATTTATCAGGCTAAACCATTACGCTGAGAGACTACGAACAACGAGAACTCACTTCAAGTCAACAATTCACCTTTCAATGTTAGGCAAAATAACACAAGCTCTCTTTCTCTGGCTTCTTACTATTGTATGTAAAATCGATTTCAATTTTCAGGCTGTGCAATATGCAAGTGGATTTGACGTAGGAGGATGGCGGCAGCTCACATGAATATCTCTAACAAAATATTGATAGAATCAGAGAATAATAATCAAAATCTTCCTTTTTGATAACTTCAGGAATAATAGTTAGTGTCGACCTTAGGTTAGGAGGAAGCCTTTGTCCTATGCAACAGCGTTACATTTTTCGTCTGAAGTTCTTAGATAGTGACAGCGATCGGCGGATCTGACAAAGGTTGTAACATGATTTATTCCTTTTGTTTTTAGTTAAATTACCCATATATCTCAGTCTACAGTACAATAACCATGCTGACGGAATTGTGCTGTAGCCAGAAACAACAATCGATCTGTGGCCTTACGCTTGCCTAAGTGAAGAGGTTTCCTGAGACATAAGAAATGGGCAATATCACCTATAATTACAACTGCAGTCATAAGGGCTTGTGGAGACTTAAGTTGACTAGTTAAGAGTTGATTTAATAACCTATGTATACACGAAAATAGAAAATCTTAAGTATTCATTTCCTTATTCTTCATAGGGATCATATTTCCTATTATCGTATGATGAATGTTTAGAGACATTGTTTGTTTGAATGACTAGCATCCCGCCCCAACTGTCTCCTGCCCACGATACAAAATAAAGACCGATTACCATAGATTATTGTTTCTTCTGTTAAATAGAGCGGAACTTACTTAGACGCTAAAGGCTAACGGATCTAAATATCTTGGCAATTTTCCAGCGAGTACCGCCAACAGTTCTTTCCTTGTCGGACCGGAAACAACACAGCACTATTTACCACTAGAAAAATCTACGGAGGTCCTAATAAATCTAAATAACGACATAAGTTATAAAACAAAAACTCTAAAACACAAAACCTACCCCCAGCTATGTTCAGTTTAGTTTGTCTGATCTGTTGCATATATCATACTAGTCGAATAAGACGAAATCGAACATGAGATTATGGAAAAACGTTAATCGACGTTGTAGCTATGATGTCACAAGGCATATTATTTTGTGAAATTTTAGCTTATACAATGTACAGGAATTGTTCCCCCACCCATACATAGCATAGAAGTCATCTTAAAACTTCAAACCCTGTACAGCGGAATCGACAAAATGTTTGTTCCTTGGAATTGAGATCTAGATGGTTGGAAAAAAGTCCGCAGCATACGCTTCGCTGAGCGCAACATCGAAATTTGGGTATAAGGTCTTGTAAACTAATTATCTAGTTCTGTTTCCTTTTACATCGACTCTGTAAAGTCGTTTCGTTAAATCTTTAGTCAACATATTATTTATTAATAAAATCAGTTACATGCAGTCAGGTGCAGGCACCATCTTTGCAACGAATAATAGTGATTACTATGATTACCATTGTCAGTGACAATGTACCTACTATAAGATCTTGTATTTGTCTTAGTTCTTTTTTAACTACAAACCGAACTTCCCTGTGCCCCAGTGTAGTCAAACACAAGGAGACAGGTGTTTATAGCGTGCCATTTTATGCTAATTGTTTTACTACTACTCACGGCTTTACTCTCTATCTACTAATATATCGGAGGCTCTTAATCTTCCACCCCACTGCCTCAAATAGCTGAAAGTTTAGAGGTGTAATAGTTTTAATCCTAACAAGCTTAGGATTCTAATCGGGCATCATTAAGGTAGCAGTATATACAAATACAAAAAAGCCGTGAAAAATGTGCGAAGAAAAACAATTACACAAAAAATACTACAATAATATCTATAAACAGGAACGAACTCACAGTTATGATCATACTTAGGTCATGTCGTGCTCACCAGTGAAGTGCATGTGGTATATTATCAAGTTAGGTTTGTCGTATAACCAGAGCAACTTTTAACGATTTAATCTACACATATAAGTTGGAATAAATTGAAAGGCAGTGAGGGATGGGGAAGAAGTGTTTTTGATCGTGAGTGGAGTGCTAATGGGATAGCAACGTCCAGGCTGGCTAACTAGAGAGCAAGTTACTTCACACATCGTGTCTGATCTGGTGGTGATGCTTGATAGAGTGTCTTTAACTAGTCGTATTCGCCAGAACAAACTTGGTCAGTATAATTGACAATACCTTCGCAACTATTTATTTAAGGAATTATTTACCGCTTCAGATGTCAAACTCCTTGCACAGAGTTTGACAATCTGTGTTGCCGCTAATAAGATGCATATTTATACAATGTTGATCACAGCAGAGTTGGTGACGTTGTGCTTTCGGAATGAGAGTAATTTCTTTTAAACCAGTAAATTTGCAAGCTTTACTTTACAAAGTAGAAATGCGGGGATTTAAAGTACCAGGAGTGGTAATGATGAAGATAAATCTAATTTCCTATTATCAGTTTGAAGGAAAATTTGTATGTTCACAGCTATATGTTAGGATTTTACGAAGTGTCAATAGTGATGTTTGATATGCTTCCATGACAATTACTCTGAGTCGTGTATTTATCGTCTATTTAGCTTCACTGCGCCATCACCACACCCTACGACGGCGAAAACTAGTCATTAATACGCCCTACTATAATTTTAATACTAATGGATAGAAACTTTGAAGGTATATTGTACTAAAAATCACGTATCAAAAGAATTTTTAGTTGTGATGCATTCGTCATGATTACATTACTTACGAAGCGTCATCTTCCATGGTTATCGATTCAGGGGACTGCTTCGAAATTTTTAGTGACAGTTTACTTGTCAATTAAAATAAAAAGAACTCCAGTTTATTGTAATGGTATCAATCACTTCTCGTTAGTATAAACAAATACATCCAATTAATTTTTTTCTTTACTAGTTCTGCTGACTATCCTTATTTTCTTTCTTTTTCCGACTGCTTAGACCCATTACCCTTGATGTCGAACACCCGAACTAAAATGAGAAGTATTTTTTTCGCCTTCATTCAAACAATCAATGCTCACTACCCCATATGGAGCATAGGCCGCCGATCGGCATTCTACAACCAACTCTGTCCTGGGCTTTCCTATACAGCTAATACCAAGCGCTCTTCATTCTCATCATATCTATCTCAAATCCCTAGCACAATATTTTTTTGAGTCTTTTTCTTTCTCTTTGGCAATTAGGATTCCAAGTTAATGCCTATCTTGTGATCCAGGTTAATCATTTACCCAATATGTGTCCTACGCACCACCAGCGTCTATTCATAATCTCTTCATCAAAGTGATTTTCGTTTGTTTTGTAGCGGTAAATAATCCCTAAAATAAATAGTTGCATAGGCTCTCGACATTGATGATGATCATGTTTGTTTTAGCAGACACAACTTGTTGAAGGCGCGCGGTCACGCATCACCACCAGATCACGACTCGAACCACTGTGGGTAGCATCTCTCTCTAGTTTCCCAGCCTAGACGGTGCTAACCTATTAAAGCTCTGTTTGCAATCAAATATGATTTCTCTTCCATCCTTAAGTGCCTTCTTATTCGTAAGAGTGGGTCCAATCGATAGAAGTTGCTCTGGTTGTACGACAATCGTAACTTGGTCATATACCTGGGTACACTTCAGGACTGTCAACCGATCTCAGTTTAACATCCACGTGAGTATGTAAAGGTTTCTGCATCTTCTAGAATACCTTTGTCAAGTATAATTGGGTTGTTGTTCGTTGTTTTGTATCGAAGTATCTTGCCTTTCCCTTCGTGTATGATGAGGCCTACTAATGGTCACAGAGGCTGCTGCTACACTATCTGTCCCCACCAGCATTTGCTGCTGTGTGTGGGATAGAGGAGCTAGGTCATATGTGAAGTTCAAGTCATTTAGTAACATCCATTTTGTCTAATGTATTCCGAGCTTGCTTTGAGATGTTACAGTATTCATGATCCAATCAACCACCATCAGATAGAGGAATAGCAAGAGTAAGCAACTTTGTCTGACAGCGGTTTTCACTTTGAACGGATCTGTGAGCTAGCCTAAATGCGCGATTTTGAAGTGTATTCCATTGTAAGAATTCCGTATGATTTTAAGTATCATTTTAGGTAGACCATAATGTTGAAGAAGGCTGCATAATGTTCTCCTATCAACGCTGTTGAATTCTTTCTCGTAGACGAGGAATCATGTACGAAATGGTGAATTCCATTTAACTGATTGTTCGACAACGATTCGTAGTGTCTAAGTTGAACGTCGACTAAATTTCTCATTAGGTCCACTAACACTGTTAAAAACTATTTCCGGTATTGAAAGTAGAGTGATCCTCTGTTGTTCTCATACTTGCTAAGATCTTTCTTTCCTATCTTGATAAAATATCCTTCTTTTTAGACTGTTGGCACTTGTTCTTTATCTAAAATTTTTTTAAAAAGAATGTGGAATTTTTCGTATATGCTTTTACATCTAACTTCACTGCCTCAGCCGGTACGTTATCTGACCCTGTTGAATTGTCACTCTTGATCTGACACATCAATGGTCATTTCGATGTCACCAACTGTTGATGGGTTGGTGTTTATGGGGAGATCCGTAGCTGCTACTTCGATGACTGTTGAGTTCAGTGAGACTGGTCGGTTTAACAGCTCTTCGAAGTGTTGTAGCTACCTGTTTCGTTGTTCATTCACTTCAGTGATTGGTTTGCCAGTCTTGTTCTTGATTGGGAGTTCTGGTTTACTGAATTTCCCAGCTAACTTCATCGTTGTATCGTATAGATGCTTCATGTTTCCTTCTCTTGCAGCTTTTTCCGCCGTCACTGCCAGGTTCTCAACATATTTCCGTTTATTTGACCTAATACTCCTAATCCCTTGGTTGTTGACTTCTGTGTATTGGACCCGTGCATTGGCTTTCTCTGTTCTTTTCCGGCTGTTATCAATTACTAACATTTTGCTCCTCCTTTCTCGGATCTTGTCCAGAGTACCAACAGAAATCCATTCTTTATGGTGTTGTTTCTTGCGACCCGAAACCTCCTAACATGTTGAAGTTATTGGTTCTTTAATCCTTTTCCAATTGTCCTCCATACTAGTTCCACCTTCTTCTAATAGATCATGAGACCCTTGAAACTTGTTGTTGAGAGTTATGTTGAATTCGTTGCGTCTGTTAGTATCCTGGATAAGGGCTGTGTTAAACTCTTGTAATACTGCTGCTCCAGTTGTCCAGTGCTTCCTCAGCTTAAGTTCCATTTTAGCCACCACCAGATGATGACCTGAAGCTATATCAGCTCCTTTCCTTGCTCATGCGACTTTCATCGTCCTTCTGAACGCCTAATTGATACAGATGTGGTCAATTTTCTTATTCAATTTAATGATACTATATTTGGATATGGTGTCCTAGACTGTTTTCTCAGTCAATCCTGTCTTCTTAAGCATTGTCGACACGAAATATTGCGTGCGAAGTACGCCGCGAGTTATAATTTTTAGAAAGCATCTCTAAATAACGTGCGCTGCATATATGTTCTTAACTGCTGTTGCCCTTACTTTTTGTTTCCTAATGTGCACTTTGTGGTTGATAATTCGTGACCTAGCCACATGTTATCAATGACTAATCCTTTCAAAAATACTCGTGAGCCCTTTTTGTGCCTGCATTATTAAGAATATATGTACACATTTGAACAAAAAATTTAAACAAAAATTTCCTTCGCTATAATGCTTCACAATTAAAGACATTTACATCCCACAATATTTATTTTATTTTGTCAGTATAACCTTAATTATACCAATATGACCACACTGGCGAATTACAGTGGATTTCTTAAAAAATTATATATATATATATATATATATATATATATATCGCTGTTAGACTACTTTTAAAACTAATATTTATATTAACCAAAGGCTCACCTTCTTAGCATAGCTCTGGAAATAGTGAAAGCCAAGATTCAACTGTAACAAATTACGAACGTATATGACTCTAGAAACGGCATTCAGTGACCACCTTCATCGCCTGTGTAGAAGAATAAAAATTACTCCTTTTATGTACTTTGAAAATAATCATCAAGTTAAAAGACAGAGTGCGACAAGAAATCTGTCTTATACTACGTTTGATAATGAAATGGGAATCACAAAATGGTTATTGAGATACTAAAGATATTGGAAATTGTATGTGGTTTAAGTTTTCCATAAGGTCACCGCGACAACTAAGATCCCTAATGGGTTAACGAAAAGTCGGCTATGGGGTGTTTCAGTAGCAAGATCGTCTCTCATAGTACTGATTGGTGTTGTAAAGGTTAGTATTTTTCTATTAAATACTAACTATTTTACCTCTCTGATCTTTGTATGAATACTCGTCTGCATACTGAAGTCTAAATTTCACAATTATCTAAATCCTTTGATTGATATTATTATTGCGCGTGAACTAACTTTATACCATGGTTATTAGTGTCTTATTGATTGCCTATATTAAATGATAAATTTCGTAGGTTGTGTCATTACCAGAACTAATTTATTCAAATTACAAAGTAAGACTTATAATCCATATACCTGTTATTTATGTTTTTGTATGTAGGACTTCAGGTATGAATTACGTCAGAATTGTTTCCTTTATTGATCACAGTTTGTGGCTATCTCTGATTTTTTATAACAAGCCTAGAATTTATGACATTTCGTGTCCCGAATGTGCATTGATTACAACTAGATTTTCAGTTATTGTATCATAGGTATTTCTTTGTTGATTTATTATTTCGTTTAAAATTATTGTCTGTTTAATTGCATTACCTAGTCCACAACATACATATGTATACAGATATATGAATAAATGCTAGTTGGGTCTTCATCACTCACTCAGCCTTTTAGGGTACATTTGAAAGACATCACGTTAAAAATTGACAGGTAACGAATAAAAATCAACACTAGCTCACCCTATGAGTAAAATTAGACTAATGTTCATTAGAGACGGAATAAGCTCATCGAAACATCGATCTCAACCTAATTCAGTGATTGAGACTTGTCTCATTCCTGGTCACAGCCGATTCGGACGTGTTAATCTGGTAATCATGAAATCCTGTTGTATAATAGCTAAACATGACAAAAGAAATGTAGCGTGGCATCATAAAGCTTTTGACTGTAAAAATGGTTTGTTTAGAATAACTCCATCTTTATTTCATCAATAAAAATAATGCAGTCCTATTTGTCTCCCTTCGTCCTTTTACTTTTCATTACTACTGGTAGGTCTGTGCAGATACTTTATCCGCAACTGTATTTCATGTCAGACCATTATCCTCGCTATTCAATACAACTGTCTATAAACCAGATGATTTCACAACACTAAAACATAACACTGGCTTGCTTTTGTGCACATATATCTAGTTCCATTTGTCCACCTCAATTGAACTAAGTGGTTTTGATAAGTAATTCTTCTAATGAGAGTAGCTAATTATCATTTCTTTTTTTATGTTCGCATACAGTTAATGGTTATTATGTTAAAACAGACTGTGAGCAACAAATTCAGAACTGTAGCCTTATTTCTGTTATGTAGTCCTATCCACTTTTTGATTACTGCGTAAAAAATTTTCGGACAGTAATATCCTTCAAAGTGACATTTTATTACTCTGACACTAAACCAAAATATCTTGTAACAAGGAATTCTCAGTGCATTAGTTCGACACTAAAACATCTGCAACATCCTTAGTCTGGTCAAGTTGTAAATTTCAGTTACTCGAAATTAACGCTTTTTATATTAAGTTATTTCTTATTACGAAGTAAATTGAGTTTAATGTTAGTCTTCTCTGCTCTTGGTGACTAAAGTGTACCTAGGTGCCGTGACGTTTAAGGTTTGCAGTATCCATAAGACAGTTACCTGGTTGCTCAAAGTATAGAACTGCAATATAATGAATTAAGATCTCAGACGCTTGATAAGCGACTGTGGTTATTGTTTAGCTGTGCTGCTTAAACCCTCCAGATATTTCTGTCAGTTGATTCAAATTAGAAAGTTTTCAGATATAATATGACAATTACTTTTATCTGCAAAAATAACAACATAATTTGTTTACCAAGTACTGACTTAAGTACTTGACTTTGAGCTACAATTATATTTGAGTATCAAGGTTAATGATACTAATCTTCCCAAACTCAAATAAAGATTTGAACCTATGGTCTAATTGGTGGTTGATAATTGTCTCAATTACTAGGTCATCATCGCAATTTTCGCATCATATTGGAATTTCTCAGAAATAAACTGGTAGGATATCCTCTACCTGATGATAAATTGGTTATATTTTCAAACTTTAAATCATCTCTCTGCATCCACTTAATGTTTCTGTTTTTTATTTGTAGAGTCGTAATGGGTCGCCTCAGGATTCTAACTTGTAGAGTGAGCACAGCAACGGTTGCCGTTATATTGTTCACTCTCACATTAATACTCCAGCCTGTCGTTATCATTCATAACTATTCGTCCGTAACAAGAAGTGTTTATAAACCAACTGATATAGCTCATATAGATATAATATCTAGAAATATTACACTGACTTATGGCTCAAATTTTAACCCTGATCTTTCAAAAGAACACTCAAATTTGTGGACATTTAATAACACACATCGAATAGCAGTAAATTCTTCCTCCTCCACGGGCGCCGATGATTTGGAATATCCACTGGAAGTGGATATGCCTAAATTAGTCGGACAAGTTCTTTCAAATTTGACCGTGCCATTTCATCCGATAAACGATCCTCAATTTTCAATGCTTATAACAGAATATCAAAAGTGTAACAATGTACTTTTAGAAACAGGCGAACCTCCAGAACTTCTAGTTCTCATTAAATCTGCCCCGTCGAATTTAGCTCGCAGAGATGCTATACGTTTAACATGGGGTAATGATCTTTGTTGGGGAGGGCGTCGTGTAATACATCTTTTCCTTCTTGGTACTGTTTCATCAAACGATCCCTTAATATATATGTTAAAAAATGAGTCAGATGTCTATCATGATATAATTCAACAAGATTTTCTTGATCATTATTATAATAACACATACAAAATTATGTTTGGTATTAATTGGGTTGTAAATTATTGTCCAAGTGTCCCAATTATTATGTTTGTTGATGATGATTATTTTATTTACCCGAAAAATGTGATCGCTTATATCGAAGGTTTAAGTAGAGAACTCCGTGAACTTTTAATTAGTGGTTATGTATGGTATAATGCAAAACCAGTTCGCAAACAAGGTAGGAACTCTAATAAATGGTCAGTTGATCGTAGTGAATATCCACTGAATATTTATCCTCCATATGTGGCAGCAGGTAATTTTTTTCTATCTATGCATTTGGCACGTAAATTGAATGTAGCAATACATTATACGAAATATCTTCGATTTGATGATGTCTATATTGGGATAATACTCAAGAAGTTATTATATGTACCGATGCATTTGAAAAAGGTTTATACGTTTCATACTGTAAATCTAAATTCATCTGACATATATGAGATGATTTCTAGTCATGGTTTTGGTGATCCTGTCTCACAGTTTTCTTTGTGGGATCGTTTAAAGTGTTCACAATTCTGTGTACAGTCTTTTGCATAATTTATCGTTTATTTTTTCTGTTTTCTCTTGCACTACTTAACATTTACCATGTCCTTATATTTTGTTATAAATTAGTAAATGAGCGACGGTGTCTAATCTAGATATATATTAGTATTTAACACAGATGCTCACTATTTTATCATTTGTATTATTCGAGCTTATACTGTTTCCGTCAGATTAACAAGTATATGATGATTAAAATTGCTATACTTAATCAATCCTTATGACTTTCTTGTATACAATTTCCTTGTTGTTGTTGTTGTGAACTGTTTTTACCTTTTTTGTACTTCATATAAAATGAGAATTAATTAAGAATATAACACTTGTTTAGTCTCAGTACTATCGTTTTCTTTTAATTGTTTCGAATAGCAAAAGTCATCATTTTATGCAGTCATTAGTAAATACGCCAGTATATATTATTTTTGATTAGTTTGTATATTTTCGGAAATGTCAATAAATATAGCTTCGCATCTGTAAATACTAAGCGTACAGCTGTACATTGTGTCGATGGCTATGAGTCATACTTGAAAACATAAATCGTAATAAATGGTAGAATTTCGAACTTGTTCCATTTTTCTTAGCCTGTAATATGCTAAAAGTTGCCAAAACGGTTCATTCTTTGTTGTTTGATGTTTTATAAAAATTAATCGTATGAACAAACTAATTTCTCATGCAGTTCTGCGTGTAAAAGTATGCACACTTTCTATTAACTGGTGTCATTGTTTTAATTTTAATTCGGGAACTCTTAAATCCGTTTGAAAGTAAAACATATGACTAACAGGATGACACTGATTCCCACCAACTGTTTTTTCCAACATTAGCAAACTTGTTTATGAGTTCATTAAAAAAGAACTGCCTGAACAACACGCTGACTATATTCTTTGTTGTATTTATGCTTATTATGCATGTTTGAGTGAACTGGCACGATAATAAGGACGGATATTTACTAGTAACGAGCAATTTAACAACAAAAATGACTAACTCAATACTTTATATATCACCAAACCATAGATATGTTATAAGTTATCGTATGACCTGTTACTGAGAAGGTATAATAAGTTGGTTATTACGACCGGTAGATATAATAATACGATGCGTACGCACATTCCTCCTCGGCGATCGAACTCAAGACCATTAGGTCATCTAGCCATCATTCAATAATTTGTATGCCCAACTGCACTTATTTCACAAAAGTGGATGAGGTCATGCAGTATTGAAAACTAACTGACGTTAAAAGTACAAGCCTCCTCCTTCTAATATGTATTATATATAAACATATTAGTTTCCTGTTAATATATTATTTTATTAGATAAATACAAGAATCATTCCTCAGTCTAGTTATTTCTCTTTGATATCAACTTGGGGTTTAAGCCAATAATCCAAACTCGTGAGTTGGCATCACTAGGTCACATCTTATCATTCATTGGTTTTGACGGTTTCAAACCTTGTTTACTACTCATCACTACTACTAATTTACAACAATATGCAAATAAATTGAAGAGACCTACATAAAATTATACTCCAGCTTGAAAATTGTCAGTTGAGTTTATTTACAGTGTTTTAAATGTTAGCGTTTTATCCATTATTTTCATTTATTTGTTTCAGTTACCCAGTAAGTGTTGTGTAATCTCAAACAAAGTTTTAATTTCAAGCATGTAGTGTTATCCATATCAGTCTTTTATGAACACCCCTTTGTGGTGCATCCTGTCATCCCAAGTGAAAACACAAATGGTAAAGCATGAAACCGAATGTTTGATGAAAACTGCACTTTAATATGCAGTACTCACTCACTAAATAAGTGGAAAAATAATCAAAAGTACTGAATAATGAAAACATCCCTTATAACTTCAATAAGTGAACCGTAGTTGACCAACTACTTGTTTTACTAGTTAACATTGAATAAAATCCTGGTTTACAATACTACAGCGTTTTTAATTAGTGAATATGCAAATAAGATTCTAAAAAGACTATATTTGCAAAACTAATAGAAATCCTTTCGTTGTTAAGTTTTACATTCCAATTTTAAGATAATAAAAACACACTATAAATATTTGAAATCAAAATATTTACAATCTTATCTGTCCATATATGTATTGGCTTGAAATAGTGATTGAATTTTATTGCTAAGGTAACTGAATTTAAGACATTCTGTCCATCACTTAACTGTGTGCAACAAAATTGTTGATAAAATGAAAAATTAGGAAGTCAAATTATTCTAAGGAAAAAGTTAACAATTTAAAGCTAACCTTCTGCCAATGTCGGTTCTGATTATAATATGTTCATTGTAATCATGATGTCGATCAATATGGTAAGCCGCTCCCTTAAAGACTGTATCCTTTGAAGAAGCGGCTTACATTAAGTCACAAAACGTCAAAGAGTTCCACTTCTGTTCACTGGAATTTCACAAATATATATTACTTAATTCTATAAACTACCTACCCATTGCCTAATTTATTTAAATTTAGTAAGTTTAACCTTGCTGATGCTACCTACACTACCTCATTAGTTGTTTAAAAAATTGCCAATGATACCTTTACAACGAAGATGTTTAGTGAGTTTTTGAGATTTTCTGCCAACCTCGCTATTGCGAATAATTGAACTTAATATCTGGAAAGCTCTATAGACGAATATGAGCTACCAAGACTATTCTGGAAAACACTTCGACGTAATCTTAATGATTGATCATCTAAACGACTCACAAGCAATTACTTCAACGAGATAAAAAGTAAATTGATAGAACTAGGATGAACTATTTCGCTAAGACCACATGCTTTATATGAATTAAATGTAGATGGACACAAGAAATTCATGGAATACCTGAGCAAAATACGAATGAAGCACACAAATCACATGAACGTGAATTTCATGTGGAGTTTGAAGTCCACGGGAATTCATACTTTTCCTGAAGCATTTAAAAAATGTATGTTTAACTACTCTTGAGCCACATTGTTCATCCTTCATGTGCAGTCGTTATGATAAGGGTCGGAAAACAATAGATAAATGTAATACTACAATCCATTTTTTGATGACTTAATTTATTAGACTACTGAAATCATCCCATCCTCTTTCAAGGATCATGAACAATCCAAGCAACCCCATTAAATTATTACAGTCAATATTTAGATACGAAGCTAATATCTGGATGGTTGTTGTTGAAAGAACACAGATCCCAATTATTTGATTTTCTTGAATAAACAAAGCATCTACATAAGGGTGCTGGAGTTGGTTTCATGGATCGCCAAGATTGTATTAATAAACTGATATCAGTGAACAAGTTGAGTAGTAACATAAAATAAATAATTAAAATATAAATCACTCATCGTTCCTAATCTCTAAACATTTCAACCCATTAAAATTAGTTATTCCACGATTCTATGGCTGTTCTAAAGTATTCAAGAATGGTATTTCACTACGTCCGATATCGGGTATGCATAATTCATTAAACCATGTTATTGCTAAATGGCTAGCTGAGGCTCTATAACTAGTCAGATGTAAACCCAATAAATATGCCGTTATTGATGTAAGCGAAAAGGGAGTCATGTTATTTAATGTTGTTAGCCTTTTTACAAATGTTCCACTCACTGAGACAATCTGCTTCATATGCACTTATAATAGAAACAACAACCTCAACGTCGGTGTTTTAAAACAGCTTCTTAAAAAAAACTATTTCTTTGGCATCCTTTAACTTGCAATCTAGATTTAATAATGAAGTTTATAGACAAATTTAAGAAGTATCAACGGGTTCACTATTTAGCCCTCCATTTTCAGCTTGTTTCCTTACCAATAGAGAAAATGCAAAACATTAACACGTAATTGCTGGCTTTTATTTTTACAAGGGGTACTTGAATGACGTTTTCATAATTCGTGGAGATTATATTAAGTTCGGCGAAATCTTCAAAGAGTTCAACAGTTGCCTCCACCCAATTAACTTCAAATCAGAATAAAAGTCGAACTCAGGATTGTATTTCCTGGAGGTCTTACTAACAAGACGACAGGAAGACTAATTACAAAGGTCAACATACGGAAAACCTAGGTGGATTGGCCAAAATACATTTTCGTAGTTGAGTAAGAATGGGAACTTAATTAATTCGTTATCATCAGGAGTCAATGTAATTGCTTTGATGCACTAATACGAATGGATTAAATAAACTACAGAAGATACTCCTCAGTAGTGATTATAGATCAAAATCTTCTAGAAGAATTCTGAAACTGTGCACGAAATGATATCAACAGTCCCGACGAAAAATCTGTTTATGAATATTATATTCTAATGAGACAAGGCTGCCAAGATTCTAAAGAACAGACATTTGAATGATTTACAAATAAACGTTCTATACTGTTCTATTTCGTGTTGTCTTTTCTAGCAGAACTTTGATTTATGGGCACACCAAACAAAGCTGACGCTTTGGGCCATTTTATTATGCATTTACAAGGTTACTTGCTGTTGAAAGTGAGTTTCATTGGCTGAACAAAAAGCTCTGTAGAAACGTATCTCGGAAAACTATTCTACTTAATTGTCCATAAGATGGTACTAATCAATCAACAGTTTTATTCGTAAACACCTCATAAATTCTAGTCACATTGTCTTAAAAATACCAACTTTCCTAACCCTTTACAAAAATAAACAAATTGATTCAAAAGGGGGTACTAAACTGGACCCATGTACGGCATAGGTTTCAGTTCACTACAAATTCAAGTCAGAATTTTGTATACAAAGAAATATGTCTAAATACTCATATCACCGTGGCTTTATCCATTTCATGCAATTCATAAATATTATTCAGTTCTCTCTAAACGTTTTTATAAGTAGTAATTAGCATTCACTGCATCATATAATCATTCCTTGCTTTATATTCATAAGTGAGAATGAATTTTGCAAAATAACTTCTTCATCTTGTAGAGTTTTCGAAAATTATTTAGATTATTATATAACCTACATCCTAGACCCTATTGCTCTCAAGACTGTTACATAACCCAATCGATAGTTAATGCCTTTTGACTAGTATTATTTTAATCTGATAATCGTGCGTTTTATGAAAACCTGACATAACACTTACATTTTATTATTGACTAAGCCACGGGTGAAGTAAGTTGGTTAAAGTAAAACAAGTATTTTGAATCTATGCTGAAATTTAGTTAGACATTAATCCATCAGGGTTGAATATGACTTTCAAGGTGAGTACAGTGGTAAATGCACTCAATTTAATTATATTGAGAGTCCGATCACATGCGTTGAGATGGTGTCTGACAAAATCTTAGCACAGATTCCAGAAGCTCATATGATTTCTGCCATATCACGTCACCACTGTTGTACACTAGATATCTGTATACTCTACAGAAGTCCGTTTTGCCTAACTAAATGGATGCGATTCGTCGACATTTCATATCAATAATATTGTAAATTATTGATATACCATCATCGATATCTTCGAAAAACCGATCACATTTACCAGGACCACCGATTAAATAATAATGAATTTAGATGGTGAATATTGGAGAAAGATGGTAAATCAGATAACGAGGAAGTGAATCTACTTCGACTGAGATTGTTGAAACTGAGTTACACATTCTTAATCACTATATACCTCGTCGCACGATGCTGACTGATATTGGAGAAGGATGGAATAAGACTAGGGCCTAGCAAACAGAAACATGAAATCAGTACATAATATCACACATTGTTGGTCTGAGTCGTCTTGGTATATATATAGATCACTTAGTTGGGATTCACACGAATAACGTATCCGATTTCTAATGATTTTGTTTGTTATATGGCTAAGAATAGGTCAGTGTAGTGTAGGTTTATTTACTCTTTATCTTTTCTCACATTTTGTCAACTGAAAATCATTTCATACCAATCTGTCTAAAACAAATCGGTCCTTCCTGTACCATATTCCATGTGTCCACACTTCTTCTTACAACAAAAGAATTAACTAAATTGGTTCTAATATATATATACACATTGTGAACTTCTGTGTGTATAATGTTACTATATATGCATATATATATATATATATATATATATGCACAAGTTTCACCTGTAGTTTTAGGTTTACTGCCGGTCACTAGCCCGAGTAAAGGAGGAGGGTTGGGCAAGGGCCTAGCATTCCCATCAAGGAAAACATAAGCTTGCTACAAAACACTAACCAGATTAAACAAACTAAACCATTTAAACTTTGCCTGGGAGTGAAACGAATATTTATGACGCTTCATAATGAAAGTCGAGATTCTTCAAAAGTCATGAGGCCGATGCCACTTCTAACAACCAGAGCGATAATTCCTAAATGTACATGGAATGTTCGGACAATGTGGAAGATCGGGAATACCAATCAAAAAGCAGCGGAAATGAAGCGATACAACTTGAATGCTCTCGGAATTTGCGAAACCCATTGGACTCAAACTGGACAGAAAACATTAGCTACGGGGTGGGATGCTACTATACTCCGGCCACGATGAGGGGAACGCTCCACACACCCAAGGAGTTGCTTTGATGCTGTCCAAAGAAGCACGTAATGCACCTGTAGGATGGGAACCATATGGACGCAGGATCATCAAACCATCTTTCAAGATAAAGAAGAAGGGGATTACAATAAATATAATCCAATGTTATGCACGCAGCAACGACGGCAATGACGAGAACAAAAATGTTTCACGATAGGCTGCAGTCAATTATAGCGAAGTGTCCAGGGAAGGATCTGATAATCCTGATAGGGAGCCTAAACGCCAAAGTCGGAATGTGCTACACCGGATATGAAGACATCATGAGACGATAGGTACTGAAAGAAAGAAATGAGAATGGGGAATGATTTACAAATCTATGTGCTCTCAACAAGATGGTTATAGGTTGTACAATATACCCCTGCAAACGCGTACACAAGACTATATGGGTCTCACTGGATCATACTACGGAAAACCAAATCGATCATGTATGCATCAATAAAATATTTAAAAAATCAATGGAAGCTACGAGAACCAAAAGAGAAGCTTATGTAGCTTCAGATCACCACCTGGTGGTTGTCGTAATGAAACTGAAGCTAAAGAAGCAATCGACAACTGGAGTAACAGCATTACAACGGTTCAATACAGTCTTTCTTCGAGATACTAATAAACTAACGGAATTCAAAATAGCTCTCAACAACAGGTTTCGAAGCTTACAAGATCTACTGAAAGAAGAAGAAACTACTATGGAGAGCAACTGGAAAGGAATCAAAAAAGCACTAAATTCATCATATCGAAAGGCTCTGGGCTGCAAGGAATACCATCATAAAAAATGGATCTTTACTGAGACTCTGAGCAAAATTCAATAAAGGAGGGACAAGAAAATAGAAATCAACAACAGCTAAACAAGAACAGAGAAAATTAAGGCACAAACTGGATACACAAAAGCATATAAGCAAGTAAAGAAGAGCATTAGAACCAACAAACGGAAATACATCGAAGGCCTTGTAAAGACAGCGGAAAAAGCTGCAAGTGAAGGAAATATGAGAAAGCTATATAACACAACGAAGAAACTAGCAGGCAAATATAGTTAACCAGAGCGACCGGTCAAGAACAAAGAAGGCAAGCCAATCATCGAGATTCAAGAACAAAGGAATAGAAGGGTAGAACACTTTGAGAAACTCTTGAATAGGCCAGCTCCACTGAACACACCAGATATTGAAGCAGCATCTACAGATCTTCTGATAGATATCACTCCACCAACGATGGAAGAAATCAAGATAGCCATCAAACAGATCAAAAGTGGGAAAGCAGTAGGACATGACAATATACTAGCTAGAGCACTCAAGTCAAACATTGATATAACAACAAGGATGCTTCACGTTTTACTCAAGATAATCTGGGAGGAAGAACAAGTGCCGATAAACTGGAAGGAAAGACAACTTATCAAGATGCCAAAAAAAGGAGACTTGAGAAAATGTGATAACTATAGGGAGATCACACTATTATCAGTACCAGAGAAAGTCTTCAAAACAGTGTTGTTGAACAGAATGAAATATTTAGAGGATGCTCAACTTCGAGATCAACAGGCTGATTTCCGTAAGGATCGATCGTGTTCAGACCAAATCGCAAGACTACGAATCATCGTTGAACAACTGATAGACAGGAATTCGTCACTGTACATCAACTTGATTGACTATGAAAAGGCTTTTGACGGTGTTGACAACAGATCAATATGAAACCTTCTTCGACACTATGGCGTACCAGGAAAACTCGTCAACATCATTCAGAATTATTTTAACGGACTACAGTGCAAAATCGTGCATAGAAAACAGCTACATTCCCAGTGAGAACTAGCGTCAGACAAGGCTGTCTACTCTCCCTTTATCTCTTCCTTCTGGTGGATTACCGGATCAGGAAAATCTCCACATCTGATGGGAAGCACGAAATTCGGTGGACAAGTAGTATGCGACTAGATGATGTCTATGCAAGATATTGAATGTCCGTTGGCCGGAAACCATCAGCAACAGCCTACTATGGAAGAGAACGAAACAACTTCCAGCTGAAGAGGAAATCAGAAAACGTCGTTGGAAATGGATAGGACATACATTGCGCAAATCATGAGACTGCATCACGAGACAAGCATTAATTTGGAATACTGTTGGGAAAGTGGAGAGAGGGAGGCGACAGAAAACACTGCATCGAGATTTGGAAGCAGACATTAAAAGGTTGAACAATAACTGGAAACAGCTGGAAAGGATTGCTCAGTACAGAGTTGAATGGAGAATACTTATGAGCGGCCTATGCTCCTCTGTATGTGGTAACGGGCGTAAGTAAGTGTGTATATATATATGCACTGGTGTACTGAATGGTAACTTGAAGATTACTGTATTAACAAGAATTAACGCAAGTAGTTGACTGAATCGTACTTCTAAGCTGAAGTGAGGAGTTTATTGTTGATCCGTTCATTTTTCATGCAATAAGCCATAAGCCTGAGTATTGGTTGACCTACATCGGTCTGGGATACAATGTAATCTCGTTAGCCCTCATAAATTCATTGTAGATCAAAGTCAATTACATGAATCTAGATTTGATTGTAGAATATTAAAAACAGTCTTATAACTTTTACAATTTCACTTGTATTTCAAGAAAATTATCATCAACTAATATTTATCTAATCCAAGAGTTTGTATAAGATACACATATCTAGTATTCAAAACATTAGAATTCGTTAGAAAATGTAGTTTAGATGGAAATCACAATTAGAAAGTAGATCAGCTGAAATCAAATTGTCTTTTTTCCATGTTTTTACTGTCGATAAGATAATGTTGTTAGGGACTCACTGAATTACATGCGATCTAATAAAATATAACTGTTTTATTAATTTAAAATATTCTGAGTGTTTAGTCTCAACATAGTTATCCTATAGTACGATTTCTTCTAGTTAAGAATACATTTTAAACGAAAATAAACTGTAAAAATATTTGTGAATGTATACTACAGAGGTGCAGATTATCCCGCGAACATATAATCCTTTAAATTGAATATTTTTTTTGTGCATATATGTTCAAGTTGTAGTTGACCTCTCTCCTCTTAGGAGCTGTTTGAATCTTGGTCACCTGTTGGATTATTTTAGTTTCAAATACATTTTCATCAAATTCTTTCCATCGACATCTCTATTCACATGCATCCAATTAATCGTGTATATGCGTGAAGTCAATTGACATAAGAAAATTGTATGCATATAGGATTTATGTTTGACTGACACAAGTGTTACTATAATTTCAACAGTGCTGGAAGAAACTGATATCAGGTATGTTTTCTCTTAGATTAGAGAACGCGTGGGTTCTTATTGTCTTTGTACTGATCGTGATACGATCTCTAGTGTAGCTGGATTATATGTTGGATTCCCTTGTTAGTCGATACGATTAATGCTAACACTATCTCTGATACTTGTACATCAGACGAATACCACAACTTGTTCCTTCCCAGCCCACAGCTATTACAAAAGACTAGACTTATAGGATGATTGTATTGTGTAGCAAAACTGAGACGAGACTAGTGAACTAGCAAACCAGCGAATTCTATTTACATAAATACATCGAATTTAATATCAACAACTTTACAGTAATTATTCATCAAGTAAAATTATCAACATTTAATTAATACAATGAAATACTATCAAACTGTACTCAGAAGTAGGACTCACATTGAAATCAAATTAATGTGGTGAAAGTTTATAAATGAAGCTTACAAAAAATCAATACAACTTCTTTCGTTTAATTAAATTAACTATGGTATTTTTGGGGATTATGAATCCCTAACACCATCCAAACACTTTTTTAAAACCTTAGCAGCTAGTAAACAATTGTGTGTGTGTGTTTAGACGCATATATATGTAATGAAACAATCACTATTTACATATTCAGACTTCCGAAGGTGTACCCGAATAGCTGAAAAATACTGAACTTTCTTTATTATCAAACACAGTTGAAACATATCATAAGATGCCCTGGCTATTTAGTAGACTTTAGCTTTAATCACTCCGTTTTGCAGTCTTAGACCGTTACTACTAAGCTGTCTGCATGGAGATTTGATCCTGTAGTACTGAAATTAACTAAAATCTGCACAATTTAAACTTAATGCGTTAGGATGATGTGACAGTATTCTGGATGATCGATTCCATGTATTGAATCGTAAATCTATTAATTGTATTTCATGTAAAAAAAAATGCCATTTGTACATCACATCTATAAACAGGGTAGCCAAAACTACATAGCACTATTAATGGTGAATACTTAAATTTACTAAAGGCCTTTTCAGAATAAAAGTCCTCATCCCTACTGAATTGAAAAACAATTGGTACTTGAATAAAATCTACATTGACAGTATTGATTTAGTATTCAGAGTAGTCTGGTTCACACTGTTTTTCCTTTCCTCATTTCACTTGTTTAGTTAACCTCAATTTCTCGTAAATATACACGTCTTAATAAGTTAATGCATGTGATCAATTTGTTCAAAATGTATTTTGTTACCAAGTTTTATATAGTTCTGATGATTTATGTTATCTTTTATTGAATTATCTAAAATTTGGGTTGGGTTATCATTCATGCTGTCAATGTATGTAGCAAAATAAGACTTAATGTGAACTAGAATTCAGACACCCTAAACTCAATCCATTTGATCAGCTAAGCAACATGTCGTATAACTAAACCTCTAAAGCTGATAAGAAAATAGATTCGAAACTTTTTTACATAAAATTGTTTTAAGCTTATTTCAGCATATCTGAGCTTGCATGATTTACCTAGGAACTATTCATAGAAACCACTGAAGTTCTTTATAAGGCTAGCTTCTTAACCAATGAGATTACCTAGTGAATATTCCAACTTATTGATGCATTTTTTATGATGATTCAAGTTACTACTTACTGATTTCTTAATGATAATCTGAAAACCAATAAATTGATCTGATCGCTTTAACTAATAGATCTTTATATTCTTAAGCTTATCCATTTATTTCAATTAGATATTCTTAAAATATGAGCTAGCTACAAGTTAACTGAAAATATGAATAATGAAGTGTTTTCATGGAGATCCATTCGAATTCGTTATTTCACATTTATCACAAATTAATCTCAGCTGAGTACCATAAAAAAAACCAAGAAGTATTGAAAAATGTATATCCTTCTTATTTAACACTTTACAAAAGTGCTAACCGACGATCCCACCAAGGATCAAACTCAAGATAATTTAGGTCTTCAATGAATAAAAGGCAGCTCTCAAGCAGCGTTTATTGGTAGGATTTTTGCTTGAATTAAATTTTGATGTATTTTGACGATTACTTTGTATTTTTTCAAAGAAAAGATCCTGGATTCATTCTCTCCTAAAGCTGTGGAAGTACATTGAGACTAAAAAGTCTCATACAATGACGAAGCAACTGTTCAATTCTTCTTGGTTATCAACAGTATCCAATTTATGTCGAATATAAAACAATAGAGTTGATATATCTAATTAATCACTGAATAAAGTGAATAATATCTAAATATATAAATTCAGTTTAAAACTAAATTAAAACTTGACTTTCTAATCATTTTAATCAAAGTTCAATTATTCTTCAATATTTTATTTTAAAGTTTAAGTTCTAACATCTTACTTGAGTTAAATGTTTAATTTCAATTTATACTGAATGTGTAAAATGTGACTTTGATATAGGATATTGATCATGTAAATTTGCAAAAAAGAACTGATGAAATACTACTCATGAGATTTGTAAATTAGGTATGTATGTACGAATGTGTTGAGTCGGATGTCTCAACTCTACTTTGTATATACTCAGCATGTATTTGACAATATGCTAAATAGGTCAACTGTGATTTAAAGGCATCTTAATTTAGTTTTTAATTTTAAAGTGTTTCATCATAAAATACTACAGTAATAAACACGATGTGTAGTTTATATGAATACTTTTAATAATACTGTGGTAATCTAATCGAAAGGATTTCATTGTTGTCTTTCTGCAGAAAATTACCATTGGTATTATTGATCTTTGTAAGAACATGAATAAGAAAATCTAATAGTTTTAGATAAGCGAACAAAACACTATTCTAAAATCACCATATTAAGTAAAGTGTAATTGTGATGGACAATGATTTGTCAGAATTTAATTTGCATTGATGGTTAGGTAAACATCACATCAGTTAGAGTAAATACCTCACTCTCATATGACGTCAACAATGACTCGAATTGGTCAGTAGTATAGTCTGAAACTGTGAATCTGAATGAAATGGGTTCAAACCCAACAGGATCTGTGCTCTGGTGAAAACAGATAGAAAATTTAAAAACATTAAACAAAGTCTAAAAAGAATCGGTAATTGAGTGCCGAATACAAAAATATGAAAAAGAAAATTATCAAGAAATCATAATTGACTGAATACGTCACAGACTGATGTTGATAAGGTACCATTGAAAACCAAGAATCACTCGACAGCTATTTTCTCCTGGTATGAGACTCTTCAGTAGGGTGCACCCCAGATTCCACACCAAGGACTTCAGGTTGGCGAACATCTAACCCTTTGCATTACTGGTCCCGCCAGAATCCAATGATAAAGTGCCCACTCCCATCAAATTGTGATATATATATATATATATATATATATATATATATATACGGAGTGCCATAATCAAAAATATAATATATTGCTATTATATTATGGCTTAATGCTTCATAAAATATTTTCGCTATATTATTAGTTAAGGTATTCAATAGTCGAATTTCTTTAACTACTCATTTTAGGACCTACAGATTATTAAGTTGATGTTGATTGACAAGCATCTGTCCCCAGATCTACAATGTTTGTTGGTTTGTATGTTACTTCAATAAAGAACTTGGCATATATATATATATGTTTATTTATTTATTTATTTATTTATTTAAATGACTTAGGTTAACTTATAGCATTCGAAATTAATACTGACTTTTCTTTATTACTTACTACTCCGATTACTGTTGTAGAAGATTGTTTTATATTGTATACGTGTGTATATTATTAACATTCTATTCAACTGTATAACTTTATTTTATCATTCACTAAATTATGTTGATATATTGTAGATTCCAACTAAGTATAGAAGTATGTTGAACATTATATATTATGCATTTTTGTAATATGTAACTATTATATTATGACTTTATTACTTAATGAAATATTCTCTTAAAGTTTATTAGTTGAGGTATTCAATAGTCTAATTTCTTTAACTACTCATTTTAGGACCTATAGATTATTGAGTTGATGTGGATTGACAAGCATCTGTCCCCAGATCTACAATGTTTGTTGGTTTGTATGTTAATATAATAGAGAACTTGATATACAAATATATCGGTCCGAAATACCACATGTCAACACCACAACAAAATGAACACTAATTCAGTAGAAGTAGTAGTTAATTCTACTGCTGTAAGAAAACGTTTAAACACATAGTATATATTACAGTAGAAAAGAATTAGTTCGTGTAAAGATTTTCATCAAATAATGTTATGCTGACAAAATGTGAGTGAAGATAAGCAGTGAATAAATCTACACCACACTGACCAATTCTCAGCCATATAACAAACAAAATCATTAGAAATCGGATGCGTAATTCGTGTGGACCCCTTACTGAGTGGTCTATATATACCAAAACTATTCAAACCAACACTGTGTAATATTATGTACTGATTCCATGTTTTTTTGTTTGTTAGTCCTAGTCTTCTGCCCTAGTTTTCTTCCTTCCTTCTCCAATATCAGTCATCATCGTGCGACGAGATATATGGTGATTGAGTATATGTGACACACTCCCAACAATCTCAGTCGATGATGATTCACTACGCCGTAATCTGATTTATCCTATTTCTCCAATATCCACCATCTAAATTCATTATTATTAATCGGTGGTTGTGGTAAATGAGATTGGTTTTTCGAAGATATCGATGATGGTATATCAATAATCTACAAATAATATTAACTTTTAATGTCGACGAACCGAATCCATTTAGTTAGACAAAACGGACTCCTGTGTAGTATACAGATATCTCATATATAACAGAGGTGATATGATTTGACAAAATCGAAACAGATATTTTGAATGCGTGTCGAGATTTTGTCAGACATCATTCCATAGTGTTTGATAAGATTTATAAGATAAGTTAAGTTGTCAAAGAGCTAAACTATCTCACTCTGTATCTTTAGTTCAGGTTTTGGCGCACATTAATCCTGAAGATAAAGAGAAACTTATCCTAAACTTCACTGAATACGAATATATCATTTGTATATTTCAAATGAACTAATGGACAATATAGCAGGAGATTGCTATTTGAAAATTCAGACGACGTAAGCGTTTTTTATTGATTTGCCAAATATCTGATTATGAAAACTGTTTTTACATGCAATAAACTGTTCATTAATTACATATCAATAATCAATATGAATTGACTTACTCTTCAGTCAATACTTTCATTTGAAGTCTCAATCAACTCACTATGTTTCGAAGAAATTGAAAATCCTTCATGATTTCTTTTTTCAAAAGATTTATTTTGATAAGGTAGTAGTATTCGAATTTCAATTAGCTAACTAGCGTCAACGTTCTTTGAACTTTAGTAGTATTTTCATCTAAATGTGTGTCTGAAATACAAAGACCCTGAGGGGAAATCGTCAACTTCATTAACAAGTTTTTATTCTTTAACTGTTGAAATATGAAATAGTGAAATTGTGACAAGTTAATTAGGAAATGCAATGATAAGAAAATCCAATACTGCGAGATTATTATTTATATTCTTTAGCCAACTAATATTGATCTCATGGTATAAAGATGGATTGATGAGGTCCAACATCACAATAAGTTTCCATCATATCAAACGTCCATGTTGAACCGGCGACATTAATCATATGACAAGATAATTTCATCATCATACTTTGAAACATGTTCATTCTTAGCATAGAAAAGTATAACAAGAAAAAACAAAGTAAGATACTACTATTCACATTTAAACTACTCAAATGCATCATCCAAAAGTATATACTGAATGATGTAAAACTTTTGACCTCCAAATTTAATTTCCTACAAACAGAGTAGGATATCGCACATCTTCTTCACTTAACCATCAGATGTACACTTTCACTTTCTGTCTCTATTTTTTTTAATTGTAACTTTACTTTCATTGAATCATTTGTACTGTTCAACAGGTTTATTGTAGACTTGCCATTCATTTTTATTTTTATGTAGCCGATTACGTGCATCCAACTGATTTCTTCGTTAAATTTTACATTTCGCACTCAATTATCCCAAACTCATTAAAATAAATTAACAGATTTCTAAGTCTAAAGTTACTTCAAGGTATTTTATACTTCACTACTAGGTAATTAGCCATATTTATCATCTGCATTATCAATATCGTAACTATTTAGTCAACAATGACTTTATGTTCCAGTGTAAAACCATTTACGTAATAGTGGTGAGCTTTGAAGATACAATAATTTCTTGTTAAATTTGTGTCATTTTTGTCTTGATAAAAATCTTTAAGTAATTGAAGTCTTTCTTGTAAAAACGCTCTACGATTGATGGTCTGCTGGGCCCAATATTGGAAAGAACTTTGCGGTGAACATTTAGTACAAAGTAATGAAGTCATCAGTCAATGATAAAACGTTGTACATCAGGTAAGCTGATGCCAATATTGTTGTCTGTAATGATCATCAAAAAGTTTGGCATATTTTGTACATTTTCAATACAACATAATAAAATGTAAGATTTACAGTTGAACATGAATATAACAACATATTTTGTTATCTGGATCTTGGAATTCAGCGTATTCCCATTAGAGGATTAGAATGATGAATTCATCAAAAGGATATGTATGAAATGGATTGTTACTAAACTTTAATAATTTCTATCTTAAGAAGCTGTTACACAATACTAGGTAGAAAGTTATTCGACTGTGTATATAAACTGTAATGAGGAATAAGTTAATATAATTGACCATTGTTTATGGAAATATAGATTCATACACAAATATATTATGAAGTAATGTAGGACTAAAACGAAGAAAACGGATTTTGTCATCCTCGTGGATAATCCCCTTTTCACATATTTCCAATTCACAGTTGATCAAATATTCACAATCACTGATTGTAAACTAAAGACTAGGTTGAAAATAAGTGTAATTCCCAGGCAAGTTAATCTTAGTCTAGAAAATAAAGTATTCATTGAGTCAATCTAATCTGATGTAATCCTCATCATCTGTTGTTTCAATTTACATTTCTCAATTCACTAGTATATTTCAAAGTACATAAATTGTGAGAACAGAAATAAGAGTGATTGTCCGTTTGTTTGAGTCCATTTCTTGAAATGTATTACTGAAAAACTAACAGGCTTTCATTAATCCAACTGCTAGATGCCTACATGATAGTTAACATGAAGTCGATATTGCAAAATCTCTTAAGATAATCAATAAACAGTGGATTACTAAAATGATACGTTTCAAAGAATTTATTGGAATTAAGTAATTTCAACCAATTTTGTGTACTTAAAAAGACTTTGTTATTAATCTTTCTACGACTTAGTAACCCCAGTTCAAGTCTTTGTAACTTACTTTAATCAAATCTTCTAGTATATTTATAGCAGCACGCCCTTTAGCCCATAATCTTTTAATTAGTAGGAGTTGCAAGATATTAAAAGATTTGTTTAAATTAGCTGGTATACTTATACTTAGTATGTAGACAAAATCATTTATTTAATGCTAAGAGGATAATGAATGAGTGACATGTATAAACTACAGATTTATATCATACTCATCTGACAATTAAACACAATGAACAATAAAATATCCTTGGTTAACTAGTAGCTAATGTTTATTAGCATCAATCAACATACTATATTACACAATAATCAATCAATGTTATACAATATACCGATACATAGATCTTTAATCACAAGTTGTGATCAAATAAAAAACCTGTTCATCACATATTGTCACTAATTAATTTGTTTAGATCGAATGTTAACTAGAAATGTAAATTGAGGAAGCATCTAACTACTTATTTAGAAAAAAAATTGTAAAATTGAACTCAATAAAAATTCATTAGTGAAATTTTACAATAAAATCTGATAAAACATACAAAAAATTCTTCACATATTTTGCACTTGTCAGTTACATACTTGGAATCTTTAACTGATGATTTGTTATTTGTATTTGTAGATAAAAGTTAAATTGAAGTGAAGACTAAATGTTTACATGGATAATTTTAGTGATTATTTGAGTTGGAATCCAGGACACTCGTTTTGTTCGATTTAGGACTGATCAATTTCAGTCTATAAGAAATCAACGGGAAGATCCAAATACATTCTAGCTGTAGTGGTTGTTCTAGAACAAAGTTACGTAATGCGATAGAATAATAATTACAAGTATAAAGTGGTAGGAAAGAAAACTAAGCTAAGTTCACAGAGTAATGACAACAATTTTGTCGAAATTTAAGTTTTAAATATTGTCCTTTTAGTTATTAAGGTAGTTAGAGGTTGACTACCATCCCGTTTTAGATACATAGAACTACCTAACTGGTAAGTTCTTTGAGAATTTTAACAAAGTGAAGTATTGAGTATTGTCAATCCACTTGTTGTTTCTACTTCATGTTACGATTATAATGAGTTTCACGGTCCTACCAAATAGGAAAAGTTTAGGCATATGCTCACAAGAATTTATAAATGCTCAACTTTATGTACCTTATTTCACCTTCTTTTGGACATAACGTTGTAAATCTAATTGAAAGTGGATACAAGTCTTCGGTGATCTACATTAATAAGCATCCTGTGGCAAATAGTATTGCCTAACTTACTACTGAAATAAATGTTATTTTCTAAAGCTTTTCAACCCCCTTATTAATTGTTTACGAAATTTCATCCCATTTTGACAATCAGGATAAATCAATTTTATTTTCAGTTTTAGGAATTCTTTTCTTCACGCAACAGTTACTTATATAATAATGTAATCTATATGATTAAAGTGTTGATGGTATCAGTTTATAATGTATAACAAGTACCAATGTGTTCATTACGATAATTGCAAATGATTCATAAAAAAAAATAAGGTGAATACAGTTACTACAAATCATAAATCATAGATAAATGAATCAATCGATATACAATGAACTGATTACATAATATCATGCAAGAGAGTAGACAAAATATCTCAATATAGAATCGAATATTAATACTATAGGTCTGTTAGAGTAATGAGAATAAATTACAAACACAAAATGACACAGATCAATATCGAATACATCGAAATGTTAGCATGTAAACTGATAAAATAGTTAGAAAAATAGTTTAGTAACAGTTACGCGTAAGCATGAAAGGACTACTATTAGAGTAACGTAAGCGTGAATAAAACAGAAATATATTCAATCATATTTTGCTTTTTTCATTAAATTGTTCTTCATTTTTCCAAACTTCTAATTGTTTTCCGCTTACATTGTCTTAATAATCACCTCTTAATTCTTAGAATATTTTTCCAACTTCATCATCAATTTACACAACAGTCTCCAACATACATACCCTACGCTCCTCCTCACAACTGTTGATAAATGTTTATGAAAGTAACTAGGAAGTAACCAATTACAAACTGATAGCAGAGCTGTATGAATACATATATTTCGACATTATTCACTAGTTGTTTTACACTTTAGATTCAGAAGTGTTAATTATCTTAATGGCTAAAGACTTATACTTGCTATATATATATATGTACTTGATTCTTCTCTCTCTCTCTTTATATATATATAGTCATATTACAATAGTTATCATGAATGAAGAATAGTAAAATGAACATTGTAATAGATTTTCAAGAATTGAAATACCTACATCAATATCCTAGAAAGCAAACAACAGATATTTTTATTACTCATAAAGTCAAGTCAGAAAACTAATGTTGAATGATGAAGCATTACAACTACAAAATCTGAATTGATAAAGAAATTTTAGTGATTATAATTCAGGTAAAATAAAAGATAAAACAAAGAAAATGAATGTGCATCTGTAAACATAAAATGTACTATCGCATAATTTCTAGTTAAAATAAGAGATCATCAAGTCATTGTGAATGTGACAACAATAACTTTTAGTTACCATAAATCAACTTCGAGCCTTTCAATGTCAATAGTTTTGGTCAGAAAACAAGTTTAATGATAATTTTGAATGATTTTGAAATATTTGCATCATATCCACTAAAAGATTAGATGATTGATGGTAATTCTAATCAGAACAATATTAATTGCCTAGTCTCTATTTCTAGGGACTATGTATATGTTTCAGTAAGTACATGTAGATTGGTAAATAAAAGTTTTTATCCACTTTGGTTGCCTAAACTATCAGTTAGTTTGGTATAGTGATATAAGTTTTGCAGCTGTCATTGCAATGTTTCGAAGTATTTATATTTATAGCAGTACTTCTATGTATTAATTAAGATTTCACTTTCCTATCATAGAGAGAAATTTAATAGGAATGAAACTATTCCAATCAACATGTTATTATAGATATTCGTAAACTCATCAAAGAATACTAGTTTTACGAAGTTATGATATGATTTATCTTCTCATGTTTTTAAGTATGTGTGATTACAATATTTTGGGAATAGATGTCACGTGTGGCATTCAAACAGACAGACATCAAACAGGTCCAATACTCATTGTCCTATCAATGTGAATATATCAGTCGTAAAAGTAGACAGTTAAAGCTAGAATAGCATAGCATAAAGACTGTAGTAGAGTATAAAGCTTGGTGATCTAGTTCCAATTCTGCCCCCTCAAGAATGCAGTTATGTTTTATAGACGAGTTAAACACTTACATGAAGCTAAACCTCTTACCAAATACTTACAGCCACATAGTATTAAAGCATATTTCAAGCAATTTTGCGTAATTTAGACTATTCATCATATTGAAACTTTATTGATAGAATTCAATGAGTACTGAGACACTAAACAAGCATGATATTAGTCACTTCACTGTGATCAATCAATGATTCATATGACTTATTAAATAATATTTTGACTTTATTAATTATTAATCACTTTCACGTCATTATACGTGATTTTAGGCATTATCTAATTAGATTATTGTGAAACGATGCTATTCAAATGAAGCCTTTTGGAGACGTAATGATTTAATCGGTCAATAGTTCATCCAAGTGTATAAATTCATAATTCCTATGGTCATATCGATAAAACAACTAAACATATTTTAGTATCATTGTAATATCAGTATAAATTATATTTCGAAATATGACAGAAATTTCATTTATTTTAACATGATTCGATAAAATGAAATCGATATGTCGGCCAATTCAAGAAAAATAACTAACTTTCGGAAGTGTCTTTTTATTTGAAGATCATTTCATTTATTTTGAGAATATGTAAATTGATTATTTTGTTTATCTTATTGTCATGTTCCTTTAGCTCTAATCTATTGCTAAATCCATGAACTCTTATTATATTATTTCCAGTTCAGTAACAATAACTAATTAAGTGTGTATCTGTTCCATCAGTTCTTAGTCATTAATGTCCTTCTTTTGAATAAATATTATTCTTCTTATTGATTCACTGCCTAGTCAGATTTTGAGTGTAAATAAACGAATGAGTAAAATCTAGTTTGACTAGCGGATTGCTGGCTTACTTATCTTATATCCCTCAATGCACCTTGTTAACTATAAACCATGAGGCTGACATTTGGGCATAGAACAATGGCCTTGGTGTCTAGGTTTTCCGGCATGCTTCCGGTTCTTATCAAATCATATATATATATATATATATATATATATATATATATATCGGATATCTTAATTGGCCATACTTCAAGTTATATCAAAAATACTGATTCTGTTTTTATAACATTCGATCATGTACATTGATAAATGTGAATTTTTTCCATGTGTTAACTCTTCTAAACAGAATATTTGATTCACCGACAAATGACTTTAAATTCATGATTTCACTTCAACTAACTTATCAATGAAAATGCTTAGTGATTAAGTTTTCTTTAAGGACATAGATTTGAACTTTCAATGTGCTGCATAATATTTGTGTTGTTAAATTAACTGATTAAGTTGATTTGATTTCAATGCTTTCATTATTATTCTAGACTACATGATCATTAATAAATCTACATAGGAGTAACATTTTTTAGTTCTATCTCTGATGGAGTTGTGGATACGCACTGCTGAACAATCACATACTAGAACGAAACAGCTGTTCAGTGCTTTCTAGAGGTCAATAGTTGTCTAACACAGACCAATTTGTAATATAATCAGCAATCTTGACAACATCCAATTATTACGTAGGTGTTAAATTAATTCATTCCTAAGTCATCGTCAATGTTTCTTTATTTTCTCCAATTGTATTATCTTTACTTGCTAATATATACTTACTAAGAAATTTATTTCGTTGACTTTTGACTATGCATTTGACCGATTGCTTACCTATTTGCTAAGAGATCAAACCTATGCAAACAGGCTTAATGATTTTCAAGTATTCTGAACATCATGCTTTATATAAATCCTATACAATACTACTACTAAAATACTTTTTCCAACTTGTTTAATAATGGTTCCACATTCTAATCAATCAGCACGGTGGAGTTACATATCTTCTCCATAATTGATATAATATATATGTACTGATAATCTACTAAAACTTCTATAACTGGTTCTACATACATTAATTTCTGTCTGATTTCAATTCTGTATACAGAGTTTATTTAAAAATGAAGTCAAAAACAAGCTTTAGTATTAAATGTACTATCACTTACTAATTTATTTTCAGTTTAATGTCATATTTTATGGTGTGAAACTGATAATATTTATTGCTATTCTTTACATAGTAATAACCTATATTGTTTAGTATAAGTTGATTTTCTACAGTTTATAATCTATTTTTCATTCCCTGGTAAATTACGTCGTATTTTTCAACAACGATTTTATGTGAAGCTGATACTTTAACTGTAGTAGTGTTTTCTTTCTTTTTTGAGATATATTAAACTTCATTATACTGGCATATTCATAGTAGAAAGTTACTGATCACTTTAGACAGTTGAAATGAAATCTTTGATACAATGTGAATCCTAATATTTAGAATTCATTCATCAAATACACAGGAAAATAACGGCTAATTCTTGATTATTGGTAATTATGAGATATTAGATGGCTAGAGTACAGTATAGGAACAATGATAAGCTATTCGTAAAATGCCCAGGCACAGGTTACATCTGAGTCAATCATCGTTTTAATACATTAACCATTATTTATGATCAAATAGTTTATTCCTGAAAAAATCAATTACACTACAGATAATATAAATATTTTTCATGGTAAATAAATGAATCATAATTTTGTGATAATGTTTTCGATGTTAGTTAACATAAACGACGATAAGGAAGTTCATCTGTGTGATTAAAAATCTGTCACATCATTTCCCAATGATGACTAATTACAATATGTCTCCATCATAAAAATTTCTACTAAAATGCAAAGATCTATCTACAGATGGATACAATTTACACAGGGGCTTCAATCATAAATCACATATATAGTTAGTTCTAGCTATAAATTTCATTTCTATAAGAATAGGCAGAATATAATGAGCCTGATTCCATTCACGATGCAAAAGCTATTAACAAAGTAACAATACAACTAGTCATAAATGTTGCTTTTAATAACAGTCTGGTTATAATCCTTATTGTGGTATGTTGCGTACATAGAGAAGGTTGGTTTAAAACTTTTTTGGTAGACTATTTAAATTATTTTAATTGGTTGTAAAGTAAAATTTTTTATTTCTATTACTATTACGTTGATCTCGCCATATCCTCCTGTTTGATCCATTAACTGTTAGAATGTAATCTTCCACTTATGAACTACAGTTAATTGATTGTGTATACGCTACTCTAGTTCTTCGTCACTATCGTATTTATCATGTATCGATGTTATTTTCCTAATTGGTTGACTGTATGGTCAGGTTTTATGTATATATAAAAGAGTGTTTGGAATATAATTTGTCTTGTCTGATTAGTTCATCATTCGTGTGTCCTTCTTATTTCGGTCTAGGGCTGAGTAGACATCATGGTAGAGATCAGGCACATATTAGACGGTAATATTTTTCATTGACTGCTGTAATTTGATGTAAACAAGGTCATATCAAGTAATTAATAATACCTCCCATCACAATAAATTGTAAGGTTAATTCCTCAATTTACAACAAATTCATAATCGCAAATACTAATTCCGGAACTCGTAGTTAGCTCTAAATCTACTTAATTCTTCCTATAAAACCTATTTCTTACACCAAAACCTGACCCAAACTCATATTTCTATTAACAAAAATGACTGATTTTAACTAAAATTCCTAACTTTTAGTCTAAATACTCATTTTCGCTATAAAGTGTCATCTATTGCAATCATGTTTAGCTAGAATTCATGGTAAATTTGATACCATTAGCGCATTTTTCATTGATTAATTGTGAATTTTTACGCCGTCATCTAAGTACCGCGTTTGTTTGTTTGTTTCTATACCATATTTTAGTCGACTAGAAATACAACTGATAACTTCAACTGTATTACAATATCTCAAATGATTAAAGTTAAATCAAAATAAAGTTGACTACACGAAAGACATTTATTTAATTATATTGATAAATGGATAATATAAAACAGTATAATGCATTGAATTATAACGTTTTAATAAACTATGATGCCAAATACCATTTCAATGGTCATATATTCTAGCAACAGTTAGTTGTTTTATAATTTAATGTATCCAAGCGATAAGCGAAATTTCGTTTATATGAATTATCGAATAGTAATTGATTTATTCATTCTTGTTAACCTCCCATCATATAAACACGAAATAAGTACAGATCTTTCCAAAAATTGACCTCATCTTTTACGTATATAATAATTCAACTGCATACGATTCGATAAGTGAATTACAGAATTTTAGAAAATCACTAAGTATGAATGATAACTGAACCAAGTGAAGATTTGTTCACTTGAGCGCTTAGCTAACATGAAACATCAAGTGAATGTTAAAAGCGCTTTTAAAATCAATTATTTAATTCCATTCAATTTGTCGCATGCTTTCAGTATATAACTTCTACATGGAACGTAAACCATTGTCATTGACCTTTTCGAACTGGACCTATGGGCGTATAAGAAATTTATTCAAACTCTTTACACACCTTCACCATTCTAATAATCAGTACTTGGAAAGTTTACAAATGGATTATTATATTTACATTTATTATTACTAACACATTTTTGTTTCTTAGCATGACTTCAAAACTTGTTCCCCCTCATCTTTACATAACGACGAAAATCACTTTAATGTAAGTAATTGTCTTGGTAAATCAAATTATTGTCATTATTTCAACAATTCATTGAATGAATATTATGCAATCTACAACATAACAATCCTTTCAATTTTTGTTTTTATTTAAAGAAAACTAGAAAAGCAACTGATGCAGAATAATGTGAATACTTCTTATTTACTTAACTTTCATCAGCTGCTTCAAAACCGTACTTTCTAATTGGATTATAACATCTTAAAAGATAATTGTAATGGAGTATTATGCAGGTGCAGAAGCATTGTACAGTCTACAAAAAATTAAATTTATCAAGGTGCAAAATTTGTTCTACTACCTCCTTCTCCTTACTTTCTTTTCTTTCCGTGCTGTAATAAATCAAATTGTTTTTACAAATGTTTAATCGGGAACCTAATTAAATCTCAATCAAAAGGGAAGCTTAGTTTGTGAATCTTTAAATATACGTCAATCTTCAATAGCAAGGCTCGAAATATTTTCTGAAAGTAGGTAATAGGTGTCGGGCGTAGGAGAGAAAAAGAGTTTGTTGGATAGTTAATGGTATTCGAAATGTAACCTTTTGTCACTTTAATATGGTGACGATCATCGCAGACTGAATAACTTTTACATCCAGTGCTTTTGAAGGATCAAGGGACATCAACAGCTACTGATAACATCCTCGTCAACACGGAGGTTAGTTCCTCCAAATACTAAGCATTTAACAATATAGTCAGTAATTTGGATGAGCATACTTTTTCTCTATTCGGATGATAGAGAGATCGTATTCACTTATAAATTAGTCAGCAGATCACTCTAAGGTTGTAAATTGATAAGAAGATAGCAAAACTATAAACCTAAATGAATTTTAATTAGGTTACAGATTAAACGTTTGTAAAAGCGTTTTGATTGATCACAGTGTAGGAGGCAAAGGTGATAAGGAAGAGGGGTAGTCAAAAAAACCTCATACTTTTATAAATTTAGTTTTCATAGACTCCATGATATTCCTATTATACAATATTGGTCAAAATGTTATTAAATGGTGTATGTAAACTGCAATTACTAAATAGAAGTAACAAGGAAGTAGATATGGTTGAACAATGTTTGTAGAAATATGGATTCACACACAAATATATTATGAAGTATCATAGGACTAAAATGAAGAAAACGGATTTTGACACCCTCGTGGATAATCCCCTTTTCACATATTTTCAATTCACAGTTGATCAAATATTCACAATCACTGATTGTAGACTAAAGACTAAGTTAAAAATAAGTGTAATTCCCAGGTAAATTAATCTTAGTCTAGAAAATAAAGTGTTCATTGAGTCAATCTAATCTGATGTAATCCTCATCATCTGTTGTTTCAATTTATATTTCTCAATTCACTAGTATATTTCAAAGTACATAAATTGTGAGAACAGAAATGTGAGTGATTGTCCAACTGTTTAAGTTCATTTCTCAAAATCTGTGACTGAAATGCCAACATATTTTCATTGCGAGTTAGTTGCTGGGTAATGGAAATGAAATAAATACAAATCCAAATATTCTACGCTAATCGATAGAATAAATCCTTATTTAGCGTATGTATATGTACTGTTTATACATTTTACAAATTATTTCGTGTTAATAAGAAACAGTAATCAAGTAGAAACCATGAAATAAATTAATTCATTTTATTCGCTTACTGAATTGTTGTTGTTGTTGTTTACGTGTTTAACTTTATTAGTAATATAAAATTTGTTTGCATTCTTCATATTGGGGCATTTATAAGTGAACGATTTCATCTTTTATTATGTCCATGTCAGATTTTATCGTAATATTTAGTAGTATCTATATTCATCTATGAAAAGTATTAAACCGATGGAGGGAATTCGAGACTCATTAATATGAATTATGTGGAAGCAATCATAATATAATAAGTGTATGTTAAGAAACGTGAAGAGGGAAACAATAAGTACTAACTTTAATTCTATCCACTACATGACCATCACCCGTTATAGAATACAGCTGTTTATTGATGTAGTCAGATTCTTTCTACATCAAAAAGAGAGGTGTTCATTAACATTTTAACTCAGTTGTGCAACCTTCTTGAAAGAATCATCTGATTGCGTAAAAGCATAATAATATGGTAAAACCAGATAATAAATTATTTATCTAATGAACCATCCACTATTGTTGGACTAGAAAATGGTAGACATAAACAAACTGCATACAAATTTCTTTCCACATCTCTATTCAGTTTATTTTGTGCGAAATCAATAGGTTTCATTAAATCGTAACCTCAAGAAGTAACGTTTCTTATCAAATTTGTTCATTTCTATCTTACTATTCTGTATATAGCAAGGATCAGCAAAGCAAGGGCAGCATTCCTACAGTTGAAAAATATATAGAACTCCAAACAACTGTCTACCAACCTCAAAGTAAAACTCACCTATTCGAACGTCAAGATAGTTCTTTTCTATGGAGCTGAAACCTGGAGAACTACTGCAAACATCCTCAGGAGAGTACAGGTATTTATAAACAATTGTCTACGCAGAATACTGAATGTCTGTTGGCCGAAAACCATCAGTGACAGCCTACTTTGGAAAAGAACAAATCAGCTTCCAGCTGAAGAGGAAATCAGGAAACAATGTTGGAAATGGATAGGACATACATTGCGGAAATCATCAGACTGTATCGCGCGACAAGCACTAACTTGGAATCCTGTTGGGAAACGGAAAAGTGGAAGGCCAAAGAACACACTGCGTTGAGAGCTGGAAGCAGACATTAAAAGGATGAAGAGCAACTGGAAAAGCTGGTAAGGATTTCTCAGGGCAGAGTACAATGGAGAATACTGATGAGCGGCCTATGGGGTAACAGGCGTAAGTAAGTAAGTGACTCTGTATATAGTAAGGATTCTGTCGGTACGACATTTCAGTCATCATGACATGGGGGTACCTGTTTGTGCGCAACTGATTGGACGTCCAACCTTCATGCAGAATAAACTACTCAACGTGCAATGTGCCTTTGGTGGGAGTAGCCTCTGGTGCCCCGTGTTGCTTTGATCAACACACTTGTACGTGCGGCGTGATTGTTTGCTTGACCTCAAATATAGTAAGGATTCTGTCGGTACGACATTTCAGTCATCATATTATCCAGAAGCTCTGTTGTGTTTATACCATTGGTCGTACATCACTTCCTAAGCTTAATTACGATTTTCTTCTTGAAAGGAATGAATGAAAAACTGTTTGAAGACACAATTATTTACTTATATGTGTTGCTCCAAAGTGATTTTATTTAACAAATCACTTTCAATTTAATGACTTTTAACAGTAGATATCAAGAAAAATCGAACTGTTAATTTGTTTTGTATATGAAAGTAAAACGAATCGACATACCCTGTTTACTTACTTTAAATCACTTCGATAAATCCTTAAAAATTAGTTATGTTTGCATATCAATAGACATTTAGACGTACATGTATTAGACTCAAAGAAGTTCAACTAGGTCGTCTATACAAGTTTGCTTCTATTTGAAAAAGCAGCGCTAGCAATCACTTTAAGTTGACGATGTGAAACAATAAATTTTTACTTAGCAGAAAGTCAACATCAGATGGTTTGTCTAATCAATACCTGAAATGTGGTCATGAAAAAATTTATTACAGTATCTAGATTACAGGATTTTTATTCTCTTTTTGTAGCGACATATTTATCTCATTAACATTTTCATTGTTCAAAGTATTCATGAAAATTGCCTAGATAGCAGGTCAATAGCGGATATCATGCTTTACTTCGCTTCATCTACGAAATGCTGTCATTGCATCCTTAAAACAACATAGTATTACTGGGACAAGTTACTCCCAGACGACTAGGGAGTATGATCTAGCTTTGTAATAACATTTTTAAGAAGATTCTCACAGGAAATTTCATGTACTGTAGCCCTCGTTGAAAATGAGCAGAATTCGTCCTATAAACACATCTCAACATTTCATGAATTTCTTGATACTTTCTCTTCAACCATCTGCACATCAGTGTACATCATTACTGAATAAAACATTACAAGTTTCAGACTGCACAAATAAAAAACATTTTGTTTCTTCATTAGTTACGTCTGTGATTATTACCTTTGTATTTTGAAATGATGCAAAAATTTTTGGTTCAGGCGGAGTATTGTGAAGATGTTACCTTGTCTGAGTTGGATGGTAACAACTTTTTATTTTTCTCTGGCGATCTGAACAACAAGATAGGTGGATAATTTGGGCAGAATTTAGCAATTTAATTATTTTACAAGCATTAAGTCCCTTTCTTCTGTTGACTTAGTCTTCAACTGGCTATCTCCAAGTATCTGGTGAATTTCATGCGTTTTTCGTTCACTTTGGTTGAGTAAGAAACACACAATGACGTAGTCAAGTATCAGGATCGTATACAAAATTTTACGATTTCTGTAGACAAAGTAATGAGAATTTGGTACTGATTATCCAATCAGTAAAGGCGAAGTAATAATAATGATAATAACTATTAAAGACGATATTAGAAAACAAATTTCTTTCAAATCTGAATTAATACGACGGGTGGTAAAGTTTTCTCATGCCGAAATATTAAGCATAAAGTGGGCAACAGGCTACTAATATGGAAATGTGTGAGTTGTTAGGATAGATAACAAACGTTCATAAAAGTTATAGGTTAGAATTCATAAAAATTTTAAAATATTTGGACGCATTAAGGTAAGGGAGATGCAGAAAAAGCCTACAGGTTTTAGGATAAGGCAAATATCTACTGATTCTGCATAACATAGAAGCATGCCATTAATTTTTCACCATTTATTACTCTCAAAGTGGTATCGAAATCCATTGAATGATCCGTGTCTATGAGGTGTCTTCTTATGGTGCCAGAAAACGGTATAGGGCTTCTTGTTGTCACATTCATCAACAAGTATCCTGGAGATGTTTTACGGTCGGTAATCATTCTGTATATCCTAAAGCTGCATTTCCGATTATCTATATATATTGTAATTAGTATTTTTTCTACCATAACCTAAATGACTGTGGATGTGTGGAAGAATTCGATCACACAATACGTATTAAAATCAATCCATTTCATTATCCTTGTTTTCCTTGATCTTTAAGACTTAGTAAAAAACTGTGTAACGTAATATTCTTAGAGTTTTGTAGAAATGACTGGCTAGATAAAGAGTATTAGAATGCTCTATAGTTTAGTGATGAGGATACAACTCATGATGCTGAAAAAGGTGTGGCTACTAGATAAACGTAAATAACAGCAAAATATATTTGTATCAGCATACTACTTTACTTTAATTTTTCCCAATTAAGTCCTCTACGAGTTCATTTTAGAAAGCATCAACAGAGTAGCAGTAAAGTTCCTTAATGTAATTATAACCATTCCTTAAAGTAGGAAAATTTGATCCAAAGAAATAAAGAATAACTAGTAGAAATATTTCTGGTTGTGTCTTAAACAATGAAGCTTTTCAATATGTTCATCATTATGAACAGCTACTTCTTCATCATTTCAGCATTCTAATGTAAACATAGTGGAATATTGAAGCTACATCCAGCCGATTAGTTGCCATTTGAACCTACTACTTATCTATTCTTCAGTTCTCAGTCACAGTTAATCTATTCTGTTCAACTTATTACAAAGTACTTATATCAGGGCAATTTATCAATAAAAGATTATCAAAATATAGTCCAAAATACAACCAACAGAACGTTACAAATACAATCGTTTTCAATGACAATAATTTAACAAGTGTGGAAAGTTTTATTCCTAATTCACTTATCCAGTTACACACCAACTACTTCAGCAAACATATTGCCCATCTCACTTATGATTCTACTCTCTAGAGGTGTGCAATAACACACATAGCTATTGACTAAGACAATAAATGATTCTATTGTGTAACTTGAAATTTACCATATAGTCATTATACTTGAAATTTTTGTATTTCAACCACTACTACTGAAGGCGTAAATTGAAATGTCGTAGGATGAACATGAAAATAAGAAGGTTAAAAGCAAATCGTAATCTCGAAAAAAAGTTCACGTCATCAAAAACACCAATAATATAACCATTTGCTAACATAGGTTATTGTTATTATTCACCACATATTAATCTTGATTGGATGTCACTTAAAACCAAGGAAGCACTGAATAACTGCTTTCTCCTATTACTGATCTTTCTAAAAGAGTGCACTCATAGCTTTCAAAGTGGTTGAACCCAGGGTCATTACGCCTAACAGTAAACTTTCGGTCATCAACACCACTGAGCTATCCAGCTTTGATTTACATAATTTCCACCAATCAATTTGTGGTAATCCTTGATGATAGGTTAACATTACTGGCGACAATTGCTTATATTACAACAAGTCTACACTGTATTATTCACGATTTCTCACCAAAATTTCAAGAACATCATGAAGTTACTCATTAGTAAGAATATTATTGTAGATGAACTATTATAATTTCGTGGAAATCGGTTATGATATTTGTTTGTGTTCGTCACAAACTGATTACACGTGGTAAGTGCTACTGAGGAGTTCAGTACATAAACGAAACAGCTGTCTATTGCTTCCTGGTTTTCAAGACTATCCAACAAAGAACAAAATCGTAACAGTAACAATATGCAACAAATCAGAAATGCATATTTACAAAATCACGTCCACTTAAAAGGGTTATGACTATCATTTTAAAATGAATAATGAGATTCAACCGATTCGTATTAAGTAAGAATGTTGCGTTACAGTAATCTACAGACTAACATGATTGTAAGTATAGAAAAGTAATACAGTGAAAATAAAACTAGTTAAATATCTACAGCCACAATGATGAGCAGAATGACTTATTGAACATAAAATTGCATTAAATCAAGTGTTATTTAATAGGGAGATAAGATAAAAATACACATCTTTCTGCTAGCGCAGTGCATTCGTAGAGTTTGCTTAAGGTTGCAAATCATATCAGAGATTTAATATTAGTTTAATTACTACAGAAAACTAAGAGGCTATGAAAAGATGTTTCATGCTGGTATCTGACACCATAGTACTTCGCAATTTATATTCTACCAACGAATATACCCAAGACTTTCAGGTCTCATACTATTAAGTTTAAACGTAATGATTTACATTTTCAGCTTGAATTAACTCGCGCAATCGCTACAACACCGTCCTGTGCCAAAGGTGTTTAACTGCCTTATTCACATAGTGGATGAATTTCATTGGTAAATCAGTGTATAATGCATGTGACAAAATTCAACATTCTCACCAAATATTTGTACGTATACTAATCATCTAGTCACTAGCAAAAATTTCAGTGAGCCAACTGTCAGAGTCCAGCAGAGTTTAATTACATTTGGAATTATGAAGTTTCCTTCAATGAAAAATAGTCGCACAGTATCATCAATTAACTGAAGTCATATATGTAACCCAACGTATACTACATCAATAGGTTAAAGTCTAAACGCTTCTCTTTAGGCATGCACGAACCTTACTAAGAAGTCCAAAACTAGCATAGAGTAGCTATCTAGTTTATTCAGGTGTTTGGTAGTTATGTAGGTACACTCAGTTCATCATTTCACGTGGTTGGATATACATGTTTGAAAACACAGAATCTAGGTTTCATGTTATTTGGTACTTATTAGTGAATGAACAGTAATATTTATTTATAAATATTGTGTTAACAAGTAACAAGGGTTCAAAGTCAGTAATGAGTCTCAATTTCAGCAAGATTATTGGTGCGCTTCTTCAGGACAGTGCAAATAAATATGAAGTCTGTATTCTGAGTTTTTTGTCAATAACTATTAGCTACCTAATATTAGATCATACTACACACAATACTAAGTTACTAAGTCCAGTAACCATAGCATAGTTTGATAACTAAAGTTCGATCAGTTCTATTGGTTACACAGACATGACAATGATCACTATTCTGTAATCAGACAATTTAGTTCATACAATGAAATTTAAAGCATGTTCAATCATTTCCTACCCTCATAAAGTGATTTGTTTAACATTCTACTGAAATATCTATTTGAATTATTTCAAAAAAATTTGTTAAAATAACTTTATCAACTTAACATTCAGTAACGTTACAAAAAAAAACTGCATGTTATTGTTTAGCTAAAATCGATAATGAGAATGTTAGAAAACAAGCCTATAGTAACAATTGTATAGATTTCTATTATATTCCTTCATATCAAGAAATCATCTGTTTTTTACAGATGATAAGTATATTAAGCTTAAAAAAATAAAAACAAGATGGTTATCATACTAGATTATAGAAACAAATACTACTGATTAATATATATATATAGCAATTAGGAATAATTAATAGATAATACAATGTATTTGTTGATACAATTAAAACAGATTACCTATGGATAGTTGTCTAATTTCATCATTTAAAGATATTACTGAAATTGTATACAAATGAATAAACATTAGAAACTGGAAAGGTTCTAACATTGATGAGGATTCTGATAAGTGAAAAAAAAGTAAATAAAAGTGCTAACTAAATCATGATTAAATTGTAACGTGATTGATACAATAGAACAAAAACAAAAAGGAGTAAAAAAATAAAAACATTCGATTAGCCACCATCCAGTGATTAATCAATGCAAATATCTCAGTCCTACAGGATAGTTGTGCTACAGTATAAATTTGTGAAAGCGGATTACTCAGGATTCAACAGCTCTGTGTACATCAATTTATTTTCAAAATTGCATGTAATGTAGCCCTGAACCTTGGTCTGAAGTAACTTTTTCTGAATAATTAACATCTTAAAGTTCAAATTCTACTTACGTACTCAGTTACACACTTACTTACTTACGTCCGTTACCCCAAAAAAGAGAAGCATAGGCCACTCATCAGTATTCTCCATTCATCTTTGTCCTAAAAAATTATTTCTAGCTGTTTCCAATTGCTGTTCATCCTTTTGATATCTGCTTCCAATACTCGATGCAGTGTGTTCTCTCGCCTTCCACTTTTCCGTTTTCCATTACGATTCAAAGCTAATGCTTGTCTCGTGATGCAGTCTGATGATTTCCGCAATGTATGTCCTATCTATTTCCAACGTCGTTTCCTGATTTTTTCTTCAGCTGGAAGTTGGTTTGTTCTTTTCCATAGTAGACTGCTGCTGATGGTTTCCGGTCAGTTTCTTCCAGCACTTTTGAAATTGTGGTAACACTCGTGTCAGTCAAACATAAATCCTATATGCATATAATTTTCTTATGTCAATTGACTTCACGCACATACACGATTAATTGGATGCATGTGAATAGAGAAGCCGATGGAAAGAATTAGATTGATAAGTATTTGAAACTAAAATAATCCAACAGGTGACCAAGATTCAAACAGCCGCTAAGTAGAGAGAGGTCAACTACAACTTGAACATATATGCACAAAGAAATATTCAATTTAAAAGATTATATGTTCGCGGGATAATCTGCACCTCTGTAGTATACATTCAAAAATATTTTTACGGTTTATTTTCGTTTAAAATGTATTCTTAATGAGAAGAAATCGTAGTATAGGATAACTATGTTGAGACTAAACACTCAGAATATTTTGAATTATTAAAACAGTTATATTTTATTAGATCGCATGTAATTCAGTGATTCCCCAACAACATTATCTTATCGACAGTAAAAACATGGAAAAAAGATCATTTGATTTCAACTGATCTACTTTCTAATTGTGATTTCCATCTAAACTACATTTTCTAACGAATTCTAATGTTTTGAACACTAGATATGTGTATCTTATACAAACTCTTGGATTAGATAAATATTAGTTGATGAAAATTTTCTTGAAATACAAGTGACATAGTAAAAGTTATGAGACTTTTTTTAATATTCTACAATCAAATCTAGATTCATGTAATTGACTTTGATCTACAATGAATTTATGAGGGCTAACGAGATTACATTGTGTCCCAGACCGAAGTAGGTCGACTTATACTCAAGCTTATGGCTTACTGCATGAAAAATGAACGGATCAACAATAAACTCCTCACTTCAGCTTAGTAGTATGATTTAGTCAACTACTTGCGTTGATTCTTGTTAATACAGTAATCTTCAAGTTACCATTCAGTACACCAGTGCATATATATATATACACACTTACTTACGCCCGTTACCACATACAGAGGAGCATAGGCCGCTCATAAGTATTCTCCATTCAACTCTGTCCTTAGCAATTCTTTCCACCTGTTTCCAGTTATTGTTCAACCTTTTAATGTCTGCTTCCAAATCTCGATGCAGTGTGTTTTTTCGCCTCCCTCTCTCCAGTTTCCCAACAGTATTCCAAATTAATGCTTGTCTCGTGATGCAGTCTGATGATTTCCGCAATGTATGTCCTATCCATTTCCAACGTGAATTACTAATTTCCTCTTCTGCTGGAAGTTGTTTCGTTCTCTTCCATAGTAGGCTGTTGCTGATGGTTTGCAGCCAACGGACATTCAATATCTTGCACAGACATCATCTAGCTGCATTCTACTTGTCCATCGAGTTTCGTGCTTCCCATCAGATGTGGAGATTTTGATGAATTAGTAAATTATTAGAAGGAAGAGAAAAGGCGAGAGTAGACAGCCTTGTCTGACACTTGTCCCCATTGGGAATGCAGCTGTTCTCCATGCACGATTTTGCACTGTTGTCCGTTTTAAGAATTTCGGACAATATTGATGAGTTTTTGTGGCACGCTGTAGTGCCGAAAAAGGTTTCATAGTGATCTCTTGTCAACACCGTCAAACGCCTTCTCATAGTCGATAGAGTTGATGCACAGTGACGATTTCCATTCAGTTGAATGTTCAACTATAATCCGTAGTGATGCGATTTAGTCTGTTTACAATTAATTCTTATGAAAACCATCCTGTTGATCTCGAAATTGAGCATGCACTGAATTGTTTATTCTGTTCAACAACACTCTGTTGAAGACTTTCCCTGGTACTGACATTAGTGTGATTCCTCTGTAGTTCTCACATTTGCTCAAATCTCCTTTCTTTGGTATCTTGACAAGGTATCCTTCTGTTCAGTTTGGTGGCACTTGTTCCTCTTCCTAGATCCTCTTGAATAAAACGTGGATCATCCTTGCCGTTATGTCTATGTCTGACTTGAGTGCTTCCGCTGGCATACTGTCATGTCCTACTGCTTTCCCACTTTTGATCTGTCTGATGGCTTTCTTGATTTCTTCCATATTTGGTGGAGTGATATCTTTTGGAAGATCTGTAGATGCTGCTTCGATATCTGGTGTGTTCAGTGGAGCTGGTCTATTCAAGAGTTACTCAAAGTGTTCTACCCTTCTATTCCTTTGTTCTTGAATCTCGATGATTGGCTTCCGTTATTTGTTCTTGACCGGTTGCTTTGGTTTACTATATTCGCCTGCTAGTTTCTTCGTTGTGTTATATAGCCGTTTCATATTTCCTTCTCTTGCAGCTTTAACCACTGTCTTTACATGGCCTTCGATGTATTACCGTTTGTCGGTTTTAATGCTCTTCTTTACTTGCTTATATGCTTCTGTGTGTTCACTTTGTGCCTTGATTTTCTTTGCTCTAGTTTGGCTGTTGTTGATTTCTGCCTTCTTGTTCCTCGTTTGTTGAATTTCGCTCAGGGTCTCAGTGGAGATCCATTCCTTATAATGGTGCTTCTTACGGCCCAGAACCTCTTGACACGTTGAAGTTAGTGCTTTTTTGATTCCTTTCCATTCCTTTCGATTGTAATTTCTTCTTCTTTCAGTAGATCTTGTAAGCTTCGAAACCTGTTGTTGTGAGCTCTTTTGAATTCCATTGGTTTATTAGTATTTGGAAGAAAGACTGTATCGAACCGTTGTAATGCTGTTACTCCACTTGTCAACTGCTTCTTTAGCTTCAGTTTTATTTCGACAACCACCAGGTGATGATCTGAAGCAACGTCAGCTTTTCTCCTGTTTCTCACATCTTCCATTGGTTTTCTAAAATTTTTTATTGATGCATATATGATCGATTTGATTCTCTGTAGTATGATCCGGTGAGACCCATGTAGTCTTGTGTATGTATTTGTGAGAAATATTGTACAACTTATAACCATTTTGTTCAAAGTACATGGATTTGTAAATCCTACACCATTCTTATTTCTTCCTTTCAGTCCCTGTCGTCCTATGTTTTCCTTATATCTGGTGCTGTCCATTCCGAATTTCACCCCAGAACAAAATGGCTTTTCAGTGTTCCTTGGTTTCCAATGGTACCCTGCCTACATCAATTTATGACTCATTCAACTAAATAAAAATACCGATCTCCACATAAACAACCATCTAAATTTAATATTATTATTTACAGGCTACACACTAAATTTTAGGCATGTTATGGTTGTTGAAACGAAATTGATTCATTAACCAAAAAGAAAAGTATCGTTCAATTATTACAGTTAAACTGATAAGGATAAGGCTTATGGCAAAATGTATAATCACATTTGATAGCGTACCAATCACATAATTATCGTTATCGGTAAATTTCATGTAGTCTCATAACTTTTCTATAATAATTAGTTTTAGAAAGTTGAAGTCCACGCAAAAAGTAACAGAGATACATATTGCATCGGATGCACCAACGGGACTAAGTTGTCATGATGCGAACAATAAAAGTGAACAATGTAACGGGCAAACTTCGTCTACGTTTTATACATGACCATCTACGACTAAAGTGAAGGAAACGATGACGGAAAGCACGGAGCAACATTAAAAATATCCTAAGGGTAATGAAGTGAGTAAGAAGGGTTAGAACAAGTTCGATGATTGCACAAGACGATCTGCAAAATAAGCTTCTAACAAAATCAAGCATGTAAATTATTAGTATTAGACGAAGTTAAGTGAGTACAATTAGTGATAAGAATTTTCATACTTTTAGAATCCCTGTTATTTTACTAGTGAGATAAGAGATAATTGTAGGGAACACCTTAAATGCAGTGTCATAGGAGAGTGGAAATAGCAAATATACTGAACAAATGAAGAAAGTGAATCTATTTTGGGAATTGTTTATGTCAAGCTGTTCAAGATTCGCTAAAGTATATTTATGAAGTAATTCATAGTGATGATGAATTTAGAATTCCAAATTTGAGCTTTAAAAGCCGTTACGTTGGAAAGTATAATAATGATGGAGATGCGAATCGAGTTGAATTAGAGGACGTGAGGTCTGATTTATTTATTTCTCGTAGATTTAATTTAATCAGTAACTTCCATAAACGGTCTCATCCTAACTTAATACACCTCTTTTTGTAGTCTAAGGTACCGTCGCTTCAAAAAATGCAAAGTGACACTGGGAAGATTCCAGTTTAAGTTTATTTTTAATGGAGAAATTACCATGAATGGAAGTATAGTATTTTAGTAATTGTCGGATGCTTACTTCGTTAAGTAGAATGCGAGATTCATTGTCACGTAAATTACTTAGTATGCAAACCAGAAGTTGGTGTGATTTAGATGTATGGTGAGTAATCAGCTCTATAAATGATATCGCAAGAATATTTAAGTCTTACGTCAACCATTAAATGAAACCTTGAAAACTTATTAACCCTTTTCGGAAAGACTAAAATTAAGGCGTTTATTTCCAAAACTTACTGGCTCATGCTTAGAAGTATGAGTTTCAATTTCCATTCCAAGCTCGAGTAGTGCTTCTGTGGGTAAAGTCAAGCAAAGGAAAATAGTACACAAATTCAGAATCATCAGTATACAAAAATGTTTTACCCATACTGAAGAATTTGCAAATATCACACAAATATACTTTATAAAGAGTAAAAAAGTTAAAACACTTCCTCGTATAATAACACTTGTAATCAATTGAACATTCGATAGTCAGGATTTAATTTTAACTGATTAATATCGATGACTCAGAATAGAACTTAACTAATTTAATCACTTAGACCTCTGACCTCATAACATAGAAGTCCATCTATAAGTAACTTGTAATTAATCATGTCAAAAGCCCTAGACATTTTGAAGTACAACACTGAGACAAAGAGCCCCAAGAGTGAATTTAGTAAAGTCGAAGTTGGATCTAATTCAAAGTGATAACTCATACAAGTTACACTTCTAAGTAAACCATGTTGGAAATTCGAAACAAGTTATTTATTGAGAAAATATACAAACTGAGATTTCGTCACCACAACACATTTCTTCCCATTACTTTGAAGACAACTGGGTTTATATTTATAACCTTATAATGGTACAGCTTAGTCCTATCTGGTGATTTGAATCAAGGTAGCATACAAGAAATATCACATCTATTAAAATGTATGCCTGTTTCTAGGGTGTATATTATCACCAGTGGTAAAATAAATATCTATAAACCAAGAAATTAGATGTGTGGATTTTGTGTAATATAAAATACGGTTTGGTATATAAAAACACGTTAAGTCATTCTTACTTTGATTTAAAAATTTTTCGAAGTAGAAATAAATGAAGACTGTGAAATACTGTACGTTGGTAAAACTAAAGTTAACTGCTTAAAGGTGGATGATTTCGTACATGACTTCTTGACAAATTCAGAGAAAAAAATAGAAGCAGATTATGAATATAGTTAGTAATGAAGGGAAGAAGTAATGAAAATTAAAACTTAATGTTATTAATAATATTTGGCTTATATAGGATGAAGTGTATCACATCTTATAATAATCTTTAATAATAAGCAAGTGACTTGTCCAAAAAGAGGAGACATTATACAACCGACGTACCATCTCAAAACACATCAACTTTGATCTAAAACAGATCTTAAACCTATTCCAACCACAAAATCTATTTTTTAATGTGATTGTCGCTGTAATCAAACCCCAAATCAAAGCATTTTAATGTATTCTTAAATCTCAGAACTGAAACCTTATGATAATCTTCAACATCAAAAGTAAGGAGTAACAAGTCATTTATTTCAATAAAAATAGTCTAAACTGATATTTCAAAGCAAGTATTTTCCTGCAGCCACATTTCTGTTGCATTTATCGTCTAAATTAATGTGGCTTTTTGTTTACAATCTACAGGCTTATATTATTTGTGCGCTCTGATCATTAAACAAGTGTATAAAGTATCACCGGTCGCAAACTAAAATTTAGTTCCACGATTGTTGTAGATTGCCATCACTTCAGTTAATCACAACTTGATACTGAGTTCTTTAGACTGATTTGCTAAAAACTGAATAATATAGTGGTAAAAATGGTGAATAGTTTTGTATCAACCATCAAGTGCCTCCCTTCCTTCTTCATACAGATGTTTGATGATTAAGTTTCGAAACAACTGTTTGCAGTTTTTAATGCAACTACTAAGTAAACGTACACTAGAATGTTTGCAGTTCAATTTATTTGATAACTCCAAATCGAACAAAACTAAATCAAATATACGACAAAACACATATGGATTCTGAATTATTTGATATAACCATGAGACAATACAGTATATCTAGCTAATGGAGTTGTTTTACATATGAATCAAAGAGGTGTACATATGGGTATATATATATATATATATATATATATATATATATATATATATATATATGTAAATTACCGGTGTATATGTAAGTAGGTTCATGTCAATTAATAAACACAAAATGAATATAAACGGCACACATTATATCAATAAAGGCATTTAAATCAAAAAAATTTAGACACATTTGTAGTCACTTGTTAATTTGATTGTAATCTAATACAAACTAACATTTGATTAATTAGGATTCATATTTTCTCAGTTGGGCAAGTACCAATTCGATAATCGGGTAGTTACATTCTTTTAGAATAACTTAGAACACAGTCTTTCAACGTCAAGTGATCTAACATGAAGACCGGCAAACACCAGATAGATGTAAAATTCCTTTAGCAAGTTTCTCTTCAGTACGTAATAATGATAAAATCAGAAAGAGAATCAAGTACTATCAGACACTGTGGAGAACAATTATCCGCTGAGTTAATATTTAATAGTTCATAATTCTAACTTCACTCAGTCTGTGAAGTTAGAAATGCTAATAACTCTGTTAAGTCTAGAGTTCTTGAATTCTTTCCTCCAATATTAAAATGGACAAGCTATTCAGTACTTTCTTGTCTCCAATCGTTATCTGTAAAATTCAACAATGTCTTTAGACACTTACCGAAAAATAATGTAGCATACTTCCTATGCTAATGAAACATTAGTTTGCAATTGTTGCAGCCTACATTACCACGACTACTCAAAGATACTCGTGATAATGTATATCTGCTTCGCCCTATGTGAATTTTGACTTCATTATACTATTTATAATAGACAATTTATGTACTGGCACGATCGTATATGACAGTAATAATTACGCAACAATCATGTTATCATCTATGATGATGAATTTCGTTAAGTCTGCCTTGAATTCTATGGTCAGTTGATATAACTGACAGCAGCCGTTTACGAATAATGTATTCTTATCCTTATTAAAAATTTGAGCTACTTCAGAACTACTATGCTAATTTACGAGGTCTATAAAATGGTGATTCTACATATGGATTCAATTAGTGGATGCTAAACTCAATTCATTTTGTATCTTTTAGTTACAACAGTCGCTTACATCAAAGTTCATGTCCTAACTTAGTGCATGTAATTCTTTAGTTTAAAGTGAACCCTATCTCTCAAGAATAGGAAATGTAAAGTAACACTAGACATATTTGTAAGTTTATCTTAAACATGAATATTACTGTGAGTAAAAGCAAATTATTCTGGTAGTGGTTAGACGGTTACTTAGTACAAATGAATATGAAAGCCATTGCTATACAGTTAGTGTAGTATGTAAGTCAGCATTTAGTGTAACTTCGGTACCTTAATTGTAACCCAATCTCAAAACGACACTGTAAGAACATCTCATTCCTAAGTTAGTTATGAGATGAAAACTGCTGAAAATGTTGTTTCTGTCTTACTGTAGTTGATACAACAGAAATCGTTTAGCATTTTCTAAGATTATTCCCAATATTAAGGTAAATACATTGTGGTGTAGGAAAGTAAAACCACTATTGTTTTAAGCCTAACCAATTTCTATAGCCTAGAACTCACGACCTCCCTGTTTCGCTGTAAACTCAGCAACTATTGATAACACTGAACCAATATCCCATCGTCAGACGTCAACTTTAATCAATCTGTTATTTCTCTCATGGATCATCCAATGCAATTGGATAAAATCGTCTCACTCTTGGCTTGTCTGAACTCCACCGCTGCTGAGTAATCTTATATTTGGATTTAACAGCTTTTTAGTGCTTTTTGCTTAAAACAATACCTAACTGAGATCACTGTATGACGATTACAAACATCAGATTATTTTGTACCAACTTCATTTCTGAGCTGATACCATCGATTATGGAAAACAAATGGATACACAGATGAAAAGTGATATGCTGTGTTTAACACAAAAACAACTAAACTAATTAAAAAATTTTCTACGAATTCGTTGAAAAAAAAACAAGATAGAATTTTATTACATAAGATAAAATGAATGTAAATGACATGTAGAAGACGAATTTGGAAGATAATTATTCAGATGGTAGGATGAATGAAGATAAATGAAAAACATAATTACGTACTGTGACCAACTTGTAAAATAAGAAGATGGATAAGAGCCGTTATAATATAAATTAGTGAACTTCAGCACACAATATTCAAGCTTGAACTGAAGAATAGCTAACGCCTTCGTAGTATATAATGGTTTAATCTGTACATCATTGAACTTACTTCGTTTGACTATATGAATGATTTAAAAGTATGATTTTGGTAGGGAGTGGGGGTAAAAGTTTTGAAATGTTCTGGGATGAACCTACCGAAAGACCTACATAATCTTTTCGACAATCAGACAGGATAATGTCCGATGATATATTTTGAATGAACTGTCTTTGTTTGGTCAATGTGACAGCTTATCTAAATGACAGTGTTGAAAATAATATCTTCATTGAAGAATTCCTGCTGTGCAGTATTTTACTGAATAATGTAAAGTAGTATTGATAACTTACTCGCATTAATTGATCACTCCTGAAGTAAGAGAACGATTGCTGTCTACCTTTACCTAAAGAAAAGAAAATTATTTCTGTCTCATTTTATAGAGAACTGTTTCAAATAATAATTTTCTGAAAGTATGAAGGTCACCTAAGTCATCAATACACCGATTGATGTTATCCAGTAATTCGAAATACTATGTATGCATTTAGACATACTCAGGTTTAACTGAAAATTAGGATTGTGTAACCTTCGATAAATTAATCCATAAACCAGTCAGTTAGTCTGTCAAATAGCAAAGGACATGGCGAAATTCTGAAACGGTTCATCTTACCACAATAGTACAATTAGATAAAATTCTAAAAAAGATTATCACATTAGTAAAAGTAGCAGTACTATCAATGGCAGGGAAGACATTTCTAAGGAAAACAATTAAATCAAAGGGTTAAAGGTAAAATATAGTTTTGAAATTCAACATGTATCGTGCAATATCTGTAACTACTATCATCAATTATCTCCCAAACTCAAACAATGTAGTCTGTAACTATCAAGATGAATGAAATTAACAGTCAATAATTCCATGGATTGACACCAAATTTTGGTTTAGATTCCTCCAAATTGTACAAAGTAAGATAGACCGTGGTTAGAAATGTGTAACACATATTCTGGCTACTTCAGTCAATAAAGAACCAGAATGTAATCACTTAGTTTACCATCATAACCCAGTACCTTACGAATAACTTTGTCACTTCGCAGTCTCATACGGCGAGTTATCTATTTACTATTTACTACCAATTTTATTTGTATTTAGAGTGATTTTTTTATTAATGAACGAATTAACTTCTCCTCTTCCTAAAATATGGTTGGCAGTATCATTTAAATAAAGATAAAACGTGACTTCATGAAGTATATGGAATCAGTATTTATGTTGTGACGCGATACTGTGTGCATTTTAAAAACATGACCACTCAACGAATACGTTGTATTCATATTTATAGAATGTAGTTAAATGATTTTGAAAAGTCAAGCTGTAGAAAAAGACAAAAAATGAATACAGTTGTACAATTATGATCGATTTTTAATGAGTGTACTAGTGTACTGTAATATTGAGATTCAACATATCCAATTCGTTATTCACTGAGCTACTGAATTAAGATAGTCATTATAGTGTTTAACATATGTACATTTATTTGTCATCTTCTGTATCCAAAAATTTAAAATTACTCACGTCTCATCCAATTTTGGAACATATCAACAGGAAGCAACTAAATCTCATATTATATCGGCATTACCCATTAAGTAAATCAGTAACTTTATCAAAGTAGTAGCCTATTGAATAACGTGTGAAGCTAAAGGAATCAATGCAAGACCATGTGTGAACAAAACAATGATATCTACCAAATCCATCTAACTGACTAGTCCCAAATAAAAAGAAATGTACTACCCACATACCAAATAAACAAATTATTTGCTACTGAACGCCATATGGAGTTGAAACATTCTGGATTTATGTATGTCAATTTAAATTGACCAGTTTCAATTTTGAATAAAAACAAAATAATTGAGAATGAAACACTTCCTCAAAGACACTATCGTTACCAATGAATTCATTTTAGTTACGATCTATAGAAACAGTGATATCAAGAACGTTCACCTTACAAAAAATACATGAAGACGGCCTGTAACTTAAAGCAATCATAAATATAAGCAACTCTGCTTATTGCGCTACAACTAAATAACCAGTACAAAACTTAAAGCTATTACACAAAGTAATCGTCAAACTTTTGAATTTATTGACAATATAATAAATCCGGTTGTTAAAAAAAACGGTACACGATTCCTCTAAATGTATTATTCTTATTCGTCAAAGTTTCATTACTAGAAGTAATTGATTTTATATATGATGTGTTTATTAAAAGAAATATTTCACTGGACTACCTATCCCTACACTAAATGAACTGATCTTTAGTCACACAATGAATGTTCATTTCCAGTTTAACAATGATATTTACAAACAAATAGATGGTTTCTATATAGGATAACCATTGGCTTCACTTCTTGAAGAACAGTTTCACGAAAAATTCGAGAGTAGTCCACTTAAAGAAGAAATCCGTCAAATAACATTCTCTCTCCATTGTATAGATGACATATTAATAATAAAAATGAAGACCAAAAACAGCAAATTTAACAACATTCACCCACATTGAAGAATGTCATGGTTTAATCTGATTCTTAGATATCCTTCTAATGAGAAGACCAAACAAAACATTAAGAAGTGTATGTAGAAAATCAATTCCATCTATCTAATATACCCATTTTCATAGTTCTGTATCCCTTATATACAAAAGAAACTTAGCTTAAAATCTAACTTATCTTGTAAGTTATATCTGTTCATATGAAGCAATCGAATTTGAGCTTATGAACATCCATAACAACCTAAGCACGAACTAGTATCAAATGCATAAATGACAAACCAGTGTGATGTTAACATAGAGAATAAATAAATTGCTACGAAAGTTTTCTGCATCTAAGTTGCACTGTTATTCTTACAGACCTACCCCCCCCCTCCACCTTTGGTTTCAACTGGAAATAAAGACAAACTTTCTGTATATGTCAAACCAATGTGTATTTACAAATTCAACTGCTCATGCACAACTGGCTACTTATGACTCACGAACAGACAACTCCGTCAACGAATTTCTGGAAATCATTCCCCCCTTGGTTAAGAAAGAGATAATTGAAGACGATTAAACGTTTCAGTTTTAGCCATCTAACAGACACTAAACATAAAGTAAACGTCAAAGATACATTTCAAGTGATCTATCATGTTTGAGTAAATTTACTACCCATACGACTATTATGCAGAGCAGAAGTCATCAATAAACCATATTTAGGAATCCAGAAGAATTTCCCACAAGCAACTTCATTACCTTGGTTACCTTTAGAGCCGGCGATGAAGTGAATTATGAAATATCGTATTAACCCATCCCTTCTTTATTTCGTTATTAGCAAAAGCTTCATATTTCTTTCTTCCCTTTTTTACTCATACACGATTGTCACTTGACCTAATAGTAACATTCTGAATTCTAAAATGAGTTATATATATTTGTAAAATTCCAATGAGTAGAAATTAAAATTTCTGACGTTTCGCGGCTTAGTGTAAGTCGCTTCTTCAGAGAAATGAATAACCGAATTGAATTAGCACAAGATTAAATAATCTTGTTATTCATTTCTCTGAAGAAGCGACTTACACTACGCCGCGAAACGTCAGAAATTTTAATTTCTACTCATTGGAATTTTACAAATATATATAACTCATTTTATAAACAACCTATCCAATGCTCAATTTATTTGAAATTATCAAAATTAACCTTGGTAATGATATATACATTCTGAATTCTATTATTAAATATTATGTAATCTATAATCATTATAATCACTTGCACCGATTCTCTAGTTCATGAATTAATAATCCTGAAGACTAATCATTATATTGAAATCCTCTGTAATTATTTTGCTAAGCACTCCCAATCAATTTCATGAACACATCTGATTGATAATATTATGATGTAACGCATCAAAACTCGTTTTGTATCAATTTCCTAATTGAATTGAAATAGTTATCTTTGTGGATATTGATAATTTAGTTGATTGAATTTGTCACAGATTGACGTTTGTAGGGTACCACTGAAAACCAGGGAGCACTGGACAGCTATTTAGTTCTATTGTGGAACTCCTCAACAGTGCGTAACAAAGATTCAGCATCAAGGGCTTCAGGTTTACGGCTAGTGCATAACCCTCTGCATCAGCATCAATTTGTGACGCATTCAACCAACTAGTGGCTAACTTCAGGATGTTCCTAAAGCTTTAGTGAGAAGTCGTGACTGATGAAGTTCGGACTTGTCGGGTGTGAGACAGTTATACCAATGACAATCGATGGATGTGGCGCTATATACATATATATATATATATATATATATATATATCACAAATTGATGGAAGTTGGAATCCCACCATTGGATCTTGACCCAGTGATGCAGAGGGTTAGGTGTTCACTGTCATCCTAAAGCCTTTGGTGCTGAATCTTAAGTGAGCGCTTCTGAGGTGTTCCACACTAGACGTTTTTGAATTTTCTAATGAAATAAAGTGATTAATGACTACCGGATGTTCCGGAATTGAGCTGTCAATTGTCTCTCAATCTTCTTTCAAAAGATATGCCAATAATGTTAAGAAAAATACTCACAATGTGCTCGTTTCTTGAGTCTGATCCACCCTACTCAGTAGAAGCAAGTAAACCTATAGGTACACTTAAATTTGAGGTTAATCTTATATCTATTCTTTTACAGTCATGGATCATATACTAGGTAGACAAGATAATCGTTCATCTGACAGCAAAAGCGTTTATGACCAGAACTTTGAAAGTCTAATTTTCAAAATATCCATAGCTGTATTATATATGACCTAAGGCTTCACAATGACAGTTTTTATTTGAAATGTAGTAACCTATTAAATTGTAGTGTTAGTTTCTTGCTTATATTGATATTGCTTATAGTGATTACTTATAGGGCGGAGAGATTATCTAGCGAGTGTTTGCAGAAAATGAGACGAATCCATCGTCTTTTGTACTCTAACAGCATATTCATCAGACGCAGTCAACTACAAAGTGAATTAAGTTCCTTTTCCTGCTCAGTAGGATGTAGCTATGGAAATACACATGCAGACCTTTCTTGGTTGGTTTTCTATATCTGGATCTTTAAAACTAACTCTACTTTAAAATATATTCATAAACACACATAACTTATTACTGCTTCACCTTCTTAACATCTGTGACGCGGATAATTAATTTCATATTATTATTATTATTATTATTATTAACATTAACATTAACATTATTTAACCTTTCATACTAAAAACTACGAAGAAAAACACTGTTATTTAGTTAACTTTTATAATTAAATATGACGCCGATGACTTGCTACGTTAACACTGTAACATCATTCAATCAATCAATCAAATCCTGTCACACCACGTGCAGTACAGGCCGCTGACCAGCTTTTCTTAAACTAACTCTATCCTGGGCTTTCCTTTCCAATTCTTCTCACCTTCTGTTTATGTTCTTTACATCTGCCTTCAATTCCCGATGCTATGTGTTCATTGGTCTTCCTCTTTTTCTTTGGCCTTAAAATGATTTCCTCAATGTGTGCCTGATTTACCTCCAGCGTATTTTCCTAATTTAATCTTCAGTTGGGTTCTGGTTAATTTATTATCTGCCATAGAAGTTTGTTGTTTATGACATCTGGTCAACGAATCCGAAATACCTTGTGCAGATAGCTATTTAAAAATGCTTCTTTCTTTTGAAAGATGCCTTCCGTAGTTTCCCATGCAAGTTTTGGCGACAAACAATGGAACTGCCTTCACGTTTATATTGAAAATTGTGACTATGATGTTGGCTAACAGGTGGTTTTAGCTGCAGGTGTTTTTTATTTTTGTAGAAATGCTAAGTCTTATTAATCAGTTTATTAACATCTGCATCAGATTCTCTTTGTTTGTCGATAACGCTCCCGAGGTATATGAAAGTTTCCACATCTTTCAAAGATTCTCTGTCAAGTGTAATTGGGTTGGTGCTCGTTCTTTTGTATCTAAATTTCTTGCTTTTTCAATTGTGTACGTTGAAGCTTACTGTTACAGAGATTGCTGCTACCCAATCACTGTCACATATATTTATTAATTTATTCACTATATAAACACATTCCAATTATTTATACCTTCTTGTTCAGATTTATCTAGTCGGATTGCATAGTTTAATATGCTACCGGTAACATCCACCTTTTGACCAATAATTATCGTCATATCAATTTACTCAAATTTACATAATTTAACAAGTCAGTCAACAGATTGTCTATTAGTTTCCGTGACCATTGTCCATGATTATGTAAGTGCACAAATGTTTACAACATGTAACTACACACAAAAGCTCACCTTCCTTCATTCAAACATTAGTTCACTTATAACGACCCATGTAATTTGTTTATACTCTACATATGGTTAGGCATTTGTAGTGACATTTAACCTGTTATTTACATTTACATTAAGTGACTTTAGTCTTTGGTTATTTTCCTGAAAATGCTTGTAGTAGCTTAACAAGTGAAACGTTAAAAACTTTCTCTAATTTCATCAACTGTGATTATAAACAAATACAATTTATTCAAATGTAATAACTATTGCAATTAAATATATACAAACTAAACGAAAATTCCAATTTAACACAAAAGGTCATAAACTTATTGAGTTAAACATTTGATTTGATTGCGCAATTGACGGTTACATAAAAGTAAATAGTGAGTTGAGACTATGGTATTAAAAGAATTTGAAAATGATGTAATCAGAATAAATGGTATTGTTTAAAAAGATGTAATTAGGAGATGATAGTATTGCCATTGGAGAAAGAGAGAGAGAGATTAGTCACTGATTCTTTTGAATGTTGACATATGCGTTTATGTGCTTAATGGCTATGGATTTAGCAAATTTAAAAAAAAAACTAACCTTAGATTTTTCAATAATTAGATTTAAAGATCAGTTGTGTGTCCTGTATCAAGGAGGTGTATTTAGATGATATTGTCAAATGATTTCAAATCATTTAATCAACGGTTATTGGGAGTATCTTCCTAGAATCGAATGTACATCTTACTTTCTGTTCTAGCGATGTATGTTTTTGGTAAATATATATAAATTTATAGATAAAATTGGCAGTGACATGAAAAGGTACCTATTAATTATTGACTGTGATAATGAACATACTATCTAAAAATTCGTGCTTGTATTCAAACAGAGCAAATATAAGCATAAAGAATATTCTTTACAATAGGTTCTCATCAGGTTCCACATAGTGATAATTCCAAATTAGTGAGTAATTCAAAATGAATAGCTAAGTTTAAGGCAGACATCTGGTTTAAATTATGTTGGTTGATTGTCATAAAAATTTCGTCACCACTTAATTAGAGTTTCAAGAAAATAGGTTCATAACTAACTGTAGGTTCTTTCGACTTTACCTCTTCAACATTTTCACACTTCTTAATGAACTTGTCAGGATACCTATTAGCTTTTAAGTATTGTTTTGACTCCCAGCACTAGAATTTTTACTTTTCTTTGGACTAGTATTTTGACCAGTGATATTTTTCATTTGACTGAACTAAAGATACTAAAATTTAGGTAGCTAAGCACTGATGAAACGACTATAATTTCTCCGCTAGCCGGAGGACAACTACGTGACACGATGAATCAATCATTGACAAAATAGATTTCAAACGGATATAAAATTTATGAATATTTAATAAACCGAATGTATAAGGCAAAGAGGTTCCTTAAGATTTTAAATCATTACAGGTAGAACCATTAGTCATCTTTATCTTTAGAAATTCTCTGAGTATATTTGTGATACGTCTTTTGACTTAATGGGTTGAGTCTTCATTACATCTACTAACCTTGCATTTTGCATGGTAGTTCAGAATTAATCTCAGCTTAATAATTTAATTAGCGGTGTCATTCAGTACTACGTCTAAGGTCTTACTGTTACATTATTGCCTTTTCATTTTACCTGAGGTTTTTCAGTGTTAGCAAATGTTCTTTACTGGCGAGTTTTATTATTGAGAGAAGATATTAATCAACTTAGATTATAACCAAATCTCCCTTTCTTCATTCAGTAGTCGAAATCCTTCTAACTGATGAAATAAAATTTTAAATGAAGCCTAATTGTCAATTTTGTTGTCACTTCCTTATAAGATATGAAATTTAAATCCTGTTTCTAGTTGGTTTGATTTTACACTAGGTAGATTATGAATTAGCTCCCCTAAGTCACATGGAAAACCTTTAAATAATAGTTCCTTGAACAAATTTCTCGATAACGTCTGGTTAAAACATCCTTACCTACTTTAATTTGATGAGTTCAGATAATGTTTGTGAATTTTACACGACATATGATATTCAAATAATTTAAAATGTGATTAAAACATTTAACTTTTGTTTTCAATTTTTAAAGCAGTTGATTGAAATTTCATTATTGCTAGATGATTTATGAAGAAATAAAGGAATTTCGTATCAGTCAAATAATTTTACAAAATGACGATGGAAGTAGTATAATATTCTTACAAAAAAATGAGTCTCTTTACCTCTCTGGATATACTGCATATTACTGTCATCAAGCGATTCAGGCAAGTTTCATACATCTAATTTCTTGTACAAAATCGAAGAGAACAGACATAAATATCAAGCGTCTAAAAACAGATGTCTATGTTAAAAAAAATACAATGACTGGTTTCTCTATGTTCAATGGCAATATTATCATTACACACTTACATAATTTGGCAGTTGCTGTTTACATGGTTCCAATTATACCAATTACATCATCTTCGAATTCTTTCAACTTCACAGTTTCAGTCTTGAAGTTGATTAATCTCAATTCACCATTCATTTGTATTCAACCATCTATTGGGCAACCAAATAGTATGTTTATTTTGATCTTTTCGTGTTTATATGAAATTTCCGTTTACTCGGTATATTTAATAACAACAATTATTAGTCATAATTGGGTGTTTTGGAGATTGTTGAATGTCAATTTGATGTCTCGAATTAGTCTGAACTAGACAATCATTGATTACCAGAAAAAACAGCTGCCTTGTCCTAGGACGGGACTCTTTAGCAGTGCACACATACGACCTCATCGGAGACCAAACCCGGGACCCTCTGGTTTCGCCGCGAACCACTAGACCACTAAGTCGGCCCCAAACGGCCGATATTTTCAATTCAATCCATTCATTATAGTTTTGTGCGACCTCGTCCACTATCATCGGTGTGTAACTTCTTCGCACCCAACATGAGTGAACTCCACTGATCACGGCTTGAGTGCGCACTGCTAAATAGGTACATACTAAGATGAAAAAGGTCCCTAGTTCTTCCAGGTCATCAATCATTGTCTGATTTGGACTAATTTGTGATATCAAATTATTAATGAGTTGTATAAACGTTACTAACATTTTCTATTCACCATGATGATGTCATAAATGTATTCCCTTTCAAATAATTTCAGTTTATGAATACGTTGAATTTCACTTTTATAATTTCGATTTTAAAATATTGCAGATGGTAAGTTATAACTGACGGAAACCAGCCTAATTAACATGAATCGTCATGTTATTCTGTTTTAATGTTAGATATTTTACTGTTCAAGTTTATCGATAGAACCTAATATCTGAAACATTTTCTAAGCCAAATTATGTTATTTTCTTATCATATTTTCTAAGTTGTCAATTAATAATTATCATGGTTACTAAGAAGTGTATTCTGTTAGCTTTTACAATAACTGAACATAAAACACCTAATACTCATTGAAACTGTGTATTCCAATAAGTATTTCGTATAACAATTTGTTTCTATTTTTTACAATATTAAGTAAGTATACGGTGCATTTTTTGAATTTAATGCCAATTATAATTCGTCGCAGATTGATGTTGATTGCGTATCACTGAAAATCATAGAGAACTGGACAGCTGTTTTGCCTTAGTTTGGGACGTCTTAGCAGTATAAACCCATGATTTCATCAGAAAATCAGACCCAGAGCCTTAAGGTCTCATGCTGAACACAATTATCAGTACTTCCATTTATTTGTGGTACAATGCGGTAGATATCCATTGTTATTAGTGTCGAATTGCCTCTTTCCAGATAAATCTGAATTCTGTCAGTCATAACTTCCTACTGAAACTCCAGATATCTCGTGAAGTTATTTACTAGTAAGCTGATTGGTTTAAATGAATTGAAGTGATTTTGCGAAAATCGTTATTACGTCTAGTTGTTTGCATTAATCACTAATAGATGTTATTGTCGGAATGGAGATTCAGCACATCTGAGGCGTCCTGTTCCAGAACGAATCAGCTGTCAACTTCCTCCAAGTTTTAATGTTACCCAGTTGAGATCAATATTTGAAAAATTCAAATAACTAAACGTAATACCTATCTCGGCAAAGTCACTTTAACTGAATAAGATTTAGTTAATAACTTGTTACATACAAATTAGTTTCATTCGTTAAATGAACTAAATTTCTTAAGAGTACACTGAATTGTATCGTTACAAGGTTTGTTTGTTTGTTTTTAGCAACATCTAGTTTCGAATGTACAGTTTTGACTATTGTTTTTTTTATATTATAAATACCTAACCTTTTTTCTCGAGTGTGCACTCTAATTACACTAATGATAATAACAATAATCGTTTATTATCATGAATATATTTTAATAAAATATGTCTAATATATTTCGAACGGTGGTTGGTTGCTATACTGATTCATCCGCGCATATTTTTGGTGGCATTGTGTTCTCTGTGCTGGATGATTTACTTACGAGTTAACCATTGTCATTCTGAATAACACGGGTGCCTACTACATGTAGAGGCAAACAGTGTCATTACTTGTAGAGTACTACATATTTCAAATCACTCTGCGGAATTAATTTGCGACAGTTTGTACTTATGTGTGATGTTGTTTTCATTTGTTTCTACACTTCTTCTGATTAATTTTTATGTGATTGGACTCTTCTGTATACCTTGACTGATTAAATCCATATCGGTGTTCTAACTGTTTAAGTTCATCCTAATTAGTGTTCCAAATGGTCACTAATCTATCTGATTAATATGACCACAGAATCCCTTTGATATTTTTAAAATTTCTAGGATTTCAACGTTTTTTCAAGTAAATTCATGTCCTCAGATGTCCACATAGTGATAACACATCTTATTACTTCACTGCTGAATGATGCTTACAAAGGTCAATTTTTAATGTTTTTCTCAGCTGATGCTAATTATCATGCATATAGTGTTTCATTTGCCTTCTTTTGCTGATGTATTATTCAGTCTGCATAAAATGGAATAATGTGACTGTATTTATTTCACTCTAAATTGTCTATAAATCTTTATTATGATTTTCAGCTTATTTTTAGAGTTGATAGAAGGATTCGTTTTCTCATTTAATGACTTAATTTTTTGATTCATAAAACACTTTGTCATAAAGTTGTTGGGCTTATAATTCTTAGGGATGACAAACAGGTCTCTTTAATTTTCCTGACAGCGTTGGGGTTTTTCTCTTCTGAATAATCCATGTGTACTACTGTTATATCCTGTTAGATTATTGTTGTTGTATTTTAATATTTGTCTTCTTGTATACATTAACTTCCAATGGTTCTGTTTTTATTTTGTCTTATTCTCATTACCTATCCATTTTCATAGCCAAATATAGTTGATAGAGGAATATTATACTATTTATCCTTGGTTTAATCAACAAACAGATAAATAAAAAGAGTTGGAAAATAAATAAATCACTGGGGTAAAACTTATCGAATAACTTAATTCTTAAATTATAAAACCACTTCAGTCAACTAAAACAAACCAAGAACAGGAAGTAGTCAACAGTTATATTATGAAAGGTTAAGAAAAATGTTGAACTCAAAGTTTGGCTAGATAGTTTATGGAATGAGTAATTTGTTTTTTATTATGTTGTTGTTTCTTCCATTATATATTTGACCCATAAATTTTAAACTTGGTTACCTTTCATTTATTTCAAATGATGCATGAGATAGAAAACATATAGACTGCTATATTAATTCCTGTTTAAAGTTTACAGTAATTAACAACGTGAACAATTTGAAAGCATCCCGCAAAATCTCGTGAGGGCGTGTATTAACTGTCAACATTATTGATGAGTTGAAGAAAACCTAAAATAAGAAACTGTACTGTAACTTATGTAACGTTAGAAAAACAGTTGACCGAGAAGTACTAATGCTCGCCCATATTAATGATAATCATCATATGTTTGTCATTACTAAATGTTGATATTACTCATATATATATATATATATATATATATATATATATATATATATTCTATTGAGAAATACTCATGTCGCATTAGACAGTCCTTTTAACACATCGATTAGAGCCTTTAATGTGATAAAAATAGTTCGTATTTACACCATGAATACCATAAAAATTCCACAACATTTTAAATAATAGCGATAAACATAATAAAATAATACTGTGGTGACTTTGTGAAGACCGTCGACCTATATCACAACTTGATAGAAGTTGGAGATTTATCGTCGGATGCCAGCTTAATAGTGTGAGTGGTTTGGCATCCCCCGAAAAACGTGTAGGGCCTGAGTTGAGTTTCCTGGTAGTCAAGGGTGCACACTGATGAGGAGTCCCATGCATGTAGATAACAACTATCTGATACTCTCACGTTTTAAGTGGTACCCAACCAACATCCATTTGTGACTAATACAGATAACTAAAATTAGTTTAGCAATATTATTTCCAAAATATCCCTATAGTCAAAAGATAAACGTTTTTTGTGAACTTAATGTTCCAAAATGAGAATGCATTTAACTTTTTAAGTAACAAACTTTGTAAATCTTTCAAATAAACGTTTTATTTTGCTAATCTTATTTATAGTTAGAATATACGAATAATGTAGAAAAGTAAATTGAAAGAACCGTCGACATAGAAACTTTAAAAAAAATAGTGAATTTTAATAGATTAAACAATGGACTAATCAACGAATACTCAGATAAGTAAATAAATTATTTAAGTCACAAGGAGAAAAACAGAAGCGTATCAAGATCTTGAACTGAGAGAACCATGGCAAAACAAGATTGACAGCTGTATCATTCTGAACATATATAGTTAATTTATTTCATTCAATAACGACACAGTCGGCAAAATGTAATAAATTGGAGGCATTGTTTATGTCTTATCTACTGTCGAATAAATTTTGACCAATTACACTACTGAAAATAAATCGTTTCTTAAGTATGAAACTTTGAAATTCAAGTTTCACAGTGCCGATGTAACCGTAGTTGGAAAACTATTACATAAATAAGCCAATTAAATTATCAGGTTAACTGAAGTAAAAAATGTAAAAGGTTTAATGATAATCATGTGAAATTTAAGGATCCAAGGTTTGATCCTTAATGTTATCCTGGATGCATATTGTTGATAAGTTTCATAGTAGAATGGAAAAAATATCAAAAATTTCCTGGTTTTTAATGATTGTTTAATTACTTTTATTTCATTAGGTAAAAATTTATACTTAACTGTATTTGCACTTTGATCTAATAAATTTGGCTTATGATCTACTTTAGAAATAATGAAGGTATTGTAGAGTAAAAACAAGTGTAGACTCAAATATTTTGCATAATAACCAATTAAAATATTCTTCTGTTAAGAGAAAATGTTAAATTTTGGCAGAAATGTAAATATATTTCCCCTTTTTTTGTAGCGTAAGAATGAGTCAAGTATGTTCAACTGGAAAATTTAAGACTAAACTAAAATTCGCATTACACTATCAAAGTCAGGGCAACTGTTGATTTCAAAACAACATACTTAATTGCGATAAATAAACTGTTGGAAAATAGTCAGTGCAAACGTTTAAGCTTGAATTAGGTGTAAGTTGTTATGAGATCTTAAATCAGGTTGGCATGGCTTTTCAGTGCTTCTCGACTTTCAGTTGTTGCTCAATCGGATCCAATTCGTAGTACAGTTGTTCTTAATGTATGCCATAATTGTTTATGTTAGGTGGTTCGATTTGGCAGACAAGAAATCATGAACCTAATTTTTTCTGCTACTTGGTATTCATCAGTTAGACAGTAAAAAAATCATTATTAGGTGATTCGGATTGCCGCTGAGCATTGATCGAGATATTCAATTTTGAGAAAATTAATGCCTTCTAACGAATCCGACCACCAGTAACCTTGTTTAATAATCCTAGACCGTTAACAGTAGACTATTCAGATCGTGAATGACCTTCTGTAGGACTAAGAAGTATTTATTTCTTGACCATTGATTTATGACCAATGTCTTGTTTCCCTAGTACTTTATTGCAAATTAGATCCTTGCTATACATTTCCACATTAGCCACCTGTATTGGTGGGCTAACATAAAGTACGCTAAGATGTTGACTCTCGGTCTTGGAAATTTTCGAAAAACCATACCTGACCTGAACTTCGTGCTACTTTACACTCTAAGAAGCGTACTGAAATTTCAGCGAGACTGATATTCCTAGTAGGATTCGATCCTCAGCCGGCTGGATTCGTAGCCTTCTCTTACTAACAATATTAAACTTGATGTCGATTCTCGTAAATTAATTCTCACACTAAACTTGATTAAAAAAATTTTAACACCACTAAGTAATGTAAAACATGACAGAGATCATTATTGACTACTCTCGAGTCCCTTATTCAAACATAGAGGTCAAATACATCATTAAAATAAACTCAGGACTGTACAATATTATAGCAAGAACTTTACTTAAATACTGATTGAGTAATAGCGTTTATTTATTGCAAACAAATCTTTTGAATGTATCAAAACTACAGGAAATACAATGGAAATTGAATAACATGGAAAAATTAATAAAATGCAGTATGACCTGAAATCTCGGAATTCAAAGAGAGAGGGGCTTCACACAATATTCGTCATACACTGAGTCTTCTTAGCATTGCATACGCGAAATCTTGTCATAGATCAAACATAAGTTTTTTAGGTAATCTAACAATAACTTGACATTAAAACCATCAAGTTGGAATTAAGTGATTAATGTTTCGTTTATCAATCAGTTAAACAAGTGTTTAAATCAATCGGCTATAATTGTTTTACTTCCAATCTAGTTAAAACTTTTGATTATTTGTTATGAGTTGACGAACGCTACAAGCAGCAAGTAAAAATGAATTATATAGGCAGGTAGTTTGTTCAATCGTACAAACTCATGCAGTATGTAGACTGTCAAATGTGAATGAATCCATATGACACTGGTAGCTTTCAGAAGTAAATCCCTCACTTTACCGTACAATCAACTTGCTGTTTAACTAATACAACAAATAAACAATGAGCAAGAATTCAAAAAACGTAGTAAACTTTTGAATAACTTGAAGTGATTGGTCTATAGATTACGTTTTTCATTTGCACTTGAGAAACGAAAAAATACCGTAATGTTTATCTGATTAATAATTCATTTATTTTCTTGGAATGTCAATTCCAGTTAGTCAACAATCAGTTACGACGTTTTGTGTTGAATGTATTGAATTTGTTGATACTTTCTAAATATCAATTACGCTTTTATCACAGATTAACATAAAACACAGTAGCCCGTCACACGTATTTCACGATTAGTTTGTTATGTTTATACCTGGTTAACTGAGAAGATTAAATTCTAATAAAAAATCAAAACTTTTAATCCAGTAGATCACCTAATTTGAAGAGTGAGGATTACCATTAAATAATAATCACTTTACGATCGATTACGTAATAAAGGGTTCTCTTACATGTTTTGCATATGTTTGCTTTAGTTTTATGAAAGGAATAAATACGCCTTGATGAAATTATACTTTATATATTTTAAATAGCTAGAAAAAATCATACTACACCAGTAATCTAAATTTTATAGCCATCAATAAGCTTTTATCCAACATACTACACATTTAGCTTAATGAAATTGTCTAACATGAAAAGCAATACATTACTGATAAATATGAGAATAAACTTATAATGTAAGAAATATGTCTTCCAAAAATAGTTACCCACAAACACTTTTAATGCAATACAGAGATAAATACAGTCGAAAACAAAAGGGCAAAACTTAAACTTGTGACCTAGTGGTTAGAAATACTGATTGAAGACCCAAAACAGCCGTTAAACATTCTCTTTCACCAAATTACTGACAACATACGCGATGTTACGTTCATTAAGTCAAATAAAAGTGGATGAATATCCATCCCATATTGTCTTCAATTATATTCACAAGGCCATATGTACATACCAAAGCAAGTATATCGGAGGAATATAAAGACCAGCGTATTCGTGATTTACTAAGCATATCCTGATGAGGTAACACTCCTAAAAGTTCGGCTAAATGACATAACTGGAAACAAAGAAGACGAATATTTTCTTAATTATCGATAAATAACACAAAATCCATTTAATTAAGCTTCACTGAGATCACTACAGCTTAAAGACAAACCTTGAGCTTTACATTAAAAGGTGAACTTCTAAATGCTTTGGCAAAAGACAGATTCGATGTGCTGTTGTCTTTTTGCATTCTTTCCATGGTTACACTTCACCAGGTTCTATTCTTACGTTTCTATGTATAATTGCGATAAATTCATATTCCGAATTACATAATCAAATCCGTCCCATTTTTCTCTCAAACTATCACTCCTACGTGACTCTTCGAATTATTATTACCATATCTATAATGAATCACTCTCATACTGCATAATTTAGCTTCCGGAATAGTCAACAAATTTAGTTTTACTTTTAACTTCATTACAATTTTACCGTATAAACATCAGTCTTGACTCAATTAAAATAACCCCAATGTCTAAAGAAAAACAAATATATATTACCTTATAGAAACTAAGTGAAAAGATATCTTTCATCTTCCATAATCATCAAATTTTGTCATTACGTAACAGCAATCTATATTGAAATCTAACTTAATACATTTAAAGTCATAGTAATGTGTGAATTCATTGGGATAATAACAAATGCTTCATATTCTTAGTAAATAGATTGGCATAAAATGTAAAATAAGTTCATTTAATTTGGATTGTGTCTGGCAAGTGGAATCCAGGACGCGCGTTTCGTCCTATCTGAGACTCATCGGCTGGATGTACCTGCATCCCAATGTTGATGTTCACAGTGGGGTTCCAACTCAGTCCGTTTCGTGTCAAACGCCACCGTATACACCACTAGACTACTGAGTCAAGACAGCCATGTTTGTGCAATGGGCGAATTGGTAGTAGGATGAATTTGTATATTCCCATTGATTTGTTATAGACTGAAGCTGATCAGTCACTGTTGCTATATGTGCATCCTAAGCGGATTGCTTCGATATACTAATTCACCCATTGCATAAACATGACTGTCTGAACTCAAAAGTCTAGTAGTGTACGCGGTGGCGTTTGACACGAAAAAGACTGAGTTGGAATCCCACTGTGAACATCAACATTGGGATGCAGGTACATCCAGCCGACGAGTGTCAGATAGGACGAAACGCGCGTCCTGGATTCCACTTGCCAATCACAATCTAAATTAAATGATACTTGTGAATATTTGCTATATCGAGGCAATCCACTCAGGATGCTCACATAGAAACAGTGACTGACTAGCTCCAGTCTATAACAATTCAATGGGAATATACAAATTCATCCTACTAGTAAAATAAATTCATTAATAATAATTTTTTTTGTACTTATAATGTAAATAATTGAAATTAATCTCCTATTTTACTTATCTTTGACCTTAATTTAATCTGGAATCATAATGAATGGTAATTGAATATGATCATGTAATAGTAGAAGTATTACAATGTAATCAACTGTGTATTTCGTTGAGATTAAATAATCTTATTGATTTGGGCGTTGAAAATTTACATGTGGGAGATTTTCAGAGAAGAAAGAAATTAAAATTAAAAAAAAAAAAAACAAACAGTCATTGTATTACAAATATCACGCAAATTTGATAGTTAAATAGAATAGTTTTAATTGTATATAATCTCTATAGAATTTAGCTGGAAAATGCATTTTATTATTAAAGAATTGAAAAAAATACAAAAAGTGAATTGTAATATAATAGGAAAGTAATTAATTGCCATAAGCAGTTAAGATTGATTGAGAAATGAAAATGTTTGTTGTATGTTTGATTTTTTATTAAAACAAGGCTAAGATTTAAAAATTATTTATATTCATCAGTTAATGTCGGTATGGATATTGTTATGTTGTGGAAGTAGTAATGTTTGACATGAATAGGATGATTTCGAGTTCAGATGGGAATATTAACTACAGGGTGTAGATACATTTATCTGACTAGTCTTAAACGGAAAAAAAAACAAACGTCTTGGATTACACCTACATACCAAATGCTAACTTTAATGTGGTGATGTTATTATCAATGTCACAACTGTCAATTTGGTATGTTGTACCTTGTAGTTCTGTCACTAATTGATGATAGCTTTTACGTACAAGAGCGTAATTCACATTCAAGACTTCAAAACATGTTTTAATTTCAGCTATATTTTTCTTTTTTTTTTGTCAAGTCGTGGTACGTTTTGCAAGCATGTTCACAGCAGACTGTTGTGAATAATGCTAAGTAAATTTGATAAAATCTTTTATGTGGATTACATTCAAATGTCCAACATTCATAGAAAAAAATGAAAGTAAAATAGCCATAGAAGCTGGATCTAACATATTTATTGAACAATACAAGCGTTTTAGATAATTAATGCGGCTTACACTTGATTGCTGATAATACCGACCACAACTTCAGCACTCGAATACTTCGAGCCCTTTCAATTAGCGAATAGCAAGGTAGAGGAAAATCGAAAGGAATTTTCATCCTAATAAGTGTTAAATAAATATAAAACGATTCATGTATTTACAGCTTTCTGTGAAACTGAAATCACCAATACAGTTCTTTCAATACATTAACAAAGGGTTTCAGACATTGCGTGATTGGAATATTCCATCTCAACCTTCTGAAAAACCCTATCTATCGGCTTATGAATGGAATGCTCTCAGCTCCTTCAGTGCTTTTGAAGATATCGTTGAGGTTTTTGGAAGCCATCCTAACAATAACCTCCGTTTTATAGCTGTCTTTCATAAACTAAACAACATTTCTTTTATATCATAGACGAATAGGATATCTACAGTTAATTAATGACCCCCATCCCTCCTATGATAAAGTAATCAATGTGTTATGTTATCCTCAGGATGCTTAAGTTCTCAATTAAGTCAATTACCTTCTCTTAACTATTCTGATGTGTGGATTAATCAGAGTAATCAGAATTTGTTCATCTATAAACCTCCAAAATGTAGAAATAACGAACAATGAAATGCAATATGTGACTTTATTTCCAAATATATTGAAATAAACTTGTCAATCCTAATTTGTAAGTGTTCGAATCTTCCGATCGATGTCGTCCTAGGTTATAATTAACCAGGTACATCCATATGACAAGTCCTAGATAAGGATTCTAATAATCGGCTATAATCTAATTTCAAACAAATTTTTCATGTTATTTTAAAGTGATCGATTAAATCTTGAAAATCGCGGTTGTAGCGCTTTGTTTAAATTTCCAAATTATGCAGAAATATGTACGCTTCATCTGTTGCTTATATTGGATTTATGAAGTAAATTAATTCTAGGGTTTCGTTCTGATTACTTCCAACCTCCAACACAAGGCATGTGATTTACGTCACTTAAACTAGCGGCTACGTTAAAACTTGACCGATAAAATACAGTCAACGCTAGACAAACATGCTATTAACTATAAATCGGTGACCTATTATTGTATGTCTATTATGTTGTAATACTAACAAATCATGAAGCACGTATACAGCATTAACTATCGGGAACGTTATTTATTCATTAAAATGTATGAAGTCAAGAGTTCTTAAATTCTAGTTTAGATGAATTGTTATTATCTTTACTTGAAAACATGTCGGCTTAATATATTTTATATGAAACCTGGGAACTGTATTGGCAGAAGATAATATTATTAACAAGTTTATGCATGATCAGATTGTTTAAAATGTATTGCGCAAATTTATCACATAACTCTAACAAACTTCATTTTCTTATAGTATTATCAAGAGAGCTTATTTTTGTTTATTTCAGTTTAATCCAGGTAAGATGATATAAATTATATTGTAGTAGTGGTGTTTTCTCAATCGCTCCATACGAGACCAGTTTTATTTGAATATTCTCATATAATACAATCGCTGGTCAGATTACTTCTGGTTTATTCATTTCATTTCTATTATAAATCTATTTCAGTCATAAATAAAGATACTTCTGGTGTGTTTGAAAAACGTACTTGGGCTATTATTACGCAGAATGTAATTTTAATACAACTTATAAAAATTTTCACTCTCCACCAATTAGACTCAAGTTACAGTCAAGGAATTAATTAAAACCATGGCGGTTTTTGAGGCTTAAGTTTAAATGTTTACCCCTCTCTCCACCGTATTATTAATAAAGAATTTCCAATATATTTTCAGGTCAACCTATTTAAATGACGAATTTACACTAGTAATTGTATTTTCAAAGGTTACATTTCATGTTACATCCAGGACACGCGTTTCGTCCTATTTGAGACTCGTCGGCTTGATGTACCTGAACTCTAATGTTGATGTTCACGGGGGGATTCGAACTCAGTTCGTTTAGTCTCAAAGGTCGCCATATCGAAGCAGTCCGCTTAAGATGCACATATAGCAACAGAGACTGACCAGCTCCAGTCTATGACAAATCAGTGGGAATATATAAATTCATCCTAATAAAATGACTTTTAATTTTAATTTGATATCACGAGTTAGTCTGGATTTGACAACCAGGAAGCACTAAACAACTGAATCGTCCTAATATGGGACTCTTCAGTTGTGCGATCTTTGATAGGGTAGTGCATGCGCCACAAAAATAACAGAAGTAATGTGACTTAAAACATATCACAATTTTTGTCCCAAATGTACACTTGTAAACTTCTGGTTTAGACTCCAAGGTCTCCAAAAATAAACTTACGAATATTAAATAATAATCACAACCCAGTGAGTTAATTCCATATTCTTAAAACATTGGCAACTAGGTGTAAAACAACTACTGTTAAATCACACAATTGTAGTCAATTAACTGGTTATCATGAATCAATGTGCATTAGACAAAAAATGGAAACCATTAAATCACTAGACAGCTGTTTTGCCCTTATATGGGACTTTTCAACATTGCACATCCATAACCTCGCCAGAAATTTGAGCTCGGGACCCTCTGTTTGTCTATAGCCCAACCATTTAACAAATTAGTTAAACTCAAATTCAGCAATCTCTACAACATTTAATTACAACTATCCATTAGCTGAGGTTAATTCACAATGTAAAACAATACACTGTAAAATCCTCCCCAAAACACCTTTTAGACCGATGTACTCCTTATTGATTCAACTTGAAAACTTCACATAGACTAAACATAAGTTAGGTGTTTTCAAAGAAATGAATGAAATACTTTTGATAATCAACTGAGTAGATATTTTAAATACCAAACAGATCGCCACCCAGTATGTCACTTTCTGAATGATTACAATTTAATACAAGTCGATATAATACAATGGAATAAATTAAAATGTTTGATACAATCAAACAACAAATCAAATCGCATTCAATTTATGTCAATTACTTTGTAATCTGATGGAATTAAAATAGTTTAAATGCATGTTAAAGATATGTAATTTAAGCTAGTTTAACAGCGATTGTTTTGATAGACAATTCATGTTAAATGAATAGTAATACTTTCCTTTATATTAAGTGCAGTAAGGTTTAGCAATAGGTGTAACGCTTCATACATTGAAAAAAATATCGGTTCAATGACTTTATATATATATATATATATATATATATATATATATATATATATATCTGCGTATACTACACAAATCTATTTGAAGCCTTATTTCTTTTGAGTCGCAAAGTCAAGGAGTCATAGATCTCAGCCTGTGAATTTAAGATATGAATACTTAAAATAAAATTCATCTTTATACATTTTTTGTGGCAAACATAATTTGAAACTAAAAGGGATAAATGGTTTGTGCTTGATAATTGCATAGGTTGTCGAGGGGTAGGGGGTTAGTTCCAATAACATGCTAGCATAACTTTCAATGTCGATTTCTCATTTAGACTCCTCTTAACACGTGCATTTACTTCCGCATCAGTAAGCGTAATAGGAATCTATATCTGGTTCACTATTAATGAGACTTACACTAAGACGAATAGCTGTTAAATGCATCCCGATTTTTAATGTTGAACTAAGTTAATTCACAAAGTAAAACAGCCTGCATAATCACCTATATTAAAAAGATGAACAATTTACTACAATATATCAATAATTAAGGTAGATTACAGAATAATCGGGACAAAACTGAACTGATTCTTTAATTAAGCACTATATTCCTTTTCTCAGACATCACATTACAGATCTCATAATGTATTAATAAAATTTTAGCTGGGTTAATTGAATGATTTACATATCAACCTCAAAGAATTTATGTTAAGTTTATTGAAATACTCGAAAATTATGTTTTTCTGGTTTTATGTGCTTCTAATTTATTATCAATGAATAATCAACTATGTGATCATAACCGGATGCCATCAAACTTTATCATAAGAAAATTATTCCTATAATGGTAAATCGAAGATGACTTCGAACTCTATAACTGTAAAAAGAGAATAAGTTGAAATTAGCTTTATTCAACAAACCAGTTGCTTTATACTAATTAAAATACTAAGTAATAGCAAGTGTTATTCATGTCTAGTCCTTAGTATAGATTCAATTCTGTCGACTAAGTTCCGGTAGCCGCTAGTTTAAATTAGTAGCATGGAGTACAATATGTTATGAAGTTATATATTTGGAAAAACTAATTAGTCATATTCATTGGTAACATCTCTTACGATGACACTAGATAATGTGGATTCGAATTCTCAAAGAAAAACTAATTACCATCAGTTTAGAGGTACGCCTTATTGACAAATGAATATCTATGTTCTAGGGGAAAGCTAATGTAGAGGCCACTGTTACCCTCAATACCATGATGTTTGTACTGTATATTTCATAAATGACATTTGTACTAAAGACGTTAGACTGCATTGTTCAACTTAATGTTATCGCGTTGTACAATTTGTGAAACTGGATTCTTTCGGTTCAAATATATATCTATCGTATCTTCGTTTCAGACTTCTTGATCATACGCGTAATTGGTGATTGCTGTGCGCATATAAGTCTTGTTATTAACGAAGGCGAAATTACTGACAAGATATGTAGTTATTGGATCTAACGCGGTTACAAATCTAGCAGTATAAATTGGTCACAACAACCCTATACTAGTTTTATGACTATATGTTTTTTCGAATTAGAATTTTTAAGCAATTGTGGATGATTTGAATACATCTTCCTAATAAAGTTACTACTGTTCAGACAACTATCTATTACTATCAACGTATTTTACAAATATCCCCAAATCCGTTAAGAATCAACTTACTTTAACTACATCAGGAATATTAAACCTAAACGACTATTTTCAAAAATCTATTGCTGTTGCTATCCGTCACATTTTCGATGGTTAATAAATTTGCTCCCAGTACCTTCAGTGAATTTTCTTTCATTTAAGAAGTGATAGCTATATATCAAATTTCAACTTTAATCAAGCATTTTATTTTAATCATCTTGAATAAACCTCCATGGTTATCTCTAAACATGACTAACACAGCGTAGCACAACAAAAATAAACAAATATACTACAATCCATGGTTTGAATTAAAATGATTGGTAAATATTGCACTAACTGTCTAACCAAACAGGAAGATGATTGACTTGGTACGACACTGTGAAGACTGAAAACACCGCAAATATCCCTGATCAATGTTATGTTGGGTCAAAGAACCGGGAACCACAATTTATTGATTTAATTCTTCGTGATATTAAAACTCATATGACTAAGCTGCATCCGATTAAACATTAAGTAACTACAATATTTCTACTGCTAAATTGTAAATATTTCACAAACTGACTGATTACAATCATACGTGTTTTCGGTCCTGAATTGTTGTAATTTTATTATGATCCTATTATCTTGAACTCTGTATACAGTATACCCTCCCCCCCCCACCAATTTCGCCTTTATTGTACTTTGAATTAGTTGCTAATAATTAGTCTATTATACAATATATAAAAGCCATTGTTTGTGTTCCATAAATAGCTAGGTCTTAACTCCCATTCACCAATGTTTATTCTTTCTATTCATATCTTTTGGGAAGACTGATCACTCACACATCGTCCTAACCAATCATTGTTTTCAAGTCCCATTGTCTCCTTTTCCTGGCAAGTGTAGGATCATTTTGGTCACTATGTAGAAAATTTCATGAAGTGTTTAGTAAACATCTACCAAACAGTCCAGTCGAATAATGAACCGTAAATATTCATCGTTTTTCATCAGTGGGAAACATTTTGACAAAAGGGAAAAATTAATCAATAAACACTGAAAATGATTAAATGACATACAGTGAAAGTTAGTCAAATATTCACGCAATATTAAAGTCTCCTTTAGATTTTGTCTTTAACTAAGATTGTATATAACTTTCAAAATGAAATACATATTTCCGTTGCGCAAGTGTGATATCCTTGGTGAATGCATTGGCATTTAACACTAATGGGCTGATTTAGAGTCCTGATACTAACATGAACACTTTAATCTAGGTACTTCTTTCTGTGGAGACTTTAAACACTAAATTAATATTGAATAACATTTTATACTTTCATTATTGAGTAAATGTGATTTCATAATAGTAGAGAATATTTAAGACATATTGCCCACATCATAATTTCCGGTTATTACAAAACCACTTTTGTTAATACAGAAAATAAATAAATTAAGTTACATACAAACTATGATTATCATGAATTTATTAGTACAGTCAATTTGATTTGACTGTAAAAATTTATCAATAACTCGTTCATGTGAATAATTTACACGGTGACAATACTGAAAAACTAGTTTAATAAACTACAAACATTTTTTTTAGAAATATTTGTTACAATAGAATAGATTATTTTTCACAAAATCAAAATGTACTCACAGAAACAGATACATGGTAACATTAAATGTTCATTGAAAAATGAAAATGAGTGTTTATTTTATATGGAAATTTTACAATTGATGTACATCTGTATGAAAAAGATTCTATATTGTGTAAGAGGCTTCTTAATATATGACATTTTGTGTTACATTGTAGTATAAATTGTCAGTAATATTTTTAATATTAGTATCTGATGACAACATATTTCAGTTGAAATCTTAGTTACAATGATCGTAAACATTTTTCTGTAATCACTGATAATAGAAAAAAGATTAACTTCCTTACTTACTTACTTACGCCTGTTACGTTTCTCGGAGAATCATCGGCCACTCACCAGTATTCTCCATTCAACTCTGTCCTCAGCAATCCTTTCCAGCTGTCTCCAGTTACTGTTCATCCTTTTTATGTCTGCTTCCAGCTCTCGACACAGTGTGTTCTTTGGTCTTTTTCTTCTCCGTTTTCCAACAAACTTCCAAGTTAGTGCTTGTCTCGTGATGCAGTCTGATGATTTCCTCAATGTATGTCCTATCCATTTCCAACGTCGTTTCCTGATTTCCGTTTAAGCTGGAAATTGGTTTGTTTTCTTCCATAGTAGGCTGTTACTGATGGTTTCCGGCCAACAGACATTCAATATTCTGCGTAAAAAACTGTTTATAAATATCTGTATCCTCCTGAGAATGTTTGAAGTAGTTCTCCACGTTTCGGCTCCATAGAGGAGAACTGTCTTTACGTTCGAATTGAAGAGTCTGACTTTGAGGTTGGTAGACAGTTGTTTGGAGTCCCATATATTTTTCAACTGTAGGAATGCTGAAAAAAAAATGATTAACAGTACAATATAATAAAATCAATGAAGTAAAACTTCTCAAATGTACACCACAGTTGATTACCATTGATCTTGTATAGTATATACGCTTACTAATGCCTGTATGATAGTAAGTGACTGCATTAAATCGTTTAGTGAAACTTTAAATGAAGCGTGATTTTAGACTGTACCAGCAAAATTTATTGTCATTTACGAGTGAAATACTGTCATATTAATAACCACCATAATGATGAATTCCGAATAATTTGTTGTGTTCATATAACCATGGTAGTGCAAGGTTGTGGAGATTGTTTAGTCTTGTAGTTTATAATACAGACTGACCACCACCGAAAACCAAGAAACACTAAAAGTCTGTTTTGCTTCTAGGATATATCTTCCTTTCATTTCAGATGAGACCCAAGATTTTAAAGATTCGCAAAATAGTTTAACCTTTAGACCATTGATTTGATATCTGCTCCGTATTGACTACTGGTTCTGACAATAAAATAAAATACTTGAATAAGTTATCTGATAATTACAGTAGCACTACTGACAAATTTAAGTAGTAACTGAAACAAAAGAATAAAATATCTTTGTCGTTTTCATTACATTTGTTTATTTGAATGTTTCTGGGATTTCTGCCGAAACCATTATATGATATCGTAATTTAAGTTTTCTTGATTTCACAAGAGTTGTATAGCAGTCAAAATTCAGTTTGATACCAGCTATTTGGATTTAGTCAACAAAAGAAGCCCCTATATAAACTGGGCGACCCTCATCACGAAGGCTTATCTGAAATATTTAGGAAGCTGCTGCATTTTGTGGGGATAGAACTCGTATCGTCAAGTTTCACGATCCAGAAAAATATCACTTAGACTTATTCTTGCTTAACAAATGTCATCGTTTTGTAAATGCAACTTTTGGTGACTTACTCAACCACAATACAATAGATGCATTGTACATGAGTTACCTTTTCATGTCACCCACTGTGATTGCATATTTTGATTTTTCCTGATTCTGACAATTCTAGGGTCAACAAGGTAATTTTTGTGTTATTTTAAGATTAAATTCTAAGTAATTTAACACATTAAACGATATATACGCTTACCAATAACATCATGGTACTACTATTTAGGTGAGTAGAAATTTTATTTTGATTATTCCACAATTCGAACTTATGCTTCTTTACAAAGAATGTCTTCATACTAGATGACTTAAAATTGGCAATATTACAGAGTAATACATTCCAGCAATGTAATTTAACCACTAGATATTGAAATCTTAAATCAGATTCTCCATTACACGATAAGTATATACATCAAGACCAACTTTCTGATCAAGAACATGAATTACAACCAAATAACGCTCTATTAACACTACCAAGAAATCAATAATGAAGAAAGCTCTGCTGTAGAAATACTGTTCTCAATGTGCAGCTGTCTGTCTACACTTGTGAGCCAGTCACGGCTTATTTAGGGCGGAGATTTCGTATAAACATTGTAACACATAGTATAATCTGCTAACAAGATTACTTACCCAGACAATAATAATAGTAAGCTTGTATGATTTCCTTTCTCAAAAGCTGAAACTTTATACATTTATACATGAAACGAAAGTAGACATCATTGAAAACAGATAAAAACGCAAGAGTGAAAAACATAAATAAACTAATCAAATTCGTCAAAGTTCGCGGCACTAATTCATTGTCTTTCAAACAATAAATTATGTATTCACACACAAACTTATGTTTGGGAAAAATGTGAAATGTTATTTTCATTGATAAGATATCGGTCTTAGTCTGGTTGGACTGAAAACAAAGAAGCACTGGTGAAAATTTTCTTCCTCGTTTTGAACTCCTCGGTTTTCTTCTGCTTATTTACATGCATTGGAGTAAAATAAAATGTATAGCAAAACAAAACAATAATAATAGCAGAGACATGAGTGTTGTGGCGGCCACGGAACACTACCGAGTAAATAAACGCCTTACAAACAGTCAGGTAAGAATAAATACTATATTAACAGTTAATACAAGTACATATAATTAATTCAATGTCAATTATAATTAGTTTACTTGGACTAACTGCGCTGTTTGGGGCGAATGATAGGTTCTCCAAATGATCACCACATGCTATATATATGAACACGAACGTCCAGTGTAGCTTTATTCCAGTCGGTTCAGCGGAGAGGAGCGGCAGGAACGTGGAGTGTCTAGTCCTGATGCTGTAAAATGGGAATTATTTATAATTCCAAGCAATCAGTGAATAAGACTCAATTCAAAACGAAGAACGTTGCCACGATAATGTATTTGCCACTCGTAGAGCAGACAATATCAGGCGCCAAGCGCGAAGTGTTGTAAAGGGTGTATGTCGTGGTAGTAGTGTACAATTGTGTTAGTGATACATTTTAACAATATTGGTACAGTATGTATTGATAACGTTTAATGCAAAAACTTATTACATACATAACACTGATGAACTTTAACAAAATATAAGTTAGTCAGCACAGTGTCTTCTATGATTGTTTATTCGCCTTTTGAAATTGACAAATACTTCAATCAAGACAGTTTGTAAAGATTAATATCTTACTATTGTTTTTATTCAGAACTGTAATTGATCAATCTTTGTTTACGTATGTACACCTCGGGAGGGTTGGATTAAGTCAAATGTTTGATTAAAGTTGGATTATGACTGACAAGTGGAATCCGGAAGATATATTTGTTTTCTTTGAAACGCGTCCGCTTGATGTAGCTGTATCCATAATGTATACAACTGAATTCGAATGTAGTGAAATACCACCGCGTTATCATTTAAGCTACTAAGTTCAAATATTCACACTTGTGGTAACTATGACTAGTCAGACTTAGTCTTCAACAATATTAATGGCAAATACATTTAAATTATTTAGGCTTCTTAATACTTTAAATTGAATTTTGCTTAAAATAACCAATAGAATGTCGAAAATTTTATTTGGAAAGCTTATATGTTGGTGAATAGAGAGCAAATGATGTGTTCATTAGGGAATTCATAAATTAATTGGTACTATTCACAAATGTTTTACACTTACGATGTTTCCTTAATGGAGTTTCTAAGTAAAAAATTTCAATATTTCTCCATCCTAAACTATGCTATTTGTATGTGCTTGAGGAAAGTTTGTATACCTTTACTATACTAAACATTGATACCAAGCACAAATAAGGAATGACGATCATAGTGAGAAATGTCTTAATGTCGTATGGATTGCGATCACAGAATTTCAACGTTAACATACTGAAAATCAAGTAATTAAAACCATTATATCCTTCCATCACATTTTATCATGATTTTGGGGCAGAACGAATAGATAATGACGTTAAACTGGAATCAGGATTTGTGAACACAAGAAAAACCCCTGAGAGATATTTACTACTAGCTGAAATTCATTGATGAACATGATAAAATTAACGAAGACAATTTAAAAGTAATTACAGCTAACAAAAACCACATCTTCGTCAGGCTAAAATTCAAATATCTAGACATCATTTGAACACAGGGTATCAGCTTGACACACTGAAATATTTCAAGGGGATTGGAAAAGAGACTAGCTCAGTTCTCCTGGGCTCTCTCCTGAAACTATCCCTATTAACCTTTAGGAACTATTTGTGCATCCGAAACTAAGAGGGCTGTTAGCCCTTTTCAACCTTGATAAAATAAACTATTTTATTTTACGATAAAACATCACTAAAATTTTCTTCAGCTGTCTCATGTCACAACATGTTTACGTAACTTTTTCATGCTCAACTTTAATGATTTCATTATTAACAAACTAACTATTGATTAATACTCTTACTCTTCATTAACGTTTGTTTACTATGTTGTTCTCTGATCATTTACTACAAGTTTCCGGAATGTTCTCTGACTTGTGATATACACTTGTAATGTTTTATTTCGTCACTTAATTATACTTACTTCTTTGCTACATAACGCCAATGTAGTGTCGACTAAAATTTCCAGCTGTAAGGGATTTAAAATCTGTTTTGATTCCGTTGTCAGACTATGATTGTTTCACGCTTGTATCATTCCTTATTTATATATTTTGCTTTCATTATTAAATGTAAATGCACTTAATGTGTTTACTGAGTCATAGACCTGCTCTTTTCTTCTACTCTTCTTTATTCTACATTTTCGTATACACGTGACTCTAAACTCCGTGAAATATAAAGTACGTTTTGGTTAGACACGAACAATTAAACCAACAACTAGATACCTGCATGTAAAAATATTCACGCCTCTTCAAAATTTTAGTATAGAAACATTATTATTTGTAAGCAACTGAAAAGAACCAAACTAAATGAACTCAATGTATCTTTTTTCTACCCTTCAAATGTACGTTCTTACTATTATTATTTCAATATTTCAAAATGTTTTGTTTATTTTTTATAGACAATAAACTTTAAAGTGTTAAAAATGATTTTACCATCGATACAACTAATTGTTACTCTCAATTGAAACCGAATGCTGCGTTTTTTTTGAAAAAATTGAGTTTCCTCATGGCGAAAACATAATTTTTCGATAGATTTACTTTTCATGATAAATATCTTTCATATTATTGTAATGCATCTCATTAAAGTAAACTTATTATGACATTGGCATAGATTTTAATGAAGATGATTTATCAAATGAATAACGCCCAGTTACTAAAACTAAATATATGTTTTAGAGTATTTATGTATTCATATAATGAACAAAACAATAAAGCAATTCATTTACTGTGTATCTACTTGAAATCAGAATTTCCTGAATTTCATATTCCCTTTTCTACAGGTGAATCAAATGAAACATCTTTATACTTTGTGACAAACGAAATGGTTATTTTTCTTCATAAACTAATGTTAACAACTGTACAACTGTAGCTAACATTAATACACCAGACAAATATGATTACCTTGTATATTTATGCTGTAATTATTCTTGATAATCAACCCAGAGATGTGATACTTGTTATGTTGTGCGAATGAAGAAAAGTAACTAACTTTCAGAACTAAATTTTGGAAGACTATTCCAATTATTTTAGTTGTGAGTAGTGTAAACATTTCATTTATATGATTGTTACGTTCCTCTTACCTTATGCTCCCGTTTAGTATGTTTACTCTTAGCATATTGTTTCTTGGACTTTGTAGACGGTCTAGCTATTCTATCCCACACACAACAACAAATACAGATGAAGACAGACAAGGTAGCAGCAGCCTCGGCAGCAGTAGGCCTCAACATACTCAATGAAAAAGCAAGATCATTCGTTGCAAAACAACAAACACTAACCTAATTTCACTTGACGGAGGAATTCTGGAAGATGTATAAACCCTTACATACTTGGAAAGCATCATCGATAAACACAGAGAGCTTGATGCAAATGTGAAGGTGCGAAATGGAAAGGCAAGAACAGCATTTCTACAATCGAAAAACAACTGGAACTCAAATCAACTATCAGTTGACATTGAAGTCAAAATTTTCAATACATATGTGAAGACATTTCTGTTGTATGGAGCTAAAACTTACATGGAAAACTATGAAGAACATTATTCAAAAGATACAAGTATTTATAAACAATTTTCTTCGTAGGATACTTCTAATTCGTTGGCTAGACATCATCGACAACAACAACCTCCTATGGCAGAGAATAAATCAACTAGCTTCCAGACGAGGAAGTAATTAGGAACAGACCCTGGAGGTGGATAGGACACACATTGAAAAAATCATCAAACTGTGTCACAAGAAAAGCACTAACTTGGAATCCTGAAGGCCAAAATAAAAAGGAAGACCGAAGAATACGTTGCGTCAGGAATTAAAGAAAGATATGAAGAGAATGAAGAGCACTTGGAAAGAGCTGGAAAGGAGAGCTCAGGACAGAGTTGGTTGGAGAAGGCTGGTCGGCAGCCTATGTTCCACATTGGGTAACAGGCATTGATTGTTTGATTGACTGATATTGTTTCTTACTTTGAATCACAGTTGACTGGTTGAGTACAAGTTGTCCCTGTTTACTTACACTATTTTCTTTGTTCTGTATTAATGTTAATTTCATAATTAATTGACTGTGTAGTCTGGTTTTATATGTATATAAAGGGATGTGTGAAATATAAAATGATTCTGTCTTGCTGGTCTACCGTCGTGTGTTCTATCACCGGTTCGGGACTAGGTGGTCATAAAGCAGAAGCGCATTTATTGACTACCCATACCCAATTCGGCGTTTCATAAACCAACCAAATTTTGTGTCATAGCAATACTATACTAAACAAATTTCTACACAAGTTATCAGCGTCATCATATTTAGTTGTGAGATGGGATACTACTCTGACTCCTTTACTGAGTTACATAAAAACACCATTATTTGAGAATTTGACCTAAAGGCCTTATCTGCAAAGCAATGAAACAGTATCCTATGGTTATTAGTAATGAAAACAAACTTTACTACCATTTATATCATCAGGATTTTGGTGCTCATGTATACTATTAGTTTGAAATTAGGGTTTCGCCACTCATTAAAATAGATCGTTTGCGTCTACCAACCGGATTTAAACTAAAAGTTTACCTTCATCCTCTCACTTTCGTAAAACACATCTCCTTGCCAAATGAAGTATGTGATTTAAACTCTTTTTGGTAATATGAGAGCATTCATAAGTGGGAAAAGATTAACTTCCCCCTCAACTCATAACGTACAAAGTAGAATCAAAGACCTATATACATCCGCCCAATTTTCCATACCACATTAGCATAGCGAAATCAAGTTAACAAAATTAGTGCTACAATATAGTTTAGAAGAAAGGAAAGAAACAATTATGCATATTAAAAAATACTGAAAATTAAGTTCATGAAACAGATTTAAAGTGAATGCATTAATATTGCTGACTAATCTATGTTACCCGATATCTCAAACCAATGATCACGACAATCACGCAGACTCCAGTTAGGTAGTTTTTACATACAAACGTGGATTAGGCCAACAATCAATGATTTTACCGTCTGATGCCACGTTTTCATTTGACTGCCTCATTTTTTATACGTTCTTCCCCTACACCACTCAACATTGTGCATTGATTTTGGCTGTAGCTGGGCATACGCACCTTACCTTTGGCAGTTTCAAGGTACTTGATTAAAGATAATCATCATTTCAAAACACCTATTCATTTTTTTTATTCATTAAATTATACCTATTTCCTATGTTTCTTCCTGGAACTAACCATTCATGTATGTGATGCAATTTTCGGGTTTTATCGTGTAAACGTTAAGTAAATAAAAAATTCGAACGTTTGTTAAAGCAAAGATGCATAAATAAAAACGGTTCTTTCCCGACGAATTCTTCTACGGTTCCATAAGTGTGTTGACAACTAATTACCACAAATAAAGTACCATGTTGGTGAGCGGTGAAGTAAATACATTTTCTAAATGATTTTTATTTATGAATTCGATATTATTGACAGAATAATTTTGTAGTTGGGGAAATGATGAGTATATAAGGCATAGTCTAAAAGCACACTCTAAAGGATGTACCGCTTACAATGATGTTGAAGGTTTTGTGGAGTTAGTTTGAATGAGAAAACAGTTAACAACAGAATGTGGTGTAAAACTAAGTTGAACTATGCGAATGCATTTTAAGGCATATACAGCTGTGAACACTTTTCTGATAGTAACTTACTGTACTAAATCTTTAATGAATTTTGAAGCAAAACTTTAATTGCAGTGTACTTTTAAATCAAGATGGATGTAATGTTGACATGTATAAGCTTATATAAGAGTCGAAATTATAAAATTGAGGTTTATTCAACATATGTAGCTATGGTGTAAAAAATTATGACCACACTTGATTTTTGGTGAAAAACTTTAAATTATGAAATAATATGAGTTACGGCTTATCGGGAATAAGACACTTATCACAATGGATGGTCGTAGCCACTATATCACAATTGATAAAAGTGGAAATTCTACCATTGGACGCTGGTCCAGTGGCTCAAAAAACTAGTCGTTCGCTTAACCTGGAGCTCCTGGGGAGGAATCTATGGTGCGCACTGCTGAGTAACAATTAACAGAGAAACATTACATGGTCTCTGACAAGACACTTAACCTCTTACCCTAAGTCATCTGTATATAGTGTGATCACTAAACTCAGAGCTTTAGTTATTATATAAACCTATACTCACTATTATTATATGTTCATCATTTCAAGAATAGCAATCTTATTACGTTAACAGTTTCAGGTTCATATACAGAAATAATTTTAAATGTGGATTTGTGCCTACTGTAGTTATTCATTTATGATCATCCTCTTACTAGTAACCAACTTTAGGAGGTGATTTCTTTGGCTCTAGTTAAATGACATCAATGGAGCTCAGACACATCGGTTGTGAGGTAGTCACTCATCATTGTCGGTAGATGAAGTATCACAAATATATCGCAAGTTAACCAAACTATTGAATGCTTGCTCAGTGTTTTAACCAGTAAGTGTTCATCGGGAGACATGAAGGTCTTGGGATCTACTTCATGTCAGAGTTGTGAATGAACACTATTGAAGAGTCACATACCAGGAAGAAACAAACATCGAGTGAACCAAAGTCTTTTTTCAGTAATTATTTAGTTGAGATGAGTTACTGATATTTAATTATAATTCAATAAACGTCATCCTCTTGAACCATGTCAAGTGTAATTTTTAAAAGTTTTGCCCACTGTCGAATAATCAGTTATCGAATAAAGTGCTATTTACAAAAAGAATAAATAGTGTTTTACATGAAATTCATTCACAGTTTTATATTTTGAAAACTTTCGTTGATAACCCTTATTTCAATAAATTACATTTGGCCACATGTATGTTGCACTTAATCCTGCATTCTCTGAGTTCTGATATATATATATATATATATATATATATATATATATATATAAATTCGGATCGATTGACCTTAAACAGCACTGCTTTGATAAACGACATTTTCGATAGAAAAATACATCCCCATTTTAAGGTCATTTTAGTAACCCATTACTGACTATTTAGCAAAATACCTTTGATCAATAATGAAAGCGATATATTTTATTTTTTTTCTGATATTAGTTAGCTAGTAAACGAGCAGTTTACAGGTCTAACTGCACAGTGGTATTTCGTGATAAAGTATTAATTGAATCCTGTAAACTCTACATGATCAGTAGGTCCTGAAATTAACTTCTGGAGTTATGGATGCTCACGGTTGAGGGATCCTAAGATGAGACAGTTTTCCTGTGATTCTGGGTTTTCAACTTTACTCTAACTGATGTCAGTCTGTAACGCGTATTAGTTACAATATTCAATGATCTACACATTTTACTCTTTCGTCTAAAATAATCTAAGTACATCTGACATCTTCAGCTGTTATAGGCCCTTGACGTTATACATGACCATATTCGGTGAATAAGTTAGCCTATCAGAAACGTACTATGTGATTATTTAGTAGTGAGTTTAGTGAAACACAAGGCTGAATTCTACTATTGCAAATAATCTAGTAGAGCACAGAGCTTTAAAATTCACGAATTGATTAGCAAACTAAGCTATAGTACTGTGGATTGCATCCTAAGTGCACAATAATATACTGATAATAAGGTGTGAATATTGATGTACATCGCTTGTACATTTGAATGCGGTCAATCAATAAAACTGCCTATATTTGACTTAATTTTCCCACTTTATGTAGAGGATTTTTCGTGCTACCAGACAACGTTTCTAGTTCACGTACTAAAATCGACTCGCAGACCACAATAAAATCTTTAATTCCATTTGAGGTCATAAAATTCCTTCTTTATTATTTCGAAGTTGTCACTTTGTTGTTGAATTCCATTATTCTGACCATTTTTACAACTAATTTGAATTGATGACGTCCTTTATATAACTTTCATTTCTATTATTGAACATTTCACATTAGTTTTAAATAGATTCATTTTCATAACTCATTGCCAAAGTTAACTTTGATAATTCCAAATAAATTGAACATTGAATAGGTTGTTTATAAAATTAGTGAAGCATATATTTTTAAAATTCAAATGAGTAGAAATTAAAATTTCTGACGTTTCACAGCTAAGTGTAAGTCACTTCATCAGAGAAATGAATAACCGAATTGAATTAATAAAAGATTAAACAATACAATGGAACAAATAAAAAATAATAATAAACGACAAGATCCCCGTCACCTCTACACAGAATTATGTCTACAGGCTAGGTTGTGTTGATTGTGATGTTTTCTATATTAAAGAGTCTACTCGAGAAATCAAAACTCGTGCCAAAGAACATGAAAGCTACACTAAACGACCTCCTAACAATCCTTTTGAACTTGAAAAATTACAAATTAAATCAGTAATAGCAGTACATGCTGTCTACCACAACCATAAAATCGATATTAAAAATATCCAAATTATTCAAAGAAGTTTTTCCAATTATATGGAAAAACGAATAGCTGAAGCACTTCACATTTTGTTAAATCCAACTACACTTAACAAAAGGGAAGGCCTTTCTATCCAACCAATCACAATTAAAGTACATCATATTTCATTCACATGAACATACATACAATTTTATTTTCACATAATTTCCTTTCACATCACACTGACACATAGATGCATACATGTCTCACTTCAAACCACCTTGACCCGAATAATTTGACACGATCAAACTGGCATTTTGATTGTATGAACTTTTTTCGATTTTGATTTGTTCCATTGTATTATCTAATCTTATGTTAATTCAATTCGGTTATTCATTTCTCTGAAGAAGTGACTTGCACTAAACCACGAAACATCAGAAATTTTAATTTCTACTCATTGGAATTTTACAAATATATCCACCACTCATTCTATAGATTCATTTTTATTTGGTCTTGGATGCTTATATGTGTAGCAGAGATGTGTGTATTGTAATCGGTAAGTGATAATATAAATCAACGTTAAGATCATAATCAGGGTTAGTTCATTATCGATATTGATCATCACTGAAAATTAATTTCTTTATAAAAACAATTAAAATCATTCATGACCATGTGAAAACTATGAGAATTGAACGTGAGGTGTGAAACAAACTATTTATATTTTAACAATATCATTCATTAAAAATATATAATAAAGACAATCAACGTTGAATCTGGTGTATAATTGCATCGATCTAAGTTGCTATACCATAGTGACACAACTAAGTATAATTTTTGGAAGGAACACTTAAGTAATGCACATAGTAGAAATACTAATAAGTATAGAAATGATTTATGAAGAAAAAATAGTCTCAGGATGGAATATATAAAATAATTCAGGATGTAAGAGTAGATAAAGAGTAAGTGATTCTGAGCTATGTTACAGAACGTCTTTATCTACTGATCGGGATTATCGTGCGAAACTTTGCCGAGTAGTTCTCACTGAATAATATTTGCACAACTTTATGGACTAATATCACGTTTTGGTTTGGTTGTCTTTATCTCAAAATACATTTAACCAAACCATTGTCAAACGCCAAAGTAGAATTAAAATATACTTGTCCCAAATAGCTCAATTGCATAAATACATCTGTTTATGAATATGTAACTCCGACCGCAGCTCTTCTAGGGTTGCTGCTGGTCCCAAGCCCGGGTAAAGGAGGAGAGTTGGGCATATGGCTAGCATCCCTATCCCGTAAAACACAAGCTTGCTACAAAACGCTAACCAGATTAAATAAACTTAACCATTTAAACTCTGTCCTGGGAGTGGAAGGAATGTTTATGACACTTCATGATGGAAGCCGAGATTCTTCGAAAGTCATGAGGCCGACGCCCCCTCCCCTTCTAACGACCACAGCGAAAAATTTTATAGGTACATGGAATGTTCTGAGAATATGGGAGACCGGGAAGATCAACCAGATAGCAGCAGAAATGGAGAGATACAACTTGACAGTGCTCGGAATCAGCGAAACCCATTGGACTCAAACTGGACAGAAAACATTAGCTATGGCAGAGGTGTTACTATACTCCGGGCACGAAGAGGACAATGCCCCACACACCCAAGGAGTTGTTCTGATGCTGTCCAAGAAAGAACTTAATGTACTTGTCGGATAGGAACCACATGGACCTAGGATCATCAAAGCATCTTTCAAGACAATGAAGAAGGGGATTACAATAAACATTATCAAATGTTATGCACCTACCAACGACGGCAACGACGAGGACAAAGATCAGTTTTATGATAGGCTGCAGTCAATTATAGCGAAGTATCCAGGAAAGGCTACATGGGTCTCACTGGATTATACTACAGAGAATCAAACCGATCATAAATGCATCAATAAAAAATTCAGAAGATAAATGGAAGATTTGAGAACCAGGAGAGGAGCTGATGTAGCTTCAGATCACCACCTAGTGGTTGCCAAAATAAAACTGAAACTAAGGGAGTAATGGATAACTGGAGTAACAGCATTACATCAGTTCAATATAGCCTCTCCTCGAAATACTGACAAACTCAAGGAATTCAAAATAACTCTCAACAACAGGTTTCAAGCCTTACAAGATCCGCTGAAGGAGGAAGAAACCACTGTGGAGGACAAGTGGAAAGTAATCAAAAAAGCACTAACTTCAACGTGTCAAGAGGTTCTGGGCTGTAAGAAACACCATTATAAGGAATGGATCTCCACTGAGACTCTGAGAAAAATTCAACAAACAAGGAACAAGAAGGCAGAAATCAGCGACAGCCGAACGAGAGCTGAAAAAATAAAGGCACAAAATGAATACACAGAAGCAAATAAACAAGTAAAGAAGAGCACTAGAGCCGAGAAGTGGAAATAAAGTGAAGGCCTTGTAAAGACAGCGGAGAAAGCTGCAAGAGATGGAAATATGAAACGGCCATATAACACAACGAAGAAACTAGCAGGCAAATATAGTAAACCAGAGCGACCAGTCAAGAACAAAGAAGGCAAGCCAATCACCGAGATTCAAAATCAAAGGAACAGATGGGTAGAACACTTTGAGTAACTCTTGAATTGGCCAACTCCACTGAAAACGCCAGACATCGAAGCAGCATCTACAGATTTTCCGAATGATATCACCCCACCAACTATGAAAGAAATCAAGATGGTCATCAGACAGATCAAAAGTGGGAAAGCAGTAGGACATGACAATATGCCAGCCGAAGCACTCAAGTCAGACATAGACATAACGGCGAGGATGCTTCACGTTTTATTCATGAGGATCTAGGAAAAGGAACAAGTGCTGCCAAACTAAAAATAAGAATACCTTATCAAGATACCAAAGAAAGGAGATTTGAGCGAATGTGAGAACTACAGGGGTATCACACTAATATCAGTACCAGGGAAAGTCTTCAACAGAGTGTTGCTGAATAGAATGAAGGATTCAGTGGATGCTTAACTTCGAGATCAACAGGATGGTTTCCGTAAGGATCGGTCGTGCACAGACCAAATCGCAACATTGGATCATCGTTAAACAATTGATTAAATGGAATTTGTCACTGTGCATCAACTTCATTGACTACGAGAAGACATTTGACAGTATAGACAGAAGATCACTATGGAAACTTCTTCGACACCACGGAATACCAGAAAAACTCGTCAACATCATCCGAAATTCTTACGACGGACTATAGTGCATAATCGTGCATGGAGAACAGCTGACAGATACGTTTCCATTGAGAACCGGTGTCAGATAAGGCTGTCTGCTCGCGCCTTTCCTCTTCCTCCTAGTGGTAGATTGGATCATGAAAACCTCTACATCTGAGGGAAAGCGCGGAATTTAATGGACAAGTAGGATGCAACTCGATGAACTGGACTCCGCGGATGATCTAGCTCTTTTAACCCATACACACCAGCAAATGTAAGTAAAGACAACCAAAGTAGCAGCAACCTCAGCATCAGTAGTCCTAAACATACATAAAGGAAAGATCAAGATACACAAATTCAACACAGGGAGTACCAACCCAATTGAACTTGATGGTGAAACTCTAGAAGAAGTGGATACCTTCACGTACCTGGTAGGCATCATCAATAAACAAGAAGGATCTGATGCAGATGTAACGGCAAGGATCGGCGAGGCAAGGGCTGCATTCCTACAGCTGTAAAATATATGGGACTCAAAACAACTGTCTACCAACCTCAAAGTCAGACTCTTCAATTCGAACGTAAAGACAGTTCTTCTCTATGGAGCCGAAACGTGGAAAACTACTTCAAACATTCTCAGGAGGATACAGATATTTATAAACAGTTTTCTACGCAGAATATTGAATGTCTGTTGGCCGGAAACCATCAGCGACAGTCTACTATGAAAGAAAACAAACCAATTTCCAGCTTAAACGGAAATCAGGAAACGACGTTGGAAATGGATAGGATATACATTGTGGAAATCATCAGACTGCATCACGAGACAAGCACTAACTTGGAAGTTCGTTGGAAAACGGAGAAGAAAAAGACCAAAGAACACACTGTGTCGAGAGTTGGAAGCAGACATTAAAATAATGAACAGTAACTGGAGACAGCTGGAAAGGATTGCTGAGGACAGAGTTGAATGGAGAATACTGGTGAGTGGCCGATGATTCTCCGAGAAGAATATTAGGCGTAAGTAAGTAAGTAAATATGAATATGTAATAAATATTGTAGTAGCTAGGTTAACCAGTTTTCAGCTAAATTATTTTATCTGAATAATGATTCAGGATCAATTCGTAACTTATAACAGAATAAAGTAGTAAAATATACGTTGAATGTGACATTGTATGACTATCAAAAATTTAGATTATAACAAAATATAATTCATTCATCTAATATTTGTAAAGGGACAAAGAACCGGAATGCACAATGTCTGATGCCTATTTTCGGTGATACACGAGTATGTACTGTTTGACTTTAATTAGCTAACATTCAGTAAATGTTATAGTTGCATTCCTTAATTGCCAGATTCCCAGTAACTTTTGCTGTCGTAACTATTGCTGTTCTTAAGTTATTGTAACCTTAATATGCACCTATTATCCCGACTTCTGAACACAACACTCGCAGTTCAATTGTAATCGAATTTTGTATTTCATGTTGCTAACAGGTCTAGTAGGTGATACATAAAAGCCATTCTTCTTACTCAATTACTTGGCACAGTCTCTAATTAGCTGGTATTGTTCTCTCATTCTCTACCTTTGGTGAAGTATTTTAGCCTTTCATTCACCGTGAAATTAATTAGTATCCTCGTAGTCAGTTTGTAGTTGTAATAGCCATATTGCTTAGCTGTGACATAAGGTCAATATTCACCTATCTTAGTCATTTCGTATCTTTCCCACATGTCAGTACACCTAAGGTCATTTCGTTTTGTTAGGTTAGTGGAGAATAAGACATTGTTCTTCTATCCAGCTGAATGACAGTATGGTAAACTTGACACTAAAACACCTTGGTTTAACTTACAGTAGTTTTAGACTACTACGATGTATGTTCGTGTTTTACTAGCATACGTTGCTTTCCCAAATGATTACATTTATTTATTGAACACCGTCTTTGTGTTAGGCCGGACCACAAAGAAGTGTAACAAACGTTCAGAACTGTGTTTTGAGAACACTATTTCATTTATTCTCTCTGTAATGTAAACATTTTGTTTCTATTATTGTTACGTTCCTCTTACCCTATCCTCCCGTTTAGCATAATTACTGTTATTACATTGTCTCTTATTATGGACTATAGTTAATTAGTTGTGTACAAGTTGTCCCTATTCACTACCACTATTTCCTACGTTCTGCATTCATGTTTTTTTCCTAATTGGTTTGCTGTTTGGTCTGATTTTACGTATATATAAAGGAATGCCTGAAATATTATATGATTCTGTCTGGCTGATCTATTGGCTCGCATTCTGCCTATTTCGGCTTGGGACTAAGTGGGCACAGGGCAGACGCACAGTTACCGACTAGGCATTAGTAATTGGCACTCAGCCAACCAACCACCCAGTTTTCTCGCATCATAACACTTTGTATCAGAGCTTTACCTACTTTTTAAATGCATATTTCTTAATGGAAGATATTCATACATAAGTCACTCAAAACTGTCAGAAAGTATTTTCACAAAGCAGGAATAGTGAGATTGATTCTAACCTTCTCATTTCAGTATGATAAATAATAGAAGTGAAATAATAAAAGTTTGGATAATTTTGTATAATTTTCAATTACATCCTACTTGAATTCTATTTGCGTTCATTCAGTTATCAGCCATTATTTTGAGTTCAATTACTTATGTAAAGAATATATAAAGTATTCAGAAGGAAAATTAAAACTGTGCTGATTAATCGCTTGTTTGCATATGATGTCTTTTGATAGTTAGTTATGAATAAACAGAAAACATCAGCAGAGACACAAAAACCGAGAAAGTTTAGTTTATTAAAATGAAGCTTACTTATTCTTAAGACAGTACAATTACAAAGAACTAAAGTAATTTTACAATGATGAATAATAATATGCACGTTAGTAACAGTAATGTACTGAAAATATAATCATGATATAAAAAACCATTACGTTCGAACTAAAAACCTGAATATGGCAGTGTATTCAATCATCAACACGGTCAGAGAAGATAAGTCAAAATTGTCGATTATAGAAAGGATGCTGTATAACATGACAAAATAAAATGTCGAAAAAATAACGTGTAAAACTATTCAGGATAGAAACACAAATAAGATCGAATAACTAACATTAACATGGTATACTTTTACGGAGCTTATTATAAATTTTTTAACGTCTTTTTTAAACCATGTCGAATAATATTTTGGACACTATTATTATAAAATACACATTGAATGGCTTATGTACCTGGTTACACACGATTAGGTGTACTGATAGAATAAATCCATTAGAAATAGAACAGTGGGCTGAAGCAGCCTTTCTTGAATCAAATATTCATAAAACAAAGAGAATGCATTAGTAGTAAATTATGAAGTATAGTATGAATACGAACAATATAGTTCTTATATTTCTCACTTAAAGTTATCTAACTCGATACGTTTATTAATGCATGCAATCAGTTGACTCAATTTTACAGATGTGATGAAACAATTGTTGTAAGAGTTATACTATTAAAGTAGTATAATGTTTACTTATTAAATAAAAATGTATATTTTAAAAAAAGTCAAGAATTCTAGAAAAAAAAGCTGTAACATTTTATGATGAATTGAACAAGCAATCAATCGATGCCTGTTACCACTCATGGAGTATAGTACTCCAAAGCTTTGCTATCAAATGTAATTGGTTGGGGCTCTCTGTGCTGTATTTAAGCATCATACTTTTCCTCCTTGCTTATGATAAGGCCTACTTTTGAATAGGTGTTGTCTGACACAGGTCTTCACATGAAAGGAATCTATGAGCTGCCTTTCATGAATGGTTTGGCAGTGTAGTTCGTCGTGTTATAATTTCTAGGAATGTTAACTAACTCCTTAATTATGAATTAAATTCTCTATTTAATAGAGATAGAAATTTGTATTATGAGTGATGATAATTTTATCATATAGAGTGAAATGCTTTATAAATAACCATGTATCAATTTAATTTTGGTAACTGTACACATGAATCAACCCGAAATCTTAAAATTATTTGATAACTCCTGAAACAACAATAGTCAGTTTAATTAAGCACTTAATGCCTAAAAAACGAATAACAAAGTAAGTCAGAATTAATTATCTTAGTTTTGTATATCATTTATGATAGTAATTTAAAATACTCCATAGAAAAAATAAGTCTTCACTACGACAATTACTGTAAAACTTCATAGAAAATTAACAAATTCGACTAAGACTTAGCATGTACGCCGTTGGCCTCCAGTTTAATTTTCTGAAGGTTAAGAGCTCCTCATAAAACTTAAGGATCACTAGTTGAATATCTAGTTTGGACGTAGGTGCCTTCTAAAAAGAGATTTCCTTCTTGAATAGAACAATTGCTACGATACACAAACTACAATAAATAAAATCATACAGCATATATTATGAGTTGGCTGTAGTTAGAAATATCAATCATCGGATATCAGCTTAGTGATTTAGGAGTTAAGTGTTCGCTGAGAAAACAGAAAATCCTGTGTTTGAATCCCGGTATTGAATGTGTTCGTATTGGTGAGGAGTATCATAAAATAAAGATAACAAACAAGGATGAATGACTAACTACCTGAACATGGTGCCAATTATTTGCGAATGTGATAGTATTTCTTTACAATCGATGAGAAACAAATTTGAATAAGTTAGGCAGACAGACAACGATTTCAACTTGTTAGCAGAAATTATACTAACAATAGTGATCTTGACAATTTGGTCGGTAATAAACTGGATTTAACATGTTCGTTTATGTCTTTTATTTAATATGTATTGATTCTGTGGCAATTGGCACACCTCATTATGTATCTGATGTAATCATAATCATTTTAAAACATTTTTGAAAGCAATAACACTAAAGTAGTATGACTTTAAATTTTTAGCCAATTATTATAAATCAACACATCACAGACATCTCTCTTGACCGGTTTGTTCGTGTAGTTATGCCGTAAATTAGTGATGAGGTAAAAACACTTCGGACTCAACATGTTATGATGGCGACACAATAAAATATTAATTTTCGTTGAGATGTGATCAATATACAGCTCTAGCCACTGCTGAAGATAAATAAACACGAACCTAACCGTTTGGGTAACATAACTGTTATGTAGCTAGAATTTTGAGGATTGCGTGGGCGAACGCTATCCCTGATACTTGTACCTCAGAAGTATACCGCAACTTGTTCCCTTTCCAGTCCACAGCTATTACAAAAGACTAGGCTTGTAGGAAGATTGTATTATGATGCAAAACTGAGACGAGACTAGTGAACTAGCGAACCAGCGAATTCTATTTACATAAATACATTAATTTTCATACCAATTAATTTATAGTAATTATTCAACAAGTGAAATCATTAACATTAAATTCATACAATGAAATACTGTGAAACTGTATTTAGGAGTAGAACTTACATTGAAATAAATATAATTAATGAAAGTCTACAAATCAGTCTTATAAAGAATCAATACAACTTCTTTCATCTAATTAGTCAACGATTGTATTTTTAGGGATTATGAATCCCTATCAATAACACATTAGTATGCATTCCAGCCAAACAATATTCTGTTATGATCTAAATAATGCTAAGTAAATCGAAATATTAACGAGATTCTAAACTCAAGAGTTAACTCATATTAACGAAAGTCAAAAATCTATTATCAATTCCAGGTAACCATGAAACATGAAGAAAAAAAAAACGTAGGTTTTTATTCATTTTAGTGTTTTTGAAGACCAAGCACTCAAGATGAAAGTAATATAGTGTTCGTCTTAAGAACATGTTCTGTGGATAAATCATTTTCTGAATCATCTTGAACAAATAAACAGTTTAGTTCACTGCTGTAATTGATAAGATTATGAGTTTCATTTACAAATCTAAAGGCTAAGGCTTGGAATTGTGCAAACAACTTATTTGTTCAACTAATGATAATCATCTGTAAACAGTAAGTGAGCCGACTGCCTGCTCTGTTTATTAGTGGATGAAAGATCTATAAGAATTTTTAACTTTAGTCTTTTTTATTAATGGTTTAAGACTTTGTTAGGAGATCTAGGACGATCTAAGTTTCGTGCGTATTTGTAAGCTTCAACCAAACGGTCCTGCTAGTGGAATAAAAACCCAAACTACACAGTACCACACTCTGAGACATGACCGCCAAGCTGCTTCCGCTGTGGAAGAATTTGATCATTTAAATCTTAATAAATTTTCATATGACTGAAAGCATTACGACACAATCGCCGGGACGGATTTCTACTAGTAACACTTTGACTAACCACAAATACAGTTAAACCTACCCCCCCCTCTCAGAACCTTACATAACACTGAGCCACAAAATATCAGAAGGCTATGCCAGACCTATGACTAATGATAATTGATAATTAGGAAAATTATCGCATGAAACATATTCATAACCAATCTAAAATTACAACTAACTAGTGATTAACTAATTAGTAATGATTGCATGAACAAGCAGCAGTTGCTAATAACCCACCAAGTATATTAACGAATTTTATTGGCTATACATCACTTATTTTACGGTTTGTATGTTGTAACATGATTGAACACAAAAAGTGATATAACTTTCCCTGATGGTTTTGATTTCCGGCTTGTCGGATTTATGTTTATTCCAGATATAATTATCTTAAACTCATCGTTATATTTCACTTATTCGTTTATATGCATGCAAAACTTGGTCACATTTACAACCAATAAGGAAAATAACATTCATGCAAAATAAAGACAATAATGGCTGGAAACTGGTGGGGAATAAGGAACAGATATATAATCAATTAGTTGTTGTTCCAAGTGAAAAATGATGAGGAAACAGTTCATGAGTTTAATGAGAGAGATTAGGTCGATGAGAACATAATCGTAATAATATGAATACAATGTTCTTTTGACAATCTTGTTTAAAAAACTGTTTTCAGTTGTAGTTTCTCATTTCTATTTACTTGTTTTAATAAAACATTTTAATTGTATGCTAAGATTATTCACTTTCAATTGATGGTGAAATGTATTATCAAAGTAGAGATATTCATGTACTTCAAAAGATATCAGAAATCGTAGAATTACTTAATGATATAGATTATTCTATGTTTATTCTGAATCAAGTTTTCTTTTTTTTCTAGTTACTTAAGTAAATTAATCTGTAAGAAAAAAGTTTGATATAGAAACAGAAAATGGGAAAATCATTTTTAATCATTTTTCAAAAATCAATTTTATGTAAAATTATAAATATTGGCATTTTTGTTGTATTGATTACCTTTTATCAAAACACTTACTTAATGAAGGATTCATTGTCTTAATGGACAGCATCATTTGTACTAATAACTCAGCTTATAATAAGACATGTTTCCTACTAAAGATTATAATAAGATGAAAAATAAAAACGAGGATTGATGTTATTGGTACAATTGAATTAACCAATGAAGCAGTCATATTGGTTTGTTAATCTGAGGTAAATAAATAAATATATATATTACGTTAGTGTATATTGAAGTATTTGATTGATCTTTTAAGTTTACATTAGTGAGTGGTTTATTTAGTTTGGTAATGTTTCTAGTTCATATACAGAATCTAACTTGTAGATCAAAATAAGCACTATCTATTTGCTAAAGATTATGAAGTTAGTTAATGTCTGATAAATTCTGTGTAGTTGGTTGTCTTCGCGTATTATATTGTCTTCAATAGACCCTTAAGTCCTAAAGACTATTTCGCTCAGTGAATCTCTAACCTTGTGATCAACTTATCACGTCTCTCTTCATTAACTGAATCTGTTTAATAATATCCGATTGATTTGAACGCCATGTTACTCAGGGTTCTTTGATATTCATTGGAGTACCTCGAATTGATTATCCGTATAGTTGAAGCTTTGAAACACATAATTACCATAAATTAAAAAACGGAAAATCAGTCAAAGTGTCAATCTTTCTAAAGTGAAAAAAAAACAATCATTTTATATGACAGCATCGTCATATGTCCGTTAGGTAGATTAATTTACATACATTAAGATAGTTAACGAAGATTAGTAACACTTTTTGATTTTGCGAAATCAGAGTAAAGGAAGCAACAACTCACGTTAACAAGTCCTGATTGATGATGGATGAGTAAGCTATACTGGAAGACGTAATTAAAAGAGAAAATGACCTAGTTTTTGGATATAAGACAGATAATGAAGATCTGGATATCTGTAATGTTGTTAAGTCAGTCCAGCATAATGTGAATTCATCTACCCTAGATTTCAGACACTCAATAAAGTACACTTAAATGAAGCTTAGATACATGCCGAATAACCAAAGCTGGGCAATACACTTTAATAGATAAATAGGTTATGTGTATGGAAGTGTATATCTTCATCCAGTGGCAAGTATGAGTCATCAAGTTGAGTTTCAGTACTACTCTGTTGAAATGACACAAAAGGTATTTTTAATTTGTACACTAGTTCAAGACGAAACTCATTAAAATGATGGCAATATTAGCCAAGTTGAAATGAATTGTAAATTTCATGATGGTTTAGTTGTAAATATACACGTATGCTTATGATAAACCTAGAAATTTCAGTCTCACAGCTTTCTCGGAGGCTGAGCAACTCAGTGGTGTCATCTCAAAATATCAGACATAATGGCATAAGTGCGAATCTCGCACAGGTGACAGGTACTTCTGACAATTACCAGCTAATGAAAAGCAGGAGAGCAACACTTCTTTTCTGCTTGGTATATTGATCAATATTAAATAAATAAATAAATAATGGAGTTTGGTTCTGAATGGTTGCACCATTTTTGTTAGTACTATTATAGAGACTGAGGTTATCCCTTATAACATAATAATCTCTGTAATGTACATTTCTTTGTTGGTATGAGTGTTAAATGTCAGGCTGTATTCTGCAGATGAACTTTTTGTGTGCTGCGCAATTTTTGACGTCGGGTTCTTTAGATTCAAATATATGTCTATTACATCTTTGTTCTGGACTTCCTGGTCATATGCGTACTCTGCGATTGTCGTGTGCGCGTGAGTCATTGTTATCGACGAATATTGAATTGCTGATATATATATATATATATATATATATATATATATATATATATATAGTTGTTGGGCCTAACGAGGTTACGCAACCTACAGCATAACCAGAACTCATGAAACTTAAATTAATTTAGAGAGAAAAAGACGATTACTGACGATATTAAATGGTCTTATAACGGTGATAACAGAATGAGGTTTTAAATGTGGATCACTGGATTTCAATTCAACTCCTGATTATTTTCATGAGCGACAAAAGAAATTAAACCAATTTATTCAATTCATACTTAAGTCGTGGTTGCTAGCTGCTGAAGAGTCGAAATTAGTCTTCGTTAGCTTATGTTTTTGGCTAAAACTGGCTCCTGAAAGTTGACATGATCTATGATAAGTGTCGATGGAATAGACCAGAGCATATACTAAACAAACATGTTTCGAGTACTGAGGAAACTCGAAGATAACTAACTGTTATGACGCAAAAAATTTGGGGGGTGAGTGGGGTTGACCGAATGCCAATGACTTGTGCCTAGTTGGTTATAGCGCGTCTGCCCTCTGCCCACTTAGTCCCAATCCGAAATAAGAAGAATACGAGCGAATAAGTCAGCCAGACAGAATCATATTATATTTCAAGCATTCCTTTATATATACACAAAGTCAGACCACCCAACAAACCAATTAGAAAATTAACAAGAATACAAAACGAGGGAAATAGTAGTAGTGAATAGGAGCAACTTGTACACAACTAATTAACTGTAGTCCATAATAAGAAACAGTTTAATAACAGCGATTATGCTAAACGGGAGGATAGGGCAAGCGGGGCGTAACAATAATAAGAGCAAAATGTTTACATTACCGAAAGTTCGAATAAATGAAATAATGTTCGCAGCCACAGTTCTGAAAGTTTGTTACGCTTCTTTGTGTTCCGACCTAACACTAACAATAGTTAAATATTCAACTCAGTTGCTACAAAATAAGTATTAAGAATCTTTTTCAAATCTAGATTCAATAGCTCAATGGATTACGTGTTGAACACGAGTCCCAGCGTGAATGTTAAAACTAGGAGGAATGTGTTATGCATTCGACTTATGACCAATGATTGCGTAAGTTAGGTTCACTGTAAGCCCGTTGCCAATTGTTATGTATTTGAAAATACACAGTGCCCTTGAGGATTGCTAATCACTGTACAGACACGTCTACCCCGCGACTACCACTCCCTCAAGTCGTAATAGAGAAAACAACGAATGATGAGCCAACAGGCAGAACCAGAAAACGAATTATATTTCAATCATGCTTTTATATATACACAAAATCAGACCACACAGTGAACCAATTAGGAAACTAACATAAATACAGAACTAAGGAAATAGTGGTAGTAAATAATGACAACTTGTATACAACTGATAAACTGTATTCCATAATAAGAAACAATATAATAACAGTAAATATGCTGAACGAGAGGATAGAGTAAGAGAAATGTAACAATAATAGAAATATAATGTTTACACTACTAACGACCATAATAAATGAATTAGTTCTCTAAAACACAGTTATGGAAGTATTTCATTCATTTTTAGAGGTCCAACATAACAAAATGTACACTCAGTTGACGAGTCATGGGTAAGAAGAAACCCGCGTCCTAAGTCCCACTCATAAGTGCACACAATCAAACTAAATAACGCAACAAAACGAACAATTTAATAGTTTTTAGTACTGTTTCAATCATGATTGAGCTTCACTGATCATATATTTTTTCTAGAACGTCCTGAGGTTAGTTACCAGCGTTATCATATCGATTATGATTGGGTGTGTCGAAAATTGTTATATTCTGAATTAATAACAGAGTGAAATATGCATTTCATTACGTTCATTTCATCAGAAGTTTATAAAATAATTTCTATCTAAGTACAACAGTAGGTATTAGTCTTAGTAAATCTATGTCTAAATCTTATCAAGAAAGTAATTAGTATAGGACACAATACAGATGATTCAATGAATTCCGAATTAAATACACTTAAAGTATAGTGTTCACAGGTTTTAGGTTTAATTACATAAAAGGCTGCGGGTACAAAATACTAAGGAGAACTAATTCGTTATTACAAAACTGTCTATTACGCCCTACTTTAAGATGATGTTTACTTGGGCATGAGTTCATTTTAAGCAAACTGCCCACTGTATTTAGTAATAAGTAATTACAACTGCTAGTTTGGTTTAAGTATACCTCAAACAAATCATGGGATTGAGCAATTTCAAGGCCATATTGCACATATGCCAAGTGACACTAATAATCTAACTTAGGTAGCAAATGTTATCAGATGCTTGGAACGTTATTGAGTTTGCAATGCAATAGCAGCACTAAAGAAATTAAATTCAGTTAAGGTCAGAAATAATTGGCTTCAACCTTAAAGCTTCCAACTCATATAGAACACTAAACACATGGAATCCACACTTTTCGAGAGGGTACAACAACCATTGATGAACATCAAAAACAGACGTTCAAATCAGCAAAGTGATTACTTGACTTAGTTTAAAATTGAAACAGGGCTGGTTAAGTCTCCCAATGTATAGAACGAAGAGTTATGAAACTTCAATATGGCATAACAAATGATGGAGCTCAATTAAGAAGAATTCAATAAGCAAAAGAGGTCATAATTACGAAATACACAGATAAAACTAAGAAAGTAGATACTCAGATAAGACGTGTTTAATAGCATTATAAGAAAGTGATTTACACTTGATGTTTTATGACTTGTTAAAAGTGTAAAAAGTTCTCAAAAATTCATTCTAGTAATCACTTATACCCATTCCTACACTTAAACTTGATCCAAACGTTTGCAACCAGTATTACAACTTCCATACAGTTTTTCTTCATTATATTTCTTTAAGTAAACCAAGAACAGCAACCCACAGAGTAAAAGATTAATCCATACAATTCATGAGACTTTTCTAGCTGCTTTCAATCAAAGAACAATTATTTTAACCAGTGAAAGAAATGCGGATGCATACTTTACATTCAAAGCTCTCCGTTAGGGCTGAGATGTATGAAGAAGCCGGCTGAGTAAAAGCAAAATTTTAACTCATAAGTACGACTATTTACTCATACGTTGACTACATGAATACTCGAGAATAAGAAACTGAGGAGCGTATGAAGAAATACATCTAAAAATGGAAACTCAAATTAACAAATTAGGTAAAACCTGGATAAAAAGTAAGAACGAAGAAAGTAAATTTAAAAATGAATGCATAAACTGCTACTTTACACAATTATTTAATAAAACTGAGATCGACAAAGCAGTGTAAAACTCGTAACAGCGCAAATTTCATTGGAAAAAGAATTGAAATTGTTAGATGATGTTGGTTTTATCGAACAACGATATAGTTACTTTGAAAAAATTTGAAATATCAATATCATGTTTAGTACTAAGCAAGTAACTAGTTATTTCATTGCCAAGATGCTTATCTCTCAAGTATTCAACATTTCTTTTTACGCTCTTCCTAGTTATGGTGATTCTTATTAATGATAATTCATCTTATGCTAATTGTATTTATGCTTGATACACATCAGTTGTATTTGCTGTCTAGGCCGCATCAGTATTCATCCGTTTGCAGTTCATCCGATACGATTACCACTTAAGATAGGCGATTTAACTGCATATATCATCATTCATAACTCAAGCTTATATAGTTAAATTCACCGGTTACCACTAAAGACAAGAAACCACAATGTATACACATTAGAGTGGTATAAAAAATTAAATAATGGATAGTGGGTTAAGTGACTGTAACTTACGAATAGAGGAAGATATTTCAACAGTTAAGGAGTCAAACACAAGCTTAGGGAAAAGTGAGAATAACATAAAATATGTATTTAATAAGTACATAACATAAGTACACAAAATAATCCTCGATATAATTTGTTAACCCTTCAAGTAATTGTCAATTCAAAGTTAGGAACTAAAACAGAAATTAATATATCCTATTTATTTTTAAAACATAAACGGATATAGTTGGTACAAGGACTCACTGTCAATAAAGTTAATTATTCACGGGATAGAAAGACACACGTACTGAACAGTGGTAAGAAATGTACTACAACTGAATCACTATCCAAATTAGTCATGTTTGTTAAAAAGGTACAATTCTATGATCGGTCAGTAAATCTACGTAATCCACACATAGTTGACATTGAGCTTAAGTGATAGGAGTCTAATCAAATATCATTGGTCAGCTACGCAATCCATATCATTAGCATTCACCAAACAATAATTTTGAAAACTCCACCTTTCTTATTTATTCGCTCCTCTATAATCATGTCCTTTTGATTCTTATTTTTACTGTACGTACTAATAAACTTGAATGAAAAGCATCGTTTCACTTGTAATTTAGTGTTTATATAAATGAGTAAAAATAAGTAAAAAAACGCTTATAATCGAGTTACTTATCCTCATGACTGTTGAAATAGCCAGAACAATTAACTTCAAAATAAAGATTAGTTTGGGAGTTACATGAACAACCCCTACATTAGTCTCCCTATCACAGAACAAAAAGACCCGTTGCAACAGTCAAATGCTAATGAATTCTCGTTTTTGGTTGACTTTTAACAATAATAACGAAACTCTTTAATGGCAGTTATAATGTGAGTCCTAGTGCATAATTTCGTGAGGTGATTCTGTGAACAAGTCGTGATTAATGGACTTTATTTATATTGGATACGAGATTAATATTATCAATATGACTAAATGTTAGTCATTTAATACCAAGAATTAGCTGTAGTTGAGAATGTAACTTATTAGGCGACAATATGTTAGTTTAGCTGCTAAACCCTTATCGCAAAATTTGGTTCTATCTCTGGTAGAACCATATATTTACATTACTGAAATATTCTATCAGTGCTATTCAATCAGTGCTATTCGGTTTTCACATATTGACTTCTAAATAAGTAGTTTCTAAAACCTCACAAAAGATTATACACACTGAAGAATTCCATCAAATAACATCATATTGATTTGTTTGAATTAACGTCATATTCTATTCAATAAACACTATTCTTACAAAGAAACTAAAGTATTACATCCTACCAACTAAATTGTTTAACTCACTTATTTTCTTCATGTAAACAATACGACACCGACAATACTAATACTACGATTATGTATAAATAATTTATTACTATACCGCTTTATTCTTCATAATAATAATTTCTATTATTATCAGTAGTAAAACATTATACATGTTTACATAGCATTATGATTTATGTTTAAAAATCTATCGTTTTCTTCTGTCATGAAGAACTTGTTTCAATGAGGAAAATAATTAAACTGTTTTTTAGTTCAAACTTTGTAAAACAATACAATGTAGTGAAAACAAACAGAAGGAATTCATGAATGAAACAATGGAATGGGAAAAAAAGAAATTCCTTTTTTTAAAAAAGAAGTCAATAATTATTCATTTGTTTGTATTCATCACAGCTAATCTCCTGGTTTTCAGGGGTTCTTAACTAACATTAATTCTTGACGAATATAAACAACTAGATTTTATATTTACCTTTACTAAACCAACTAAATTCACTTTCAATACTTAGTGTTTTTGTTATCTTTTGACAAATATGTACACAAATGGAAGTTATTTAACCTTATATCCAATATACAGTAATGAAATAAAAATCTAGGAGTCTATTCTTTGTCAATGAATGATATATAGTTTAGTGTAATTTTCATTCATGCTTTCATTTTCACAGTTACAGTTTATTGTATTTATGCATTTTGTTCAATTTATTAAGCAGATCATCACTGGTTTTGTAGATAATAGAAAGTTGTAGATAATATTAGCCAACTGAAATGAAGTGAAAAATGTAAATAATACCAATATTCAGCACTCATTCATTGAATAAATGGGAAACTGTTTGAAAATGCTGAGCACAACGAATTTATTGAACAAGAGAAACTTGGTGGAGAGCATCAATTTGGTGACACTGAATACTAATTTTGAACTTACAATAAGAATTGTTATGAACAACAAAACTGAAATGCCGGGCACCTAAAGAAAATTGATTATCTTCGAGAGCTATTTATCTGTATACAACTTCAGTATTTTTGGTTATATTCAGAGTGAACAATTTATTTCTATTATCATTCAGTTCCCTCTGCCCTATCCTACCATTTGATTCATTAATTGTTATTATATCATTTCTCATTGATGAACTATGGTTGATCAATTGTGTATATGAACTCCATTTCGTATTCACTATTACTCCTATTTTGTATTAATGTTAGTTTTTTAATTGGTTGACTGTGCGGTCAGGTTTTATGTATGTATAAAAAATGTATGAAACGTGGTTCGACTCTGTCTGGTTGGTTTATCGTCTTGTGTTCTTCTTATTCCGGTTTGGGACTAATTGAACATAGGTCAGACGCGGAATTAACGACCAGGCTCACCTAATCAGCATTCGATAGACCATCCAGATTTATAAAGATACATAGTTGTCGAGACTCATAAATAGTTGATTGTAGAAAGCTGTACAAGAAATGTTCTATGCTGCATAGGTTTGTATTGTCTTCTACAATATGCTTTTGATTTTTTTTACATCAAAAATAAGCTATTACTTTGGGTCAAATCACTGTTTATCTACAAGTGTACTTGTTCATAGAGATCAGGTTACATCAGCAACACAATGTAAATTCATTTTAAAAACATTTCTGAACATTATCTTGTCTATCAGAAAAATTATGTATGTCTAATAACAGCTTTATTTATGGACACCTAACAACTTCTAATCGCGTTTCTTCACTAAAATTATCTTTCACAATGATCCATAAATTCAAAAGAATAGGTTCAAAACAGATGAAAATTGAAAATGTATACACTCTGAAGATTCTAACATTCTATCGATTCCAGTTCAAACTGTGCATACAGAAGTAGCATATTTTATGAGATTGAACGATTGAAGTAAGTATCTTCATAAAGTAAATCTTCTTTCTTGTGAATTCTTTGCTTTTATATCAATCATGCAATAAATTTCTTTGGTTGTTAATTATCAGACTATTGGTTAACAAGTAATTACTAGACAATTTAATTAATCTGACTTATCACTGATGTATTCTGATTAAAGTATGTTAAAGAAACATTAAATCATGGAACCTACTTTTTAAAGTGATCACTATTAAAGTTTCTAAAACGTTTTTATTAAAAATCAATGAATAATAAATACAATTCATTCACCAGGTACATACGTGACATTCAGCTACATCCTAAGTTTATGGCCTAATTGCTCAAACTAAAGTAAAAGTACCCGGGTTTGAACATGCTATCAAAGGGGCTATTAATAGATCAGTTTTAGCCAGAGCTTCTAATTTTAATCTCATGATTAACCTACTTATCAACTTTGTATCTTTGTCACTTATTAATGATAATTTTCACTGTATTGATAACACGATCTTTGTACAGCTAATAGCTTAATTTTGAGTATTAAGCGATATTCGATGTCACACATTGTATTCTCGTAAATGATCATCATAATCTTGTATGTTTTGGGTATGGTTAGGTTTAGGAAGAGATTAAAAACCCTATTGGCTGCTTTAAATAACTTTGTTATTAGTTTCTAACAGTTATAAATCCATGATTATTGTAGCATAACGGCTAAAATAAAGTATAGATCAATACGTTGAATGAAAGAGACACTAACACATCTTAGAATAATGAACTTACACATATCGTACTCACAAGTTTTGTCCATGGATAATCATTAACTTATCTCGCATGGCTGGGGAAATGATCTACTAAGTTTACCTATTGCTCCACCTTATCTCATTAAGTGGGGAAATAAATTACAAGGCCCTACTAATTTACCTAAAACATCAGGATCACCACACTTATACCATATAGCTGGAACCATCGAGATTAGCTTCAGAAAACCATACTTATGAATCCAAAAGAAATAAGATCCATGATTGTGTTATCAGCTTTCATAGGCTGTTTAGTCAATTTATCTACCCTGTTGTGTTTATTTTCTTTGTTCACAAATTTTCATCGAGTGTTAAGGAGATTATCAAAAATGAATTTCACATCACTGACTAGTATTAGTTAAGAAAATAATAAGAATAAAGAAATATTAAACAGTTCCTCTGTTATAATTTGACGCTTTTCAGATATACGAATTTGTTTCTCTATGAAGGACAGAATCCAGCACCATTAGGTCTTGTAGTGACTGTTTTACCTTCAGAATACTGAGTTATGCAACCTCACCCAGTGTCGTTGGTGAGTAACTGCCTCACATTCAACGTGTTTGAACTCCACTGGTCACATTTTCTCATTAGAGATCTGGAATCACCTACATACGTCACTAGCCAGTTAGGAAACTTTCATTACTATTGGGTATTGAAAGGATTCTCTCATATCGGGTGTCAGAAAGTTACTAACTGACAGCATTTAATGATAGTTGGACAGTATGTTCTATAGGAGCCTTACTATGTATGACCTTACAGACGAATATTTTATTTTCTGATGAAAATAGTCTTATACTTTTTCAATTATTACTTTAAAATACTACAACAACTAGTTCTACCACTGATACATTTTAACTGTTACGTACTGTTATTACGTTATCGTTCACATTATTCGTTCAATATCTTAGCTATAGACACTTGCTCAAATAATTTAAAATTATAATCAATGTCGTTTTGACACGTTAAATACTACGCCATTATTGTAAACCGTATATATTAGTGTAACAGCTTGATAAAAAAAACTAATTTAAAAGAAGTATTTCTTTGCTCTCTCTTATTCTTAATTGCCTAAATGGGTATTTACAACCTAAAATGATTCATTTAAGTTGGATTATGACTGGCAAGTAGAATCCAGGATACGCGTTTCGTCCTATTTGGGACTCGTCGGCAGGATGTACCTGTATCCCAATGTTGATGTTCACAGTGGGATTTCACTTGCCAATCACAATCCAACTTAAATAATACTTGTGAATAATCGTTATATCGAGGCAATCTGCTCAGAATGCACATATATAGCAACAGAGACTAATCAACTTCAGTCTATAACAAATCAATTGGAATATACAAATTCATTCTAACACTGAAATGATTCACTTGTTTTTGTAACTGTTTTAATAATTCACTTATTTAAATTAGAATAACTATTTTCAAGCTTTCCTATTGATGATAATCGTCTTTGACATTAATTAATCAATAACATGATATAAAGTCTATAAGATTATCTCCACACTACTATTTATATATAAAAAGATCAAAATTAATTGATGAGTCAGCCAATTATATTGATTATTTTTTAAAAAAATTTTTACTTCACGTCTCTAGATGTAAATTTTTTAAAATTCTGGATGAGTCTTAAATTGATGCCAATGAATAATTAATTGAATATTGATTCAGATTACTGACAAATTAATCAGATTAAACAATATAACACATGGATTTTTGTATAAAATACATAAAGTAATGATGTATAGCTTAGATTTTTATTGAAAGTTATGTAAATACTACTAATACTAAGTCAGAAAACACTTAAAATTTATATTATTACCAAAAAGTATCCATTGTATCATAAAAATAATAATTATAAGAATAGTTTTATTCAATATGATGCTTAGTACAACATTAATTTTCAACCTATGGTGTCTTAACAAGTTACTCTTTTTCCATGTGTATATATTAACTCCTGTTCACGAAAGTATCAACACCACTACCACATTATTTCTTGCTGATAGAAAGATCCTGACAAAAAATCTAGAATTCCTTTTGTGATAACCAATTGTTATCATACAGATCATGTAGCTAAGATTCTTGAACTGTGAATATACCAAAGTTATGGTATATGTTCAGACTAATGAGAAATTGTAGGTAGTTCACTTTTCCAATAAGAGATCAGCAGTTAAGACTAAGAATTTCAGGAATAAACATCTGATTAATATTTATCCATTTTACCGTGATATCTTCACTTATACCTCACTGTATTACTCACGATAGGTTGTAGACTTTTTATGAATGCGCATGAGTACACAATGCGATTTTAGGATATGATTGAGCAATTAAAACAAAACAAAAATAGGAAAAGTAACTTGGAAAATGGTAGCCCAAGATTTCAAACAGGCCATTGTGAACATGTTTCACCGAAAAGTGCTCTTTCCGGTGAATTCATTTTCAATACTGTACAGTCGCAAATATATACGTTTTCAACAACAATCAATAATATGTGTTAGTGACAATAAGTGAGTGAACATTGCAATAATCAGAAAAACGTTGTTAACATGATGCTAAGAATGTAGCTGAGTATTCATCAAATCGTCATTGAAGTTAAACAGAGACTACTAAATGTGAAAAAATTATCAAGGTTGCTTTTTTGTAGTATGTATAGATGAGACCTTAAAGTGTTGACATTGGTCATGTACCTACAATAACTAAATCCACGTAGGTAGCTTAGCTATGAGAACTGTCGATAGTGGAACGTAGTTGAGTTAGATTCAGTTACGTGCGTACCTGTGTACATTTAAACTTTTGTATATCAATGCATAAATACATATTACCGAATCCACATAAATCGTCCATTTGACCAATTAAATAGAAATACATCTGGAACCGAATTAATCCAACAAGATGTCAAAGTTCGAGCAACCCTCTAGAAAGTGTATGTTCCGAAAAAAAATTCAATCACAGATTACAAATGATTGCATAACAACAAAATAAAAGTGAAAATAAGAATAAAATAAAGATTGATTTAAGGGAAACTATTGGACGTAATTTGATTACCAGGGCAAAGAATAAGGGTATACAAGCGTTTTCGATTCAGGTTTGTTTAAATGCATAGCTATGACCTCTGATGTTTATAGGAAGTGACATATGGAGATAAAAGGTAAATTCAGTGGAATTCGTATATCACTTTGAATGCTGAAATGATGTGATGACTAATTTTGACTAGATATGCAAGAATAGGCTTCTTATTGTTCTAGTTTACACTTTGTTAAACTTTGAAGAATGATATTAAACTGATAAGCACACAGCAAATCAGTGGACTATGTAAACTGATCCTCATTCCAAGACTTCAAAATGGGCTAGTTAAAGAAAAGATATACTAATCTAGCGACATTAAATGCCCTTTCAGGAGCATTTCCTAACCATCGTGTAACAATTTTGTCAGCTATCTCACCTTTGAATAGCAATTTGGAGAACATAGGCTTCTTCAATGCAGTTGATGATTCCACTTTAAATTTTCCTTCAGACATAGGTTTTAATATGAACTTCGATTAATATCCATTTTTATTTAACAGTCCATGTGTAGTTATAAGTTACTCATCAACTGCATCTTCAGAGCAAATAATTTTCAGTTTGTGATCTTAGTTTCTTTAATTCTATAATGGAATAAAAGTTAACTTTTTATAGACTTCTATTTATTGTTCCATCCAAACTTCTTGTTGATGAAAAGTTTACCAATGAAATAACATCACCGTTTCTTGCTTCCATTGTAAAACTTCATGAACACCAGTAAGTTTATTTAATACGTTATATACATCAACATAATTTCTAAGATAGCGGATGTATTATGCACGTAGTGAAAGTAGAACTCTACGTCGTTTATGATGTATTTTAAGTGTGTTGTTTTCTATATTTGTCAAAAAAAAACATTGACTAGGAATGGACCTAGTGACGATTTTATCGCAACACCATCACACTGTGGATAAAACCCTTTGTTGGACAGAAAATTTACATTGATCATACACTACAGTATAAACTATTTCAATGAAAAAGCAGGGATTTCAATTTTTACTCTTTTATTTTCCAGTTTATTGTATGAAGAATCTATTGTTTTCACCAAGGTACAGTTCATAAATAGTTATGACATGTCTAGCAACATCGCTGATTTCTTTTACACTTTGAAATTAGCTGTCCTATGAATTAGTTTATAGTTAATTTTTACAGTGTCCTTAGAAAAAATTATTAACATATACACTCAGATTTATATTGTATCTTGTTTTCGGTATTCGATTTTCTAAACATTCTGCTACTTCATTCATTACCTGAATCACATATTCTAATAACGGATGTTTGAAATGGTCGCTATTATTTTTTGGCAACATTTCAGGACAATCTAATGGTAAGTGATTTAGTTTAGTCCCACTTAGTTTAGAAATATCATTTGAGTGTTTAACCATTGGTTTGAGCCTCATTTTATTGTGGTACTTCCAATATTTTAGGAATAAAGTTATTTTTTATGCTTCCGGTTATAAATGTAATAGTTATTTCACTTCGTTGAATCATACCTTATACTTCAGGTACTCACTAAACAGTTTCAAAGGACTCAGAAAATTTCACTTCATCAAATATCCCTATTAAATTGACTCGGTTGACTTCAAATCACAGGATTTTTTTTTCGCATTCTTATTCTGGTTTTATTATTATCCATTCATTTCTAATATTCAACAGAAAGTAGTTGTAAAAGTAATTATACGTTTGGTTACCATTCATTATTTCATCCTAACTTCTAATTATAACACCTAATCTTAGTTTCTTAACCTAATTTCTAACCGTTTCTTTTTACTTTTTTCTGTAATAAATATTTCATTTTTATTGCCGACAATCTAAGTGGCTGGTACTTGAGAAGGATTTTTCAATGTCACGTTTAGAATCACTCACTACTGTTAATATACTACGGCTACACGAAAGTTTCTTCAATGAGAAATAATGTTGATAACAATCTAAGGCGAAATGCATATATGTGATAAATAACTACGCCATTCAACATGAAGTGTTGTCTCTCCTAAAAGTTAGCCATGTTCATTGTTTTATGACTTGGTTTGTCGCATTAAATTAATAATCATGTTTTAAGTTTTGAGTCAACTAGTACTAAGTGTAAATGTTCACCATATTCAAGAGACATGTTTCTGTATATATAATAATATATAAAAGCGTAAGTTGAATTCTAAAATTTATTTTTAAAACAGAAATGTTTCCTCTACCTTCCTATTTTAATATGGGATTCGAACAAATAGACAAATGAAACGGAAATAGCATTTTTTTAATGTTGAAAGTGTCAGGTTTCTGTTTCGACAACTTATGTTTATATGCAAATTGTAAACATATTCAAGTAAGGATATATGCATGGTAACTTTAGCTAGCTAAAAAATTCAATCCATTAGCATAGTTCATCCAGCCTTGCAGAATAGCTGTGAAGAAGAGCAAATTATATAATTCAGTGTGTGAGTTCACATTATGGAGTTGTCATCTTATAAAAGTGAAATAACTATACAACAATCTTCATTTTAGAATTGGTCCCCAGTTGACATTGACTAATTTGTAGGAGTTACTTTCACAATGTTCATTTTGCCACTAAAAAGTACACCATAATAAATAAATGATTTGAACAAACATTGAACAATAAATGATTTACAGGTACTATTACAATCATTTCATCATCAAAATTAAAAATTAGTACGTCAAAAACCTATTAATCGTAAAATGACACTTACAATTCTGGAAACCAATTCGACAAGCTACACTGCCATTTAAATTATTGATACACCAGATACCTTACCGTATTTGTTTACACAAAGTGCTCATTCTTTACTAGTAGTATATTGATAAAAAATGAAAATCTATCGGAAATTATGCCTTTCCTGTTGTAACTGAATAATCTAAGTAAACCATATGTATAAGTTTACATTTTTGATTGATGCATAGTGAAACGTTCTCAATTTTTAATAAAGTGTGTTGGATCCAGATTTTCTCGACCATCTTTCTGTCCATTTTGTAGGTGATCGCTGTATAATAAGAATGCGATTTGCATTGAGGGTTACATTTCAGTATCAAGCATTCACCATAACTGTGCTTTTCACCTAGCATATCTGTTTGCACAACATTGACATGTTCATTAAAGACAGTTGGGGATAATAGTGTTATGATGAGAACTACGGCCTACAACAATCTACGAAAACAGTAACTTGACAGTAATCAATGCTCGAAAACAAAGATACTAAGGTTGTTTTCGTATGTCCACATGTTCGCCCAGTGACTCTTAATCCCCCAAACCATATAGAACAACACAGGATTAGTGGGGCAACAACCAACCAGTCAGACTACATTTTACTCCTTCGTTTGTATACACTCAAAACCTAACCAAACAGTGAACCAATAAGAAGAACAGAATTTATTCAAAAGGAGGACATTAATAACTAACTTATGTGACAGATACATTGTTAATTAGTTAGGGGAATATGATAATAATAGAAATAAAATAATTGATTAGTGTGTACTCAAAATAAATGAAACGATCTTTTACAAGACAGTTCCGAGAATTAGTAAAAATGATAGAAACTCTTGGATGAAACATACATGAGCAACACTGTAAACACTGTAGATACACCAAATTTGCATTAAATTTCAGTTAACATTCATTGAATTTACCGGTTAAATGTAATGAAAGACGATTAAGATGAGTAAGATGACAGAGTATAATAAGATTACTATACATGCAGAAATGAAGCAGAAATATGCACACTGTTATCGAACCTTATGATAAGTGAGAAGAATGACATCGCTGGTTTTGATGTCTGGTGCTAGACTTTAGGTAATCAAGACATTAATTACTTGGTTAAAATTTTAAAATTTAACAATGCAGTGACGATGGATGACAGGCATAGGAAAAATTTCTAATATTTTTCCTTAAATTTGATATAAAGCACATTGATTACTAAGTTGTGGCCAACATTATGTTTGTCGATTCCTTAATACCGGTTTTTATAGGCCGTGGTTATCTCTCAACATAATGATCGTTGTAATGCATAATTCTTTGTTGGTATATATGTTAAATGTTAGACTGAACTGTACTGTTGAACGGTGAAGCATTGTACATCTTGTGAAGTCGGATTCTTTGTGCTCAGATATCTATTGCATTTTCGTTCAGGACCTATTGATCATACACGTACTCTGTGATTGTTACGTGTGCAAGAGTCATTGTTATTGACAAAGCTTGAATTGCCGATTGTACGTATATAGTTGTTGAACCTAACAAGGTTACGAATCTAGTATCATGACCAGAACTCAACCGACTAAATTCTAGCAATTAATTTACTACGTGGTCACTAGCCAAAAGGATTCAACACACTGTGAGCTACTGTTTTAATGCAGTTAGGTTGGCGGTAGTCAGAAAGAAAATATGAATGACCTTGACTTCGTTCTATTTGTCACATGTGTGAAAGATGTACCTGAAATCCTTATAAAATATATTCTCCATCATATAGTTCAAGCACTCAGTGCAATGCTTCAAGTTTTGAGATACTTTAACTAAGTTATTCAAACTGTGGCCGATGTTCTGTTAGACCATTACATTTATATTGTTTTATCAATCAATAGTAAGTAAATTAATGTTTAGTTTTCAGTCCCAATCGATTTCTGGATGACCTGGGAAGTGTCAGTTCCCTCTAGATTGTACGGAAATCTCCCATGAAGTTTCAACCAGCATGAAACCTTGATCTGTGATCTTCTGCCATCAACTGCAAGCACTTTTAAACCATGAACCTTATTACTAATAGTTATGATAAATTTTGACTTCACTATTCTAAAGTAATGAATGAAAAATAAGTTTATCTATATTATTCAAACAAATATTTAAAAATTAATTTTTTTTCCTAAGATAAACATTCATTTGACATTATTTGCTTCCTGTCTGCTGATCAACATTTAAAACCTTAATTATTCAGGTCTATAAGTAATGTGATACAGCTGGTGCTTATGTTGAGTAACGTTGCTATGCTGTGGAATGCATATTTTCCGTTACAATAGTTGCGTAATAATGTGCAAAAATGTGTAAATATGCAATGTTTTTGAAATTTGCAGTCATTATATTGATTTCATTTAATCACATTCTTTCGAACATTAGTAATTTCAATACTAATTTTTGATCTTTTCCATTTATGATCATTTCGAATGAACTACACAGATCGTTGTATTTCATAATGATTATTAAACACAACGAAAACATCTATTCTTTTGTCTATTGATTAACTTAGGTTTTCAATCAGAGTTGGTTTTATTAATAAATAAATACTCAAAACTAAGGAGTATTAAATTATGTATTGACTTCATGAAGTGGATTTTCGACTGAAATTATTTATGGCGTTCTCAGTGTTTACTAAGTATGTAGTATGCAGCATCTTTTGGTAATTTTATTGTTTGGTTTGTGGGTGGTTTCAAAATATTAAGAGTGCAGTGTGAATTAAAGATTTTTTGTGCCTATTTATATTTAAAACACTGGTGTTAGGTTAAGCTTATATATGTAATCCTAGTTAGATTCCTTATTGCCTCGATTACCGCGTGATTTAATTACAGGCCACATCGTTCTGAGTACTAACTGCCGACTTCTTGTGATTCTATTACTAGTTATTACAAAACAATCCTACTACTACTTCTCACTGAGTTACTATATGACCGCAATTCGGAATTCTAAGTATTATTAAGAATATTACACTTATGCATTACAGTGTCACTAGCAGTGTACACTTTGTACACTCTTCTTTAAAATATTTCAATTTCTTCTTTGAAATTATTTTTTTCTTTTATTATTTTTAGCTGAATTACAAAATAAAGATTGAAAGAATTGTTTCTATGCCATAAAATGAAACTTAGACAAAAAATTCGTATAACAGTTATTGTAACTAATTTATAGCACTAATCACAGTTTAGTGACTGTCAGGATTACACTAATAAAAGGTGAACAAATGTATTGGTAGTATTAAAGATACTATGTAATAAAATAGAGACAACTTGGAGATAATGTCATTTACTGTAGCTGTATGACCGTATATATAGTGATTTCGATAAGGTATAAGTTTATTGAAAAAGAGATTACATTATAAGATATACAATATAATACAATAAAATCTAACTAAGTCTGGTCACGTTGCTTACCTCCCATATAATCGTTCTTTGGCAACATATATATATATATATATATATATATATATAATGTACTGCTGAAACTTTAGCAGTTCCGCAGTTTAAACTTGATCGTTGCGTTCAGAAGTGGCATGTTCAGCCCTTAACTTTAACTGGGACTAAGCATTTTTTTGACCTGTTGGTTAATTTTTTAATTTCCCATACGTAGTAAATAACTTTTCAAACAAACCTCTTCCAAATTTCTATAAACGTTTAAGACGGAAGTGAGCAATGAAATTTTCACCACAAGTGACTAGCGACATGTTCTATCAAACTTAAATTTAGTTGGTTGTTGTTGATACATGTTCAGTAATTCCGAGACTTTATTTTTTGTTATTACCTTCAATTAATAACCTGATTCGTAAAACTGTGGTTGTTTGCTCTGTCCTAAACCTTAAAATTTTCCCAGTGAAACTGTTAGGGATTCATAATCCCTAAAAATACAATGGCTGACTAATTAGATGAAAGAAGTTGTATTGATTCTTTATAAGACTGATTTGTAGACTTTCATCAATTATTTTTATTTCAATGTGAGTTCTACTCTTAAATACAGTTTGACAGTATTTCATTGTATTAATTAAATGTTAATGATTTCACTTGATGAATAATCATTGTAAATTGATTGATATAAAATTCGATGCATTTATGTAAATAGAATTCGCTGGTTTGCTAGTTCACTAGTCTTGTCTCAGTTTTGCTCCATAATACAATCTTCCTACAAGCCTAGTCTTTTGTAATAGCTGTGGACTGGAAAGGGAACAAGTTGCGGTATACGTCTAAGGTACAAGTATCAGAGATAGCGTTCGCTTACGCACCCTCAAAATTCTAGCGACACAACAGAAGCGCGCATCCATAATTGTCTGCTTGTATTGATATACGAAAAATATGACGTGGCGTTTGATGTCTAATTGATGTTTAGCGAAGTCGGAGATGAAGAGGACGGCGGCCTCGTTCGATATAATATTTATCACAGTTGAGGCAGTTTGTTTCGTGGATAACGTACAGTTTGTAATTTATTATTTTGTTCTTTGGTTTGCATAGAATTGATTAAGGCTGATTCTTCGGCCTATGCTTAAAGTTCAATACGGTTGCCTGCAATAGTTTGGTTGCAATTTCTGATACACCTTACACATATGTTAGGATAATCCGTTTGTTGGTCGCCAAATCCAATTTTGTGTTCGTTGATGATCTTCAGAGATATTTCTTGAAGGTGCGCAAATAACCGTTTCTTTGAAAGACAATCATTAGGTATATGTTTTCATTTTTTCGTGTATAAGTTGTGCTGCAGTTCGTTTTGTCCTTTGGGGTAGGGTTAGTAGATAATTCGTTTCGTGCATAGTTTGGTTGTTGATATTGTAATTTAGAATCTGGCTTGTGTACTTTGGCTTCCGATAGACTTGCGTCTCCAGTTTTCTTGTGCTAGTTCTAGTGATCAGCACATCTAAGAACGGAAGTTAGTCATATAACTCTATTTCCAATGCAAATTTTATTTACCTATTGGCGTGATTGACATTACTGTAGCCTTTTTTCATCTCGTCCATTCTGAAGATATAGAATATATCGTTCATATAACTGATAAACACTTTGGTTTGATCACTGGTAATACCGAAGATTCAAGTCACTGCATCACTAACTCAGCATGAAGTTCAAATATTGGTGTCCTTTTATTTTGTTTGCGTATTTTATTCTTGAACTATAAGTATGTTATTAAGCATACACTGATGAGTTCTGTTAGTGTTTCGATTTCGATGCTTCGTGTATTTAGGAAGATTAGGATCGTTGATGAAGAGAAGAGACATAATATATTTTTGCCAGCTTTGGTTCTGTTAAAGCAATTAGAAGTGATATCTCGAAAGATACTGTCACTTCGTTGTTGTTGATTTGAATATCACTAATTTGTCAGAGTTATGTGAAAGATTGATAAGATGATTACATGAATCAACTAAATGTTTTAATATTCTTGAAGTTTCTCCTGATAAATTATAAGATGATCTATCTTAGCGGGGTTCCTGATTTGTGTAGTTTAGATCGCCATAGAATCGCTAGAGAAATGGATTAATTTATCACGTTCATTTCTAGTTGTTTCCCTTGATTGCCATACATTGATAAACGTGCTTAAAGTTCTAGAGTTTCGGTTACACAGTTTTTCAATTGGTTGGTATGTGTTCGTTATTGAGTAGATCCTCGGTTTTCATAATATAATCTTCTTGGTCTATATCAACCGTGTTGCATCTTTTTGTCAGCTTGTAGTATGGATCGATATTTACTGTTTGTTAGTTTTTTCAATATCTTTTGTTTCTGAGTCATCAGCTGAGCAAGCCTTTTCTTCCATGTAATTAGTAATACTACAGTTTATTTTGTATACCATTGAGTTCCCTTTTGAGCTGCGAATGTCTACCATCTTAATTACATCACAAATTATTTTAACCTAATATCATTTTATTATTTAAATCACCATGTAACTTTGTTTTTATTCTTATGATCTTTGAAATCTTCGAATGTCTTATGATGTAGTCACCTTTTACTTTGTAATAGGCTGATATTTTGCAGAAAGCGCTTTGTATACAATCGTACAGTTACAATATCGTCTCTGAGTTGTCTTTATTAATTTTGCAATGATAAAATAAGCTACTTCTGTCATTATGTGTTAATTGTATTAATCTAGGCACTCTTACTGGCGCTTTAGAAATTTATTGAATTATAACTGAAAGAAAAGTTTAGTAGAAATGAACAAGACTAGAAATAAGCTAAAAAAATTATGAATTGCTATAAATAACCAAACGGATTCGGAATATGAGTAAACACTAAATTGAATTGTAGTGAAAGATGATCAATCTGAAACAAAAATACAAAAAGAAATAACGCAATCGAAATGTAAACAAATAGCGGCATAGAATTCTTAAAGGATATATAGACACAATAATCAATTAAATGATACCATGAATTATTGCATGCTGCTTTCTTCTTGGTTATAGTTCACAAGAATGATAGTTAGTAAAATAATCATATTTAATTCTTTCAAAAATGAAAAATCCTTTTACTTCATTAGATTGCGTACCCAACTTTATTTTATCTTTCAATTCAGAAAATGTAGTCTTTTTTGATTATGATTAGTTTTTGTTTTACAAACTTCTACAAATAACTTTTGTTTTTTTTCCTTTGGTTTTGTTGTTGTTGTTGTGTGATAGACGATAAAAATCGATATTAAAATGATGCTAAGAGATTAATTTTCTTACTATCAATTTTTCTTTTAAAGAAAATAATTAATCAATTCATTATTCACTTAGTTTGTATTTGCTTCTGCTGGATTGAACAAATTGTTAGTATTATCCACGATTGTGGATAACTATGATATATTCAATCATCACTGTGTATATGTAAAGTATTCATTTTCAGTTATTCTACTGTTTACTTAGTAAATGAGTGTTACATATTAATGTTATTCTCATTAATTATTTCATTCTAAACTTCAGCTTTTACTATATTTGTGTTTTGTTTATATAGTACGCTAACTTGAATTACATTGAAATGTTTATATCTTCCAGTTGTGAATAAATGAATACGTTTAAAATTAAATCTTTGATGGAAATTATGTGCCAATATAATGTGATTAACTCCGCCCGCAGCTCTTCTAGGGTTGTTATTGGTCCCAAGCCCGGGTAAAGGAGGAGGGTTGGGCATAGAGCTAGCACCCCTTTCCCGTAAAACACAAGTTTGCTAAAAAAAAACGCAAACCAGAATAAACAAACTTAACCATTTAAACTCTGCCCTGGGAGTGGAAGGAATGTTTATGACGCTTCATGATGAAAGCCGAGATTCTTTGGAAGTCATGAGGCCGATGCCACCCCTTCTAACGACCAGAGCAAAAGTTTTTATAGGTACATGGAATGTTCGGACAATGTGGGAGACAGGGAAGATCAGCCAGATAGCAGCAGAAATGAAGAGATACAATTTAACTGTGCTCGGGATCAGCGAAACGCATTGGACTCAAACTGGACAGAAAACATTAGCCACTGGAGAGGTGCTACTATATTCCGGGCATGAAGAGGAAAATGCCCCACACACCCAAGGAGTTGCTCTGATGCTGTCTCAGAAAGCGCGCAATGTACTTGTTGGATGGGAACCACATGGACCCAGGATCATCAAAGCATCTTTCAAGACAATGAAGAAGGGGATTACAATGAACATCATCCAGTGTTATGCACCCACCAACGACAGCAACGACGAGCACAAAGATCAGTTTTATGATAGGCTGCAGTCAATTATAGCGAAGTGTCCAGGAAAGGATCTGACAATCCTAATGGGGGACCTAAACGCCAAAGTCGGAATGGTCAAGACCGGTTACGAAGACATCATGGGACGACAAGGACTGGGAGAAAGAAATGAAAATGGTGAAAGATTTACAAATCTTTGCGCTTTCAACAAAATGGTTATAGGTGGTGCAATATTCCCCCCACAAACGCATACACAAGGCTACATGGATCTCACCGGATCATACTACAGAGAATCAAATTGATCACATATGCATCATTAAAAAATTCAGAAGATCAATGGAAGATGTGAGAAACAGGAGAGGAGCTGATGTAGCTTCAGACCACCACCTAGTGGTTGCCAAAATGAAGCTGTAGCTAAAGAAGCAATAGATAACTGGAGCAACTGCATTAAAACGGTTCGATACAGCCTCTCTTCGGGATACTGACAAACTCAAGGAATTTAAAATAACTCTCAACAACAGGTTTCAAGCCTTACAAGATCTGCTGAACGAGGAAGAAACCACTATGGAGGACAACTGGAAAGAAATCACAGAGGCATTACCTTCAACCTATTAAGAGGCTCTGGGCTGCAAGAACTACCATCATAAGGAATGGATCTCCACTGAGACCCTGAGCAAAATTCAACAAAGGAGGAACAAGAAGGCAGAAATCAACAACAGCCAAACTAGAGCAGAAAAAATCAAGGCACAAAATGAATACACCGAAGCAAATAAACAAGTAAAGAAGAGCATTAGAGCCGACAAACGGAAGTATATCGAAGGCCTTGCAACGACAGCGAAGAAAGCTGCAAGAGAAGGAAATATGAAACAGCTATACGACACAACGAAGAAACTAGCAGGTAAATATAGTAAACCAGAGTGACCAGTCAGGAACAAAGAAGGCAAGCTAATCACCGAGATTCAAGAACAAAGAGACAGATGGGTAGAACATTTTGAGGAACTCTTGAATAGACCAGCTCCACTGAACCCACCAGACATCGAAGCAGCATCTACAGACCTCCCGATTGATGTCAATACACCAACGATGGAAGAAATCAAGATAGCCATCAGACAGATCAAAAGTGGGAAAGCAGCAGAACCTGACAATATACCAGCCGAAGCACTCAAGTCAGATATAGACATAACGACAAGGATGCTTCACGTTTTATTTAAGAGGATCTGGGAAGGAGAACAGGTGCCAGCAGATTCGAAAGAAGGATACCTTATCAAGATACCAAAGAAACGGGATTTGAGCGAATGTGAGAACTACAGAGGAATCACACTAATGTCAGTACCAGGGAAAGTCTTCAACAGAGTGTTGTTGAATAGAATGAGAGATTCAGTGGATGCTCAACTTCGAGATCAACAGGATGGTTTCCGTAAGGATCGGTCATGCACAAACAAAATCGCAACACTACGGATAATCGTTGAACAATCAGTTGAATGGAACTCGTCACTGTAAATCAACTTCATCGACTATGAGAAGGCGTTTGACAGCGTAGACAGGAGATCACTATGGAAACTTCTTCGACACTACGGTATACCAGAGAAACTCGTCAACATCATCCAGAATTCTCACGACAGACTACAGTGCAAAATTGTGCATGGAGGACAGCTGACAAATGCATTCTCAGTAAGAACCGGTGTCAGACAAGGCTGTCTGCTCTCGCCCTTCCTCTTCCTCCTAGTGGTCGATTGGATCATGAAAACCTCTACATCTCAGGAGAAGCACGGGATTCAATGGACAAGTAGGATGCAACTTGATGATCTGGACTTCGCGGATGATCTAGCACTTCTATCCCATACACAACAGCAAATGCAAGTGAAGACAACGAACGTAGTAGCAACCTCAGCATCAATAGGTCTGAACATACATAAGGGTAAGAGCAAGATCCTCAAATTCAACACCGAGAGCACCGACCTAATTGAACTTGATGGTGAAACTCTGGAAGAAGTGGATACCTTTACATACCTGGGGAGCATCATCGATGAACAAGGAGGATCCGATGCAGATGTAAGGGCAAGGATCGGCAAAGCAAGGGCAGCATTCCTACAGTTGAAAAATATATGGGAGTCCAAACAACTGTCTACCAATCTCAAAGTTAGACTCTTCAATTCGAACGTCAAGTCAGTTTTTCTGTATGGAGCTGAAACGTGGAGAACTACTGCAAACATCCTCAGGAGAGTACAGGTATTTATCAACAACTGTCTACGTAGAATATTGAATGTCTGTTGGCCGGAAACCAACAGCAACAGCCTACTTTGGAAGAGAACAAACCAACTTCCAGCTGAAGAGGAAATCAGAAAACGGAAAAGAGGAAGGCCAAAAAACACCCTGCGTCGAGAACTGGAAGCAGACATAAAAAAGGATGAACAGTAACTGGAGACATCTGGAAAGGATTGGTGAGGACAGAGTTGAATGGAGAAGACTGGTGAGCGGCCTATGCTCCTCCGAGAGGGGTAACAGGCGTAATTAAGTAAGTAAGTAAGTGTAATGTGATTAGAATAATGACTCAATATGATAAACATAATGTAAGTGCAAATTATTGCAAACATTGCAGATAATCTAGGATTTAATTCTCATTAAGGTAAAGCCTGACTTAATTCATTTTGGTTTGAGTTGAATATCATGTCATCATGATTAGATTAAAATGACAAACCAATTGGTAAAACAGTTTACATAATATTGTACTGTCGACGAAACAGGAGAGCAAATTTTTAGTTTATGCTTTGAGAAGATGGAATAAAAAAGTGTTTATTTTCAGAATATGTTACTCACTATCACCATTAATTAAGTACAGTCCTTAACAAGGCAGCTTACACTTGCCCACATTTCTCAAACTAAATGACATTGGTTCCATGAACTCATACCATGTTTGATCACCTAAAGCTTTCTTTAGGCCAGTTCATTTACCAGCCAGTATCCCTCATTGAGTTAATCACTAATTATGCAAGCTTAACACATATACCTCTCAATCAATAAAAGATATACAGCCTTTTAACATATTTGCTATCGTTACCTAGTACCCTGTGTCTATTCTTAGCACTATTCACTTTACCATTCCACAATATTTGAGCTATCCTTTAATTAAAAACTTTTGTTCTAAGTATACTATATTGACTTATAGACCTATACTAAGCATACATAAAGTACTAGAAAGCATATCGCTGAACAGTATAATAACTCCTCTATTGCCAGAAGAATATCTCCTCTACTCTATACGTGGTTTAATCTTAGATAACATAAACTTTACTGGTTCCTAAGTAAAACATTTGTTCTATAGCATACAAATTATCAATGAGTAGTAATCAGTGTTCGGTTGTTTGGTTTGTAGAGCTACTTGGATCCTATCTAATAAATTGTATTTCGAACATTTGGCTAATAACTTACTTTGTTTTATGTCAAGGCAATAAGTATAAGTGGCAGAAAACCAGCTACCAAAATTCCTCACCTTATAAGATGAATTGATAATCTTTAGGGAACTGGTGTTTACAATGCGACAGGAACCTGTATCTTAAAATATTACAGTTAGAGACGCTTACACTTTATCGTAACACCAGGCAATAAACTCTCGAATTCTGAGGGAATACGTTAAAATTTTACGAAAAAGAATTGTTTCATTTTAATTCAGTTTTGCAAAATTAATCAATGAATTAGCAGTAATTTCAGGAAGTTATTCTTATTTTAAAGTGACTTGTCGTCAACTGGATGGAAACATAGACAAAATGATCATCATTTTGTTATGTGATTCTTAAGTAGCAGGTTTCATTATTACATTTCTCATTTTACCTACTAATATTAAAGCGGTCAAAATTATAATATTTTACTAAGTTGGATTATAATCAACAGTCAACAAGTTGCTGACCATGATATCTGAAACATTCTTGAACAACATGAGCTATTTTTAATGACTTTAGTCAGTCTCGTTTTTTTCCTCTTTACAAGACAGCGGTAACATTGAACAACATTCAAAGCTTCTATAGGGAAAATATTTAATTTACCAATTATATAGTGCTCGACCAAGCGGACCAAGCAGTGATTTGAATTAACCTGTATCTCATTATTGATACTCATGCTTTGCGCTGAATTCAAGACTTTTCGGCTGAAACACCAACATATTATCCATTAGGCTAGTGAATCTGATTGGTTACAAGTTTATTCAGTGAGTATAGTATTTATTAATTGTAAAGGGTTTTAGCTATTTTCTGGAGCTTATATTCAATAACTCATTCGAAAACCGTGTTGTGAAGATGGCAAAAACAACAAGTTTAGCAAAATAAGACGTATTCATTTTATTCTGTTTGTTTCTCTTCAATTGCTTACAACTTAGAAATGCATAAAAGTCAAATTAAAAATAAAATAAAAATACCTAGAAGAAGTGAGTGTAGTTGAAAGTTATGAACATACGTTGGTATTACTTAACATCACAAGTATAAAACAGCGTTGAAAGATAGAATAAAATATTACAACTATATACCATATGCAAAATGAAAATTTCAGACCATCGAAAGAATGAAAATTTTTTAAAATAAGTGACTGTAACAAGGAAACATAATGACAATAAATTGAAATAAATTAAAGTGTGTAAAAATCATTCAGTTCAAAATGCGAAATCGCTGAAATTAAAGAACTTTAAAGAATGAGATTTGAAGAGCTCGCATTTATATGAGCCTGAATCAAGTAAGCGCTAATGAATAAAGATGAGGTTCAAAATGGTACATGTCAATAAAGGTTAGGATTGATAAAGTGAACTTGCACATGAACAATCATCAAGTGGTCGATTTTACAAAGAAATGAAATCAATCCCATTTTAACTAACAGATTTATGGCTTGATAAAATGCGATGTATGATGCCGAAGCAAAAAGAGATTGGCAACTACTTCTTTCTTGAACAAGCAAATCGATTTTCCTACATATGATGGATAAAGTTTCAGTAAACTCCAATTGATTGTAGCTTGCCTGTTGATTGACGACCTTAAATGATTCGTTATACAGGATTATTTTTTTGTTATTAGCTTGACTGTAACACAGGTTCGACGTAATATAGTACATAGGCTCGTTCTGACTACCACTGTAGTATCCTCAGCTTTTAAGTTGTGGTGGATAAAGATGAGTTTCTTACTGACAGTAATTAATATTGTCTTGTCTTTAGTACTCCTGTACTTACTGATAAATTTTTATGACTGGTCATTGTTTATAAGCACTTCTCAATATCAATTTTCCCATAAATTTGACAGTGATGGGTATCTTTCATACTGCATAATATAGTGTTTAAACTAAATCTGATAGAACAAAAACCAATTATATATGAGTACAAGCTACTTCATTTGATATCTTCATACATCGAACGTTGAAATATACTGTTTACTTTTTGTTTTATGGTGACGTCAAGAAAATGGGACTTGTACTCTAACAGCGTTTCAATGTATATATGTGTTCACTGTGATTTTTCAAGATTTAGTCCTAAATATCAGCAACAATAAACTTGCTTAGTTTAACTCACTTTAATCAGTTAAATCACTAACATTAGGCTATTATTCTTGCAAAATAAAACAAGTTAGAGAACTATTAAGACCGTATATTGACAAATGTTCTTACCTGTGGTCTTCAAGTACAGTGATGAAGATAGTATCTTAAAGCTAATATCTCAACTTTTAGTCAGTCTATGGCGAAATGTTATCTTTATACTTGAATTCAAGTGTTGTAGCTTCTAGACAAACCTTCCAAATATCTGTTTTTAAGCTAATTCTGTATTTACAGACAAGTAAATTAATATTACTTTCCTTAAGATCCTTCAGTTAACATTAATCTTGCAAGTTGTGTTGAAACCCTTTAGGTAACCATCAAATTTATTCAGTCTTAAATATATTTAAAAAGTGGATAATTGGAGAGCTTCTCATTTTATACTCGCTAGCTGTAAGTACCTGTCCCTTAAAGATGTACACATATCAAAAGACAGTGATCGTTAAATTTATGAATGTTAACTATGTAAACTGTGGAATGCCAACCTATTTTCTTCTTTTCTTAAATTCCATAAATTCGAATATCACATAATAGATGCAACAGAATTTGCAAAGCAACATTTGAATTAGTGTTCATTCACTAATTCATTCATTCACCTGTTATTCCTCGTGAAGCATAGGCCTCTGACCAGCATTCTCCAGCTAACTTTGTAGTGGGTTCTCCTTCCCAGTTCTTTCCAATTACTATTTATTATTTTTATGTCTGCCTCTAATTCTCGAAAAAATATATTCTTTCGTCTCCTTCTTTTTCTTTAGCCTTATAGATATTAACTCAGGTCTTAATTTGCGACACAGTTTGGTGATTTTCGGAATGTATGCCCTATTCAACTCCAGCTTTTTCTCCTATCTTCTCCCTCAGTATGAGTTCTAGATGTTTCACAGTTGTAGAAATGCTTTTATGGTCTTGCCGATCCGTGCCTTCACATCTGCATCAGGCCCTCCTTGTTTATCAATGATGCTGTCCAAGTATGCAGAAGTTTCTACATCTTCCAGAGTTTCTCCGTCAAACGAAATTTCGCTGGTGATCGTTGTTTGAATCTAAGAGTGTTGCTTTTTTCCCTTGTGTATTATTAGGCATATTGCTGCCGAGGCTGTTGTCACACCGTATATCTACACCTGCATTAGTTGTTGTGTGGGATAAAAAACCAGGCCAAAGTCTTCTAGTTGCATCCATGTTGTCCGCTGTCTTCCGTGCGTGATTTGGGATGTTGCAGTTGTCATAAATCAGTGGACCACCAGCCAAAAAAGGGATAGTAATCAGCGCTGTCTGACACTGGTATTTACTTCGAATCTGTAAGCTGCTCTCCAAGCACGGTTTTGAAGTGTAGTCCATCCTAAGAATTCCTTATTATACAAATTACCTTCTCATGTGCACCAATGTCTATGAAGACACTTTATGTTTTTGTCTACACCATCAAACGCTTCCTCTCAGTCAAGAAAGCTGATGTAAGGTAGTGAGATCCATTCCCTTGATTGTTCAACAATGATCAGTAATGTCACGATTTTTTTGGTACACAATCAATTTTTACAGAATCTGGCCAGTTGACCTCAAAGTTGGACGTTGACTTGATCTTTCATGTGCTTCAACAACATTCTTTAAAACTTTTCCTGGTGTTGAAAGTAGAATGATGCTTCTGTAGTTCTCACTTTTTCTAAGATCTTGTTTTCTGGATATCCTGATGACGTGTCCATCTTTTCAGTTTGTGGGCACTTGTTCCTCCTTCCAAATCTTTCTGAAGAGAATATGGAGCATCTTTTTATTTACTCCTCTATCTAATTTCATTGTCTCGCATGGTTATTATGTTCTCTGGTTCTTATAGTTTACCACTCCTAATTTGTCGGATAGCCATTTATAGGAAAGTCTGTAAATGCTGCTTCGACGACTGGTGGGTTCAGTGGAACTGGTCTATTCAAGAGTTCTTCAGAGTGTTTTACCAACCTGTTTCGTTGCTTTTAGATCTCAGTGATTGGTTTTCTGTTCTTTTTCTTGGTTGGTCATTTCAGCTACTACATTTTGATCACTGTTTTCTAGCTCCTCAGTTTTCGGATCTTGTCCAGAGTACAAACAGAGATCCATTCTTTATAATAGTGCTTCCTGAGACCCAAAACTTACTGATATGTTGAATTTATTGCCACTTTAATCTCTTTCAAGTCGTTTACAATAGTAGTTTCCTCTTCTTCTAGTAGATTGCGATAGGCTTGTAACCTATTGTTCAGTGCTCTCTAGAAACCGTTGTGTTTGTTAGTTACTTAAAGAAAAGTTATATTAGAGTTTCGAAAAGTTACTGATCCAATATTTTAGTGCTGTTTTAGCTTCAGTCACCACCAAGTAGTATTCTGAAACTATTTCAACTATTCTCTTTGTCCTAACATCTTTCATGGTCTTTATGAACTTTTCATTGTTGTAAATGTAGCCGACTTGGTTTTCGGTAGTTTGGTCTGATAAAACACATGTGGGTTGTGTACATGTTTGTGGGAAGGAGAAAATATGGTGTCTTTTATAAATATTTTATTGTAGTCACATACGTTTGTAAATATCTAGCCGTTTTCGTTCCTTTCTCCAAGTTTATGATATCTTCATATTCGGTGTCATCCATTCTAACCTTGACGTTCGGGTCTTCTATCATAACGATCAGTTCCTTTACTGGACATTTCTTAATGATTGACTACAACCTCTCATAAATTGATCTTTATAGTCTTCGGTGCCATCGTTGATGGGCGTATAGAACTGTATGACATTCATTTTAATCATTTCCTTCTTTGTCTTGAAGAATGCTTTAATGATCGTAGGTCCATAAAATTTCAATCTTATAAGTGCTTTCCCTGTTTTTTTTTAACAACATCAATGCGAATCCTTGTATATATGAGGTATTTCCTTTTTTGGGACCGGAGTACAACAGTACTTTTCCTGAAGGTAATTTTTTCTGTCCAGCTTGTAACTAATGGATTTCACATTTTCAAACTATTTCCTCGTTGTATCTTTTCACTTCCACAGCGACCTAAATAGTTCTCCTGGTCTCCGATATAATGTGGGGGCTCTAGATACCTATGTTAATTGTTACTCTGGTTTCCAGAAAGGTCATCAGTCTCGTAATTTCCAAAGAAACTCGGCATTAACCATTAGACGTCATAATTCTTCAAAATGAAGGCCCTACAATTTCTAAGGCAAAGTTAAAGTGTTTTTCTCCTGGTTAGCGTTTCTTTAACAAGGTAGCTTTATCCGAGATGGGATTGTTAACTCCATGCTCAACCGCCTCCTTAGTCCGGATTTGGGCCCGGCAGTAACTTTAAAAAAGGTCTAGATGAAGTTTACATCATTGTACAAAAATAAAATTTAAGTAGCGTTGTCATAACCAGAATTATGTAACTTTACACATGTAATACACTTTTATGTGTGTGACATTATTTCGAAAAAATAAACTTGTAAATTTCACTGTTTATAAATAATCAATCAATTTCAATGAACCGAATTAATGATATGAAATCTTAATAAGATCTAAGTACATATTACAATCAGCTGAAACTATGGAATGTATATACGAACATAAATTCACTATGGTTTTAACTTCATACATTACTGAATATAAATTAGCTGTATTTGTAATCTGTTATAAACTTATTATATGAGTGAATCAAAGCTCTAGTATTTTATAGAATTACACTATTTCTATTCAAAGAATTGATTTAGTATGGCAAATCAACATAGGTTAGTAAACCACTGAAAACCAGGAGTTGGTAATGGACAGATGATTTGTTCTGCTAAAGAGCTTCTAATCACATAGCATCCATATCACTAGCTGAAACTTACTAATGAACCTTCAGGGTTTGCGATGAATGCCTGTCGCTTAAACTGCTGGACTTGCATTTGATGGTTAATTTTTTTAATATCAATCAGTTTATCACGAAATGTACTACTTCATCCAATGTCATTTGGTGTGTAACAGTGATAATCCATATAACTGAGCTTAGGCTATCATTTACTGTCTACGTGCTAGTTTTTGGAACTTCTTAAGCCTTCAATGTATAAAATCAAAAGGCAGATGACTGTATAAATGACATCTGAAGGACTGTGGTTGACTGAGAGAAAGCTCATAAGTAGTCTAACAAATAAATAAATGAGTTAATTAATATACATCAGAATGACCATGATTATCTGGGAACAAGAGCCAATGAAACTCAAACTATGATTATGACTTGATATGGTTGGAAAACGGTGATTCGTTGGCCACTATACATGAGCGACCTCATCAGCATAGTTAAAGAGAGCAAACTCCAGAGAATGAGAGTTAAGACAAGGTTGTTTATTGAGAGAAAACAATGGCTTTTATATAATATGTTAAACTAGACAGTAGTAGAAAATATAAAATACCATGAAGCCTGAATTATGGGTGTTTTGTACAGGGAGCTCGACGTTAGTTTCATAATAAGGTTAAAATGATTAGTAAAGAAAGATAGATACAACAATAATTAGTTAATCTTTAAAAAGCTTACCATTAAGGCCGCACAATCATCATAATTACTCAATGTTCAACAAAAGCATTTAGCATTAGGGATCCCGATATTACGAAGAATAGACTCAACAGGTTATGATTTCCGATTATTTTCAACGATATATATATATATATATATATATATATATATATATATATATATATAGTAATTGGGTATTGTGAAAATTGCTGAATGGTTATTTGACACCACAAATTGATCTGAGATCACGCAAACGTAATGTAAACTGATTGAACTAGAAACTAGTAGCCCTATTCTTGAAACGTATGATTAAATAGATTTCGTCTTCTTGATCCCAGCGTATGACAAAAGTAATGATTTACATGTTATGCAAAATGAAGACAATATATTACAGAAACTGAATAACCATTACAGAGAAAATTATCCGTAGTTCGGGAGCAGTTCGCAATACAATTATGTTCCTTGACAGGTTAACTTGATGGTTACAATTAAAAAGATTTTGAAGCCGGATAATGAAGTGTTAAATAATCTCATTACTTATTATTTTACCTCTAGTCAGTATTTATCTTTCCTGAAGACGACTGCTGATGAGAAGTAATTGTGTATTTGCTTTGTTTTATTTACTGCTTTAACCATTAAACTCATTTAATCATAATAAATTCACTTGTAATGCCTAAATTAGGATAGTACATTAATATTTATTTATTTTTATTATTTTTACAAAGTAATGAAAGATAATGATTATAAAACAATATCATTAATGATAATTTTATTAACTTAATTTTCATCCATCTGTATAACATATTTAAGGATTTCTAAGAGCACTAAAAGCATAAACAGTAACAACTGCCCCTCTTTTCTTAAATTAACTTTCTATGAAAAAGTACTGTGAAACATTAGACTATAACATTAATGATTATAAGTAGATGTAATATGTGTCATTCGACTTTCTTGGTGGATTTATACTTGATATATCTATTCGATGTTGTAATGTTTGTATATACTGTTCATTACCACCTACAGGCTAATTATTCTTTCTTACCCACATCAACATTATGAAATGATAAATGAGGATGAAATTTCACAATCAGGTCGTAAGTCAGTCAAAAATGACTGACTTACAAAACTGATCATCTCAAATTGCTTATGAGTTTATTTAACTGCTAATAATTTATATGTAAGTAATATGACGTGAACTACGACCTACCACAGTATACAGAGACAGTAATTTGACCGTAATCAATACTGGAAAACAAAGATACTAAGGTTGTTGTCCTATGTCCACATGTTCGCCCAGTGACTCTTAGTCCCGCAACCCATATAGAACAACACAGGATAAGTGGGGCAACAACCAACCAGTCAGACTACATTTTACTCCTTCGTTTGTATACACTCAAAACGTAACCAAACAGTGAACCAATAAGAAGAACAGCATTTATTCAAAATGAGTACATTAATAAGTAAGGACTGATGGAACTGATTTATAGTTGATTAGTTATTGTTATTGAATAGAAAATAAGGCAATAAGAGTTCATGAATCTAGTGGAGGGTTAGGGTTAGGGGAATATGACAACAATAGAAATAATATAATTGATTAGTGTGTACTCAAAATAAATTATATGATCTTGTAAAAGATAGCTTCGAGAGCTAGTTATTTTCGTTGAATAGCCCAGTATGATACCAAGTATTTTATTTTATTACATAAGAGAATGTATTTGTCCAGCTTTCGACATTTGTTTAAAATAAAAACATTCGAGTCAACAATCTAGTCTCGTTAGAAGCTATCATTCAGTCATATCACTTTATTTTATATTCATCTATAGATCGACACTAGATTCGTCTATTTTGATAAATCAAAACATCTTCAGCATTCATCTTCTGTAATAGATTTATAGATAATCAGAAACAATATACGAAAAAAAGAATATTCTTGTTGATAGATTGTCGTCAGATTCTGCAATTAGAAGATTAAATTAATAATTAACGCAAATGAATGGCTATGAATAAAGTATATTAAAGTATATATTTCTTTAAAAATACACAGTATATAAATTTGATATTGTTACTAAAACAAAATTACTAGTTTACTGCTTGTATTTGATAAAAATTAATCTCGGTTGGGTACATACCTACTGAATGAAACAGTTATCACCAATGGCATTAGATGAAATTAGAATTCAAGTGAAAATCCTAGCATTGAACTTTGACTCAGTGGTGCTGATGGTTAAGTATTTGTCATGAAACCTGGAAGCTTTTGGCGTCAATCGGGGGTGAAGATTTGGGTGTACACTGCTCAAGAGTCCTATTCTAAAATAAAACATATCTTATGCTACCTGATTTTTAGTAGCGCTGAGTGATATATCTGGAAGTAGACGTGTGACTGGTCAACATCGTGTGACAGATATATAAGACAAAGACTAGGTCTAATATATATATATATATATATATATATATATATATATATATATATATATATATTGTATATTACTGGTTTATTGTTGTTGTAATAAATGCGTGTGAGTGACTAGTTGACTTCTTGATAATTAGTTGGATTATTGTGCCTGAGGAATAGATTAAGGCAAAGCTGGGTACTAGCTGTAAGATAGCGCTGAGGATAACAGAGTTGATAATATCGGCCATCCCTGCTTCAGACACAACACTCAGCCGAAATCAGTGTATGACGAATATAAGCAATAACTTAAAACCTATCTTCACAAAACCCCCTCAGCCTAAAATTGTTAGCATAAATCTGAGTAGTATTGATGCTGACTTTAATTACTTTCTACATCAATTAGAATTGTACGGGCTGTCATCAACATGAATATAGAGTCAAATAAATTGACAGTATGCATGTAAAATAATATGAATGTTTGGCAGAAAAATACATAACGTACAAAATGATATGACAGTTGACCGATCTGACTTTCCCCAAAGAATCAGTTGGATGGATAAATACAGAATGAGGTGGCTAGTCTAGATAATTCATCTTTAAGTTTCAGTGTCCCTATCTGATGAGTGGAAACATTTGACGTAACTCTTTTGCATTTAGCGTTCCCTGCTCTGAATAATCTGCACATCACTATTTCAACGTCTGCTTCGCCTTTGAAGTGTAGGTGAATTAATAACAATTTCTTTTCGACAATTTACTGATAACATTAGTTTGTAGACTTTATAAGTTATCTCTGTTCATTAACATTATTATACAATACATCCGTTTTTTTAACTGTATTAGTACAACTTATGGCTGTAATACTATAACTAGTAGTTTTTATAAGGCTTTCTTTGTATTACAGACACGTAGGGAAATGAGTATCTTGCTGTTATAACTCGTACTTGATGGATTGACTAGCCGCAGACTACCTTAGCACTCGAACACTTACATCTTCCTAGTCACATATTTAGAAAACAGAAGACGAGTAGACAGGAACTTTATTTCAGTAAGATGGAGAGTGAGTTATATACAAAATATTCGTTTATTTATAGTTTTCTGAACAACAAAAATCAGTATTACAAATCATTCAATCTTAACTAAGAAGTCTCAACTATTACCCAATCAGAACGTGTCACGTCGAGATTCTGCAAGGTTCTATAGATCAGTGATTAAATGAACTGTCTCTGGCTCTTTCAAGGGTTCTGGAGGCTTTATTTAGTTTTCTGGAAACCATCTAAACAATTACCCTGTTTGGGGATTTTTCAAATTTAAACTCCTCATTAACTCATTGTTTCGTTTTGTTAGTTGAACACATACAAAGTTTATTCTAATTTAACATTCTTCTTCGTTTATAAACTTCATTATTAAGTATATCTACTTAAGAACTACTTATTGTAACCTATTATTCTTGAAATATCCAGTTACTGAGATAAATTAGTTCACTACTATATATTTTATCTGTCAGGAATCAATCAATTAGCCAGTGATATAATTAAATAATTAATTTATATCAATTCATTTGTTTACATTGAATATTTTATAAAATCTATTTAATATTCACATGAATTAAAATGTTTCACTGTTATGATTAAGTATACAACTATATAACATTGTTTTTTTCTAGAATAAAAAAAGGATCAGATCTTATGATTTGATACTGTTTCATAATGACCTATGTTGACATTTCTAATATTCATAATACAATTACAATGTTAAGTGTTAATATAACGAGAAAAAACAAATATTATGGTAATATTTACATGATTCAATTGTGTCAGTCAAATCGTTTATGTTCCTAGAATCGATGGAGTGAAAAATTAAACAAGATAAAATATGAATGAGAGAATAAAATAGTTTGGAGATATTAATCGTAATGAAAAATAAAATCTAAAAATATTATTAATTGAGTTATATAAAATTACTCTGTTGATATTCAAGTATCTAAATATAATTCCTGTTAGTCTTTGCATAACGTAGAATGTGGGCATATTTAGCCAATTATTGTTAGAATGAACGAATGACATAATCATTATTAGTTATGTACTAAGTATTGTTTAGCATATGACAACAACATTGTATTTAGACAATTTACTGAGAATGGTGCACATAGAAATAGACGCTAATTAAGCAACAATGTAAATTTACAGGTCTTCATTAATACTTTCACACCCCATTAAATACATTAGTATTTATTTTGACTAAGTAGTCCAGAGGTCACCGCTTATAAAAAACGGTGTTTAATTGAACCATCATTATTCACATAACCACTTGAAAATATGTACATTCAGTTGACTAGACACAGTTAGGATGAAACATAAGTCCTAGACTACAATAATGACGAGTGTTTTATTAGTGCGATATGAAATATTCAACAAGTCTCATTTCAACAAATTATTCAATACTTTCATTGACGAAAGAATACATATAATGAATTAATGAAAATAATAGATGTAAAACCAGATGAAAGTTGTACTACAAATAAGAACTTTTTCTATATTGCTTGGTTTGGATTTTGTCTGACAAGTGTAATCCAGGATGTAATTTTCGTTCTATTTGGTACTTGTCAGTCGGATGTACCTGCATACCAATGTTGATGTTTACACTGGGACTTGAACTCAATTCGTTTTTCAATAGTTAGTAACCTTTACACACTACGGCATATATGTAAGGTCAAACCAGTCCTTAGAAGTTTCGCATGGCATACTCTATGTAGTAGATACTGAATTGTGTAGCTTTAATACTTCTATTTACATAAACGTATCTACATCCTTTCCTGCCAGAAAGTACACAAATAAACAAACGTTAATGAATTGGATGGTGGTTTCTGTTTGGCAGAATAGTACATATCGCATTCAGGATTTAGAATGCTTATCAACAACCATATACATTATAACGTTGAAAGTTCCTCCACATACCATACTAACAGACATCCACCGGGGAAAAATAATGGGGACCAGTATAAAATAGTAGGTAATGTGAAGTAATTTACAAGCTACAACACTAAAGGTGTGGTAAGGCCAAAACTAAGCAGTCTTTTACACAATAAAGTAAACTAAAAAATTTCTTAAAATTAGTGAAACGCATAAAGCCTGAGATAGATCAGAAGTAAAAGTTACACCATAATAAGTAGCATTTAACAATGTCTTTATTGTTGAATTCCCAGTGGCACAAACGTCAAAAAACTTCACAAGGATGAACAAGTCAGTTTGACACCCAGAAGGAGTAAGTGTATAACTGCTCAAAGTAGATCACTTTTCAAGAATCGCTAAATAAACATTCATCTTAAGAAAATTTGTAGTGTAAGAAACAGGTTCGCAAATAGTAAGACCATCTATCTGCATGCTTAAATAATTTATTTTTCGTAGATGGCAGATCGTTTCAAAAAGGGAATGGAAAGAACTTTGGGGTATATAAACTTCTGTCAAGAAATGAGTAGAGAATTTTTTCTTATACATCAAATAACGTTCTTTTTCAGAGAAATATGAATACATCCAATTTTGTTCATCCCTTTCCTGTCTCAATGCTAGAGAATTCATTTAGTAATATTAGTCTTCGGATATAATCAAAAGTAGTGATGTAGTCGTGAACCATATTTCGAACTTAACTTTTTCCCTTTTCTAAATTAAGTATTATATTATTATGCACAACAACTACTCCATCCAAATTACCTCTAGTTTATTTGTAGCGTACTGAAATGTGTTAATATGCTTCATTAGTGCAGGCTGAAGACGATATAGAAATGGTTTCTTAATTGTTTTGAGTAGAAAAGGAGTTATTTCTAAGTTCTTAAACTTAGCACTCTTACCACTAGACTCCTACATTAGTTTTCGTATTACTTTTATTATCTTCTAAGATTTTAGCAATAATATTCCTTGAAAATACCAGTTAGTGTATGTTACAGAACTTTAACGTGTTTCTTATGAAGAAGGATACCAGTGTTAACCACATTACTAAATATACTAAAAGGACATTGTTGCATATAGCATGTAGCATAGCGTGTAGAAAAAACGATTGAATGGAAATTGGTAGTTGTTTGAGTACATTAAAGATACTATTATCTATTATATTACAATAAATTGGACTGTTTTGAATAGAATAGGGTCAGATCTAAGTTCTAACAGTGAAATGTTTGAAGAAAAACTGAAGCATATTGAATGGAGACTTTGTTCATATTAGAATTCTCTCATATATGATTTGACAGTTTGTTTAGCATTTAAAAGAGAAGTTTAGAAATCTACTTAGGATTAAGTTTACGTAACTAGATTTAGATAATAGCAATTTAGTCCTGGCATCCATCATATATTTTAAAAGTCTGAAGGATGATAGTGTGTATACATAAAAGAGATCCAGCAGCAAAAATATATCTGGGGATATCATAGAATTGTAGATATCATTCCAATTGACAGTATGACTTTTAATTTATCAAATAAGCATATGCTCACTTTAGAGTGCACAAATACACTCACACTTGTTCATAATAATTACCAATTAAATTTACATAACCAGAATTACAACTATGTTGGGTATAGGAGGCTTAAGACTACTGTATAATCTTTTGATTTACATCATGGATTGATTTCATCTTATCTACCACTGAAATGCAGGAATCAATGTATAGGTGTTTCATTTTAGTTCGCGACTCGTCTGCGGTAAGAACCGTGAGTTCACTAAGAGACTAGCTCAGTAATTTTAGGTGTTGAGGTGATTACCTAACCTCTAGACTACTGAATTACGATTCATTGTCTTAAATTTCTAGTTTTAGTCAATCCGAAGCATTAAACTATTCAGTCGCTTCACACAAGACATAGTTCAGCTTTACTGGTTGCGTCTTTTAATTACCTTTCACAAGTGATCACCACTGAACACATGACTATTAGAGGTTTGCGGAGATTGTTGAATTTTATGGTTTACATCATAAATTGACGACAGCTAGATAACCACTGAAAACTTGGAAACTTAAAAGATGTTTCATCTCAGTATAATGTTTTTTGGCAGTGAGCAGCCGATTGATACTTCCTGAGTTTTATTTGCTACCTAACTGTAGGACATTACAAAAATAGCATTCAACTGTATCACAATTCAATTTCTAAGTATTCTTCTACTTTGCATTTATATGTACACTCACAAAATTCATTAAGCTGACAATTAATGTTATTAAATGTTATTGAATATTTAATTTATTGAAACTATAAATATATTAAACCATCAACTGAAACAACTCAGCAGTCATAAAATGTTAAATTAATCTAACTATCACTGAATACTTGTTAGTATTCGATTAGACAATATTTAGCCTATTTATGTACTGAATGTAAATTAAATTGTCAATTTTTGATTTCACGAATTAATCTGAACCAGACAACCGTTGATTACCTGGAAGCACTGAACAGTTGTTTTGTCCTAGTATGGGATTCTTCAATAGTGCCCTTCAATGACCCCATCGAGAATCGAAACCTTCTGGTTCCGAAGCGGACGCTTTACCATCAGACCACTGAGTTGGCTTCTAACGGTTGATATTTCTAAATCAGTCAATTCGTGATACGTTTGCGTGACCTCATCTATGCCATCGGTGAGTAACTGCCTTATACCCGACACGGTTGAACTCCACCGGTCATGTCTTTACACTAGAACTCCAGGAATCACCTCAAAGAGTTAGTCACTAGTGAACTGATATCAAAATTGACAGTTAACTATCTCCACAACCCCCAATTTTATGCAAACTAAATTAATAATAAATGTATGAATACATGTTTAGATGAATCATTCAGACAGTACTGAATAACTTATTAAGAAGTTCAATCCAAGAACTAGTAACATTAGACAATGTGTTTTCAGTTGTTGCTTTGTTTTGTTTGCTATAGAAACAACACAGTATTTAAACACATCTAATATTATAAACACATTCATTTCAACTTAATAATAAAAGTGACTACATTGTTATACAATCAATATTATAATAAATTTTTTTTTGTTTAAAATAATTATTACTTATATTTTATTTATCTTATTGAAAAATCTATTCAAATTTAAATTTAATTTTTTTTAAAAAACATTGAATTTTGATCGATCACTCTGTGTTTATGAATTAATTCACTTACACAATGTACAAATTGGGTTGTATATTTAAAAAAAAACTTTACGTATATAAGATTTATTTTTATGGTCGTAGGAAAAATAAACAATTTCAAAACAAAATGAATGCATTAATTCAATAACAAGAGTAAATAAACAAATTTAATACTTACTAAATTCAATAAGTATTGAACACTATTCAATGTTTAAGCTATGAATCAGTTTAAAATGTACTATCGTAAAGCTTACATAACGCACTTAAGCGCTAATTTAAATTCTGCATGTGATTGATTCTGGATAATTTAACTGGCTGTTGCTTATGAATGTTTTGTTTCTGTTCTTGTAGACTGTTTACCTCTGGTACAAGATGGCTTCCTTTAGTTACTTACTGAAGACATGCGAATAATACTGGATCTGACGAGCCTGCCAAGATCCACGTACCAAGAACTCAATAACTTTTCCTCCCATACGATATTGTTGTCTCCTAGAGCTGCTCCACACGCAACAGGCATAGCATGTAATGTGAATGCAACTACACTCTAATACTACATTCCGATGCTTGGCGATTCCCCATGCTATTACTACCACTATATAATCAACCAGAAATTCGGTCACACTGTGGACAATCTCATTCTGTTACAGGATGCTGTGTAAGACTTGCATGATGAACTTAGACACTTACTTACATTTCATATGTGAATGAATCTGCCCAGCTTACACAATGAAATTATTATGAACTTGCCTTTAATGCAACGGTCAGGTTTGTTTAAAATTATGAATTAGTGGAGATATTGTGGTTGAAACATTTGTTACCTGAACAAAACAGACCAAAAGAAGTTTATATATATAGTTCTGTTTATTAAACCTGAAAATGATCAGAATGATTTGTTAGTATAGTCTTGCTTACTTTAAACTACTTAGTAAATGAAAACAAAAATCGTTGACCAATACATCATAACTTGTTTACCGATTATTCTCTGTAAGCACTTAACCAAAAGATCCTACTGAAATATAGTAATCAATGCTTTTTAATGGACGATAGATCTTTATAAATTAGCTGAATAATAATAAAGCTAGCACTGTGAACCAAGATAAAATGAACTTCAGTTCCATAGGTGATTTGATGCCTTAAAAAGACATCTTTATTGATTAGAAAACGAGCAAGACATAGTAACCATATCGTCCAATTATTTGTCGTATTTAATCATATAATTCTGTATTTAATATTTTGCACATAAGCACGTTATTTCATCAAATAAAAAACTCTCTCCTTTTGCCTCTGTTATGTTGGGCGATTAAAGTTAAGTGAAAAACTTTCCAAACTGTATTTTGGAGAACTGTTTCAATTATTTTGACTGTGAGTAGTGTATACATTTCATTTCTATGATTGTTACATTCCTCTTACCCTATCCTTTCGTTTAGTGTGTTTACTCTTAGTATATTGTTTCTTACTGTGAACTTCAGATAAGTGGTTGTGTACAAGTTGTCCGTGTTCACTTCCACTATCTCCCTGGTTTTGTATTAATGCTAGATTCCTAATTGGTTTGCTGTGCGGTCTGGTTTTATGTGTATATAAAGAAATATCTGAAATATAATATGGTTCTATCTGGTGTTCTTGTGTTCTTCTATCTCCGGCTTGCGGCTGACTGGGCATTGGGCAGACGAGTAGATATCGACTAGGCGCACCCAATTAGCATTCGATCAACTAACCATATTTTCCCGTCATTACACCCTTGTAGTCATGCTTGTGATTTCACTTCATTCCAGGGTCTGTATTGAATAATCCTACCTCATGAGTGGTTATCACTCAACCATATTAGGTCATAGTGTTTTCATTTGTCGATAAATATTAAGTTCTCTCATCCAGTAATTTTTCAGATGACTAAAATAACCAAATTCAATCTCCAATGCTTCCCTTAGTTGTTGGTACACCTTGCTGACAAGTCCCACCTACCTAGAAACTCAGACCAGTCGTAGTTTCCTGCAGATTATATCCAACTAACCAACATTGAGTGAAGTAATGTTTTGAACACTTAATTATGTTGCACAACAAATGGTATCATAATAAATAGCATAGAATATTGTCGCTGCCTACACAAACGCCTAGGCTAACTACTTCCAAGGTGTACAAGTAAAATGAAATACTTATCTACGTTTTTTACCATCCATGGTTAAAACGTTTCTTTCAAAAACCCACCTTGTATTCAAAGACTTTCTGATTAAAAATGAACAGAACATACAAGACCTATGGAGTATTATGCCTCCTATGTAGTGTATTATATAGTGTTTGAAGTTAGTTCCATAGAAAGTAAGCGAAATTTGCTTAAATATTTAACCAAATTAGCAAACGTATACTTATTGTCTGTCAAATTTATGGCTTACAGGGCATGAAGTATCAATCCTTTACCCTACGATAACCTGAGAAGTGAAAATTTACTTTATACGAAATTTTTACTACTTTATCAGGTATAGAACCAAGCTATTGGCTTCGTATCATACATTGAATGTGAGGACTAGTTATACTTTTCGTTTAATCTAATCTAAGTGAATTACACAGAATTCGAAACCCAGATTTATCATTTCAAAGCTGAACCAACACTTAATACATATAAGTTGTATATAATTCCTGCTACATAAATTTTCTAATGGATAATCATTTTACTTAAGCAAAATAATAAAATTATTGTTACTGTACTAAACCCATTTTTGTTTCCAAAAATTTAGAACGATAACGTAAACGGAGAAAGTGAATACTTACAAAGAAAAACATTTGATTTTTAAAAAAATGCATCAGTATCGAATTCCAACTAAATTTTAGATATTTTACACACTAAGTAACTTCTATCACAAGTTCATTCAGATTGTATCGTTTATAATATTCACAATATATAGTTTTATCAACATTGATAAATAAGGTGATTTTGTAGAGGTAGGTATTAAGTTGAATTGTTTCTATTCGTTACAGATTGATGTTAATTTGGTGCCATTGAAAAACAAGGAGAACTGGATAGTTGTTTCGAAACAATTTGAAACTTCTTGGAGGAATTGACGGTGAGAACACTTGAGCAGTCCGGTACTAGGGTCAGACAGTTGTCCAATGTTCCCTGATTTTCAGTGGTTCTCAATCAACACTAATCTGTAATGAGTGCAAATAACTTATATAAATTAGTTGGAATACATAAAGACTGTAGACAATTCAAAATATTAGAAGGTATAAGAAAACAGAGGAACTGTAGAACATGTTCAGCAACCCGTTCATTATTTTGATGATACAACTAGACCAAGTAAACTGTGATTAGTTAAAGAGTGGCTATAGTCATCTAACCTACCATTGAATAGACACATTTTTATGAGAGATATAAGAATGACAAAAGTTATTTTTGTGTTACTAAAGAACTAAGAGGCTTAACCAATGACGATTACATGCTCAGAGTATGATAAAAGAACACAGTACTGATTGATCTGTTTTTAACCAATTAAATATAGGTTTAAAACTTGAGGAGGTATGTAGACCCAAGTATTTCTACGATTCATTGAAATGTCTTTATTCTGTCTTATTCAGAATTGTATTGAATACGGTGAAACGGCCGAAGAATTCTATATATGGGAAATCATAATAAAAGCCTGTTTTCTATCTTCGTCGTCAATTATTAATTGGGTTACATCTGCTGCGAGACATTAAAACTATGTACTTATCTCATTTTTATTCATTCAATTGTTATGTCCGACAACTAGAGAAGAGTGAAAAACTCCCAGAACTGTATTTTAGAGAACTAATTCATTTACTCTAGTCGTGAGTAGTGTAAACATTACGTTTCTATTATTGTTACGTTCCTCTTATCCTATCCTCCCGTTTAGCATATTTGCTGTTACTATATTGTTCCTTATTATGGGCTACAGTTAATTAGTTGTGTACAAGTTGTCCCTATTCATTACCAATATTTCCTTTGTTCTGTAATAATGTTAGTTTCCTAATCGGTTGACTGTGTGGTCTGGCTTTATCTACATATAAAAGAATGTGTGAAATGTAATAAGATTCTGTCTGGCTGATCTATCGGCCTGTGTTCTTCTTATTCCGAATCGGGACTCAGTGGCCTAAGAGCAGATGCGCTAATATTGACTAGGCACACTTAATTGGCATTCGGTTAATCAATCGAAAATTTCTCACGTCATAGCACAATCAGTCTAAATAATTATCATGAGCAAATTCTGAATTTCCTTATTTAACAGGTTAGAAATTAGAAGACAACTCTGTGGTTCGCACGAATCTTATACACCCTAACAATATACACAGCAACAATGCCCGAATCAGTTTTTACACGAACGATCGATTAGGATGTGAAAACTAGTGTCATGTAAAAACTTTGAGAAACTGGTTTTTTCTTCACATTTCCTAAGTAATTCATAAATTCATTATTAGTATTTCAGGTTTCTACTGTTAAATTGTTTAGAATTTATGTTCTCGCATCCATAATTTTCTCTGATTGCTATCAATATCAAATGTAATTGATTTTATACTTGGGTTATCAGCAACATTCTCGATATTCAATATGAGTGGAATCCTGTTTTCGATTTTTCTGTTTACTCAATAAGTGGGTTTTGAATCGTTTTCACGAAAGATTTTTATTATAGAGGCTAAATTTCATTGTGTCTATGCTTTTCATTCAGTATGCTGTCTGTATTGAACATGTTTATAGGCAGTAGTTGCAGAAAACTTCAGACATGAAATCTGAGTGAAGAATTACTCTCTAATGAATGACATTTTCCCAATAAGTAAATAAAAATCTTCGACTATGACCATGTTGATATTTATCTATGAGTTTCCTTTAAACACGTTCTTTACCACCTTCACCCTATAGGGTCCCTCCACTCCACCTTTACGATACAAAGAAATCTGACAACAGTTGAACGTTACAAAATACATATCCAACAAAATTTGAAACTGTAGTGTCATATAACTCAGTAAGTTGGTTTGCGTTCGTGACGTCATTGGATAAGTCAACCTATATTAGGACGAATCAATTTTTCAGTACTTCTTGGGTTTCAATGGTTTTTGACTTAGGCCTATCCGTTGTGCAAAATTAGGAAATGAATTATATTGGCTAAGTTTTCTTTAGTGACCTTAAGTTGGATCTAAATTCTGATTTGATGAATTACCGCTAGTTAGTGGATGCGAAAGCTTATTAGATGAATGGATAATATGTTATCCTTATTACGACTAAGTATACTTAGCCTGCTGTCAGTCTGTTCTGATTCTGACCGTTGAGTCAGAGAAACAAGAACAATTCAATGATGTGCCAAACATTCCAGCAATATGGGGTCAAGATCAGTTATTTTAGTGCACACTTATATCAGTGACATTTCTGTGATTATTACTTAGACAAAATCACCAACTGAATAAATGTCATTTAAATAGTTGATTGAATATGTCACAGATTGATGTTGGCAGGGTACCATTCAAAACCAGGGAGCACTGGACAGCTGTTTCATTCTAGTGTTGTCAGGGAAGAGGATAGGTGGGGGTTAGTAATGAGAAATTTATCATTCCTAACAATTTTGTTAACATGGTTATTGAAATATTTGAATATCATTACTACTACTTCATTAAAACAAACAATATATTTCAACTAAACACACCGATACAAAATGTCTACATCGAATATTTTACATAGATACTACTTAAATTCAACAAATCTAATCATTAATTTTTATTCTACAAGAATAGCGAATTGAATCCAATTTTATCAGTATATGAAATTCAGTAAATGAACAATTGAGTGTATAAATATATGTGCACGTAGACAAAGTGAAATGTATATTAAGTGTTTATATATGATTGTAAACACATATTATAGTAATAGATATCCTTGAAATAAAACGCATGTGATTTATTGCCGAATAAATACCATACTTGGAAGTAGTTAAATACATGAAAGATTAAATGTCAATTCAACCACAGAAACCCAAACAAATAATTGACTAATATCATACTTGATTTGAAGTGATTTCGTGAAGATAGGTATTACATGTAGTTATCTGTATTTATCACAGATTAATGTTGAATGAGTAATAGTGAAAACCAGGGACTACTGGATGATTGTTACGTCCTAGTATGAGACGAATCGTCAGTGCTCAACTTCACCAGTGAATTTATCTCAGCGTCTTCAGGTTTCATAATGAACGCTCAACCATGTACTCCACTGCATCGGTGTCATGTGGTAGAATCCCCACTTCCATCAATTTGTTACATAGTTCGTAACTGGTGGAATTCAGACATCGAGGGTGGGACTCTTATCTTCCAAGACAACGAATGATTATTGAGCTATCACAAATTGATGGGAACGGATGCAAGTGATTAAGCGTTCGCCGTGAAACCTGAAGATGATGAAATGAATTCCCTGGAGGAATTGAAGTTAAGCGCCGACGATTCATCCCCTACTAGGAAAAAACAACCGTCCAGTGGTCCCTGGTTTCAGTGTTATCCATCCAACATCGATCTGTGATAAAGACAAACAACTAAACTTAATATTAAACTATTTCTGATCAGGCTTTATGCCCTTAAAGAAATAGCATTAATGTAACCAAAAATTGCACTAAAGCCGGAATACCAAATTCGAAACCAGCAATATATTAAACTGTTATCTATAAAATACACATTGAAATATAGTGTAACGAAAAATTTAAAGTAAATAATCAAGGGAATTGATATTCGCGAAATCATTCCTTTACAATTATATACTTGAAAAGGAAAAGAATAAGAATATCTGAAGAGAATCACTTGGGTCGGTTATCGTCAGCTTTTGACTACACAACATAGTTCATCAAAATTTCAAATTATAGTGAAAATACTCAAAGGAGGACGCCACTTTGGGGTTGTTGGGATGTTACATCAGCAATAAACTAGTAAAAAATCATTTGAAGTTGAGAGACTAAAACAAACAATGGAAATATACACTATGTACAGAAAATTCTCCAGAGATGTGAGAAGTACGTGGGGATAGAAATCATGGTTTACATAATGAGAAAATGTGCTTATGATAATTTGGAATAAAGTGAGTAAAGCTCAGTAAAAGTGAAATTATAAAATTACTGAACTTTAAGAGTACCAAAGAAATGACACAATAAAGAGCAACCAAATGAAAAAAGTTATGCTGAAATATAATGTCTGTTACCAGAGCAAAGGAAAATAATTAACTGTCTATTTTGAACACATATGTTAAGTAACAGACGTTTGATAGCCAAAGCCTTAGTTAATTTCAGTAAGCTGCAGCTTCGCTGTTTGTTGATCCCCTTGACGTCTACCTGACGTTCTTTGTTCACTAAGTATCTAAAAACTGTAATTCTAGATGTCTTTATTCCTTTTAATCGAAGATTCGTCGGAAGTTACAAAGTAGTGAAATAACGTTATGGATTATGGATTTATGAGTGTTGAATAAGTTTTGGAATATGGTTAGGTGTTATGGAGAATATTGAGCTTGACATCGAAAATTGATCTTGGTTGGACCAACAATTGAAACCAGGGAATTAAACTGGACAGCTATTTCGTCTTAGCATGGAACTCTTCAGCAGTGATCACCCACTTCTAACCAAGGATAATATTCAGTGAACTAACTGAAGTTACGAATATTAACCACTGACGCTGGCTGAGTAGACTGGGAGTCAAGTGTTTGATGCAAAGTCTAGTGGTCCCGGGCTCGATCTCATTTGGAGACAGGTGCATACTCCTGAAGACTTCTGTACTAGAGTCTAGTGTAAATTTCTGGTTTACAATGGTTTCTTACTCATATCGATTAGAGATATCAAATTAGGGTTCTGGTTTGGTAAACTGCATGAATAGTATTGATTGGTAGTCAAAAACAACGACATGAATAGTGGCTGCTAACTAGATGGATTAATAAGTCAGATATCCGAATGAGTTGAAATTCAAAATGGTACTTGAGAATAAAGCTATTATTATTATTATTATTATTATTATTATTATTATTATTATTATTATTATTATTATTATTATTATTATTATTATTATTATTATAAAAGAGCACTAAGGTTATTTCAGGCTAGAAATATCCGCAATGGTTTCAACACTTAATAAATGTATTGTATCCAGCATTTTCAGCCGTTTTCCCGTTTACTTCCATTCACTAAATGAGCATTTATGAATTGAACGAATTTCATGAATATTCTTAAAACAGCAAGTCTTTTCTTTCGATTATTCTGAATTCACTATTAAATTATGCGGACACTAATTAAACTTCCACGACAAAGAAATATGATGTTCCAAACGTTTTCCTTTGTTTTACGCTAGGATTTACATTTATCTTAATCCTACAAATGCCTTTTCCTTTCTGTAATACTAGTAAATGAAAACAATAGAATGAAAGATGAAGTAGGAAATGTAAATCTCATAGTTTATAACAGTATTACATGCCTCATAGATAACAAAAGATAATGGCGCCTACAAAAATTGGCGTCCAACAAAGAATGATATTTTAAGAAATACGTACATTATATATTAAAATAAATTGAGGTATGTAAATCTAATCTAAAAGTTAGGTGTTAGATTAGATTTTTCTGCTAACATTTTTGGATGCTTCAGTGGTCTGAATTAATAATTGTATCTCACCAATAAGACACTTAGTAATGTACAACGTAAAACCTAGAACCACTGTGCATCAGTCTTAGTTATTACATCCCATTAACACAACAAACTGAATACTAGGGTAGCAGAAGTAGTAGTCAAGAATGTTAGTAAAAAGGGAATAGTTATAAAAAATATGATTGTGGAGGCAAGAATTAACTCGTGTGGAGAAATGTTCAAAGTGATTTGAAGCTCGGGATTTAATGGGATACAGGTAATGCATGAATTTGCACACTTAAGACCGACTCTCGCCTGTATTACTAACCGTCTCCAACTGCTGACCACTATTATGACCAGACTCTAACCAGTCTATACCTATAAACAACGTCTAAACCAACAGTAAACGACTTTATGGGTTGGTGCGATTTTTTAATTTGGCCACTCATACCCTTTTCCCTTCCAACCCATATGGCAGTTAAAATCGCATGTCTTTGTAAGTGGCCAAGCATGCCTTAGGTATGTTCCAACCACCTCAGCCGGTAAAGATCTATGACCTATTCAACTAGTTCAACATATTTCTTTCGAAAATTGGCGAAAGACATTGAGTGGTGAGATGACTGAGAACCGATCACAGTGATGCGAATGCAAGCACATTTGTGTCCTCTATTAAATCCTAAGATTGAAGTCATAACTTTCTTTACACGAATTAATTCTTACTTACAGAATTGTGATCTCCATGTCCAATTTTTCTAACTACTATTAATGTTGTGTATATTTATAAGAAGTTATCACATAGTTACTCCATTTCATATATCCTTTAGCATTGCCTTAAATCATCTCAATAAAAAGGTGATCGAATTTTCAAATTCTTAATTTTTTCATGACAGAAAACATGTTCACTAGTAACCAGGGTGAAAACAAACAGTATTACTGTCACCAGTGATCATTATTATTAACTTAAACCTAGATGTTATTGAATTTTGTGATATTTCAAATATGCCATTAATTACTTCAATCATTCATGTTTTCGTCATTTCTAGTGACGTAACGATCAATATGAAATTCACGTCCTTTTTCTTAGTTCAAGCATGAAACTATTATTACTGAACTGTCGTGTTTTTAGCAATACAACCCATTTTATGTGTGCAGATCCGCTTTGTATCAAAATAATCATTCAATCGGAATAGGTCTATGTTATGTTCAAACAACATGAAACATTAACCTAATATCAATTTCTGTATCTTTCAGAAGCAGACAAACTGTGGGAGGGAAAGAAGAATTATTCATTAAATTCTGCAAAGTAGATAAGTAGAAAATTCTAATGATGGTGAAGACTTTACCACTGGGTATCCCGCATGCTTTCAGGTAATTTAAAAACAAATGAAATCTGTTTGGAATATCACTCAGACATTCTCGATTCAACATAGAATGGTGGCACGTCACACAGAGAATGACAGATTAGACGAATTATCTTAGCGTTAGTGCATTGTCCGAGCAAGGTGGTTTATTTATGGAGCTTACGCTACCCTTCTGAATAACATAATCAACGCCTACTTTATGTAAAAGTGAATTTTATAGCTGTTACCTAAGTATTAATATAAGCCTCTCTAAGTTTCCTCACAAATTGGTAATCGGGAGATACAATATTTTCTGATCCCTGATATCGATGCACATACACTACTACAGACATAGAATCAAGAAAACACCTAAATTCTGGATCAAGAAGATTTTGAGGATGACAGATAATTTCGGGAAGTGTGGCATATAGACCGATGGAGAATCAATAGCAAATCCGACCTATCAATCTATAAAGAAAGGGTCAGTCAACTATATGATCATGGCTCAATCGATTTCATGGATTTATGTCACATTTTGGTTTAGCGGCTCTCAGCTTTTTTCATTTTACTTCTAAATCAGTCACCATCGCATGTGGGGATAAGTAGTTGAGTACATACCATGCATGTCCTAGTGCTCTGAGTCCGCCTCACCAATACATACACAGCAGTCCTAACAAACGCCAGCAGTGATTCGAAGACATCTGTGGCCGAATACCAGTAACCTAAGGATGTTATCAGCAGTATGTGGCTGCAAGTTGCGTCCATACATTAAAACAGAGCAAACTGCTGTGGTGACGGACATCTCACCCATATTATTGATAACATAGGTTAATGAAAGGCAGACAGGCTTGCCGAATCCGTGCTGAGATTTTGTTAGATACAGATCCATCATAGCAGATAATACATTCATAATGAGCAAAGTAGTCGACGCGCCAAACCACTTTATCTTTGGGTAAGATTCTAATGTAGACTGGTTCTGAAGCAACAATTTGCATTTAGAGGATGAGAAAAGCAAGAAAAGAATTTGTCAGCATCTTCACCAAGAAGGATTGTCATCTGCATATTCCAAATTAATAAGTCAATATTTGAGTGGATTAATTCCTGAAAATTCTGACGATAAAAGTTTGTTTCTAGAAGTGAATCTATGATGCATTTAGATGAATCGGGAATTGTGGGCAAACTTGACAGACTCTACTGGAGCAGAGAAAATCGTGTTTCAATGTGCTTAACTGTATCATACAACTTAGAGTTTGTTGCAACAACAAACTGCAGTGCATTTGGAGGAGTATTAGCTATAATTAGGGAAGAGTGACTTTAAAAACGTCAATAATATACACATAGATACGTCGTAAAAGGATGTTTACAATTGTAGTGATACTTTGAAATTACATTCAATACACTAGGGAGTAAAAATGGAGCCCCAACGTATACTGCAAACACAAAGGACTACTTACTATCTGCCCTAATCTGAAGATTACACAAACACACGCAGTCGGTGTAATCACCAAAAAAGATAGTCAATAAAATACACAATGAGGAGATCGTCAAATAAATTACATTAGAATAGAGATATACATGATTTACAAAAAAAGAAATATCATAAACAAATGGTATAGTACTGATATACACAAATTAATAAAACAATAAATAAATCCCAAAGTATAGGGAAATGCAGTGGCCTATGAATTGATTCGCGAATGGATGGCGGAAGTTGGATGTTAACCACTAAATTACAATCATTTTTATCGCCTAAGAAAGCAAAAGCAGTGGTAACCATTTTCAGAATAGTGGATTGGTGGATAGATATATAACGTATGAGGGAATTGCGTTATTCGAAAGTGTACTGGCGCAAAATTTGGAAAACGTTATACATAAAATATATAACAGGAAAAATTATCCTAATTTCTCAAGAGATCAGAAAAACAGCAGAAATAAGAAAAAAAAACAAAAGGAGTAGGAAAATCAACGACAAAGAGGTAGCTGCTAATGCAACATGGAGAAAGATACATGATTAACAGTCAAGGTACAAAAGAGACAGTGAATAACTAAATATGTACATCGATAGAAATCGAAAATTTTCATCAAGGGGAAAAAGTATGTATGGGAAAACTTCACCGGAAATATACAGTACACATTCTCAAATATTTATATGAATTCGAAATGACTATACACGAACAGATTTCAATTATCCAAATATTGAGCTTCTGTGTGTGTAGACCAATTTTCGAAGACATCATACAAAGAACGAAATGTAGGACGATTCTCTGGTCTGGCATCCCAACATTTTCGCATAAGATTGTATAAGTCATCAGGGCAAGGGTGTTCAGGAGTGTGAGGACAGGGCAATCGATAGCCTTTCTCAACTTCAGCTACTGTCTGGCGAGTAGTCATTCCTAGAAAAAACAAACGATGATTAAATTGAAAGAATTTCTGTGAAAACAAATAGATGAGTCAGTGAAGAAAAATATCATTACAATTATACCAATTATTGAACGGATACGATCGTATTCATAGTGACAAAGTTGGAAAATGGAGAGAGATTACAACATAAAAGTGTTCGGAAATTTCATGAATTACAAGAATTCTAGCTGACTGCTTTATGGTAAACCTAATGAATACAATACTTTGGTCTATAGTCAACAGATTCTATTTGTATAAGAGATATATAGGTGATATATTTATTATTGTGATGAAAACGTGGACTTCGTTAGCGTCTTGCAACAGTTCAACAGATGTCACTAATCAACTAATTTTGCATTGTAATCACAAGAAACTTGGGAATTACATTTTTCTGAGACGTAGTTAAAAAAAGGTCAGATGGTTAGGCACTAACTTTCACAAGTGAGTTTCACTTAGTAGAGAAAGAAAACCTTAATTCACTCTCTTTTCACAAAGATTAAACAAATATGAAGCGACCATACAACTGATGATGGATTATCTAAACGAATATATTCATCAAACGCGATTAATCTACAAGGTTCATTGATAGTAACCTCATAGCAAAACCACAACTTGAAAAGCTACCTACTGTACCGAAGATTCTTTTAATGAACATACAATTCAAAAAAGATACAGCCGAAGAAATTTCGAAAAAATTCTATTTCATAATCTCTAAGTAAAATGTTTTGTTTAAGTTGGATTGTGACAGGCAAGCAAATTCAGGACGCGCGTTTCATCCTATTTGGGACTCATTGGGTGGATGTACCTGCATCCCAACGATTGAGTTGGATTCCGCTTGCCAGTCATTTAAACATTACTTGTGACTTATAGCTATATCGGTTTAATCCGCTCAGAATGCATACGTAGTAACAGAGACTGACTAGTTTCAGTTCATGACAAATTAACGGGAAGATACAAATTCACCCCAAAAACGTCCAATTCTGTAAAGCTTCGCAATGTCTTTTCCTGCCGATCAATTATTCGTAGATGTGTTAAATAGAAACTACAGCTTTGGATCACAGTTGTATGTATTTACAAGTCCACTTGCTTATGTAGGGCTAATCATATTGGCCATGCGAAGAGAATGTCTCCAAATATTACTCTGTTTATATTTGAGGGGAAGATGTAAATCCGTCAAAAGTTCAATACTGTAACAGCTTATCAATCCTAGGAATTTTACATTACATGAATTATCTTTAAGGCACACTTATCTTGTCAAGTATACGGGCGCAAATGGAGCAGGGATTAATTCTTATGCACTGAAACATTTTTTTAATTCGACAGTTTAAGCTTGAACTCTGCGAGCAAACACAGTACGTACAATCTCTTGTTTTACCATGACCCTAGCATTTATTTTAGGTTGTTGTTTTCGATATTTTTTAAAACTTTCCACACTCAGTAATCACTTGTTACGAATCTTCTCCAACTTTTCCTAATACTTTGCATATCGCAGGTAAATGTTTTATTTCGTTCTTCATGTCTGTCAAGTGGACAATTTTTAAGATTCGTAAGTTATTTTCTTTGGGCCTAAGCCAATACGTAACTTTCGCTGAAATCCTTTATGTAGATTTTATCCTACTTTTCAGTAAATTAATATATATTGCTTAAATTGAATTGTGACTGGCAGGCGAAATCCAGGACGTGCGTTTCGCCCTGTTTGGGACTCGTTAGCTGGGTGTACCTGCATCCCAGTGTTGATGTTTACACCGGGACTCCAACTTCGTTTAATGCTAAGCGCCATCGCGTTTACCACTAGACTACTGAATCCAGACAGCCATGCTTGTGCAACAAGTATGTATATGTAATTAGGATGTATTAGCACCTTTTCGTTATCGTGGACTGTAACTGGTCAATCTCTGTTGCTATATGCAGATTGCGATCCCCGAGGCAATCCGCTCAGGAGGCACGAAACATTCGTGAAAAAATAGACGTCTACCTATCTTTCGCAAGAATAATGTTTTGTCATGAAGATTACTTCCATGTTTGATGAATAGTGATGTACGTTATGAGGACAACTCTCATGCACAAATATGTGTACTCAGTGTCAGAATTATTAATGTTTAATTCGAATCAGTAACCTAGTAACTGAAAGTTTAAAACCAGTAAAAAGAGGTATGATTGCTGAATGATTTAATTCAGCATTCCAATCCCACTTCACTTGTCATGATCCCAGCAATTGAGTAATACCACTAAGTTATGTATAATTATGCAGAAGAACAAATCAAAGTCTACATAGAGACTTTGAGGACAATGTGCTAACTACTGAGAGTGTGACAAACGATTTCAATAGGGAAAACCACTTATGAGTTCAAGAATCATATAGATGAGCTTGTTTGGTAAATGTATGAATGAGTTTACATTTTTCTTAGTTTATCAGCTCAATTAACAACGCATTAGTGTTCGCAACAGAAGGCACTGAGTTCGTGTCTAGTTGTAAATATCAACGCGAATGTGAAGTTACAGCGCTGGATCCCACTGATGGTCGCAACTCGGATATAGACATATTCACTAATCACAGAGAAAGTAAATGCTTGTAATTTTCATTTTCCATCATACATTTTTCTTTCACATTACCATTAATAAGTCTATTCACAACCAAACTCATATTAAGGAATAAGTAAAGTGAACACAACCCACATTAATTTCTGCCTTTATATATCTAGTGAATGGATGAGAAATATGTCATATGTAGTTGTGAACTCCATATAAAATTATATCTATGATATAAACATACACTTTACTAGCCAACGGAGTTAAGTGTCCAAAATCTTAATTATCAGACCTATTCAGCAACTGGTTTGACAATAGTCTTCGTTTATATATCACACAGATATAATAAATTACTTTTTTAGATTTAGGTTGTGCATGCCTCTCTAAATGAAAAATGTTGCATTACGATTAGTCTGTGTCGACATCCAAACTAAAGAGAGAGTGAAGTAGTTAGACGTCCTAACGACTTTACTTATATTCGAAGTACTTTCAACCTTAGTGGTTTGATGTCTGATGAAATTCAGGCACAGATTCAGAAAGCTCATTGGCTTTCTCATCATTTTGCGTCACCTGTGACGTCAGTGGTATGTCCGCCTCCCAACCATATGGCATATCCTGTGTAGCGATTTGACATGTTTTAATATACGGCTCTAAAATGAGGTCCGTGAAAATAAGATGACAGTCTCAGGCTATAGGTTTATGATCATAAGACTTTTCATGTCACTTCCCACGTAATGTAAATCAACCAAATGACCAGTCAGATTAAGAACAGGGCAACTAGACAAAGGTGGCAAATTGGTTGAGATTGAATCTTCAGCAGTTAAACCTAATGAATCAGTTTACTGTGAATCTAAACCAGGATGGTAAGTGTAGACTGCTTGGATAAAGTCATCTTGATAAACACGATCGGGGGTTGGAGACGGTGGATGATGTAGATCCGAGTCAGAGACAGAGGTACAGATACATGTACTATTTATCTTCAGTAATCCTTCAGATTTAGTTTTTTAATCTACCCTATAGAACTATACGTTGATTATGATTATAACTGGAAAATACTAATAGCGATTAAAATACACATTTAAGAATATGTGTATGCAAAAACAATTAGTGAATAAACCAGTTAGTTACCTGGATAAGGTGTGCCACCGTAAGTTACGATTTCATACATCAGGATACCAAACGACCATACATCTGATTTGATGCTAAAGATGTGCTGTAAAGCCGCTTCAGGAGCCGTCCATTTAATGGGAAATTTCGTATCTTTAAATGGAAAACAAAGTCATTCCAAAAATTAGACAAACCAAAAACAAATGTTCCATACGTTAAATTGATAGAAAAAAAATTTCGTAGATTAAATAAAACACAAAGTAAGACAAACTATTTGACTTCAAGTGTGAGGGCTGGTGAAACTGTTTGGCTGCCCAAGTAAAAGTATGAAAAAGGAGTTTAGACATGTAACCTAGCGGCCAAAAGTAGAGTAATCTCACCAATGAGTTATCACAGTAAAATATCAACTCAGAATTAAATTATAAAACAATTCACACTGAACAAGTATTGCCGCTAATAAAACACTGACACATTAGCTAAACTGTTGTATAGGAAAACAAATCAATTAAAATAGAAAAAGCCTACTTTTGAGTATTTCGAGAAGAAACTAAACAACGAATGAATTTATCTTACATCACATATACGGCATAATAGAAATCTGATACAAATAACGCCAAGTCTGGAACACATGCGTGTCAGCTCAAGTGGCCACATTAGAGTGACGAGATCAAGTTCAGTCACTCAGTCAATCACAACGTAGGACTTGGTACATACGAACATCAGTTCACTTTGTCATGTCTCAATTAGCATAGGGAGATGAAATTGTTAGGTTGAATCCCAGAGTACTCGAGATAGTAGTAATAATGAAGAGGATTAAGGATTGAAGATAAGATTCAAGAAAATATAAATCACTGGAAGAAAAGAAAAAAACTTATGATGAATTAGGAAACTTAGAATTTAGGGGGGGGAGGGTGAACAAAGAATGGATGTACTAACGCCACTGTGAACCACTTCAAGCCATGCCATTCGAAGTCACTAACCGCTGGTTAGGATTATCGCGCGGATCCCAACCGGGTTGTTTGCATTTATTAACATAGATTAGTCGAATTGTCAATGACCTCATGGACCGGTGTCATGTTTTGGTTTGGCTGCCACCAGCTTTTTTCCAGCCTACTCCTACACCAGACAGCATTGCTCGTCGAGGTAGGCGGTGGTTGGATATATGTAGCACATGCCCTAACCATCTCAGCTGAAGATTCGCTAATTCATCAATCGACTTACTATCTTTTCCTAGTACCCCATTCCTAACCCATCGATTGCTTACTCGGTGGTCCCAGAAAACACGACCGATGCTTCGAAGACATCTATGATCGAATACTAGTGACCTACGAACATATATTCTTAATGGCGATGTTTCACACCCATAAAGCGAAACGAGTCTAACTGCCATGCAGTAAACATCCTTTAATCGGTAGATGGATGTCTCGCTTACGCCATAAGTGGCGCAAAGTGGCAAAAGCTAATCGAGCCTTATGTATGCGTAAAAAGATTTCATCAGACACCTGACCATCAAGAATGATTAGACTCCCAAAATAAGTAAAGCAGTCGACATACTCAACTACTTCGCCCCCTATCATTAATTTCGGTCCTCACGCAAGTTAATCCTGAAGAAACATTTTGCATTTGGAGGAGGAGAACCGCATCCCAAACATACTTATATTGATGTTTAAGGTGATCAAAAGAATCTAAATTTTGCCAGCGTCTTCACTAAATGAAACTGTTATCTGTATATTCTAAGTTAATAAGTGTATTTCCTAGAAGAAGGTCAACTCCTGAGAGGTCAGACAACGAAAGCGTGTTTATGACACAATTAAATATATATGGGGAAAGTGGACCTTGGCAAACACCACTTGATGTAACCGATTCGGAGGACAGTTCGCCATAAGCTCTGACTTGACCAGTAGTGTACGAGTAGAGAACTTGTACAATGCACTTCTTTAGTACGCCCTTCAATGATAAACACTGCCACATAACCTCATGATCAAAAGAGTCGAACGGCATCAAATTAACAAGATTAATACCAGCAAACAGTTGCACGATAGGGAACGAAAAGGTATGCGTGGAAAAATAATGAAAGATTTAGAAGATAAATAGAAGACAAACAGAATCTGAGACACTGATTATAATTCACAAGTCACGATTGTCGCGCGGAAATCAACTAGTCAGTCCGTACCAACAAAACTCAGAACAAGAGTTAACGACTTCATGCACTGACTTTACGTTTCAATTTGGCACCTTACACCTTTCACTCATCTTACTGCTACACTCATCAAAATCTTGTGATGAGGTAAGCAGTGGTTAAGTAAACGTGATAAATAATTCAACGATCTCAGTTGGTAAAGATCCAGTGTCACTGACAGACTTGTCATCTCTGCCTAGTAATGTGCACCTAACCACAGCAATACTTACTCGGTCGTTCCCGGGCACGTGAGTGATGATTTAAATGCACTTATGATATGATATATGCACTTTAGAATAAGGATTTACAATTTAACTTCAAATCCATTTACACTGATCTGTCTGTTATTGAAAATACGATAAATCAAAATGTACCATTTGTCTAAATTATTTTAGATGTAATTATCAACCATTAATTAAGGTGACATTTAAAAGAGAAACATTCAAAAAATGGTTTAAAGGCTGATTTAAAGAAATTGAACTGTATGCACTTATAATGAACGGCCAGAACAAAACGTAACATGAAGTTGGTTTGAACTATGTTGTTATGTGCATTTCACCTAGTTGTGGTACAGTAATTATGTATTGACTAATATGAATAAAGAAATTTGGTGATATTTGGTCCAAGAATCAACAGTGATGATGCATTCAATTTTTATTTTCCCTTATTAGATTAATTTATCTGTTCTTACTTATCAACTCATTTCTACATCAAATCTCTTATTATTATCGCTACTACTTCTCCAACTGTGGTTTCATATTGATAATATAATATATTGATGTGGTATAATGACTTGTATTGATGCACATATTTCCAAGGTTTTATATTACTTACGACTAAATGGATCATCATTAAAAATTGTATACACTACAATTTTTAAATAAAATATATTTCGATAAACAAAACAAGTTTCTTACTTGGGTCAGCATGAGAGTCGTCGCTAATAATCTTGGCCAAACCAAAATCGGACACCTTCACTGAATAATCTTGATCAACCAGGATATTAGCTGCACGTAAATCTCGATGAACTGAATTCATTTCTTCCAAATAAGACATGCCACTAGCAATCTTTTAAATTGGATTTTAAAAAAATACGTAAGAATTCAATCCAACAGTATGTTAGTTAGGAATTTCGTGAACATCGACACAACTACTCAGTAACTATGTATGCGTTTGTATAATCAGTTCTTGTATGAATTATCACGTGACGTGTATAAATAACTACGTAGTAAAAAAAGCAAAGAAGCGTTTGATACTACAACTTAGTGGCTAGAAGTTGGCTGATTTAGAAAATGGTTAAGCTGAGTGATAAACGATGGCGAAAAAGTGTTTTGTTTTGAATGATGACAGCCATAAGAAAGCGTATGAAGTGAATCTTAGATCAGTTATTGTGTCCTCGAAACACTACTTCTGTAGTGACTAGTGATGAAGTTAGGTATAGAGTATCACGCAAATCATCTGGAGTCGTGAATTTTGATCAGATGAAGTTAGGATAAATGTTATGTGCCCAACCACTACCTAGGAATGTCGTATGGATGTCTTTTATTATCACAACCCACGTTTCACAGCTACAGGTTTTCACATGTTTCCTGAATTACTTGTTCTTGAACTGTATTCTCAATGATTAGTCTTCGACTACCATCGTCAGTCGTGCCAATATGGTATGGAAACTTGAGCTAACGCGCGTTTGTACCAGATTCTACGTTAAGTGTAACTACAATTGGATTATCTATTACACTAAAATAAACAGTTTGCCTCGATTATCCTAGTTTATCTTGGTAAGTTGCGTGATACTGTACCTAATGTAAGTAGTTTGTTAATTTGCTATTTATACAACAAACAGCACGAACTAATTAACAAAACACCAAAGAATTAGCATATTTCCTTCTAAACATCCAAAACTGACTCACAGTCAAAGTAAACTATTGAAGATTCCATGTTATTTTCAGTCATTAATTAAGTAACATGAAACACTATCGGTACTGCTAAGCCTAAATCAAATTGTGGGGAGGTGGTTTAGTAACATAAGAACTTGGTTTTCAGTAGGTAGGTATGAGATCCGAACTACGCTCCATCTACTTTAGTATGAGCAGCTGGATAATATATTGTTAGCTCTCAGATATTGTGTGGCTTCCAAGCACGTACACAAATCTATGCTTGGTAAGTTAAGGTATTAAAAAATCAACCTGCTGCATGTAACGCTATTTGACATTTTACTCTTTCCTATTCCATTTGCAGATACTATAAAATATGCCACACAGATACAGCAAAAATACAACTAGTTCATTATCTAGCAACCGTAGGATACACAATATTCATAGATAACTTGTCCCATTTATTGCATAATTGTTATCAATTCTACTTAAGCAGGATGTGTGAACTTGTTAGGTATCAGGATCTGTAACTCACCTGCAAAATATCAAGTAACGGTTTAGGTACTCTATGCCTTGAACTACACTTTATGTGATATCAAGTAATACGCCTCCCGGTTGTCTGAACTGAAGTGGAACGGGCTTGAAATCTGCAACCTATTGACTAAAAATTGGGTACTCTAAACACTGAACTAACATTACAGGAATACAACACGAGGTTTACGAAGATGATGGTGAGCAGTCAACTACCGAGACTGATAAACATTAGCCCGTGAAATCTTCACTAGAAAATTATTTTACTTCTAATATACTCGTAATCTACCTACCACTTTATCATTGTACTAATTAACCCTCGTTAAAACTCGTCTATAGACACAACTGAACCAATAGACTAGCAGGTGAAGGTTTAGCTGAGCTACCAAAGATAGGGAACATTTGAATATGTAAAAGTAAGGGGGTACAAAAATAAAATAATCAAAAAAGGTACACACCTGTGCCATTATATCTATTAAATCGTCCAAAGTCAATTTATGTCCCTCTTCTGTACGTAGGAAATCATATAAAGCTCCTTTACGCATTAATTCAGTAATAATATAAACTGGCTGATCTTCTGGCTCCGTACAAACACCCAAAAGCTGAACAATACGTGGATGATGAAAAGCATGCATAAGGCGTGCTTCTTCAATAAATCGACTACGGTCCGTAGGATCAAGTCGCATTTTAACTGCGACTTCAACTGAACCATTCCACTTAGCTAAATATACCTCCCCGAATGTACCTTGACCTAATTTTCGGATTCTTGTTATACTGTCACGATTGATTTCAAAATCACGAAATTGAACTGGTGGGCGATATGCACGTGGACATGGGATAGACAATCGACAGCATAAACCATCGGGATGCACTGTAAAATATAAATTAATAATGACATTATGGGGTTAGATGAATGATGAGAAATCACTTTATTCGTAAAGGCTGACAGGAAGTGGTATGAAAAAGTTAACACATGATGGCCATATCATAACATTCTTTATATAATTTGACTTAATAAATTCTTACTTAGGCATTAATTGACTCGTAGGTCAGTAGTATTGTAATACGGAGTTCCAATGTTTTGTATGCCTCATACTAATCGGACCCATTCCTTTCTCGAGCTATATTTTGCTGATTAATGGCATGTTGGCAGGTGTAGACTACCTAAGTGGGGTTTGTGCGATAGCCGGTCTAGACATCAGATGATATGGCACGGAACTGAATACAATGGTGTGACTGCATTTTTTCATTATCGTCCCATAGATTTTTGGTAAAAGTATTCATTTATATACAACTTATTATTCTATCCTCTGAATAATAAGTTATTCTTACCAGTATTACTTCTACGAATATCTCATTTATTCCCATATTTATCCTCTTATTTACACTACTCTATGCTGATAAAGTATGACAACTTAAACTAATACATATTTATCCCAGGCTCTACGTTGATCATGAGTAATAACTAGGTTTTTTTATGTTTAATCTGTTATTGAAGTCACTAATATTTAGAATTCTTTGTTACTCAATCTATTTTATCTTATTGTGCTGTGACATGGAAACGGGTCGATGTGTACTTATGGTAGATTCTACGTGTAACTACTGATTAATAATCATCATCATAGCAAAAAAGATTATTGGTCTCACGCTACAAAGCAAATAAACAGAAGAAACTAGTAAACAATGAGGTTGATATAAAGAAACTACGTTACGAAACATAATATGGGCGATAAACTTCAGTGTTCCGTTAAGTTGTATCATATTAGCGAACTAGTCAGGATAAAGAAAGTGACTTTACAGATCGTGATGCATATACTAAACTAGAATGGAATCTGTCGAATATCACACTAGCGTAGTGACTACTGAGAGAATAATGATTAGATTCACTAAGGAAAATATTATTACAAAGAGAATGCAAGGTTAAGACTAAGTCTAGTACTGTTATTAGGGTTAAATCTAAGTATCAGAGTAAGGGGATAATATCTTAAACGGAATTCTAGCCAAGTATCCTCATTCTGACCCCAAGACCTAACGGTTAAGAACATACAGTCAACTTTTAAAAGTTTATTGATCACACAATAGGCATAGCGCATGCATACATTACAAACTCATTTCCTACAATAAATAAATCAAATTGGCTGTTTCGTGGTTGGTCAAAGGTTGTGCAATCTTAGACTCGTTTAAGAGTTGTTCAAGTTTAGTCTTAAAGTACGGCTTAACCTCAGTTTCACTGAATGCTGGTCTATTAAGAGAGATTTACAAGTTCCGATAGAATAGACGATAACAACACAATGAGATTCTTATCACCCATCCTATAAGATCAATGTCAAAGTAAGTCATGTGTATAACAATAATTTCCCAATAAAAACGTATAGTGAGTAACAAAACTAATAAAGATAAGAGCAAACAAAATATCAAGTGTAGTATACCTGTATAATAATTTACAAGGTCTTGAATATTAGGAAAGGTTGTACGGATGCTAATAAAGAAGCCACCATTATTGTCAAGTATACGAATACGATAGTGTTTTACAACCCACATATTTTTCTCCGAATCATAATGCCGAACAGAAAGTGCATAATTTTGAGTTTCTAGAAAAATAAGGAAACACTAAATTAAATGGTTAAACAGAAAATAGAAAAATAACATTAGCCACTTTACCACAGGACCCAAAAAATGTTTTCCCGAAATTCATGTTTAGTTCTCCAACTCATTTACCAAATGCAGTTTCGCCTAATTAGCGTTGAGTCACATTTTAAATATGAATGCTAAGGATACTACTCGGTCGCCGTAAAATGAAGTAGGTCAAGTGGGGTTTCAACCAGTAACTTAATAGTTAAAATGTAAAAGCACTAGCCGCTAAGCCATTCTCTTCTCATAAAGTAAAAATAATGCAGCGATGATAGTTCAGACTGTTTATTATGCAGTTCCGTACAACGGACAGTAGAACTGACTGTCGTTAAATTGAGGTGGTTTTGTGGATAGGTACATGGAATTCATCACAGGTATCCGAAGCATTGATCGCACGTGCTGGGATCACCAAATGGACAATTCCGATTGTATATGGAACCAGGAAAACGATAAACAGGTCAGTCAGTCACTGCAACGAGATCGATGTCTGGCTAAAAATGTGCATCTGTCATTACATTTGACGTCAGCAAATTATCGGTATGAAAATAGTCCATAATTGTCGACAGAAATAAACTAAGTATCAGCATATTTCGACAGGAACTAATTATAACGAACTGTGGAAATAGTAAGCCAATGCTAAGTTCAGGACATAGGAGAAACTAAAATGAATGCACTTATCATTAGTTAACGAGTGCCTGTTACCCATACGGAGGATAGGCCGCCGACCAGCATTCTCTAACAAACTGTCTTGAGCTGTTATTGGTCAAGTCTACTGAAATATATAGACATTAATAAACTTTGAGCACCAAACAAAGAAACCTGCAATGCCTGGTCCAACTAAATGAAAAATGACTTCACTGATTAGGTTTTCTATCTAACCAAAAAATCTGAATCTGATGTCGAAAAGTACCAGTAAGTAAAACTGTATTCATCAAAAGACAACCATGATAAACCCATGTTAAGTTATTATATATGGTACTCAAACACTAATCTCAACAGGGTTTTTAAAATTGATCGATGTACACAATTTATTACATATATGAGGTCATAGAAAGAAATAAAGGTTTAATGCATTTGAGATCCATCAATTAATGAAGACTAGCTACCATCTTAAGAGCAAACTACTACTAGAATGTTACACTTTTCCATTAACTTGCCTGAGCTGGGTCGAATAAGGTACGTCCCTTTCGGGTTCCCTACTAACAATAGTTTTCGATCAGCTTCACGACGGCCAATATCATACCAAGCATCCAAACTAGTTGGAAGTCCATCATCTAGACACACGTAGTTACTGGGAATATAGCCACTCATTCCAGTTTCGGCATGTCTTGCAAACCACCATGCATCAGACATACCAGATACAACGAACATTATATCGCCTTTCTGAAACGGGAGATCATCTTGGTTGTGACCTTGATAGGAATAGAGAGCACGAACTTGAACCAAAGGTCTTGGCTGAACACCCGGAGACACTGTAGATATTGCCGATGTAATTGAATTGTTTTGAGCAGCTACACAGGCAATATGCATATCAGTCACAACATTCCGTGAGATAGGAAGTGAGTTTTTTGGACCAAAGTTGTACAGTGCTGCTTGGTTGATGTTCGTTGGAGAAGTGTCAGCAGTAGTTCCATTATTCGTAGCCTCAAGAGTTTGGTGGCAAATGTACTTTGTAGAATTGTTTACAGGTGTTGGAGTTGAACCTAGATAGTAATGCGACCCATCATTCTGATTCTGCTTTGGCCTTCTTTGAAGGCACAAACAAATTCCCATAATTTGAGGCATCTATGATCTTTTTGTTTGAATTTCGCTGTTTAATTATTAATTATCACAAGTGAGATGTATCAGGTTGAAAAAGAAGCCAATCATCACGGTAATTACGGCCGACCTTGGAAATAACATTGGCAGAAAGACTGGGGCACACGCTTAAACAAACTACCAGGTGATATAGATCACAAAATCTTAGATATTTCAACATAGTCCTTGTGAATTTTTAATGCATGTAGTCGAATACTCAATATCTGTGGGATGTTCTAACTTGAACCAAATGTTTCCTTTGGGTTCGCTTCGTAATGTTGAGGAGAGGTTCTTAGTCTACGGTAGCGTCCATTATGGCAGCTGCAGTTATTTGATTGTGTAACTTACTCCGATCGTTAAAGTTGGGTTATAAACTGGTGTGGCTTGAGGTTGAGTGAGAGCGTATTTTCGAAGAGGTGAGAACCGACAACTATCACATAATTGGAAAATGGGTTAATTGATTATGTGTATGAGTTGTAGTGTTATAATTCCAAGGTTCAGAGCTATAAAAGTAGTCTGCTGGGCAGGCGTACATAATAGATAAATGGTTAAAATAAAAGACAAATAATAGGGTTATAGGTAAAATATAATTAATAAATTTTCAACATTTGAAGAAAGTCACGGTCCTTCTGACATATCAATTCTTCAGGTTATCTTCGATGTGCAACAGTTATTAATATCCTACCCCGCCGAACATACAAGTTTTATTGGTTGTTCATCTATTACTTGACAGTTTGGATGCTGTAGCATGACTGAACACAGAAATTGATATAAGTTACACTGCCCGCTTGTTTTTATTTCGCGCTTGTCGGATTGCTGTTCATTCCAAATATGATTTCATATTCATCGCTACTGACTTTTAATATATATATACTTAGCCTGTAAATTGTGGGTGAGTGTAAGTCAACATAATATATGATGACAGTTTGGATTTATATTATTACAGAACAGGATTAGATAGTAATCAAACGGCAAGCAGTAGCTATCCATATTCCGAACGGCCATTCAGACACCAAATCATATGTTACTCGTCGCTTATCATAATATTGACTGTGGTCGCTCGATTTTACCAAAGACAACATACAAGGGTAGACTTTCTGCAACGTCATCTTAATGTCAATGAATTCCAAGTGTTTATGGTAAATACTAGGGACACATTTTCTGTGTACACACTTGGTGAGTACAGTATTACTCTTTCTACCTCAGAAAAGAACCTAGGCCCAACCCTCAGACGTACTCTACAGGCCTTCTACCAATAAATTTTTACGGTCAATAAAGCCTACTCACTCTTGGGGTTTCTTCAGAAATCTGGGCAGCTTGACTCATGAACATTTTATCGATGTTTCCAGGACATACCTCGGGCCACTTTGAATAAAACTCATAAATCATGTCCCCTTAAGTTACGGAGGATATTGCTGTCCTGGAATGTGTTCAAATTAAGATCAGCAGAGAGATTATTAAGCTACAAATAAACCGATTAAAAATATTGAACTTGCACCCTGTGCAGTACGTGAGAGTTGGAGTATACGAACTTCATGCACCATGTAGCTCATAACTTTCCTTTAACCCTAAAAGACTTGTGGTACGATTTAGACCCAAATCAAGCCTATGAGAATACCTTTACAGGATACAATACGAAAGAGTTCGCACTAAAATCCGTTCTATTTTTAAGTCAGGATGAGAAAACTGCAAAACTCTTTATTTGGAGATGTATTGTTGGAACTTTCTAATGGATAACTAAAAAAACAGGATACATATTCATTTACTGAGATCACTAAGGGACTATACTCTGGAACAACACGTTGGATTATGTACTTTTCAACTCTGTAACAAGTGAATAAACTAGTTCAAGAACCGACTTCATTTACACTTGTCAAATAGTCATTTAACCTACCTTCTAAACAAAGGAAAGAGTTGCTACAGTATGCGAAATTAATTTTCTACATCCGTCTAAACTGCCTTCATACAATTTTCACTGTATATTGATCATTTAAACATCTAGATTTCTACTCCAGTTGGTGAACTCCTAATATATCAAGCTTCATGAATCTGTTCATTTTGGCACATCAGACACGTGGTACATTTTTAAGCCCATCATTATTTCTAATTACAGTCTACTCCGCACTCTATGTGGTATATACAAAACAATCCAGATTTCAAGCTTGACTTTATTATTATTATTTGGCCAAACTAGTATCTGCGTAAATTTCACAAACTCTTTTCTTTCATAATTTACACAGAAGTATCTTATCTTATTGTCTACTTACTTTTGACCAATAAGCAACTCTTAAATAATCGTTAACAGTTGTACCAAGTCTTCGACCTTATTACACACATTTATTGGTTTCATATACGATATTCTTGCATCATAGATATGTTTACTACTTTTAATGATTTACTTGTTTAGTATATATGATACTGTCCTCCTAGGTCTCACTCCGATTTCTCCATGAACTCGAGTAAACAAGTGCTTTTGTGGTGAGATCCAAAATGATTTCTTTACAACACTTATCTACAAATAAGACGTTCGTAAATGATAATAGGTTGGAGATGATGCAAACAACGTCACACAAATATACTGTGAACGTTTTTATAAGGATATCACGAATCGCGTATATATTACTTGGCGAAACGTCAGATGAAATACGCTTATCGTGAAATTACATCAAGGATTCCATACAAGATATCAAAAAGATGGATATTTTTCGAATTAAAATAATGAGTTACGACTGACGTTGTATATCATTTTCAATAGAACCGTAAAAAAGACAAATTACAGCCAGTAAAATTTTCATTTAGTCCTATGTAAGGCAAATTTATGATCAACCGAAAAACCGAATACAGTACTAATACTCGGCATGATAACCGGATGTTAAAGGTAATAAATCGATTTACTAAATTAGGCCATACTCACCGATCAGTCCTTGAGGCTAAATATATATATAAAAAAAGTCAGATTTGCCAGCCACGTACATTATGGCAAGCATGATTCAAACGAAGTTTGATTCCCCCAACTTATCAAAAATTCAGGTTTGTTTGAACGAGTGGAGCAATAAATTTGTTGAAAGAAACAGGAAACACCACGCTTAGATTGCTTGTACAGAAAAAGAGATTTCAGTGAACAAAATTTATTCCTTAGAAATTGTGACCACGTCGTCCAACGACTCCACTTCAGCTGCAAAACGAAATCGTAACACCCTGTTGAAATATATGAACTAACATCGATTAAATGTATCTGATTAATATGTGTTTTTAAAAGAAAAAGTTGGAAAACTCAAACTCTGACGTTACTGCACACTATGATTACCTAAAAGACGCCGTCCTGCGAGCTACCGCGCAGTCTGTTTCTCAATTGGCACCCTAAATTTGCAAAGAACAACATCAAAAAATGTATTTCTGTTGGTACTCTGCGCAAGATCGAAGAAAGGAGGAGCAAAATGTTAGCAATTGATAACAGCCGGACAAGAACAGAGAAAACCAGGGCACAGGCCGAATTCACAGAAGTCGACAAGCAAGTGACGAGAAGTATTAGGTCGGATAAACGGAAATATGTTGAGGGCCTGGAGATGACGGCGGAAAATGCTGCAAGAGGTGGCAACATGAGGCATCTATACGATACAACGAAGAAGTTAGCTGGGAAATTTCATAAACCAGAACAGCCAGTCAAGAACAAAACTGGAAAACCAATCACTGAATTGAATGAATAAAGAAACAGGTTGGTAGAACACTTCGAAGAGCTATAAAATCGACCAGCCTCACTGAACCCACCAGTCATCGAAGCAGCAGCCACGGATCTCCCCATAAACACCTACCCACCAACAGTTGAAGACATCAAAATGGCCATCGAAGTGTCAGATCAAGAGTGATAAGTCATCAGGGCCAGACAACATACCAGCTGATGCACTGAAGGCAAATATAGGTGCAACTGCAATGAGACTCCACATTCTCTTCAGAAAGATTTAGGATAAAGGACAAGTGCCAACAGACTGGAAAAAAGGACATTTCATCAAAATATCAAAGAAAAGAGATCTTCGCAACTGCGAAACTACAGAGGCATCACTCTTCTTTTAATACCAGGAAAAGTCTTCAACAGAGCGTTATTGAACCGAACAGACGACCCAGTTAACGCGTTCTTTGACTTTATGGCGTACTCGAAAAAATAGTCAACATCAAACCGCGTTCTTACGATGGACTACATTGTGAAATCGTGCATGGAGGTAAGCTCACAGATTCATTCAAACTAAAGACCGGTGTCAGACAAGGCTGCTTACTCTCGTTCTTTCTCTTTCTGATAGTAGTTGACTGGATCATGAAGACCAAAACATCTCTAAGTAATCTTGAAATACAGTGGACAACATGGATGCAACTAGATAACTTGGACTTCGCAGATGATCTAGCTCCCCTATCCCACACACAGCAACAAATGTAGATGAAGACGGACAATGTAGCTGCAACCTATGCAGATAGCAGTAGGTCTCTACATGCATTAAAAGGAGAACAAAGTCTTCCGACACAAAACAACCAACACTAACCCAATTTCACTTGACGGAGAAATTCTGGAAGATGTAGAAACCTTTACATACTTGGTCAGCATCATCGATAAACAAGAAGGGTCTGATGCAGATGTAAAAGCGCGAATCGGAAAGGCAAGAGCAACATTTCCACAACTGTGAAACATCTGGAACACAAACCAAATATCAGTCAACATTAAAGTCAAATTTTTCAATAAAAATGTGAAAACAGTTCTGTTGTATAGAGCTGAAACTTGGAGAACTACAAAAAGCATCCTTCAGAAGATACAAGTGTTTATAAACAACTGTCTGCGTAGGACACTTCAGATCCGTTGGCCGGATATCATCAAAAACAACCTCTAATGGCAGAGAACAAATCAACTTCTAGCCACCGAAGAAATTACGAAAAGATGCTGGAGGTGGATAGGACACACACTGAAGAAACCACCATATTTTGTCACAAAACAAGCATTAACATGGGATCCTGAGGGCTAAATGAAAGCAGGAAGACCCAAAAACACACTGCATCGGGAATCGGAGACAAGCATGAAGAGAATGAACAACACTTGGGAAGAGCTGGAAAGGAAAGCTCAGGACAAAGTTGGCTGGAGAGTGCTGGTGTGCGGCCCATGCTCCACATAGGGTAACAAGCATTGATTGATTGATTTGCAGATTACACAATGTGGCGAGACTTGTGTAATACTACTTTGTGGGTTTAATTTGACCATCTCTCCAACCAACTTATCGTTATTATCTCTCAATGTGCTTAATGTAACTATACAGACTATTGATGTATATTTAATTAATTTCGTTGTCTTCCACATTCGTGTATATTTAGAATATCAGAGTCTTATGAAGTCACTCCCTAATGACTTAAATATGGCCAAAATAATTGATATACCTTGCTTTAGTACAGTTTAGAGATGTCGTTAGTCTTCTTTTGGTACCCAACATATCAACAATTACATTAGAAGAATAAAGTTTTTGTGAACTTTCTAACACCACTGCGTCGTAATACACATTGGATAGTAACCTTCTACAACAAATTTTCGGTTGACGTAAGATTGACGGGACATAATTCATCCTTGGGTTGACATTTGTCTTAAGCATTTTAATAGCCTCACTATTATTTTTAGGCTGGGATTTTTAGTACTTAGTGTTTTGCTGCGCAGATTAACTATATCGATTTCCTGTGTCTGAGTCATGCTTTTATTTTTTGAGAACTTTTCACTGTGAAGTGTGCAGATGGTTTGTGGGTCATCTTTAGTCATTCTGTTCTGCAATAATGATTGAATAGTACAATCCTCAGTTTTCTTTTGCGTTTTCCTTACAGATGGCATAATTTTTGATTTGCATGCACCACTAAGCGCTGCGTATTCTCAGGTTTGTAAATAGGTTTCTAGTTGATATCTTGCTAGTTTTAGTAAGCTGTTTTTGATTCAAGGCACCAAAGTCATTTGAGATGAGTTGATTTTTACCTAGCTGACGTAACTTGGCCTTGATTTTAGGGTTTAAGTAAGAATATATTGTTTTATAGCCTGCCTGTGTAGGCACAACAGTGTTTAGTGCTGACTTTGTGGGGCATTAAAATATTTCTAGTGCCTTTGTACTGCTGCAGCTTGTAAAGAAGTCGATCCGATCAGAGCATTTAATGGGGATATAAAAAGCATTCCAGTTAGTATGGGCACCATTTTTATACTGGAAGCACTTACATTTTTTAGAGTATCGTCATACGGCATTTTTTTGTCGTACTCTACAGCAAACTCTGGAATAAGCCACCACAAAATATTTGCACTACTAACTCTATACTAAGCTTCAAATGACTGATCACCACATTCCTAGAGTCTGTAGACTTATACAAATCGTTGACGACTTGCCACTTAACGTTGAAACAACCAGCAATGGATTATTAGGGCTCTAAAACTACAAACACTACGTAGTGGCAAAAAAATCGGTGAAAAGAAAATTCTGGTTGAAAACTGATTATTTTGCTCCCACTAATTAAAGTTCGTTTTTTTTCCTTCTGTTTCATATATTCTTCTATATCACTGTCTCCCCGAATTTGTGATCTGTTCTAGTATATAATTGACCTCCTTTAAGCAACTTTTTCCAAACGCTTGCTCGGAACGTAACTAACACATCAATAACTCACCGTTTAAGACCAACCCACATAAATTGGCTCTTTTAACCAAATATCAAATACTCAGCCTTTCCCCGTTTCTGGATGGTCTCTATGGTCCATTCTGATTACTCACAGCCATTTTCTGCCATTACAGCGCTACATTTGAAAAAGGCGCAGTCGCTTGCTGGAAGTGTTCTACAATACAAAACACATATCTTATACTTAAGCACTTCAAACTCTGAAACTTGTTGCAGTTGGCTCTATAAATAATTAATATCTTCAAATAGCATAATTTTCATAACAATGACTCTCTATAAAAACACCATTAAAAACAATCCATATCATTCTGATCATGGCTGTAAACTGGTATGCTCTCATGTACAAAACGCTACCTAAGAATAAACTATTATTATGTCATTTTGTGCTAATTACCTTTCACAAGCAATGGTAATGTACATTAGGCTTTATTTCATTTATTTCATTTTAATTACATACAACATGTTGACATGAAAACAATTTGTAGCTTAACGAGTTTCGCATAAGTCAAGAAGCCCAGCCATGCTAGTTAGGGTAAAGAAGGCTAAAAGAATCGTTGTATGGTTTAACTTGCATGAAACCTAACATAAACTAAGCAGTTGGGCCACTTCGTTGCTGACCGAATGCAAAGCAGGCTAAGTAGACAATTATGCAAATAAACTAGTTACGGCCATTCGAAAAGATCATCGCGACGATTCCTGTAAACTCACCAATTCATATTTTATTGTACAAACTGTCACTAAAATAAAGGTTTGTTTCCTGATATCAGAAACAAGCCATTTTTAACGTGCAATGTCATTATCTAATAACTGACTGTCACAACGCCAAGCTATCATATTAACGAACCCGACCTAGATAAACAATTATGTTGATGTCTAAATGCGTTTTAATGTAGTCATGCGATCAAGCACTTACGCGGTAGTTTCTAGTAAACATCGATAAATATACACTTAAGTAAGGTAATCATAATTCGCTGAACATAGACCGAAATCCTAAGGAGCAAATAAATCATTCTACATATGCTGTGATTAGTTAGGCAGATTAAGCAGTTGACAGGTTTACAAATTGTTTTAAATGAATAAAAAAGTAATCAGTGGTCAAGTCTAGTATAAGGTAGCCCTTATGAGGAAAATTAATGCAAAGACGAGTTCTGAAAGCCAGTGTTCAGAAAAGTCCTTCGTAGGAAAACAAGAGTAAGTTTGTTAGAAATAGTATCAATGTCAAACATTGCACTTCAGAAAGACAGGAAAAAAGAACCGAAACAAAAGACGTGTAGTAGAGCTAACAGTATGACTGGTGGATTAAAGGTAGAAAATAAAAATTAGCCAGCCGAGAATCTTTTATAATAAGACTTATTGGAATAATATTCCTCGTCAATAACGGATATACTAGGCCAATCAACCACTTAGCATTTTTGTAAAGTAACACTCAGAATATGTGTTGGTTTTTACCAAAAAGACATTAAAAATTAAAATAGGAACGAAACCAGGATATCCTGGGTGGAAGACAGATGAGCTCGGTGAGAAATTAAGCAATTCGATCCACTCGCATCCGAAACTTTACTTAGGCCTCGTAATACCAGGAATATCTTTTCTCGGCACACAACATAAACCAAAATGTCAACTAACTCATTCAGTTTACTTCAAATAATAATAGGTAGCATTTTATTGCGATGCGATTGTTTGTCTCACTGATACCTACTTGGATATATACACAATAAAACATACACAACAAATAAAGCTACACTTCTTAATGATGTGGACCCAATAAACCATGATCTCTACATTAAGTCGGTTGTAGAAACAGTGTTTGCTAATATCGGAATTCGGTCAGACCGTAAAAGATCTAACAGTGTCTGCACGCCACCTCTGGTAAAATGTACAAATATCTGGGGTAGCAAACATATTAAACTTAGAGGATATAGTTCAGAAACAACTGAATGCCTTATGCGACAGGAGCCGCAATCTGTACACTCGCATCAAGTTGTGGTAACCAGGGCTATAAAAGTGATAAGCATTATTGTATATATTTGTTTATGGAGTACTTTTTAGTAACCAAGAATATTCCTAGTTAATACACGAATGTGGAAGACAACGAAATTAATTAAATATACATCAATAGTCTGTATAGTTACATTAAGCACATTGAGAGATAATAACGATAAGTTGGTTGGAGAGATGGTCAAATTAAACCCACAAAGTAGTATTACACAAGTCTCGCCACATTGTGTAATCTGCAAATCAATCAATCAATGCTTGTTACCCTATGTGGAGCATGGGCCGCACACCAGCACTCTCCAGCCAACTTTGTCCTGAGCTTTCCTTTCCAGCTCTTCCCAAGTGTTGTTCATTCTCTTCATGCTTGTCTCCGATTCCCGATGCAGTGTGTTTTTGGGTCTTCCTGCTTTCATTTAGCCCTCAGGATCCCATGTTAATGCTTGTTTTGTGACAAAATATGGTGGTTTCTTCAGTGTGTGTCCTATCCACCTCCAGCATCTTTTCGTAATTTCTTCGGTGGCTAGAAGTTGATTTGTTCTCTGCCATTAGAGGTTGTTTTTGATGATATCCGGCCAACGGATCTGAAGTGTCCTACGCAGACAGTTGTTTATAAACACTTGTATCTTCTGAAGGATGCTTTTTGTAGTTCTCCAAGTTTCAGCTCTATACAACAGAACTGTTTTCACATTTTTATTGAAAAATTTGACTTTAATGTTGACTGATATTTGGTTTGTGTTCCAGATGTTTCACAGTTGTGGAAATGTTGCTCTTGCCTTTCCGATTCGCGCTTTTACATCTGCATCAGACCCTTCTTGTTTATCGATGATGCTGACCAAGTATGTAAAGGTTTCTACATCTTCCAGAATTTCTCCGTCAAGTGAAATTGGGTTAGTGTTGGTTGTTTTGTGTCGGAAGACTTTGTTCTCCTTTTAATGCATGTAGAGACCTACTGCTATCTGCATAGGTTGCAGCTACATTGTCCGTCTTCATCTACATTTGTTGCTGTGTGTGGGATAGGGGAGCTAGATCATCTGCGAAGTCCAAGTTATCTAGTTGCATCCATGTTGTCCACTGTATTTCAAGATTACTTAGAGATGTTTTGGTCTTCATGATCCAGTCAACTACTATCAGAAAGAGAAAGAACGAGAGTAAGCAGCCTTGTCTGACACCGGTCTTTAGTTTGAATGAATCTGTGAGCTTACCTCCATGCACGATTTCACAATGTAGTCCATCGTAAGAACGCGGTTTGATGTTGACTATTTTTTCGAGTACGCCATAAAGTCAAAGAACGCGTTAACTGGGTCGTCTGTTCGGTTCAATAACGCTCTGTTGAAGACTTTTCCTGGTATTAAAAGAAGAGTGATGCCTCTGTAGTTTCGCAGTTGCGAAGATCTCTTTTCTTTGATATTTTGATGAAATGTCCTTTTTTCCAGTCTGTTGGCACTTGTCCTTTATCCTAAATCTTTCTGAAGAGAATGTGGAGTCTCATTGCAGTTGCACCTATATTTGCCTTCAGTGCATCAGCTGGTATGTTGTCTGGCCCTGATGACTTATCACTCTTGATCTGACACTTCGATGGCCATTTTGATGTCTTCAACTGTTGGTGGGTAGGTGTTTATGGGGAGATCCGTGGCTGCTGCTTCGATGACTGGTGGGTTCAGTGAGGCTGGTCGATTTTATAGCTCTTCGAAGTGTTCTACCAACCTGTTTCTTTATTCATTCAATTCAGTGATTGGTTTTCCAGTTTTGTTCTTGACTGGCTGTTCTGGTTTATGAAATTTCCCAGCTAACTTCTTCGTTGTATCGTATAGATGCCTCATGTTGCCACCTCTTGCAGCATTTTCCGCCGTCATCTCCAGGCCCTCAACATATTTCCGTTTATCCGACCTAATACTTCTCGTCACTTGCTTGTCGACTTCTGTGAATTCGGCCTGTGCCCTGGTTTTCTCTGTTCTTGTCCGGCTGTTATCAATTGCTAACATTTTGCTCCTCCTTTCTTCGATCTTGCGCAGAGTACCAACAGAAATACATTTTTATGATGTTCGTTTCAACCTATTACCTCGTGGTATATGGAAGTTTTCGCCTTATTCATCCTTTTTAATTGTTCTTCATGTTATTTCCATAGGTTCTTAGGTGGTCATGAAATGCTTGGTACTTGTTTATGAAAATTCTTCCGAATTCGTTGCGTTTATTAGGATCCTGAAGATGTGCTGGTTCGTACTTTTGTAATATTAATGCTTTAGTTGCTCAGTGCTTCTTCGGCTTCAGTTTCATTTTACACATCACCAAATGATAATCCGAAGCTATGTCAGCTCCTCTCAATGTTCTTACGTCTTTTATGGTCATTCTAAACTCTTTATTGATGCAGATGTTGTTGATTCGATTCTCCGTAATATGGTCTGGTGAAACCCATGTATTTTTGTGTAAACCGTTGTGGGAGAATACGGTGCTACCTATAATCATTTTGTTGAGAGCACATAGGTTTGCCAACCTCTACCCGTTTTCGTTAATTTTTCCCAAGTAATGTTTTCCCATGATATCTTTATATCCGATGTTGTCCATTTCAACCTTAGCGTTGAAGTTTCTCATCATAATGGCCAGGTCCTTGGCTGAGCATTTATCGATGATTGACTGCAGCCTTGCATAGAACTGATCTTTGTCGTTTCCGTGGCTGTCGTTGATGCGTGTATAGAACTGAATAACACTTATTGCAATCCCCTCCTCCTTTATGTCGAAGGCTGCTTTAATGATCCTAATTGCATGAGATTTCTGTCCTGTTTGGGCCTTTCATGCTTCTTGGAATAACATCAGTGCTACTCCTTGTGTGTGTGAGGCGTTTTATTTTTCGTGAACGGAGTATAAACGCAATTCTCCTGAGGTTAATCTTTGCCGTCGAGCTTGTAATCAGTGAGTTTTGCTTATTCCAAGTATCTTCAAGTTGTATGTTTTCATTTCTTCAGCTATTCGCTTACTGCTCTCTGTCCCTCACATCGTGTGGACACTCCATGTACCTATATTAATGGTTGCTATGGTTATCAGAAACGACATTGGCCTCGTGGCTTTCGAAAAACTCAGCTTTCACCATAAGGCATCATAACAGACCTTCCATCTTTCAGAGTAGAGTTGAAGTGGTTATAAAAGTTTTCGCTAGCTTGCGTTTTTGTAGCAAGGTTGTTATATTAAGAAATGGGGTTAATAACCTGATGCCCAACCCTCCTTCATACGGGCTAGATACCGGCAGTAGCCCTAGAGAGGCTCCAGGCGGATTTGTAATTTACGAATACGATAACCAAAATTGGAGTGATGGAAAAATGGACGTAGACAGGGAACTGGTTATCCAATGAGAAATTAGGCGTAGAATAATTCTACTGGATGAAACTAAAACAGACGTCGATCATTCGTCTACAATACTGACAAATAAGACGCAAATTAGAAAGATTGGTGTTAAGCAAATGTTCACTTGCGATCAACCGGTGAAACGAAACATGGAACATACAGAGCGGCGGAAGAAATATATGTAGTGTAAGGTGATTCTTGATGAATTAAAAAAATACTGACAAAACACATGCTAACAAAATCAATGATAAAGATCTTGTACCTAAATAGTGTTAATAAGTTTCTGCCAAGTTTATCATTCATTTATTAGCTTCGACTGCATATTATATGGTATAGTCAGAAACAATACACAAAACAATATATCAGAGTGCTTACAATTGTAGGATGTACGAGAGATAAAGGTCAAGAACACAACTTTTTGCGTGAATTTCCAGGCTGATGAATGAAGGTCAGAAATGTGAAGCAGGAACAAAATCGAAGGCGGCCACACAATAATAATCGAGTGAAGCGACCAAAAATCAGTGATGAATAATTGTATATAAAATTATATGTGTATATAAAAGGCTTCCGGAATTATAAACTTAGATGATTCAACAAAAACAGCTGTTGTTGAAATGTGAGACCCGCTGCAATTATTTTACACAACAAAAATATTCACAATAAAAAGGACCTTCAAACTACTGCAGCATTCTTCTGGTTCCTTTTATGCTGTCTAATTATGATGTTTCTTTTGATCAGGGGTGTTATCATAGATAGTAAATTGACGAATTCATGTAAATATATAGCTAGCCTTGTTATTCTATACCGCCGTAAAATCGCGTAGGCAGGCACGAATTCATGCTAACAAGATGTATATTATGAAAGATCACCCGTAAACTTTTTCAGTTTCTAGTCCACTTCAGTAATGTAAATATAAAAAGCCACTAAAATATCTAAACTTTGTATGTTGTACTAATCTTAAATAACTTAAAGTTTCCCTGTAAATGATACCATTTCTCAAGAACCTTGATGTATTTAAGTCATCTAAGCCCAGAGAGATAAGTTACTTCGGAAATAATTAGAGTCTGATGTTTGACACTGATAATCACCCAATTATTACATTTTGGCCAATCTAGCCCATACGCCAACAAATGCGATCATTTAGTGTTGCATTACTGAGATATTTTCTGGTTGACTAGCTCAGCATATTTTTTATCAACATTGGATTTCAACAGGGTGTGTTCTCTTAAGGGAAACCTTAGATTTGTCTTATTTATTATGTTTTCCGAAATATGCTACAGGTGTACGTGGTCTTGACTTCTAAAATCTTAATTTTATCTAAGTCGTGAGTGTGAATGTTTAAGACAAACCGAAAATGATATGGACCCTGAATGTACTAATCAATCTGGAAACAAAGTGATTTGGTTATAAACAATGTTTGAATACCATTCACGTAATACCAGTTCGTAAATTTTTCGGAAGTCTTAAAATTAAATATTCAAAAGACATTTTTATATACTTAAACGACGTTTAAACTATTTTAGGAAGAAATAATTTCACCAAACTTGTTATAATCCTCTAATTGGTTCTATGCTGGAACGCCTGCCAATCCCTGTGATTGGATAGTAGGTCGGTCAAGGCCCGCGCAGCTTATTTTGGTTTCGCTTTTGCTACTGTGTTGCGTGTATTCAAAATCTACATATCTGTTAAATTCTTATTTCCCAAAATTTTTTAAACTGTAAGTTATTTCCCTGAATTAAATATGAATCTAATTAAGCTTTTATTAACCTTAAGTGGTCTTCCATGCGGCAACATAAGATTTTTTTAAATAAAAGAATGGATGAGGCTTAAAACTAATGTAATGTCGTTTTGAACAACTTTATCTCTGGATTTACTTATTTAATGTTCTATAACTTATAGGTTTGTTTTCTTCATTTTACTGGCAATCGTATTTTTTTTATTTTTGTTATTTCATACCCTTTTATGTTTTTGTAGGTGACTGTTGCTCACACCAAATGCGGACCAGGTAAATATCTAGTTTATAATGGTGTTTTAATTTATGTAAATTTTTTATACTTTTCTTGTCAAGCTGTTTGGTGTTCTAACATATTAGAATACGTTTATGTTCGTTAAACTTTCAATGTGTTTTGGTACATGTGTGTGAAGAAACGTGTAGACAAATAAAAAAACACATTAGTTGTTATTCGGCGTTATTGATGCCAGTATCCGACACATTTTTACTGTCATACTGGTACTACATGTATACTGCGAAGTAATAGTGGAATATTGTTTAGTTGCCTAACTTTCAGGTTTACATTTCATAATAATATTTTATTAAATGTTTCATTTTAATACCAAAGTCACTTAAAATTAAAATCTAAGAAATTTGTATCTTTAAATTGTTATCACCCCCCCCTTTGTTATTATATTTCAGAAATCGAGGTCAAAAGAGATCTATCGTATCTTCTTTGGGATTGGGCCCCAAACAGAGTAGACATAGAAGTGCTGATCATAAGTATTCTGAGTCGAAACGCAGTCGTGTCGGCGCATTATGTTTGAGAAGTCACCCAAGGTTACGTTGGTCGTCTGAGGTTACGCGAACTCGTATAAGCAGTAATCTGGGGAGACCACGGATTCGTAAGCGTGGGGGCCGAGGTATTCGTGGAAGTAGCCGTTTGCATTGTGCGATGCGCGTCGACTCTGAAACGTGTATTATGTCATCGGCTTCTTTGATGCATACTGCATATGCAACACGGACGAAAAGTAAAGAACTTGATTCATTTTCTTCGATAAGTGACAGTTCAACTCTGAGGTCCCGTATTAAAAATGTAAAGAAGGAAGATAAATCCACATTTGATCTATCCAAGCCTAATATTGAGGTTGAACCAAAACCTTACGCCACTAATATACTTCGAAGGGGATTTAGTAGGGGAACCAAAAGAGGACGTCCACGATTCTTCAGAGGTCTTTCTAGACCTATTCGTGATTCCAAATCTCGCACAAATGGTAAGTCAGTAGACTGTATGGATAGTGAAATACCGCCTCAAGGTTGTTTATCTAAAATATCTGATTCTCCAGAGCATAACGTTCCTGTTGTTGACTGTGTAGATTTGAAGGATGCAGTGAAACCCAGTAAATCAAATGAAGACAGTTATAGACCACCTGAAGATAACAAATTAGATAAGTTTGAAGTTAAGAGCGAAGATATTTTCGAAGCTTCTGATAATTTACCTGTACCGACAAAACGACGACGTGGACGGCCTCTTAAACATTGTTCTGTACTAGTTCCAAAAGTTAATACTCTTATCAAATTATCTGAAAGTAAGGAAAACACACACAGCGAACCCCACGAATCGTTTTCCTTACATCAAGATTCATGTCGCTTATTTTCAGAACCCACTAGGGAACGTGAATTTGCAGGCCCTAACCTAGTGCGTACATCATGTACAGGTCCACCTATTTTACTTCATTTTGGTGCCACAGACGATGTTCTCCAAGAAGTACTAGGTGAAGTGAATGTTTATGGCTTTGTTAAGTTACCAGTCAAGCGTATACGTAAAGGTCGCCAAAAACCTCTTACCGCACCGTGCAAAGTAGATGAAAGTCAGTTTGTAATGAGTTTCAATTCACCTTCTGTCGAGAAAATTTTCAATTCAATTTGTGATGACGGCAAATTAAATGATGAGCTTGCATCAAAAGATTTATTTTTGGCCATGAATGGCCTCTTACGCCCAGGTGTTTGCGAAGTATGGCGTAGACGACGAGAAGATCGGAGTAAACAGTTAAGTCGAAATTTGATGGGTCGTTTGCGTCCTAATCCTCGTCCAAGACGATACTCTGATATGATATCCCAAAGCAATCATTCTCATATTGATGGTCTTATCTCTCTTGATAGTATTCACAGTAACGAGAAGATTCGACACCAGTCATCACGTCCAAATACCGTTTCAGCAGCTCGACTAACCGCTGCTAAGAAGCTTATTCGAGCTAAATCACATGTCCAGAGTAGCCTGCAGATTACTCCTATTAGGTCTCAAAGTACTGGATACGTAGATGAATTGTGTAACCAGAAGTCAACTTGTTTGGATTCAAGAACAGGTCGATCTACTCATCGTCCTCCCAAAATGAGTGTTTCTATGTCATCTAGAACTAGTCGTCGTCCAGACGTAAGTCATCATATTGACTGGAAATTTTGTTATGCCTCCTCCAATAAGCAGAATGAAGTTGCAGCTCTAAGTAACAGTCTTCAGCGTCGCAGACGTCAAGCAAATTTTACTGGGAAAAGTCGAATAGAGAATGCTGGTGGTTTCTCACCTATGAGAACACTGAATAACAGCCTCTACAATCTTGAACAGGATGATTTGGAAGATTCCTGTGATATTCGCATTGTAGATACGGGGAGTCATATGCAGTTGAAGTCAGAAAATGGAACTCATCTTCAAATTAGTAGTAGCAACGATATTGACAGTTTCGGTATGAATCGCAAGCTCATGGAGTTAACTGATGACCGACGTCTTGAAAGACGACGCAAAAAACGCCGCGCAATCACATTTCAAAGAAAGCGCCCCAATGAACGTTTCTTAGCCTCCCACAGAGAAGAGAAGTGGCATTCAAGCAAGACATATTTACGTGATGATTCATCTGCATCGTCTTCAACATCGAAGTCTGGCATAGTAGATGCTTATGGAAGGTCTTTTCGCCAAGCAAGGTGGTACCATCATCGCCCTCCTAAAGATGCCCTTCCTGATCGAATAAGTTCAAGTTATCGTTGCCACAGTAGTCTGGAATCTCATCCGCCACGCAAATCAGAGCGTTCAGTGAGTTCTCGAAGTATGCATACAGGTTCTAAGCTGAGTAGCCGCCGAACCATATTGCCAGAACTAACTCATACTCATGGATCTCATCACCGCATCCCTCGACGACCAGATAGAATGTGTCAACTCACTCTCCTTGATCGCTTAGTTCTTGGACTAAATTGCAGTGTATCACAAAATGATGATGAAATCCATATTAAACAACTTCATGCAGAAGAGTTGAATATTCTCACACAACGTATGAGCCGTACAGGCTTTTTTATTCAGTCTCTTGCTCTTCGACAAAACGCTAACAATGATGCTGAATATAATATTGTTCTTACCTTTTCTTCTGAAAATGAAGTAGGTGCAAGACGCACACGATGTCCTAATTCACTGTTTCGCTCAAAGTTTGATTCTCATGATAGAGCCTCAAGTTATCGCTCTCTATGCGACCAGAATGCTTGGAGAAAAATCAAAAATCATAGCCGTTCAAGACGGATTTCTTGTTTGGCTTCACGACATTCATATTCAGCACGATCGCACTATACAAAGATATTTCAACATTATAAAGACCCAAGTAGTTCTTCATTGCTTGGCGGGTATCACAGTGATTCAGGTTTACTCACTCATCGTCCATCAAGTTTTTTACGAGAGGTCCATTCTGACGATGAAGAGTTAGAAACGCATCGACCTAATCACTTTGAAAGACTGAATATCATCAGGAAAATCGGCCATATTTCACATACTACTAATGGGAAACTAGGGGATACTTATTCTGTTCTGGAACCCGTGAATAAAGTCTCACTTCGTCATTTACAAGTCAACTCGTCTTCTAGTTTAACTAAAATGGAAACCCATCGTTCCTGCCTACCATTAGAACATTGCTATGCAGCTGGTAACACGGATATGCATAAGCGCTCAGGAGTACTGTCTCGCGTTTCGTCAGTGAAGGAAGACGAACATACCACTATAACTGCTGAAGAATTACCGACTATCCATATAAACAACTCTTCAAACCTTACCACAAATAATTCAAATCATGGAGTTTCCAAACGTGAAGCTAACATTTATGTTGTTGGGGCCGTCCAAAATATACCATTTAGACGTCACAGTCCACGGAAAGTTATTCGCAAGGTTTATACTGGTAGTCTTACTATACCGAAAATACTTAATCGCAAAAGGATTTCTGGTGTCCCTACCAATTCACTCGGTGGTCAAAGTGTTGGAATGTCAATTACGTCCACAAGTTCCCTAACGAATACCTTAGTGACTAATTCTATCGTTAGCGCTGTGTCATGTTCGACATCAAGCAGTTCAGATTGCCCAATCTCATCGACACCAACTGCTGTTTTCCATGAAACTCAGTCAGCACCTATTTATTCGCCAGCAACTCAATTCAGACGTTTACAAGGTACTGGAGCATCATTAAGCATCGTACAAACTCCTATAGCATCTCTTGAGCAACCAAAAATAAATGTTCCTCCTTTAACTGTCATACCTTCTGTTACAACTGATCCACAAACTGTAGCTAAGGTGAATGTGCAAAATTCTAATAATGCAACTTCACTTCGTCTTAATCAGCCGGAAGCGGGTCTATCAGTCGACACTACTGATCATGAAAATATGCATGCAGATCACCTATCAAAGTCTATGACCATCGAACATGTTACTAGTGATGATTACTGCTTACATAATGTCTCTAATGGGAATTTGACTAATGGAACTGAATCTATTACTGAGACACCGCAAATTGAAACGGAAGTAAAAAGTTTTGTAAGTCATATCTGTCCTTTTCTATATGCTTATATTTCTTCCATACTTCCAAATAAAGTAATTTTATTGTATAGTAGTGATCCTTAGAAAATATTCTTATTAGTGCATTCTGTCATTTGCTTCTTTGTTGTGAATATGTGGAATGGTTACTCATGTTGTGTTTTTAGTTTGGGGTAAATCTGTTCATTAGTTTATTTGTTATGTGTATCGAGCTACTTCACCGAAATTGCTATTACTTAGGAGAGTTGGGTATCCCATATATAGTCTGTTGACCGATGTAAACTCTTAGATGTCCTGCAAAAGAAATTTTGAGGCTGAAATCTTAGGTGGTCATTCGACGTTTGAAATCACTCATGCTTACATGCTCCGATCAACATCAACTTTGGATTCGCAATTTATTAGTTTATTTAAGTTTCGTTATTGATTTATTCTATGAAACTTTATTGTTTGCGTTGGATTGTATGGCTTGCACTTACGTTGAGTCCGAATTGTCATTTGCTAGAGCTTTAATACATCAGCCTAGACACTCAATTATGGATTCGTACTCATCATTTTACCAAATCATGAGCAACTAAACAGTATTGTTAATTTGTTCGGATCCTAGTGAATGTATATAGATGTGTTGTCAGTTGGTTTATCTAGGAGAAATACATTAAAGTAATTGAAATATTTATCTCGGTAGTGATGGAAGTTGGAGGCTCAAAAATTTCTAATCATTTAGCAATGTTATTAACTTCGAGTCTGTTGCTAGTTAAATATACTTGATCTTGTCGCAGAGCTTCCATAGTTTCAAGTTAAGTAAATCAGATGGTTGAAAGCAGTATATATATGTGGCGCTTATATAATACACAAAACATCCTGATTAATGGATAAGCCATATAATAAAGAATTAGTTTAAGGTTAACTTTGATAATAACTTGTGACCACTAGTGTTGGATTCACATAATTTTTGCGACACTGTGCGACTCATGTTAGCTTTGCAAGGTTCACATGCCTAAGATACTACCTACGTATTATTTTAGTTTCTCTAACTATTTTTACAGTGTGATTCGAAACTTTTTGGGACGAATTTTCTATGCAATTATGCACATTAAATTCAACTTCTGGAAGTAACTTTCTGCTCCTAAATTATTTGACATAGACTCTCGTACTCATTTGTTGTATTTATATCTTTGTTTATTTTTCAGTCGACAAATGTGGGTTCTAGTGAAACTGATTTGAAAGTTAGCACGAATCCTATAGTACCATCTGCTACGGATGTGTGCCATTTAAGTAGCATCTCGTATAATGTAGTTAATGCTACTAGTTTACACACCTCGGCTCCCGTAAACTCGACCATCGAGGACGAAGATATTTTTAATATGGACGATTCCCAAACGCCAGCTACATCACTTAGCGCAAGTCAGTTGCTCAAATTAAAGCGTTTTCATGATGAGGTTGGACGACCAACTCAACGAAGAGACTCCAAATCTCCTCACTGCACTTCACACATGCCGTCACAGGTCCATTCTCCAATATATCTACCTGCTCGTTCACAAAATCAGTCACAAGTAGGTGTTTCTATAGGTTTAAATTTATGTTAAAGTAACATCTATTGCACGGAAATATTTCACAGTAGCTAATTAGTGCGTTATTGATGTCTGAATTCCTGATAACAACTGTAGGTTTCACTTTTTAAATGAGTCAATGTTTCTGCCCCACTTTAAAACAATGCTTTAGCATTTAGATGCGTTATAACAAGTGACGGCTTTTGGTAATCATAAATACCCGAATATAGAGAAATAACATCTGAACCGACTGTTTTTGTATCAAAAGTTTTATTTAACGTATACTATGCTTGATAATCGGTTTTTAAATATTTGCCACTTACACCATAGCGTTTTCGTAGTTGTATTACTTTTTAGACTTATATTTTCAAAGTAATGCTTCTGACATCAGCTTCAATATAATTTACAACATCAGTCCACTCGATTACTTCACCCCGAATTATTTATTTTTCGTAAAATTAAGGTATCTTGCGTTAGGCTTGTTCTTATTGGCATTGTTATTAGTATTTGTTATGTGTAAGCTTGGATACTATACATTACTCTTATTTTTACTATTCTTAGTGTGGAATATTCATTATTATTCATTATCAATCTTATACGTCTCATAAATGAGGAGTGATGCGTATTGTTTTGCATTTGTAATTTTTTCGTGTAGCATTTCTTCATTTTGGTCCAGGGAAATGCAGGTACTTCGAATTTGCGCAGGATATATATAGTCTAACTATAAAAAATACACAGAAATAGGACATTTTAATCTGTTTTGGTGTTTGCTATGCACACAAGCGATGCTAAAATGTGGTAGCAATGTAAAACAAATGAAAGGAAGATAACTAATTTGTGTTGTTCACTTGTTAATCACTCAATATATGGTTGTTATTTGTATACGTTGCTTCCATCGTAATTTGAAGCACAAACTTACCTAGTATTGAAATAGTTTCTCCCAATTTATGGGGTAATGTGATAGGGTAAGATAGATTATATTCGACGTCGCAGACTGACAGCCTCTAGATACCCATTAAAAACCAGGTAGCACTAAACATCTATTTCATGCTAATATCAAACTCAGCAGTGTAAATCCACGACCCCGATAGTGATCGAACCGAGGTCCTCCAACCATCGTGGCAAGCTCTTAACATTCTGACCACCTAGTGATTATTTATTAGTTCGCAAAGATTATATATTATTACTACTTATTTGTCGTTGATGATACTGTCGTCTATCTAGATGTACATATGTACCTTTGTGTGGAGGAATCGTTCAGCGTGGCGACACGCTATTTTTCTTATCTTGTCAGTCGGATAAACGGGAATAGTTTTTTGAAGGATGGAACTAAGTCATTAAAGAGCAACTTAATAAAACGAAATAAATAGGGTGACTGTCAATGGTATCAAAGAACCACATATTTCAGTGTAGATGAATGAAATCAGTAACTGAAAGTTATGAAGTTATATTTTGAGTAAAATCTCACCATTCAACTTTCGATCCCGCATTTAGATGGCAATATGATTTTTCGTAAACAGTACCTTTTAACCAAATGCTTACTGAGCACAGTTGCTATATAGTATCAGGTTGTGCAAACATTAAGTACAGTACGGTATCTAGCGGATATACTAGAAAGGCCTCAAAAATGTAACATCAAAATTGGATGCATCTATTTTTTCTGCAAAACCCATATGATTATGCATTTATTCAGTCATTCACATATTGAGCGAATTAAGTACGTTTTACGAGTGCATCATGTGTCTGCTCTGAATCCTTCAATATCATTTCATACATACGTCTAGAGTATTTACCACAATTTCAATATTTAAGCAAGTCTATCTAGATTTCAATGACGATCCTGTGTAACTTAATGGAATACTGCATTTCAAGATATTTGAAACTAAATAATAACTAACGCAAACTAGATACATTTTCTGTTTGTACTTGCATTAAGCAAGTCTATACCACCGTAGTTTCGACCAGCAGTGTTAAGGCCACGAATCAAGTAAGCAAATATTTGAAAAGATTGTACTCTTCAGTATTAAAAGGACTGACCTGTTCATGTCAATTTTTTGAAATATTTTAAATTTTAGTAACAAAAAATTGAGATGTAATTATGGGTAGTAATTATCAGTAATTAGATTTCTTATCATGTGTGAGTGTGAAACAGTGGCTTAGCGATTAGGGCGTTCAACTTTCGGTTATTGTGTTACAGATTCAAACCCTACGTCGGCGCATATGTTTTCAGTTTTTCGTCGTTACACAAATTATTAACTTAAACTGTTTAATATCCTCAGTGCTAGCCATCGTATAATATCTGTTCAGGTTTTAGCATGTAGTTGTTCTCGTGCGTAAGTGCATATAGAGATATTAATGGTTGGACCAATCAATCTATTCATCACATTGTTAACAGCTATCTTTATTACTTTAGCTTCTTCTTATGATCAACCAAAATAACTGTTATCAAATCTTACGGAGTCTTCTAGAAAGGTGCGTCCTTTCGTTCATTTGTTTCTTTCTATTTGTTGCTTGTTTTCAGCTTACGTTTATTGTTTGCTAATTTGTTCCGTTTTAACTGCTGTTTAATGTTATAGAAATTTCATCATTTTTTTCTAGCCACTCGAATCCGAAACCGATTTCACACAGTGCTCACAACCTTCCCAGCTTCAACAATCCCAACAGTCCATACAATACAGTTCATCAGTACTACCAAGCACCACTGGATATAACACTGACTTTCGATCATTTCCCATCCATTTAAATCAAGATCTTAGTCATAAAAGCAATCCAAAACTTGAAATAGATGAAGATGACGATGATGATATGGAGGATTTTGAGCTAAAGAACGTCACAAAAGTATATGAACCTTCTGTTACTACTTCATTTCAACCTACTTCTATATCAACTCATAAGTTAACTTCAAACCGTATTTTTGACAATAACACTTCTGCTTTATCTACTGTACCAACAACAGTATCTTCAGAATCACAGAGTATACCTTTCTTAGGTACTCATTATCCTACAATAATGAGAACACCTCGTATAAGTTGGCCGTTCGGACGTTCTACTTTTACTCCAACATTTACTGGCAGTTTGAGATTGCCATCTCAATGTTTTAATCCTTTAGCATCAACTCCAGTTCGTTGTTTTCCTGATACAGATCAAAACACAGGTATACTGATTAATTAGTAAATTCATAGTGTATTATTATTCAACTCAACAGTGATTAAAAAGTGGCAAAACGCCATTGATTGAGACTATTCGCTTCTTCTTTTTCTGTTCATTAAACACGAAAGATTGAACTCCATAAGCGACTTAGCATTTCCGAAATCTCAAATCTTATTGTTCACAGTTTGACTTCAAATTTTAAGCTAATTTTCTAGATCTATTCGTTTGTCGTCCATCTGCTTTAACCTGGGAACATGTCTGATATCTTCAGGTTTAGTTGTACACATGATGTCCTATATTTAGGCAGTTTCATACCTAATAAATCAGTAAATTAACATCCATTTTGATAGAACTCTGGTTATTTACATATTGTCCATTTCTGAAACTGAAATTCACTTAGTTATTTCTAGGATCGGTGGTAATAACAAATAAAATCAGCAGTGGGTCTATTTATTGTGTTGATTGAGACTAATCATTATGAATACCTCGACACTAAACTTACAAATGAAGTAGTCGAGGACATGATCGTAACACTCTACGGTACATTTCTACTAACTTTGGTCAAAATTTCATTTATGGATCATTGTAATTGTAGTTTACTCGTAAGTATAAGTGTTAACCTTCAACCATAGGTTTGAATTAGACATATTAAAGAGTTTGTGTAATACTTTCACTCATGTTTGCTGACCACTACAACATAAGATGTGCAAATCACACCGTGATCCGAATACAGATAACTGTTCGAAAAAGCTTAAATAATGGGTTTCTGTTTAAAATCTGCCGTTTAATGGAGTTAGCTTATGTCTACTTAAATCTATTTAAGGGCTTTCTGAAGTGCCAGATATAGGAAATGATATTACTAAAAGGGTGCATACACGAAAGTTAAATTAAAATGCGGAGTGACAATCTTGACGAACTAATGTAACTCTCATACTAACCACGTGTGTACGTACTAAGCTTCGAGTCACACTGAATGAGAACAAGCGAAACTTGTTTCAATCCAAATAAATTTCCTTTTCGATATCATTTACTAAAGCTGTACAACTATAATTTATAGTTATTTTTCTTTACATAATCTGGTTTGTTTGAAAATAGTAATTTTATGTTTACTTTGAATGCTTCAATTTTGTACATTGTCTTCTACTTCAGGTAATCGTAGTGTTGGTCAGTGTCCTTCCACATCACGAGTGTCAACAGTTGAAAGTGTTAGCGATCACTTTCTACTGTCAGGCAAACCATTCATTTCCTCTTCTATATCTCCTGTTCTTTCTGGTTCGGTTGGGATCCCTGTTATGACCACTGTTCAGTCCTCTGCAAATGCTTCCATATGTCCAGGGCCACCGAAAAGAACAGTCGTACACAAATATCATTCATTTAGGAAGATTTTACCAAAGTCAGATAGACCAATCATGCTTCCCACTGCACCAGGATTGAGCTTATCTCCATTCAGTTCGAACACTGCAGGACTAGGTAAATTTTCAGTACCCAGTAGCAGTTTTGGCATCTATAGACCTGCTTCACTTGGAGTCAATACTGTTTTGCCATGTGAAGTAACCGCTGATGGAGCTTATATCATGGACCTTAGTACATCTAACCTAACCGATGATGGCTCATCGATTCCTATTCGACGCAGTTTATGTACGACTTCTTTAGCACTTGCCAGCTCGAACTCATCAGTGTTAGCAACTAATCCAGCATCTCAGTTGCTCAAAAGTTTGCTCGAGCGTGACGATTCGCGCTCGACTAATGTTGTTACAACATTTGCTACAACAAATAACTTGTCGTTTTCTGTGTCTTCTGTTGTCAGCACTTCTACTTCCACTTCTGGAAGCGGCACATCACTTTGGAATCAACCAGCTCATCAAAGTCGTGGAACATGGCAATTAGGTAAACGAGCTGTCAGCTGTTCTAACCACCGCTCTCCATCAGACATCTTATCTGTCAAAATATCACAATCTGTTTTTCCTACATCAACAAGTTCCTCTCCGACTTCGTCTAATCCTCCACCCATTCTTCCACCAACTCTACGTTTGACACCAGGACCAACTTCTCGATTACAACAGCTTCAACAACATTACCAACGACAACAAGAAGCCCAGCGACGATTCGAACAAGACTCATTGAGCAAACTAGGTGTTGCAGATAGTGTATAAACGTAAACCATGGGTAAGTCTGTTATAATTGATTTTATTCAATCTTTTATTAGCCTTTTGTCTTTTAATAACAATTTTACTCTTAGAAGCTTAATTCATTGGGTTCTCAAGTAAGAATACTGTAACTAACTAACTAACTACTTTGATGGCAGTTGACGTAGCATTCATAATCACAGAATACAACTACTAAGACCTTTCTGTGTATATCTAGGTACAATGGGTACAATGAGTAACGCATTTGCCAGGTACAGATTCATGTAATTGGCTCTAAGTGTAAAACCGAAGTAGACGGAGCAGTATTAAAACCTACAACTTAGTGGTTTAAAGTCGAACAATTTATTCATCGAGCAGCTTACCGTATTTGGCATAATATCAGTACTAGCAGTATACAAATCTACTTCTTATTGATAAATTAGAGTGTTTGAATGCTTCATTTATTCACAGGTTACATTAAATGTCAGTAGTGTAAGTACAAAGTCGTTGACTAAGTTATGATAACGTCTACTGATAGATTTGTTCTGTCGAATTAACTATCATGACCTTTTATTGCGTAACATAGTATTGCAGTTTTCAAAAATTGAGCGGAAAATACACCGATAAATCTTGTACTTGAGCTTAGATTACCGCTTACTAATTAGCGTGATAGTTTTACCAAATTCAGATCCTTAAAAGTTCTTAAGTCTCGAGTTGTAAGACAAGAAGACGTTGGAGATCTAACTCTACTAAGTACCGAAAACGTTCTAAAATCACGTGTGCTTATAGTTTTGAGCTGACTAAAATCACCACTATGATCAATCCAGCCTGAGAGCGAGAAGTTGGGCAGTCGACACCATGTCGAAATTTCTCGAAATTTGACTTCATGGTGACTGGATGGAGTGTTTCTAAATTTTTCGAGGCTTCTGAAGACTTCAGAATTTCAGAACCCATTCCAACATGCATTATTCACCGTAGCAATCCTTTAAAATGCTTTTATTTGGTAAATTCGGAATTTGGCTATCAATGGAATGGAGGAAAAGCGTTTCTTTGTATTTAAGAACCGTCATTTGGATGTACTTGCCATACTCAGCTGATAATGTTTACACTGGGTTGTTCATTGTTTCTACTTTTTGAAGAAGTATATTTGATACAGTCAGGAACAACTTTGGTAGTGTCAAGAGGGAATACACTTGCGCCACTGTGACCGATTTTGAGCCATGCTGCCCAATGTTTACAGCCATTTATTGTGACTATCACGCGGACCCCAACCAGGTAATCTGCATCTACCAACATGGCTTAGACCAACAGTCAGAGACTTCATGAACTGATGCCATGTTTTGGTTTGGCCGCCCATACTCTTCTTCCGTTCTACTTCAACCCTAGCCAACATCGCGCGACAAGGCAGGTGATGGTCGGGCATGCGCAACATATGTCCCAACCATCTCAGTCGATAAAGGTTAATAACCTCTTCAACTGACTTACCATATTTCCCAAGAACATTTTGTTTAACCTCCATATTACTTATTCGACTGTTCCATGATATACGAGAGATGCTACGAAGATATCTGTGCTCAAACACCTCAAGTCGACGCATATCTTGGGTTTTCATGGCCCACGTTCCACATCTATATGTTAGGATGGTGCGGACTGCTGCGCAGTACACCCGGTCTTTCGTTGAGACACGGATATCTCGCTTGCACCACAAGTGGCGTAAATTGGCGAATGCCAATCGGGCTTTTTGAGATTTCGTCAGACACCGACCCATCAGAAGTGATGAGACTTCCGAAATAAGTGAAGCGGTCAGCGCATTCAACTACTTCACTTCTTATAATTAATCAAGATGAAGAACCAGACCATTCCTGGAGTAACATTTTGCAAATTAGGAGAGAAGCACATCCTGAATATACTTGGATCGTTACTCAAGGTGCTCAGGAGACTCTGCATATTGTTAGCGTGTTCACCGAATAGGACTATATCGTCTGCGCTTTGGTAGTGTTACATTATTCATCTTTCCGAAGTTGATATAGATAGCTTTCTAAATACGTGATTAAGTCAAATTAAAGAGGTAAAACCCGGTTTTTTTTAGACTCTTCATTGTCATAAAAGCATTGATGTGTTGCACATCGATGTACTACACATTATTTCGAAGTCGATAGTAACGAAGCTCATGCCATACTTCACATTTTCCACTCATACTGCTCGTAAAACTGTTTTTCGATATTTTTATTTTCATCAGACAGAATAACTATCGTCTCACTGCTATGCTTAGTGTATTGTCCACTTCTCATTTTTTCTACAAGATTATTTCAGTATATGATATGACTTTCTATGGCTTTGTTTTCTTACTTTATTCTATAATAGTTCGCCTTGCTTTGCCACATGTTTACTGTGGTACGGAAGAGGGATATGAAGATTATTGCTTACTCTACCTTCAGAATTGATTTTCCATATTCTTGATAGCTCGCGTATCATTCCTTTTACATCGTATATCCACCTCCCACGTGGCAGCTATTTTCAGATGTTTCCTTCCTTCGGTTGTCTTCAATGTGTAAATATAATCTATCCCTTTTCATCTATTAAATAATTACATATATTTCACAATTTATATACTATCAAAATTTATTTCTTATATATTTATATTGGATCGATAAATGAGAGTCATGGCTAAATTTCCAACAAAATTAGTTATAATATACATTCAGTTAAAATATAACAATTGGCTACACTATCTAAACGTGTGTGTTTGTTTGCTTGCTGGAAAACTTCACGTTGCTCTTTATCCTTAACACCCTCCCCATATATACACAGAGTCAACATACAACATTAATGAATACATTCTACTTCGTATTGTAAAATTAATTTTATTAATAATTTTATCATTCTGAATGCATACATGTCGACCAGGACAGCAAATATACATATAAACAGGCAGATACTCTCGACTGGTCCTTTCTGAATTCTTTAAGACTTATGCAGTTTTCAACAACTCATTGTTGTTCAAACAAGGTTTCTGTTTTAATTGTGATTTCACTTGATATATTTACTAAAATAGTATATTTATTCAATTCTCTTCATGAAAAGTCATTATTATTTTTTCTTCCTGTTTTCTTTATGAAAAGTAAGTGATTTCTTTTGAAGATCTTTATTTATTGTTGGTCTTTTTTATAGTAATGATGATAATAGTAAAAATGTTCATTATTCATAGAATTAATAATATTGTAGAGGAGCGTTACATTGTTAAATCTGATATCATTATAGCAAAGTCATAATTTGAATGTATGTTAGATTGGTTATACGTGTTTTTTTTCCTGTGTGTTCTCTCCTTTCGGTAAACTTTGATGAGCTTTTCTCTTAGCTGAAAGGGAACTTGTAATTGTAATTAATGTAAAAATTGAACCAAAAATGATGTTATAACAAACTATCACAATTATTTGTGAAACAGTTTATCCATGTTCTGTTATATTATAACTAAGTAACTTTAAAAACATATTAGTTAGTTTTGGGAGGGGAAGGTGAGAGTGGGGTTAGTGTGACAATTCACTGGCTTTGTTTAATTAGTTCAATTGATGTTAATTGTTGTTGTTGTTAGGTAGTTGAAACAAGTCTGTACAAAACTCTTCTTAACGTTGGTTCCGTGCCAACTGGTATTCACTAGCTAAATGCATTTCAAATTTCGTGGTGATTGATGTTCTTTGTAGGTTTTTTTGTGTACTCATCATTCATCTTCACAGTTAGAGATGTTTTGTGAAATATTTACGTTGATCGGTAATTCAGTAGTAACTGATATCTTGCCAGTTAATTTTGTATTCTACAAAATTTATCAGTTCTAATCAATTTTGATTTAGAAGGACTGCATAATCTAATTATGTCAGTTATGTAGTAGCCACATTTCATATTAGCAGAGTAATCGGAAACTAACTCAAGATAGAAAGACAGAGGATTTAGAATATTACGAAAAGCGAATGAAATTGGTTGATGTTTAGTATGTAAGATAGTCTGCCCGTGACTTTGTAGAACACTTAGGATTCATGTAAAGCTGTTCCTTGAGTCCTACACCCTGAAATCGTAAAGTTACTGTTGAAATTTTCGCATACTTCTTACAAGGCAAGTCTCTTTAGATTATTCGAGATAACTGGAATGCATCAACGCAGATTATAACTTTGTTTGCTTAACACATGTTGTCGTTGGTCCATTAAAACCTTTATTTTTGCAATCCTGCCCAAAATGAATCAACTTTCTTAGAGTTAACGAACACCATTCGACGTAGTGGATTGAGATGACTGTTCAAACTTAAGTCTAACCCATTCAATTGTTTTTCAATAACAGACATCACTTCTTGGTTGGATCATTCAGCATTATTTAAAAGACAAGGAGTGAGTTCACCAACCTATTCGGAGCCATGTCACTCACTATTTCAAAACACTGATCACAATTACGGCGAGAGCCTCAACATAGCCTACCAACATGGCCCACTCCAGTAATCAACGATCTCACAGACTGATTCCACGTTTCAGTTTGGACGTTTTTACTTTTCCCCAATCTTACACTAGCCAACGTTATCCACGACCTCACCAACTGATTTATCTTTCCTCAGTACTCTGCCTAACATCACTATTGCCTAATCGGTTGTTCGAAGACACGTAAGGAATGCACTAATGATGAAAGATCTACAACCTATATTTGTAGATTATGTTTATCGCCCATAGTTTCGAACATCAAATTGTTGCGTAGTATACTTGTACTTTGATTTAGAGATAGATAACTCACACTTCAAGTGATGAAGGTTGATGTAATCTAACCGAGCTTTGTGAATTCAAACTGTGATTTCATCAGTTACCAACCTACCAGATCTAATAAGACTCCCAAGATAAGCGAATTAGTTAACACGCTCGACTACTTCTCTCTTTAGTAGTTCAGACGATAATGTAAACCAATTTTGTATGGGTAGTAATGTATTTTAAACGTGCCATGATTGTTACTCAAGCGTCCAGGAGGTTCTGCATATTATCAGCATCTTCATCGAATAAAACAATACCACCTGCATATTCTTAGTCGATAGGTGAGCCTCCTGATGGAATGTCAACCCTTGAAAGCATGGCTTCTAGAAAAAAGTCTATTTTTTAGTCACTTATCCCCAGCGTACAACCTTTAATAATCCTGCGACATAATATTATATTTAATCTTAGATTACCGAAACCCATTATCGAAAACAAGCATGAAAAAATTTATAGTATTAACTGACTGATGTTTACTCTATATTACCTATCCCTGTTGTCCTATGGGCACTTTCTTATTTCAGATTTTAGTCACATCTACTCCTTATTGTGTGCGCAGAAGATTTAGAGTTATATAGTAAAGACAGAAGTTACTGTATCAAACTTAGTCGAAGATATCAGTACCCGCCCTGTTTTCTAAGTGTGCTCACACTCCCCTCAGTAGGTTTATAACGTGCAGTGTAACACAAGTTGAATTTTCTGGTAGACTAAATGCAGCATTGAATAAATCTCACGCTTATTATAACTATCATATTCTTGATGATAATACTTTTGCTTCATTTGTAGAGTTGTGCACATTTAAGGTGGGTTTTCTTGTGTCCAGTATGCATTCTGACCCACTAATTGTTTCGTCAGCCAACACAAATTACTAGGTACAAAAGTATGGATACATATTTTCTTGGAATGTAATAAAGATCTTTAGCATGATCCATGCATTCCTTAAAATTCTCGTAACATCTTAATTGTCACAATCACTGAGGATCATTTAAATAACATTATTTTCTTAATAATTTCCACCAGCTGTTCTTGATAAAGTATATGACGTCAGTACAGAAAATAACAGGATACCAAATAAACTAGTAATTAGTAATAAAACATAGGGAATGTCGTTCATAAAGATATACTGAAATATCAGAATAGAACGTACTGAATATTATAAATATGTATGGGAAGTAGAGAATACATTCACAGTTGCATCACACGAGTGGGACATGTGGGTACGAATTAAGTGTTTCATTTGAAAATTTAGGATATTTTTCGTGTCTGCTGGTACAAACTAAGTAAAACTGTAATTCGATATAGCGTACGTTAAATATTTCACATTGAATAATGAAGCGACGTGATACGTGTTGGTGAAATTACTTTAAATAATAATGTCACACTCAAACTACTTTTAATTTTGTAAGTAGACATAAACTAAACACAGAAAAACGGTTCGAATCAAAAGATGAGATATAGAAGCAAATCTCATTAAGAACAGCTGGTGGAAATTATTAAGAAAATAATGTTATTTAAATGATCCTCAGTGATTGTGACAATTAAGATGTTACGAGAATTTTAAGGAATGCATGGATCATGCTAAAGATCTTTATTACATTCCAAGAAAATATGTATCCATACTTTTGTACCTAGTAATTTGTGTTGGCTGACGAAACAATTAGTGGGTCAGAATGCATACTGGACACAAGAAAACCCACCTTAAATGTGCACAACTCTACAAATGAAGCAAAAGTATTATTGTTATATATATTGTCCTACACGCTTAGTATTCTACGATTCGACAACGACCGCGACTGGATCCCAAATCAGAACAAGAGAGAACAGGTAGCAAGATGTATTGAGAAATTAACGGCAAGAGGCAAAAGGCAAAGTCCAGCATAATGATCTACACTAGGGTTTATACAAACAATGGTATCGAGTATTCTAGAAACTTCCCGATTGGTCGTTGGCTCTAGTTGGCTAAGAATCGACCAATCACAGCACAGCTTCGTGAGCATGCTTTGAGCGTGCTTTAATCAGGCTCGTCTCGTGCCAACACCTCCCCTTTGAAATGATCCACAGGATATGGTGTTTGGATTCACCTGCAACCGTTGTACTGGTTTGTGCTTCCGATATCCTCCCCCACGAAAAACTGTAGGATCCTTGCATTGTAGCCAGAACACCACTTTATCTTCTTGTGCATGTATAAGAGTGTCTAATGATGGACATGACACATTACAAACACTGTTGATTGGCATATCCATTATTCCAAGTTTTTCTAGCATATCTAGACCAAGGAGATCAAGGTGTGGTCGCTCTGTTAGATAGCATATTCCTTTACAGCTATTTCCATTGAAGGAAAATTCACACTGTAATTCGCCAACCAGTTTCAGAACTCCTCCTGATGCGTTTCTAGCAGTTTTCTTAGATGGCTTTATTGGAGGATTCCCAAGCAGGTTATATGTTTCTCTAGATACTAAGGTGATATCGGATGCTGTGTCAATTTGCAGACGAGCCGATATGCCGTTAATCTGGATAGTAACATACTTTCTCCGAATATTATGATCTGTTTGAAAGGCTGCTACCAGAGAAAGTGATTGAGATTCGACTGGCTTCACCATGTGTCGAGGACGTTTATGCTTCTTCTTGGGCTGAGACGTACGATTCGGTGGACAATGTATCTCTTTATGTCCACGTTTCTTGCATATCTGACATTTATACTTCTTGAATGGGCAGAATCGTACATAGTGCCAATCACCACATAACCAACATGCAGTCGTTGGTTTACTATCACTTGTTCTCGGTTTTTGAGCTTTTAACCTAGTAATAGCATTGACACTACTGTAGGTTAAATTAGGATTTACCTGTTCGATTAGCTGATTGTCATGTTTGATGTTTTGTATCCGCTTACACTCATCTGTCAATGTTCTGAGTGTGATGTTAGGATCTTGATCCAGTCGAGTTAAGAGTCTAGTTCTAATCTCAGCATCTTGTGGTGACTGAAGGGCTTTGATGAATATAAGGCATTTAAATTGGTCTTCTTTCAATGAGCGTAACTTGAAGCGTTCACACTCTCTGTTGACCATGTCTGCTAGAGCACCATATTCATCGGTTTCGCGTTTCACCAAATTAAGACACTGATAACGAATACTAAACAATGAGGATGATTCGCCGAATATCTCAGATAATTGAGCTACCGTTTCCTCAAAACTGAGCTCTCGAGGTAACTTTGGCAATATATGGTCAGTAAAGCGTGCATATTCATTACTTCCCAGCTTACGAGTCAACAATCGAGTCTTCCATGCGTCATCTTGTTTACAGAATTCTATTCTAAATGTATCTTCCCAACGCTTGAACCACATGGGGAAGGTATTTCCATTTTCAGGGTCATAATAGAATTCTGGTATGCTGCTGGCAACTGCATCACAAGAAGTGCTTGAAACAGCATAGGAACTCGAGCAGTGGATGTTCAGCTGTTGTGTCAGAGTTTCTAACAGCCGCATTTGTGCATCAAGTTGAGCTTGCTGTTGTTGTAGTATTCGATTCAGCTGGTCATCTGATATCGGCATTTTAAATGTATTTTTCCTTTTTCCCGTCGCCACTGTTATATATATTGTCCTACACGCTTAGTATTCTACGATTCGACAACGACCGCGACTGGATCCCAAATCAGAACAAGAGAGAACAGGTAGCAAGATGTATTGAGAAATTAACGGCAAGAGGCAAAAGGCAAAGTCCAGCATAATGATCTACACTAGGGTTTATACAAACAATGGTATCGAGTATTCTAGAAACTTCCCGATTGGTCATTGGCTCTAGTTGGCTAAGAATCGACCAATCACAGCACAGCTTCGTGAGCATGCTTTGAGCGTGCTTTAATCAGGCTCGTCTCGTGCCAACAATTATCACCAAGAATATGATAGTTATAATAAGCGTGAGATTTATTCAATGCTGCATTTAGTCCACCAGAAAATTCAACTTGTGTTACACTGCACGTTATAAACCTACTGAGGGGAGTGTGAGCACACTTAGAAAACAGGGCGGGTACTGATATCTTCGACTAAGTTCGATTTAGTCACTCCTTTCCGAAATGAAATTCAAATGTTATATTTCTTGAATATTAAACCTCACTTTATGTAGTGTCCTGTGGTTTTCCTTCTGAAAAAGCATGATTCAGGATAACAAGGGATGACATCGTTTGTAAATTCTGCTGGATCAGTTGTTAATGGATACCAGCTTGTCAGCATACTCTTCTGGTCCCAAATGGGTTTGCAATAAGGAGTTTGATTATGAACTATTTTTCCAAGTTTTTCATACAGTTTAGACAGAACATAGTTAATAAAGTGATGAGTTAATTGAAGAATCTTATACATTCATACTTGATTAACGAACATTAATTCGAGAGGGATTTCGGAATCGTTGAGAATATTGATATAGTTGCAGTGATTGAGGGATGAAATATTTTTGTAATCCCGTAATTTGAATTCACTACGTACGATTGTAATCGATTCGTTGAATGCCGTTTCAGCCAATTAAGTTGACTCATCAGCAATGAGGGATTAATGCAAATATGCAGTTTGGTGGCCCAAATGTTGATAATATGTATATCTACATTTGTTCAAATGTTTTGGTCAACATTTTACTGTTAGATAGTGGATAAGATCGTTTGTATTGTTAAAATGCAAAAGGTTAGATTTGCACTAGCTATTAAGTGCTAACTTAGCTACCTTACTACAGTACTTTTCCTAGTACTGCAACGATCATGCCAATAAATAATGATACACTCCTGGGGTATAAATTCGTCTCTATACAATTTTTAAAGCCGAGATCCTTGAATAACCAATAAATCACATTTACAATGGATATTTATGCTTAGGAGAAATTTCCGGTAGTCAACTTTGCTTAGACGAATCTGCAGTTGAAAATAAGTATTTTAGAAATAAAAATCCAGTGTTTGCATTATCTTTCATGCATGTTATCTGCCATTGTAATGTGGCTACTTGAATTCTGTAAAAATGTATGTATGCTTTATAATTGGTATGTAGGTGCATTAATATATAATGCGGTCAGTTGTGCAGTACATCTGGCTAGTGTGTTGCTAGCATAATGAGACATGTTCAGAATTCCTCTGCTAATCACTATCTATGGATAATATTAACAATGAGGAAGACTCAATCCATCACATTTATATTAAGAAATGTTTGGTCACTTAACGTTCCGAAAATCGTTTCTTCAACAATTCCATAAACTGAGTTAAAGTTGTTTTGTGGAGGTTGGTATTCCATTTTATTGTTTTAATTTGTCGCTGTGGGAGTTATACTCTGACGTCGGTTAATTAGTACTGATTGTTAAGTGTTCTCCTTGAGACCCTAGGGTCAAGTACTCGGTTTCCTGGCCGAATGAAGTGTGTTTACTAATAACGAATCACATACTAAGATTGGATATCCGTTCAGTACTCTTCTGTTTTCAGAGGTACCTAACTTATACCAATCAATGTCAAATTCAGATAGCGAAAATCTATTGATTATTTAAAACAAAGGTAACTTGTTGAAATATTTTGACACATATAGACCTAGTCAGCCTGAATTTGCAATCAGGTCACTTAGAATAATGAAATCTAGACATTTCTAGATACGTTTAATCAAGGAGAGATTGATATCTTGGACAGAGACAAGACAATGAAGAGCATATAAGTTCCTCACTCATGGTTACCCCACAATTAAATCACCCTAGAATGGAGGAATTTTTCAACCATTTTCGGAATTTACAAACAACTGAAAAGTCAGAGATCAAGATTAGAGCCCATCCATGTTGCATCAATAATTAAACATTAACAATGCAATCATCAACAAGTAGTAATCAAATTGCATACCAATAGATCATACTGTCAGCCAATCGTTGAAAACCTCTAATAGTTCACATCTATCTCTAGTTTATACTGATGATGTTGACTAGGAAAACAGTGAAAGTTCTACAAATTAAATCATCCAGTTCCCATAAGTAACTCTGCCAAAAATTACTTTCATCTTGTTGAAAATCGTTTTTTTTTTATGGAATAAATCAATCAAATTAACAAATCACATTTAATAAAAGAAAAAGAAAGAACAAACTATACAATATACATTTAAAATATGTTAACATTCAACATTCTTATTCTCTTCTTTTGTGATGTCCTTCCTACATCCAATTTATGTGTAACCTACTAAAATGTATTAAAATAAACAAAACTTCATAGATAAAAAACACTAACATTGAAATAGGAAAAAAAAAATACAATTCAATCAATTACTATAATCTGTCAATTCGATGCCAATAAGTTATTCGTCTTGTTGACTCTAATGAATTACATTTTTTCAATTGATGTAATTCTTGAATTAATTCATCATATTGTAATGTAGCTAAATAATTTTCATTATCATTAACATTTGGATTAGTAGATTTTTTTGAACTTAATGCAATTTTACATAAACATTCATTTTCACTACTTATAAGTGATTGAATGAATAATTGAAAAATTATTTGAATATTATGATAATAATTAATAAATTCATTAATTTCAATAGTTAATGTTAAATATTTATTAAATGATAATTGAATATCATTTAGAATATAATCATTTTGTACTTTATTCATTATTCTATATTGTTCATTATGTAATTTATTAATTTCAATTGATTCACTTGTTAATGATTGTAAATTAATATTATTTAAATAATAAGTAGCGCAAAAAATGAATTCTAGTAAAAAGAGAGAAAAAAAAAGAAAAAGAAAAAAACATTTAAAAGTAAATTTTAAACAAACTAATTATTACAATACAAATTAATAGAGATTATCATTGAAAATTTTAGGTTGTTTCTCAAAAATTCTAGTAAGAAGTCATGACTGATGGAATTCAGGTTTGTTTTAAGTGAAAATAGTTATATCTTATGAAATTGTGTGATTTTCTCGCTATGTCACACATTGATATAAGTTGGAATTCTGTCATTGGATACTTACTAATCCAGTGGTGCAGATGATTAGGTGTTCGCCGTCAACTTGAAGTCTCTGGGTTAGAATCTAAGGTGTCCACTGTCGAGGAGTTTTATACTAGGATAAGACAGCTATCCATTGCTCTTTAGTTTTCAATGATAGCTTGCCAACATCATTCTGTTACAAATTCAATCAAGTAAAATAGGTATAAATTAAATAATTAAGAATAGTATTTTTGAATGTAAGTGAAATTATCGAGTGATTCTTAAGGTATGAAACTTCATATTCGTTGTTTATTTGATACCATCTGATGTTTCCCATGTGATGAAGATATTTTATAGTTTGTATTGAAGATATCGAAACTAAAGGGGAACTTACATTAATTATCCACTTATAATAGCTGTACATTCATATTTATAATGATAATACTAAATACATTAGTCAATTAAATAGTAGAAAATAAATTACATCATACAATATTTAGAAACTGTGTTAAGATGAAGGAGGGTTACGTAACAGTTGGAAGGTTAAAATGTGATAATAATAATAATAATAATAATAATATTAATGAAGATATGGTTGTACACTTTGTGTGTGTGAAGAAGGAGAGAAAAATCAAAATTAATAAAGTACGGTTGTGACAACATTGAACAAAGTATAATTAAACGTTTTCAAATGTGACAAATTTGAAATAAAAGGAAAATTAAGTCATACGATCACTTCCCTGAACGGTTGTGGAAAAGTGAATGCATGACGATAAGTAGCTCAATATTAAAATATCACTGGTCTCTCTGTCTGGTCAAAGCACTTTAAAAATTGTTCTCATAATCTATTAATTGTAGTCAAAGAGAGCAAAAAATCAATACTCGTGTATCTTAGAGGCTGTGGCAATTTATTGTTTTAAAACTGAACTTATAACACATAAGTGACACATAAAAGCTCTCGTTTTACCATGACTACACTTTCAACTAGTCAGACAATTTTTATATTTTGGTTATTTTTTCACAACACCTAAGTTCTTAATTTCTTTCTTTATCAACTTTCTAGCATTCTTCGATATAATGATAGTAGTAATAATAGTTATTATTATTATCCTTTAACATTTAAACTGTTACGCAACATCCCTTTATACATTTCATGATGAAATTCATTTTCTATCACACCATTTACTGATGTATTTAATGAATCGTATAAATACAAATGTACAGCTACTGTAAATTAATTTGTTAAGAAGAGTTTTGAAATGCCTTATTTTCTTCTTCAGTTACTATGTCTCCTAACATTACCTTAACACCTAAAATGATTCCTTAACGGTAAAAGAACTCAATGTGTTTCTACAATTTTTCGGCGAACTTCCTTTAACAAATGATGTGATTAACATATCGGAAAACTGAATAGAAAAACAAGCATTTCCAAGATCATATTGAAAAAATACCTCAATGATAACTAGGTCCACTTAAATCATGGTCCATCGTTACACATTACATTGAACTTTATCAATAAAATTATATCATAACTTCTAGAAATCGGTCGAAATATTACATTTAGAAAACACACATCATACTAATTCAATGAAGATGAACGTAACCGATTTAATGAGTATATGAATACAGAACAACAAACTCCGTTGATATGAATATTAAGTTGATTCAAGCCGATGGCGTGCGGTACTTCTTTTCCCAATACACAATAGAAATATGCTTTTCACGAGTCCAGCATTCATTTACAACAATCGTGGTCAACAATTATATAGTATTTCAGTAATGTGTCAGTAAAATGATTGGAAATATTCAGCTTGAAAATTTAATTGGTAAAGCAAAATGCCTAAACTGTGCTTCCAACTAACAATTCAAACAGCTCAAGACAGCCATGGTAAACTGCTACAATCTATATACATCAACAAGGTCGACAGCTGAGACCCAGGAGAAGGTTATTAATATTGAACACTTGAATTAATCACGTAGAAACACTGATTGAATGGTGACGATGTACTCGTAAATTCAGTGTTGGTGATCATGTTTGCGGGTATAATTATAGACAAGCGTAGAATGCCAAAAATGTAACCATCGGAAAGATAGAAGCCAGAAGAAGGAAGGTTATATATGAAGTGGGAGTAAGCAATCTAGTGATAAAACAACACGTTAGTAAATTGCCAATCAACAAAGAGATATAAGTCACTCTTCCATGATAGACTATATTCGTGTAACATATGATGTACTATTACAACCATCACCAATAATGTCACCGCCACCAACCATTACCACAAGTGGATAACAATGAATATCCGATTTAAACGAGATGGCACACAGTGGTGAGTTGAACGATGACAGCTAGTTCCAGGCCCATTCCCAGACCATATTGGTGAGCTGACATGTCTAGATAAAGACATGCAATTGATTAATTGTGAAACAAACACATAGATCAGAGAGAGTGTGACGATATCTCGCACATATGGATCACACCTTAATTGACTGGCGCACAATCAACCTACAAGTTCAATCCACCAATTCACATGTCTAACTAATCTGTATTGAATTTAGTGGCCATCCTCCAACATTTGGTTGTTAGCTAATGCATCTACTCAAACTAACCAACAAGTCGGTCAACTGACTGGTATCTCAAAGTTACATATTCAAATGATGTCAAGAAATAGTAGTAGATTCTGTTTATTCGATTTGAATCAAAGTATCAGGTGGGTTGAATGACCAAGAGATTAATGTTTAGACTATCAGTAATCAACAGACGATAATCATAATTCATGAAACAGATAGGAAGCAGTAGTCAAAAAAAGTATCTCAGATTAGTGGCATCACATTTATTAGCTTCATGTAAAGTCGATATCAATGTCGATATCCAGGTATTCTAGACGAAGTGTTCGACCCACATCCACGAACAAAGTCGTCGTTTACAAATCCATCATGTTTCACTAAATCATGCATTCACACCATTTTACTAAATCTACATCATCAACAACAATCAAGATAATAAAACGTCAATGAGTAAAAAGCGTGAGAAATTTCACATTCAATGTTTACATAAATTCAATTAATTGAACTTCATTCTAGATTTTACATCATGAATACGAACTTCACGTCTCTCATTTGAATAACTAACTTATCGGAAAATGGCTTATCTTCACAAGTGTTGTGTTTCTACAAATAATCACCAGCATTTTATGAATTCGCATCACAATTTATCTGGACATTCCACAAATGTCGTAGATGAGCGATTCCTCAAACTGGTGTAAATAGTGCTTTCAATCTACCCATCAAAACAACCAGACAGTGATTGCCATCATATTTAGATACTGTTGATGGAGTTGAATGACAGAAAAGGAGAAGAAGTACGCCTTCATTTATTATTATTTGGATGATGTCTGGAAATTAAATCGTATATAAGTGTGAATTATACATTATAGTGTCGGAGATTATCAAGTGTCTAGCATATGCTCGTACCTCCAACAATCGACGAATATCTATATTTACAGTTGAGAGCGATTGAGTTTGTTTGGTGTAACGACATGCTTAAACAAAACACGATGAGTTCATGTAGATATACATTGATGCATATAACGTTAGAACATTATCAGTTAACTCACTTTCATTGATGTGCACTTTCAAATTCCTTATCCTATTCACATGCATTTTAAGACTGGACAATTGTTTTGTAAACATTATTGAAAACTCCATCATCGATTGTTTCGACGATACCAGTACCATGGTATTTTGCATCAAACTCTGATATGAAATATGAGGAAGACAATAAAGAAGAAATGTGCAAATATCTACCTATATACATACAAACATACATTTATATATATAGCGATTTGGAAATGCATCGATATGATGATTGGAAAATACCACAGCAAGTATTCAAGTAAGTAATTCATTCAACTACACGGTTTGTTACTATATTTCATTTCATGAAGTCAGAGTTTACATCTCTAACATTGCATTATTTCACCACTACATGTAAACAACACACTGAATTCTTTTCTGCACTTTCAATACACAGTGAACACATTGGCTCAACTATCTGCTTCAATAATGTCAACTATACATTGATGTTTCTAAAATTAATTTAGATGAAAATCAGTGCATTCAGTTAACATCAATCAACTGTTCGACAATTTATCCACCAAAATTACCTGACTATCAAAAGAGTGTTCTGTTGAATAGCATGAATCTTCTACGAAAAACCTATTCATGATATCAGGAAATTTATTATTTATCATGGAAAACAGACCCACAAACTGATGTATTCATATTCGATGCAAATATCGTGATGATCAATGGTGAGACACTTGTCAATGGTTTTCTGATTGAAGGCTTCACGGTAATTCAAGCTGATAACAAACATCTCCGTGAGTGCAAATTCATGCATACATTCACACACACTTTTACGAATTTCATTCCGAATATAAAAATGAATATACTTCATGAAAGATCACTCACTGAAGACCAACGAATAACTATTCCGAAATTACTTCGAGTTGAAAATATTCACTGATAGATACTCTTCACACTAATAAATTCCTGAATGTTGTTATTCTTTCAGTTTTATTTGATATTCAGAGTGTAGTCAATAAAAATCCTATGATTTCTCAATATAATATTTTGACTACTTTGAGTCCCATCAGTAGTATTCGTCGCAAGTGGAAATAAAATTTTCATTGAAGATTAATCTGCATGATGGAAAACCCACGTATCTCAGGGTTTATATCATCTACTCGAACAGTCTTCGTGAATGCCGAAATGCAGTGAACTAGTCAATATTTCGTTTTACTTGTCTTAACATTTGTGCTGTTCGGTGAATGGCATAAATAACAGTGATTCTACACATCAATTAAAATGAATCGGTCGATTATACTTCCCCTTTGATTAATCTCAAATACAATGATCAAACTGAATGTCACAAATCATGTAAGTGTTGAAAATACGGATGATCAGGTTGAAGTGGACCACACCGATCACTCATGATAGCACATTGTAAGGACGTTCTCAGTCTGGAAACCCTGTGTACGTGTACACACACTTCATCTACATTTCGAATTTGTCAGTGACAAATACTGATTGATATTTCCAGAGATGTTGGAGAATTGGAGACGCTCAAGCTCATGTGGATTATTCACTCTGTTATAAGACCCAAATTATGTATGAATGACTGTTACCACAACACAGATATTAATCTGGGGTGAGCGCCTAACCATCATTCACTGTGTTGATACCAATAAATTTACACTCAAAACACCATTCAGATCGTGATGATGTGCCAACATCACCAAGCGTTTCAATTCGACACCTTACATTGAATGTGAGGAGAAGCGGAAATTATGGAAATTCATCAACGATGCACTGGTTTATATGATGCTACACTACTAAAGTGAGTATCTACTAGACAATCTTAGTTATCAACAATCTTCACATCTATTCACTGATGTTATACTCTTCACTGGCCAAACAATTATATCCATGAATTTATTAGATAACAATTCAATTCAGTATTAATATATCAGTCACAATCGGCATGGTCTAAAACAAAGCTTAAGATGTTTACATTCAACTTCAGGACTTTTGACGCATTTATTTCAAATGGATGTCAATCAGTTGTAAAGTTATTTTGCTATGTTCACCGTTGGTCATCACAGTACACATATCAAATAAACCACACTGCCTATCGATGTTGTGTACACCAGATTGTAAGATCACATCAATCCTGATAATCTGATGTATTTGAGAATGTCAGATGCGATATAAATTGTTTTTAGAAATGTATTGTTGATCAAGTTTGTAAAATGTTATGAATGAAATGCACAATTGATTAGTGATGATTACAAAAGTCACCTTGATAACATCAAAGATTATATGAATACACATTGGACCGACTTCCAAATCATTTCGATTTGTGATGAATGTGATGTCAGCGTAGACACTGAACTCCATCTATCGCCAACTATCTCTCTCAGATTAAGCAAACTCTGATTTGGTTCACACTATTGAACACACTACCCTTTACGTTCATGCAGCCTAATACTCTTAGATGCGAAGAACAATCAAAGCTCAATATTCCTGTCTAATCATCTTGATGGAAACAAATATTTAATCCGTCACATAAACTGCCTGATACAAATCCAATCCATTACACATTCAAAAAGGTGTATGTAGTTAGCTACCTGCAGGAAGCAGTTGTTTACACTACATATACGAACAAAATTTTAAAAGAGATCGATTCGTTTCAAATTGACAAGGTTAATATTTCAATCCTCAATCGGAGCAATATCTATTCGACGATGCATTATCAGAGCTAGGTGATGCAGATATTACCATTTAAAACTACATCACAACCATACTCTTTCTGCCTACTTACTGCTAACCTACCAACTCATTATATTCATTTCACTCCTACCATTGAACTGTTCCTTCTATGAAATCTTGAATTATACATCACTCTACATGATTGAGTTCATCTGTGAATCAGAGGTACGTTAGTTCGACAAATATCACTGCTATATTCTCACTTAATTTATCAAATAAATGAATACTAGATACCAAGATATGATCTGTGCAACAGTTCTTTCTGTCTGGGTGTATGGGTGTGAGACGTGGCCATTAAGTGTAGGCGACACATTTGATGGTCATCAATTTTTGACTATCGATGTCTTCAAAATATTGCTTGCATCAGCTGGGATCACCAAATATATAATAATGAGGTTAGAGGTCGTGTTCCAGGCAATGGGGATAAACCAGTCGATAAGGTTGTGAATCTTCATCGACTGAGGTGGTCGGGACATGTGTCTCGTATGCCCCTCCACCGTCTGCCTTGTTATTATTATTATCGTCATTGAAGTAATATCTACTAATGTGGTGTAAATCTTGTTGTGCCACAGAGGTATAAAAACTTGGACGGATGCACCATGTGCCAGGTTCTATGTTGGTCATCCATACACTTGCATACATCTGTGCGAAGTACACCTATGTTCCTAAGCAGCCTCAATCGAAGTAGGTTGAGAAACTAAACAATATAAATTTTTTCGATTTCGTTGTAATTATAAAATTCAGCTTATCAGCTTTTTTTTTTAGAAATGTTGCATAGTGAGTAATTAATAATAATACTACCACCTAATCACAAAAAGTAGATTCAGTCATATCTAAAGAACAAATTTAAGTGACTTAATTCATTCTGTTCAGGATTCCTCATTAGTTGAATCAACCCATATTCTAATGTGGATGTTCACATTACTACATTACACCAATACTCAATTCATTACAAAAGCAACGAAATCATGTATACTGAACACCTCAGTGACTATCTTAACTCTGTTGATTGTTATGGGAAAGATGTTTGAGACGACTGATATTAATTAGAAGTTTAAATGTGAATTTTGACACTGGGATATGACAAATGCATATATTTGACGATTATCAATTAGGACGAGATGTATGTCATTCATTACATTACTAAAGTCAAACCAACTTCATACAATTATTATTAAATCATCACTAATCTCGTTTCTCATATTCCTCCTACCCCATCCATGCAGTGAAGAACGATGCTTCTTTATAATTTATATTACAGACAAAAACGACAATATCACAATTTGAAATATTACTTATTACATAAAAGTTAAACGACTTATTTGTCAACATACATATTTCTCTCCATGATTCTCCTTAATCGATCGTTTCTTTTCTTTACCATCTAAATTCATTTCATTTTCATTCATAGCAGATTTATTATGTGAATTTGTTGGTGGATAGAATTCTTGCCAAATGTGAGAGAACTGCTCTGGATATTGCATCAGTTTATTAAGATCTATTCTATAATTTGCTTCACCAATACACTGCATTTCATCTAGATACTTTTGATATTGTTGTGATTTCCATTTATAAGGATTATAACGTTGATTCATGTCATGATTTGTTGAATGATTGACTAATTCATTGCAATCAGATGATTTATTAGTGTGAATCAATTCAATTGATGATGTGTGCAATATTGAAAATACTAATTCATTATGTTTCAAGTAATTAGGTGAGATTTGGAAAACAAATGATTGATCAAAATATGGATTTGATGATGTTTGAACTGGTGCTGTAAAACGACGTTTATGAAATGCATCACTCTCCATATAACACTCTTCAGAATTAAGTCGAAGTCCTTTTATTTTTCGTAATTGTAGAACGATGACAAATGTTGCTTTGATTTGACTCGGGTAAGACATTTCAGAAGATGTTTTCCCAAATGTACTGACACCAGTCAAGTGACTGATGACGACGTTGAGTGTTTCTAGAGTAGAAGTGTATTCGAGTGAAAAGTGAATGTGACCGACAGCATTAGAGGATTTTGTGAATGGCACCCATGAATTACTTGATGAGTATTTATCTTGTTTTAATTTATTTGATGAAAATATATTGATAATTGGTTGAAATGTTTTCTTCATAATTGAGAATAAATTTAGTTCAAATAAACTGAAGTTTCTTGATGCTGTCACTGATTGTCTATTATGGGACAGTTTTATGCACACATTTTGACTAATCGATGGAGTGTCTAAATGTCAGTTTATATTAGATACAGTTAGTTGACTGATGACTTCTGATGTATTACTTAGGAATGATTTACTTCTTGTCTTATTAATGACACTTTTCCCAATCAAGTGTATTGAAAAATCACGAGATTTTACAGTTTCTTCTGTAATTCGTCACTGTCACTGTTCCAAACTAACTTCGTGACAGTTATCAAGGGAACCTTTTATGGTGAACTACTTGATAAAACTAATTGTCAATTTTATTTCAAAGCATTGACTTTAGAATACTAAAGACAAAGAAACAATAAGAAGAAAATAACAAAACTAACGTTATTCACAATCTATTCAAATATTGAATAAGTATATTCTATTTAATAGTTTCAACTAGTTATCTGTTTATTCAATGAATTGATACTGTCTATTCAATTGTGATTTACTTTAAAGTGTACATTTACAAGCTATCAACATGTATTATGTTGTTGTTGTTGTTTATTGCATTGAATCATAATGACATATTCAATAGTATACTGTTAATTTGTTTAAAATGAAATTGTCTTTAATGATAATTCTACTTTAAACTAATTTAATCCTTATTGAGATAATTAAGATAATTTTGTATATTCCCATTGATTTGTTATAGATTAAAGTTGGTCAGTCACTGTTGCTATATGTGCATCCTAAGCGGATTGCCATGATATAGCGAATATTCACAAGTATCATTTAATTTGGATAGTGATTAACAAGTGGAACCCAGGACATGCGTTTCGTCCTATTTGGGACTTGTCGGCTGAATGTACCTGCATCTCAATGTTGATGATCACAGTGGGATTCGAACTCAGTCCGGTTCGTGTCAAACACTACCGCGTTCACCATGGGACTACTGAGTGTGACTGTTTGGACACGAATCCTACTGTGATCATCAAAACTGAAATGCAGGTGCATCCAGGCGACGAGTTCCAAATAGAACGAAACGCACTTACTGGGTTCCACTTACCAGTCACAATACAATTGATTATCCTAATAAATTTAAAATGTGTATCAATTTAAAAAATGTGCACAATTAATCCATTTAAACTGTTAACTTACCAATAAAATTGGTTTTATATTGTTTTATTATTACTTTACTTTATTTACAGCACTAGTGACTATTCCAAATGATCTCTACAGAATACTTCAATTGAATAATTTTTTTTATGGATTTAGTTACTTATATGTAGTCAGTAACCACAAAATTTGATAATTTATAGGAATAAAATCATGAGCTTATACACACACACACATACAAACATTTAACTATCTCTTTATATTCAATTGAATATTATTGGGGTGATAGGAGGGGTGGCTATTTTGTAAATACCATTAACAGGTTTTCTGTTATCTTCAGGTTAAGCTTACTTCATTCTGAAGTCATCAGAACATTACATAATGAATCGGTATATTCATAGTGTATTGTACTTCCCTACAGGTTTGTATCAATAGTTATATTGAAACTATGAGTATCATTAGGTCAGTAAATTAGTAAATAGAAGAATATTTGACTATATTGGCTTAAATTAACAAGTAAGGATTATGTGAAATAAAGGCCAATAGCTTCTAATCTAATTTATGTTTAAAATGACAGATTAATGTTTAACCAATAGAAGTTGATGAACGTTGAAATTGACACTTCAGTTTGTGTGGAAATACATCAGAATGCTTATTTGTGATGAATTTGTTTAACTCATTGATATTCTCCTTCATTTCTTGGATATAATTCAACTACTTGCCCACATTAAACCACTGTTGTAAACACACTATATCGATTGAAGTAGCTTGACTTTTTCATTATCTGTTTTGTAGGGATGAAGTTGCTTCTATGAGGTATACATTCCAGAAGTCGGCAAGTAGACACAAAATCTTTATCTTTTTCAAAATTTACGCTTTCTTCCAAAAACATAATTCTGATGTAAGTGATATGCCGGGCACCTAGAGAAGATTGATTATCTTCGAAATCCATTTATCTGTAGATAATTTCAGTATTTTTGATCATATTCAAGGTGAACAATTTATTTCTAATGTCATTCAGTTCCTCCAGCCCTCTCCTTCCATTTGATACATTAACTGTTATTATGTCATTTCTCATTGATGAACTATGGTTAATCAATTGTGTATACGAATTCCAGTTCACATTCACTATTACTCCTATTTTGTATTAATGTTAGTTTCTTACTTGGTTGACTGTGCGGTCAGGTTTTATGTATATATAAAGGAATGTATGAAACATGATTCGATTCTGTCTGGTTAGTCTATCGGCTTGTGTTCTTATTCTGGCTTGGGACTTAGTGTACATAGGGCAGACGCACAACTATCGACTAGGCACACCTAAGTGGCATTCGGTCAACCGACTAAAATTTCTCACGTCATAACAGTAAGTTTTCCGACATAATTATGTCTTATAACGTTCGTTTATAGTCTATACTGCCTTACAGGCAATTTCGAGGCAACTGATGCACCATTTTACATTCTAACTTACGACACCCATATTTGAATTGGTTTACATAGCTTAGGGGTAACAGTTGCATACTGTGAAATTGAGTGAACAGAGTTTGAACACCAGGGAGCATCAGCTTTCAATGATATTGCAGGCAGACATTCTGAGTGAATGTAAATAACAACCGACCTCGATCTATCAAACTTTCATATTCACATCATCTAAGCACTTAACAACAACAATATAGTGAATAGGAAGTTTAGTGATCTATAATTATGATTGTATAGTAATCTGGAGAAAATACTTTGAACAACACTAAGCCCTTTGCAAACATGACAGTAATCACTACTCAACGATCACTTAATTGAAAGATAATTGTTATATACCACTTTCGAAAAGTAGTTTTAAAGTCTACCATTTCAAAATATGTAGTACGATTTCTATGTTTACAATTGAAAACCCAAGGATGGTTCGTACATAACACCACAAGTCCTGTGGAAAAGAATCACAGCAATATTCACTCGATATGTTTAAACAAAATTAGTTTTCATAGCTAAAACACATCAGCAAATGTAACTTTGAGTGATGAATTTCCGTTTAGTCATTTTTCGAGGTTTTCAAACAATGAATACAAATAATTATATTTAGGATGTGTTCAACAATATTCAGACTACGTAACAATGTCTTTCACCACAAATATTCAGCCCTTATAACGGTAATCCATTTCAGCTGTATTGTTGATATTCATGTCGGAAACCATGATCCGTTGATTTAAGTCATGGTGAAAGTGATATCGATATCATCAATGATGTGAGAAAATTGTCATAAGATATTACAAGACTACTGAAGTTGGTAAACTGTACTTCGTTATTTTAGTTTCGCAGTAACACAGACACTTCAATGTAGTCGAATGCGCTCACATGTTACCATGTGATTGTAATCTGAGATAAAATGCCTGTTCAATGATTCTAGCACTCAAACAATTTCTATTTGATGTCATTCCATGATGAAGACTAATGTCAATCGTTTGTTATCATAGTTTTAACTGGTAGTCATATTTTGTGTTAGATATTGTTTATGTTTTGTAATTTGTTGAACATCACGTTTTTGCCACGTTCATTGTCAATTCAATGCCAATCGTTATTTGGTTATTTCGTTCACCATTCAATGTACAACAACTCTGAAAATTGGGTATAAGCTGTAATTCGATACAATTCTGGTTCATTGTATATTCTTTACAAATAATTGTTATCCCATAATCCCACATACAAGCAGTTGACATTTCTTGATATGGATTAAGTGATTAGTTTAATCAGTATCAAATTATTTTAGTAGGAATGTAGTGAATTGTATGATGTAGCCACAACATGTTACTTGACAATTACAACAATGGTAATATAAGATTTTAATGTGTGTATCGTAATTGAGAGTGTTGAGAAATCAAAATACATTAGAATCGCATACTTATTAATGTTGAATTGTGATTCACTGTGAATAAGCAAAATTTTATTTTCCTGATATTTTGTCATATTCAACAGTTGATATTCACATCATTGCTCGAACTCACCCGATTTGATTTAGGCAGCTGCGAAAACTGAATACAGATGTCTCATTGATTGTCTCTATTGGTAAGTGGATCTGAGGACAGGAGAAAGATTAGAACTTTCTACGTGTTAATTATTCTCAACATATTCTTAGCAATAACCTTCTTTAGCCGTTTCATTAAATATCTTGTTACTGTACTTGAGAAGGTGAAAATTTAATGCACTGTAACGAGAACTGATTCATCAAGTCACAGTGTCGCAGATGCATTCACCCTCTGTCCTCCCTTAAATAATGAGCTTAAAAGTAATTTAAAGCTTACCATCCACAAACTAACTTTTTCTTCCTGGATCATACATTTATATCTACTTCTTTTTTCTACTAAATTGATGCTGAGGAATGGCAACCTGGACCGATGAACAGATTTGCCAGGTTTTAAATTGTATGTGCATGAATACAATGTATACAACAATATGAGTTAGTTCTTAGTAAAGTGGTAGAATACCACAAAAATCAAATTTTGCTTATTCACAGTGAATCACAATTCAACATTAATAAGTATGCGATTCTAATGTATTTTGATTTCTCAACACTCTCAATTACGATACACACATTAAAATCTTATATTACCATTGTTGTAATTGTCAAGTAACATGTTGTGGCTACATCATACAATTCACTACATTCCTATTAAAAGAATTTGATACCGATTAAACTAATCACTTAATCCATATTAAGAAGTGTCAACTGCTTGTATGTGGGATTATGGGATAACAATTATTTGTAAAGAATATACAATGAACCAGAATTGTATCGAATTACAGCTTATACCCAATTTTCAGAGTTGTTGTACATTGAATGGTGAACGAAATAACCAAATAACGATTGGCATTGAATTAACAATGAACGTAGCAAAAACGTGGTGTTAACAATACTTTGATTCTGAAACACTTAATTTGTTTAGCATTCTTCATTGTCGATTCAACTCTAAGTGTCTACTTACGATTCTTCAATTTTTCCCTATTGCGATTTATATATAAACGTCTTATTCTTTAATGATTTCAACTTATTCTAGGCGGTTGTATGCGGCTGATGAAAAAATTACGTAATAAAAATGAATTTATGAATTAATCTACTATTATTGCTATTCTTCATTTTTCTGAGAATTTCAAATTTTTTCTTAAACTTATTTATACTACTTAATTCATAATCATAATATGCTCCCCTACCTGTAAAGCAAAATCTATTCATAGAAATATCAATTTAATTATTATTCTATCTTATTTTAATATACTTGTACAATATTTAATCGGTTATGCTTATAGTTTAAAATATTCCATCTTTTCATATTTAATAGAAGTGGATAGTAACATTGGATGTTCAATGATAGTTTAATCTGACCAACCTCATATCTAATTGTTATTTACTACTCAATTATGATATTAACATGAGTTTATTAAAACAAAATAGGTGTAAATGTAATTTACACTAACGGAATATGATATAATTAACACATTGAGATGAACAACATGAGTATATATATATATATATATATATATATATATATATATATGTTAGTATCATATCAGGTGATCGAAACACGTGTATATTGATCTAGTATCTTAATGAAACAACTGAAATTGTATTGTGACAATTATCCGGCTACATGGAAGCTGACTGGTTGACAGGGTGATTTAGTGATCAAATATTCCCATTTGTAGTGTGGGAATAAAATAGCAGCAGGTAGGAGACAATAACAAGTCGTTTGTGGAGTAAGAGCTACGTTTTTTATATATCACATGCTGGATTAATTTGTAATGAGAAATACAAAATACATTAAAAAATTAACTAAGGAAGTTGTGTACCGATAGCTCAACAGTAGGTTTCTGGGGAAATTAAAATAACTCTGGAAGGAAAAGAAATATGGCAATCAGTAAAAATCTTATAAAATGCTTACAATTTAAGCAATACAATATAATAATTACTAAGTGTTCAACAGATGTAGTTTAGCAACCCCTATTGGCTCAATATGTTATGATATTCGATTAATTGTTCCGTTGTAACAATTATTAATTGAAGTTTGTAAAGTGACTGATTGTACTTAAGTAGATGGCTTTGTGTTAAATTGCTTGAAATCAGTCACAACAACTTTCAGACAATATGATCCCTTTATAAATTTGAATAAGGCGAGATTTATGGATTGAAACAAATCCGAAATTCTGTGGTTCCACACTAGCTGTAAACGCCAAAGTTTACAATGATTATTATTATTATTATGAACAACACTAGACATACCTTAATCACTTGACAACATTGTGTTCAGAACAGTAGAGAATCTTGAATATTTGATAAAAGTCATAGAGTAATTGTATTTTCAAAATGAAATTATATAAAAAGAGTGATGTAATATTTATTGGGAGATAAGAATGAAACGAAGAAATTATGTAATCTACACATATCAACAGCTTTGTTTTGTCTATCATAACAATCGGATGTCAACTAATCTCTTTTTCTGTGTACAGAGATCATGTTCAATACGTTTAATGACAATGGTTTTGGATAGTTGGAGAAAAGTGGTATAATTTGCTTGTTGATTATAAACATCACCTAGATGCCGATTATTGATTAAATGTCTGAATATGTCATTGGTGAACGTTTTGCTTTACTTGAGGAATAAGTTTTGTAGAGTATGTTAATAAAACCCAGAAGAAGTGTTATTTCTGACTTTCATATATGCTTGCTACAACAATTTCATGTGAATTGATAGAACTATTTAGAGTTGACCTCAGAAGTGCATTACTCGATTTTCATTGAATTTAAACAGTATTTGGTAATATATTCTGAAAAGAATTGAGCTGACATAAAACCTTTTCGGATGCTATCTTAACTCTTGTGTCTATATTGTTTCATCATCACACATAAATCTGACACTATTATCCAATTAATTAGTCACTTACTGCTTATATTTCTCCCTAAAATAAATCCTTCTCTGTCACCTTATGTGTAACCTGAGAGCATTCCCTCTTATTACGCCTCTCCCACCAACTGCAACAAAATCTATAAATAACTAGTAAATACACAACCTTATAAATGGTTTCTTACGCAATGAGCAACTTTTTGACTAATTTAAATGATTAGTACAGTAAATATTACAGGAATAACAGCCACAAATAATGTCATCACGACGAGATAAAATAGAACTTGTATAATTTTGTTGTGAGCTCAATTCCACAAAGAGTCACATCTGATGATATTTTCCAGTAGGATGATACAAGCCATTCAGCACACAGAAGACAACAGCTAATTATTTAAATTAATTACTTAACTTTTAAGTTCAATAGTAACATCTCAATAAACTCCATTAGTCACTGATACCGTTTTGTCAAATGAAGGTTTGCTAATATTATTCACAAATTCAGATTTATGAAATCTGATCAATTCTTACTAATTAACTTGCTGTTTTGTTTACAATGTAAATATTGAAGAGTCAATAGCATTGTAAACAATGTTAATTTCACAAGACAACAAAATTCATTCTATAGAATAATCAATAAGTTGGAGTTACAATTGCTTACCTACTTACTTACGCCTGTTACGCCTCTCGGAGGAGCATAGGCCGCTCACCAGTCTTCTCCATTCAACTCTGTCCTGAGCAATCCTTTCCATGGAGTTACGATTGGAATTCTATAAAAGGTAAGTACATAAAAGTCATAAAGACACAGATTGGACGAAATTCAACTAAACCTACATCACATTTATTATAGTATTAAGAGAGCAACGTGAGATGGTGTCTATTATTTTAAGTTATCCTCATTGATATTACATGTTATGCAACCAGAACCTTGAATTTTCGCATAATCATCAGAACTACTTATAAATATAAAAGTAGTCAAAAAGGCATAATGTAATATGGTTCGGTATTCATTCCATTGAAGCCTAATTTTGTTTTAAACTCCGCATATTTAACTCGCATTGTTCTCACAATGAAAATTTCGTTTATCATTTGTAAAATCATTTAATAAAACTTTCAAAGAATTTTCACAGTTGATGTCTATGAAGGTCTATTAATCCATGCTCCATTCGCTTCCCAACAACAGAAAGCCTATTTTATTCATGGGAAAAGATTTATTTTAAACACTAAAATATTCTTGATCTTTATAATTATTTAAATAGGTCACGGTAGTTACCGGTGCTTCTGGCGTTTTGGCTTGTTCAGTTAATAGTTTATTTAGTCAGACTGATTATCCAAATTAGCATAAAGTCAATGCTGATATGTATAACATAGTTAGTAGCTTTATTATTCCTTCAAAACTCATTCATTATTCCCGGAATGTTTACTTGATAATGTACACCCGTTATTGAATAATAACTTGACTTTTGAAGCCACAGCCTTGCTTTAAAAATGTCTTTCATACTTGTCACAGAATCGTTGGGATCTATATGAATTTTACATTTAAGACTAATTGTTATGTCATTAAAACAGTGAGTGTTAACATGATGGTAGTTGTCTGATTCACACCAATCCTTGCTATTATACAAATAAAATTAACGAAGTTATCTCTATTAGTGTTTCAGAATCTATTTGAAGCCTAGTTGACAATTAAACCTTAGTAAGCCTCGGGATATGCAGATGGATATGGCTATGCTAATTTGTGAACAACCACTGTTTGGAGGCCTTCCACGTGGAGGATATTCATATTACAATCAAGAATGATCCATTCCGGTCGATAACAAATCAAGAGGGAAGAATCAAATGCATTCAGACTATATATATGTGTAAAGTCATTGCGCAAGTGATGGCTGTTTAAAGTCAGTAGCATAGTGGTGGACTGAACGGGCTGAGTTTGAGTTCTGTTGTAAGCATTATCACTGCGCTACAGGTATATTCGACTGATGAGTCCCAAACAAGATGAAATACGCATTCTAGAGTATACATACCAGCCACAGTCTTACTTAGACATTGATGGACACAGTAGACACATATTCACATACGAAATAAAATCTTTCCCAACCTGTATTTCGGCGGAGGGTACTCCTACGTCAGTTCAACTTAATTCAGAGCTTCACAGTAGTGACTATAAAAGTGTTTTATATGCCGTTTATTTTGATTTCCATAGCCCTAATAGTATTATACCACCATAAACTAGATAATTCAGTTTAGGACCTACTACGAGATCATCTAAAATGTTCAGCTTGGGAATATTTCTTGTTATCTAATGGACTCAAAGATGCGCTAGATTTGTTTTAACAAATTTATAACTCGCATATGGACTCCGTTGCAACTATGAACCTAAGCAATACAGTAAAGCCTATTGATTTACACATATCACTTTATTATCATTATAAGATTAGACACATTCAAAATGTCTACTTTAGGTTGAGATACTTTTCAGCGTTAGAGAGAATTACTATGGTTTTAAAAAAAAAGCCTATAGGTTAAAGGACATTAATAAAGAGTTATCTGAAATACGCATTGACAGAAAGTACAAAACGTAGTATGTTTAACACTAAACTATTCAGTGATCTGTATGTAACTATAATTAGACCCTAAGATAACATTATATTAGATACCTTGTATATGTATGTATATGTACGCACACATGGAATCCATTCAATTTACCTAATATCGCATCTGTGTGGCTATAAACTACTTTAATGAATAATGTAGTTATGGAGTATGCCAGATGGCATACACTATCTTCTAAATATGTTAGACCTGATACCAGATTACAACCACTGAAACTGTCGACACAGGCAACTATCCTAGTAAGTAAAATATCCAATTTGCAATGCCTAGAAATTTGTAGACTGGATAAATATGCACAATTACATAGTGACTCATTAACATCACCTTCGCCACCTCTAGAATAGTAGAAAGTGTATATAATGCAATGCATGATTACCAGTTTTTTGAAAGATTCGTTTCTAATTTCAAAGAATTTATACATTTCATTCAGTAATCAAAATGTGTACATGAAATTGTTCCATGATAGCGTCATGTCGGACCACTGAAGAAGAGTGAAAAACTTCCAGAACTGTGTTTTAGGGAACTAATTCATTTATTTTGGTCGTGAGTAATGTAGACAGTTCATTTTTATTATTGTTACGTTCCTCTTATTCTGTCCTTCAGTTTGGTGTATTTACTCTTAGTATATTGTTTCTTACTTTTAACTACAGTTAATTAGTTGTGTACAAGTTGTCCCTATCCACTACCACTATTTCCTTAGTTCTGTGTTAATGTTAGTTTCCTAATTAGTTTACTGTGTAGTCTGATTTTGTGTATATATAGAGATATTGAAATACAATTCAAAACAGTTCTGTCTATTAGATCTTTAATCATTGTTTTCTCTATTACGACTTGGGGACTGGTAGTCGCTGGGCAAACTTGTCCGTACACTGATTAACAATTGTCAAGGCCGCTGTGTATTTTCACAATACATAAAAATTGGCGATGGAGTGGTCACATTAAAAACAGAAAACAACATAGTGCGAATTAAGCCTACGGATTTCAAAGTGCAGTTTTTCTGTTATTGAAACAAAAAAAAAAGAAATTAATTAGCACAGTAAGTTGGTCACTCAGTAAATAAATAAAGCATCAGTGACTTTGCAAGCAGTTGGTTGTTGGTTGAGTTCATTTTGCTTAGAACTGTGTCGCGTGAAAGCTGGGTCAAAAATAAGTATTCCCTATGTCCGCTACATTTAAGCATATGGAGTTGTACTTTTAACAGCAGTAGAAAATGTTTCTAGCTGTTCAAGCTCAAATGTTGAAAACATTGCTATCAAAATATTTTGGTCCAATCAAAATAGAAGACATTATCAAGACACTTAAGTTCATCGAATCAATTATCAATATATTTTCGTCAATTGAATTACAACAAGATAAATACTTATTAAGTAGTTCATAGGTGACATTCACAAAATTCTCTTATGCTATCTGTCACATTCCCTTTTCACTCAAATACACTTCTACTCAAGAAACACTCATCGTCATCATCTGTCAATTGATCGCAATCAGTTTATTTCGGAAAATATTTTCTGAAATGTCCTAATTCATTCAAGTCAAAGCAATATTTGTCATCGTTCTAAAATTACGAAAAATAAGAGGAGTTAGATTTAATTCTGATTAGTGTTATACGGAGAGTGATGCATTTCATAAACGTCCTCGATATGCAATTACGAAAAATGAGAAGTGATCTATTAAAATCTGGAAGTGCTGTGCTGAAGTGACAGACAGTGGGCACAATACAGTGGATTCTATCAGAGTTTCTCTAATTTGAGAAAGATAAAGGGCGATGAAAGAAGTTCACTGACATTCCTAAGTCACATTCATCACAAATCGAAATGATTTGAAAGTCGGTTCAAAGTGTCTTCATATAATGCTCGATGTCAACAAGGTGATTTTTGCGATTGTCAAAAATCAACTGTGCATTTCATTTATAACACTTTACAAGACTTCATGAACAATACATTCCTACAAACAACTTAGATCGCATCTGACATTCTCAAATACATCAGATTATCAGGATTGATGTGATCTTACAATCTGGTGTACACAACATCGATAGGCAGTGTGGTTTATTTGATATGTGTACTGTGATGACTGACGGTAAAGATAGCAAAATAACTTTACAACTGATTGACATTCATTTGAAATAAATGCGTCAAAAGTCCTGAAGTTGAATGAAAACATCTTAAGCTTAGTTTTAGACCATGCAGATTGTGACTGATATATTAATACTGAATTGAATTGTTATCTGATAAATTCGTAGATATAATTGCTTGACCAGTGAAGAGTATAACATCGGTGAATAGATGTGAAGATTGTTGATAACTAAGATTGTCTAGTAGATACTCACTTTAGTAGTGTAGCATCATATTAACGAGTGAATCGTTGATGAATTTCCATAATTTCCGCTTCTCCTCACATTCAATGTAAGGTGTCGAATTGAAACGCTTGGTGATGTTGGCACATCATCACGATCTGAATGATGTTTTGAGTGTAAATTGTTTGGTATCAACTCAGTGAATGATGGTTAGGCACTCACCCCAGATTAATATCTGTGTTGTGGTAACAGTCATTTATACATAATTTGGGTCTTATAACAGAGTGAATAATCCACATGAGCTTGAGCATCTCCAATCCTCCAATATCTCTGGAAATATCAATCAGTATTTGTCACTGACAAATTCGATATGTAGATGAAGTGTGTGTACACGTACACAGGGTTTCCAGTCTGAGAACGTCCTTACAATGTGCTATCATGAGTGGTCGGTGTGGTCCACTTCAACCTGATCATCAGTATTTTCAACACTTACATGATTTGTGACATTAAGTTTGATCATCGTATTTGAGATTAATCAAAGGGGAAGTATAATCGACCGATTCATTTTAATTGATGTGTAGAATCACTGTTATTTATGCCATTCACCGAACAGCACAAATGTTAAGACAAGTAAAACGAAATATTGACTAGTTCACTGCATTTCGGCATTCACGAAGACTGTTCGAGTAGATGATATAAACCCTGAGATACGTGGGTTTTACATCATGCAGATTAAACTTCAATGAAAATTTTATTTCCACTTGCGACGAATACTACTGATGGGACTCAAAGTAGTCAAAATATTATATTGAGAAATCATAGGATTTTTATTGACTACACTCTGAATATCCAATAAAACTGAAAGAATAACAACATTCAGGAATTTATTAGTGTGAAGAGTATCTATCAGTGAATATTTTCAACTCGAAGTAATTTCGGAATAGTTATTCGTTGGTCTTCAGTGAGTGATCTTTCATGCAGTATATTCATTTTTATATTCGGAATGGAATTCGTAAAAGTGTGTGTGAATGTATGCATGAATTTGCACTCACGGAGATGTTTGTTATCAGCTATAATTACCGTGAAGCCTTCAATCAGAAAACCATTGACGACTGTCTCACCATTGATCATCACGATATTGTCATTGAATATGAATGCATCAGTTTGTGGGTCTGTTTTCCATGATAAATAATAAATTTCCTGATATCATGAATAGGTTTTTCGTAGAAGATTCATGCTATTCAACAGAACACTCTTTTGATAGTCAGGTAATTTTCGTGGATAAATTGTCGAACAGTTGATAGATGTTAACCGAATGCAATGATTTTCATGTAAATTAATTTTAGAAACATCAATGTATAGTTGGCATTATTGAAGCAGATAGTTGAGCCAATGTGTTCACTGTGTATTGAAAGTGCAGAAGGAAATTCAGTGTGTTGTTTACATATAGTGGTGAAATAATGCAATGTGACAGATATAAACTGTAACTTCATGAAATAGAGTATACTAATAAACCGTGTAGTTGAATGAATTGCTCACTTGAATACTTGCTGTGGTATTTTCCAATCATCAAATCGAAGCAATTCTAAATCGCTACATATATATTTATGTTTGTATGTATATAGGTAGATATTTGACATTTCGTCTCTATTGTCTTCCTCATATTTCATATCAGAGTTTGATGCAAAATACCATGGTACTGGTATCGTCAAAACAATCGATGATGGAGTTTTCAATAATGTTTACAAAACAATTGTCCAGTCTTAAAATGCATGTGAATAGGATAAGGAATTTGAAAGTGCACATCAATGAAAGTGAGTTAACTGATAATGTTCTAACGTTATATGCATCAATGTATATCTACATGAACTCATCGTGTTTTGTTTCAGCATGTCGTTACATCAAACAAACTCAATCGCTCTCAACTGTAAATATAGATATTCGTCGATTGTTGGAGGTACGAGCATATGCTAGACACTTGATAATCTCCGACACTATAATGTATAATTCACACTTATATACAATTTAATTTCCAGACATCATCCAAATAATAATAAATGAAGGCGTACTTCTTCTCCTTTTCTGTCATTCAACTCCATCAACAGTATCTAAATATGATGGCAATCACTGTCTGGTTGTTTTGATGGGTAGATTGAAAGCACTATTTATACCAGTTTGAGGAATCGCTCATCTACGACATTTGTGGAGTGTCCAGATAAATTGTGATGTGAATTCATAAAATGCTGGTGATTATTTGTAGAAACACAACACTTGTGAATATAAGCCATTTTCTGATGAGTTAGTTGTTCAAATGAGAGACGTGAAGTTCGTATTAATGATGTAAAATCAAGATTGAATTTCAACGAATCGAAATAATGTAAACATTGAATGTATAATTTCTCACGCTATTATCTCATTGACGATTTCTCATCACGATTGTTGTTGATGATGTGGATTTTGTAGAATCTTGTGAATGCATGACTTATTGGAACATGATGGATTTGTAAATGACGACTACGTTCGTGGAAGTTGTTCGAACACTTATTCTAGAATACTTGGATATTGATATTGATATCGGCTTTACATGAAGCTAATAAATGTGATGTTACTAATCTGAGATGCATTTTTGATTAAAGCTTCCTATCTGTTTCATGAATTATGATTATCGTCTGTTGATTAATGATAGTCTAAACATTAATCTCTTGGTCATTCAACCCATTTGATACTTTGATTCAAATTGAATTATGAGAATCTACTACTATTTCTTGACATCATTTGAATATGTAACTTTGAGATACCAGTCAGTTGACCGACTTATTGGTTAGTTTGAGTAGATGCATTAGCTAACAACGAAATGTTGGAGTATGGCCACTAAATTCAATACAGATTAGTTATACATGTGAATTGGTGGATTGAACTTGTAGGTTGATTGTGCGCCAGTCAATTAAGGTGTGATCCATATGTGCGAGATATCGTCACACTCTCTCGGATCTATGTGTTTGTTTCACAATTAATCAATTGCATGTCTTTATCTAGACATGTCAGCTCATCAATATGGTCTGGGAATTGGCCTGGAACTAGCTGTCATCGCTCAACTCACCACTGTGTGCCATCTCGTTTAAATCGGATATTCATTTTTATCCACTTGTGGTAATGGTTGGTGGCGGTGACATTATTAGTGATGGTTGTAACAGTACATCATATGTTACACGAATATATTCTACCATGAAAGAGTGTCATATATCTTTTTGTTCATTGGCAATTACCTGTGGTGTCTTTTTATCATTAGATTGCTTAATCTCTCTTCGTATACAAGCCTCCTTCTCGTGCCTTTTTGTTCAACGTTTTTCGATTTTTGCCTTTCACCCTTTTTTATAATCACACACGCAACAATGACAACCAACACTAAATTCACCATCTACTGAATTTCATTTTGATTGTTTAATTTGTGTTTCGTTGTAATTATTTCTAGAGTGTACTGTAAAGGATGTTCTTATATGTCTCAACTGACGGCCTCTTTGGTGAGTTATTCATGTCCAAAATGGAGCAAAGACAGATATTGATTTTATACCTTTTCACGAGGCTATATTAACGCTAAGTAACATAAGCTGATGATCTGGAGTGTTGGTGAATTTCACATCTGATGACTAGCTAAACTCTTATTTTCTTAAAAAATTTGTTAATTTCCGTTTTTTGTGTTGTTAAAATAATTCTTTTCGATTAGTTTTTTAGTCAAAACTTGTCAGCATCTAATTTCATCGGGGATATTTCACCAACATAATTTTGGCAATTGATGGGAAGTTTGCTAATATTTTCTTCTGAATGGTTTACTACAAAATCATTCTTATTAAGGAAATCACGTATTCATGTTTTATTCAGCTGTCATAAAAAGATGATACCTGATTGCTCATTTCTGATGATAACATGATTCAACGTGTCATGAGTTAAAATTACAATATTTTAAATGTAACAAAATACCTATATTGTTTGATAACTGACTTCATCATTATGAAAACCTTGGCAAGTTCATATATTATATAGGATGGTCTGTTCATTGTTATTTATATCCTTTTAATTAGCAAATAAAACGAATTTTTATGGAAACATTGATGAACATTAGCCTACAATATATAAAAATAGAAACAATTTGTAGTAAGCAGTAATCTCTTATGATCAACTAACTTATACAGTTATTTATTTATTTATTCTCTAAAGAATTGACTTCACTTTTGTTGCAAAATGCCTGAAGTTTAATTTTCTAACCATTAAATCTACTACATACTCTAAACCTATAATAGGATATGATGATTACTGATTTGCATATGGATTGTATAAAGTAATCAAAAGTTATTACGAATTTACGACAACATTTGTTTTCTCTCTGATTTAATACCCTCTTATATATATATATATATATATATATATATATATATATATATATATGAGAGTAGGTAATTACTACTTTAACATACACAAATTCCACTCTAGAATCCCATGAGATTCTCCTATTTTCATCTTGCCTCTTCATTATAAACAAATTTAAATTAAACGGTAAATTTTCATCAATTCATTTAAACAATTTTAAAAGAAAATCATTAATTTTTTTTCGTCCATTTTATTACATTATGCATAATACATTCAAAATTTGCATTTTTTTTCAATTTATTTTTTTAATTTTTTTTTAGAAAAAATTCAGTTGGTAACACGAAAAAAAAATTTAAATGAAAAAAGAAAACAAATAAATTCCAATCATAAACAATAAAAAAAAATTTATTGATTGATTGATTTTTATTGTTGTTTACTTTCATTGAATGTCCTGATTTCATGTTGTGTCATAAATTTAGTGCATATTTATTTATTAGAAAAGAGAAACAAAAAATAAAAAGAATGAAAAAGAAAGAAAAAATAAAGCAAAATTTTTTGATTAGAAAACACTAGTTTCATTTTATTGTGATTCTATGGTGTTTTGTTTTGCTTTTTATTTGTTTTATTCTATAGTTTGTTTAACTTGAAATTGACTGTATTCAATGAGATGAAATAGATTTTTTTTTTAGGGAAAGATTATTAATGTTAAGAATCTGTAACATTTAATCATGTGGTATGGTTGATTTACCACAATTTGGTACAATAAGATAGAAAATGAATAAAGTGATTTGTGATTAAGGAGATAAGATAATTAGAATATCAATGACTGTGAATCTAAATGATGCCAGTTTAATGCCTCAGAGTAATAGAATTGATTATTTATTTACTGTTGATAAGTTCCAATAAGTATAATATTTTAGGTTGTCAACTTAGTAACAAATCACATGAAAAAAGTAACAACATTAGATTTAAGGGGGGTTGTTGTGGAGATAGTTTATTTTTTAATGCTGATATCACGGATTGATCTGAACCAGATAACCATTGATCACCTGGAAGCACTAGACAGCTGTTTCGTCCTAGTAGGGAGTTTTAGTGTGAAGACGTGACCGGTGGAGTTCAATCGTGTCGGATATACGACAGTAACACACCGATGACAATGTATAAGGTCACGCAAACGTAACACTAATTGACTGAATTAGAAATATCAACCGTTAAGAGTCGGCTCAATTGTTCAATAGTAAAGCGCTCGTCGCAGAGCCAGAGGGTCCTGGGTTCGATCCCGGATGGGTTGTGGATAAGCGCTGCTGAAGAGTCCCATGCCAGGACGAAACGGCTGTCCAGTGCTTACAGGTGATTAATGGTTGTTTGATTCAAATCTATTCGTGATTTCAGCATTACCATTAGATTTCTTTATTTATTAAAACTGTTATATCCTGATGATATTTCATCACTAAAAAACTAATGAAGCTAATGTAGACTGTTTCACTGAATGATATAATTACAATTTAATAGTAAAAAATAATTAAGATAAAGTAGATTTTAAAATTAGTTCAAAAAGATTATGGTGAGTTGTTGAATCGAGTTCTGTAGTAAAGTGTGGTTAACGAAATGGACACTTCTATATGAGAATATTCACAAAGGGACTTGAAAAAGAAATTTCAAACTAAAGAGATTATTCAAAAAGCTCATTTATTAAAAAAAGTTTAAGTCGTTAATATTGAAAATATGAAAACAATTGATTATAAATAAACTCAAACATTCAAGGTTCAAAAAGAAAGGCGCTATTGATGAACATTGACAAACACCACAAATTCATGGAAGTAGGGGTTCAAGTATTAGACACCAAAAGGAAAGTGGTGACCGTGAGATGGGAAGAAATTATAATCAAATCGTTGCAAGAATTCAGATAACACACTGATGACAAATCTCATACTTTATAAAACAATTATCCAGTAGAACGCAAATAACTAACATCAACTTGTAACTGACAACAAACAACTAAAACGTTATACAAATCTCCACTAAACAACCACACTACAATTACAAACATCATCAGTCAAGTAAGAAAATACATAACGACCTATTATTCAACACAATCCATAGGCAATTAAATGCGAAAATCAATTAATACACAATAACTACGTCACTTTCATTACACTCACAATAACATTCAATTGTAGAACATTGATTAGAGAAATTAACCAAATTAGATGGTCGACTTTATATGCAAAGATATGATTTTCACAATGTCGATTAACGCATTCACTGCTCTAACTGATTATTCAGTGTTACCTGTAGATACAACTCAATTTCACATTATGTAGTAGTTAATAATCGATTCTAGTCAAATCTTTCATAATGACACCAACAACGAAAACGACTGAATCTCTAACTATTGGTGATAAACAACGAGACTATAATGACACAGTTCAGATAAACACATTAGCAGAAGAAGTGCATCATAGTTATGTTATGCTTTTCCTACAATTTGATGACACACAAACCCGTGAACACATTTACATATTCGAGACGAATTAGAAGATAAAGAAACACTTTAGTAGGGAGAACAGTGCAAATAACATTTCACTATGCATATCAAATCATCAGTAACAGGATAGGATTTGTGTAAATACTAACTGTTTAAAAACCCATCAGTGGTGGATGAAGACTAAACTTTTTTATAACTGAGACATTACTAAACACTTATATTCATCTTAAGGTACTCTTATACAACACTACAAAGACTGATTTGATATGAAATTCGTTGTAAATATTTTCATTATATTGACAGGATTGTCATGAGTGTAAACTAGTGACTATTACTAGCTGATGTGCTTTCAGTGTTAGAGTGAAATCTAGCTGAAGATTCAATTAAATAATGCATATCCTACCTAACGGTATTTACATCAAATCAATGTCGTATGAATGAACAAGTGTCATTTTAACTCTATTCAATGTAAACTTAACACTTCAAATCCGTAATAATCCATCATATGAAGAGAAAAATAACAACCAACTTGTTTTCCTAGAAATACTAATTAGACGGTGACCAAATGCGTCACCTCAACGATCAATCTACTGAAATCCTACATGAACAATAAAATAAGATGATAATCACTGTGATCGTCTGGTCCAAAATAAGATGGCATATGTGAGAGATCGATTCGGTAGAATTAACTGTAATTACACAAATGATATCATTAAAAATAAACAAAATTCGTGAATGAAGATATGCACAACATATTTGATCTTGTGTGTAATCTCAAAATCTGATCTTGATAATTAGTTTTGGTGACGATCAATCAGATTGCGAATGGCGGAGGATGATATACTTTCCACTGTCTTACAAAGAAACCATTTTGCTAAACACTCTTTCATACATTGGATGGAATTTCACAAAGAACAACATATTTACGTGGATAAATAATTACATATCGATAAATAGATGCACCTTGTTACTGTCAATAAATTTCCTCATTCACATATGCTTGTGCAACAGCGAGTGCTATGTGTAGCATACTTGAATTGGAGTTGAATGCAATCATTTCGTTAATGATCTATCACAATCACTTAACATCTCATCTGTAGTATCACATTCAAATTCGAGATTATCATAAATGTATACATCTATGATAAATACATTACACACAAAAGTCCATTCACATGTTCTATTTTCATGTTATGAATCGTAAGGGGATAAGTATTGTTTGAAAAGTTATCAATAGAAAACAACAGCTTCCTCCTCATGATGTGTCTGAGAAATATTCATGGTGATTGAATTGAGAGAACAGTTAGAATTATTCTTCCTACTCGTTTGTGTTTGTCTCTGAAAATTGATTAGCATGTATTCCGTGCATATCTCTCATCGATGTGCTTCATTTCAAGTCCCATCATATCTACTTGTGAGTACAACAACTACAGAAGTGAGCTTTCACACTCGCATGAATGAATATGATGGTAGGATACATCAATTTCATGTCTTCAGTAAATTGTCAACATCAACAACATAATCACACACACAATCAAAGTGTAATCAACATAAATCTAATTCAGGTTCAGTAATTCTATTATCATCTCATAGTCTTTGTTCCCAATACATTTTAGAAATATGTCTTATAAAACTGATTGTAAAAGCAGCTCCACTGATCACCATCCATTTTAGACAGATCACCCTATTCAAGCCGAATTGAATGTTCACAGTATATATGTGGATTATCTCATTTCGGTTAAATATAACTAACTAAGTCATCACTCACTCTTCACACACTATCGCATTTGAACGTGAATCATAATGTTTTAAACAAACTGTGTCGTTTGTTGTGTGGAATAATTACATTACTATCAAGTTTTCGATCAATATCAAATCAGTAAACAAGATTATTCTAACGAATCAATTATGAAAGCGTCATATTGAAGAAGGTCTGAAAAGAATCCTATGCGAAATAGTACTTCGTGATTTGTGTGAAATTCAACTGGAATTTGAAGCAATGACTGGAGTATAGATATGTGAGTACTGATAGATCGATCGTTTCACTATGTCACACATTGGATAAAATTGGAATGCTGTCATTGGACGCCGACCATTTAGTTTAATTCACAAGATCTAAGTGTACTCGTTTCGATTGTTTGACAGCATCGTGAATGTACACAACTGACAAGTCTCATTCTAGGAAAGAACTGGTGTCCAGTGATCACTAGTTCTCATTACTACTCAACAAAAACTCAGTCACATGCACATCAATCGAGATGTCAACGAGAATTTTATTAACAATTTTATCACTTATTCACAATTGTTCTATTCTATTACATCATCCATTGCTTGAGAATTCGGTGCTTGAATAAACACTAAACACTGTCTCCACTGAATGTAATAAAACCAGCATTTAAGTGATATCTTGATTGATCATTCTGATTAGTGAACAATGTGATATTTGTGCAGTTCCTCATATTACTGACTGAGCTTGATTAACCGATGTGGTTTCTAAACCAGCATACTTGATATTAATTTAAACACGTCGATGTTGTATGAGGTCAGTCACTTGGCGAATGGGTGAGTGTTAATTGTTGTAGAATGTGAAATAGGTTAATGTGGAGTCGAATCCACAATGGAGCATCAGTTGTGTTATGGTTGCAAATATATTTTGCTGTTGGCTATTATGCATTAAGAAAATTTGACCAGATAGACTTTTTTTCCACAACCCTTTAGTCATCTTCTATTTCTTGTTGTCTTTTAGAAGTAAAATGCTTATCAAAAGAAAGTAAACCATAGGCATTTTCGCGGATTCTGAGAAACTATCCCACTGATTTTTATAGACATTTAACTTGAAATCACAGAAAGATTGCTCTTATTCTGACTATCAAAATTCATTATCGGAAAATATTTCTATCGTTCCATTTATTGATTGATGCAAAGTAATAACTTTCTCATTAGAAATTTGGGTGTGTCTTCATTATTAATATAAACGTGTATAGGAAATAACTGTTTATTCTGTCAAGTAATTATGAGATCTCCCTTTTTTCATGACAATTAGATTCGTAGTGAGATTGAGATAAGAATGCAACAACAACAGTAACTTTAACAATAACATTCATCAATGTAGGTGACCCGAAATTGACCCAGATAGTATGTATTGAATATTGACATAATCAATTGTCAATGAGTGAATAGATTCACTATGAAATAATTGAATATTTTACTACATTCAAATAATTCGCATCGTAATATGTAATAGCAGGTAGTCCACAGCAAAAGAAATTAGTTGACGAATTTGCTACATATTGATGTTGGTAGGGTACCGCTGAAAACCAAGAAGCACTAGGCTGTTCCTTTATTCTAGTATTGGACTTCTCAGCATTATGCTTTCTGGATTCCACCCTAGGGGCGCCAAGTTGACGAATGGCTATCACAATACTCTGCCAAGCCGGCATCAAATGGTAGAGTTCAGGTGAGATACTTATCATTGATGATAACGCATTATGGTTGTACTTTATCACAAGGTAGTGGGAGTACGAATTCTACCATTGGATGCCTCCCCAGCACTGAATTGGTTTATGGTTTGCCAACCTGAAGCCTCTTAGATATAATTTAGGGTCCACGCGGCAGAAGAGTACTATACTAAGACGGAACCGATGAGTACAAAGAACAATATTCTGCGATAAATTCTGTTTTAGCTGCTTTCGAATGAAACGTACTGTTCAATTTTACTATGATTGCAATTTGGAATCTCCAGTCAAAGCCAAATATTATAATTCCCAGTTGGCTTAGTTTTAATTAAGTCGTCATGTAAGTGAAAAACGCTAGATCATCGTATCACATATAACAAACATTTCAAAATTCATTTAAAAGATTTTAAGACTGTTTTGAACCAGTTTCGTCTGTGAGCCATTTTGTGCTAACCGAAACATTTCGCAACAAAATCTAAACTAATTAATGAAATAAACTTTATCAGTTGTGACAAGAACTATACTGGACAATGTTGATACTCTTTTCAATTAGGCATGCATGAACACAAGCATTGTATCTATAAGACGTGATATGTATTCATCAATGTCAATGTATTCAGATAACTATGGACACTAATTTGATTTTGAAAGCTGCGAACTTCTGAAATGAAGAAGTTCCAAGAATTTCAGGGAACTTTTAGAAGCGTTTAATTCAGATGAGTCTATATTTTATCGACATCTACACAAACCTACTTCATCAAACCACATAAAGAAGGTTAACCATTGACAAGATGAAAAATAAACTAAATAAAACAGACGATAAGAACGAAACAATAAATGAAGATCGTCGGTTCAAGTAAGGATAATTCAAAAAAAAGCTTAATTCTTTCAGAATAATCGAAATGACTGCTTTTACTCTAAATAATCATCGACGGTGTTGTCCAGAACGAAACCAAATATGCTTAAACAAACCATTCATTGAAAGAGAACAGTACACGAACTATGGAGTACTGTTGCTCTTTTGAACAAAATCATATTGATAAGCAGTAATACACACATCTAAAATATTAATATGGTTGACGATTCAAACTTGTCAACCAAGTGGGTGCGATTATCTGTGATTTTATCATTGTGCATTGCGTATCATGAAGGGACTTGGGCTAGAAACTTAATAGAGATCAAAATTTATAATTGGAAACCTATTTCATTTGACTACAAAACTCTTCAACAATGACCAATCATGTCCACATTTGTGACCAAGCCCAAACGTTGCAGGTTTTGTAACAAACTTTTAGAAATTAGACTATTACGCCTGCTGGTAAAGTTCCTGTTATGGCTTCAGAAAAACGCTGCTATGACTGGTGCGTATGACTAGTTATTTGATATGGTCTTGTGCACACGAAATCACCATAACAAATGTCGATGAGTGTCCCAAGCAGTTTCCTATATGTCTTCCTGATGCCCGCTCAGTCCTAGGTCATAACTAGGAAAAACATGGACTGATGAATTAACTAGGCAAATCATATTATATTTCAAGCATTCCATTATAAATAGATGAAACAGACTACACAGCCAGCCAATTCGGAAACTAATATCAATCTAAAACAAGGGAGATAGCTGTATTGAATTGAGGTAACGTGCACACAATCAATTAACTGTAGTTCATAAATAAAATGTGATATACTAACAATAAATGTGCTAAACAAAACGACAGGGCAAGAGTGACATAATGATAGTAGTGATAAAATGTTTATTTTACACACAACTTAATCAATTGAAATAGTCTTCCAAAACATAGTCCTGAAATTTAGTTATTCTTCTTTAATCGCCCAACATAACAGTTTCCTCTTTGTTTATCCTGTGAAAACTTGGGATGCTCAAGAACTTATGTGTTGAATGAATAGAAAGTGGTTTAATGTAAGAACGGGTAACAAACATATCGGGATTAAATATGAATGTCAAAATGACTTATAGTTTTGATGAACGAATGTTAAAAGTGTTACTAATCATAGACTAGTCATTATTGTCGACGTGATTGTACATAATTTAATCAAGGATGGAGTCGTTCCAAATGATGTTGTTGTGCTCTTCCAAATGATGAATAACTTAAATCATAACATAACTAAGGGGTATTTACAAGATTCAACATTACTGTATAAGAAACTTATTTGTGATTTTCAAACTGAAATAATCGTTCATAAATCCCAAAAATTGGGGGTAGAGTGGGGTGAAATAGTGTTTCGTTGGGACAATTGGTGAGAGATTTTGACCAGATTAAGGTTTGGTTTAATTTAGAGTTAAACATTATGGTTATGTTTAGGTTAAGGGTCACAGTTGGGAATAAGTAAAAGTTATTTTAAGATTAGATTCATAACAAAGGTATGTATTTTGTTGTAGCTATTAAATTTCTGTTTCCCTACTTCGATGTACAAATAACACAAGTTTACTGTAGTAATTAATTAACTCAACATCTAAAAAATTTAATTTGTTTGCATATGATTGATTTATTCTTTCAAGATCATGTTTTTACTTTTATTCAGTGGAACTATAAGTCATGTTTACCAAAATGGGTGGTATATGGTAGCAATCACAATTTAATGACGTGTTAAACAGATACTAATTGCAGTACTGGTCGCTCCGACCTGAGAATTTCTTATAGGTAACAAAACCTATAGTAGTGAGTAAAACTATTGTTATTATTTACTATTTGTATTCTTCATAGAATGATGTCAGTAAAACACACTTGAAGACTTGAGAACACTGGATAGCTGTTTTTTTCCCGATATGAGATTCTTCAATAGTGAGCATCCTCGGTCTCACAAATAAATCGAACCTGGGACCTATATATCTGGCAATAAACGCTTAGTCATTAGCATTACTGGAATGACAGGCGTTCAATGAAGGATCTTATACAGTGATGAATTTGTGATATAACGTGACTGACACTCAGGTGCGTCGGAAATTAGTCACATTACCAGTAACAAGATGTCACAAATTGACTGAAGTAGGAATTCTTCCGTTGGAAGTTTACCGACCCAGGTGTCCTGATGGTGAAGCATCTACCTCGAAACCTATGGGCTTTGCTTTCGATTGGTAGGTAAGGTTTAGATAAATACCATTGACGAGTCATATATTATGACAAAATGGCTGTTCATTGTTCGGTAGTTTTCAATAGTGTCCAACATAGATCATTCTGTGAGGAATATTAATTATAAATTTTAATGTAAAAGTCTTCTTAGACAACCTTCTCTAAACTATTATTAGTAATGAATCTGACAGTTTGCTTTGTTTGAAACATATTTTAAATCAGAAGCTTTAGAAATAATTGAAAATGAGCTATTTATCTCCTAATCTATAATAACAATAATAATGAATGGATTAAATTAATTGTTTTGTAAGTAGTATCGCACGCGATCTCTATTAATTAGCTCACATTAGACACACCCACTAAGTAAATAATATTTAAATTAAGGTGAATTATGGAGATGATTATTAAGTTTAGTTGATTTAATTGGTCATAGATTGATGCTGGTAGGGTACTACTGGAAAGTAAGAAGCACTGATTAGCTATTTTTTCCTAGTATGGTACTCCTTAGTATTGCTGACCCTAGATTTCACCCCAGGAGCATTAAAGTGGCGAATGACAATAAATGTCATTTACGTTTATGAACAACTATGAGTATTCTAATAGTTAGTTGGTTAGCAACAATTTCATGTTTTACAATTAGTTCTGAGTGTGACTTCGATTACATTGATGCTTATCATAGCATTTATCAATTGTAAAATAAATAAAAACTAAATTATTTAAATCTTACTTATAAAAATTAGTCATATGATATGACAAATATTATACCGTATCCACACAGTCCTCCTTTGCCACACAGTCCTCCTTTGAAATCAATCGACGAATAATATAATCACAGCTATAAGGGTATTTAGTGTGAAGTAATAACAGTGTACCATGATTACGAAGGACTTTGACTATGCAACATTTTAGGAAATAGATGTTAGATGAATTGATGGGATTCATAGATGCACCTTTCTGATGAGTCCTGAATATCATGAATAATCAAGGTTAGTTAGGGTTTCCTCCCAATTACTTCCAACAGTCTGATACCAATACACAATAGAATGGATGTCAAACTACAATTATTAGCAATATTATATCTTTTATTGTGGAGTTCAATTCCTATTTATGATATTGGTCAGTGACTAATTAATGATGAAAATTATTAACTGATAATTTTTGAAGATTTGGTTTATAAATTAATGAATTGAAAAGTCTACAATTAATAGTAGAAACCACGACAAACTGCCTAACTGTTTACAGATAGTTCTTCATTCTAATAATAATCAGTTCTTTGTCAGTGATTAACACCAGGATTGTCTTCATTATTTTAATGTGATTTCAGTTTTGGAGAAAATAAATAGAAGGTTATAAATAATACAAATGGTGATTACTTCAAATTATCTCAAACCGATTAGATCTGAAAGTGTAATCTGTATAATATCATATGAATGGACGCCTTATGGATCTATGTCTGATTTCTGGAGGGGTCCGGAAGAGTCCGGGACATTGGTATTAACAACTACTTATCGATATAATTGGGGGTTGTGGAGATAGTTGTCAATCTTGATATCACGAATTGTTCTGAATCAGACAACCATTGATCACCTGGAAGCACTGGACAGCTGTTTCGTCCTAGTATGGGACTCTTCAGCAGCGCGCATCCATGACCCTGTTGGGGATCGAACCCAGCTCACTAGTGAGTAGCTACTTGAGGTTATTCCTGGAGTTCTAGAGTGAAGATGTGACCGGTGGAGTTCAACCGTGTCGGGTGTGAGGCAGTTACCCACCGATGACAATGGATGAGGTCACGCAAACGTATCACTAATTGACTGAATTAGAAATATCATCCGTTAGGATCCAGCTCAGTGGTTCAATGGTAAAGCGCTTGTCGCGGAGCCAGAGAGTCCTGGATTTGATCCCCAACGAGGTCGTTGATGCGCACTGCTGAAGAGTTCGATAGTAGGACGAAACAGCTATCCAGTGCTTTCAGGTGATCAATGGTTGTCTGATTTAGAACAATTCGTGATATCAGGATTAACTACTTATCGATTTTAATTAGTTTTTAAGCTATAATCAGTTGGTAGTTCAAACTAAATTTGACGGTTATAAGATTACTTAATAAAATTACCTAGTTATGTTTGTTGACTTTTTCGCTCTTGAAGAATTCATCGTTACAATGTAACAAAATGTGTAGACCATTTTTATGTTCAACTGTTAAACTGATGCATAATAGTAGTCAAAATAATTTTGTTATTCTATGATTACACAATAGAATGTATAAAAAATGTCTCCTGTCGTCTATTTAATTCTTAGAACTATTCACTAACAGATGGTTATACACTGTAGGAACAATGTCATCTGGTGCAACATTGTAATCTATGGAGATCTTCGAATGTTGGGACAAAATAAAATTAACTATGTGTATTAAAGAGGTATAACCAGTAGTACTGAAAGATCATCATATTGCAAGTAGACTGAAGTTGAAACTATAATGAAATGGATACTATGAAATTGTACAAAAGTAATGCTACTGTCATAAGTCATGATGTCTTAGGTGAGAGCTGTTCTTAAATTGACCCATGACAAGTGTTCATTACTTCTTATGCTCCTATTGCCACTAATAGTTTGTGATGTAGAACACATTTAGCCACTGATCTACTACAGATTATAATCCAGGTATGTAGCTTTGCAAATCGTTATGATCAGGGTTTCTATTTGATTACCATACACTTTCCTAACACTTAACCGACCCAGGTATTCCAATGTTCAAACTCAAAACTGTATGCGAATAATTTTATTTAGAAGTTTCCAGACTGATAAAGACAAATTTAGTTTGACTTTATCTATATGAACAATTTACTTGATTATGATAGCTACCACTTCTTGTGAATCATCAAATGATCTATTCAGATTTCCTGATATAATGATGATTCTAGGTGGAATTCTGTTATGATTATAAGTATACTTTTCTTATTATAGTAACCGAGTATAAATTAAAGGAGTGAAATTGATTATTAATTATTCATTAGAGTATAAAGTGATATTTATATAGTGACAATAACCGGATTAAGTACATGATAGTTTTTGTTTAGATCTTGTAATATTACTGTATCTGGTGTTTAGTAATTAATCTTTCCAGAACTGTTAACACATATCAAATTCATTAAAAACCACTATCGCCAAAGTAATAATAGGGAGTATGAAGATATTTTTATGATGTCAAGTAGTTAAAAGTAGTCGGTGTCAAAATTTGCTTGACTCAGGTTTTGTTCTCAAGGGCACTCGTCGATAGAGGATACCTTAAATCTTCAAAGAACCAATAGCTCATATGTTTTTGCCAAATGATACAACCCACGTGTGTGGCGTCATAGACAAAAAACCAACTAGTAATAAAACCATATAAAACTGAAATTCAAAAAGTGTCAGACAAATGTTTTGTCTCGATATCATAATCAATTGTGAAGAGCATTCATGATGTTTCCGTGGGATGGACCCAAAGTCCTGAGGTTTTCTGATGATTACTTAACCCTTATACCACTGGACTAACATCATATAGTTTATATTTTCTAACTTCAATCAACTTGTGATGCTAAGTTGCTTCATATCATACCATTGATGGATAACTGACTTTATTGTTCATGATTTTTTCCTCAAGTTCTAAAATTACGCATTATAACCAATTTCCAGCAGGCATATGTTTGTTAAAATTAAGCAATATGGAGGTTGTATAATACTGAGTAGGTAGTATGAAGTTTCATGACTCTCTTTATACCTTATGATCCTGAATTCGACTTATCGATTGTTGACGGATACCACTGAAGATTATCATAGCAAGACAAATTAACTGTTCATTTCTTCATAATTTTCAGTGAGTGTCTACAAATTAAATAGACGTCGAGTATTAGAGAAACATTTTATTTCTTGATTCTATCATAGATTTGCTTCACATTATCCTCCTTTTAATTCAATATCGTTTTTTCTTCTTTATACTGGTAATTCAGCTTTTTTATTCACTAACTCAGTATTCCACACAATTCCTTCTTAATTTCTTTACTAGACCCTTAGATTAAAATGAATGACACATTCTTTGAGAAGTGATCTTTGGTATTGCCCACGTCATGGATTTATATGTATATATATAGATCTATCTATCTATCTATCTATCTATCTATCTATCTATCTATCTATCTATCTATCTATCTATCTATCTATCTTATCTATCTATCTATCTATCTATCTATCTATCCTATCTATCTATCTATCTATCTATCTATCTATCTATCTATCTATCTATCTATCTATCTATCTATCTATCTATCTATCTATCTATCTATCTATCTATCTATCTATCTATCTATCTATCTATCTATCTATCTATAAATCTATCTACCTATCTAACTTACTAATTGCATTTTAATTTAAATATGTAAAATTACTAAACAAATAATTGGTTGTTTTGTATTTACTTAATGTATTTAATGTTTTCTTTCCGAAAAAAAAATTCTTTCTCATTTGCCAATTGATTGAGTTTCTCTTGCTTTATCCTTTTCCTACTAATTGAATTATCATGAAACCTTGACCTAAATTATTCCCTTCTTTCTTCAATGTTATACAATGAAGTGATGTTGTACTTCTGGCCTAATGCATAATTCGATTTACCACTGTGTATTCAATGTTCTTTTGAAAATTCTTCTTTTATGTTCTTTTTTTAATTTTTATTTTTCTTTCCATTTTTATTATTGTTGTTTATGTTGTTTGTTGTTATTTTTCTCCTTTTTTTAATGAGTTTTTCTATTGATATTACTCTTTAATTTAATGTAATTAAAAGTTATTTCTTCATTAAAGTTACTTAAGTGAAACATGGATTGATCTAGTTCATGTACATTGCATATTATTATTATTAATGAACATATAAATGAAGTTCTTAATCACTACTTTTCTCAATTATGTTATATTTACCAGAGTTACCATTAGGATAGTTGCTTCCATCTAATGTTACAATACTCTATTATTTTGTTTGTGATATCTAAGCTGAATAGTTTAATTAAAAAGATTTCATCATTCTTCTAAAAGACTTCATCAGTACAAATTACTGATAGAAGTGAGTTATATAATTTTCTTCATAAGTGATTAGTAGCTCTGTAATTAAACCATCCAGTTCAATGATCGCAATCAAACCAACAACATCTTTCTGTGCTATAAATCTTTTTTACTGTCTCAATACATTGTTCTCTAAAATCATTGATTGATGAAGAGAATAATTACAAAGTATTCACTCTTACATTTAATAACATCAAAGAAGATTCAGAAAAACGTTCGTATTCTTTAATCGTGTTTATTGTAATGATTATTAACATTATGTACTAACCACACCCTCTTTGAACATAAAGCAACTCATTTAACTTATTCACAACATTTTAAGTATTCAATAGGTTTATTATATCAAGTGTATTCAACGACTACTTTGCTTACATTTACTTATTGAACAAATGATGCATATTACAAGGTAATTCTTATTAAAGAATTTATTTCAAACTCTAACTTTTAGTATATATAGGTAGGGTACAGCTAATCGTAGAGGTATATAACAAATTGATGGAAATGGGAATTTTACCATTAGATGCTTGTCCAGGGTTGAAGAGAGATAGACGTTCGCCAACCTGAAGCCTTCAGGGTGGAATGTAGGGTACGTTCTGCTGAAGATCCCATAATACAACGAAACAGATGTACAAGTGCTACCTGATTTTTGATAGTGTCCTACCTACATCAGTCTGTGACGAATTCAATCAAATAAACTTAATACCGATCTTCAAAAATCATCTCAGTTCCTTAGAATATATATATATAATACTATATACGTAAAGATATGCTACACTGTTACCTACATTGATATCAGTTGCAGATAAATTCAAACAACTGAAAATGAAACCACATTAAAAATTACACTTTAATATTCAGTACTCATTTTCTTACAAAGCCGACTTGGTAAGTATAACAAACATAGTGAAATAGAAAATAAAATGTGGTGACCGTTATTTAATTTTGTTTGTATTTATCAACGACTGATTTCTGTAGGGCAGCAGTGAAAACCACGAAACAGTCACAAAGCGTTGCTTCATATTAAGGGACTCCTTGACAGTATGCAATATCGGACACATTAGTAAATCATAACTAAGACTGTCAGATTTCGTGGGAAGCACTTAAAAATCAGTAGAAAACAGTAGGTCGACGTTCAGTTGCAGAAGTTGACAAGAAAGACTATCTAGTCAAATTTTCTTACTACATAATACTCAACAGCAAAATATATTTGCAGCCATAACACAATTGATGCTCCATTGTGGATTCGACTCCAAATTAACCTATTTCACATTCTACAACCATTACCACTCACCCATTCACCAAGTGACTGACCTCATACAACATCGACGTGTTTAAATTAATATCAAGTATGCTGGTTTAGAAACCACATCGGTTAATCAAGCTCAGTCAGTAATATGAGGAACTGCACAAATATCACATTGTTCACTAATCAGCATGATCAATCAAGGTATCACTTAAATGCTGGTTTTATTGCATTCAGTGGAGACAGTGTTTAGTGTTTATTCAAGCACCGAATTCTCAAGCAATGGATGATGTAATAGAATAGAACAATTATGAATAAGTGATACAATTGTTAATAAAATTCTCGTTGACATCTCGATTGATGTGCATGTGACTGAGTTTTTGTTGAGTAGTAATGCGAAGTAGTGATCACTGGACACCAGTTCTTTCCTAGAATGAGACTTGTCAGTTGTGTGTATTCACGATGCTGTCAAACAATCGAAACGAGTACACTTAGATCTTGTGAATTAAACTTAATGGTCGGCGTCCAATGACAGTATTCCGATTTTATCCAATGTGTGACATAGTGGAACTATCGATATATCACTACTCACATATCTATACTCCAGTCATCGCTTCAAATTTCAGTTGAATTTCACACAAATCTTGAAGTACTATTTCGCATAGGATTCTTTTCAAAACTTCTTCAATATGATGCTTTCATAATTGATTCGTTAGAATAATCTTGTTTACTGATTTGATATTAATCGAATACTTGATAGTAATGTAATCATTTCACACAAGGAAAGACACAGTTTGTTTAAAACAGTAAGCTTCACGTTCAAATGCGATAGTTTGTGAAGAGTGAGTGATGACTTAGTTATATTTAATCAAAATGAGATAACCCACATATATACTGTGAACATTCAACTCAGCTTGAATAAGGTGATCTGTCTAAAATGGATGGTGATCAGTAGAGTCGCATTTACATCTAGCATAAGAAGACATTTTTCTAAAATGAATTGGGAACAAAGACTATGAGATGATAATAGAATTACTGAACCTGAATTAGATTTATGTTGATTACACTTTGATTGTGTGTGTGATGAAGTTGTTAATGTTGACATTTTTTGAAAACATGAAATTGATGTATCCTACCATCATATTCATTCATGCGAGTGTGAAAGCTCACTTCTGTAGTTGTTGTACTCACAAGTAGATATGATGGGACTTAAAATGAAGCACATCGATGAGAGATATGCATGGAATACATGCTAATCAATTTTCAGAGTCTAACACAAACGAGTAGGAAGAAGAATTCTAATTGTCCTCTCAATTCAATCATCATGAATATTTGTCAGCCACAGCATGAGGAGGGAACTGCAGTTTTCTATTGATAACTTTCCAAATAATACTTATCTTCATACGATTCATAACATGAAACTAGAGCATGTGAATAGACTTCTATTTGTCATGTATTTATCAAAGATGTATACATTTATGATAATCTCGAATTCGAATGTGATACTACAGATGAGATGTTAAGTGATTGTGATAGGTCATTAACGAAATGATTGCATTCAACTCCGTTTCAAATATCCTACACAAAACACTCACTGTTGCACAAGCATATGTGAATGAGGAAATTTATTGACAGTAACAAGGTGCATCTATTTATCGATATGTAATTATTTATCCACGTAAATATGTTGTTCTTTGTGAAATTCCATCCAATGTATGAAAGAGTGTATAGCAAAATGGTTTCTTTGTAAGACAGTGAAAAGTATATCATCCTCCGCTATACACAATCTGATTGATCGTCACCAAAACTAATTATCAAGATCAGATTTCAAGATTACACACAAGATCAAATATGTTGTGCATATCTTCATTCACAGATTTTGTTTATTTTTAATGATATAATTTGTGTAATTACAGTTAATTCTACCGAATCGATCTCTCACATATGCCATCTTATTTTGGACCAGACGATCACAGTGATTATCATCTTATTTTGTTGTTCATGTAGGATTTCAGTAGATTGATCATTGAGGTGAACCATTTTGTCACCGTCTAAGTAGTATATCTAAGAAGAGAATTTGGTTGTTTTTCTTCCCTTCATATAATAGATTAATATGGATTTGAAGTGTTAAGTTTACATTGAAAAGAGTTAAAATCATCCATGTTCACTCATATGATATTGATTTGATTTAAATACCGTCAGGTAGGATATGCATTATTTAATTGAATCTTCAGCTAGATTTCACTCTAACACTGAAAGCACATTAGCTGGTAATCGTCACTTATGTACACTCATGACAATCCTGTTAATATAATGAAAATATGTACAACGAATTTCATATTAAATCAATCTTCGTAGTGTTGTATAAGAGTACCTTAAGATGAATATATGTGTTTAGTAATGTCTCAGTTATAATAAAGTTTAGTTCTCATCCATCACTGATGGGTTTTGAAACAGTATTTACACAAATCCTATCCTATTACTGATGATTTGATATGCATAGTGAAATGTTATTTGCACTGTTCTCCCTACTAAAGTGTTTCTTTATCTTCTAATTCGTCTCGAATATGTAAATGTGTTCACGGGTTTGTGTGTCATCATATTGTAGGAAAAGCATAACATAACTATGATGAACTTCTTCTTCTAATGGGTTTATCTGAACTGTGTCATTATAGTCTCGTTGTTTATCACCGATTGTTAGAGATTTAGTCGTTTTCGTTACTGGAGTCATTGTCAAAGATTTGACTAGAATCGATTATTAGCTACTACATAATGTGAAATTGAGTTGTATCTACAGGTAACACTGAATAATCAGTTAGAGCAGAGAATACATTAATCGACAGTGTGAAAATCATATCTTTGCATATAAAGTCGACCATCTAATTTGGTTAATTTCTCTAATCAATGTTCTACAATTGAATGTTATTGTGAGTGTAATGAAAGTGACGTAGTTATTGTGTATTAATTGATTTTCGCATTTAATTGCCTATGGATTTTGTTGAATAATAGGGCGTTATGTATTTTCTTACTTGACTGATGATGTTTGTAATTGTAATGTGGTGGTTTAGTGGAGATCTGTATAAAGTTTTAGTTGTTTTTAGTCAGTCACAGATTGATGTTGGTTAAGCATCAATTAATTAAGAAAAATTAGAGATAGATTAAACATTTAATAATCTAGTTCACCTTATTTTTCTTTTTGCAATCCTTTTGCCAACTTACTTGCCCTAATTGTACGAAAAATATAAGAAATCAATGATTGATGATTAAGCTTCTGTTTCTTTAGTCAGAATATCTTTTAATCTATCTGTATGTAAATATTTTGGGCTGAACATCTCCAGTATTTAGTTGTTAAAAATGTATTTATTGAAATAAACTACTTGTTAATGCTTTACTTGTGACCCAGTGGTTGGAGACACTTGGTGACATGGCTCAGAATCGATCACAATGGCGTTGGTGTATACATTCTTTGTCTTCACGTACACCTTGAGACTAAAATTACTCTACCTTTCTTTCTACAAACTAATTTTTTTTCTACATATGATATCCTTATATGTAATCTTCCTTTTATATATTATTACCATTAAAGTAACTGATTCTATGAATTCGGTGATCATCTTGCTATGCTGTTGAGGTGTGGCAACTTGGACCGATGCACTTATGTGCCTGGTCCTACGTTGTATCTGTCTGTCTGTCTGACCTGGTTTAACTGAATTTACGAGTACTGTGTTGTTCACTGATTTGTTATTCCTATACTAAGGTCAAGCTTTAACATTTGCACGAGCAGAAAGGCAAACATTTCTAGATAATCGGTAGGTGCAACATGGTTCACAGGATCAGTTGACTATAATCATTATAATTATTTTGTAAATAAAAGACTTTCTGAAATTCTTCTAAGCCTTTTTACAATCTACAGAGAATAATAATGCTTTTGGTTTAAAACTGTTAAGCTGGTTGGGTGCATATAAATCATGTACACAATAACTTCCCTAAAATAGATGATTCTTTATTAATCAATATGAGAACCATTGACCTAGGTTTCTCACTATCTACCTCTAGTTATCAAGTGTACTCACAATCTTGAAAGAAATAATGCTTCATATTTGAGTTTGATTCCAGCCTACCTAGTTTCCCTTTCTATGATTACCATCACTGAGTTACTTGAATCACAACTGAGTTCTTGTAGAACTCAAGTGTATAAACTGTTTAATACTATTCACTTAATACTACAGTGAACATAATAAATATAATATTGGTCACTATTCAGTGATCAATCAATCTAATTTCACTAGGGAACTTTAAATTAAAACATACCTATTAAACAATCAATTAAATTTTTACATTATATTATCGAAGTGATAGAACTTTTTGTTTCACTTCAGACATGATAAACAACATGTAACAATTTGCCAAACCTGTAGCAGAATACATTTGATACCAACTAACTAATATGTAGACATTTCTTTTGATTACATAATATTTTTTAATTCATTGTTCATATTTAAACTTAGAATTATTTTCAATAATCAAGGGGGAATATTAAACATGAATTGTTTGTAAATACTAGAACGAATCATTTGTCTAATTCTCTCTAGTTTTCAGTGGTATCTTAGCAACATTAATCTGTAATGAATTTAATCAACTGAAAGTTATATCTAACTTCACAAAACACTTTAATTCAATTTGAATTGTGATAACTATTATAATGTATTGGATAAGTGTTTCATCTTGCTTTGGATTCATCAGCTGAATTCATTTGTTAATTTCAAGTGTTAGAGGTAACGTTAGGACTTAAGTTACATACTTATTTTATCAAATTCAACTGTTATTTATATGTAGTTCACAATATATGAATGGATGCTACATTTTGTTAAATCACATTTATTCAAAACATTCTCATCTTCAATAATGATTATACGTCTACTGTTTTGTTTTAGTTAGTTATTAAATTTCAAACTTATTTAAGCTTTCTTTTTGAAGTTCTTTATTGTTATTCTTGATAATTGACTGTTCAATCACTGATGTGGTAGAAATGGACATCACCCAGGGATCTGACACTGAAAACAAACAGCTGTTCATTAAATTATAATACCTTGGGAGTGTTTGTTGAAAGTCTGTTCGAATTGTGAATAAAAAAAATTAACTAACTGCTAAAATCACATTGCATTATCATTTATAATTAAAATGCATGTGAATCTTCCTGTTGATTTATCATGGACTAATGGTGAACGCAGTGGCGTTGGACACGAAACCAATTGAATTCAAGTCTGGAACTCATCATTATGAACATCTTTACTTGGATGCAGGTGCATTCAGCTGACTAGTCCCAATTAAGACAAAATGCGTATCCTGGATTTCATTCGCCAGTCGCAACCAAGCTCAAACTACACTTTCATTTGTTCCATTCTCATTTTTATGTAATTACCTTATGTGACTAATGACTTATCTTGAACCCGATGAACTCAATTATGACATACACAATTAAACCTGAAGAAGAAAGTCTATGAAAAATAATACATTGTAAAGAAAACCTCCTGAGCTTGTGAAATAGCTATTTTGTTAGTAGATAAATCAAGTGACAGATGAAAAAATAATATAAAATGAATTTACTTGTACGAATATCTAGAAAACTTGTTAAAACCTTCATCGTTAGTCTTATTTCCACCAAATTCAACTATCTTTATTCATATTTCACAAGTGTTCAGATTCATGTGATGATTCCGCTATACAGTAAGCAGATGATATATTCTTATTTGTGGAAGTCGCTGACAACATTCACAGTTTCCTGAACACCTTAAGTAACAATGAAAGGATATTTGGGATGCGTTTCTTTCCATATAAACGTGAAATGTTATTTCATGACTGATTTACATCACTGTCTAGATTAGCAGTGGGGAGCAAGTTAATTGAGTACGATGACTACTTCAGTTATCTGGGAATTCTGATTGGCCCTAATAGGTTGATGTCTAAGGAAATTTTAACTCAAATTCAAAAAGCACACTTGAGCCTTATGTGACGTAGGCAAGATATACATCTCTTACCAAAAAAACTAGTGTAGTGCGAAAAAGAGTGCTCTGTTTCTATTTATAGATGCAAAACATGAGATGGGAAAATATGATATATGTGAAGGCACTTGGTTTTTGATTATGTTAATATTCAAAGAATCGTCACTATTTCATAGAACTGCTGAACAAGTAATTACGATGTCAGCCTGCCTCATCACATGAGGCAGGCTGTGATAAAAGTACATCAGATGAAAGATAAGAGTAACTAAACCAAAATATGGCATAATTTCATGAATTCTTTGATCGTTGGTCTAAGTCTCGTTAGTAGATGTAATCTACTTGATTGTAGTTCGCGTATATGCTGTAATTAGTGACTGGAGACTCTAAGTGACGTAGTACAAAATCTGTCACAGTAGTCCCAGCGTATTTACTCTTTACATTCTATTAGATCATAAGTTCCATTATTTATTTGCATACACCTCAGTCATATTCCTTTTTTGTTAAATTATATTCTTTTATTAATCTTATAAATCAGATCGCGTCTTGGTAATATGGTTTGACAACTTGAACCAATGAGTATATATTCCAGGTTCTAAGTTGCTCATGGCAAACTAACATCGTATCAGTAAATCTGTTTGTTTGTATTTATTTATATATTTGTATATATATATATATATATATATATATATATATATAAGATGATGTAATAGAAGTATATACAATTCCTTTACTTGTATATATCTCTGCTAGTATGTACGCTAGTGTATGAGTATGTATGTGTGTAGAGGTTGGCCGAAAGGAAATAAGAAGAAGATAAAGAAGAAGTAGGAGCAGAAAGAAAAATAATATTAAAGCAAACAATTTTTCTTTCATTTCGAGTTCTATTTAAATTTTTTCTTAAAAAGAGGAAAAAAAATTATTTTAATGTCAAATTCTCTTTTTTTCTTTTTTACAAAAAGAAAAACCTAATCAAATAGATTATCGAAATTATTTTCTTTCTTTCTATTTTTTTTCTTTTATTTATTTTCAAGTAGAAAAAAAAGAACAAGGTATAGAAGAGAATGCTGAAGTGTTTATTCATGAATTTCTGAGTGTTTGTCCTCTTCATTTGAATATGTGCCTCTTTTTTTTTAATGCTTATCATACTGTCATAATTAGTTGTTGTTTTACTGAAACAATGACTTCATTGACCTAAATACCGTGTAGTTGTTTTTTGCTTGATATTGGATTTGAAACATAATCAATTGAAGAACTGGTAATAATAATAATAATAATATTCTTTTTGTATAGATTATGTGACCAGTATGTGTGTGTGTATATGTGACCTCATTTCGATTCAATCTCTATGATAATAGTTCCTTTGTTGTATAATCATTGATAAGGTTACAGAAATAAACAATTAACTATTTCCATAAAGTTAGTAACATCAGGATTACACAGAGATCTTTATCCTTACGCGCTGAAGAATATGTACTGACAGGGATTGTTTTAGTTGAAATGTGACTGATAAATTGACTGGTAGCTAGTGAGTCCCGAATAAGACGAAATGTGAGTCCTAGATTCCATCTGCTCAAGCAATACTTGTAATACACAGTTATGTTGAGGCAGTCTACATAGGATGTACGTATGACAACAGTGGGTGACAAGTTTTAGTCCATGACAAATCAATGAAATGATTCAAATCCATTCGAATTATGTACTTATAAGGTTTGAAAAAGAAATAATAGTATTTACTAATGGCGCTATCCTATCTTAGTTAGTAGACAGAAAAAAGTAAATTAAAATAGAAGACCCTTTCTCTGTTTTGTAACGTGCAGACAAAAAAAAGACTATAGTTATCACAAATTATTGAAACATCTGGCATAGGCACTAAAACTCAAACTAAACTCACAAGAGGTTTATTCAGCTTCTTGGTCTAATTCGGTCAACTATTGAATTATTCCATACTACAACTTACACTTGCAAATGTCCATCTCAAAAACTTTTCCTGTTTATCTTCACTTTCTTTCGCAGATGTACATTTAGCCTCCTCAATTTACACTAATCACATATCATGGTTACCACGACAATAATTCTCGTACTATACACTTTATTGCATCACAAACAGTCTAACATACCATTTGATTAATTACACAGTTTTTTCTATTTACATGAATTGATTCGTTCACTGCATTATTGAATTTAAGTAAACAAGCTAATGAAGTATGATTTAATACCCATTTATTTAAATAACATTGCAGTTTCATAAATGACAACTTTTGGATGTTTGTATTTGTCGTAAATTGATGTGGGTTAGGTATAAGTGAGAACTAGGGATTACTGAACGGATGTATATTTCTCGTACGAGACTCCTCACCGGTTTACACCCTTGATTTCACCAGGAAATATAACCTAGCACCTTCAGATCTCATGCAAATGTTTAACCATCAGTATCTCTGGAAAGGTCGGCGTCTACGTATGGAATTTATACTTCAATTAATTTGTGATTTTGGGTAACGATTAGTTAATGCCATCAGTGATAACTGTCGCACTCAATGAATCACGTCGTCTCACTAAAATTTTAGGAAAATCTTGGAGTTAGTCAATAATGAGCTGAATTTTATAGTTGAGTTAAAATAGTTTTATAGAGATCAGTATTTAACTTGTTGTTCGTATTACTCATAGATTAAGATTTATATGACTGAATTATTTTATTTTATTTTGACGCCTCTTAGCAACTGAATATAGTTTGAAATTATGAAAAGTTTAAGGGGTAAGCATGAAATCACATAAAGAATATAATAAGATAATCATGAAATTACTGAAAATACTTTTTACTTCATCAGAATCAGTCAATTTATGCAACGTCATTCGATAGTTAAGCTATTCAAAAGTAGATCACTACTCCACTGATATTATCTTTAGTTCCATTAATGAATTTATATGAATTTGTAGAAGCAATTAAATAGACAGAACTAAGCTTTCTAAGCACGATTCTAGAACTTTTTGTTTAGATGACATTAAAGTCAAGAATCTGTTAATTAGTAGACATGATTTATTTATAAATTTTGATCATTTACAACCTTACTTTAAGCCATTAAAATACAGTAAATTTATCCTATTCTTACTTTGTTTAAAATGTTAACATAATTTATATACAGAACATCTTCAAGAATTTTAAAGCGCCGATAACAAGCAGATAATAGGCAGTCTCATAATAATGAGACTTGATGACTTTCAACCTTAGATATGAGGAAGTTGCTTACTCATTCTGACTTAATCATGTAAATAGTTTAGGATGTATATGTAAAGTAATAGACACAATTGTAGGTTCCAGTAAATTTTTATACATATTGACAAGTTTAGAGCTTGAACGAATTCTTTTTAATTTAACTTACAGTTTAAAGTTAATTGTAACATCTAGTTCTTTTTTATCAAAGCCCTGACATGGCAAAATCGCTATTTTATTGATTGTAGAATATTACTATCCTCTCCTTCTTGTTTCAATATACTTAACGGGTAAGCTGAGTAAGCACTATCTAAGAGATTTTGTCCGTTCTTCTGCTGTTGCTAGTTTTACAATTTATTGGCTTCTTAGCCCCAAATGGCCACAAAATAGATAAAGTCTAGATTGTTACTGTGATTAATGATGTGTTCAAAACCATAATATTGATTATTTAACGTTAAAACTTGCCATGTCGCAAAACGTATGCTGATAAATACACTAGGATGTTTTTTCTACATAATTTATTCTCGTTGCAACAATCGTTACATTGATTGAGCAATTGTACTAAAATATTCTATTGTTATTTATGTATTATACTATAGATGAAGAATACTCTTCGCTAGAATATATTTATAAGCGTTTAAGTTGGGTTGTGACTGGCAAACAGAATCCAAAACTAGCGCTTCGCCCTATTCGGGACTCAGTGGCTGGATGTACCGGCATTCCAATGCTAATGTTCATACTGGGATCCAAACTTATTCACTTCGTGCCAAATGCGACCACGTTCACCACTAGGCTACTGTATTCAGACGGTCGCACTTGTGTAACAGAGGAAGATCAACATTGGGATGCAGGTACATTCAGCCGATGAGTCCCAAATAGGATGAAATTCGTGTCCTGGATTCTGTTTACCAGTCACAATCCAACGTAAGCATTACTAATGTATTATCACTATATCTAGACAATCCGCTCAGGATGCAAATATGACAAGAGAGGCTGACCAGTTTCAGTTCATTACAAATTAACGGGAAGATACAAGCTTATTCTAATTATATTTACAAACTATTAGATTTAGTTATTTTACAATAGAGCTAAGTTTCACCACATTAAATACAGGAAATTCACTCAAGGAATAATTAAAGTTGAAAATATCAACTATTGGAGGCTTACTCCGTATTCTAAAGATTAAGCATTTACCACAGAGCATAATTATCCTACGTTAGATACTTGATTGTGATATAAGTATGGAGTGCTATAGGTTTCCATTCTAGAACGAAACAGGTATCCAGCGCTTTTTGGCTTTCAGTGATTATCCAAACAAGGCTGCTTCATAATACCAAACATAACCATTTAAAATAGTCTACAGTGTCTAAATAGAACAGACTGTTTACATAATTTAAATAAGTAGATTTTAATCATTTGATTTATTACCGTGTAGTAGATAGTTGTACAGCTTAGTATTAACATTGAAATTTTACGTGATAGAATACTAACATGGCTAAATAGTCAAGCCTTAGTTACAGCTAAATTACTAGTTATCAATAAAGGTAAGATATAAATATTTCTTATTAGCCTGAAAGTTGTTAGTAGTGCATAATTATCGACTATACATGAAGTTAAACGTTAGACCTCAAGTTATACTGCAAGTGAATTGAGATTGAAAATAGCAAATTTCATTGGATCAGAGTAACAGATAACTGGAAGAGTTTTTACTACAATATTTAACTCGAATTTCAGTTACTTGAAATGTTTGGGTTTACAAGTATAAATCTCAACAGAAGTTATTAAGTCTTTTACAACTTTAGGTGTATGATAATGCAAACATCTAATAAAATGCAAATGTGTATATAATTTCATACTATGTAATAACATAATTGCAATTCATTTAACATTTATGCTAAGATTTAGTTCTTTAGGGTTGTTTTCTTTCAAGAAGTCATCATTTATCGATTAGTGTTCATAATCTCCAGTTGTCCATACATAGGACTTTTATTTGACAGTTTTCAATATCATATCTAGTTGTACAGATGATTATCTTGTCAATTAACTCAATATCAATAATAAACACATGGCAACAGAATTTAATCGATTCCAATCATGTCTGTGAAATAAGCTTGAGGTTATTCAGATTCACTGTCTTATCAAATAACCTGTTTAGTATGTAAAGCAAAGTGTACTGGGTTCAAATTTCATACTGACATATCATCGCCACTATACAGCAGTTTCATCCAGTGTACAAGCTTCATGTAGAAATAAAAATGCATACCTAATAACTTTGACAGGTAACTTCTTCATTTTATTATTCCATTTTCTAATGTTGTATCACACTCTTAGCCACACTTGTTATATTCACATAAGTCACACTACTATTATTATTACGATTATTATTGTTATTATTCTTACTATTACTTTTACTACTACTATTAGCACTACTACTACTACTGTTCCTACTAATGCTGCTACTATCACTACCACTACTACGACTACTAGCACTTCTACTATGACTGCTACTAATATTAATCCAAATTCTACCATAACCATTACTACTACTACTAATAGAACTATTAACACTACTACTATTGCTGCTGCTGCTACTACTACTGCTACTTCTACTATTACTGAGCAAATGAACACTAAAGTACAGATATACAAGATATAATATAAATAAAAAGAATATCGAAACTAAAAGAAAAACATTCAATGTCGCATTTATTTTTTTTTACTTTTTTTCTTATTTCTTTGTAATCTATTTTTTTCTTTTCATTTATTTATTTTCTTAGTTACTTGAAAGTAAATTATCAGTCTAAGATGCAAAAAAAGAAGCTTGTAATTAATTCAACATGGAGAAAAAAAGTATAATACAAATGTATAAATAGATATTTTCATAGACGTGTTTCTTTTTTTTTTTCTAATATTAACTTGAGTAGATACTACTTACAAAGTTAAGTGTAACTAATTTATTGTTTTTTTTTTCATTGTTTCGAATAAAGATTAGTTTACTTTGATTTCATTAAGCTAAGTCAACATTTCATTATCAATGATTGAATGTAGTTAAGAATAGAAAGCTATTTCTTTTTGACTATTATATTCCTTCTTTTATGTCTTAGTAGAGTAATTTCTAAAGTTGAATAATTCTAGAGATAAGCAATATATTGTTTACTAAGTAAGCATAATGAGATTACATTTCAAAGGATTCTTTAATGTAGACATTGTATTTTTTTTTTCTAATTCCGACTGTAAGTATAACATTGGCATTGTCATTTAAACAAAAAACTAATTGTTTTCGTTCTCAACTTAATATAAAGTAAAATAACTAACTTTGTGTAAATAACATTTCAATTAAGAGACTAGTTAACTGTCTATTAGTACTATAGACTTCAATATGTTAAGTAATAGAGACAAATTTCCAACTTATGTGAATTGTTATAATAGAGAGAAAGATCTGTTAAATATGTAGATTGTATTGAGGGTACTTCAAATTTCTTACATGATTGTTATCCATGTGTTACAAACAGATAAATGTCAGAAGACGGAATATACAGTCAAGAAATGCAAGACTTCTCTGTAATAAAATCCTTCACTAATGCACTAAATTCTTTAGGCGAGTTAATTGCGACCAGAGTTCTTTTAAATCATCAACATTATTTTACATATCTCGTAGGTTACTCGTAAGTTAAGGAATTGAAGACATTAATATCAGAGTCACTTATTGGTCGTCTTTTCGCCTCATTCCTTCCTGCCCAACATTTCATGAAATGCTATGTTTAACTTTAATGTCTCAACCTGTTATACAGAACACAGTGCGGAAACAAGATCCACCTTGAACACACATCGTTATTGTGGTGACACAGTAACGACAGATGAAAAATTCACGAAATAAGTCCATTAATCCTCACCGAAATATTAACTTATTGAATCCACAAAGTAGTTGCCTACACTTTAACACTTTAGAATTCTACATGCGACTGGACTGGGAAAGGTAGGGAAGGGGAAGAAGTGCAGTAAAGTTTTCCCGCTATGGCTTGAATGAAATTCCAGTTTCAAAATATCACTATTCCTATATCTTGTAAATGAAAAAACCGAATGAAGTGAAAGGATATACAATTTTCTAGGATAAATTTATGCCATGACTACCTATTATTGATTTTATTTGGTATAGATCCAACAGTATTTCGTGGGGAGGAGGTTATTTGATGAGCGATTAGTAAACCTGATGTGAATGTTTTAAATTTACTGGTTAATGAGTGACCTCTGAGATGGATATCTGATGAATTATTGGTGATCTAAGTGAACTTTAGTATTAGTATTAGCGAATACAGAGTTCAATAAAAACAGAACTAGGGGGAGCTAAATACAGAAATCAAGGTAATAGGTCCACAGTGAAATTACACTAGCTTAAGAACAAGAATAGATATGACATTGGTAAGTGAGTTTCTAGATTACAGACAATCTAAGGAATTCAACTATAAAATTTACTGAATGTTAGGTAATTATAATTCAACAGTATATATCCTTATATAACAAAAAACGGGCTCCAAACATTGTACATTCCCATTCTTTGGCCATTTACAACAATTCACTTCATTCGGAACCAAGCATTTATCAATCATCCAAATCAGAAGCATGCTCCTTTGTACAAACGTTATTATCTCATCTTTTCTCCATGACCTAGAAATTAGTTTCTAAAACCTTATTAATCAGCCACTGTAGTTTGTGACTTACTGAAGTTTCTTTTGCTCCCGTCAATCAAATAAAGAATCTCGATAAACTATTCTCTTTTATCATGGCTAAAATAACTTATTGGTAATAAATGTATTCAGCGAAACAAGGTGACTCAGGTTTGAGTTCAAATAAGTGAAGAACCAGTCCCCTCAAAATTATAGGTAAGCCTTAATTATGAGCACCAAATAGGAGGAAATTTAAGTCTAGGGTATTTCATCGACTACCCTGAAATTCTCTTCTATCCGAACATAGTACGCTTGGTGTCGAATTGCTTAAACTAGTGCATAAATTTCAAGTTAGTCGATACAATTCGATCGGCACTTTAATGGACTAGAAAAACGTATCACCTGTCTTTACGTACTCACTTATCATCACTAGTTTACATAACAATCCTACTAGTTATTTAAAACTACTACAGTAAAGATTATAAAGACTAATAAAAACGATCAATGAAGTATTCAGATTGATACATTTATTAACAGAAACTTTTATTTCCACATTTTCAAAACCGTTTATATATTAACTCCATGTAAGATTTGTTTAAGTTGGTTGAGTGCTTAAGTGAAATTGATATCATGAAAAAGACGATGTCTGCTTTTAAAGTGAATCCTTCCGTATACGAATACGCAACTGGGGAAGACCATCGTCATTTTACCAGAACAATTTTTTTCATAACTTTTTACTTTGTTTTACCTCATCAACACTTCCAAATGATGTGCTATTATTTTTCACTGAAAACTTTCAACTCACGTGGCATGATTATATTTGACAGATTGATGATATGATGACCGGTAGTCCTTTAACACTATATCTAACTGATATATTTATATTATACGTTGAGATTCAATTGTAAACGTACTCATTTATGATAAACCTGAATATACGAGTAAACTATTGACAAACCTATACATATACTATAACATGTTAAAAGCAGATGAACAGCGAAATTCTTTTTCTCAGATGAATTTATTAATTGAAGGGAAGGTTTAGTAGAGAGGTCTACCACTTAAATTTTGTCGTTACTATCATATATATATATATTTATATACATATATATATATATATAAATTATACATATATATATATCCCTACCCGAGACCATCTTCCGGCATGGCTGAGCAAGGGATAGCGCAGTTCAATCACTTTCATTATCCTATAGCATATAGTGGATTTAGAACATCTAAATTTGGACTCATAATTTGACATACTTTATAAAATCCATTCAAACTAACCGAGAGGACTAAGTCTGAATCTGATTAACATTACAGAAACACTTATGATCCATAATTTGAAACATAAGTTGTGCATATGGAAGCAATCTATGAGATCACCTTTATTTACCACGGCCTTAGTTAAAAACTTCACACTATTTGATTTACTTATTTATTTATCTGTTTATCTGCATTTTCTCCATATCTTCACACCTCGCTTCAACCTTCACGTTCACCATCATTATAATAACAATTATCATAATTATTATTATCATATTATTATTGTTACAGAGACTGTTTCCAATATATATATATATATATATATATATATATATATATATATATATATAAGCGACACCTAGAAGAACTTCAAGAAATCATTACGTTGAGTTATATGATATGAATAGCTAACTAATCTATCATTTGTGATAAATAAATATCATGAAGTATAAATTTAGTGAGTTAAGATATTACAGTCTACCAATCAGAATGACTAGGTAAAAGATACAAATGTTATTATAACTATAAATTTAACTCTGATTTACAGTTAGTATGTATGATATGAAGTGCAAGAGGTTCATAGACACTAATGTTCAATGATTGCTAAACTGGTTAAAGCGTATACAAAAAAGAGAATCATGACAATCTCTGTTAATGATTAAAGGTAAAATTCATTTCACATGAGCTACTGATATATCCTAAATAAATATATGAATAATTTATAACAATTTATGTTCTTATTCATACTTCCAATTCAGTGGTTACTTTTAGTCACAGAGTGAAAGTATTAAATAAATGTTAAAAAACATGAAAAGTAGATAAATTGATTGCTAACTAAGTAGTAATAAATGTGATGATTGCAATCCGTTGATCAAGTTTTGACGTAGTTATCAACACTCATTAGCAACATATACCAAATCTCATATGACTGAGTCGTATTATCACAAATAGCGAGGTGGGGTAGTGTCCTAAGTAAGTCTTCTGGTAACAGTTGCAGACAGTAAGACTAGGTGATTCAAGATTGAATTCACTTTGAAACATCAGTTCTCTTACAATTTCAAGTACACAAGTACAAGATGAAAGTTAACTTTAAGTTTTCCTGCCGGTTACGTTTCATCTAATTGCAACTTACAAGTTGATATGTTAAATTTAACTCGAAAAAGTAAAGAAACTAAAGATTACTTCAAGAAAAGTAATGTTTTGGAACCGATTCAGTCGTTTTTCTGTTTTGATTTCTTCAAAAAGTAAACATTCAACACTTATTGAACATTGACATAATAGATTAAACAGCAGGCTTCCATTACTGAGATTAAAAGCTATCAATAGGGTTGATATTTTAGGGTTAAAATTGGAATCAGCTTAAAATTAAAAATGTGTCTTTGAAATAAGAAATCAGTAGTTTAAGTTATCATCCATTACATTCCATTGTTTGTGAATAAACCTTTCGAATCTTGACAAACATTTCCATAACTAAGCACAATACAGTAAATCCCAAATCCTGTTAGAAACCTTTAAATTATGCAAATTACTTTTCTATTCAAAATAGCCTACTTTATAGACTGTTCATTGAATGGTTGAAATGAAGAATTCGAAGAATCTCTAAGTATCAGTACTACAATTTCATCAAAATCTCAGTATTTCACTTATATATGTTTTGTTATACTAGTTGGCAATCATAAACTCTACTTACACAAAAGTTTTTCTTAAGTATACACCATTGGCTATTTGAAAAACACAAATTTACATTGAGTATCGTGTAGAATATTTATTAGTGTTATTTAGTCACAATTAATTGACTCATAATTCGTAATTACTGGGTGCTTAAGAAAATGTTGAATATTAAGCTTCCCATCAGTAATCAGATTTAATTAGACAATCATCAGAAATCAAGAAGTACTGAACAGATGTATCGTTTCATCAAGGACTCTTCAGTAATGTGCATACATGTCTCCATCAACAGTTGAATCCTAAATTTTAAACAACTGGGCTAAAATCCTATGGTTTACATTTCTAACGGTGGTCAGTTTACGATAATACTTGATCTCATCCACTGTCGTCATTAGATAACTATCACATATTTGACATGACTGAATTACACTACACACGTCTTTTCAATAGAGTCATGAAAAATGTCTTTGAAGTCCTTCATAACTGAGGATACACTGATTATCATTAATGAGTGTCATGCGGGTCGATGAATCCGACATTTTACCTGGGACAGGTGCTTTGTTATTTACGAGACTTGTTAACCTAATACGTATAAGTAATCTTAGTGTTGATGCTCATAATATGACAAAGATCCACAATCTATCGCTTTCATTAGATTAGCGACTTTGAATGCCTACTAATCAACGCATCATATATGAAGATATTAGTAAGGGTTCATAATTTCCGAATGTTGATATTTGTTACTGTAATTGACCGACCTTTATTGGCATGTATATGCTGAGCAAATTGTTTCGGCGTTACCACTAGTGACCATATGGCAACACTGATAAAAATATAGTCACTGAAGCCTTCAGTATCAATAAAGTGGTTATGTCAGATATTTCATCTACATTTTAGGCTACTTATCATTTCATAACTGATGAAAGTTTACGAAAATAAATCTAAGATTGACGACTGAAATATTGATTATCTGATTCCGGCTAAGCGCTTTAAAAATACCATTAAATATCTCGAGCGATTTGTTAACTGAGAATGACGGTTAAACCTTATTAAGAGGTTTTACAATAACTCAATACCGCTTAGTATTGAATCGCAGAAGATTTATGGAGGTCGGTATTAAATTCGTTGTTTGTATGCGTCACAGATTGATTTTTCTTTTGTACCATTGAGAAGCAGGGAATATCCAAAGCTGTTCTATTTTACCATAGTACTCCTCAACAGTGAGTATCCTCGATCCCACCGGTGAATCATGCGTAGTACCTTCACGTCTCGCGGCATATGCTTTAATACCATCACCAGTAGGCCAGCGTCCATTGGTTTACTTCCTATTTTAATAAGTTTGTGATATGTCGTGATGACTAGTTAATGCCATTGGTCATAGCTGTCTCACTTCTGACATGCCTAAACTTCACCAGTCACAACTCACTATAACTTCAAGAACACCTCGGAGTTGACTGTTAGTCAACTTACACGTAATACTGAAGAGTCCTGTACAAAGTAAAACAGCTATCCAGTATTCACTGGTCTTCAATCGTACCCAATCTATTTCAACTTGTGACGAATACAGCATCATTTTCTGAAAGATAAATAAAAATTCTAATAATAAGATCACTTACATGACTGAAAATATGTTGGATGAGTAGGCTGTTTACTTATTTTAAATATTAAAAGAAAAGAAAGACAAATGATCATTTAATTCATTGTAATTATTTTTATTCAACAAGTTATGCTTATTTAAACACACGTATATTTCTTTCTGGAGTATGTATACATTTGTACAAAGTAATACTATAGTTATCATCATACATACTGAATCGGTACATATACACTTCATTCTCTTTTTCATTGTTTATCGATGTAAAGTTAGGTATTACATAACAAATGATAGTAGTATAAGTAAATACTTTAAAACTGCTAATTACATAGAAAGTCAAACTATTACTCTTTAATTCAGCTCACTAGTGACTAGCTCCTTGAGGTAATTCCTGGAGTTCTAGTGTGAAGACGTGACCAGTGGAGTTCCGTCGTGTCGGGTGTAAGGCAGTTACCCACCGATGACAATGGATGAGGTCACACAAAACGTAACACGTATTGACCGAATTGGAAATATCAACCGCTAGGAGCCGACTCAGTGGTCCACTGGTAAAGCGCTCGTCGCAGAGCCAGAGGGTCCTGGGTTCGATCCCAGACGGGGTTGTGGATGAGCGCCGCTGAAGAGTCCGATGCCAGGACGAAACAGCTGTCCAGTGCCTCCAGATGATCAATGGTTGTCTGGTTCAGATCAATTCGTGATATTAGCATTGACAAATTAACTATCTCCACAATTACCCTCTTAATTGTAACCCTTTAATTTCTTTTTTTCATATTTAATTCCAATAATTAAATAAGGTGTTACGTAACTACTCGATTTTACTAGTAGACAATAACAGAAATATCGTTACATTTAGATCATATTTTGATCTTGTAATAATATGCAATCAATTATATAGTACTAGAAAAGAAACCATTGACAATTATTGATAGACGATATATTTAGATTAGAATTCACATGGATACAATTAATTGTTACCTAGTTTATTGCATAATCAAATCGATATAATTAAATAATAAAGATAAATGATTACAGATAATTGAAACAACATAGACAGAATCAGTTTGATCAATAAACCAGAATAACTTTGTAGAAAACTAAGAAAGTTATCTGAAGTAAGCTATTAATTTTGTAGCTGATTACCTAAGTCACAGATTGATATTGGTAGGGTAATACTGAAAACAAGGAAACACAACAGCAGTTTTGTTTTATTGTGGAACTCCTTATTAGCGTGCACTCTAGAAACCGCCCAGAGGCTGTCGAACGCATAGCCCGCTACACTAATAAGCCGGTAGAATTACCACTTCCATCAACTCGAGGCCCCTAGGTGCGCGCTTCTGAGGAGTTCCGCACTCGAATGAAACAACTCTTCATTGCTTCCTGGTTCCCAGTGATATCCTACAAACATCAGTCTGATGTATTCAATACTGATCTATGCAAAAATTGTCATCTCAATTCAATTACTAATTATTTGTTGGTTCTATTTATGTACAAATTTACATTAAATAGCAACAAATGATGATAGAATTCTATATAAAGATTAGTCTTGTGCTCACAAGTATGGTATAGATTAATTTTCAATGATGATATTACTTTATTTGGGATTCAGAAAAATTACTTATTTTTACAGTTTGATATGTCACTCCTGAACAAGTCATGATACTAATGACCTTCTACGGGACTAATATAGTAACCAAATATTATTTAATATAATATTATGTAATATCATAAATTATGTGAGTCATTTACTGAGCATAGATTCGTGAAAACACACTTCAATTTCATATGATGTATAAGATATAGTGATACTATACAACCGCCTGTATGTGAGATAAGACGTGTACCTATGATTTATTGGTTGATAGATAAACGTTTCAGTCAATAAACTTGGTTAACTTCTACTCAAATTGATTTTAGTAGTATAGTAGTAAGCACACTGCATGGTGCTTACATGGTCAACTAATCTTTACTAATAGTATTACCAAGATCTAAGGATAAATATCTCCCAAACTAATAGATAACACAATAGCTCATTGACTGTCAATTTTAGGTTAATCATAGTTTATGATAGGGTATTATTTTCATCAATCTCGTATGTTACAATTCATTTTTAAAAAGCCCTTAACAATTACAAGATATTGAGCTAAGTTCAAGGAAATGACTATCAACAAATAGTTTTGATAACAGCTAATCAATCAGCTAATGTTAATAAAATAAATTATATCACGTATAGAATAATTCTACTAGCTCACTTCTATCTGGAGTTGTCGTGGAAGCTAATCAACGCTTCTTGATTAAACCATCCAATTCAGAAACCATAGTAGTAGCTGATCATTATACGTCAAATTTCTTACCTGTATTTAATTTTTGATGAAGTTTTTTTTCTGTGTCAGCACCATAATTCACTTTTGTATGGCATATAATCACAAAATTTTATGATGAATTATTTCTTTATATTACTTAAATAGCAAATTTTAGTAACTATGGTAACATTCATTGAAGACTAAATTATATTATTTTTTTCAAAGCAACTGTATACAGCCATGTATATTGATTTTTATAATTATATGCATCTATACTGACAGTCAATGAACCGATTAAATGAACGTCATGTATGGCTTGTAAACATAATTTCCATTTTGAAATTAACTTCCACAAATTAGGTCCAAGAGTTATTATGACCTTAACTAGACAATATTCAATACTACATAAAGTTTATTGAAGACTGTAGTTGGTTTCTGAATTGAAGAAACTATGATAAAGTAAGATATAAGAAAGCTTCAGGCTGTATTCATATATGGTAGTAATTATATTTACAAGTTCATATATCAGGCAGATATGTCCAGATAGCATGGAGATACTAACTATTAAAACACCGATATAATTAATTATGACTTCAGTGATAGATAAGAATGTAATTGGGAACATGATGTAATAATATGTAAAGTAAACAGCCGACAAAGTCTTTTGATACCATCACAACAGCATTACATTTAAAACAAAATAGTTTCTAGGGCAAAACTGAAATAAATACAAAAGTGAATAAAAATTAAAAATTATTGAAATGGGAATAAATTATATTTACGAATTTAGTTTTCCTCTGAAAAAATATACGTCACTTATCTGTTTCCTACTTAGGAATTAATGATAATTTTCAAGAGGGATAATTTTAGAACTACATTGAGTTTACAAGGAAAAAGATTTAATTTTAATTGTTCAATGCTACCAGGTTTTCACTGGTACCCTACCATTGTTAGTCTAAGAAGAATCAACACAACCATTTTTCCATTCATCAATTTCTATTTAAAATTGTTAGTTATGTAATACTTTAATGAAAATCTGATCATTTATTCCCATAATTTCTTAATGTTATTTTTTTTTGAATTGACGTGAATTTTTTGTAGATTGGTATTAAGTTTAATTGTTTCTTTTCGTCATAGATTGATGTTATTTAACTACAACAGATCATTTGACTATATCACGAATTTATAGTAGTGGGAATTCTACCAGTGGACCTCGACCTGCGTAGTGCTGTAGGGGGTTGAGCAATCGCCAACCTGAAGGTTATGGGTTAGATTCCCTGGCGGTATTAAAGGTGACCACTTATAAACATTCTGATACTTGGGCGAAATAGCTGTCCATTTCTTCCTGATTTTCAATAATAACCAACCAGTATCATTCTGTGGCTAATACAAACTAATAATTAATTCTTGTAAAATTACACAACCTCTCTTTATGTGATCAGTTACTGTCGCTGTTTGAGCATCCTAGGGAGAATGCTTCTGTATTACGTTAGGTAATAAGTCCTGGTTTAAACATTAACACATGGATGTGTCTGATTCATATATATGATGTAACACACGTCCTGAATTAAAGTATCTGTTCAGATTTTTGAGCTTCTTAATTTTTACATTGTATTGTTAATTTTTAAATAATATACTGTTAAATATCATGTTACTGGAATCAATAGAGCAGGTATTCTAAACCTACCGTTTGTGCATAGTAGTACAAAGCTTATCAAGATCATTAAACTTATCCTTAATAGCCACTGAGAGAAGTATTATCACTGAGCACTAAGAACCAAACAGTTGATGGAACGTCTACAGGAAATGGGGTGATGAGTTGAATTTTAACATTCTTCTACCCTTTAAAATCTATTCACCTGATTAGCCTCGTGGTTATTTGTCAAACCTAGATTACTATGACAAATGGGATAATGAAGTGGCTTTATTTCTGGCGAATGGAATTACAGAAAATTTACTGATGCCAAAGGTAACTTCACTTAGTCAGTACTGTAAAGTAGTGCCAGTCTAATAATTGTAGAAATGGGAATGATTGTGGGTTATTAATTAGCTGTAGTGAATAGGATTTTTCCTTATCAAACTAAAAATAAGGACGTTTGAACGAAGAATATCCTTCTTTTGGATAAATGCTCATCAGGTTCTACATTTATTAGTTCAAAATTATTAGTCACAAGAATAGCTAGTTCTGAGGCAAGTAAAACATTATTTAGATATCAAGAATAATTGGAAGTTTTTCTCATCGAGTTATTTATAAAATACGAATACTAATGTTGACATAATCATCATCATCACCATCATCATGTAACTTGTGAAAGGTAAACGACAATTGAGATAAACAAGATTATTAGTCATATATGTATGCAGGTATCTCTGTATATGGGTGACATAAGAGATGGGGTGGTAGAAAAATACGATTAGATCAAGTGTTCGTAGACAAAGGTTAGATCCTATTTAAAAGGAAACCGAATGGGTAAGAGTTTGTAAAATGGAGTGAACGATAATCAAAATTCGTCAAATAGTAACAATGATAATAATAGACATAATTACAATCAGTTCGTTTGTTTGATTTTAAAGTGTGATATTCAAATTCATTCTGTGTACTTTGATTAATAATAATAATAATAATAATAATAATAATAATAATAATAATATGGAAATGCACATTCAGAGGGAGAATACATATACATTAATCAAATCAAATCAAATCGTCGTATGAATAAGGTGATGATGGGTTTAATGGATCTTGCGTCGGCCATGGCAGGAGAAGAGGTTGAACGTACTTCTGTATGCACAGGTCTGGCTTATTGACTCATATAGCTATCGCCTCTGCTGTTTTAAGGACTTTGAGTCTAACCGGTCTTGGCAGATAACTGTTTACGCAAAATATTATTGTGAATTACTGAATTATGCTCGCCGCATGACCCGTTTGAATTAAGTGAGCTAGTATTCAACTGTTAATACTTCTGACGACTCCTTTGGTTAACCAGACTGGAAGGTACTCCCGAGCAGGGAGGAGTAAATTTTGAACTAATAAATGTAGAACCTGATGAACATTTATCGAAAAGAGTATTCTTTGATCAAACGTCTTTGTTTTTGATAAACATGGGAGTTTTTAAACAATATAAAAGTAATAGAAACAAAATGATATATATGTATATAACACTCAAATATATGTAATAATCTTTTAAAAAACAGTACCCTAAGTTAGTCATTCTAATTGTGTTGCTAATTATATCATAATTATTTAGTGTTTTGTAAGGTTATTGATATGGCAGAGAGAATTCTTAATACGGATAGTTCCAATTATACTATGTTCTTTGAGTTGGATGATTGGTTTCCGGGGCTTTTTTGTCATTCTGGACGATTTTATCAACATTATCTTTTAATTTCTATCAGAGAATAAGGTCTATTCACAAATAAGGTATATAGTGAAATATAAGGTCTATTTAAAGTACTATTATATGAATATTTAAATTGGCAATTACTACGGTAGTCATTATTTTGTGAAATCACCGAAAATAAACATAAATTCTACTTAAATCACGATTAGGTGATGGTATCTGAAAAGTTATAAATCATTAAATGATGTTACATAGGTTAAATACTTTAAGTAAGAATCATGTTGTAGGTACGTTCTCTGATGACTGTTTGTAACTACGTTTCAGATTGGTTTTAATGGAGGAGAAACAAAAGAGGGGTGGTACTGTGTAAATTGGGCCGGTTTCAGATCATTCAAAATTTTATTCCAGTCGACTGCAGGATAATGAAACAAGATAGTGTGACAGTGAAAAGTATTCTGTTAGTTATTAGTACTGTGATCATTGTCATAATACTAAGTTTTCATTCCTAAGGTATGCCTAACTTTACAGTATCTTTCATATTCAGTTTTAGAAAAGTTTATAAATCGTCGGAAAGGTACCAGTATTTCTAGCTCCCAATAACCAGTTTATATCACCTTACCATTCAGAGGTGATTCGAACATTCTTGTGTTAAAGTGACACCCTATATCAATCATCAACATAACATATCATTCTGTTGATGTCACTGTAATTAAAAAACCTATGGTTATGATTCTCAACAAACCCAAACAGTATTTAAACGATTATATCACGACCGACTGCATCTGTCAATTTATGTGCATGTATGCAAACACATATGTAGGGAGGTGCAACCATGATCTGTTTGTAACGGTAGCTGAGCTTATACCTATAAGACTTAAAAAACAAGTGACCTCTAATGATAAGATAAGATCACATGAAGCAACTATCATTCTCCATAGCCTAACATTTAATTGAAACAGGCTACAAAGTTTGTAATAGATCAATCTTAGTGGTGTTGTACAGGAGTTGTTTGGGAGGGGGAGGGCTTATATTAAGGTTTAGTGAATCCCATTGTGATTTCGAAAGTAATTTGTATATGTACTGGACCAGTCTCATTAATAATGATCTAAAATCGAGTGTAGGGTGTTTCTGTCTTATTACTTTCGTTTTATTTTCTTTTGATTTGTCTCTTTTGTTACCTTTATTTCTCAGATATGTAAATACCATAACAAATTTATGCATGATCAAATTGTTCAAAGTGTATTGGACAAAAATACATTACACAGTTTTGTTACACTTCATCTTCTTAACACTACCAAAAGTTAGATGAATATTTGTTTTTGTTATGACGCGAGAAATTTGGTTTATTGTGCGAATGCCAATTAGATGTACCTAGTCGATAATGGTGCGTCTGCTTTATGGACACTGAGTCCCAAGCCGGAATAAGAACACAAGCCGATAGACGAACCAGACAGAATCGAATCATGTTTCATACATTCCTTTATATATACATAAAACCTGACCGCACAGTCAACCAATTAAGAAACTAAGATTAATACAAAATAGGAGTAATAGTGAATGTGAACTGGAGTTCGTATACACAATTGGTTAACCATAGTTCATCAATGGGAAATGACATAATAACAGTTAATGTATCAAAGGGAAGGATATAAAAGGGGGAACTGAATAATAATAGAAATAAATTATTGACCTTGAATATGACCAAAAATGCTGATATAGTCTACAGATGAATGGCTTTCGAAGATAATCAGCCTTCTATAGGTGCCCGACATATCACTTTTAAATTTCTAAAAGTCATTATTGAACGATTTCGTATCGTGTCTTTCTTGTCATTGTACTATATTTAAAAAGTAAATGTAGTTTTACATTAATACTTTTTATCATCATAAAAATTTCTGATGAAAACTTGTAGACATTCATTATCTAATCCATGTTGTTACCAAGTCATCATTAACCTTGTTTGTCTTGATAAGCAACTCATGAGTGAAATCACTGTCTTCTGTGCTGAATGATACAATTCCGGATTCGATAATAAGAAATGAACTCGTTTTCAAACTGTCTCACCAGAATAGAATTTATGAGAGCGATTCATTATATTTTCAGTTAGCTCAGATAGTGTATAGTTTCTGTGCATCGTTTAAATTACACAACGCTCTACACATTTTTATACAAAATAGTTTGAAGAGAATTATTGTTTAGAATTTAATATCATGAATTGATCTGGGTTAGATAACCATTGAAAACAACCAATAGAGAACTGAACATTTATTTCTTCCTAGTTTTGAATTCTTGAATAAAGTTTACCCACGACCTTATCAGGGAATCGAGCTCAGGTAACATGGAAAACGTTTAGTCATTACACCACTAAATCATCATTTAACTGTCTTAGTCTTAATTCACTGACATAGTTATAAATTCGTTCGTATTTGAAGTCTCATGTGAAGACAAAATTGCTGTCGATCGCTTGAATGCTGGTTTTCAACGGATATTTTTACACAGGTCAGTTATTGATATCAAATGTAAATTTATCAATTTCCACAAAATTCTATCATAACGAATTATCATTGCTTAATGTAAGTGTAATATAAAATCAGTGAAATAAAATTAAAATGTATCCATTCTGACTGATATAATGACCTTATTATTATTATTATTATTCATTTTCTATTCTCTAAAACAGTCATGCATAAATGAAGAGTGAAGAATAACAGTTTGTCTATTCACTTAACTTATCTTCAGTTACTTGCCTAAAGAATGTTGTTATGTTTGAACATTTCTTGATATCTGTATGTGAATTTATTTATATAGGAATATATACATAGGTATACAAAAGTAAGCAGCACTATGAGAAGATAAATATTCACATTAGAAATGAACTTGATAAACTATTGTGCTTCATTTCATTTTCTGTTCTCATTTTGTATTATTAAGTAAGTTAATGACCTGAATTTACAATGAAAATTTTTTTCATTTCAATCATTCTGTTATCTTATTCATAAGTAGATTTCATAAAAAATATAATGAAAGTTTAGTTGTTTGTATTCATCATAAATTGATATTGAATGAGTACCCCTGAAAACCAGGAAGAATTGGACAGGTATTTCGTTCTAGGATAGGTCTTTGCACCAGTGTGCACCCTCGATTTCTTCAGGAGATTCAATGCAGGGCCTTCAGATTGATAAACCCCTGACCTTCTGCATTATTGCTTTTGTGTCCAATAGTAGGACTAGCATCAGCATATCCCTTAAATTATAGTAAAATGTCATCATTCGCGTAGTTCAGCATCGACAGAAGTTAGACAATTATCACCATTGATAATCGATGATCGTCGCTATAGATCATGAATTGATGGAAGTTGGAATTTTACCAATGAATCATGGTCGACACGAAGTTGCAGATTATTAGATACGTATCATAGGGCCTGAAGGCCTAGAGTCTAATGCATTAACGGAATTGACAGTGATCACTGATGGAGTAGCATACTTGAACAAAACATCTGTCCAGTTCACCCAGATAACTAGCACTAGTACTTACATAACATCATTCTGTGACAGATGCAAACAATGTAACGGTAGTTTTATCAACTTTGAGTTATTAATATTTAAATAAATTGTTAATGTCTGTTTGTAAAACCATTGATAATCACTCATTAATAACAATGAAGTGGATGGTTTACACAACTGATTATGCGTGAATGGTAGGGTAACACGTGTACTGGAAGTAATGCTAAGGAGATTAATAGTCGTATTAATATATGTTACAACATAAGATGGATAAGTAGTGATAACTTAGATATGCCCTTCGACAAAGAAAGTAGGTCAAAATGTGGAAAATTAATCTTGAGAAAGCAATAATGAAATAATAATATAGTTGTTCAAAAACTATTGAGTGAATAAATAATCTGGTAGAATATAAAGAGTGTGGAGAGTATGGTATGAAGTGGGTGAAATAAGAACAAGATAACGGTAAAGTGTTATAAGTAATGAGCTAAAATGCATATTAAATCTTAAATAGCCATGGAAGAGATAGGGGTGTTGAGTATTTCTTTGAAATAAAGGCTTAGGTTATTAAATTAAACCCTTGTAGCTTTTCGTATATGTAGGAGATGGGATTAAACCCTAATTAAAAGGTTTGATGATATTCGATATAACACTTTAAATGCTTTCGTTCTATCTGTTGCATGCTCACTATCTATGAAGTATGACAAAATAAGACTGTGTATATTTTTGAGGGATCCTTTTTTTAAACCAAGATGGTAGATGCTCGTTGACCCGTTGGTCATACACCCAACATACTTTTCTTCATAGAAGTAGCTAACTTTCATAGTTACTGGAAAACTAAATAATTTATTCTTCAGTTGAATAACTTTCACTGGCTTATTAGTGAATGATAAAGGGAGATATTTTGCGTGAATTGTTCTTTTTACTTATCTCGTAATGTCAGTAGCTATGAGCCACCACTAAGTCACGTATTTATAACGTTTTCCTACAATGTTTAAACCATACATGCACTGTTAACTTTTATTCTAAGTTTCACTTTTCCATTGTATCAATTTCTTTCAAAATTTACTTCTTCTATATGTTTTCTTTGCATATTAAAGAAACAATTAAGTAACGATAGTTTAGTGAGCATTACATCTCTTTATATCTATTTATGAATATGAAATATTCATTAAAACAATAAACATTATCATGTATTATACAAAACATAAGAATACATTTCTGTATTGAATATATTATAAGGCGAACCTTCCTTATTCTATTGTCTGTTTCCAACTTCCGTCACCTACAAAACACTTTTATGCACACACACACACACACACCTACAAACAAATGAAATATGCTACTATTGAATGAATCTTCTATCACTGAGTGAATTAAGTTTGTTAAGTTGCATGAGGGTAATGATCATTTGTATGCATGAATTAAATGTGTAGGCGAGTGTAGGTTGTACAGCAATTTATTGTTATTACTTATAATACCATTAGTAATGCATAACAATTATGATTTGATTTATTTTTATCAATGGATCTCATATATATATATATATATATATATATATATATATATATATATATATATATATAATGCAATGTATTAGGTAGTTAGATAACCATCTATTCAGTATAAAGGTACGATTCTGTAGAATCATACAGTTCTAGTAGCCTGTTTTTGATTGTTTGTAGCTTATATGTATATTCATATCCTAATAGTAATAAGTGAAAATTCTAAAGTTTATCAAGCAGCTCAAAGTGTCCGTCAATGTAAACATTGTTTTTCATCATAGATCTCTGAAATTTATGCACATTATACATAATATTCTAATGATACACTTTATTAAAAATGGCATTCATTAATTATCCAATTATGTACAAAGCAACTGGCTTATCTAGGAATGTACTCAGACGATATTCTTTACCTTTGATACGTGAAAATAAACAAAAGTAGTTCGAAGTAAAATTGCATAATTATTGATTTGCATTTAAATAGCTTTGATGAAAGTCCACAAAGTGATTAGCCTGCAAAAATATAGTCGATTCATTGGTGCCATGATACTTTCATCATTTCATCCTGAGAACTTATCACTTTCAAATGAAAAATGACTTTTCACTAAAGTCGGAGGTTTATAGTTTTTTTTTAGGATATTGATTTTTGTATTTCTTGCCAAATTTCATTAAGTATCCATTGTTAACGAGATCCTTTTCGATTATTTCCATCTCATCATTAATTTTACACATTTGATTATTATATTCTAGGTCTATTAAAATTCATTTTTACTAAACTTAGTTTGCAGATAGTAGAACAACAGTTGTTATGGTTCAAGTATTGTTGTGTATAGTTCTTGCAATTGTTTGATTATTTTTCTGTTTTACATTAAGGTCTGAAAAATTGGGTTGATTATAATGTTCATGTTTCATTGTGAAGTGGATATTATAGTGAGTACTATTGGAATGATGCAGTATACGTGAAGCATGAATCACATTATAATAATAGATAGTTTCTTCGAATAGAGCTTGAATTTTATGCTCTTATGTTAACATTAATGAAGAATTAACGACAATCGTACAGTGCCTTTGTAACATTGGATACCTGAAGAAGTTTAATATAACATATAGAAAACAGCAAAATCGTCTTATGATGTAAAGAGAAACTGATATGGTTGGTGTATGCAGCCATTTAGTGGATATGGTCTTGTGTGCATAACATCACAATAACAAATGTTATTGATTGCCTACCTAGTCGTTACACGTCTGTCCGATATGCACTCAATGCAAAGCCGAAATATCAGATGCTTATTAAACCATATAGAGGTGGATCAACACTTTTCAGAATTCGCTACTAGTTATGTCTACGAATTCGCATTTAATTGTTATTAGCTAATGTAAGTGTAGTGTCATAGTTTACTTCAGTCACTTTTTACGTCTTGCAGTAATAGTCGGATAATATAATCAAAGCTTTCAATGGATAAAGCTAATGAATAACATGTTAACAAATGGATGAATAAGCACCGAAAAAGACTACATTTACAGTAGTTCGTCTAATGTTTCTTGCTTCATTGAATAATTTCTATTGATACAGTCTTATCAGATCTAGCCAAAAAGAAAACATACTTGACTAAGATTTCATTCTGGTTGGCACCAACAAGTTAGTCGTAGTTTAAATCCTTAAAGAAGTGATGCTTCCTATGGTAGTGAAATCTGAAGTATGAATTGTTGACATTCAGTAGTGTCGACTGTCAGTGACACTCTGCAGAAAAGAGATTTTAATTCGTAAGTGGTTAATTTTAAATGATTTCTATCTTAAACAAATCAGAATCTTTTACGTACACTGATTTTTCATTTCCTTTAGCCGTGAATGAATCCTCAGTAGGTTGTCTTGACTTGGCGTAAATTCTCAAGCATGATTAAAGACAAATTGTGACAGACAAATATAATTCACAATTCAAGTTTCGTCCTATTAATGACTCGTCATTTGGGTGTACGTACTACATCTCAATGATGTTCACACCAGGACTCATTAATAACTTAGTCTTAATTAATATCAACTAGAAAATTCAAGTATTCACAACTAATTTTAATAGATACCCGATGTCCAAGTGTAGTAGTTATTGATCAGTAGACAAGTGGATAACTTGATTTCACTGAGATTCAGTCTTGGCGTGAACATTAACTTGGGATGTGGCCAGCATATCCAGACACTAGGTGTCAAATAAAAAGAAGTATATGACCTTATATTAGTTATAAACCAGCTTGTACTTACTTTAGTTGCTTCAGTTTACTTTTAAATAGAATCTATATGAAGCTGTTAAATATTAATACATATTGGTGTGGTAAACCTAATATGTGTTACTAGGAAAACAATCATGACAAAATATTACAGTGATGTTAATGGTTTAAACAATACTATGATAATTTTTCTATACGAAACGAAGTATGAGACAAAGATACATCATATAACTGATGAAAACGAGGTAATCAATAAATTCCTCACTGTTAACAAATACAAGTTAGTCATACAAGTGAATGCCATGCCAAAAATAACATTACGATTGATTAACAGAAACTTTTCATTGACGTCAACTGACATGAAATTGTCAAGTTGTATCTCATCAATCAAAATGACCGAAGACAGGTACTGGTTATTGGAAAAACAGAACTATTTCAAAGCCTCCTTTGAGTGTAGGATGTATTGTCAAACACTGAAGTAGGAAAACTCAGCTAATAAGTACACTGAATCTAAGAAACCAATTTAACAATATTCTAAGAACTAAATTGTTAGTAACTGAGTGTTGTGGAGATTATAAAATTTGATATCAGAAATTGATTTGGGCTGGACGACTACTGGGAACGAAGGAACCCTGAATGGTTGTTTCGTTCTAATACAGAACTACTTTTCATTAAACATGCAGGAGGGTATCGAGCCAAGGACTTACAGGTGTCATATCTAATGTCTAAACATTAATGCACAATTGGCTTCAGATGGTTGAGATTTATTACTTCAGTCGATTCGCGACATATTACAGGTTCTCGCTTACTGCCTCCTATAAGTAACTGAATCACACTAAATGTGGCTAAACCGACAGCGTCTTTTCTACTAAGGCTCCAGAAAATTCTTCCTGAAATTGATCACTATTGAGTTCACAAACTGGTCTGAGTTAAACAAAAACTAAAAACTAGGAAGTACTGAACAGCAAAATACAAAGACAATGAATACGTTTCTTACCAATATTTGTTTTCCTGAAATGTCAATTTATCAGCTAACTTTATTCAACAATAATTTTGATATTAATATGATAAGAAAGTAGAATTTCACAAATACACACATTGGAATGTGACTACATAAAATGACTTTTAAAAAATGGTAGTTGTGGCATCTGTATAGAAAATACAATACTCATTTAATCCACAGTACAAAAATGTACCCCATGCTCACTGGTCTGACGACTAAGCATTTACATAGAAGCTTATCGATTTTGGGCTCGATCTTCGGTGGACTCGTGACTTAACACTACCAGTGAGTCCCATGCTAACACGTAACGTTTTCTTAGTGCTTTATGGTTGTTATATGTTATTTAACTCAGGTCAATTCATGATATTAAATTCATATAATAAATAAGCCGAATGAAACATATGTACATCAAAGAAAAGGAAAATACTAAAGATATTAGTTGCTGGAATAATTTTCGGTTAATACCGTCGCAAACTTTTCTGCGTTAACTCAGCACGTTGTATCTAATACTTATAGTCATTTTCCCACAAATTTAACAATTGAGCACTGTCTATGATAGTATAATTTTTTATGGTTTGTGTTTTACATCTAATCTATTAACCTGTACTAAACTGATAGTTTTAGATACCATTAGACGCTTGAAATGATAACTTAGATTAAAGTAATTATAACGTTTATTTATTAAGTTTACGAAATAGTACTAAATGAAACCGTATTGTTGAAAATTGAAGACATAACAGTTTAACTAAACCATATTAGAAAGCTTTTACTTACAGTTTATATTAATGTTCAGTTTTAATATCACCATAAAAAGTTATGTTTAATTGGTTTGGTAGAAACAGATATTAGGTCTGGTTGTTTATACTTATCACAAATGAGTAATGGTTAGGTACCAGTGAAAACCATAAAGTACTAGATAACCGTTTTGTCCGACTATGAGATTCATCAGCGATTTAGGGTGTTCCTTAAGTCGTGGTAAAAAATGGTGACTGGTGACGTTCAGAATTGTCAGAAGTAAGACAGTTATCACAAATGACAATTGATGATTGTTTCGCTTCATCACAAGTTAGTAAAATAAGAATTTTACCATCGGATGCCGGTTAGCATAATGGTACAGTCTGTTAAACATTAGCTATGAGACCTGAAGGCCGTGAAATGAATTTCTCGGGAAAATTGTGTGTATACATTAATGAAGAGCTCATTTTTTAAAAATGAAACATTTGTCAAATGATTCTTAGTTTTCAGAGCAACCAACGAACATCATTCTATGATGAACATAAACGATCGATTTACAGAAAACTGACACGAAATGGGCAGTATACTAACCTTTAAAGTTGAGTGATACTATGCACAAAAAAAGTTTATTTCCTAAAAATACCATTCTTTTTCTTCGAGGGCCAGAAGAATCTGTACGGAGGATACAGTAGATGAGGAGTTAAAGGAAATTTGCAAAGCACTTATACAGAATGAGTTTTATTCTTGATCCACTGACGACAACATAAAACTACAGAAAAAAGCCAAAAGTATCACCACTGTAAAAAAGGAAGCAGTATTCACGAGCGTCGATTTCAAAGAAAACACGGCCCCAGAAATTTTTAAAAACTTACTCTCGATAGCTTAGAGGAAAACAATCTACTCCACAGAACTCCTAATTGTTCTCTTCAGAATGAACCTCATCCAAGGAAGTATAAGGAGAGAATGCTGCCTTGGGCCAAATCTATATGTGTGTGTATATCAGTTTGATGTTATAAGGTAAGTCAAATTGGCCGCATAAAGTGAGTGATTTCCATATAAATATCCAAGTACTGTCCTAGATCATTATCCGAAGGATGCAACAAATCTGTCAACAGCTCAGTTCTAAAACATTTAGTCAATTCAGGTCTTGTGCAACTCAGGGAATCAGCTTCCAAAATCATTAATTGAAATTAAAAGAACTAGTTTTAATAGAGTTGACGTAGAAATTTCTGTACAGTCTAGGTGTTGGTAATTCACAAATTACAGCTTGATCTGTATGTTCGATCCATGATTTTACAGTAACCATAAAGAAAGCTTATATTTCTCATTTTACTTTTGCTTTCTTTCACCTGCTTTAATCGTCTTACGAGTTACTATCACCACTTACTCTTCATCTTCTTAATATTCTGTTAACTTAACAATTACCTTTTACAACTCTTCTACTTCATTTGAATAACTATTATTTAGAGTTGCTACATCCGATTAATTCTGATAACTTTGTTGTATGACACAAGACTTCTTTAGATGACTATGTCGAATATCGTAAACCACTTTTAATTGGACACTTGGGAATGTGATCATTTTTTTAATTATTCTGACAAATGATATAATGCCTCTCTATTTTATTGAAGGTAATCATTTGTAATTGGCTGTTGGGGAAACTGTTAAATTATTAATTTCATATTACGAGTTGGTCTCAATTAGACAACCATCATCAGGAAGCACTGGATAACTGTTTTATCTTAGTATGATATTCTTCGGTAGTGGGCATCCACGACCTCACTAGAGGATGGAAGCTCAACTTTCTGTCTACGTGGCAAACACTTTATAATTAGACCAACGTCCATCGCCATCAGTGGGTAACTGTATTATATCCAACACGGTTCAACACCACTGTTCGTCGGGTCTACTCACCTAAGCTACACGAGTTACCTTGAGGAGTTAGTTATTAGTGAACTGATATTGAATGAAATTAGTTGTTGTGGAGATTGTTAATAGCGAGAAGACGTGATAAGCAATGGAGTTCAACGTGTTGTATATGAGGTAGTTGCCCACCTATAGCGATGGATGAGGTTGCGTAAACCTATTGTGGATTGACTGAATTAAAAATGATAACAATTGGGAGCTGACTCAATGGTCTAACAGTAAAGTGTTCGCCGCGAAAACAGAATGCCTTTGGTTCTATGCTTAATAGAATCGTGATTACTCCATACTAGAACGGAACAGCTATTCAATACATTCTGCTGATCAATGGCTGTTTAATTCAGACCAGTTCACGATATCAAATTAAAGATAGTTAATTATTATTACTACTATAAATATGAATGTACAACTCAGGTAAACGATTTCATTCGCTGATACACCATTTATTTTGATTTCATAGGCTTCTTGAACTTTACCTCCTGTTCCATTTTGTAAATATGAACTCAACACCCTTATAACCAATCAAAATAAAATGACAATTAAATTGACTAACCAATATTCATCAACAACAAAAATATACAAAAAAGAAAACAGCCAATCATTTTCATTGTCATTAGAATATTCTAATCAGGTCATTAAATAATTCCAATATAAAGTTTACTATAAAATAAACATGATTATGTAATCAGAATCTATCCAACTGATTACAATTGAAAAAAAAAGAAAACATTATCATGTTGAGCATTAAAACCAACAAAATTACATAAGTATTCTTTGCTTACATTGGATTAAATTGATAAATTGAATTATTATACTAATTTATCAGTAAGTAAGTAAGTAATAATAATAAGTATTATTATCATTTATTATTAGTTATATTAAATGATGATTTATTCATTAAATTTCATGTAGATAGTATACTCAATTATGCATATTGTTACATATGTTACGTAATATCTGTGAAAATGATTTAATGTTACTTATTTTACTGGCTGTCAGTTTTAGAAAGAATAAATGAATTGAAAAAATTATATATTTCGTTTCAATTAGTTTTTTAACAAAACTTTACACTAATTTCTCTTTTTTATAATAATTTCAAAATAATTACCAAACATAGTTGATGATGTTTAATTAGAATGAATTCGGTTATTTTCATGGATTTATTATGGTACGTTCATCTGATGAGTCCTGAATAAGACGAAATGAACGTCATTGATTTCTCTAACCAGTCACAATCGAATTCAAATAAATTTTCATATTTATCAAAATAAAGATACTTGATTGACAAATATTTTTTACGATAAATTCTATTCAGGTTTTATAATTATGGGTTCAAAATTACTGATCATAAAAATAGCCAATTCTCTACGGAAGCTACAACAGTATTTAGATATTAAGGATTACAACATATTATTGTTATGAATATTTTAACAATAACGATTGACATTTACACCACAGTCTCGAACTGATATACTATAATCCTTAATATCCAAATGATATGATCATTAATTTTGAAATTATAACTATAGAATCTGATGAGAATCCCCAATCACACCAATTTTGTGATATTCCGATAATGTAGTGATAAAACGAATTCAAATAACTAACACTTAATAATATAATTATATCAATCTCTACAAACCAACTCATTTTAGTTTCTAAAACCATCTTACTAGTGAATAATTTTAGGATGTTCCTGAAGCTTTAGTGAGATGTGGTGACTAATGAAGTTCGAACTTGTCGGGAGTGAAACAGTTGTCACCGAATACAATGAATAGTGGCCTCGTTATATCACAAATTAATGGAAGTGAAAATTGTGTCATTTACTGCCTGTCCAGTGCTGCAGAAGATTAGTAGTTCACCAATCTGATGCCCCTGGAGCGGAATCTAGGGTGAACACAGCTGTGGAGTTCCGTTCTGGGATGAAGCAGCTGTCTAGTGCTTTCTGTACTCTGCTAACACCAATCTGTGGCAAATTCAATAAACTACAACTTAATACCAATCTCCACAAATTATTGTAATTCTACTATTTCGAACTCCTAATTGTAAAACCTTATGAGAATTGATGATGTATTAAATTGAAATTTTACAAGTTTATTAATGTTTATAAAATACGACTAATTAACAAGGCAATTAAGACATGATGGTGAATGAGGTAATTTTAGTTTTTGAAGGTATGCAAAGGATAACTGAATAAATCGGCATATTGTTCATTACGTAATATGTATTTACAGAAAGCTAATGAAGCAACTACAAAAAATCTAATGGTAGTGGTTGTCAAGTAAGAATTAAGCGGTAAATGAGGAGCGACAAATTTTGAAGTCATAAAAAGAACTGTAATCGTGATGTTGATAAAAATAGTAATAACTATAATAAGGGTAATAATAGCAATAATAATAATGAGAGAATCGACTGTAATAAGTCAGTTGTAAATCACATAAGTATTGGCTGTTATGATGGGGAAAACAAGGAAAGAATTTCTACAAATCTTCTATGTAATTCTAGGTCAATTTTGAAAAGGCGAATACCGATAGCTTTTGATGTATGTAAAAGATGTATGTTTAAACTGTACTGTCAATGTGTTTCTATTCCCTCATAACTTGTTATGTGAATTGACTTATCAGTAAGTAACACTTATGTAATGACTAATGCATGGCTAGTAGAATAACACTAAATTCTTGCTAAATTATCTGTTGGATTGAATGTTTTATCACTTCAATAAGTTAATCAAAGTCAACAATAGACATTAACATGTAAATATTATAACAATCTTAATCATAATGTGTAATTTTATTGACTATGCTAAATGATTAAGATAGATTAACCAATTAATTATTGAAAGCCAAGCTAAGAAGGGATTGAATGGTATAATTTCAACATGGAGTTAACTACGTTAAATAGCTACACTGTTTTAGTTTACTTTATAGTAGATTGAAATTAGGGGATTCAGGGGATAAATACAATCATTATAACGATTATCATATAAAATATAAATCATTATGAATGTTACGAAAACAATAGGAAGTAAAGTATTCAATATTGAATATTGTTTTATTGGTTTTCCGCTTCACTTAAGTATAATTTATTCTGTAATAAAACATTCAAGTATACTATGTGTCTACTTGTCCATACCAATCAATAATGTTTCATGCTGCTTAACTACAATTAACTTCCATCAGAGAGGAAATTTGAGTTTAATATATATATTTTTTAAAATTAACTCTTACACTTGATCGCCTCTAGGTGCATTTATCTATTTACCTGCGACTATGGAACAAAGTATATAGACTGTAGCCAGCGTTTACTTTCGACACAAATATGAAACCATAACCCAGTGAATAAAAAGCAGACAGAAGTTCTATTTTTGAACTTTTAATGCATTATAATCATTCAACTGTTCGGTATATATATTTTAAGGTTGTTTACAGAATCTGTTTCAATCTACCTAGATTACTTCATTTTAAACTTATTAAATTAGCAGAAGCTATGACTATTCATCGTATTAATTTAGAGCTTTGTATGCAAGAGAATTATGTATTATCTTTATCTTCACCTTAGTCTTAAGCTAGTTTCTTATGTTAGAATTAGCATTAGTATTATTATTAATATTAGTATAAGTAGCATTAGTAGTGATAATAAATTTCCGATCCTCTTTATTTTATTTTATATTTTTAGTACCTCTAATTGTTTATGAAACCTGAACATTTTAATTATTTTAATCATCACTGGGTATTATAGAGATTGTTGAGCTTGTACTTAATATCCCGAATCTGTTTGAGTTTGACAATGAGTGAAAACCTTGGACTGAATAACTGTTTCGTCTTAGTGTGGGACTCTTCAGTAGTGTACGATCCACAACCCATCAGAAAATCTAACGCAGGACCTTCAGGCTTTTCAGTTTAACTATTAGACCACTGAACTGTCTTTTACCACTTGATACTTCTATCTCAGTCAATTCACGATAGATATGTGCTACTACATCGGTGAGTAATTGCCTCACACTCTGTACAGTTAGACTCCACTGATGACCACATCTTCTCACTAAAACTCCAGGAATTACGTCGATAAGTTAGTCACTAATAAGCTGATACTGACTGTACTTAATGTTGTAGAGGTTGTTGAATATTAATATAATATCACGAATCGGTCTAAATTATATAACCAATGCTTCCTGATGGTTAGTAAGTGTCTTATTCAAACCATTTCGTAATATCAAGTTAACACTCAACAATCTCTACAACACCCAATAACGAAATTATAAATACCTGATGTAAATTCATAATTTACTAAACGGATTCTTCCTTATTTTTTTTCTCTGTTTTGACTTAAAACAATTAAGAGTTTTAGTTACTAATGTGAACAGTAAATAATTGTTCTTATTGTTAATTATGTAATAGAACTTGATATAAGATTTCGAAAGATACTTCTTTCATTCAGTGTTATATACATTTAATTAAGGTGAAGAAAAAAGAATCCAAATAAGAAAAAAATGACTATACAAGATTACAATAAATCTCCATTTGATTAGTGAATATTAGAGAAAAGAACATATTTACGTAAGGCAGTAAACAGTGATTAATTGGTATTTTAATCCATTGTACTCCTATGATATCACTTATTATCAAACGAATGCATTGAATTAATGAATTTGATTGTGATCAACTTTCATTTCTCCAAAAAGATGAATCAAAACGAAAGGAGAGTAGAAGTGAGGTAGGAAAAAGAGATACAAACTACTTTGATAGTAAGATGAATTAGCATATTCCCATTCGTTTGTGTGACTTTCTGGAAGCAGTAGTCTAGTGAGGAACGAGGTGACGTTTGACACGAAACGAACTGACTTCGAATCCCACTTGGAACATCAACACTGAGATGCAAGTATATCCATCGGATGAATCCCAAATGGGACGAAATGCACGTATTGGATTCTACTTACCAATCACACTCCACCTTAAATAATACTTTGCTAGTATTTTATGCACTTTGTAGAAATTCAATGTAAATATATAAAGAACAAAGATGAAGTCACTTACTTCATGAATTCTTTTACAACCTTGAAACAATTTATAGTAGACAATAAAACAATTGGTATACATACTTTATATCAAGAATCTTTAAAAAGTTGACATAAAAGTTAAATAATGAAAGTTTATCACAATCAAACAGTTAAACGTAAACTTCAAATGTTGGCTTCTTTGTAGTAGAAATATACAAATGTTCTAGAAACAAAAAGAAATTGAAAGGATTATAATAGTTATGCAACTAGTTTTCATCAAACTGTAAACATACTATTCAAAACATATAAGTACAAGTGATTACCAGATATAAGTAGTTCAGTAAAATGAATATATAACTGAAAAAAGATTCATTTGCATACTGATCAACAAGCTTATACAGTATATACACTTCTGTATTAAACTATTTTGTTTTGCATTTAAAGTATTTGAGTATAGGTCTATTTTCACGAAGTAACTATAACTGTCGTCAGCTGTAAATACCTAAGATTACAAAGAGTAACGTAGATAGAGTTAAATAATGGACATGCTTCAGTTGTTAAATATGATAGAAATGCTTAGAATGTGAAATTAAAATCATAATAAATAGAGTAGAATACAAGAGATGGTTATACATATAGTTTAGTTTGACGTGTATTCATGTTTGATACATTCTAGAGTAGAGAGAAGGAGGCTTTGACCTAATACTTAGTGAGAAAAGGGACGGATTACATAACGTCAGTAAGGTCACGCCAAATGATCACTTGACATGCTTTTGAATCAAAGTCAAATTCACTTACAAACATCATGAAAAATTGCATACGAAATTTAAGTTCTATATTTGTAGAGGGATTAAAGGGTTCATTGGCCTATTATTCTATAGACACAAATGAGGTTGAAAACAATTGGTGAAAATTACATTTCTAAATCGTAGTAACAAGGGTATTGGCTATTTGATAATAATTTTGAGTGCTGTTTGCATTTGTTTGATGTCCAAAAGGTAGCTGGAGACTGAACTTTGCATAGCTTATCTTCTTTTGGTTATAAGCTCACAGGAATTTGTTTAGAAAGATTGCTGACAAACTACATATTGAATCGTGAACACAGATGGAGGTTAAGTTTCACAGATATTGATCTGCTTTTGGATAGTTTCATTACCGAGAAATGTTCTTTTGATTACCGTTCTGATTCTTATATCATTTAATCTTGAGATCTCATCTCTTTCAAACAAAATACATATGGAAATAGGCTTTCTTCTACAAGTGAATGCTAGTAGCTTTTAAAATACTTTTTCCATATATCCTACTGAATGTTTTCAAGTATCCACCGTTAACGAAGACCTTTTTGATAACTGCTAATTCTTAATTAATGTCAAGCATTTGATAACCATATTCTGGGTCCGTTGGAATGCGTTTTTACCAAACTACGTTTTTAACTGGTAGAACAAATACTGTTATGGTATAAGTATTATTCCGTTCACGTTTCTTTCTCACATATACTCTTTTCAATTATTTCATTACTTTTTAATTCAACTACGATTGCATAATTCCTTTCATTATGCCCTCTACCTTAGAATTTATGACATATAAATACATATCAAACTTTGCTTCATTTATTAGCACATCTTACATTCTCGTCCAGTTATTATGATTTTTATTTGCATTCCGATCATTGATTTTAACTTCAACAATTCAAGTATATTCAATGTTTAATGTAATCAGTTCCTTATATTCAGTATATTCAATTCTTTCTTTGGTTATTCAAATAATTTTCGGATTGTGATGTAGAATATAATTGTTAATCTTTAAAAAATAATATTCATGTAATGTTTAGTCAACTGCCCAAAACTAGTTAGACTCTAGATCCTTCACAGGGTAGAAGCGATGACTAAACAAGTTAAGAAATCAGAGCAGTTTAAAGAAATGCAATATGATTAACTTCTTCTCCTGTTATTGTCAATCCAAGATCCATAAAGTTAATTTTCGCCCTCATTAATTGATGATTTGATTGGAATGATGTAAGTATAGCCTGCTATATTTTTTCGTAATTCTATAACGTGAATTTGATTTATCCAAAGATCATTCTATTTGTTCTTATCATTCACAAATCTCCATATTATTATTATTATTAATACTATTATTATTATTAATAAACATGGAGACACAGTGAATTTGAATAGCACCCAGTCTATTCGGTTTCTAACTTAATTCGTATCATGTTATATATAACGTAATTTTCTAAAGTAAATACTTAATTTGATTACAATACCTTTCTATTGTTATAATGTGATGATTATCACTTACCTCATTTCACGAATTCTTACTTCAACGATATAATTTACTGGATTGGCCAGTCATCAATGAATCACATGATCAGATTGTAATCACCGGTGCTACATTTTGCCTCTAAGTGTCTCTATATATTTTGATAATGAATGTTATAAACTTAAACAAGTTAAACATTACATGAATACGATTTTAACATTAACAATCGTCATTTACAACATCATTCAAAATGTCTATACTATAATCATTTATTACTAAACTTTTCATGCTTTTAAAAACATTTCCGTTGTTGAATTCATTCAATCCCCAAATCAAATCTTCATCCATCCTAACTCTTTGTTATTAAAGAAAATTATGTACAGAATCTTTGATACTGTACTCTTTCTTTATGATCTTATAAATTATTTTTCTGAGTAGACAGTGACAACGAATAAAAATACTAAGAACTTCATGACCAAGAAGTATGTACATTGGTTTGTATAAATTAGACTTACAACTTAAATAATAATAAACCCTAATGTAAAAATAAAGCGATGTATTCTATAATTGAATATAGAATACAAACTTACTAAAGACAGATGATTATATTACTCCGAATGGTTTAACAACAATAACCGACTTTGCTAAAATATCAAACTATATTATGTATGTGAATAGACTTGAATGATTTCATACTAGACAATCGTTTGAATGTCTCCAGTGCGAAGATCGACGTAGATAAGATCATGTTCTACTAACAGTTGCACACATAATACATATGAAATTCAATAACTTTTGAGAATAATAGTTATGTTGATTTGTTTCTAGAATATATTACTTAATTATGGTGCATTTATCAATGTACTGGCTACTGTGGAACCACTTATATAGGGTGCAGAATCTAATAGCACCGTCATTGCATCGTAGAACATCCTCCATCCTGGTTAGTCAAATGATAAGTTAAGTGAAATAAAAACTTTATTCTGGCATACTTGATGGGAATAGGATATTGGGTTGACCTTAATAAATCATTTAAAGATATTTATTCAATTGTAACAACGATTCCACATGACCTACAAGTCAGTCTTTTATATGCAGCTGAAATTCTTATTATTTGTATCCACACAACTTAAGAACTGGTATAGGTTAATCAAATAGTAATAGTTTGATTTAGTATGTTGACTATTCAGTGCATGCTAGCTTGTTTAGACAGTAAAAGCATAATCAACTACTTACAGGAGAAAAAAACGATATACCGGAACCTATGTATGAAGTTAAGGTTAATAAATGTAGAAAGATAAATGTTTACAGAAATGGGATCATGCTATATTTCGGTTTCATATACATTGGCTGAAAAAAGTCTTTACACATTTGAAAATTACGATTTATTAGATAGTGGTTTTAGTAATGTAATGGTTAATGAAAACACCCGTAATGGCAGTAACAGTCATAGTTGTTTGAGTGAAGTAACAACTTTGTATTGGCGTAAATCCTGCAGAATTATCTGTTTATATTCACAAATGACAACACTCATGTCTATGTTTAGTATAAGCAGAATTGTAGTGAAATATTATCATGTAATTAGAATGAAAAAATAAAACCGAGGCCGAAGCATTTTATAGAGTTTGGGTATGTAGATTTTATATAATAATATAAAATAGGTTAATGTTGATTTCGATAGATCTCTTGTGAGGAGATACTTTAAATGTCCCAAATTAGAGGAGGTTTGCCTAAATTCCGATTACTAGAATCTATATGTAACTTAGTGTGACAACTTATGCAGACTATTGAAATTCCCTCGAGTGCCTCAGAAAAGTTGCATACACTTGGCATGTCGTTGTTCACAGGCTGTACATTGTGAGTTCTACTATGAGGAGTTATTAAAAATAACATAGTAACATTATAGTCCAAGTTGAAAAACTACCTTTAGATGTATAATGGTGTCTATAACCTTACGATTACCTTGAAACTTTAATCATATAAAATCAGTGTATATATTACACTGATACTTACCTTTACTAGTTCTTTCCATTAACCTTAATTACTTTCATTGATTTGTTTATGATTGGTCAATTGGGGATAAATTTTCTCCAGATCATAGCTTCATTTTAGGCAACGACTTTTAAAAATAAACACTTTAGGCAACATTCGTAACAGGTTATGTAATGGTGGCTATTCTTAACAGTCAGTTTAATTACTAATGTACTTAATAATTATCAGTTAACATAATCTTAGGAATTACAATCAATCAGAGACATTTCTGCCATATAAACTCTACTAGTTTCACTTAAATACATTCAGTTTTTTACCTGATAATAATTTCATTTCTAACTATTTCAAATATTTACAAATATGTTGTTAAACTGCTTAAAGCATTTACTGTCCAGAATCTGTAGCCTTAGTTGTTATGCTTGTTTATATTCATCAATAAACAGGATTTGAAATTTTCAGGTCAATAAAAGATAGCACCATTGAGTTGTTTACGCAATAAATGAGATTCAATCATGTTTATGAAGACATTTGCATAATGCTAAATTAGAGGATTCATAAGACTATATGCATATAACTAGTAAACAACAACTTAACATATTTATTGTAGTCATTGTGAATAACATTAACTGAGATCTTTCTATAGATTGAATAGAATTCTAGAATTTTCTTGATAAGATGAAACTATACAGTTTACATTAGAATAGAAAAATATTGATTAAATCTTTCAATAAATAACAAAATTTAATGATTTATTACTTTATTTTCTATTTCAGAATCTGTTTTCATTCAATTGTGAATCAACTTGAAATGTTAGTTTGCATTAAATCACTCAAAAAATATTCAGTATATTAATTAATTAATCAATCAATCTAATTGTAACGTATATTCATAGATTTCAATGTTTTACACTGATATATTAACTATAAGCTTTCTATGCTTTATTATCATCTTTATAGCTTTATGCTATTTTCTACTTTATCATGATTCAGAATACATTATACAACGAATAAATCGTATTAAATCAATGAGTAAACAAGTAAATAATAAAAATGCTAGAGATGAAATTGCTCGATTCTATTGTTATGATAAGAATATTCAACATGATCATAATGAAAGTGTTTCTAATCTTCATCATCATCATCAAATAAAACGTGAATCATTTGGAAGTATCAGTATGAAAACAATGAAAGATTTAATAAAACCATATGATAGACGACAACAAAGATATAGTCTTCAACAAATGTCATCATATCAATTAAATGAAAATGAAAAACAATATTTAGGACAAAGAAATCATAGAATTAAACTTATATTTGGTTTAAATACTCCACCAATGAATATTACTAAACCACAAATGGTACAACCAGATAATAGAATATTTACAAAGAAAAGTCGTTTAATTCGAGCTTTCTCTGAAAGTTCTACAACTAAACTTGATAATGATAATAATAATAATAATAGTAATGAAATTCATGTTACTAAACAATTGAATTCATTTGATAAATTAACATATAAAAATGTATACTCAACAAAATTAAGTGATACAAATCTTAATAAACAATTTCATCAATTATCATATCAGATTAATTCGAATAAAACATTATTTCATAGTCAAAAATCGATATCTTCATCATCAAATGAATCAGTTTGGTCTGAAGTTAAACGTCGTTTAAGTAATACTGAAAAAATATTTGATCCATTTATGCGTATCTTATCAACGGTACCATTGAAAAATCAAATAGATCTTGATAATACATGGACAAATCTTACGATAAATTCTAATAATAATAATAATAATAATGGACATATATGCTTTTCATTAGTTTATACATGTACTGTTGGAGCATTAAATGTTACCATTAATCGATTGACTGGAGTTAGTAATCTTATAAAAAATACTAATAGTTTACCAAGTCAAACACCAGCTAATTATGTTGTAGGTTTACGTTTAAGGCATAATAGAACTTCATTAATTTATAGAAATGAGAATGATAATGAAGTGGATCGAATGAGTTCACTTAATAATAATAATAATAATAATAATAATAATAATAATAATAATAATAATAATAATGGTTTCTATAGAAAATATTTTACACAACCAATTTTAACTTCATTAAATCCAAATTTTGATGAATCATTTGTATTTCCACTTAAGTTGAATGAATTGAAAAATGCTGAATTAGTATTAACAGTATTACAATCAACAACAATGTATAATTCTATAGGAGATGACTATAACAATATAGATGGGAAAAGTTTACCAAGACGTAATCATTCTGTCACTTCATATAGTTATCCATATACATCTGGAATTGATAGAATTCCACGTAGAATGAATATGATCTCTGAAGAGATGAGATGTATTGGTGTAACATTTTATAAATTAAATCAACATGAATTAATTAATTGTCCTGAGAAAATGCAAAATATTTGGCAAGAATTACGTAAATTACCTGAAGTACAAAGTAGACAGGTGAAGACAACAAGTTACACTAACTATGACACTAACAATTCAACATTTCCAATAAACAGTTCTACAAATTACGAATTATATCCTTTTAATTTGGTTAATGAAAATAACAAATTTGATGAGCTTCAATATGAGAAAACAATGGTAAGTAATAGTCACTATTACTCATATATTTATAAGTAGTCACCAATAACAGTATAAAATTTATCTTATTGATCATCTAAGGAATGTGGTCTTCAGGTAGTCGACACGAAACCACTGGATATATGATCCCGTACATTTTGAAATGGCCCCAGTTTTAAAAGTAATTGATGCGGAATTTTTTTTTGTTTGATTGTTGGCCAGCTAGTTTCGTAGTCTACCAACTCAGTCGATATATATAATCATTTGACAAGTTACGATAGCCACCTTTTAATATCAACTTGATTTTCGATAAGGAAAGAATTCAACTATTATAAAATATTCCTGAGAAAGACTTTCATGTGAAGAATTTTGAAAATTCTTATTAGAGATTCAGTATCGAAGTAGGATGTGTGATGAACAACAGGTAGAAAAAAATAACTTTCTGAATCATAAGGAAAAACTTCCTAATTATATTCCCCCCTCCCACCATATGCAGATGCATTATTCACAATGTATAGTTCATTTTAGTTATACTAAAGATGGAGTAAAACGATACCTCACTTTATCAGGTAAACATTTGAATAACCGTCTTTCATTTCAGAATTATGCAACATATTTGTATTGTTGAGTGAATAACAACTATGTTAAATGGATTACACTTGGAATAGGTTACTAATATGCCTAAAGTATAGAAAGTTATTACTAAATGATTAAGCCAATCATAAAATTTATTACATAAATCACTATAGATAATTTAGTTAAATCCATAATATCAGTGATCGATCAAGCTACGTAAAGACTTTACAATATGGATGTATGTCAGTTAAAACTAGTGAAGTTTAATTATTTCTGATTGTATATTTTCATTATTTTTTTATCGAATTCGTAGCATCTGAGGTCATCTTGAATCGATTAGCACCATTCATTTCTTATAATAAATTGATGATTGTGACATTAAATTAAATCAATATTCAGGTGATCGTTCAGACATTGACTTCCATGAGTACACAATTGAATGACGTCTGTTATCATTTTAAAATTGATTGTTTAACTTTATCATAGAAGTGTTACTTTAAAACAAAAAGAATTTATGCTTAATTTCAGTAGCTTGAAATAAATGATTACATTGGTGCTAAATCAATTAAAATATTGTCCAACACAATTTTATTAGTTTGTACATTACTTTAAACGAATTTAAGTAGTTGAATAATATGTTGAAAAATATTATTAATAACCTTTGCTTCATTCAGTAAACAGAGAGCACTAAACATCTTAATGTTAGCAACTATAATTCAAAACATTTCATCGTACGTACCTAGTGGCAGTTCGGAATGAAATTTTTAAGACCTACGGTACATCGTTTTATAATTAGGTAGTGTTACATAAATCTTGAAATTTCGGAATTATCTTTAACGGATTTCACCATCTGTCATAAACATGGTTACCAATATAAGGTCATCCATATATGCGTCTGACAAATCAGAACACTGTCATGAAATTGTTTCCTCATAAGTCACTATCCGAGCGTATATATACGAGGGAAATTTTATAAATCATCACCAGGTGATAATTAATGCTCAACCGTACCTACCAACATCAGCCAGTGACAAACACAACCAATTAAACTTTATACTTATCTCCACAAAACCACATCAATTCAGCCACACTAATCAGCTCACTAGTGACTAACCATAGCATGTTTCTGAAGTTCTAGTGAGAAGTTGTGACTGGTGGAGTTTGGAATTGTCAGAAATGAAACAGTTATCATCGATGACGAAGAATGACCGTCACACTATTACAAATTGATGGGAGTGGAATTCTACAATCGAACTCTTGCTGACCCATTTGTGTATGAATAAAGACAACTAAACTTAGTGCTTATCTTCACAAAACCTACTTCAGTCTGTTCAACAAAATAACTTCATTATATTTTACACGGACAAAACATACAATAGTAAGGTAAATGAGACAATAAAATAAATGAATGTTATCAAATGAGATAAAGACTTCGCTGAACAATACGAATATCCATTTCACCTACAAACCCATGGATATGAACGAGTAATGAGACAGTATGATACATTATTACTTAAATCACTGCCTACAAACTATTAAGGGTATTAAATGTAAAAGGCAGGATTCTTAAGAACATCAAAGAAATTCTATATACATGACAAACTGACCAGTATGTCATCACTATGTATCGATATTCATCAAATTTATCAACCTATACAAAAGGGATCTATCAGTTGAACTGTCAAAATTCAACTAAAAAAATTCAATGAGAAACAAAGATCATATGGATATTAATAAAATCTATAATCAACTGTCTTTGAAGTAATTACTTATAACTTTGTACTTAAATCAACTAGTTCACAGAACTTAACAATACTGAACATATTCAATACTAAGACAAATAAGCTTAGTCTAAACGCCTACTATACATTCCATGCGTTACCATGACATAAAATGGTAATTAATTAAAAAAAGATAAAGAAATAATGTACAACAAAATGTTTGGTTGACAAAGGGGTGTTTGCATATACATATATATATGAAGGGACGGTAAGAGGGAATTCAAAAGTCCTTCAAATTGATACAAAATAACTTATTTCGATAATTTCATTTTAATATTGTTTTACATTTTAGTTAAATTCAGATAATGATCAAAATGAAGATTGGAAACAATCAATGATTAAAGTAACTATTCTTTATAAAATGAGACCATCTATACTTGAAATATTTATAGAAGAGTTGAAAAATTTCAAAATTTTCAAAGATGAAAGTAGGTTTTGACTGTTTTATTATTATTATTATTATTATTACGTAATATATACAGTAATAAGAGTACAGTACAAAAGTCTTTATGCAATCACTAGACTTAACAGGCAATTATTGGAATAGGATGGTATTCTACATTCAGCATCACAAATATATGAGAGCTAAACAACTGAACAAAACCAGGAACTGACTTTGGACAGCTGTTTTGTCGTAGTATGGCATTCCTTATCATTGAGTATCCATAATAATACCACAAAATTTAAAACGTAGGATTTTAGAGTTTTCCATTAAACACTTAACCACTAAACCACCGAATTTGCATCCAATGGTCTATAGTTCATACTTCTGTCAACTGCCAGCATTATATTCACCGCTATCGATGGGTAACTGATTCATAGCCGATGTGGTTGAACTTTAAGTTAAAATTACATAGCATAAAATCGGATAAAGTTATTTGCATTGATTTCCATATTCACTGTGTTGTATTCAGCATTTTTAAGTTCTTTTTCATTTCCTGCAGTATAAGAACATTGTATATTAGTGTAATTCTTATTAGGAATTTTGTTTAAAGCATCTATTGGAATCAGAAAATTTTAGCTACGAATGCTTGTAGTATGGTTCACTATTTAGAATGAAAAACATAAAATATAGTGGGGGAATCGCCTGAGTGAGTGTTTGAGTTAAAGTTAACAATCATACTTGAAATGACAGTTAGTTGTTGTTAAGGTTACGAATGGGATTGATATATGTGTTCTGTACGATCTGATAATTGATAAATGTCAATACAATAATTCATAGTTCATAACGCTAACAAATAAATATTCTTCATAAGTTCAGTGTTTTTGAGTAGTATAGAAATCGCAGGGGAATAGCTGATTGCTAAGTGCATAGATTTTGTGATTTATCAGCTTTCTAAAGTACTTACCAAAATGCCTATTTCCTAATGTAAACTTTAAGAATCAATAAATTTTTATCCTGAAATTATATTTTAATCATATTTTTCTAGTTGATAGACTAAAAATCTCAACCAAATGAATAATTAAAACTGATAATGTATTTTATATGGTTCCATCACATGACTGGTTAGTAACATTTTTACCATTTTAAGATACAATGAAGATAGACAGACTATGATAAGCTTCCGGATGCTTTTCTCTACACGTTTATTTTTAATTGCTTCATTATTGTAATCTTTAACTGAGGTTTACAACGTGGTGAATCTGTAAATTAAATTACATTAGAAGTCATAGGTAATTTATTCAGACTAGATTTAGTTTGAACCATCAGTTGTATATAGTGTCTATTCTTAAACAAGTTCATTTGGTTTAATAGTACATTCACTTCCAAGAATATAAAGTGTAAAGTGATGTTGGAAAGCTTTCAGTACAGGTTCATCTTAAATCTAAACATTATGATAAATGAAAGTATTGTAATCTGGTTAGTGGTCAGATATATAATTTGCATAGTAGAATACAAGCATGATTGTTATTACAGTTTACTCAATAAGTAACACAAAAATTGATGTGAACTTGGATGTTTGTAGTACAATTTGATCTGTCAATATTTGAGGCCAATGTTAAAAGCTTAATAAAATGCGGATAATTTTATTATCGCTTTTAAAAAGCATGATTAATAGAATTCAATCAGCACGATGAAGGACTTGACGAACATTTAGTTGGTCACTACGCAGTAATGAACCAACGTATACATCACAGTTCTATAGGGAGGTCAGTCCTAACTTAAATAGAGAGAATGAAATACATATGTCAATCAGTTAATCGATTAATGCCTGTTACCCCATGTAAAACTTAGGCCGCCGACCAGAATTCTCCAGCCAAAAGTGTCCTGGGCATTTTTCCAGCTCTTTCCAGGTGCTCTTCATTCTCTTCATGTCTGTCTCCAATTCCAGACGTAATGTATTCTTGGGGCTGCCTCTTTTTCTTTGGCCTTCGGGATTATAAGTTAGTGCTTGTATTGTGATACAATTTGATTTCTTCAATGTGTATCCAATTCACCTTCAGCGTCTTTTCTTAATTTCTTACTTAGATGAATTTCAGTTGGTTTGTTTTCTGCCACAGAAGGTTGTTGTTGGTGGTATCTGGTCAACGAATCCAAAGTATCTTACGCAGACAGTTGTCTATAAATACTTATATCTTATGGATGATGCTCTTCGTAGTTCTCCAGGTTTCAGCTTTATTTAATAGAACTATGTTGATGTTTGTATTGACAATTGTGACTTTTATTGTTGACTGATAGCTGGTTTGAGTTCTAGATGTTTTTCAATTGTAGAAGTGCTGCTTTGCTTTGCCTTGCCATTCTGTTTCTTTACATCTGTATCAGATTTCTTTTCTTTATCGATTATGCCTCCCACGTATGAAGAGGTTTCTACATCTTCCAGAATTTCTCTGTGAAGTGAAATTGGGTTAATGTGTATGTATGTGTATGTTGAGGTTTACAGCTTCAGACGCTGCTACTACACTGGTAAACGCTTATCAGATAACACTCATGTGTACATCACCATAACATACTTAACGACATTTAAATGCATCAGATAGTACATTCAATTTAATGCATCACATGGTTCAATTGTGTATATTAGTAATCTCGTATAGAGTAAAACAATGGCATCAACTTAATACTAACAAGATATATAAATCATTTATGCATATTAGAAGAATTGATCAACTTCAAACAATTAAAACTGATCATTTAAAGTCTTGTATACTAACAACAAATTAATATAAACCTTGTTACTAACCAAATAAAAAAGTTACATAATTCATTTCACGTAATATTTTCTACTTGTCTTTTTTTTCTTTTTTCTCTCTCTTCTAGCTGAAATAATCATTCAAGCATTATTTTGTCTTGGTAATACAACTTTATCAATTGTTAAAAGTAAACCATATCAAATTATTAAAACTAAATCTAATGAAACCATTAATGATTCTAATAAAACATTCAATATATACAATCATATTACATTATCTAATAATGAGCATATTTCATTAAATGTTGATATAAATCGTTTATTAAATTTTTCTAATATTGGCATTATATTACAATTATTTATTCGAACTAATACATCAAATCAATTAAGACGTTTAGCTAATCTTTCAATTGGTATGACAAAATTAACTTATGATTTAGCTATACAACAATGGAATGATTTAATTAATGAATTGAAACAATTAAAAAATGATAAATTATATGATGGTTCAACTAAAAAAATCACTTATTGGCATTTAATTGAATCATATTGAATGGTTAACATTCTCTGTGTTGAAAATATGAATAAGAAACATGATGAGATGATGGGAATTGACTTGCTTAATATGCATATTGAAATACTTTCATATATGCACAGAATTATGCAAGTAAGTTGAATATGTTTTATTGTGTGTGTGTGTGTATGTATTGCTGAATGTAACAGGTAAGTAGAAAATAGTCATTTTGCTTTAATAATGAATATTAATAGTATTGGGTTAGTTCATGGAGATTGGTATTAAGTGTTAGTGGAATTCATCAAAGATTGATATTGTCAGGGTACCAGTGAGAATCATGGAAGATTGAACAGATAATTTGTGTTAGTATGTCACTCCTCAGCAATATACCCCTTCTCCCTTCCTAGTTTTTTAATGGCGCGTTATTAATATCAGTTTGTAATAAATTCAATCAATTAAAATACCAGTCTGCAATAAGCCATTCCAATATTATTATTATTCATTATTATAGCTAAATGACTATTTTCTACTTACCTGTTACATTCAGTAATACATACACACACACACAGTAAAACATGTTCAACTAATTTGCACAATTTAGTGCATATGTGAAAGTATTTCAGTATGCATATTAGGCTAGTCAAATCACCTCATCTCATAATGTTTCTTAGTCTTACTTTACGAAACTTCATGAACATAACAAACTGTATGGAATATTATAGTTATTGAAGAACATTAATAGATGTCATTATAAACAAATGCATAATTTACAACTAAATTGAATGAATACAAAAAAAATGAATATTAAGTATAATTATTGCTAAAGTATACACACATGAATGCATTTCTATAGAAGAATTTACCCCAGTGACTATTAGATATCTACTATCATTTATTTGTTTTGAGTAGTTGCATTGTAATGCTCTTTTGTTTCCTTTTTTTTTCTAACAATATAACCAATATTTGTAATTATTGATATGATAGTCTTCTTTATTTTATTTTAATAGATATTAGGGTATTAGTGGTATTAAGTTTAATTGATTGAATTCCTTACAAATTGACGTTAGTTGGGTACCGTTAAACACAATGAAGCATTGAATGGCTGTTTCGTTCTAGTATTGGATTCCTCAGCTATAAGCTCCTTAGATGCCACCTAAATGGTTTCAAGTTGGTAAACGCCTAACTCTCTTAACCACATGACCGGTATCCAATGGTAGAATTCCTACTTTCATCAATTTCTGATTAGAAGTATGTGTGAAGAAATTGAAATTCATTAAGTTTTTAGCATAATGTGTGTTAGATTGAAATGAAGGTACAATATTGACTTACACAGTTACAAGTTTCTATGATAAGAATATTGTCACATTAGATCATGATAATAATAATACTTGATTTCATATATTTAGTCCCTATAATCAACTTGAAATAAAGCAGACAATTGAACAGAATAAGATGGATTCATTTTATTTCACCAGGTTCTCATCAGCCACATGTAACCTATAATACGTGATAATTAAAATTATGCATTGACAGTAACATACTTTATTAGCGACGTTGTTTGGATGTCATAATGTAAAATTATAGTAGAATGAAAGGTTAATATGACCAAAAGTATGTTGCATATAAACATAAAATGTAAGGGAAAAGTCTAGAATATCAAGTTACAAACAGAGAATTAACTGATTACGTAATGAAAAGTTGCTCAAAATGAATTACGATTAACCAACAGTTATTAACAATAAAAATAATATAATGTAACAATAATGTACTTATGGTAAACAAGACGAAGAACTGAGAAATGTTAATTTATGCCTAAGCAACTCCGGAAATCCACAGAAATTCATTGACCAACACGGCAAAGTTAGGCGAAAATATTAGAAAAATGACAATAAAAAAAAGACCTATTTTTATTCAACCGCAATTTCAAGATAATGACAATTCAGGAATTATTAACTGAAGATTAAGGTATGTATCAACTGGAACCTATTCTGTTGTCAAACTCGCCATCAAACACGAAACAACATGTTATTCATTGCAATCAATGATCGATACGTATCCAATTCACGTCACTGGCAAATACATACATAAATTTACGTATATCTGCCAAAACAGTTACATTGTTGATTTACGCTCGATTTCAGGAGTGTATTTCACAGAGTCTTTGTCCAAACGGATCAAATACCACGATCAGTGATATCGAAAGATATGTAGTTGACATAGAACATATAGCTGATACCTTGAAATCTTCTAAGGCAGTCAATAAACAGTCTACGAGTAGTTTTCTTATTTGTAATTTCAATCATGAATTATTATAGATTGTATGTAGCCTATGAGAATCTGACGAAATGAAATGGATTCATTTTATTTTTCTTAAATGTCAATTATTTTTCGCTCTTCAAATACCATATTCAATACTATATTGGTGATGAAATTTTCACCAATGAAATCGGGTGAGTCTAATGGTCCTCGCTATAAGACTTGAAGATCTCGGATTCAGTTTATGACAAGATCTGGAGACTTGAACAAAATAAACGTCATATATAAATATTAATGAATATAAACAATAAATATGTCAACTAGTGTACGAATTTCGATGTTATAATATTAGCCATAGGTCTTAAGTATTAAACAGGAGCTAGTAACTCAACACAATTACTTGAAGACAGAATTAATAGATTGGAATAAATAATTAAAAGTTTGGAATATTAAATTCACGATAGGTAAACAGATGGTACTCGGATAGAAATCAGGCTTGTTCTAGGTTCCACACCAATCGGGATACATCAACACCTGCAACATGACGAAAATGAAGCTGACATGTAGAATAAAAAAAATGAAATAAAATTTATCGGAGCTAAATGAATAGTACTTATGCATTATATTTCAACAAGTTGGTCAAATATACTCACTTGTAAGGATGTTTATTTACAAAAAAAAAAGCCGAAAATCCATTTGTAAGACAAGAATACAACGATATAGAAAGAAGAAGCGAGGAGAACTACACCACTTCATACAATAAGTAAATATTCCTAAGATAAGTACAGTGCAAGCAAAAAAGATTTTCATACGCATTAAGCGTATTTTGAGCTTTAGATTGACTGAGGCTTGAGGATATGCTAGCATTTTTCTTGACAACTTCAATATAATACCGTAATAACTGAACTAACTTGGATTTTGCGACCAAGTTCAATTATGAATCTGATATCTGAGAAATTTGGGCGTTTTTGAGCTGATTTAGTACATGTTTAGCCAGTCAAACATTATGTTTATACCTAGGCAAATGTCATTTAGTGAACACAATAGGTTGAACTGAAACAGCCTACATGTTGTTTAGGTTATTTGGTGAATTAAGAACCCTTCACTGAATAATGTTGATCTTGACTGCGATTGTTTCAACAAAAGGTTATTAGTTCTTGTTGTAAATAGGCGCGTTACTAGTTCATCACAATCTTATAGGGGGTACACAAAAGCAACATCTAAAAATACATTGACTTAACTTTATTTCTCAAATCTATTTGTACTTGTTTTGCTGGCGATTTAACTTTATAATTCATTATACACTAAGCATTTGAAACAGACATTACTAAGTGTAGGTTACATGTACGAATAGACATTAATTTACAGTAGCATTGATACTGAATGACGATAATAGTGCAGATAATAGCGCATCATAGAATATGACTGAGAGTAATGTACGACACTTGATTGGCTTGTACAAGTGTAACAATTCTAATATGTAAAATATGTGACCTTTAGCTCCTTTAATAAACAGGAGCTTGACTTCTATGAATTTAGACTTATCTTATAATGCTGAATAATTTATTTAAAGATTTATATGTTAATTGAATAAAAGTAACCATGTGGAGATAGGTATTAAGTTTAGTTGTATGGATTCATTACAGATTGATAGTGGTTGTGTATCACTGACAACCATCGAACACTAAATATTTATTTCATCCTAGTATGGGACTCCTCCATCATTGGCTACGGCTCACTGGTGTGGAGGGTCGGAAGTTTCCCAACCAAAAGCTTGTGCGCAGGATGTAGATTGCACACTGCTAAGAAGTTCTGTACCAGGAAAAACAGCTGTTCAGTGCACCCTGATTTCCAGTGGTGCCCAGCCACAATTAATTTGTGACGATCACAAACAACTAACTTCAGTTAGTTGACTAGTTATCATATCAACCTTGTAATACGTGAAGCTAAAATGATTATTGATAACAACCGTATAAATAATTTCAGGTAATTTTAACCAAGCGAGTGAAGTAGAGTAATTTTCTGTAGCGACCTAATATGCCTAACCATTCCCTGAGATACATCATAGTAGTAAATCGATGCCTAAGTAATTCGACTTATGATGATCGGAATACTTAAAGTTAATATACAACTCTACATAGATGGAGAAAGATGCATATTTATATAATAATAGTTAATACAAATACATAACTGACACCGTTTAGATTTATAGGATTACTTTATTTGGAGAAACATTTTGTTGCTATGAATATTCCAAAACACTAAGATGCAATATGAGCCATAATGGCTAAAGAGTGTTACAAGCACCAGTAAGGCTGGTTAACTAGCTTTGAAAGAGGGAAGTAACTGGAGGATTCAGCTAACGACAATTGTAATGGCATTATGGATCATTACTTATTCAGTTGGTCAATGCAAATGAGCTAAAAATAAATTGGTAAAAGCAGGAATATATCTCAGGTCTAACTGTAAGAACCAGAAACCAGAACTTCAAGAACAAGTGTGTGTGTGAACACTGTTATTAGTATGGTCAAAAAAATCCTCATTAAAGATATATTACTTCCAAAGTGATAAGAAACATAATACATATAAGATTTTAGCAAGCTTCTTACAAAGTTATATGTTCTATACACCATCTCAGCATATGCATTCAAGTGCGTATACTGATATGATGACCAAGAATTATGCCTAAAATTCAGATCTTAAATAATAATTATTTAGTATCATCATCTTGAAACACCTGTTTCAATGGCTTGTTCAAATTTTACAAATGTCATCCTAGCAGCTTTCATGTTGTCTATTTTTTACTGGCGCTAAAAGTGAATGAAAAATGCGACGAGTTGGCCAGTTTATTAGACGGCCTCGTGGAATGAAAGACATCTGTATATGACTCGGCTCTGTTATCTCATCAAAATTTCCTGGTTAGGGTCTTCAAGATGAAAATGTTAGTGAGTTGAGACGTTTTCAGAAATGGCCATTAAAATTGAGACATACTCCATCGGTCGAAGGTCTTCCATGATTGTATTTTCCTCCGAAATGCATCTCATTCAAACTTTTGTTTTTTTTTGGACGTACACGTAGTACACACAGTTCATTTTCAATTGTACTATATATTATGGATTTAAATTAATAAAAGCCTTCAACCCCAATCCTTCTTACCCTAACATAACTATTCAAACTAGACGTAATCTCAAACCCTTATCTTAATTTATGCCACAACATTATCTCTTGACACCTAATCCTGACATAAACTTCATTAAAATACAATCAAACACATTTAAATGACTACAGGTGTATTTTTAACTATTTGAGAATGTGGATGTTCTAAACTTGTCAAGGAGGAAACAAATTTATCGCTATTCTTGTCATTTTTAAGTAGTACGGATAATTTTGTGGACATAATAAGTTTCTATATGCATTGAAATCATATCTATTTTGACTAATGACATATTTATTTGCTGTTATTTTATTCTGATTGGTTAAATGTCAATAAAAATATGGATTGCCGATTGATGCATTACTTCAATAGGATGCTTTGGATGGATTCCATTTGATTATAAAGATTATTTGTCATGGAAAGTTGAAGAAGGGCTAAATGTTGTTCAAAAATTAACTTTTAATTCAAAGTTGATACTTCACCATTGGTTATAACATCATATTTATTTTTATATATATGTGTGTGTATTACTATATGTGATTGATATGCCGGCACCTAAAGATGACTGATTATTTTCGAGAATTGTTTTTCGGTAGACTATTTCAAAAGTGGACATTTTATTTCTATTATTACATTCATCTTACCTTATCCTCCTGTTTAACACATTATTTGTTTGTATAACTTTTTCGGTTGATGAACTATACTTAATCAATTGGATAAACGTTACTCCGGTTTACAACCATCATTGCTCTTATTCTGTATTAATGTTAATTTTCTAATTGATTGATTCATTGGACAGGTTTCATTTATATATAACGGATTATTTAAAATATAATTTGATTCTGTCTGGCTGATTCATCAATCTTATGTTTTTCCTATTTCCGACATGGGACTATGTGAGCATCAGGTAGTTGTGCAGGGACCAGCTGAACACTCATCAACGTTTGTCATTGTGACTTCGTACGTACAATGTCATATCAACTAATCCGTTATACGAATCATCACAATAGTTTTTTCTAACGTCGTAACAGAGTTGAGGAAAATACTGACTCTTCCAGTTGGTGATCTTGCCTTTGAGATCACCTAATTGGTGAGTTGTGGTGTTAGTAAATCAATCTTGTGAATAGCCGAAATTCTGTCACATAGTATCATTGCATTTCAGCTACATAACTCATTTAATTATAAAATTATTAATCGATGACATGTATTTGTTGAAGACAACTTTGTTGTTAAGCATGATCAATTCAAATAAATATCTAAAAGAGATAGATCCTTATTGTATTCAGTAAATACTATGAACTAATAAACATGAAAAAGAATCGCATTAATTTTACATGTGAATGGCTTCATGTAAACCAGTTGCATTTGTATCTTATATACAAACACTAAGTAATCGAGTTAGTCATCAAATAGCTTCGTTGAGTTATGAAATAAGCTGAAATACGTATGATTAACATTGGTTGAAATAGCATGGTCATATCTATGGATTTACACAAACGTTTAACTTGGTTTCGCACTGTAATATTCATGTATTTACTCTTGGAAAGGTAAATTTTCGGTAAAATATAGTTAACTAATAGTTAGTGCAAACAGATAGAATTGTTTATTTTCCATACAATTAAATCAAAATACACTTTAAGGCTAGTAAAACACGTGTAGAAAATTAGAAAATGAAATGGTTCCATCTAAACTACTTATTAGTAGTATGAAATTAACAAAGATTTCACAGTAACAATCAAAAACCATTCATAATGATCAGGCAAATAAATTATTGTCAATGAGAACAGACAGTCACTGTTTATCTAATATGCCACTCATTCTATAATGAATAACTTTAAGAACTCAGAATACTATTTCAAGCTAAACTATAAACCATGCAGACAACAAGAGTCCGAAAATAACAGATTCAAAATACATCGACATTATATATTTTAATTAAGTCTGAATATAGCTAGAGGTAATAACTGAAAAACCAATTTAATCTTACTTAGAACTCATCAGCCGGCATTGTATACAACTTTATAATAATTCATACTGAATTAATAACACAGTTTGTGTAATTTATATACCATCTCATTAGCCAATGTATCTAACCACTTGTGTGCCTTCCGCTTGATGGTGTTAATTACTACGAACTTTTGCGCATATCAATACAACATATCAAATCTCTAAATTTAAACTTATCAAAGTACCTTCTCTTATGATTCAGTTGCTAGAACAATGAGAGCTGAATGTTAAAAGAAAGACTGTTTGAAGAAATAATTCAGAATATTGAAAACAAAATGATTTAGCGAAAACGTTTAAATTACAAAAAATCATAATGTTCTAGACAAAAACCCAAGATCCATATGAATAAAGCATTTCAGAGTTGAACAAGAAAATTTCATAATTTGTTTTATTGAATAGCTTCATTCAACTATTTGCAATGTAACACACCAAATGAATACATGAAATAATTAGGAAGTTAAGTATTAAAAACTCCACTTTTACCCCCTACCTCCCCTTGAAGTACCAAAATACATACACCAAAGATAACAGCAGTGAAAGAGAACAGGAGCTCATAAAAGAAATCACAAAAACTTCCATTTGTGCACACAATGCTTAAACGTATATATATATATATATATATATATATATATATATATATATATATATATATATATATATATCGGCAAGCTAGTGATTATAAAGCGAAATGCGTTTAATATTTGTGATACACATTTATTACTGAAATAATGTTAGTAGTAGAAAATGAAATTGAAAAAAAATCAAATCCACATTATAATGATATACAAGTAACAAAATTAAAATAAAAACAAAATGATAATTAATGTATTACTGGATAATAAAAAAGCTCAACATTCAAAAAATTGTTTCCCATCATTTTGTCAATTAGTAGTTAGTCAAAAGTGAATTAATTTAAAAAGTATGAAAATGGATTATAAATTTCAATTGGTTGGTCATATTGTTCTGAATGAAATTAGAATGCTCTCATTGAATTACACCAGTTTTTTCAATCTAAAATGAAACAAAAGCATTTATTTTAGCTTCAACAAATAACAGTATTTGAATTCATTGTCACTTGAAGAGTCGATGGATAATCCTTTCGACCTATTGTTATTTTTTTGAGAGGTCGGAAAAGTGGGAGGTCGAGTACCTAAACCAAATACCTCCATGCATCACAGATTATGCTTGAAACTTATGTCATTGAGTTGATTCTTTCTACCTGAATCTATTTATGATATATTGCTAGGCTTCATCGTGATATCACATATAGCACTCTCTAAATCACACAATTATAGAATGAAATTTTAATTGAATTTAGAATATAATGATCTCTATGTACTTATATGTGATAAACCTGGAAATGTAAATTATAGCATGCACTATAGTAGTTTATTAGCTGTTAATCTGAATAAGAGGTGATTAGCAAACTCTCATGTTTACGTATATAATTATAAGGGGAACATATGATGATTAATTTGAAATTGTTTATCAATAAAAGGCCTACTTGAATATGACACTATCCCAATTTTGGAGAAAGCATTGAGTAGAAAATAATTGAAGTTTATAAGCCATCTACTAATTTTTGGGTATGTCTGTATCACTTTACCATAAGCAAATGACATCAAAATCAAAACGATGAAGTTAAGTATTTAGTTCAGAGAACTCAACTTTGTCTATAACATCTACCTTATCTACTATTTCGTTGATTGAATTCATCATAGGTTAATGTCGCTATGGTACCATTGGAAATCAAGAGACACTAGACAGCCATTTCATGAGAACATTTACGGGTGTACACCCTAGATGCCGCTTCAAAGCCTCCTGGTTTGCTTACGTCTACTCCTCTACACCACTAGCCTAACATCTGATAGTGGATTTCCTACTTCTACCAGTTCGGAATATAGGGCAATTAAAGTCGATTGTCAACGGCGATAACTGTCACAAATCCAAAAAGTTTGAACTTCACCAGTCACGACTTCTCACTGAGACTAAATAGCTATCCATTACTCTGTGGTTTTAAATGGTACTCTACCAACATCAGTCTATGAGAAATGCAACAAATTAAAACATTTTACAATTCTGCACAAATCACTTCAATTCGATTAAAAATTTATAAATTGATATTGTGTTAAAAATATCCACTAAGGTATATTGTTTGTGAATTTGTATTTGACTGTTTTAATCATACGAGGTGAGAATCAAAATAATGTGTTTTTCATCACTCATCCATTATTCTGGCTAAAGGTTTCAGAATGAATGATTGTGCGTAGCCTATTGATTATTAGTAAAGTTGTGGTTCAAGAGGATGGTTTGAGTTTTGTTGCATTCACTCTGTAGAACTGTCAGACTTCCATCGACATTCTCGATGACTTCATCGCTCCAACCTTTTTGATAAAAGTGAGATATGATATTCTATCCACAAGTGACTAGTAGACTGTTGCCCCAACCTTAAAATTTTTTATTGTTGACACTTCTTTGGCACTTTTGCCACATTTATTTTCCTTCCCTTTTGACCTATTTCATTGTGTTGCAGTTATTCATTTGTCTAATAAATTGTATCTATTTCAATGCGTATTGATCACCGTTTGACATGAATGTCAAGCTTTCGAAAACTCTAATTTTTTGTGTTTCCTCTGACTAAAATCATAATCTTTCACAATCAAACTTGTGTCTATACTTGCTTGTATGTAACGATCTAGTAAAAGAAACCATAGCGTTTCACGACAAACTGGTGTTCATGTTGTCGGAGTTGAAGAGGTCAACTACTTTGTCTGATGCAATGTTCATCACTGTTTGAGTAGTTTATTTTGTAAATAACGTTCAGTTTGGCTTCTTTTTTTGCTCCTTGGTTTGCATAGAAGTGATTGTTGTGAATTCGTCGTCTTATACCTGACGTTTATTCCTAACGACATCAGTAGTTTGGTCATAATTTCTGATATATTTTTCACATACGATGGAATGATCCGTTTTCTGGTTTCTACGCCTGATTTTGTGTTTGTTGGTGATCATACGAGATATTTCCTGATAAAGTTGCATTAATAGCATTTGTTTTAGAAGACTGTAGTTAGTAATTTTTTTTCATTTCTACAGGTAGTGGATGTGCTACAGTGTTTTCACCCTTTAAAACAAAGTTTATGCAGAGTTGATTTTGTGTGTTGTTGGATTTTGGTCTGTATTAGTTGATTTCCAATACATTTGAGTCACCACGTTTCCTTTTCTAGTTCTGGTAAATAGCACTTTCAAGAATGGTAATTTGTTATGTGCAATTTTTCAAATGTAAACACGTCTTCAAAGCTGTTGTTGATCAAGCTGTTGGCATTTTCAGGCTCATTCGTTTATAAGATGACAAAGGTGTCGTCCACACAGAAAATTAAGAATTTCGGTTTAATCATTGGTAATTCTGAAGTTTATAATCCTCAAACCACTGCTTCAGAACGACGTTCAAATGTTGATGATTCCGCTAATGTTTCTTTCTTTAGTTTGTATATTTTATTGTTGAATTGGAAGTATGCTGTTCGGCATATATTGATGAGTTCTAACAGGTTCTGACCTTGAGGCTTTGTGTATTTTAGAAGATTAGGATCATTGATGTGAAGGTGTATAATGTATTTTTTCGTCTTTGGTTTAATTTAAGTGAGTAAAGGTGAAGTGTAAACAAATTCCATTAATTCATCGTTATTCATTTACATGTTTTGAACCTTATCCACAAATTGTGTGGAAGATCTGATAGAATGGTTGCATGAATCTACTAAGTGTTTTATTACTTGAGAAATATTTTGATAAGTTATACGTTGGTGTCTTTAAAAGTGGGAAAACTAATTGTAATGGGACATTTCGTTTGTGTAATTTCTCTCTCACTCGTAAAGTTGAGGGAGAATTGGATCGTTTAATTGTATTCGCCATTAATCATATTTTGCTACTTAGTCTGCATTAATAACTGTGTTTAAAGTTCTAGAGATATTGCTACATAGCTTTTGAATGGATTTATGTTCACTTTTTAGTATATACCTTCATCCTTTAGTTAATCCTCAGCTTTCTTAACATAGTCTTCTTTCTCCATGATAACTATGATGCATCTTTTATTAACTGGGAGTATAACAATATATTTACTACTTCATTTTTTTTATCATGCTACTGGTACAACAGTTTGTGATTTTGTAATCTTGAGCAACATCCACTGGTAAAGTTGAGTAAATAGTTGTTTTTTTTGGAAGACAATCATTAGGATATAAGCTAAAAGTTGCCTGTGGAAAAATACCTAGTAGCTCACCTCTATAAGAAAGTTGCGCTGATGAAGTTGTTCAGAATGACGATGTAAGCTCTGCAATTAAATCATCCTGCTTAGTGAACACAGTATAACTATAACAAACAAATCTCTTTGTAATGGTTGTCTGCTGTTGTGATTGAATTTTTAGAATGTAAAATGATTGACTGAAATTGTAAATGTAAACCATCTAAGGATTAATCAGTGATTTAATGATTAAGCACTCACTGATAGATCTGACAGTTCTAAGTTTAACCATTCTCAGTGACATGGATGAACGGCTGTTCACAGTGGGGTTATCTAACTACGATCAGTGTGTAATGTATATTATGACATTCAATAAAGTTAATTTAATCGAAGAATGAAGTTTTTGAATGTATCAGTCATAAGAAAAACAGAACTTGTCATTTATGTGCATTGATTAAAGTTGATACACCTGATCTTCTTAGCAAGATAAACACTAAATTAATAAAAGTGGCAGTAACATTACTGATCATAAAAATATTACACACGCAGAATACGATTACAGAAGAGAGAATTAATTTGTGAAAACCAATGTATTGAGCAAACGTAAAACTTAAGATCAAAGTGAAGAAATGGAGTGAATGAATCTATGCTATTGGGATCAATTCTGAGCTGTGTAACTTAGCGTTGTCGATCATTGGATGAGAAATTGAATGTGACAGCTTAAATCAGTCAAAATAGTACACATTTATTTATTCATTCTCTTCATTTATACACGTAACTATATTGGATGAAATCAACCAATATTCCAACCTGAAAAATGTCGTTGTGTAAATAGGTTACACAATTATAATATATTATGTGCAAAGTGAAATATTTATTGGTTGTTTTTAATGTAGACCGCTCTCGGTTGCGTACTGATAAAAATCATAGGTTACCAGACAGAGGTTTAGTTGTAGTATGGAACATCACAGTAGAGTGCACCATAGACATCACTTGAAAATCAAACCATTGAGATTCGTGTCCTACAGAGAATGTTTAACCATCAAAATAATTAACACCCAGCGTCCAGTATTGAGATTTCCAAATTAACCTCTTAGTGATATGTCGTTAAACGTCGAAAAAGTCTTGAAGTTTATCTCTAATGAACTTATTATTATATTTAGCTTGAGGTGACATCGTGTAAGAATCTAATACTAGAATAAAACAGTTATACAGCACTTCTCCCTTTTCAATAATAACCAATCTTACCCAGTCTGTAATGAATATTAACTAATATCCACAAAATAATCTTACTTTAAGTAACTCTCTTCTTTATCTTAAATGTGAATAAAGCAAGCAGATTAAACTAAGTAGCAATCAAGATGATGTAATAATAATGATAACAAATAAACTTTTCTTACTTATTGTTTTCTAAATTCAGCTGATTTCCTCAACAGTTGCTGCGAAAATCACTAAGTGTTCGATACATTGTTGTAAGGAAACTGTTCTTGACGTGTTAAATCATTTTCAGATCTTATTTCACTAGGAACTAATAATGATACAGCTGATGTTGTTGGATTACTTAATAAATTTGAATTTGATGAAATAAGTGACATTGCACGTTTCATTGTTGTTGAACCGGATGTTTGATTATAGTCATTATTTATGCCTGTTGATTCTTGTGGATTATTCAAAGATAACGGTATTACAGGATGAAAGGCTGCCATATTGGAATTCATTGCAGATGCAAGCTACAATATAAATTAAATGATTTTAAAAGATGTAGAAGAAATAAACATTAATAAAGTAGATATTTCGTAAATAATTATACCTGATAAGATACTGTTAAATAAGGTATGATTAATTGATCCAGGCTAAAGAGAGTAATATGTTGCAAACTGAATAAAGGTAGGAATAACAATCACCTGGTTTGTTTGGCATGAAGTGTTAGATTTGAAGTCCGGATGTCAGTATCAACATGGATGTGACAACAACATTCAGTTGACGAGTTCTGAATAGGACAAAACATATGGAAAGGAGTTGCATTTTGTTATCCATAATATAACTTTCTTCGTACTTGTGAATTACTCACGATGAACGTATGATAACAGAAACTGGTTAATTTCAGCCTTTTTCGACATCATTAACAAGATACAAAATCATTCCAATTAAATGGTCAAACAGTTATTATCATTCAAAGAAATCAATAAGGGCATTACATAAAACATTTCCATATACCAGTGTCCATAGGTTCAATATTCTGATTTAAACTAGTCGAAATCAAACTTCATATGTGTATATGACTATGATTGAATGCCACATTTGAAACGGTAGTGTGTAAACCAGTACTAAATAAGCGCTTAACATCTTTAAAAGGATTCGTTATATTCCTAACCTGTCACTGACAAAAGTTTGTTAGGCTGTTTTTAAAGAATAACATCACATTTTATGTTCGATTTACATATACTGAATAGTCTTAGTACTACTCTTAGAACTAGATTTTTTAACTGCAGAGCTTGCATTGCTTCTTTAGACAGTGACATCAGCGTAAATTATATGAAGTACCTTATAGCTAATGTAGACCTTAGTGATGTCATCCAGAACTAGAGTGAAAGCCTATAACTAGATTATTTAGCCTAGTGAACGCAACATTCTTTGATTATGTACAAATGTCTTCATTACGTTTACGTTTATCATCAACAGGTATTTTGAACGCTTAAACAAATACTCAGTGTTATTGTTGCCTGTTAACAGAGGTGAAATAGTCTCTAGACCATAAGGATAATCGCTAACTGTTAAATATTTAGTTTACAAATTACTTTTTACAATGACAGCTATTTTTAAATCCAGGGACTAAAATAAAAACTGAAGTAATGCAACATACATCTAAGGATAACGGATCAACTGCATATAAGTCACAGTCACCGTTACAAATAATCTAGAATCTGACACAGTTGTGTATTAGCTCAACTGGCCATATCACACTAAATCAACTATATTAAATTATGGAGATAAATAGTATAGGAATAGAAGTAATGTTTATAGTGACAATAAGATAGGCCAAGCATTGAGAACATAATTATATTGGCTGAATGAAAAAGTATGTTTAAAGGAGTAAAATGAGCTCGAGATCAAGAACAAGATACAAAGTGAATGCACATATGCCACTGTAAACATTTCTCACCAGTGTCACTTAATATTTCCAATCACTGATTGGAATTATCGTGAGGAATGGAATCAGGTGGTTTGTATCTACCTACATAGGTCAAACCAACAGTCAGTGACTTCATATACCATGTGCTACATTTATGCCTGGTATCTCCTAGTGTTCTTCTGATCTACCCTCACTTACACTAGTGAACATTATGGATCGATGTAGGATGTGGTTGTGTCTGCTTAGTACATGACTAAACTATTTTTTCTCTACTTAACATACAACAAATGACAAATTAATGATTATTGTTACCTTAGCGTGCACGAGAATACAATATGATATAAGTTATGTGTGCATTAAGCATTTTACCTACCTCTTCATACAATCTTAACCGTGTTTTCAATCGTTCGACTTCAGCTGTCAGTCGTGAATTTTCACATTCTAATTCTATCAATTTGTTAAAAACAAGAAAGATTACATAAGTATTCTTTGTCGACATTGTTAACAGAAGTTTAAATACAACATACAAAACATAACATAATAATTAGAATGATCAGATCGTTAAAAATGGTAATACTATAGTATATTATTACATAATTTACATCAAGTAGTCACTTTGTTAGAAAAACTCTGACAGTTTGAAAGGGCTGAACAGTTGTTTTGTCCTAGTAAAAGACTTCTTGACAGTGTTAATTAGCATTTATACAAAGGACCATATTGTAACATTAATGGAATTCACTCAGCGTGATGACCTGTATAAAGACTATGTTCGCTAACATTCAGTGGTAAATGACTACAAAAATCGCAGTCATACAGGAGGAGGATAATTACTATACTAGTAGATCTCTGGTAACTTCTGAGATTGACCACGCAGGGACGAATTTTGACAACTACTTTCAATCAGCGAACACTGAAACTTAGTGCATACAATGTTATGAAATTCAGACTAGTAGCCACAATGCAAATTGATAATTGGAATTCTGTCAGTACTAGACAAAAGTGGGCGGACTTAACGTTGACTACTGTTCGGTAAATTTTGACCGTTATCACTCAATAATTATCTATACCAAAAGATTTATCTATTAGAAGCACCGTTACAATAAAATACTTTATCTGATCAGTTTTAAACCATGGAAAACTTTGATTAGTTGATCACTGAGTGGTATATGACTAATGCTATACTTGTATTATCTTATTTAGTCTATTATAAGTCGAATTATATTAATCAATATGTCGTCGAACATACAATCTAATTGACTGTACAATGCTTGTACCAAGTTTCTGTGTTAGGTGATTTCAGGCAGTCGGAAGCAATCTCTGGGTTTCGAGCTAATTCGCATTTGTTAGGAAGATTCAACAGGAAAATTGGATGAATCAATATTCTTTGATGGATTCCAATTCGCGTCGCTCACTTTTATAATCTGAGAAGACATAATAATTCAATGACTAAAAAATTTCTGAGTAGTACTCAATGAACATTTCATCAAATTTAACGTTATATAATTTAGTGTAATCTGTACTCTAAAGAATAATGAACATGTGCAAGTGACTTGAGGCGATTTGTGGTAAAGTATTAGGTTTAGTTTCCTCCAACTCGTCAAAGATTATCGTTGTCTGGGTACCACTAAAAAACATACGGCACTGGATAGATGCTTTACTGTGACTGGTGGTGTTCAGACTTGTCAGCAGTGTGACAATTATCACCAGTAATAAGGGATGACCGTCGATCTGTATCATCAAGTGATAAAAATTGGAATTCTATAATTAGACTTTGGAGGACAAAGTGGTACAGATGGTTAAGCGTTCGACGTGAGAGCTAAAGATCCTAAATTGAATCCTCTGGAAGGATGGAGGATGTATGCTGGTGAGAAGTCCCTTACAGGGATCAAACAGCTGTCCAGTCCTCTTTGATTTTTAATTGTACCCAACCAAAATCAATCTGTGACAAATACAGAAGCCAAACAAGCTTAATAGTGGTCTGTTGTCTATCAAAAAATATAACTATGATATTCAACCACCCCTACGCAATAAAGGTTTGAAATAAGTGAATGATATTCTCTTGTTGAACATTAGTAGCAAAATAAATGAGATAAGTGAGCAAAAAGAAACTAATTGATGTAGTTAAAGAAGACTATTTAAGGAGCTTTAGCAATACAACAGAAAGTAAGCATAACTTATGTCAGATGCGCACAATCATTAATCAGTCTTGTATTGTATCCAAGTTAATAATAATCTATGAATTCTAAAGTAAGTTCAGTTACTTTCAGTCATTTCTATTTATATACATTAATTCTTTATTTTTCTCATCATCAACTCAATCGCTTGAGTATTCACTTGTGTATAAAAGTTATTATTATCAGTAGTATTGTTAGTAGATAACTCAAAAATAAAAGTTAAATCATGTAGATGTATGCGTTCATGAAAAGTAAACTTGAATGAGGATGAGATATTTGTATTATTTACTATTCACAGGTTTTCAGTTGATTAGTTAATATGGAATATGAAATAAATACTACAAATTTAACTGTTATTTTAAACTATCCAAATAAGTAGTACATTGTTATCATATGATGTTACACAGGCTATTTAATTTTTCTAGTTAATATCATGAATTAATCTTTGCTTGACAGATATAGAAAACCAGGAAGTATAAATCAAAATGTTAAGTATTCATTGTATAGAATAACTATCTTAGATTCGATCCTTAGTGAAGTCAGATGAATGAGGATTACCAAGGCTTTATATACTAAGACGAAATAGCTATTTAATGGTTGTCTACTACTTATTAGGTTAGTTTATAAGAATTGGTTAGTGTTGAAGAGGTATTTTTTATTCATATGGATTAAAAGCTGAAAATTGAGTATGTATATGTTACTTCTCCTCAATAGAGTGTAGATTCATGATCCCATACATAATCCACAAATTTATAGAGTCAGATATTTGAAATCTGATAGACTGTTTCTTTAATTCCACTCAAATTATGTTCTATTGAGATAGTGCTCTGTCTCTAATGATAAGAATTATCAACAACAAGATTTGTACATCAGTTAATTTTACCTTTATTTCTCATATTTTCATCTTGATTTAATGTAGAACAATTTCTTGTTGTCGGTTCACGATAATCTTTCCTTGAATATTCTATTTCATTTCTTTCCTGTACAAATTCATTGATTTCAACTCTTTTCTCTTGAGGTTTTCTAGGATGTTCTAAGCTCAAAATATGATTTCCACTGAATAACTCGTCATCACACACATGATTTTTATTCTCATTTATATGATTACTATTATTAGTATAGCCGTTAGACATCATATCAATATGTGTACTGGATTTTGCTTTATTTAGTGATGCATGGATTCGATTCGCAGAAAAAGTTGTAGATGGTAAAGTTGAAAATGTACTACAACCACTACTAATACTGCAATTACTAGCAGTAGTAGTAATAATAGCAGGAGAAGAATACTTTGATACATTATTTTTCAATTCATTTAATTTATACCGTGCAAAACTTTCTGAAACAGCTTCTTCAATAAAATTCTATAAACGAAAAGAACAAAAAGTTGAAAAAGAAAACATTAGAACGCTAACTCTTAACCACCTAAACCACTGGGCTAGCTGACATCCAATGGTAAAATAACCACTTCCATCAACTTGTGATATAGGTCGACAACCACCGATAACTGTCGAACTACCGACAAGTCTGAATCCCACCAGTCATGACAAAACATCTATCTAGTACTCCATGGTTTCTAATGGTACTCCAACCAACATCGATCAATGAGTAATACAAACAAACAAACTTTAATACCTATTTCTACAACCCACCTAATCTCAATTAAAATCACGATTATTTATTGATAAGACATTCGCATTGAAGTTTTTCTTCTACATATACTTTGTTTATCTACCGTTTAATTATGCTATGCTCAATGAGTAGGACAGTTTAATTCTAAGGCCAAAATTATCGTTCCGGACAATAAAATCATCATTTTTTTCTCATGAAACTAACTTAATAAGACAATATATTGCAACTATTGTATGTAAATTAACCGATTCAAAAGTAGGATATTTTAGTTGTAAACAGAAAATCCTGATCACATATTCGGGGTACAGTTAACAGGATAGTTTTAAAGCTTCAATAAATGTGATCCATTCAACAGTTCTAATCATTTAATCATATATTTAGTGAGCGTTGAATGATAGAATATACTTTCACTAATCATCTCATTTCAAGTGTTTAAGGGTGTTTGCAATGGTCCACCATCAACGTGTTAATGTAGTCCAGGTTAACATATTAGACTGGAAAAAACACAAATAAAATCTTTAATTAAAATTACACACTGATATATAGTACTCATCTAGTAACTAAACAAAATGTCGACTAAAAATGCTGGATATTTATTGAAGATTGAAGACATTGTGGATAACCTCCTAGTAAAGGCTGCCATCAGACGACATCTCGGAACAGGCTTTAAAATGTTTGTTAATCTTTTGTTATATTTTTTTGAAAAGAATTATAAATCACAATCTATCAAATCCATTCGTCGTGATATTAGCAGCCTTACAGTTAAGCTGCATCTGATTAAACATTCACTACCTATGATATTTGTACTGCCCAAATTGTAAACTTTTACAATTTCATTAACGATTATCATATTTGTTTGCCGTCCTGAATTATTGTAACCTTCTATGATCTTATTATCCTAAACCCTGATATACAACTCGGATAGTTTAACCTTTATTGTATTAGGTATTTTTTTCTTTTAAATCAGTCTGGTGTATTATATATGAAAGCCATCGATTCGACGTAATAAATGACTTGATCTTGACACTTATTCTCCGGTGTTTGTTCTTTTTAACTAAACCTTTGGGAAAGTTTCGGTCACTCACGGATCATTCCAACCAATCATCGTTTCCAAGCCTATCTGGTCATAATCATAGCACAGGCTCCATTGGTTCATTTTACCTCGGAAATTACAAGGTCATTTCATTAACGTCACTTACGATGTAGGAAAGGTTTTGTTTGATAAACATCAGATAAGTATACTGGACAGTAGACCACTGAATTTTGCAATACGGATATCAAAAGTGTCCTTTAAAAGTAGATAATATTTGTAGGCCACAGGTGTCTTCAGAACACTGGTCATATATACTAGGCAACTAGAACGAACAATAATGATTGGAATAGAAGTAGGATGAAAGAAAGTAAGCGCTAGCAAACTGAAATGTAATATCAGTTCATGCCATCATTGAGTGTCAATCTGAGTTATGTTGGCAGATGCAGACTACCCAGTTGGTTGTCTATGCGATTGTTATAACCAATCCACAATCAGTTGGAACGGTATAGGTGTTTTTAGTTGTTGTCCTCTTTTAGCTCTTAAGCCATAAATTTATTAATTACTCATATTTTCACGAGTCAATTCATTCTTTATAAGTCCTTTTCTGTATGTTCTTTTTTTATAATCAATCATTTTACTCCTACAACCAATATTTTATTATTTATCTTGCTATATTAATGTAATGTAACAATTTAGACCTATGCAAATATGTGCTTCACTCAGTGTTATCCAACACTAATTAATTAACTCAACCCCAATCTATTGTCATATTATCAGCAAAGATCTTCATTTAGATTGGCATTCTATCCCAATCTTCAAGTATATACACATTAAAAAGCAATAATATATACTGAATTGAATGATTCTTAATAGACATCTGACATTTATTTTTAAATTACAAATTAATATTTTGTAAATATTTCATTAAATCAAACACAAATGACATTTTAATCTATGTAGTGGTTGAATTCGTTCATATCTACCTACAGAATTTACTATAACACATATCGACATAGGTATAGGCATTCATTATCAGTTCCTAAATCAATACAACTTCATACAGTATATATGCAGAAGTAAAGACATTATGTGAGGGCGTTAACGGGTTTATTTTCAGTAGTCATGTTTAAAAGATACCTAGATATGTTATATATATATATATATATATATATATATATATATATATATATATATATATATAAGGGATGCAATATGCCGACAAGTTAAATACGTCCTTATATTCAAAGAGGAATTACTTTAAAGAGAATACATATATGTATATATATCACAGGAATCTGATTTACATAAAGTACTTGATTTTATCTGGTTTTAGTCACTAAGTCATTAAACAATACGAGGTTAACTTTGAAAGATATTAGTTAGTCAGTCAAGAATAAGGTAGAACCTAGAATATATGCTATTAAGTCCAAGAGTGCATACCACATTTGCGTGAAATGATCAAGTTTGCAAGAATAACACGACAGTAGAATACAATACGGGAATAGGGAATATGGTAATCACTTGTGATGAAGAATAGTTGAGCTTACGATTCAGAATAAGATAATATGTATACACTTTCTTTTACATCCATGTCGCCCAGTGTCTATAGCTACTGATTGAGATTTTGACGTGAACGAACAGTTATAGACTTTATGGACTGATGATATGTATTGCTTTGGTCACCCCTAGCTATTTTACCATCCAACTCTTACTCCGGTTACAATTGGGTGACGAGTATACGTAATACATGTCTCTACTACTTCTTTAAAAGACGAGATTTCAACAATGACAGAAGTACACATTAAATGAGTAACTGTAAATATGTCCCAGTATAGGTTAGTTTATGCCAAACTTATCCAAAAATAAACCGAAATTCATAAAAAATGATAGGAAGAGTAGTAATTTCATTAATGATCTACAAGATCTATATCTAACTTTAAAACGTGCGCGACGCAGTGGAGCACCAATTTCATTGTCTCACGGGAGTGATTCCAAAAGATTTCAGTGGGCTTTGCTTGTGGCTGTTTTGTCGTATTTTCTATCCTGTAGAATTTTTCCTTCTGATCTCAATATTTTATTCATTATAGGTTAGTCAGCTTATCAGTGACTATCTTCATGATATCCCTAAAGTTTTTGTGAGATGCTGTGACTGGTGAAGCACAGATGTGTCAAGAGTGCGACAATTATCTCCAGTAACACTGACTGATTATCGTGTTGTATTACAAATTGACTAGAATATGAATTTTTCTCTTTGGAGTTGATTCACTCAAAATAACGGTTAAACATAGGACCTGAAGATCTTGAGTTCAGTTCTTTGATAGAAACGATTCGAGCAGTACTTGGGAGTTCAATATTAAGACGAAGGAGGTATCGAATGCTTCTTGGTTCACAATGACACCTAACTGAGAACAATCTGTGACGAATAAACGTGACACTGTTACACAGACGACTTATATTTCTTCATCAGTTACTCTATCTTCTAATAATCGTTCATTGTTTGAGGAGAAGCTCACCAATAAGACAGATTTGTAAGTAGATATCACTTCTATCAATCCAGACCACTAGTCATCTATATTGAGACCAATATTTCTTAAAACAATCTTTTTTTCCAATTTTAACAAATAATTTCAATTACATTACATTCTTATTTTGTGAGGGACTTTCAATTTATCACAGTAATTCATAAAGAAATTTATACATCTAAAAACCCAAATACGATTTATAACTGAGACGGTTTGAGTGTTACCTGTTAAAGATTGTACAATAAAAGCTAAAGTTCAATGCAGCACTCCATTAAACAGCAAGTTAAAAGTATTGGAGACAGTGTCTTATTCATGATTGTAGATAAAACTTTCATCTGATTAAATAATTCAATGCATCTTTTCAATTATTCAGTAATGCAGTTATTTATTATCACTTTGGTAATTGTCTTCAACTAGCAATCACTTTAAACTAATTTTTTCCTTATCCTTTGAAGTAGTCGTGGAATCAAGAAGAAATATTAATCTGAAATATCCATTACTGTTATAGTAAATCACCAGTAAATCACTAGTAGTTAATTCAAGCTTTATGAAGTTACTGTGGGTTATATTAGTTGTGTCAATGCAGTCACATATCATAATTATATAACAATGGTTACATTGTTGATTGAAAGTGGAAACCTATATGTGCGTTATTTTCGAGTATAGGACTCGTAAAATGTATGTATCTGCTACATCTCACTGTTGATGCTCATACTGGGACTCGAAATCAATCCATATATGTTTAAATACTCATGCTAAGCACAATTCCATAATTCCTCTATATTAAATGTCATAGTTCGCATTTATTTTTATTATCGTATAAAGTATAACCAGTGATTTTATAAAATGATCATTACCATTCTAATTTATTAACTAACAGCTAAAGATCAGTTCATTTCATCATATTCTTATTTCTTTATTCAAATGAGAAAAATTGCAGGAAGTATAATCTTATGCTAAGTGAATAAATGTGGGTGTTGGAGACCGATTCAATGGATTAAATATTTTGTTTATCATTTACTATAATCTCTCCCATTTTATCAAATGATTTTGTTGTATATATAGTCTATGTGTTGCTGGTATCCAAGAGATACTAGAAAAGTTAACTTTAGAAACAAGGGCACCAACAGTTTAATCCAACTACCCCCCCTCCCCTGACATACTCCACCCAGTACAACAAAACATGACAGGAACAAATACATTAGTGCGTAGATAAATGAAATAGTGATTCTTCTACTTTACGTGTGTATAGAACGCATTATAATGGATTTGTATTACAGTTGTATTAGCATAAAACGTGTATACGATGTAGAGAACAAGCGCGCGAGAGAGAGAAAGAGAGACGGTGAGTGAGAGAGATGAATTACAATCAACTTAACAATTAAGTCATGTAGAAATATTTTGTAAAAGTATACACAAATGATTAGTAGACATTGTACTAGGCATATATTCTAACGGTAAGTAATATTAAAGAATATTAATTTTATTTGAAGATCTATTAATCCATAGTTTTGTTTTATTACTTGTATAGTGTACTACTAACGAGATTGTTTAAGTAGCTTCTATGTGATTACATTTATATAATTTAATCGATGACTTTCTACAATTCATGATTTTATCAATCAACATGTAATTCACTGTAATTGTTTTAAATTTCATTATAGAAAGGAGTGTTTGAGGTTATCTACAATGTATGGTCAATTTTTTGTCCAACAGCTGAGAAATATTTAATGCATGACTTCTAGTATGCTAATTTTGTGTTATACTGACATGTTAATAACAGACAGTATTGAATACATTTAGGCACTGTTAGAACAAGCAAACTGCGAATAAACAGTATGGGACTTAACCATAGTGCATCTCTACGACTTCATCAACATTACATAGTTTTCAGTGGTTGTTTAATTGAAAAACAGTCTATATTGTAAGTCTTATAGTTAAATGATACAAATGTAATGAATACCTTTGATCGAATAAAAGGTGAAGCATCAGATCAATGAAGCTAGTACAATTACATAGTGATGCAGAAGGAATTATCATTTTCTAAGTCACAATTGCATGATACAAATCTGACGAAGAAGATTTATAGATCAAAAGGTTGGTTTTACTGTGGAGACTCCATAATCACAACAGACGACTAAACCATCCAACTCAGAGAGTATATTTTAACTAAAATACCAAGTTAAATTGCTTATATAATGCGTTAGTAATGAAAAACGTCTGTAACAATTCCTATGTTCCTGTTCTAGTTATAAAAAGTAGAAATATTTAAGAAAGAGGATGATCACAATGAAAATACCCCATCCCCAGTCCCTAACTTTAAAGAGAGTATAAGAAAGTCAGAAAATTATTCCATGTTCTAATCTACGATAGTGCATGAAAAATACATAGGTATTCATCAAAGTTACTTGGAATGTCTTTTTTCTATATTGTAGGTTGAATAGTGACTGTTTAACTGGTATGCTTAGTAAAAAGGAAGAAGAGTGTGTGTAATGCATACCTTTCTACTCAACAAAAGAGTTTTTCCAATGTTATATTACCCCTCATTTTCTATAAGTTAATTAACGGAATTCATTTATTATTGAATGTTAAAACTGATAAGTTGTAGGGCTTTCGACATCGTTCTAAGTAACATTTTCGGGGTCTTCTATGTATTGATTTATATCAAGTAGGCTATGATGAAGTTATTCATAATGACAACAAATGCATCAGAATTATTTTGTTTTACATAGCATTATGGGTACTAATTTATCAAAACTACTACACCGTATATTTACATAATAATTCATTAAATAAGAATCATTTCAATTAAGTAATTGAATAAATCTTACTTTCATTATAAGAAAGAATGCATGATCTATCTTTTCAATTGAATTATTATCACCATAATCATTTCTAATCAATGAAGATTCTGAATGTTTATTTATTTCTGTAAGACAATGAGTTTTATCATGTTCAACTGATGTTTTCTTGATAGTACCATTAGATAATAAAGAAGAAGGAGTAAAACGTTTGCATCTAGGGGGTATACATGGACCTATAAAGAAAAATATAGACTTTCAATTAAATTTTTCTTTAAATGGTGGAAACTTTCAAAATGCAGAGAAATATTTAACATGCATTGAAGAACAATAAACAGTGTTTGACTTAGATTTAATTGCAGATGGTAAGTAAGATCCACAATGTGGGTTTTGTTCTGTTTCGTAAGCATATTTGCTACAACCCAATGTTATTGATAACATTGGGACTTGAACTTAGCCAGTTAATATCAAACAACACCACGTTATCCACTGGGCAACTGAGCTCAAACGGCAGCATTTTTACAAAATGGATGTAAACATAATTTGTAAAGGTTTGTACCTTCCAGAAATTAATATTCAAAACTTAAGTTAATCAATCACTATTTTGATATGTTCAACTTCTGAGAATCTCCTCAATTAGGCTTTATGTCACATAATGTCTTATAAATGTAGAAGATAAATGAAATTTGTCACTTCTATGGTGTTTCTAGAACCTCAGTGTTGTATAAAATCATTAATTGAGTTAATGTTCGTTAGATGTTCTTATAGTTTAAAAGAATTCATAAAGTGGCAGAAGTTTAATTATCTATTGCAAAGTTATCATGACACTTTTTTAAACAGGACTAAACAGATGTAAAATCCGTTTATGGCAACTACGGTGGCGTCATTAAGACTAATACAGTCTAAAATATCAGCTAAAATAATTATTTGACGTCTATTTATACCTCACAATTTATAAACCTGGTAACACTAAACTGGTTTCAGATTTGGGCGTGGATGTACTGATCAAGTGAATTCACTTACCATTGGGTTCTGAAAAAAAGACACACTAACGAACGTATAACTATACCAATATTTGTTTAGATGAAGATACCAATCCATCCCGTCGAGTGAACAGTTTTGTATAGCCAAAGTATAACGTGATATTATATCATGCAATCATTGACTGTATACTAAAACCATATTGAAAGGTCCAGACTATATGTTTGGAGTCTGCTCTATGATATTCGCTACAGCTTAGAATCTTTGAGTGATCTAACACAAAAATCAGTTCCAGTGATGTAGGTACCTTTATTCTGTATCTACTTGTAGATTCTAAATTTGTCCTTATCAACATAGTACTAATAAGTTAAGTATTTCACTTCTTTACCCATTGACATTAGTATTACAGTGACTTTTTAGACTAAACTATCCTAGTGTTATTCGGGACTTTGAAAATTATCACTAAAAAGTTAATGATTAACCTTCTGAGTTATTATTGTATATGGCTATTAATGGATATTTGAAATTACCCAAGTAACTGACCAGTGTTCTTTTTATTAAGTACAATTCAACCATGAAACTTGCTACATTTGACTATCTTAATTATGTAACGAAATATATCACAAATACTTTAACAGGATAATATGAATCCATTTTATTTCGGTGGTTTCTCATTAAATGTTCGCAAGTAACCTTTAATGTATCGAAATCAGGGATATAAATTAGATTGAAACTACTTATCTGTTTCATTAGAGATTACTATCAAGACACATAGTCATAATGTAATAAAGGTTCAATAAAGGATGACAGATTAAATTAAACGTATGTACAATGCGAAGAAGAGAATCTTAGATGTTATAAAAAGAATAAATGCATGAAGACCAGTAATTACATAATTAGGTAATATGCAAATGACAAGTTGGAATAAAGTAAGTAAAGTTTAATTAATTAACATTTTAAACTTATTGGACAGCAACAGTAACACAAATATGACTTAACTGGGAAATTAAATGAGAAGAAGAGTCGACCATTATTATGTAACAAAAATGCAATAGAGGAAAGTAGCAAAATGTGAAGTTAGTCAAAAAAAATTATGATGTAATGAAAACATTTTAAGAAAATCTATTAAATGAGAGAGTAGAAAAAAAAAAAAGGGTGCATGTAACCAAGACAAAGAAACATTTACAACTGCATCCTATTGAACATAAAAATTAGGTTCTTTGTATTTAATAGTTTGAATTTCAATAGACTACAACCTGATTGTGTATTGTTTAACCTGAAATATTTTAAAGTACCGTTTAGTGTCATGCGTTTATGAAGTTTTTTTAAAATTGCACTGCTGAGTATTTTTGTTCCTTCTGATTAGAGGCTTTTGGGAACTGATAGCATTTCCTCCTCCCACCCCCCTCCTCTAATAAATATCCTTCAACAGAACAATAGTGAAGTACATCTGAGTCCTTGTAATCAACGAAATATAAGAAGCTCTATTGTATTTTAGCTCACAAGTAGAGTAACGGTTTTTAACATATGTTAATGAACACTGATGACTGTTGGTGATTCAAACTATCATTTATGAGTGATCAGTTTTTGAGAACGATATTGTACTCACAAATCTCTAGAGAAATTCAGTGCTCAGAAGATGATTTCGATTAATTATGGATAATAATCATTCAAATTTCAAGTTAACAGAACAAACTGTCAGTCAATCAGGTTTTTGTATTCATCACAGATCGATCTCACTTTGGTACTATTTGAAACAAGGAAATAATGGATGGTTGTTTCGTTCATGTATAAGATTCTTTATTAGTACATATTCAGAACCTCGCCATGGATCAAAACGTAAATTTTAAGGTCTGATGAATAGTGCTTAACCATCATCACCAGTAAACTAGCTAACACCTAATGTTACAGTGCCCAATTAAGACAATTTCAATTGTTATTTGTTGAAAAATTATAAATATTCACTTCTGAAATCTATGCTGATAATGCTGTTGTCTAGAAACGTAAATAAAAACTTTTGAGTTAAACTATCCAACTTAGAAAACTCAATTCTACTTTAGTTCAATCGTTTTGGTGTGACCTTTAAATGCACTAAACACAATTAATGTAAGTTGATAGTTACAATTCTGATATCAAATCAATTGATTTGTGATATTTTTCCAAGCTGTCAAAGGTCAAAGAATCAAGAAAACAATAACGTCCCAATTTTTGAACTCACCATTTCCTATTTTCATGTCTGATGGAACAATAGGCAAGCATCGTTCAGTACATTCCTATAAAATATGGAAATATAAAACGTTACTCTGATTGCCTATATTTATCCCAGGTAATATTCATTTATTAATAGTGTAGTCGTAAACATAGAAGCAGTAGAAACTAAGTATCTGATAACTGCTCTCATTCGCTTGACATAAAATCATAAATAAAAGAAAACGGAAATATAACCCCACTTAATCTAAGACAGTCCACTTTCTTAATGGAATTTCAATTTTAGCTAGAACCTACTAATGTTTACATTGAACATACCTATAAAATTATGATTTCCTAGAAATAAGATCATACTGTTATTAGGAGGGGAATTCAACAACACAGATCTAGTAAGATGACTTGGCCGGTAGTGTTAAAAACATGTCTGGGGATATGTCACTGATCTACTAATGACACTGAATGAGGTAGCTCAATATATTGTGAATTGATCAAATTAAAATGTAGCCACTAATTAAAATAATGTTTAAGTTTAGGGAACCATCAGACTAATGACGTCCATAAGTCAACTTTAGTGTCACTTTCAACTTCCATAACTAAGAATAAAATGCTATCTATATACATATATGTATACTTTACCTTGTGAGGTTGAAATCCATTCACATCAGTTATAGATTCCTTTTCATCAGCATGGTTCTTTCTGCCTGGTACAGTAAATTCTAATTCTGTTTGTAGTCTTTCTGTAAGAAAAATAGAAAAATTGGTTTATCAATAAATATGACAATAAATAACATTTATCTGCAGCATTTCTAGTGCTTGTGAAAGGTATTTCATTTAGTACTTTCGATCACTTTCCCTTTAGTTTAACAGTTGACAACTGTAAATCAAAGCCATTACATTTACTACACTTTTAGCTTTCATTCAATATATCGAAAAATTGAGGTTCATTCTAGGTGCGTGAGATGAAATCATAAATGAAAATTACACTGTAATATTCAGCTTATATCCACTAAATAGATGAAACAAAAGACAGGGACTGCTGTATACAACACACTATTAAAGATTGAACTATAAAATTATTTCGTGAAATTAATAATTTTGATGCAGGCCTAAGCTAGACAACCATTCAAAACGAGGAACAACTAGATAGCTGTTTCTTCTCAATAGTGTATTCCTCAGGGGCAGTGGTTACCTAAGATTCAATCAAGGAATCAAACCTAGGATCTTCAAATTTCTCAGCGTAATGCTAACCAAAAGACGTTTGAGGCAGCAACCAAAGTTCTTTATTTCTAACTTCAATCAATTCGTGATGTATATTCATAGAGTTCTAGTGGGAAGATGTGGGTGGTAGAGTCCGACTGCTTTTAGAGTGACGTAGTTATCTACTGGTGACTGCAGATGAAGTCAAGCAAATATACCGTGAATTGACTAAAGTCTTAGATACCAACCGATAGTGGCCAGTTCATTGGTCTATTACTCAAGCGTTCGCCTCAAAACCTTAATTTCTTAGACTTTATCGTCTGACAGCGTTGTGTTACGCGCTACTGAGTTCCATATTAAAATGTAATATTAAACTAGTGCTTCCTGGATTTTAAGTGCTATCTAACATAAGCCAACTAACGGTATTTAATCTGAATCACCACGACACTCAATTATAATTCACTTTATTGAAGATAATTTTCATTCGGTTATGGATTTAACTAAATCACATGATAGAGCATTGATAGAACTAGACAATTGACAAGTGCTTCTTAGTGCTGAACACATAATATTGGATCTAAAAGTTATTCACTGACAATTTGAAACATTTTACCGGTTAGACTAAATTAAACTACTGAACCGGTAAGAATTATCATAACAACTATTATGTTGAAGTTGTCTTGTTGGGAGTTTGGATTGAGTTAATTATCATCAATAGCAATGGATCACCGTTGCATTATATCAAAGACTGACTGAAACAGTAACCCAACCATTGAAAAATTCCTGTTGATGCTTAAGCATTCATTACAAGATTAAATGGTTCTAGATTTCATTCCTAGTGAGGTGGGCATTTATTTAAAACAAAATTGTAATGCTAAGAGAGGTGAAATGATTCACAAATGCTTGTTTCCTTGATAGATTAAATATATTTCTTACATAAAAATATGATATCTGAATAAAGTTCCGTCATTTCCTTCTTACTTGAAATCTGCTCCCAACCAAACCCAACAAATTCAATCAATTATGACATAATACCAACCTCCACAAGCCACGTCTATTCAATTACAGTAATCAGCTTACTAGTGACTAACTTCAAGATGATCCTGAAGCTCTATTGAAAAGTTGTGACTAGTGGAGCTCAGACTTGTCAGGAGTGAAATAAGTATCACCAATGACAGTGGATGATCGTCGCGCTGCATCACAAATTGATGGAAGTGGGAATTCTACCGTTGGATGTCAGCCCAGTGGTGCAGAGTGTTTGTCATTCACCAACATGAAGCCACTGGTGACCGAGTCTAGGGTGCACACTGATAGTGAGTCTCATACTAGGACGAAACAGCTGTCCAGCGTTCCCTGGTTTCCAATGCTACCCTACCAACATCAATCAGTGATGAATTCAATTGTCTATTTATCTATGCAATCCGCTGAACAGATTCTATGGTGTCATGAACACAATAAACGGATTAGATTGTGTTTTCTCATCATTGCAACCCAGTTGTTGAAGTTGGTCAGCTTTTCATTCTACGTAGGTTTCTCATAAGCTGGTCTCTATAGAAACCTATGACTTCTTATAATAAATTGAACGTCTAGGAATTGTAGCAGTGAGTTGCATTCTTATTCCATTGTAAATTTTAGTGAGGGATAATAAGTATTAAAAAATATAAGTCTGTTCTGAATGTCGAGATTTTCATTACATATAATGAATGTGCAATTGAATATTGTCATTTGACCATTTGAAAAACCTGATAGTCGGAAATTTTACATGACAACTAATCAAAGTTCTTACAATTACTCATAAATATATATATATATTTAGTTGATTGAATTCATCACTGATTGATGTCGGTAAAGTAGCATTGGAAACCAGGGAACGCTGGACAGCTGTTTCGTCCTAGTATGAGACTCACTATCAGTGTGCACCCTAGACTCGGTCACCAGTGGCTTCATATTGGTGAATGACTAACACTCTGCACCACTGGGCTGACATCCAACGGTAGAATCCGCACTTCCATCAATTTGTAATGCAGCATGACGATCATCCATTGTCAATTCTGAACTCCACCAGCCACTACTTCTCACTAGAGCCTCAGGATCATCTTGAAATTAGTCACTATAGATCTATAAAAGTGGAGTAGAGATATTTATAATTCAGTGAAGTAACCTCTCCCTAAATTATAAATATCTCTACCCCAATGTTTTTTTTTCCCATATTTTATGAAACAGAGGAAAACGTAATATGATTTATTGTAATCAATAAAAGTGGTTACTTTATCAATTTTCTATAATCTATTCATTACTTCCGTCTCCCTCACCCTTTTCTCCCCCCTCCTTCTCCCCACCTCATGTTCACTCCATGGAATAAAGTTGAAATGAGTCATCCTTAATATGATCAATCTAATGAAATAAATTTCAATTTATTGATTGATTGAGTGAGTGATTACATTAATACTAAACCAATTCACATTTCCGGTAATATTAATGGTAATAATAATAATAATTGAATATTATTAAGCAATAAGTAGTATATAAATGTTATCTAGTTTACAATATGAAACTAAGAGAAAAAACCTCATGAAGTAACTGAATAACCAAATATAATAAGCTGTTATAGTGAATGAATGGATTGATTTAGAAACGAAAAAAAAAATTTTTACTTTTTTTTCTTAATTAAAGTTATTTATTACTATTGGAAAATCAAAATTGAAATAGGATTCGGAAGTAGTCAAAATGAAACTGTAAATCTAGATTTCATGCTATTTGACACTCGTCTACAAGGTGTATCTACAATGTTTTCGAAAGAATTAATGATTTTTTGTAGAATTTATTTTAAGTCATTTAGCTTGATAGTCATTAATGGTTACCATCGAGCTATTTAGGTAACAATAGACACTCTATATGACTAAGTTGTATAGACTGATTGATCACTTTGTAATGAAGGATCAACGACATGTTTATCAAGTCCTTTATAAAGCTGATCAAAATTCTATCAATCAGTTTCTGATTAATTGAGTACTTTTGATAACTGATTTCATAACTTCAGTAATTGTGGATAAGAAAAGAATTCACCTATTGTAAAACATTCCTGAGAAAGACTTTCATGTAAAGAATTTTGAAAATTCTAATTAAAGATTCAGTATCGAAGTAGAATGTGTGATGAACAACAGGTGGGAAAAACAACTTTTTGAATCATGAAGAAAAACCTCCTAATTATATTTCCCTCCCCCCCCCCACTATATGCAGATGCATTATTCATAATGTATAGTTCATTTTAGTTATACTAAAGATGGAGTAAAACGACACCCCACTTCATCAGGTAAACATTTGAATAACCGTCTTTCATTTCAGAATTATGCAACATATTTGTATTGTTAAGTGAATAACAACTATGTTAAATGGATTACACTTGGAATAGGTTACTAATATGCCTGAAGTATAGATAGTTATTACTAAATGACTAAATCGATCATAAAATTAATTACATAAATCACTATAGATAATTTAGTTAGATCCATGGTTACAGTGATCGATCAAGCTACGTAAAGACTTTACAATATGAATGTATGTCAATTAAAACTGGCAGGGTTTTTTGTTATTTTTCATAGTATATTTTCAAAAGTTCTATATTTCCATGAGTAGTTCTTTACTATGAATCAAGATCACTCAGATGGTGAAATCGGATAACTCGAAATTGACTCCTCTAACAAATATCAGTTTTCTCAGGATTGTGAATACACCTTGCTGGCGAGTGTCATATAATACGAAACCGATGTCCAAGATTTCCTGTTCACTGACCTCCTTCAAACACGCATTCTATCTCAGCATAGTGCCAGTGAAGTTGAGCCAGACTAGCGGTGACTGATCGATAGAACTAAGTTAACATTATAAAGGACTTGATAAGCTTATCTAGTCATCACACAGTGAACAACTAATATAAAATCAATATTTGCAAATTGAAACTAGAGATCTCATAATGAAATATGATTGGTATCATTATGAAACATGAAGTAAAAATATAAAAGTGGTTCTTGTGAAGGCTTATTTTAATTCTCTGTACTTGTCAAATATTGATCAGAGTCCAACCAGGCGTTGGACTGAATTAGTTATCAGTAATGGCTTTGGATAATTGTCGTGCTATTCCATAAATTAATTAAAATATGAGTGTTACTATTAAATACTAGATCAGTGATGCTGATGGTAAGTTGATTGTCAGGAAACTTTAAGGTTTTCAGTTTAAGCCATGATTTAGTTGTGTGCTCACTTCCACTATGAAGTTTTGTATTAGAGTGGGACAGCTGTCTGATTCTCCTTGGTTTTCAGGGGTATACAACAGAGACTAGTCTATGATGAATACATGCAACAAATAATTTATTTTTGATAAATGTGTTGTCAATTTTGAGTTTTCTTACTCCCGAATCATTTATTCATTAACTTTAATAAGTCTTATTAAATAAATAGTTTAATTGAGAAACTTTTATTATCTTTCTAGGATATAATCAGTGATTGCTTCATGTAGAAGTGGGTTTTTTAGTAGTCGATTGAAGATTGAAAACTATACAGCTCACTTTTACATAAAATAATCTATGATGTTGTCCTATATGGTCAATAAAATCTTCGCATCTAAACCATCTAACTTAAAGGACAAAAACATGAAGATAAACAACCCTTACACTAGAATTGTTAAAAGTATTGTCTAATGAGAAACTATTTAGTGATGTTTCTAATTTAACCTGTAATTTATGTACAACACAAAGCTAAAAACTTAAAAAACAATCTTCTTCTCAATGTATTAAGCTTAAACAATAATGATAACGAATCATTTGTCTATGATAGTATATTCTTAGTCATCATTAACAAAAAACATTAGTTCAAACAACGTATGTTATCTGTAACTACATTTCTATAACCTAAGAATGCTTTGAAAAAAATCTGGGAAGTAAAATTACGTCACTTTACATTTCATGATTCTTGTTTTTTATTAAAATCAAAATTTTTATATCAAATCTAAGTGCTGAAGAGATGGCAGGTGATTTTAAAATACATCCGTAAAGGGCAGTGTATGTTCTTGGTTTGATTAATTTTTTCGTTGGTTGTAAATAAAATGTGAATGTTCTTCATTTATTATTTTAATTATTTTCTACTAAGGTTTATAGGAATTTTTAAAAAAATATAGAATAAAATTCTTTAGTCAACAATAATAATTTATGGGTAATAACGTTGTCAGACTCCAAATTTTAGAGTCGAACCACTATTTATATAAGACACAGCTTTATTAATGTTGTTGACTTTGATCATTCAGTATTTCTTAGGCATTTGCAACCACAAAGTGTTTCAGACATTCCCTGACAGTTATTTTATAAATCAGAACTCCCATGTGAAATATTAATTTATTTCAGTGCCAAAGTATAAGTAGCTTTTATATATTGACACAAAGATTTGTAACATCACAATCAAGTGGTTAAGTCATTTCAATATTTTTCTATGATCTTAAGTAATGACTTAGAAAATTATTCAACAATTCAGATATTTATCTGTTAGAGTTTTCCGTATACACTTAAAAAAGTATTATTAAACGAACAAAACTTAACGGCGTCGCAAAATACTTATTTTACTTAATCATCAAAAAATTACATTGGTTGGTCGTTTACTGTGAGTTACATACTCTCTTTAAAAAAAGGTAAAACAATTTATGTAGACTATGGATATTCAGGTTGGTTTTTTTGAACCGTGCGAGTAACATTGGATAAGGTGTGTTTAGAGTGAAATGTTATATTCTACGAATTCCCACTGAAGACTTGTAGGTCACAAATCAGGTAAATATAACATAATCAGCATATGGTTACCTTTACAATTATAGAACTCGGCATGTTTGATACCTCTCGGAGGATCTAATGAAGGTGGTAGTAATCTGAATTTTGAATTAGCATGCAAAATATTGTTTGTCCATGAATCTAGTGATCTATTTGTTGGATCGTAAGCCTCAGCATCGAAGAATGATGGGTTATTTATTGTATTATGACCATCATTTGACCATATTTCCGGATTTACTAAAGACGTGTTGTTATCCTGATAATATTTTAATAAACGATCCGCTTTTTCAATAAAATGTGGACTGTGATCACGTCTTGTTTTGCTAACCTTGGACGATCGCATATCATCAAGCTTTCTTAGCATGGATGATGGACATATATCGACTGTGGAGTCAGTTCCAAAGAATGACATTGCCGCTTTTCTCTCAGTATCTCTTAACATACGGCAATCTAAACTCAAAAGAACAAGATGTAAGTTTGCATTTATGATATATTGTACAAACCATACGTCACAAAAAAGCGAACCAATATTAATTGACATTAATGTGCCTAAATACTTGATGATAAATGAAATCATACTTCAAAAAGACGTGCGCATTTTATTACCTGAAAATATTTCAGTAACTTTTTCACAAGTAAATAACCAAAATCTTAGGTCCATAAGGGAACTTTGTGTATTTTTTATGAAGTTGGTTATAATTATGCTTGCGTTGTAAAATTTGAAAAGGTTGCTCGAATAAGTTGCATTGTATTTTAATCGGTGGTGTTTAGTATCAGCCGCTAAAATTAAAACTGGCCGGATGTAGCAAAATTATAGATCTGCCTGTTGTGACAAGCAAGGTATATAGGTACGCATTTAATATTTAATGCATCTTCTTCAGCCATAGCTGTAATAGAAATTCTCGTGTGCTGAGAAAACTAATAAAAACTAATATTTTTCCTAAAGACGACCAAAATTGTAGACAGTTAAATACAACTCAGCTACAACGCTATTGTTTTACAAATGGACCATGTGAATTTCATAAATAAAAACAAAAGTTTAATATCGATTAAACGACATATAAAACGGTCAAAATCTTAGCTAGTCCTTTAAACGCAACCAAGACAGTCAACTAGTGAACTGAATTAGAGTATCTAATAGCTGATCTACTCTGACAGACTATCTATTAAGTAAATTTAAACACTAACGATAGGTGTCATACAAATGTTCAGTTAATAGATGCTTAGATAAGGTAGTTGATAACAACTGCGTTTGATATTAAAAACAATGTATCAAGTTGACAAAACTGTTTTAATGTATAGTAGAAAGCTGTCAATGAAAGTGACTCTAAAGTTAGCAAATGTTCTGACAGGAATTTGATCACTCAATTAACTGAGAGTCGTTGCTGTCAAGTTGAATTGTTATCTATAAAACCCATATGTTGATTTAATGACCAATATTTAGGCCATTACAACGACAGAGTTTGCCTAAGTTGTTTGCAGTCCTGGAGTAGAAAAAATGAACATTTTTTAGCTATTACGATACAATACCCTATGGTTTATATATAAGAACTCTAACCATATTTTTATTTAGAATATTTACAAAACATGAAACCATTGTCTTTAAAGTTGTTTTGAAATTTATCGGTTATAAACGTTGGATAGCATGGTACTATGTATTCAAATGCTTTGAAAACTCTTGATTGTTTGATTTTAAATAATTGGGTATCTAAACGGAAGGCGTCTACATAGTGTTGAACTATGCTAGCATTTTGTAGAATAAATAACGTCATTTTAGTAAGACAAGAATTTTGGAAAAGGTAAGCTGCCAATATGAATGAATTTCGAAATTTGGCTCACTAATTATGATGAAATGGTATGCTTACAGGTTTTCGGGCACATTTATATTCCCAAGAAACCGAATGAAAGAAATGTTGTAGTAAAATCATAGTCATTATTTATATTGAAGTTCCGCTAATAGAGGCGAAATTGTTTACCTTAGACTGAAACACTACAAATAAATTGCATTCACCGAAGATAGACAAAACGTATAGCAAGATTCTATGACATATTTAGTACATTTTTGCCATCTACCCATGACTAGATTATGGGTCCACTCAATTTTCAGTACTAATCCATAAAGTACCACCAAAAATCACATATAAGAACACAAATGTTCTGTCACAAAAATATAATTCTTTTAAAAGGAAGCTGTAAATTATTTTAAATAACTTGTCCCTTACCTAGCGTTTTAAGTTTTGGAAGAATATACGTCAGATAAAGTCTGTAATCTGAATTCATGCGCGAAATTGGATTAAGTCTGAGATCAAGATCTCTAATATTTTGGTTAAAGGAAAGAATTCGAAGTTCATTTATATCTTCTATACAATTGTAGTACAAGTTTAATACCTCCAAAGTCTTGATATGTTCAATGCCCTTTTGAAATGAACATAATAAACATAAGATTACTTTAATCGATTTTAAAACATTCCTTGAAAGGTCCAAAATTTTTAATCGTGAAAAATGCAATAACGATGCTCCAAGGCAAGTGATTTTCTCCTCATAATTCCCTTGTAAAATTAAAGTTTTTATGTCCTCTATTAAATAATAAAATAAGGGAAAAGCATCTAACCTAAGTTTTCACTGGAAATTTTAACTTTTTCTTTTACCCAGTCTTCTGTTATGGAGAGATATTTGCTCATGTTGTCATGTTGTCAAGATGTCGAATTAGTTCACACAAGCAATGAAGGTTATATGCTGTTGAAGCGTTGATGAACTAAAACAAAATAATAATACCTCAGAATAAAACCACAAGACTTCCTAAGAACGAAAACACCTCAACCAATCTTATAAAAACAGTGAATCAGTGCTATATTTATATACTTTGGCAACTTAATTTATGAGCAATATGATATGAGCAATATGAAGGAAGAACTTTTTGTCTACCATGAATACTGTAACAAAATCCATAATGAAAATCCTTCTCATTTTAATGATAGACTCTTGAACGACTAGCAATACAGTGTAAAAATTATTAATAATCTGAAGTTCACAGTATATTTCATATTGAATTTATCCAATTAGTTCATCTAAACATAGTTGTTTCATTCATATAAAGCATTATAAGACTACTAGTGTTTAAATTCAATAGTTGTCACCTAAGCACACTAAAAACCGTTCACAGGTTACGTCACAATCGTGGTTACCGGCGTCTCATTTTTCCGTAAGCACTTCTACTCGGCCTGCAGCTCTTCTAAAGTTACTGCCGGTTCCAAGCCCGGGTAAAGGAGGAGGGTTGGGCATGTGGCTAGCATTACCATCCCATAAAACACAAGTTTGCTAAAAAAAAAACGATAACCAGACTACACAAACTAAACCATTTAAACTCTGTCCTTGGAGTGCAAGGAGTGATAATGACGTTTCATGGTGAAAGCCGAGATTCTTTGGAAATCATAAGGCCGATGCCACTTATAAAAACTCGAACAAAATTTTTTTAGGTAAATAGAATGTTCGGATAATATGAGAGAGTGGGAAGGCCAATCGAATAGCAGCAGAAATGAAGAGATACAACCTGACAGTGCTTGGAATCAGCGAAACCCATTGAGCTCAAGCTGGACAGAAGACATTGGTTACAAGAAAGTTGCTACTGTACTCCGGCCACGAAGAAAAAAATGCTCTGCACACCCAAGGAGTTGCTCTGATGCTGTCCAAAAAAGGCACGTAATGCACTTGTAGGATGGGAACCACATGAACCAAGTATCATCAAAGTACCTTTCAAAACAATGGAGAAAAGGATTACAATGAATATTATCCAATGTTATTCACCCACCAACGACAGCAACGACGAGGACAAAGATCAGTTTCATGATAGGCTGCAATCAATTATAGCAAAGTGTCCAGGAAAGGATCTGATAATCCTGATGGGAGACCTAAACGCTAAAGTCGGAATGGGCAACACCGGATATGAAGACATCATGAGACGACAGGGACTGGGAGAAAGAAATGAGAATGGCAAAAGATTTACAAATGTATGTGCTTTCAACAAAATGGTTATAGGTGGTACAATATTTCCCTACAAACGCATACACAAGGTTACATGAATTCCACCGGATCATACTACAGAGAATCAAATCAATCATATATGCATCAATAAAAAAATCAGATGATCAATGGAACATGTGAGAACCAGGAGAGGAGCTGACATAACTTCAGATCACCACCCAGTGGTTGCCAAAATGAAACTGGAACTAAGGAAGCAATTGACAACTGGAGTAACAGCACTACAACGGTTAAATACAGCCTTTCTTCGAGATACTGACAAACTTATGGAATTCAAAATAACTCTCAACAACAGGTTCCAAGCCTTACAAGATCTGCAGGAAGAAGAAACCACTGTCGAGGACAACTGGAAAGGGATCAAAGAGGCACTAACTTCAACATGTCAAGAGGCTCTGGACCGCAAAAATAAACTATTATAAGGAATGGATCTCCACTGAGACCCTGAGAAAAATTCGACAAAGGAGGATAAAGAAGGCAGAAATCAACAACAGCCAAACAAGAGCAGAAAAAATCAAGGCACAAACTGAATACACAGAACCAGATAAAGAAGAGCATTAAAGCCGACAACCGAAAATACATCTAAGGCCTTGCAACGACAGTGGTAAAAGATGCGAAAGGAAATATGAAACGGATATATGACACAACGAAGAAACTAGCAGGCAAATATGGTTAACCAGAGCGACCGGTAAATAACAAAGAAGGCAAGCTAATCACCGAGATTCAAGAACAAAGAAACAGATGGGTAGAACACTTCGAGAAACTCTTGAATAGGCCAGCTCCACTGAACCCAACAGATATCGAAGCAGCATCTACGGATCTTCAGATAGATTTCATTCCACCAACGATGAAAGAAATCAAGATGGCCATTAGACAAATTAAAAGTGGAAAAGTAGCAGGACCTGACAATATACCAACTGAAGCACTCAAGTCAGGCATAGACATAACGGCAAGGATGCTCCACATTTTATTCAAGAGAATCTGGGAGGAAGAACAAGTGCCGGCAGACTGAAAAGAAGGACACCTTATCAAAATACCAAAGACTTCGTGGATGATCTAGTTCATCAAGTCCATGCACACCAACAAATGCAAGTGAAGACAACCAACGCAGCATAAACCTCAGCATCAGTAGTCCTGAACATACATAAGGGAAACAGCAAGGTCCTCGAATTCAACACAGGGAGTACCAACCCAATTGAACTTGATGGTGAAACTCTGGAAGAATTGGATACCTTTGCATACCTGGGAAGCATCATCTACAAACAAGGAGGATCCGATTCAGATGTAAAGGTAAGGATTGGCAAAGCAAGGGCGACATTTCTACAGTTGAAAAACATATGGGACTCCAAACAACTGTCTACCAACCTCAATGTCAGACTCTTCAATTCGAGCGTCAAGACAGTTCTACTGTATGGAGCTGAAACTTGGAGAACTATTTCTAACATCGTCAGGAGGGTGCAGGTATTTATGAACAACTGTCTACGCAAGATACTGAATGTCCGTTGACCGGAAACTGTCAGGAACAGCTTACTATGGGAAAGAATAAACCAACTTCCAGCCAAAGAGGAAATCAAGACACGATGTTGGAAATGGATAGGATATACATTGTGGAAATCATCAGACAGCATCACGAGACATGCACTAACTTGGAATCCTGTTGAAAACAGGAAAGATAAAGACCAAAGAACACACTGCGTAGAGAATCGAAAGCAGATATCAAAAGGATGAATAGCAACTGAAAACAGCTGGAAAGAATTGTTCAGGACAGAGTTCAATAAAGAATACAGGTGAGGGACCTAAGCCTTTCTGGAAGGGCTAACGGGCGTTAGTAACTAAGTCATTATAGAAATATTATCAGACGATGATTAAACAATAATAATCCAATATGAACAGGGAGCTTTTTTACTACTGCTACGTTACTGATTGTGTTAATAAATAGTTTATTGAAATTTACTATTCTGTTTTGTAGACTGATACTTTGGTAAAGTTGTGCAAAATGAAACCAACTACTGTTTATTTGACATTCATAACTTCGGGATGATTGAAAGTCTGTAGTTAATGTGAGTAATGCATGGTTTGATGACCATAATGTTTAATATTTCTGTTATTATTGGTAAATATGGTGCTATCACAGATGTTACTTATTGCATACCTTGGGTCAAAGAATCTTACTATGCAGTACTATATACTTCATTTAATTAATTCTGTCCTCTAGTTTCTTGGCTATTCGGAGTCCATTTTCGGATAACGTGATAAAATTTGCAACTGTATTGAAATTTTTGTAGAGTGATAGAAATAACTTAAAATTCTTGTGAATTCTTTACTTTAAAGTCGAATTTTCCCTAATGTATACAATTACTTTTGGTTTTCCGCCATCATTTTATAGTATGTCGTGAATCATGAAAATGTGACACTCAGACGAGTGCCTTAACAGTAAGGTAACTGAACTAAGAAGCAAAGGAGTAAGACTGCAGCAACTTAGGTTGACTAGTTAAGAGAGTTGACTTCAAACCTTAAGCATACACGAAAACAATAAATCTCAAGTAATTATTTACTTCCTTATTCTGCATAGGGATTATATTTCCTACTATCTCATATTGAATGTAGAGAAGTATTGTGTGTTTGAATGATTAGGTCGCACTCTACTGTCTCCTGTCCACAATAATAAAATAAACACGTACTACCTAGTAATCTGGTTACTTCTATCAAATGGAACGAGACGTACCAAGGCTTTGAAGATCCGTGCAACCATTGCGCTGACTTGAAACTGTTTTCCTTCTAAATGTGACCGTCATTAAATTATGGATGTTTGGAATGGAATTTTTTTCAAAAAGGACATTAAGGCGGAGTTTTAATGTGAATCCAAATACTTTGCGTTGGTGCTGAACCCATTCAGATCACCTAGTCTTCTTTTTGTCTCATCATTACTTACGAGTAAGGCAAACTAAAAAGTTGTGAATCTGTTCCTCGTTTTGCAAACACTGAAAGCGAGCAGAATATACCTCCACAAAATTAGAGTAGTAAACAACTCTGAATATCTACACAAGATACTCTCCCTCCCCCATAAATCGGTTGCATTACTTGTCACTACAGGGTAAATATATTTCACCTAACCCTTAAATGTTCTCTTTCCATGCAGTGAGCTAAAGTTGTACTTGAATAATTCTTCCGATATTTTTCAAGTGTCTGTAAGAACCACTGAGTGAAGTGTAAAAGATAAAGACAACAGCGGATCGTTGATTAAGAGTGAATTTCAGGGTTTCGTAAACAAGAAATTACTTTGCTGTTTTTCGAAAATTGTTCTAGAGACGTTTAGATTATGACTTTACAAATGTCAATTGTGGTGACAGATAATTGAAATGAATCATCCAACGTCTTGAGGTATAAAGTTTTGAAAAAAGATCAATTAAGCGCAGGATTTCAACGTAACCTTATGTTTAAGTTCATGTGTGAACGCTTGGTTTTTAATGTGATTGAGTAATAACTGAATATCTGGAATTTACCATCAGAAAAAATGACTACTACAGCTAGGTGAAATTGACTTGTGGAGGTAATATTTTTCCACATAAAGATATACTTAGACGTGCGAGTCACTGACAATCTGAAAAATGCGTAAAAGAATAGTCGAAAAGGTTTATTATTAAGTATTAGTTAATTGCATAATAATAATTATTATAAATTTCTTGATATCAGGAGCTAGCCGTTTTTATGGGCAAGGTCAAAAAAAACATGAGATGATAGTAGTGATTATTTGTTGTACAGACAGTTTATATCGTGATATATTTAGAAAATCAAATAATAAACATTTTAAATTGGTTATTTATGTAGTGTTCATTACAAACAAGACCTTGGAACGACAATATGACACAGGGTAGGTTCAAGTCATCAGACCAATAGATTGGATTATGACGTTTCGCGAAGTATAAAGCGCCCTCCAATTGCTTAAAAAAGAAGAAATAAACAGCAGGAGGGAAAAGCACGTTCGTGAATATTTTAGCAATCAGAAAAGTGTAACTGTTTACAGTAATAAGCACTTTATTAATAAAGTTCATTAAAAAGGAATTATTTGTTATTTTGATAAACTGGCAATCACGAAAGGTCAAAATTATACTGTTCAGACTTATATTCATAAGAAAAAGAAGTTTAATAGAGACATGATTTTGAGAGATTGCAGTTGAAATGAACGCGGGTGTATGACCAAGTTACGCTTGTCGTTCAACCACAGCAACTTCTATCGATTGGACCCACTCCTACGAATGAGAAGAAATCAGAAGGCACTGAAGGATGGAAGAGAAATTATATTTGATCACGAACAGAGCTTCTATCGGATAGCAACGTCTAGGCTGGTAAACTAGAGAGAGATGCTACCCATGGCGGTTCGAGTCGTGATCTGGTGGTGATGCGTGACCACGCGCCTACAACTGGTTGTGTCTGCTGAAACAAACATGGTCAGCATCAATGTCGAGAGCCTATGCAACTATTTATTTTGGGGATTATTTACCACTACAGCTCTCTACCCTCCCTAATAGGTTCTTGAAGGCCCTAAGACGTACCAGCCAAAGGGTAAAACCCAATGCGTTAGACATTGGTAAACTTTCCTTCGATGGCTTGTGATGTTGTGCAGCTTCTGGACGTCAGTCCCTACGCTATGGTGTTGTTGCATAAAATATTTGTACATAATGAATCTTTTTTCCTTCCACGTTCTTCTGTTTGTTTCCAGACTGCCTGGAAGTCGAATAGAAAAAAATAAAATGTAAATCTGTGCATTTTGTATACGAAAAAATAACTGTTAGCTCAATGCGTCTGTAAAAACGTGTTGAAAACCGACAACAAATAATCAAACGCTTTTATTTATTATTTACAAACACGTAAATTTATAAAATGCATACTGTAAATTTAAAAAAGGAATAATCATGGTTTCATCGATTTCTGTTTATTTCTTTTTTGTTATTATCTCTTTTAAGACAACAGAAAATTGTTATACGTACGTAGGTAGTGGAAATCGGGAGGAAATTAGTACACATAGTATTCGTGTAGGTGTTCTGGAAACCGTACATTTCTACCAGAACGCGCAGCTCTCGGCGTTATGGAGCGCTTCGGTATTTTCACTTGCGTGTAAGTTGTTGCTTGAGGCATGGTGACTTCGTTCATGTCAAGTTTTGCGGGTGTTGTGGCGAATTCGACACTAAAAGGTTGACCTTCTAGGTAGGCTGCTTTTAGGCAGTCAATGCTGACGTTATCCTCGTGGCCACTCTTGTCAATTGTATAGTAATATGTTTCTCGTTTAAAAACCTTGTATGGCCCTTCGTAAGTTGCTTCGAGAGGTCGGCGTACAGCATCACGACGTACGTAAACGTGTGTACTATATTTTAAGGCAGGTTGGATAAAGGTGTCTGCCGATTGTTGTCGAGTTTGAACTGGCTTAACTGAACGCATAGCATTTGTAAGCCGGTTCACGTAAGAATTGAGATCCAAGTTTGCTGAAGTGGAAGCGGTTTCCACAAACTCACCTGATAGTCTAGGAGTCGTTCCGTAGACTAATTCGGCAACACTACATCCAACATCTTCTTTTGCCGTGCTGCGAATCCCAAGTAACACCAGTGGTAAAGCGTCGATCCACTGAGAGATGTTTGTAGCTGAAAGTGATGCTTTCAGTTGTAGATGGAATCTTTCTACCAAACCGTTAGATTATGGGTGTTAGGCTGTCGTCCTGAAACGCGTAGTTCCAAGAAGTTTGGTCAGAGTGTGGAACAATCCAGATTCAAACTGACGTCCATGGTCTGTTGTTACTGTGAATGGACAACCAAAGTTGGCTACCCATCGTTCGACGAAAGCGCAAGCAATAGTTTTACTAGTGATGTCTTTGAGTGGAATCGCTTCTGGCCAGCGTGTAAATCGGTCCACGCATGTCAAAAGATAAGAAAGTCCATTTGATTCTAGTAAAGGTCCTACCAAATCAAGGTGGACGTGATCGAATCGAGCGTCGGCGGTTGAGGAAGTGCCTAGGGGGCATTTATTATGCTGAATTACTTTGTTCTTCTGGCAGGTCATGCAAGTGCGCGCCCATTCTTTAATATCCTTATTCATCTTCGGCCAGCAGAATCTCTCAGTAATCAGTTTACTCGTAGCACGAATTCCAGGATGAGAGAGGTTGTGCAATGTGTCGAAGATGATTCGTCGGTAACTCCTGGGGACGACTGGACGGGCTGTACCTGTAGAAGAATCACAAATTAAAGTGTTCTTACCTTTTTCAATCGTTGTCTGTCAGACAAGTCTCCACGTTTGAGAATTGATCTTTTAAGCTATTCGTAAGGTTCTAGGCAGTCGGGACTGAAAAAAGAAGGGGTGACGTAACTTGTTTAATGCACGCGGAAGTGACCTTACAACAGCCAGGAATTGAACGCTTGGATCTGTCACACCGTTGTCTCGAAATTATGCTTCTGTGTAGCAGAACCGAGCTTCTACATTATCTGCCCAAAAAGGTATGAGCTGAAAGCTAGGAGGCGTAGGGGTTGTAATCCTAATAAGCTTAGGAGTCTGATCTGACATCTCAAAAATAGTAATGTATGCAAATACCGAAAAACTGTAAAAAAATATGCGGAAAAAAAATGAAAAGCACTAATGATACTCTGTTAAAAACTATAAAAAGGAACGAACTCACAGTAATGATGGCATCAAGATCACGTCGGGCTCACCAATGAAGTGTACCCGGGTGTATGACCAAGTTACGCTTGTCGTTCAACCACAGCAACTTCTATCGATTGGACCCACTCCTACGAATGAGAAGAAATCAGAAGGCACTGAAGGATGGAAGAGAAATTATATTTGATCACGAACAGAGCTTCTATCGGATAGCAACGTCTAGGCTGGTAAACTAGAGAGAGATGCTACCCATGGCGGTTCGAGTCGTGATCTGGTGGTGATGCGTGACCACGCGCCTACAACTGGTTGTGTCTGCTGAAACAAACATGGTCAGCATCAATGTCGAGAGCCTATGCAACTATTTATTTTGGGGATTATATACCGCTAATTTTATTCTGTTGATTGTACCAGCCTTTCTACTTCCCTATACGGAATTTAGAATTATTATCGAATTTTTTTGCGTTAATACCCTTTCTAGTTTTTATATCTAAACGTTTTTGTGGAGATTCAGGCATCTTCAAATCCCTTAAGTTCCTACTTTTTGACTGCCTTCATCATACTCTATATATAGGAAAAATGTTAGCAGATAACAATTTTAATAGTCGTATAAAACCTTTGTATTAAATCAATAGCACCTAAGCACCAAGCACTATACGAAGTCAACACTCAAATAAGTGACTTAGTAGGCCTTCAAAAACAATCCGGCTGTAACTGTTAGAAAGCTACTTTACTAAAAACAACGTCGAAAAATCAAGTCATATTCTCTATCATATTATGAATGATGCCTTAGATAAAACTACTCCATTAAGATGTCCAAAATTTTGAATTTCCTATAAGATTTGCTCATCATGAACCTATACGAAGACACCTCCAAGACATGCTACCCAGTTTTATAGATCTAAGGGCTAGTCACAGTAAAATAAATAAATGTAGTGACCTAGACAACACTGAAACAAAAGGCTGTTGCACATAGGAAATAAACTACTGCCAACAAAAGTGAAGCCTCTGAGCTCCTTAAAAATTTTCCAGACGAAATTAAGAGTTTCAGATAAGATAGAAAATGAAACCGAGAATACGACAACCCCAAGCTTACTGCTGAATTATTTACAGAACACTTTAGTATAACAGTGAACGATAACCTTATAGGTGACTACGAGTCCATAATGATATCATGTGAACTCACAAATAAAACCACTATACAAAGTACTGGAAAGGCAATTAGGACGCGAAAACACTTAAACACCGAGTGGTTTAGTGGTACTCTAGAGAGCATGTTAAAAGTGGAAATGATAACCTTCATCTGTTACTTCTTAAGTAATTTATAGTATCACTCTCTACTCCATACTTCTCAACAATCTGGAAAACCCCACAGTATCCGCAAAATCAAAAATGTAGACTGGTAGCAAGTGTAGGAAACTATCGACTAATTAACCTAACTTGTTTTCATCGTAAAGTGAAGAAAAAAAGGATTAAGCCTAAGGGCTTCAAAATCTGCCAAAACGCAATCCTCTGTCAATCTTATAACATGGGTTTCAAAAGACTAAGTCACACAACACGTGTTTATTAGACTACCTTAACGACGTATCTAATCCACTAAGTGGGGAATGATGTATCATCTATTTTTTCGACTTCAAGAAAGCTTTTGATTAAGTTCCACATTACAAGCTTTTCCACAAACTGAATTACGTCGGAGATAAAGACCCCTTACACTCTTGGTTTAATTTCGTTATGATATCACTGAGGGTGATAGTGAGATATGATGATCACATCTCTTCACCTAAACTTACTACTAGTGAGGGGAGGGTCAGGAAAGTTTCCCAGGTTTTTTTCTCTTTTTAATGTATATAAATGATACACTGAACGTCATAAGTTTTGGCGGACCGTATATCTAACGGAGGTCTATCTGACACCCTGATAACCTATTAGTTTACAACTATAATTATGTGACTATTATGTCACCAACTTTGACGTTTGTGTATTCTATCAACACCCTTATCCTTCACATTTTTCGACAAAAGTGGATTTAACTCCCCATTGTTATTATTAAAAATATTCGTCTGTGCGAATCATTTGCACTGACCTTCGTTTTAAAAACCTGAAGTAACCTGTGACTTTGTTTACTCTGTAATTTAATTCTAAAATGAAAGGTAGGAGCCGCTTTATTAATAAAAATCAAATATACAACAATCTTAAACTCATCGCTGCATTATTTAATGAACACTTTAGTACAGCATTAACGAAAAGAACTTCTAAAGATGACGACGAATCCACCATAACGCCATCATTTCAACTTACAAATGTAATCTTCACTAGACAAAATATTGCTAAAGCAATAAAGACGCTCAATTGCTAAAACACTTAAAGGGCCTGATGGTGTCCTAACAAGCATGCTAATAAACGGAGACGAAAACCTCCATCCATTACTTTTTAAAATGTTCACAATATCACTCATAACTGCATGCTGCCCATCATCCTGGAAAACCACATACATAATCCCCAAAATCAAAAGTGGACCAGTTTCAAATGCAGAAAACTACAGATCAATTAATTTAACATCTGTTATCTCTAGAATGGCGGGAAAGAAGTTTAGAATTGAAATACTTCAGTATCTCCAGAAACAGAAACAGATATTCATCCCACAGCATGGGTTCTAACAAACTAGGTGATGTGACACGTGCCTATTAGACTATCTTACTGATGTCATCAACACGACAAGGGGATGGTTGTATCGACTATTTAATTTGACTTTAAAAAAGCTTTTGATAAAGTTCCATATCATAAACTTTACCATTAATTAAAGTCATTTGGAACTAAAGACCCATTACATTCTTGGCTCAACTCATTTATCAAAGGAAGGAACCAGATAGTTAAATAAAATGACTACTTCTCTTGACCCAAACTTATTTCCAGTGGGGTTGTTTAGACTAGTGTTCTAAATCCTCTTCTCATTCTCATGTATATAAATGATATATATATATGATATATGTGATATATTGGCAGACCGTACTTGTATACGGATAAACTGAAAATTGTGTACAGCATGAAGCTTAATGTATCTATGAAGGGACATCCGACATCCAAAAAGACCTAGATAACCTATCGATCTGGTGCCAGCAATAGCAATTACCATTCAAACACAACAAGTGTGGGATTATGCAAATTGGGAAATATAATGTTTAACAAGAACTTTATTTGAACGAATATAAAGTTCAAACACTGAGCTCTATACGTAATATGGGTAAATACTCTAGCAAGAGCCTTAAGTTTACAAAGCATGTATCGTCAGTTATAGCCAAGTCAAGACGACGAATCGGCTTTATTCATTGAGAATTTTACATCAGGGGGGCTGGGCTTACAATATATAGGATGTGTTTTCGTCGTACCCCAGAATTCTCCTAGCTTGTCTCCTACAGTATGAATTGCACAGATAACATACGAATTGAAAATCTGCAGAGAACTTCCACCCGAAGATTACTGAAGTATAACTGTAGCATAACTTATACAATAAGATTTAGGTTGATTTCACTAGAACCCCTATGGAGACGCCGCCTTAAAATAATCCACTGACTCACTTCCTCAACCTCTTCTCTCCTCTGGAAGACCGCACCCCAGTATAACTTAAGGAATCTGTCTCAAACACTGTATACTAAAAATGCAAACATCAATCACGAAATAATTTTTCATAGCTTTCTGCAGTCTACTATGGAATAGGTCATCGCTTACTATTCGCTTCTGTGATGTTTTGCTAAAGTTTAAACTCATGACAAACTTATTTCTCGAAACCAGTGGAACCCAGCAACTTTCCCCAGATCCACTGGGAAATCCCAACATGACAAGTCACTCACCGCCTCACGTCTAGCTTAGGAGTTCAAGGATAATATCACAAGTCTATATGTTACTAACAACTTAAGTTGCTTTCCTTTCCCAATAGACCAAACAACAGACTATCCTTATGCCAATAAATTACAAATGAAAAGAATTTTTTTCTATTCATATGCTATGTAGACATATTCACTCGATTCAGCAAATATGGCACAAACCAACCTACCTCTTGATGGATGTCTGTAGATCCTAATATCTTACTACTAAGGTGCATAAGTGACCAGAACCTAGAGTGAATTCACAAGTTTTACTCCCTTTTCACTTTTAGTCAGTTTTATATATACTATTATGTCATTCACATACCATTCAAACCTACTACTCGAATAACTTACTGGTCTCCTAATACCTAATATCAATATTTTAGTTTCTGGTAACCACTTGTCTGGCCACCAGACACAATACTCTTCCCGACCTCCAATGCTAATTCATGTTTCTCCCAACTGATTACAGTCATTACAATTAGGTATCTAGTTTATAGCTTGCGGCTTTGGTAGTCTGTGTAACTAGTCATAAGATGCTTTCTCAGATAAAGTTGACCAAAACAGAACTCGTGTCGTTGAGTATCGAGTACGATAACATAATTTCCATCAAACGTGTAAATTTACAAGTCTAACATAACAAAAGAAGGGAGAGTGGAACTTTTGGCCAGCAAACATGATGGTGTAGCGGGTAATTTCAAACTTCATTTATCCGTAGGGAGGAATCTGTTTTATGTTGATGGCTACGTACTACGGTTCTGACAAGAGCAAGCACTCAGTAATGATGTTTTAAATGCTCTAATATGTGCCACTCGAACTCACGTATAAAGCCTAATTGTAAATAATTATCTATCAAACAATTCTACTGCAAATTAAACTAGACCTTTACACAACAGACTAGGATGCTGACACCTAGTAAGTTATAATTGAGAGAAAAACAAAAATACCTACATACATAAAACTTTGTTGACTCAAGTATCAAGCCTTGAAATAATTTGATGAACATCAAGTTCACATCATAATTACACTTAAGCAATGAATAATCCAAAAAATAACTAGTTGCATAGGCTCTCGACATTGATGCTGACCATGTTTGTTTCAGCAGACACAACCAGTTGTAGGCGCGTGGTCACGCATCACCACCAGATCACGACTCGAACCGCCATGGGTAGCATCTCTCTCTAGTTTACCAGCCTAGACGTTGCTATCCGATAGAAGCTCTGTTCGTGATCAAATATAATTTCTCTTCCATCCTTCAGTGCCTTCTGATTTCTTCTCATTCGTAGGAGTGGGTCCAATCGATAGAAGTTGCTGTGGTTGAACGACAAGCGTAACTTGGTCATACACCCATGTGCACTTCAAGATTAGTACAGAATTTTTAATTTATAGGTTAATCCTTACATAACCTGTTAAATTTGTCCCTGAAATATGATGCAAAGGCGAATTCTGCCTTGAATATGCATATAATAATAATAATAATAGTTTATTATTTGTTAGCATTTTGTGCATGACAGCTCACTAGTTCACAGGCATGATCAGAATGATACGGATTGTTTTTAGTTGGGATTTTATATAGAGTAAATGTTATGGAAATCACGCTGTTTGTAGATATTAATCACTTATAAAGCCAACTGTAACAAGTTATAGAGTTTGCAGTGCTTAGGTATTAGAGATGTGTTATGTATTGTAGAACACTTCCAGCAAGCAACCACTCGTTTTTCGACTGTGGCTTTGTATTCGCATAAAATGTCTGTGGGTAAGCAGAATGCATCATAGAGACTATCCAGAAACGGGAAATGGCTGAATATTTGATATTTGATTAAAAGAGCCAATTAATGGTGGTTGGTCTTAAACAGTGAGTTATTGATGCGTTAATTACGTTCCTAGCTAGCGTTTGGAGTAAGTTTCTTAAAGAAGACCAATTCCATACAAGAGCAGATCACAAACTCGGGTCGACAGTGATATAGAAAAATATATGGAATAGAAAGAAAAAAACGAATTTTAATTAGTGGGAGCAAAATAATCAGTTTTAAACCAGAATTTTCTTTTTATCGCTTTTTTTGCCACTACGTAGTGTTTTTAGTTTTAGAGCCCTAATAAGCCATTGCTGGTTGATTCAACGTTAAATGATAAGTCGTCAACGATTTTGTATAAGTCTGTAGATTCTAGGTATGTGGTGATCAGCCGTTTGAACCTTAGGATAGAGATAGTAGTGAGAATATTTTGTGGTAGCTTATTCCAGAGTTTGCTGTAGAGTACGATAAAGAACTTACAGCAACGTTGTGCTTGGTCTTTATTGATAAGTAGTGTTGCCTCGTAGTTTCGAAGATCGTATCTAGGCGTGTGGTTCCATTGGGGCAAGAAGGCTAAGTATGATATTCCGGCGATAATTTTATAGAAAAATATTAAGTTATGTCATAGTTGACGATGACTAAGGGGTTATAAGGAGAGTGTTTTACATCTAGCCGTGTAGTTCATGTTGCTGTTAGTTCCTAGAATTCGGCGTGTAAAACTTCTTTATACTCTTTCTATACGTGTCCTATCTATGCTTTTCATGCTCGAGAAGATAAATGAGAAGTGTTCGAGTGTATGTTTTACACATATTTTAAACAAAGTAAGTTTAGCTACCCTTGTTAAGAAGTTTTTAGGAAGAAAGCCTGTTAATTTTCTAGTTTTCGAGACTATAGAGGAGGCGTGCTCTGTGAACTTCAAGATGCCTGAATATTTGATGCCCAAGTCGCTTGTTGATTGGAGTATTTGGACTTTAGACTCATTTAGATGAAACGTGAACTGGGGGTTATGGTTGCCTATGTGCATGATTCAATATTTATTATGGTTAAGTGGTTGATTCCATTTTCGGCTTCAGATAGTTAGGCTATCGAGGTCCTTTTGAATCGGAGTCATACCTACTAAAACATCCGGTTTAAAGCTATGTACCATCCTGAGATCATCCGCATATAAATACGGTCGGCCATTATTATATTGTTAATTATGTCATTTATGTAAATAATGAACAATAAGGTACCCAGTACACTTCCTTATATTACGCCGTTAGTAATTGGTTTAGGTAATAAGAGGCTATTATTAATCCTTATTGTTCGCTATAGAATACGATAAAGAACTTACAGCGATATAGTATTTTATTCTTAAATATCATTTCGTTAGTGAGTCCATGCCTAATTCTGAGTCAGTTACTAAGGAGGAACACTGTGTTTCTGTGATAAATATGAAAGGTTTAGCTAATAAGGCTATAGTTCTTAGGGTTGATATTTTAATAAGTGAACTAGCGTTAATTACTAAAATGTTTAAAAATGAAGAGTGAATTGTGGAGAATCGAATACGATCTTCGTTTAAATCGTTCGTGTTTGATAAAACTGGATGTTGGGTTTGAAAGGACAGTCTGGCCGTCTGAGCTAATGTCTAAGAAAATCGTATCGCTAGGGGGACCAGTGACTTCCTGATCCCCCAAAAATTACTATAGTAGTCAGATATATTAGTGTGCTCAGAGTAATTAAAGTTAGGCGACATAACAGCTTGTTAACGACATACGAAAGATGGAGGATATCCCAGGGATGTCGTTGGAGTAAAATATCAAGGATTTCCAGCTTCTGGGTAGTTAATATTTGATAGACTTATAATTAGGTTCGTCATAGAAGCTATTTAGATAATTCAAAGATGTTGGTGAAAGAAATAGGATGGAAATCATAACAAGCTAAGGTTGCATGGAGTAAAGAAGGTCATATGTGTTATGCGGTTGAAAATTATACCGAATAGCTGTCTTGCTAGTGGCGCTACTATGTCCTGTATCCCAAAAAGATTTTAGTGACTGTCTTCCATGTTATGGTAATGGCTTAAGCCAAGTATTGTATAGCTTGGGTGAATAGCAATATGCTCGTGCAACTATAAGATGGATTTGGATATGGTGGAAGCGTGAAGTTGTTTTGTGCATATGGGCTAATGAAGCTCATAACTGGTGGTTGGATTAGGTCATAATCAACTCATTCATGTGACAAGAACAGACTAGTTTAGTTATTCATAAAAATGATTTTGTCGTAACTAGACCAAAAAAGTAATGAAAATTACTCATGCATATGAATACGTAGATTTAATGGTCTGTTCTGACATATATTATGCAGAATTTTTATTGGAATACTGACTTTAAGAACTCATACAGTATAGGTTAAAGAAACAAATCACGGAATGGATATACATTTTCCAGACATTCTGAAGGTAACTATTGTCAGAGGAAACAAAAATGCAGTAATTATTCTAAAAATGGATTTCTTCATTTATGACCCAATTTCACCTGTCGAATTGTTCTGCACTGAGGCCATAAGACTAACAAGGTAAGGTAAAGTGTCAGATAGGTTTGACATACGGTCTGATGTACAGAAAGCAACTACTTTCCTGTCAGATTTTCCGTTATACTTAACTACATAAGTTTGAAAGGCGAAAAGTACTGTTATACTTAAGGACTCGTAATAGAGAGAAATCTTCAGTTGTTCCTATTAAGTTCAAACCGACACATTCCGGGAAAACTCTGCACATTCCAAATTACTTTCAGTATTTTTTAGCTTTATTGGATCTTTTTTAACCCATTTATGTCACATCATTACTACCTGATGTAAAAGTAAGTAACGAGTCAATCATTTTTTCACCAGATGTATGCTTATATACTACTGTTCAAAAATCGAAGGTGGTATACTATATATAGATAACAAAAGTATATGATACGTTTGTTGCCTTGTTGTAATGTGAAGGTATCCTTGTAGCAACTTAGGTTGACTAATTAAGAGTTGACTTCAAAACGTAAGTATAAGCTAAAAAAATTAAGTTCAAGTAATCATATACTTCCTTATTCTTCATAGGGATTATATTTCCTATTATATTGTATTAAATGTTCAGGAGAGTTGTGTGTTTGAATGACTAGGATCCCGCTCCACTGTCTCCTACCCACGATACCTATTACCTCATAATCTGGTTTCTTCTGTTAAATAGAACGGGACGTACGTAGGTGCTAAAGCCTAAAGTACGTGTCATTATTTTACATTAAGTTGTCAAGTGAAGCATTTTATAGAATTATCTTATCGAGGGGCTTTTAGTTTACGCCTACAGGTTTATGAAATTTATAATTTTATATTGCGTATTGGACTGAATTGTATATAATATCTTTCATATATGTAGTTAGTTATGGGCCCGAAAAGAGACACAAGCTGGTTTTTACAAATGTGTTTCGCATTTTAAGGAGGCCTAATGAACATTTAGAAACACATTTACTTTTTGCCCTATATATATCACGGTAAATTTATAAACAGTAGAAGTATATAAGTCTTAAAAATATAACTCAGCAAATATCGTTGCAGAAAAAATTTAAGCAAACCTAAATTCACAGAACCGATTCGGATATTTAAGTTCACTTTTTATCGACACTAATAACTTACATGCAGAAGATAGTGCGGACGGTTACTTCAGAAATAAACATCAATTTTAAAGACAATGATCAGCAAGCAATTGGTACTTTTTCTCGGTAGGACTCTAGACCTGAGACTTTATTTAATATGATATTAAACGCTACGCACGTGGTTATCTTCAATTTATCAACGTCCTGGATAACATCCAGTGTAAAAGAGAAATACATTTAGCACCTAGGTACTTTTTGTTCTATTTTTAACAGAAGAAACTAGAATATTTGGTAATAGGTCTTTATTTTAGTATCGTGGCCATGAGGTTTTTAAGCTCTATCCTAGTCATTCAAACACACGATACTTCTCTACATTCAATATGAGATAATACGAAATATAATCCCTATGAAGAATAAGGAAGTAAATGAATACGTAAGTTTTATTGTTTTAGTGTATGCTTAAGTCTTGGAATCAACTCTTAATTAGTCAACCTAAGTTGTTACATACACACATTAAATCTTCGATCCTTATTAACAGCGCAGCGTGAAGTCTTCCTACGATGAAGTATTATTTGTGTTGCAGAAAAAGATGAGTCATAACCTATAGAGTTTCTTGTCTGTTTCTCTTATAGTAAATATAATTTCATATTTTCTCACTGGATGATTATTCTCTAGTTCTATGATAATCGATAACATTTAAGTTACCTAAGTTTGTCAAGCAAGCTGGTCGGATAAGTGTTACTGATCATGAGAGCGAACCTTCAGAACAATAGTTATTCTTATCTCAACGGTCAGAACCCCAGCAACCACACATGTGCTAAGTGTATAATATCAACCTATTCATAGCACTAGTAGAACAGCGTTTACAACAGCAACACAAATTTACTAACGCTGATAAGATAACTAAAGTTATAACGATGTGATTTTAGTCCAATTCAGTTTTGAAAATATGAACCGTAGTTCGTACATTATCAGGAGGAAAACATCTAATCGACAGAAGAATAGCACTCGTATTTTGAAAATCCAGTAGCTGCTTAGTTGTAACAAATTACCCTAGCTAATTTAATGACAATAATGTAAACCGGGATTGATGTTTAGACAAACAAATTACCCAGTAAAGAAGAAAGGTCAAGCCTTACCATATAAAAAAACAAAAATCACGCCTGCCTTTTCTGGTACGCTTCTTTATGCTTATGTAAGCAATAATTCTAAGTTTGAATAGTGAAAGCGGCCTTCGTTGTTTAAATAACTCATTTTTTCAAAGTAAATGTCGTCAAGTTCAAAATCATGAAACAGTGACTTAGACTTTGGCTATAAAATGTAGTGCTCAAGTTTGACAGCATGAAACAAGATTTCAAATAAATAGACCAAATTTTGTAAAATACTAATCCTATTTCTAAAAACGTGGCCTCACAAACGTCCTAAAATGACCAGCTTAAAAAATTAGTCAGTTAATATGTTGCCAATCGAGCAATAAGCAGACATTTTCGAATCTCTAGCACGCCATACAGGAATAAAACCATTGACCTAAAGTTTGCAAAATGAGAAACGGTTTACGAATATTGAAGTGACGCATATTAGGCCAATGTAGTACGGCCTGGTTGGTTGATAAAATTTTGGGAGAAAACACTTAACATATTGTTGTCCTCCGAAATGACAGTGGTCGCGCGTTTTTATTAAACTTTTAGGTAATTCTTAAATGTCGGAATACCCAGAAGGACAGTGATCCAAAAGCTTTTCTCTTCACACTTCCATTATTTACTTGTCGATTACATTTAGTTTAGCAAGAAACATAGTAATTGTCATAAGCCTCCATAACGAAATCCTACTTACATGAATAAGTGACTGCTTCACTATTATATTGAGACAAACATTGTTTTTTAAATGCTTCTATTACAAGGTCACGAGGGATAGACACTCTGTGTAAAGTTCGAATTCCTATTAGGTCATGATATTTGTTTATGGAATTCCTACCACAAAATGTAGGTTGTATACTTTATTTTCCAAGAAAATTGTTTTCAATAGATCTTGGAAAACATCTTTTTATTTTTGCCACTTGCTGATCAAAAGTCTGCTTCCTTAACCTGTCGGAGGTTTTACCATACCGTCTCACAAAGTGTTTTCATAGTTAAACGCCGCTACGTTTTGCGGGAATCCATATCGAGAACATGTTTTTTGTTTTGCAACTCAGATTTCATCAGTGGTCATAACATAGATTTTGTTCAACTTGGTATATTTAGACCGACAACTTTACATCACTGGAGCAACTGGCTATCCAGTTTATCCTTTAAATACTCGTGTCCAAATCCAGCAGAACTTACGCTTCTTTTGCGAAATTGCACACGCCTCCGCTCGCTTGATTTGACTGGATGTGATTGCTTATTCGACAAGTCGTTCTATGGATGCGTTTTCTTATCAGACCTTACAGATAGAAATGCGATTCGTAAATGCATAGGTTATTGCGTGACCAAACTTTCACTGGCAAACATATCTAGTCTAACTGATGTCTATCTCAAACACCTGGTGGAGACATTTTGTTTAGTGTCTGATATTGATCTTAGTGGTTGCTTATTCGATTTCAACTCTCCTAACACTTATTGTGATGACAACCTAACATTTGCCAGTTTTCTGTCACTAATTAATGATCTAAAATTCAACAATAACTTCAAAAAGGCATGTGGCGGAACGTTGCGTTTAAATTCGACTTCCATAAATGACGCGTCGTTGTTTGCTCTAGCGGCCACATCTGGATTACATTTATGTGGCGTATACTTGGATAACTGTCGGGAATTATCAGATAATGGATTCATGTCTTTAATCATGTCAGATTGTGTATTGAACTGTCTCAAAGAGGTTTCTTGGGGTTACCCTGGGTATGGGGTGACCTTTCTTGTCGTTGAAGCTTTGTTAGAACGATTCAGTCACATCCTGACTTATGTTAAACTTACGAAATGGTCATTTCAGAGGAGTCCACGTATTTGTTCTCTTCTTTTAAAGTGCTTAGCTATGGAATATCTAGATGTCGCATCCTGTTATGCTCGTCCGCATTTCTTGGTCAATAGTGTTTCGTCTGAATCAAGTCGGTTGACATACTTAATCCTGTCAGGTCATTCCAACATATCTGATGAAGATTTAAATATAATATTGATGAACCTTACTGGTCGCCTAAAACTGCTAGACATTAGCTCTTGTCTTCAATTAACTGATGTCTCGTTGTTGGCAGTATACACATACCTTCCTCATTTGGAAACATTGCTTGCAAAGTGGTGTGATGGTTTTACAGATTCTGGAATACAACCAACATATGCAACTGGTGTTCTACATCCAGGATTGTTTAATATGAAGCGTCTTAAAACTGTTGATCTTTCAGATTGTAGGCAAATAACAGGATCCTCATTTGTTTTTAATGAATCTAGTGATTTTGTAATGCATGGACTTACATCTCTTCGTATCGGGCGTGTAGGTTCATTGCATAAAGATGTTTTGATCTTGTTTCCATTCATCGCTCCTCAACTGCGGGTTTTGGATATTTCTCGCTCATTAGCAAGCGATGAAACAATAGACTTGCTAACTTACAAACTCTGTAATACCCTAAGAGAATTATTTATCACAAGTTGTGAGAATTTAACTGACCAGTCACTTTCCAGCATCCTTCGCAATATTCCCTTTTTACAGATACTTGATATTTCCTTTTGTCCTTTCATTTCGCCGGAAGGTGTATCTATTTTTAAAAGTTCGATGCCCTATTTGCACTATGTTAAAGCTATATATATTGGATCCCGTCTTAATAGCACTGAACTCAATTAGTTTTTTTATTTTATGACTTAACCGGTTTTTTCTGCAATACTACTCGTCACTAATTTTCTGAGTAACTATAAGCGCCTTGATAATTAATCTCTTTTGGTTTGCCATAGTATTGTCACCAGCATTCTCACATGTGATCCTGACGTTAACCTTTCTTATTTTACAATTCTTAAGTTTTGTATTACCTTTTTAGATTTTTAAACATTTTCCAAAAAAATTAATGTTTCTTTGTTCCTTCCCTAGTGCCACAAAAGTATTAATTTAATTGTTTATATTTTGAGTATCGAATACTTCGTCTCTGAAACGTGCACTCTTAGTTTTAGTTAAAATAACTGTATTATCTATTGACGTCATGTGTTAGTGCTAGGAAATACTACTGCCATTGCTACTGTCTAGATTGTGAAATAGTATTACCTGATTAATTATCTTTTCAAAATTATTATATTAGCCGTTGACTGGAAGTAACATACCTTCCGATTTATTTACCTGGACACTTATTAATACTATTAATATGCATTTTCATACACATTAATCGTGAGCAACACAAATCGGTCTAAATTTTTACGATATACTAGCATAGAAGAGTGAATACTAAAGTAGTAGAAGTTGTAGTATGAGTGGTTGTAAAAGAGATTAAAACAATGAATTGATTGGTGGAAAAGGGGTGTAAAATAATAGTTAGATATCACTGTTTAGTTTACCTTCACTACAGCAGGCAGTCATTAACAATGTAGAACCTGGCATATATACTCATATGTTCATGTTGCCATACTATATTTGCACGACGAGATCAAATTCACAGTATTAGCATGACAGCAGGATACAGTAGGAAAGGTGTACATGAGAGAATAATATAACTTAAGATCTAGATGAAGATAGAGGATAAATACATTCCCGCTTATGTGACTGATTCCGAGTCATGTTACCCAGTGTCCCCAGCCTTTGATTGTGATTATCACGCAGACCTCAACTAGGAAGTCTGTTCAAACTAGCATTGCTCAGACTTACAGTCAAAGACTTCATGGACTAATGCTTTGTTTCGGTTCGGCCTTCCCTTTCCCTCTTCCATATTAGTTCTCCCTCAGTAGTGATCGGGCATATGCATATGTCCTAACCACCTCATTTGATAAAGGTTTACGACCTCTTTGACTGATTTATCATGTTTTCCTGGCACTGCGTTTAATACCATTATTACTTATTCCATGATATACAGGGGATACTACTAAAGTTTTTATAATCAAAGACCTGAAGTTTACGTACATCTTTAATTTTCATGACCCATATTTCGCACCCATAAGTTAAAACAGAGCTGACTGCTGCTTAGTACACTAGGCCTTACTTTGAGAGACGGATATAACGTTTATGACACCAGTGACGTAAGTTTATAAAAGCCGATCGAGCCCTCTGAATCTGTGCTGAGATTTTGTCAGGCCAACCCATCAGGAATTAGGAAACTTACGAGATAAGTGAGGTGGTTAATACGTTAAACTACTTCACTCTCTATGACCAATCTAGGCAATGATACATATCAGTCCCAGACTAACATTTTGCATTTGCATGGAGAGAACGACATCCTGAATATGCTTGCATTATTTCTCAAGATATTCAAGAGACTATATTGTCAGGCTCTTAACCTAGGAGGAATATGTTGACTGCGTATACTAAGTCGATGAGTGGGTTTGCTGAAAGGCGATGAATTTCTGAAGAGTTAAATAAGGAAAATTTCTAAGAGGACATCCGTAACGAAATTAAATGGGAGATAAGAGACAACCCTGATTGAGGCTGACGATTCTCGTGACAGCTTACCATAAGCTCTAACTCGACTGGTTGTATTTGAGTATAGAACCTTCAAGAAGTTTATGTACTTCAAGGTATGCTTTTCAATGACAAACACCGTAGAACTTCACGATCTACGAAATCGTAAGCTAACTTCAAGTCAAGGAATGACACTATTGTCGGATGTTCGTTAGTATGGTTATGTTCTATAAGCTAACGTAGAGTGAATATTTAGTTAATCCATTCTCGCCCATGTCTGGAGCCAACCTGGATTTAAGAGTTTGTAGTTTCGTAGCGTCAGATAAGTGTCATGTGTTTACAGAGGTTAATAATTTAAAATGTTTTAAAGTCGTTCCAAGCTTCTTAGGGATGAGTCTTCTACCTATAAACAGCTATTTTCTTAATTAAACCTATTTTAAAGGGATTCTTAGCTTTTACAAACTTGAAATGACATTTAAGTAGTTTTCCTTTTGTAACCATTCTTCGTCCAGTAAAACATGGAAAAACGTACCCTCACTAGGACGTGGTTAGAATCCAAACACTTCCCCCCAGAATGAACTTCAGTTTTATACAGAGCCTCTTCAACGATAGCTGATGTTGATGTGGTCTATTGTGTCCGTCGTTGTGTTGATGTTAGAGGTCTCTCCTTATGCTTACCAACAATAAGCGGTAGTCTGAACGTAACTGCATCAGTTAGTTTCCATTACCCGTTCGTTGGGCTAAACCTACCAACATGATCATTGAAACCCCTTACTATGTCTAAGTGCTGAGGTTTCTTAAAGAGGTTGGAGAATTTCATGTAGAACTTGTCTTTTAATGTCTGTGCTGCAATCAATAGATGTCATAGGCAGGAACGACTAAAAGACATTGGCATGTATCCCTATCTTTCCGAGACAGGGCTTTACCATTCAGACGAACAAAACATAAATGACTGTCGAGAGGGATCTACTCGAAAGTGTCTGTTCTGCGCGCAAACTTAATGCCACGCCTACACTAGCTAAACCACACGAACATGCTTTCAGGTCTCCAGATAAACAAAGAGTATCTACGTATTGACTACGTGAAGGCAGGTAAATGACCATTATAGAATCCTACATGTTTGTTTTAGAAACAGCATACATCAGTCACAAGAGACTAGAGTTTTAGCTAACGAGGCTTGTTGACAGAGTTGGCACAATGTTCTCATTTCAAAGCTCCATGGAGTTTAGAGCACGGTTTCAGAAAATCTAGGTTGACATTCTGAGAACCCAAATAACAAGTACTAGTTGCACTCATGGGGAAGGTGGCGGTGAAAGCAAAAGCTTCAAAAACAAGGTGGAGAACGGGTTTGATTGTGAACAGGGTGATCACGAGTACTATTAGAGGTATGAGGGTAGCTATCACTCCCCACCTTGCCCACACTGTGGAAAGGCTTTTTCAAAGCACCTGATAATAAAAGTAGATTAAAGGAGTCCATGACGACCCAAGAGTGTGACCACAGTGCTCAAGGGATAGCTGCTTGAGGCCGGTCACATATGACCTTTTTACTAGTGGTTCTCGGTGAGTTAGCTCTCTACTTTAAAAGCCTTACCGCCGAAGACGTAAATCCGTGGGGTAAGGTAAGGTGTGCATTTTTAGGGCCAACTTTTTCTAACCCCACCATCCTTTTGTGGAAAGGCAACATCGCTGTCTCGTTTGCTGCCTCTGTGGAATTACCTTATTGCCGTCACACTCGTACATAGTTAACAGTTTGACTTCATCCTCGGACTACATGTTTGCTGCTTTTAGTCTTACCGCCCCATGCCCGACCTACTCAACACGATTGGACCTGAAGGAATAATTGTTTCGGCCAGTGTAACTTAACTGGTTCATCACGACAAACAAGTCCTATCACCACGTCAAGGTAGCAGCGTCGGTCTGGTTACTACATAAGCTTTTCATGAGGTTGTGTTTTCTCATAATATCTGAATAATAGTCAGTGTCACGAAAACTTGCACAATGATTAATGTTAGCGTTACCCGTTTTGCATCACTTTTCCATATTATTATTTTTTTATTGGTCCATAATTTGGCAACAACATAATCCAAGGACTGTAGTTAGCGAATTCGGCATTTTTCTCCCTTTGCAAGTAAGTGTTTTCTCGACAGTTCAACTTATGTCGATCGCACAGATAACACAAGCTTAACTCTAATTTTTTTAGTCAAAGCTATCATATCAGAACTTAGATAACGGAATGCCACATATATAGAGGAAATAATAACAATTGTAATGAGTGGTTTCTTATGATGAATATAATTCACAAAATTGAATGTAATAAATTTGATTGTGATATTCTCTTACTTACAGGCGATTATTTGTATTGTACTTAGATGATGCACCACTCACTTACGCCTCACGGAGGAGCATAGGCCACTCACCAATATTTTCCATTGAACTCTGTCCTGAGCAATCCTTTCCAGCTGTTTCCAGTTGCTGTTCATCCTTTTGCTATCTGCTTCCGATTCTCGACGCAGTGTGTTCTTTGGTCTTTATCTTTCCTGTTTTCAACAGGATTCCAAGTTAGTGCATGTCTCGTGATGCTGTCTGATGATTTCCACAATGTATATCCTATCCATTTCCAACATCGTGTCTTGATTTCCTCTTTGGCTGGAAGTTGGTTTATTCTTTCCCATAGTAAGCTGTTCCTGACAGTTTCCGGTCAACGGACATTCAGTATCTTGCGTAGACAGTTGTTCATAAATACCTGCACCCTCCTGACGATGTTAGAAATAGTTCTCCAAGTTTCAGCTCCATACAGTAGAACTGTCTTGACGCTCGAATTGAAGAGTCTGACATTGAGGTTGGTAGACAGTTGTTTGGAGTCCCATATGTTTTTCAACTGTAGAAATGTCGCCCTTGCTTTGCCAATCCTTACCTTTACATCTGAATCGGATCCTCCTTGTTTGTAGATGATGCTTCCCAGGTATGTAAAGGTATCCAATTCTTCCAGAGTTTCACCATCAAGTTCAATTGGGTTGGTACTCCCTGTGTTGAATTCGAGGACCTTGCTGTTTCCCTTATGTATGTTCAGGACTACTGATGCTGAGGTTTATGCTGCGTTGGTTGTCTTCACTTGCATTTGTTGGTGTGCATGGACTTGATGAACTAGATCATCCACGAAGTCTTTGGTATTTTGATAAGGTGTCCTTCTTTTCAGTCTGCCGGCACTTGTTCTTCCTCCCAGATTCTCTTGAATAAAATGTGGAGCATCCTTGCCGTTATGTCTATGCCTGACTTGAGTGCTTCAGTTGGTATATTGTCAGGTCCTGCTACTTTTCCACTTTTAATTTGTCTAATGGCCATCTTGATTTCTTTCATCGTTGGTGGAATGAAATCTATCTGAAGATCTGTAGATGCTGCTTCGATATCTGTTGGGTTCAGTGGAGCTGGCCTATTCAAGAGTTTCTCGAAGTGTTCTACCCATCTGTTTCTTTGTTCTTGAATCTCGGTGATTAGCTTGCCTTCTTTGTTATTTACCGGTCGCTCTGGTTAACCATATTTGCCTGCTAGTTTCTTCGTTGTGTCATATATCCGTTTCATATTTCCTTTCGCATCTTTTACCACTGTCGTTGCAAGGCCTTAGATGTATTTTCGGTTGTCGGCTTTAATGCTCTTCTTTATCTGGTTCTGTGTATTCAGTTTGTGCCTTGATTTTTTCTGCTCTTGTTTGGCTGTTGTTGATTTCTGCCTTCTTTATCCTCCTTTGTCGAATTTTTCTCAGGGTCTCAGTGGAGATCCATTCCTTATAATAGTTTATTTTTGCGGTCCAGAGCCTCTTGACATGTTGAAGTTAGTGCCTCTTTGATCCCTTTCCAGTTGTCCTCGACAGTGGTTTCTTCTTCCTGCAGATCTTGTAAGGCTTGGAACCTGTTGTTGAGAGTTATTTTGAATTCCATAAGTTTGTCAGTATCTCGAAGAAAGGCTGTATTTAACCGTTGTAATGCTGTTACTCCAGTTGTCAATTGCTTCCTTAGTTCCAGTTTCATTTTGGCAACCACTGGGTGGTGATCTGAAGTTATGTCAGCTCCTCTCCTGGTTCTCACATGTTCCATTGATCATCTGATTTTTTTATTGATGCATATATGATTGATTTGATTCTCTGTAGTATGATCCGGTGGAATTCATGTAACCTTGTGTATGCGTTTGTAGGGAAATATTGTACCACCTATAACCATTTTGTTGAAAGCACATACATTTGTAAATCTTTTGCCATTCTCATTTCTTTCTCCCAGTCCCTGTCGTCTCATGATGTCTTCATATCCGGTGTTGCCCATTCCGACTTTGGCGTTTAGGTCTCCCATCAGGATTATCAGATCCTTTCCTGGACACTTTGCTATAATTGATTGCAGCTTATCATGAAACTGATCTTTGTCCTCGTCGTTGCTGTCGTTGGTGGGTGAATAATATTGGATAATATTCATTGTAATCCTTTTCTCCATTGTTTTGAAAGGTACTTTGATGATACTTGGTTCATGTGGTTCCCATCCTACAAGTGCATTACGTGCCTTTTTTGGACAGCATCAGAGCAACTCCTTGGGTGTGCAGAGCATTTTTTTCTTCGTGGCCGGAGTACAGTAGCAACTTTCTTGTAACCAATGTCTTCTGTCCAGCTTGAGCTCAATGGGTTTCGCTGATTCCAAGCACTGTCAGGTTGTATCTCTTCATTTCTGCTGCTATTCGATTGGCCTTCCCACTCTCTCATATTATCCGAACATTCTATTTACCTATAAAAAATTTTGTTCGGGTTGTTATAAGTGGCATCGGCCTTATGATTTCCAAAGAATCTCGGCTTTCACCATGAGACGTCATTATCACTCCTTGCACTCCAAGGACAGAGTTTAAATGGTTTAGTTTGTGTAGTCTGGTTATCGTTTTTTTTAGCAAGCTTGTGTTTTATGGGATGGTAATGCTAGCCACATGCCCAACCCTCCTCCTTTACCCGGGCTTGGAACCGGCAGTAACTTTAGAAGAGCTACAGGCGAAGTTATGACACGCAACGCTAGAGTACAATTAGCATTAATCGGACAATTTTCTTTAGGGATTATAAGAAGCTCCCGTCTCACACTAATGACTGTTCGGATTTAGTAATGAAAATACTCTACATGTATCACTTGTATAGTGCATTAGCAAAAGTACACTGAGACCAGGCACTACTAAATTTGCAGGTAATGCTAAGAAAATTTGTCTTGTTGAATGACCTATGTATGTCCGCACTGAAGTTAACTTAGTCTGACATTCTGCTCTGATTCTTCATGCCTAGTTAGTTAGGTAAGGGAACTTCATCAGTATTGTTCAACCAAGTAATTTCGTATGTAATCTGGGATTGTTTTGCTTTTGTTTGAACTCGTGTCATATCTGTTGCGCATGATTGCGTTATTGTTACTGAAAGTGTAGTTTACTCAATTTAAACTGTTTGTCAAGTAAATTACGTTTAAAAACATTACTTAGTTATAGGTATTGGTTGTAAAGTTGAAAATGTTCAGAACCATCTCTAGAAATCTGGAAATGACATAACATTGCGTACAGTCTCAATTGGCTTTTTTGTGATTATTGTTGGGTTATTAGTCAGATTACTAGTTCTTTTTCAAGTTTGTCACTGTGAAGTTACTTCCCAATGTGCTAGTCCCCGAAAATTGTTAACATACTTGCAGTATTTAGCTACATCCTGTAACTACCAAACATTTGTGTAATCCTGAAACCATTGCTTAGTATTAACAGTTGCAAGATACTTCATGACGAAATTAGCCCTAATTCAGATCCTTGACTTTACAAACCAAGTTTATAGTAAATGATTAGTGCTTTATAAATGTTTTTTTCATCATGTGTACATACTTAACAACCGATCTGGAATCTTCAGATAGTGAGATAATCTCCTTAATGCTTATATCAATCAGGACGGAGGCCTGAACAACATTCTTTAAGTAGGCGGTTAATCGTATAAAACATCTTAACCAGTAATTGTCGATAGGGTAAACAGTATAAAATCAATTTGAAACTTACTTGGCATAAGGAGATCTCAAGGACGAAGTATTTCAACCATTGTAACTGTCTAACTTTTACAATTGCAGAGCATAACCATCAATAAAGAATAGTGGATACTTTCACTATTAAAATGACAGCAATTTGTCAATTTATCCGTCACAAAGTTTGGTTCAAAATGAAAGAAATTATATGTTATCTAGGAAGTTTACGATGATGACCTTGGAAATGAAGAATTGTGTTAGTGCATACTCTTAATCTTATTGTGCCCCTTGCTACAGGTTTCTTATGCTATAACCTAACCACAGATAATATTCCATTTTGAAATATTAGTCTGATACATCAAGGCATATTTGGTGTTTTTATTGTGCATGGTGATCTGAAATTTTAAGGCCCATGTGTCATTTTAATGATTGTAGGCTTTGTATTATGAAGTTATACGTAGAGAGCTAATTGCAAATATGGACCACTCATATAGTTTAATTTCTTAATATACAAATGTACCCTGTTTGTTTAATAGTTTTTAATGCCTTTCATACAAAATTCATATGATTAAATCAAATTGAGACTCTATAGAAAACTTAATTAGTTGATACTCCCTTAGATAGATTTACTCATATTTGGAATATGAAACTGATCGGTGACTAATAGCTCTTAACTGAGCTTGTTGAGAAATGATGTGTAGCAAATGTGAAATTAACTCCACTTGAAATCTTCTTAAGGTTACTATCGGTCCAAGGCCTGGATAAAAGAAAAGGGTTGGGCACAGAGTTAGAAACCCCATTTTATAGAAAATAGCCTTCCTAAAAAATCACTAAGCAGAAATTGTAACCAAGTTATATAAGCATTAAAGATTTTATCACTGCATTCACGATTTGCCACATCTAGTTTAACAGCTATGTTTATGAATATTATCCGCCTAATGACTGATTTTTGATTTAGTACAGTGTATTTGTCTATATGAATGTAGAGTAAAATGAATAAATATTTATTAAATTATCATGAAATCTAACAGCACTCGAAATTGTTTCTTCTATAATTGTTATTAGTTAATTTAATAATTTTAATTATTTCAAATTAAATGATAACTTCATTTACTAGTCTGGATGGGTGCATAATTTTTAATTTCATCGGTCAATACCAAGCCAATCGGTCATCTAACTTTACTATACGAGGATTCATACTGAACCTGAACGAGCGGTAAATTATGACAAGTAATTAACTTGGCCATACACCATTGTGAGCTGAACTGAAACGGTGCTATTTGTATGCATTCGGTTAGGAACTGAATGAAGCGTTCATGGGATTAGAGGTGAGCAATCTACAAGGTAGAAAAGGGAACAAAACAACCATGAGCGAAAGACAAGTACGGTCATCTAGAATCACTTACGTGCAAAATCTAAATTGGTGCTCGAGTGCGTCGTGCAGGTCTTACACTAAATCATTTCTGATATGGCAAAACTATGACAGATCAATACTAATAATATTTATAATTATTGTAGGGCATTGATCACATACATAAGAAGTTAAACCTATAAAACGGATGTATCGTAATTTGGATGTTAATGTTCATCAATAAGACGAACATTTAATGTCGTACATATGTGATATGCCAGTCGATTAAGTTGTGATCGATTAACGAGTGTAGACAGATATATTGAGCCACACTAAAGAAATAAGACCATTTATTAACTGAGACACTTTGTTTCTTGTTGATTTCCTATCTATATGTGATTGGTCCTCATTTTCCTTATAAATTATTGTTGGTGCTGTAAAGAAAAAGAAATTTACTTTTGAAATAGTAACATCATGTCACTAGAATATCCATTACTACAATCTACCATACAGCCAAAGGTGTAGTGTGTGAACACTAAAATTGGTTAAGGACTTGATGGAACCACTACAAAGTCATAAATAGTGATATATTCTGTGCATGTGACTTTAAACTAGTGTTTTATTGTTAGGAATATTACTTACAGTTTGGAATCACTATGCGGTATTATAAACCACTACATAATTGGTTAACCAGATCTAATAGATTAGTATATGGGGCTTCGACTGATAATCACAATAAATGGCTAGAGATACTGGGTGACATGGCTCAAAATTGATCACAGTGGCGCAAGTGTATTCACTCTCTGTTTTCATTGAGATCTTAAGACATGTTATTATTTCATGTCCACATTTACTTTATCCATCGCTTTTGTTTTTTATTATTATGTTATTCTTGCAAATTTGGTTTCATCGTGCTGATGTAGTGTGGCAACTTGAACTTGTGGGCATATACACTAGGTTCTACGTTGGTAATGACTGACTGACATTAATATATGCACATATTTCTCTGGTGTTATAATAATTTCAACTAAAGGAATAAATATTACTCAGCACCTCTTAAAATGCTTACTTATTAAACAAGCATTTGGGAACTCAATACCCCATTCTTTTTTCTAAAATACTTTCTGTTGCAACACTAATTCTCGGGACTGTTCACATCACCAGATACTAAGCCTAATTAATGTGATTTTGACGTTGTTGATCTTTCACCAATTTTGAGCCATAGTTTATACACGAGGCTTTGTACTACAATCGAGCTTCCCAAACCAAAGTAGCTGAGATGGGATTAGAACTTGTGACCTAATGTCCGCTGTAGATATTCATGGCATACGACTTATAGAAATGCGATTTACCAGGAAATGTAATTATTTATATGTTTATGAAACACAACAATTATCAGTTGCGTACTTACTGTTAATTTAATATTCAGTATGTGAATAAAGATAGTACTATTTTGCCATTCTTTGTAAGTAATACTTCAGTCATATGATGTCAAGAACTCGATCATATTTTTGATCACATAAGTTGTAAAGATATTCAACGTTATACACTCCACGTTAGTCTTTGTATAATCTTAGTTCTAGTTTGAGAAATTTTCTTTAAATGAAATTAATACATTCAGTCAATCAAATTAATTGGTGACGATTTGAGTCACTTAAAGTATAAGCAGAATTACTAATGTACCAGTACAACTGTAGGAGTAAGAGACTGATATTACCAAGTGATAAACAAATACTCAAATTCAGTTGCAATATATCATTGATTTGTGGGTAATTCAATCCAACTGTTTCGAACACACGTTTTTTATTCAATTACACTTAGATGTACTGAAAACAGCTCATGGTAGAATTCTGAATAGTTCAGGAATCTCATGTGTTTAATTGAATTAATTTGTGTAAACTATCAACTCACCAACAAATTTTAAAGTATGCTCCTGTATGAGTTGTACGACGCATTCAAACGCCAATTTAGATTTCACACGTAAGTGGTTGTAGATGATGTTACTTGGCTTTTACTTATGATTGTTTTGTCTTCTTTTCCACCTTGTAGACTGTTCACCTCTGGTCTGAAGACCATTACCTTCAGTTGCTGATTAAATACATAAGAATTTCACGGAATCTGCCCGGCTTACCCTCCATATGAAATTCCGCTTAAATCATTACTGATTCTATTGACTTTCTCGGTAAAATGTCTAGACAATGTTAAACATTTCTCTGCTTCTTATTGCAACATAATTCAAAGGTCACTAATGTTCCATATACCCTTCACTTGTCCTTTATATGCTCTTTCTTAATTTCAACTCATTGTTTCCATTTGGTGTCCTTACAAAATTTGTGGCCAATATTTTATGTGATTGTGAATGATTCATTGATATTGTTCTTAAATAACCTTGTCTAACCATTTTGTTAAGTGTATGTTGTTGATGCATATTTTGCTCTGTGTATAGATTGTGTACTAAATACTAGTCCGTAAATAAAAACAGACTTTATAAACTGAATGGAACAGTTTGATACTGTTCTCTTCTTTAATGTATTGATTTTGAAGTTCTGGTTTCACCTAAACGGGACTTTTGGGTTTATCAATTACATTATAAATATAACAAAAGCATGCAGTGTTTCAAATGAACATACTTTCGTATGGACCATGGAGCAATGAATATTCACTTAGCGCTGTTATCCATTTCCTTGTCATATGTTACTAATAGTGATTTGTTAAGATATTGTGCAAAAAAAGCCATCTTATCGCACATCAAAATGTGCAGCCGTTACGTATCTGCTTAACTTGAAATCCCCTCCCAGAGGATGTGACTACAGCCCTCATATTATAAAGGTTCCAGCGAAGACTAGATAACCTCCAATACATCATAGTGTACTATCCCTCACTTGTAATAAGGATTAATTACTCACTCTAATGTAAAAAGATACATTTCTCATCAACCAATCATCTTTCGCGAGCCACTCGTTATCAGAATCACTACCATTATCATTATTTCTCTTTACTTCCAACCTACTTTGTTCTTAATTACCCTATCTTGTCGCACTACTTGAAATTATCCTTTCCTTTACTCAGTCTGTGTGATAGTTTTGCAAACTTTTATGTTCGAAACTTATGATTGCAAGGACCAAAACAAAAAAACAAAAGGCCATGAAAAGAGGGTATCAACATTTATTAGAAAAAAAAGTTGGTAGCAAAGAATAATTAATTTAAAAAATATCTACAGAGTAAAATTCCTGTTTACTTCACTAGAATTAGTGCAGCCACTCGGTTAGACCATCATCGGAGGTACCAAAGATCTACAACCGGACCCTAACAACGAAACGTAAGTACAACGAAAAAAACTGCTCTCTGATAGTTCCTCACAAAAATATTAGAACATTAATTGAGTAAAGAAATATTTCTTTTCAATTAGATCTTGATCACTGCTAAATTGTAGTGGATATATCGTTTTACACTTGAATATAAACTTTTGTGCCAGTTAGTAGTGATAGTAAGATAAAGCGAAAGTGGTTGTATTGATAATGGTAAATAAATTACCACGGTAATAACCATGATCATATAAATAGATCCAAAAGTTGGTCAATAATTAAGACTGATTACCTGGTAAAAAATGGCTTTTCTGGTTAGCGTTTTATTTAGCAAGGTTGCTTTTTACGGAATGGAGTTACTAACCTCATGTCAACCCTCCTCCTTTATCCGGGCTTGGGACCGGTAATAACCCTAGAAAGAATTCTAAGTGGAGTTCTATTGTATGGAGCTGAAAATTATATGGAGAACTACAAAAAACATCATCCTAAAAATACAAGTATTTATAAACAGCTATCTGCGCAAAACACTTCAGATCCGTTGACCAGACACCACCAACAACAACTTTCTGTAGCAGGAAACATACCAACTTCCAGCCGAGGAAGAAATTAGGAAAAGTTGTTGGAGGTCCTTAAAACACATATTAAGGAAGTCACCAAACTGCGTCACAAAACAAACACCAACATAGAATCTCGAAGGCCAAAGGAAAAGTAAAAGACCAAGAAACACATTTGGCCGGGAATTGTAGGTAGAGATGAATAGAATGAACAGTACTTGGGATGAACTGTAAATGGGAGCTCAGAACAGAGTTGGTTGAATAATTCTGGTCGGCTGCCTATACTCCATGAGGGGTGATGGGCATTGATTAAGTGTAATATATTCTAATCATTTTAACAATAAGAATGTAATATAAATGAAAATTTTACCAGCAACTGATGAAAATTATGTCACCAAGTTTCGCTAGCATGATAGAAATATATCCAGAGTTGAATTTATGGGGACCTTTTTGCCACCCCCCTCCCATTCGGTATATTTGAAAGTTTAGATTTGCTTAGTGCTAATTTAGAATTTATTGTTAATTTGCCATACAATCTATGTGAATTCAGTGATTAGTCTGATACCTGTTTTCCGACAGTCAGGTTGATCTTCTTGAATGCCAAGCTTCTAAACATCCTTTGTTTTTTGTGTTTTCTGTTTCAAACTCCACATTTTTTGTAACCAAACGCTAGTCCATAATTGTCTGCATGTTTTGATACAAAAGAAGGTATGAAGTAAGGTTTGACATTCAGTTGTTAATCGTGTAGATTGATGAAGAAGACGGTTGTTTTATCCTGTGTAATGTTGTTACAGTTGGAGAAGTATATTTTAAAGACAGCGTTCCATTTGTCTTCTTTTGTTAGTCTGTCCTTTGGTTTGTATAGAAATGATTGAAGCGAAATTTGTTAACATATACATGACGCTGGTTTTAATTACTGATATAACATTCCTGTTGAGTTACATTGTTGCGTTAATCATGTAATTTTGATCGCCTCATGCAAACATGCTATGACAACTTGGACCGATTGAATATTCTATTGTTTCTAAGACCGATATATTACGATAACACATATATTAGTCTCGAAGTTTGATCTTGTGTTTATTGATGATATTTGAGAGACATCTATTTATATTCATTTGTAAGATAGTCATTAGGTATATTTCCTAATTTTTTCGTGTAGCAGTTGTATTACAGTACACTTCGACCTTTAAAATAAAGTTAGTATGTAGTTCATTTTATAAATTATTTATATTACACTTGAAAATTTAGTTTGTGTGGGTTGGATTCTGAGAAACTTGAGTCTCCAGTTTTCATGTGTTGGTTTTCGTGGTCCACACACCTAAGAATTGTAGTTTGTAAATTTCCAATCTAAATTTTATGTTGTCAAAGACATTATAGATCATAATGTAGGCAGTCTCCAATTGGTTCCTATAGTAGGTGAAGAATGAGTCGTCTGCATAGTTTCTGAATCACTGCTTCAGTGATAATTTCAGATGATGGTGATCTAATTGGTATCCATTTCGTTTGTTCGTATATTTGATTATTCAATTAAAAGTATGTTATTAAGCACACACTGATGAGTTATAACGGGTTTTGATTTGGAAGCTTTGTGTACTTTGAAAGATTAAGAACATTGGTGGGGAGAAGAGATATAGTATCTCTGTTCAACTTTGGTTCAAGTAGAGCGAATAAGGTTGTAAAAATCGAAGAATACAGTCAGTTCATCGTTGTTGATTTAAAATCCTTAATCCTATCCAAGAGTTGTGAGACAGCCAGTCGTAGTGGAACGACTAGCTTACATTATTTCCATCTACAGTAGAATCGATGGAGAATTGGACCACGTGATTTCATTCACCATTGACATTATCACGTTACTTGTTCTGTATTGACAAACTTGCTTAAAGTTCTAGAGATTTGGCTACACAGCTTTTTGCTTCGATTTGTGTTCACTAATAGGCATATGTCTTTATCCGTGGGTTGATCCTCAGCTTTCTTAAAATATTGTCTTGTTTGTTTATAATTATTATGATATGTCGTTTGTCAACTGGGAGATAAAATGTCTGGATAAATTTGAGCTAGTTCTCTAGACAACGCTGAAATACTTTGCCCTTCATATCTCTGCATTATTGAAAGGTCAATAATGTTCCATATACCCTTCACTTGTCCTTTATATGCTGTTGCTTAATTTCAACTCATTGTTTCCATTTGGTGTCCTTACAAAATTTGTGGCCAATATTTTATGTGGTTGTGAATGATTCATTGATATTGTTCTTAAATAACCTTGTCTGACCTTTTTCTTAAGTGAATATTATTGATGCATATTTTGTTCTATCTATAGAATGCATGCTCTATATTGGCCTCTAAATAAAGCAAATTTCAAATTAAGTAACATTTTTACAAATCATCTAATTAAATTCTGTAGAGTAGAATGTTCAGTGTTGTTAGTAGGTGCCTAGTGGACAGCTGTATGATGAAATCATAAGACCACAGATGAACAACAATCTACAATGTGAAAAGTAGAACAACACAATGATGAGCACAAATCCAGTGAGATCATTCAGAATCGTAGGTGTACATAACTTAAAATGCTGCTTAACTACATCTTACATTGTTTCTAGTTATCGGGTTTCAATTACACTGCTATACATTTCATTAAGCAGTTTATGATTAGTATTAAAATATATTTAAGTATGGGAGGTAGTATTAGAGGTTGTTGGAACGAAATCTTGGTCCCAGGTTTGATTCAATATTGCACACTTCAGAAAGACGAACCTGTAACCTTGAGAAAACTAAAGCAACCTGGAAGATCCTATCCCCGGTCACTAAGTTCTACGTTCTGTGACCACTGCCACTAAGTTATTCGAACAACGTCTGACTCTGTTGGTTTGAGATGTATGTGCTGATTTCTAGCCGCGTAGTGATCAACATCATGTTTTTCTAGTCCTTTATAGTACCGAACAGATTCTATTTATAAGTCAGTCGCAGCTGGAATAGTTCGGCAACGTCAGGGGCCATCCATTTCCTGAAGGACGAATTTAAGCATCAATGTTGAGCGCCACTTAGCGCGAAATGTTGGTCTACGGTTTCCTGAAGATAATCCACGGAACCATGTGTCATTCCAACATTGTGCGACGATGTCCAGCCATTTTAACCACTGGCTACATTGTAGCTTCATCGACAGAGTTTGATGAACACTATAAAGTCCATAGGGCATTGTATGCCTGTTTGTTTCCTAGCTTGCAACTCCTCAGTGGCAATCAACATCTACAATTTCACTCAGAACATTCAGATATCGCGAAGAATGGTTAAGCATCCTCACTATTTAGCTAGAGTCCAGAAGCAAAATTTAAAGCTGTTAGTTTGTGATATAGCGGGATAATCATTCAATGTTGTCTCATGCATGAATTGTTTGACCAGTCACAACTTCTTATTACAAAGAGAGAGCTACATACAATATATCAAAACTTTGAATGCTGTATTTACGTCGACTTTATGACCTGTGTCGACTAAACGTGAGGCTGGGATTTGTTTTCGAAATACAATCACCAATTTATTTAACCATACGCCTGATGCAAATGGCTTCACACGAACAGTTGAACCAATACAATGTGGTGGTGGGCCTTGTTAGTCTATCCATTTTTTAGTAACTTCAATATTGGTTGGTTGAAAAAACCAGTGTGATGGAAGTAAATGTTCCATTAATCGGCTATCGTTACCGACGTATTACAACTGATATTATCACTTTTGAACTGCAACTTCAATGACTCTAGTGGACATACGCATATACTTAACAGATCATGGTTGGTGTTTTAGTTCTGTCCCGACCTCAACTCCAAAGTGAATAACTTTAGATATATGAACCAAGCATTCAACTAAACTTCTTTTCCTTTCTGTTGGAACTAAACTTAAATAATGAATATAGTGTCTTTATGAGGTCGGTTTTTAGTAGATGCCTCTTCTTTTTATTTCATTTAATCATCTTGTCAATAAAACATCTATTAATGATGTCACTGTTTTCCTATTCCATTGTAAAACAGACTACTTTATGAACACTTTTGAACTTATCCAAAAATATTCATAATTCATCATTGTTTATTTTGGACTATGGATGTATTCTTTATACAATAACAAAAGAAGCTTACTTAATTTATAATGCATTTCAACGGACCATTCCCTAGCGTCGGCCATTGCAACCACCGTCTATAAACTCTCTGTTGAAGCAGAAGTTTCTATTCATCGTATACGTTTTTTTCGCAGACAGAAAAGAGATTAGGATTATTATGATGCAATCATCAGTCGCTGAAAATAAATAAACCCGTTCTTAAGGTGAATTCACTCATACGTATATTTTAACCACGTTATTAAGTCAATCGAATAAATCAATTAATGCCTATTGCACCTCATAGAGTATAGGCAGCCGACCAGAATTATTCAACCAACTCTGTTCTGAGCTTCCATTTACAGTTCACCCCAAGTACTGTTCATTCTATCCATGTCTACCTACAAGTCCCGGATAAATGTGTTTCTTGGTCTTTTACTTTTTCTTCGGCCTTCAGGATTCTATGTTGGTGCTTGTTTTGTGACGCAGTTTGGTGACTTCCTAAATGTGTGTTCTATCCACCTCCAACGTGTTTTCCTAATTTCTTCCTCGGCTGGAAGTTGGTTTGTTTTCTGCTACAGAAAGTTGTTGTTGGTGGTGTCTGGTCAACGGATCTGAAGTGTTTTGCGCAGATAGCTGTTTATAAATACTTGTATTTTTAGAATGATGCTTTTTGTAGTTCTCCATAAAAGTTTTACCGCCATTCAAAATAAGTGTATTGGCGTTTGTATTGAAAATCCTTAATCTGATGTCGGTTGACAGGCGTATTGAGTTCCAGATGTTCTTCAACCGTAGAAATGCTACCCATGCTTTGCCGATCCGTGCTTTAACATCTACGGCAGATCCTTCTTGTTTATCGATAATGCTGTCCAGGTACGCGAGTGAGTCTATGTCTTACATAGTTTGTTCGTCAAGTGAAATTGGTTTTTTACTCGTCTTGTGTCAAAGGACGTTGCTTTTCTCTTTGTATATTTTGAGGCTGATTGCTGCAGAGGCTACTGCTACACTATCCGTCTTTGCTTGCATTTGTTACAGTTTGTGGGAGAGTTCATCAAGATTATCTGCATAGTACAAGTTGTCTAGTTGCGTCCATGTTGTCTACTGTATTCTGTGCTTGCATTGAGATGTAGTTGCATGATCCATTCAACTACCAGCAGCAACACGAAGGGCGATAGTAAGCAGTTTTGTCTGACACCGGTCTTTACTCCGAATCAATATGTGTGCTGATCTCCATGCACGATTTTGTAGTGTGGTCCATCTTAGTAATTCCATATGAAAATGACTATTTCCTCGTACACCATAGTGTTGGGGAACGATCCATAATGTTCTCCCATCCAAGCTGCAGAATGAATTTTTGTAGCCAAGTAAGTTGATGTTAAGTGGTGAATTCCATTCAACTGATTGTTCAACAATGAAGCGTAGAGTAACGATCTGGTCGATGCACGATCGATCCTCACGGAATCCAGTGTGTTGTTCTCGAAGTTTGGCGTCGACTTGATCTTTCGTTTGGTTCAATAACACTCTATTAAAGACTTTTCCTGGTATCGAAAGAAGATTGATGCCTCTGTAGTTTTCGCAATTGCTAAGATCTCCTTTCTTGGTTATCTTGATGAGGTACCCTTCTTTCCAGTCTGCTGTTACCTGTTCTTCATCCGAAATCTTCCTGAACGGAATGTGAAGAATCTTTGCAGTTACTTCTATATCTGCTTTCAGTGCCTCGTTCAGCTGGTATGTTGACTGGCCCTGCTAACTTGCCACTCTTGATAAGTTGGATGGCTATTTTGATGTCCTCGACTGTTGGTGGGTGTGTGTTTATGTGGAGATCCGTGGCTGCCGCTTCAATGACTGGTGGGTTGAGTGAGGCTGGTCTTTTCAAAACTTATTCGAAGTACTCTGCCCACCTATTTCTATCTTAATGATAATAATGACATATGTAATCTGCTAATGCTTTTTACAGCCATGTCTAAGAAGTTTACATTTGTTGAGCCAGCACTTTATATCCATAGTGATGATCGTTGATCACTGTTCTGCAGTTGACGAAGCCATTAACAATCAACCATTTTACTTCTCATGCATACTATTCGAAGATTATATTTATACTGAATGGGTAATGAAAAGTTATTGAAATTGTTCCAATTTTTCCCCAAATTGATAATTTCTCAAGCTATACTGTGATACATATGATTAATTAAATACTATACATTGCTAAGAATTTTATCTTCAGCATGAAACATTCGGTAGTAGAATGCGTTATTGTTTTAAATAATAAGTATGCGTATTGTATATGCCTGTAAAAAAGGATTTAGTTACTTATATTGGTTGGAAGTTATCTTAAATTTCATTTTGAACATGTTTTCACGTAAGTTTCATTAACACCCTAATTTTTTAATTATTGCCTTACACTACTTATTACTATTCAGTAGACTGACTCTTTTCTATAACCTTGATCACCTGTAGGTTTGTATAAACGTCAGTTATATAAGTCGAAAACGATGATTTGTTTTTATTCGTTTGTATTGTTGCCTTTTGTTTTTATCATAGTTTCTTCTTCCTCTATTGTATGCACCGCCCATAGACATTTTACCTGTCATAAGTTGTTTACTTATCTTTTATAAGTTTATGTTCCTTTCTTGTCCACATGACATGATCTTCTACTAACTATCGAACAAACTTTCTTCTTGATGATGAATTTGATGATGCAGCCGACAAGTGGAAACAGATATCGAGATGTCCTTTGAAGATAATCACCTTACTAATAGACTCTTGAGTGTCCACTTTGAGGTATACGTATATGACAGTGGTTTACAATATTGATAGCTGTTTGCTGTGATTATAAATGAAATTGAGAAGTCTCAAGAGAGGTGTATGAAAAGCTTTAGAAGAGATTGACAAAATATCATGGTCTGCTTTTTAATAATTGTTATTCCTAATCTAAGGGAATTTTTTTATTATGATTAGATTTATTACATGCCAGAGGGTTTCTTATCTAAGTTGTTAGTTAGTTACCTAAGTACTAGTTGGATATATTTGGATTATGAGAGTTGATAATGCAGATTACAGACTGATTCAACAAATACATTGTCTCGATGATTTATAATACTCCATCTACATGCAGGCTATGATTCAATTTGTATGTCGATATCAATAGCTCAAACGACAAGAAGTCTTTAGTGGAAATTGTGTTAGAAATAACTTCTGTGATCTCATTGAAACATTCCTTAACACTCACTAATTGTTATGGTCATAACCTTTTAAAGAACATAAATAATCAGGTGAAATTTACGATTGCTAACAATGTACTACTGCAAATAAGTACATTGCTTTCGTCACTAACTAAAATAATCGGTGCGGTTTGATAGGAAGTTTAACATCCATTTTCTTTAATGCTCAAATCGTTCAGTTGATTTCTGATTGTCTGTGTTGGGATAATACTGATTGGGACACCATAAACAGTTGAATTTTACGGAGACGGCTTCCGACTATCAAGTTAGTTGATTCTTTCAATTAAAACTCATATCCCTCTTGAGATTCGTTCCTTTTCTGAAGCATTGATATATCTGAGCAGACTAGGCTAGTAGAAGTAACCATGAAGCTATAAAAACATTCTCAAAGAAATTGTTAGTTTCGAAACTGATTAAACACTATTCACCTTGTTAATAAAACAAAAATTTGTTTCTTATTCATTAAAATATCACTATACTGACACTAATAGCGTTTCATTTATCGTAACCAGTTGTAATCTTGTAATTGACATTAATTTCTCACAGGTACTAAACCTTGACCATTTCACTATGAACAACAAGATTAAAGTGACCATTCTGAAGGATATGCGTAACAAATACAAGAACCAACAACAAATATAAACTCCTAAATGTTAAAAGATAACACAGGCTATGACTGGAAAACTAGACTTATACAGCAATACCACTGTTTATATATTTTACCAAACAGTCTAAAATAAAATCTGAAGTAATTATCCACCTCATCAAGAAGAGATAATCTATTTTCTTCAACAAAACGACTATCGATCCTCGAGGAGATCATTAATGTCTGGTTTTGAAATGTATGCGAAACATTTAACCGCGGCTGTCTAGTAACAAACTTATCATTTACTAAGTGCATTAAGTAAAAATTTAAACAAATAATTGATTAGTGCAAACTAAGTCAACTATTGATTTGACTACGTAAAATTTCTCATAAATTTTTTAATTTTTGTAAAAATGTCTAACTAAATACTTCTTTTTACAACATTATATATATATATATATATATATATATATATATATATAAGGTCACAAACCCGTAATACACTTACTGATTGATGTTGAATTAAGGCTGGCAACTGGAATCCAGAACTTGCAATTTATTTTATTTCAAAATCATCATTTAGATGTACTTAGATTTCAGTATTGGTTTCCACATTAGGACTCGAATTCAGCCTTTTTACTTAGAACGCTGTTGAGGCTTCTCATTGAGCTATTGAGTTCAGATAACCATGATTCTATAAATAATATTTACTTATAATTTGAAAAAGATTTTATATTCTGGTGGTTAATGTTCAAGACTGCATTCTGACTTTACTTGTTAACAAAGCAATATATTTAAGGTACACAACGATATGTTAACTTCGATTGGTGAATCATCAAAATTCAAAAAGATATGGACCATTATTTTGTTAAGTTAAGGTTATTGCTATATTTGGCAATTCAAGGATAACTAACTCTTGGAACTGTCTTTTAGAAGACTATTTGATTTGACTTTAGCACATGTAAATCGATTATTGCATTTCTATCATTGTCGTATTTCCCGTAATCTAGACTTTTAATAGGCTCATAAACCACCATCATATCAGTTTTCATTCAGCAATAATAACTTATTAATTATATATCTAATACATCAGTTTTTAGTCACTGGTGTCCTTCATTAGCGTAAATGTAATACTTCATATTGATTGAATGTGTAGTCAGATTTTACACATACATAAATATTTGTTGGTAAAGCATCATGATTTTAGCTAATTAGTTCATCGGCTCGTGTCAATAATATGCCAGCACGGCACTGAGTAGAAAATAATCAATATAACCAAAATTAACTTAAGGTGAATATAAACACGAAGATAAAGCATACCACTTTCATACACAAGTTCTGACTTCTATTGTTTTAAGAAATGGAATGCGAGAAATCTTAGTAGATTTAAATGCTTTCTGTAATCGATGGGATGAAGAACAAGTGCCAAGAGACTGGAAAGAAGGGTACCTCATCAAGATAACCAAGAAAGGAGATCTTAGCAATTACAAAAACTACAGAGGCATCAATCTTCTCTCGGTACCAAGTAAAGTCTTTAACAGAGTGTTGTTGAACCAAATGAAAGATCAAGTCGACGCCCAACTTCGAGATCAACACGTTGGATTCCGTGAGGATCGATCGTGCATCGACCAGATCGTTACTCTACGCTTCATTGTTGAACAATCAGTTGAATGGAATTCACCACTTAACATCAACTTACTTGGCTACAAAAATTCATTCTGCAGCTTGGATGGGAGAACATTATGGATCGTTCCCCAACACTATGGTGTACGAGGAAATAGTCATTTTCATATGGAATTACTAAGATGGACCACACTACAAAATCGTGCATGGAGATCAGCACACATATTGATTCGGAGTAAAGATCGGTGTCAGACAAAGCTTCTTACTCTCGCCCTTCCTCTTGCTGATGGTAGTTGATTGGATCATGCAACTACAACATCTTAATGCATTCACGGAATACAGTAGACAACATGGACGCAACTAGACGACTTGTACTGTACAGATGATCTAACTCTCCTATCACATATACAGCAACAAATGCAGATGAAGACAGATACGGTAGCAGCAAACTCAGCGGTAGTATGTCTCAACATATACTACGGAAAATGTAAGATCCTTCAGTGTAAAACAACAAACACTAACCCAATTTCACTTGACGGAGAAATTCTGGAAGATGTAGAAACCTTTACACACTTGGGCAGTATCATCGATAAACAAGGAGGGTGTAATGCAGATGTGAAGGCGCAGATTGATAAAGCGCGAGCAGCACTTCTGTAACTGAAAACATCTGGAACTCAAACCAACTGTCAATCATAATTAAAATCAGAATTTTCAATACAAATGTGAAGACAGTTCTGTTGGATGGGGCTGAAACTTGGAGAACTACGAAAAGTATCAGTCTAAAGATACAAGTATTTATAAACAACTGTCTTGGAAAGATACTTCGGATCCGTTGACCAGATACCATCAACAACAACCTTCTGTAGCAGAGAACAAATCAACTTCCAGCCGAGGAATAAATTAGGAAAAGATGTTGGAGGTGAATAGGACACACTTTGAAAAAATCACCAAACTGTTTCATAAGACAAGCATTAACATGGAATCCTGAAGGCCAAAAGAAAAGCGGAGGACCCACGAACACATTGAGTTGGAAATTGAAGACGGTCATGCAGAGAATGAAGAGCGCTTGGGAAGAGCTGGAAAGGAAAGCTCAGGAAAGAGTTGGTTGGAGAAGTCTGGTCGGCGGCCTATGCTCCACATGGGGTAACAGGCATTGATTGATTGACTTCGGCACTGAGTAGATATCAAGCAGACATTAAGTATTGGCTGATCTGTCGTATTTGTCATTGATTGCTGTAATTTTGTATGCACAAGGTTAGATCATGCAACTGGTCTTACGTTGTTGTCATAACAGTTTGGGAGCATAACAGTTACTATTAGCTGCATGAAATGTATTATATCAAGTAATTTTGTCACTAAGTGCTGCGTATCACAATATATCTTCTACCAAAGATTTCTTTGTAAATGTACTTTGGTTTATTTTTGACTTGCTTCTATGGATATGAAAGTATAGGTCAAGCCAGATATTTTAAATGGAAAACATGAATATCATAAAAGTTGTACTTTTCAATAAAATCTTAAGTGAAAACTACACTTCTGATATGCATCTTCGACTGAAATGAATAGAAAAAATGACTAGATATTACTGAATCCAACACACCTAGTGAACATTGAAAACATTTTAGTTATCAGCTTCATATTTTGTTAGTAACTATGAATTCTGAATAATAATAAATCACTTTTTATACATTTTAAGGATATTTAAGATTAGTAGTGAAACACAATCGATTTCTTTATAATAACTAAGACTATTATATATTTTCTAGATGATATGACTAAACGGGTTACAATATGATAATTAAAATCAGTTGGCAGTGATAATCAATGAATCGACTATTAAATCCGAGAATCTCATATTTTACTGATCAATCAAATATCAGAAGACAGAGAGTAGTGGGAAGAAGTCTCATGCTAATATGGCACTCTTTACGAGTACGCTTTCGTAGATCGTCAAAACATCTTTCAAGATAATGAAGAAGGGGATTACAATGAATATTATCCAATGTTATGCACCAACCAACGACAGCAACGACGAGGACAAAGATCGGTTTTATGATAGACTGCAATCAATTATAGCAAAGTGTCCAGGAAAGGATCTGATAATCTTGATGGGAGACCTAAACGCTAAAGTCGGAATGGGCAACACCGAATATGAAGACATCATGAGATGACAGGGACAGGGAGAAAGAAATGAAAATGGTAAAATATTTACAAATTTATGAGCTTTCAACAAAATGGTTATAGATGGTACAATATTCCCCCACAAACGCATGCAATAGGCTACATGAAACTCACTGGATAATACTACAGAGAATCAAATCAATCATATATGCACCAATAAAAAATTCAGAAGATCAATGGAAGTTGTGAGAAACAGGAGAGGAGCTAACATAACTTCAGATCACCATCTGGTGGTTGTCAAAATGAAATTGAAGCTAAAGAAGCAATTGACAACTGGAGTAACAGAATTACAACGGTTAAATACAGCCTTTCTCCAAGATACTGACAAGCTCAAGGAATTCAAAATAGCTCTCAACAACAGGTTCCAAGCCTTACAAAAACTACTAAAAGAATAAGAAACAACTGTCGAGGACAACTGGAAAGGAACCAAAGAGGCACTAACTTCAACATGTCAAGAGGCTCTGGACCGCAAAAATAAACTATTATAAGGAATGGATCTCCACTGAGACCCTGAGCGAAATTCAACAAAGGAGGAACAAGAAAGCAGAAATCAACAACAGCCGAACAAAAGCAGAAAAATTAAGGCACAAACTGAATACACAGAAGAAAATAAGCAAGTAAAGAAGAACATTAGAGCCGATAAACGGAAGTACATCGAAAACTTTGTAACGACAGTGGAAAAAGAGAGAGGAAATATGAAACGGATATATGACACAACGAAGAAACTAGCAGGCAAACATAGTTAACCAGAGCGACCGGTAAAGAACAAAGAAGGCAAGCTAATCACCGAGATTCAAGAACAAAGAAACAGATGGGTAAAACACTTTGAGAAACTCTTGAATAGGCCAGCTCCACTAAACCCACCAGATATCGAAGCAGCATCTACCGATCTTCCGATAGATGTCAATCCATCAACGATAGAAGGAATCAAGATAGCCATCAGACAGATCAAAAGTTGGAAAGCAGCAGAACCTGACAATATACCAGCTGAAGCACTCAAATCAGACATTGATCTGACGTCAAGGATGCTCCACATTTTATTCAAGAGAATCTGGGAGGAAGAACAAGTGCCGGCAGACTGAAAAGAAGGACACCTTATCAAGATACCAAAGACTTCGTGGATGATCTAGCTCATCAAGCCCATGCACACCAACAAATGCAAGTGAAGACAACCAACGCAGCATAAACCTCAGCATCAGTAGTCCTGAACATACATAAGGAAACAGCAAGGTCCTCAAATTCAACACAGGGAGTACCAACCCAATTGAACTTGATGGTGAAACTCTGGAAGAATTGGATACCTTTACATACCTGGGAAGCATCATCTACAAACAAGGAGGATCCGATTCAGATGTAAAGGTAAGGATTGGCAAAGCAAGGGCGACATTTCTACAGTTGAAAAACATATGGGACTCCAAACAACTGTCTACCAACCTCAAATTCAGACTCTTCAATTCGAGCGTCAAGACAGTTCTACTGTATGGAGCTGAAACTTGGAGAACTATTTCTAACATCGTCAGGAGGGTGCAGGTATTTATGAACAACTGTCTACGCAAGATACTGAATGTCCGTTGACCGGAAACTGTCAGGAACAGCTTACTATGTGAGAGAATAAACCAACTTGCAGCTGGAAAGGAAATCAAGACACGACGTTGTAAATGGATAGGACACACATTGTGGAAATCATCAGACTGCATCACAAGGCAATTACTGACTTGGAATCCTGTTGAGAAACAGAAAAGATGAGGGCCAAAGAAGACACTGCGTCGAGAACTGCAAGCAGATAACAAAAGGATGAACAGCAACTACAAACAGCTGGAAAGGATTGCTCAGGACATGGTTGAATAGAGAATACTGGTGAGTGGCCTATTCTCCCCTGAGAGGGGTAACAGGCGTAAGTAAGTAAGTAACGCTTTAATGACCTTCAAAATTTACGATGAGTTGTTGATCTTAGAACCATTAATTAAATGTTTAATATTTCACCTTTTTAACTTCAGTCAGTTACTCATACACTAATTGTTACCACTAACAATAGGTGCTTCATGCTTCATATAACTGAATTTCATCAGTGATAACTACTTACTAAAACTTTTAAAATTTTTTCCTAAATTTCATAGTCAGTATAGGCATGTGGGAATTATTCCATACTTATCTAGTATTTCATAAGCTAGTTGTGTGGTGTGGTAACTCGCGCCAAATTAAACAGCAGACACTTACCAAGCTAACACATCATAAAAATACTGTACAATGTTATGTAATCCAACATTGTCAACTAAGTAGTAGATGGTCAGGAAAGAAAATGCATACTTTACACAACTAAAATAATTCATAGTCTACCAAAAAACCAGTTTTAACAGATAAAGCGATTCTTATTTCCTGCACGGAACTGTAAGTTTATTATTTTATTATAAGAACTGAAAAATATATTAATCTATGCACAAATGGTTGAACTAGAATACACCACAAGTGAATGATTAAAGTCAGTACAAAATTACATCATTCATGATACAACACGGAGTAAACGGAGGCTAAAATGGTTTATTTATTGAAAACAAATTTAGAATGGTCAGTTAACCAACTTACATAGCTGAGTACCATTGTATAGAGAGAGAAACTTCATCCACTTCACATGATATGTTTTACTAGAAAACTCTACTGTGATGAGTATATTGATGAAGAACTTGATTTTTCCACGGAAAACGCTAACAGAAAGTGGATATCCAATGCGTTTTCCTGATATGAACATGAAGAGAGCTTAAAATAAAGAGTCCATAAGTCCTATTCCTAATAATTGCATTTTTATGAATTTACGATTTTAACGGGATTACACTTCCAATGCGCATAGAAGTCGTTTGTCTATAACAAACAAACGAAAGACGGTTTTTATACTATCAAACTACATCTAGCTCCTGACAACAGTGAATTGTGTACAGTATTAGTAACTTGTAAGCTGTCTCGTTTAGTTGCCACCATGTGGATTTATCAGTTTATCTACCCGTAAAGAGTAGAGTGTACAAATTGTAGTCAGCGCTCGATGACAACACGAATATGAGAACATATCCAAACTTGATTCTGTCAAAGTTGAAGGAAAGCAATTGAATGTCTTATCTTGAAACATTTAAATGATGGTGATCATTAGCATAACTAACATATCGATTTTACGATTGATTACAGAGAGCATTCCGATCTACTAAGATTTCTTGCATTCCACTTCTTAAAACAATAGAAGTCAGAACTTGTGTATGAAAGTGGTATGCTTTATCTCCATATTTATATTCACCTTAAGTTAATTTGGGTCATATCGATTATTTTCTACTCAGTGCCGTGCTGGCATATTAATGACACGAGCCGATGAACTAATTACCTAAAATCATGATGCTTTGCCAGCAAACATTTATGTATGTGTAAAATCTGACTACACATTCAATCAATATGAAGTATTGCATTTACGCTAATGAAAGACACCAGTGACTAAAAACTGATGTATTAGATACATAGTTAATAAGTTATTATTGCTGAAAGGAAAATGATATGATGGTGGTTTATGGGCCTCTTGAATATCTAGATTACGGGAAATACGACAATGATAGAAATGCAATAATCGATTTACATGTACTAAAGTCAAATCAAATAGTCTTCTAAAAGACAGTTCCAAAAATTAGTTATTCTTGAATCGTTAAACATAGAAATAAACTTATTATTTCAATTATTGAAATAACCTAACACGACCGTAGCTGCTACCTTGACGTAATGGTCGGGCTTGCCTATCGTGTCGACCTTACTGAGCTATATTGACTGAAACGCATATTCCTTTAGGTCCTACCGTGCCAAACAGGTCTGTTGGAGATCGATAACCCTGAAGGCAGCAACCTATGATCTGAGGGCAAAGTCGTACTGTTGACTGCAGAGAGGTGTGGCAGCAGTAAGGTGTTTTTCTCGGATAACCAGTATCTGCAGCGATGCCGCCTTCTCAAAAGAAAGGACGGAGTTAGAAAAGGTCGGCCCTAAAAATGTCACATTTCACCTTACTCCACGGAATTCCGTCACCGGAAGTAAGGCCTTCTAAAGAACGGAGCTAACACTTCATAAACTTGCCATAACAACTTTGTGCATGATCCTTAACCCACAATTAATAGCCACCTTATTGTAGCATATTTTTATGGAAATAATAGACCGATTCATCAATAATTTTCCAATACTGTTATTATGAATTAATTTTAAATGTTTCTACTTTTTATCTAACACATCCTAATTGATATATTGCATTCATAACCAACCACACTGCATACACCTTCGGAACCTGTTTTCTTATCGAGTATGATTCTTTCGAATATTCCAATGTACATCAATATTATCATCTGAAAGTTTTAGGCTTTCATCTACTAAGTTACTTGTTTAATTTCTTCTCCACTTACTTCGGTTTAGTGTAATGTCACCAACCATATAACTTTTGATGTTACTCTAAACCAAGTACACAAACCTGTACCGCTTAATTAGGTTATCCTGCTGAGTTCTTCTCCGCTGAATTTTTATTAGTGATCAGTTGTCAAGTTGTTTAATATTACAAGTAACAATTCATAACAATCAGTCAGTCACTTACAACGTAGAACAAGGTACATGTGTATATCACTCCAAGTTGTCATGCCTCAATTAGCAAATAGAGATTAAATTGTCGGACCAAATAACAGAGAAGGGGAGGTAGTAATAGAGTAAGTACTGATGGAAGGGCATAGAGATCAAAGATGAGATTTGAATTAAAAACTGATTCAGCAAAGAGAAAATTATGAGAAGCTCAAAAACTTAGAATTAGGAGGAAGAAAAAAGTGAATGCACCTGCGCCATTGTTAACGATTTCGAGCCATATCACCTAAAGTCTCTAATCATTTGTTACGATCATCACGTGGGCCCCAAACAGGTAGTCTGCATCTATTAACATGGCTCATCCCAGTTGTCAGTTACTTCATGGACTGGTGCCATGTTCTCGTTTGGCCACCCCTAGCTTTCTTCCAGCCTACTCCCATACCAGACAACACTGCTCGTCGAGGTAGGCGGTGGTCAGGCATACATAACATGTTCTAGCCACCTCAGTTGATGAAGATTCACTACTCCATCAATAGACTTACCATATTTACCCAGTACTCTATTCCTAACATAAGTATTATTTACTCTGTGGTCCCAACAAACACGAGCGATGCTTTGAAGACATCTATGATCGCATACTAGAAGCCTACCATTATCCTTTTTCCTTAATGACCATATTTCACATTCATTAAGTTAAACAGATCGAATTGCTGCGCAGTAAACGTGTCGTTTGGTCGAAAGACGAATGTCTCGCCTATGCCAAAAGTGACGCAAACTGACAAAAGCCAATCGGGCCTTATGTATACCAGCCGAGATTTCAGCAGACACCAGACCGTCAGGACTGATAAGACTAGCAAGACAAGTGAAGCAGTTAACACATTCACTTGCTTCACTCCCTATCACTAAGCCAATCCAGAAGCAACATTTGCATTTGGATTGGGAAAATCGCATCCCAATTATGTTTACATTCATGTTCAAGGTAGTCAAAAGATTCAGCATTATCAGTATCTTCACTCAATAGAACTATATCATCTGCATATTCTAAGTCAGCAAGTTTATCTCTTGGAAGGAGGTCAACCCCAGAGAAATCAGACGATGACATTGTCAACTCTAGAAGTGTGTCCATGATCAAATTAAATAAAATTGGTGAAGGCGGATAACCTTAACGAACACCGCTTGAGTTAGTCAGTTCCGACGACAATCTGTCATAAACTCTAACTCGACATGTGGTGTTCGAGTAGATAGCCTGTATAAGGTTAATCTTCGTCTCTGGTACACCTTTTAATGACAGACACTGTCACATAACCTTTTAAAAGTGTGCCTTTGTTCCAGAACCTGCCGAAATATCAATATTTTGCCCATACAACCACGTTCAGGTCTGAAACCACCTTGATTTTCTCCAGTTCGCTCTTTACGAGCTTTAGTGAGGCTTCGCAATATTATTGAAGCCAACATTTTAGACACTATTCGTTAAGCTGATTCCTCGGTAATTGTCACAAGAGGACTTCTATCCTTTCTTATAGATTGGGACGATTAATGTTTGGGAATAGGAAGATGGGATTATATCCAGTTTTTGGATTCTAGCCAATATCCCGGTTAATCTAGCTGCTAAAACTAAACCACTGTCCTTAAATACCTCAGAAGGTTATTCTATCATTTCGATCTGACTCAGGTTATGTACAGCTAATGTAGTTGACTAGTTGACTTTCTAATTGTTCCTGAAATGTATTCTTGACTTTTTCATCATTAAGTTGAACAATGAGGGAATTCCTTGCCGTGGATATTTTACGTCCAGTGAGACACAGATTAATGCTCGCTTGTACTAAGACTCGATTTTAGTCCAAACATATACTCCAAAATGAGCAACAGTCTTCTATCGAGCCTCTTCAACGATGGCTGATGGAAATGTAATTTATTTGAGTTTAGCGTTGAGTCGATTGTGGAGGCCTCCATGTCAACTGATGTCTTTCCTTATGCTTAAAGTTGGTGTTTGCCAGAAACAGACGGTTATCTAAACCTAATTGTAGTAAACGATCGCCATTATCTGTTCGTTGAGCCTCGACAACATAGGATCCACCTAGGTGCCTTTCGGTTTCGCTTAGTTTCCCTACTTAGGCAGAGTGAAAGGAAAGCAATTAAATGTATTATCTTGAAACATTTAAATGATGGTGATCATTAGCAAAACTAGCATATCGATTTTACGATTGATTACAGACAGCATTCCGATCTACTAAGACTTCTTGCATTCTACTTCATAAAACAATAAAGTCGGAACTTTGTATACAAAAGTGGTATGCCTTATCCTTGTATTTACATTTAATTTAAGCTCGTTTTTGCTGCTATTATTATTAGTAGTAGTAATAGTAGATACTGTATGCACCCCGTAGCATAACAACTTTCATAGTGTGCATTACTAAGTCGATATGTTTAATGTGTGATCTAACAAAACAGGAAACTTTCCAACTGGGTTATTGATAGTTTCTGGATTCAAAAATTTTCCAAATACATCCCTTAATATATCATCATTATTGAGTTTCCATTATATGTGTCTATTGGATATGTGTGTGGAGTCAGAGGATATATGTGTTCTAACGGGAACATATGAACAATTGCTTGATATGATGCTATACGCACCAATTACAGCGAACAATAACAAATACGACAGTCTAGTTGATATCTGACGTCTCCCCTGACTCCTACTCAGTCCCACACATAAATAGGAAGAACACGAGACCGATGAACCAACCAGACTGAATTAAACTATATTTCAAACACCCCTTTATATATGCATAAAATCCGACCACACAGTCAACCGATTATGAAACTGACATCAATACATTATAAGGATGACAATGATTGGGAAATAGAGTAGTGTATACACAATCAATTAATTGTAGTTCATAAGTGGAAAATGACATACTAACAGTTATTCGGTCAAATGGGAGGATTGAGCAAGAGGAATGTAATAGTAATCAAAATAAAATGCATACTTTACTTAACAAAATTAACTTATAGTCTGTTGAAAAATAGTTCTAATTGATAATTAAACATCTTTAGGTGCCCAATATAACAATATGAAGATTTAGATCCTCTCTGAGTGTATAGATAAACCAGCTGAGCATAAGTTGGTGTCCTCACCTAAATATTGTTATTATTATTTTATTGGCATGTGTTGGGTAGAGCTAAAAAACCCCTTGAAACAAGTTCAGAAAGGCGTAGAAATCAATAGAGAAAATTGTGTCCAATCAGCACGCAGATAGCTTTTACCAGAAAATTCTAGACTATGAGAAGTCACGTAATGTCTCTGATTGGACAGTTGTCTTACTACTACTGTGTTTAGTAGGATATAGAAATCCCTAAAAGCCTGAAGGACATTTATGATAATATAAATACCCTAGTTTCTGTACATAATTGACACCTTGCAGTAAAGTGTTATTTTGCCGTATTTCCTGTCTTCTCTCTCGTGTTCATGTCGAAGTGTAGTTTTAGCCTGGGGTCGAGTCAAAGCTTAGTAGTAGAATCAAGCGGTCCACTTAGACGAGATAATAATTGACGACAGAGATTTCGCGGTCGAATAAAGAATCCAAACCACGCGTCACAACAGCATGCTCTTGTCGTTCAGTAACTTCTTATCAATGAATAGTATGAAGATAAATATGAACTAGTTACTAACAGTTAGTGTACTATTTTTCTGTGAAATTAAACTACAATAAAACTGTTCACTTACTTTATTTACTATTCCTGAGCAGTTTACTACAAATAGTTGCAATCCAAAGATTGTTTATTGTTTTAACAAAAATTCACTCCCTACTTAATGTTTTATTTTGTCCATTTACTAATGAAAAACAATTTTACTGATTTGTCTTTTCCTCGGTAGTTAACAACAACCCAATCAATAATGTTTCTTAAAACTAATTTAGTTTAATTAATACATGTAGCATGTGTTGAAACCAATATTCAATTGCATTTAGTAGGACAGTTAGATATATTTGGAGTCATCTACGTATGTGTTATGCTGTGAATTACGCCCTATTGTGATATACTGAGAAAGCAACTTTAACAAGAAAATCCAGACACTAAAGCCATTCTTCTATGCCTACATGTCTGCCCCGTGATTTTGCAAAAATAGCAACCATGGAACAACCAGAAAACCACGTACGACGTCTGCTATGAGAACTACAGATGTTGGGTTGTAGTCTTATTAGGTCCAGCTAGATGTAAATCCTATGTACACATAATTCTCACATATCAATTGACTTTACGCATATATACGTTTGGGCGAATGCACGTAAATAAAGAAGTTGATACTAAGAATTAGGTAAGAAAGTATTCTGGGACCTAAATAATCCAACAAACGCCAAAAATTCAAAAACATCGAGAGAGGAGGATTCAACCACAACTTAAACACACACAAAGGGACGTCCAATTTGAAAGTTGATATGTTCAAGAGATAATCTGGACGTTATTATCCCCAAGCCGGATAAAAGAACACACGATAAGTGAACCAGCAACTAACCAGTCAAATTATTTCATTCATTTGTTTTTATGCACTCATAACCTGACCACATAGCAAACCGATAAGTATAACATTTACACAAAAGGACAGGAATAACTAGGAACTGATGGGACGAATAAATAGTTATTTATTATTACTGAATGGAAAATAATATGATAAGTATATACGTCTAGTGGGGGGGGTTAAGGCAAGAGGAACATGACTACATGAAATAAAATAATCGAGTTGATTGTACTCAAAATAGGTGAGTCTTCTAAGAGTTCCGAAAGTTATTCTTCGTGAATCACATCTGACATGGCTGAAATCGACCTAGTGAAATTAGTCACTAACCAATACATGATGATTGATATTATTGTTGGGAAGGCTGTTAGATTTTTTCTGCTTAAGGAAATTTTAGACTTTCAAGCCTTACCGAAGAAGAGATACTTCTTAGTCAAGTAATAGGTAATGAATAATCTATATTCCATAATTAGTAAGTTAATGCCGCACTCTTTGCTTGAATGTGTCAATAGAATGTAGTTCCTGATTAAAACATCCAAAACGTCATCTATGAGTTAGTTATTAGTGAATGAGTTGACAGTTACTATTCACTTAGGTAGTTATATTGAAATAGTCTTTGATCACATAGCGGCAATTTACATTATTACGCGATATCAGTAGAGGATCGACTGGAAACAAGTAGGCATTTTTATTCCTAATTTTGAATCAATTGGATTGATTAGCAATGTTTCTAAGCATCGCAGTTTCCATACAGTAATTTAACTGCAATACTCGCCATATGTAGAATGTTTTTATTATTTTTTGACTAACAGTTTACCTAAGTCACCCAAAATTTACAGCATTAGTTGACATATTTCAATGTGTATCATAAGAATTCCCAATGGAATTAAGCGAAAATAATTCACCATGAATGTGATTAAATAATGAATAAAATACTCCTAACTACTAACTCTTTGAGAGTATTATTTTGACTGAAACCGAATCCATATCAAAGGTATCTTGCAAACATTATCATGATCTAAAATTACTAAAATTATTGTGTAGTTTTCAAAATAATCAAAAAGACCTTAGTAGTAGCCATTCGCTAACAATCACTGTGATGTAAACACAATCACTTGATGCATCACAAAAGGTAAAATTACTGTCTGAATTAGTGTTATTGAAACCTTTGAGCTAGTTAAATGGTGGAACTCTCATCGTTGTTCTGAACGGATGTGAGTCTTGTAGTTATCTCATGTGACCTAAACCAGTTAATCTTGACGACCCCGTTAGTGACTGGTTGTCATCATAGGTTCCTCATCACCATTATAATGAGTGGTCTATTCAATTAGACTTTGATCACGTGATAAATTAACCTATTCGATATGAGTTGATATGCCAAATCTATAAGTGCCTACTTATTGATATTTGATCTGAATGTCATGTTCCTAGGAACTCTCTGAAATCATTAGCCTATGTAGATTGATAAACATTCAGAATCCCACTACTAACAACTTTATAATATTATCACCACGTAAAACAGTTGGCTATGAAAATGCAACGAAATACAGCCCAGTACTATTTGCTTACGGTGGACCGATTAGCAGATGGTAATAATTTCAAGAATTAATTCACGGAAATTCTTTCGAAGATAGGCATCAAATGATAGGGAGAACTAAATAACTTCATATTAGCATCCGATAATACAATGATGCACAGTAAAGACATCACCTGGAAAGTGCTCATGGTCATCTGAATTTTCCAGTATTCGAACAACTAAATGACTGTTTTGTGAGAGTCTAATCTAATATCACTGGTACACAACTTTCCCCATATTAATTTGCTTAATTCTGCGTACCATAGTTCTTTTAGTAGGACTTCGGATAAGCCATTACACAACTCAGTTTCACCTATCCTTAAGCTAACCATTCAGTCATAATCAATGTAGAGCTTGGTACAAATGTATGTTAAAACAAGTTGACATGGCACATCACAAAGAAAAAAATATCAAGATGGATACAAAAGAGATCGAAACAATGTAATAGGTGAACATGGCTAGGCATTGAGAAAACCTCGTTTAGGTTACAAGCAATGCAAGTTGGCAAAAGCTAAACGAGAAATATGAGCACATCTTGAGATACCGCTGAGACCAATTAAGGCTGATGAATCTTCCAAGATAAGTGAAATGGTTAGCACGAACACTTACTCTACTCTATATGAGCAAACTAAGGAATGACAGACCCGTATTAAAGCAGTATTTTGCATTTAGGGGTTAAGAAACACTTTTAGAAAATGCCTCAACTCTTCATTAAGATCAGTGTCCTTATCACATGTCACCAGAGTAATGTAAGTTAGTGTTTCTAAGTGGGAGTACAATCTCCAAAATCTAATGTACAAAAAAGTAGACAGAGTGGCAAACATGATGATAGTGCTAAATCGCTTCACAAGTAGTTGTACCTACTTAATCAAATACGTAAATCGTTTATCTGTGATGCCATTTAACTTATCTAAGCTAAATATAATACGGGCGAACAAATACAAACTGGCAAGCTGGAAACAAAACTTTGTTGTTATGGTAATGCAAAATTGAATAAACTGTGTACTTACACATACGATAAGATATATTTCTTTGAAAAATAGTATTTGTAGAAAACTCAGGAAAAGAAGAAAGAATAAAAACAGATGAAAATAACATTCTTTATACACATATCACAGCAAGGAGGTTGAGGATTGGAAACAGTTAATTTTCACCAAAAAATGAATACATTATGAATAGTATAAATAAACAAATGAAAAAAATGTCTATAGACCAGCCTCTTTCAGAGATTTTACAGCTAAATCAAATTGTAACTTTTCCCAAGTCCAACGTTGAGTAAATGAACCATAATCACATGGTTTGACAGAAACTACGCGATTTTTTGTATCTGCTTCTAAACAGCCAGCGTTTGCGCCATGAATTAAACGTATAGGATTTGATTTATCATTATTCACTGGTTGTATTTTCCATCGTTGATTACCACCTTGACCATGACAAGAGTATAAGAACACTGTCTTTTCATTTTTTAAACCAGGTTCATCAAGGCATGTTCCACTAGAAGTAAAAAAAAAATATGAAAAGTATGTAATTTGTCCCGTTAAAACAATCACAAGAGATATGAAAAAAACTGTACGGAATAGCAAACAGTTGTAACTATTTGATTGAAAAAACACCAATTCTGCTGTCACAATTCGGGTATGTTATCTAGAGCAAATGATAAAAACTATGTCTAGAGGTTCAAGTATAACTCACATAAGACGAGCTTTTTCAGATGAACTGTTAAGTTCTAAATAATAATGATAGGTTAGTTGCTGAAATTTTATTCATACAAGAATTGAAGTGGTGCAAAACATGCTGAGTCATTTTTACTATAACGTATATCTGTGATTGAGGTAAGAAGATTCTGTTCGAAAAAAGAAAATACCAATAAATTGCACTAGTCTATGATTTAAGTACAAATAAATAACATAGGTAAGGTCCTCAGAACGAAGGAAATCAACGGTTAAAGACTATACATGTTATGATGAAGAAATATTCATTTTCATTCTGTCTAAAGAGAATTACGTGAAAGAAATGAACTGGAAGGAGTAACAAGATTAGTACTAGAATATGGTTCAACAAGAAACTATAAAAGGCATGTATACGATAGTAAGGGAACTTACGATATAAAAGATAAAGAGTGAATGTATCTGATCCACTGTGATGGACTCACATTCATATCACCTAATGACTTTATCGCTGACCGTGATTAACAATCGGACCTGTGTAGGTAGTCTGCACTTATAAACACAGCTTGCAATAATAGTTAACAATTTCATCAAATGATGTCACATTTTGATTTGCCCGCCCCTACCTTTATTTCGTCCTAATCATAGCATAGGTAAGTCAACATTTTGTCAACGAAAGTTCACAACTTTATCGACTGATTGGTCATGAACTACATCAAGAAGAAATGATGCGTGTGCTGAATATGATAACATTTATGAAAAATTAAAAGATATTGATAGAAACTGATTAGAAAGTATGAGGAAATAAAAAAAGAAAACAAAATGGATAGGGTTATGGTTAAGTAAGAGATTATATATGTTAATTTTTTTGCAAAACATAGTCAGAACTTGAAATGCCGAATTCATATGTTTTCTGTGCATAGATCTTCGTAAGAAACCACCTAACTTTCCCTTCAATAAAACACCAAAAACTGAAACCCCTGATTTACTTCTGATTCCAATGTGAAGTTAGTTAATTGACGACAATTGAACTCCATAATTTCGTCACGGACAAATGAATTAGCTATAAATCTCTTATATAAGCAAAATCTCGATAGTCAGTCGAAGGGACGTATTAGCTAAATTTACCAAAAGAACACGAAGTTGTGACCTCGTTGTTAATTTACTAGTTGATCTATAGCAATTATTAAATCTAAACTGTCTCTATTAAAGCAATATTTATGAAAAATGAAGTGATACCGAATGAGAATGTTTATCTAAAAAATATATCGACGTCCATAACTAAATAAACAAAATCGAAAATTTGTGCACTACGGAAGGTCATTGAATACAATTTAATAACCAAATACATTCGACTTTGAGCCTAGTATTAATCAAACTAGATAAAGGCTCTGAAGTAGTATTAATAAATCCGAAAATATGCAAATAATTATCTCAATTTTAAAGCATGTAACATCAAAGTAAAACAATCAAGGAAAGACAGAAAGATAACTCTAAAAATTGGGTAATTAAACATCTTAGAGAACTTATTCACAGTGTGACATACAGCAAATTAAGATCACGTGGCTTGTGTCTACCATTTGTACATACATAAGCTAAATTACATAAATCTGGTGTACCAATGAGACCACAAGTCTCTATAAACAACTAACCATGTCATAAATTGGTTCGTTGACTGGTCATCAAATTAGAACTGATGAATAAAGAATTCACCGTATCTAGTTTACAAGATACGTTTGAGTTCGCTGAAATGGTAGACCAACTAAATGTATCAGACAAACTAATGGTGCCCTATGATATATCAGCATTATTTACCAACATTCCCTTGAAAGAAACTATTGACACAACAAAATTATATACCAAAAGTATAATTTAAACAACTGATACAACTTCAATTCAACAATAAATTATACTATCAAGTAGATAATTTAGTTATAGGAAGCCCTTTAGGATAAGTGCCCATCGAGATAATCATAGCTAATCTAAAGAATACAAAATTAATGTCTGCAATAAATTAAATGACATTATACAGATGGTACGTCGATGATACGCTTATTTTGTGCAACAACATAAACCATGTAACGAAACAACTTTAAACCTTTAATTAAGCTCATTCCCATACCAAATACACAACGTAATACGGTCTAGGAATTTCATGGAGAGGATGGAACTTTCCAAAGGTTTATGTTCCGGAAAGATACATGCGATGGATAATACGTCCATCATCATAGCTTTCGTCTAATAAACGATGAGCGTGGTTTATTAAGGTCACTCCACTATAACACTACACGACTACACTACTGATAAACTTGGAGATAAAGTTACAATAATAAAAGGAAATCCTTGACAAAATGGCTACCCAGAAACCTTTATCAACAAATATAGTAACAATTGCAATAGATCTGAAGTCGAAAGACTTGAAAATAAACAGGAACTCATTCAACTAATGCCTAAAAGTGACCAAGTCACCAAAAAATCAATCGCCGACTTAGAACAGTAGTCGGAAAAACATTCCCGGCCGCCAAACTACTCACAATATACATAACACGATATTCAATAAATCAAACAAAAGTGAACAAATATTTATCTCACGTCACCTTCAATCGTATTTACTAGATTACATGTACCTGAAAAAGCAGGTTAATTAGAATAACAAATAGACAGGCATCTTCACGATTTATTGAATATATCCCAAAGAACCTATACCTGAAAGAAGGAAACGCCCTTAGAAGTTGAACCATACTCTGTCCAGTAGATACAGGACATGAATATGACAAAACAAATGAGGTTGAGATTATCAATAAACAGCATAAATCGATTCTATTAAAATTTGTTGAGGCCAATGCAATTAGAAGATTAAAATATGACCTTAATATTCAAATGCAGTCAGTAGTTAACCGTCAACTGTCCTGGTAACAATAGATTAATGACTTTTTTCATATTACGTGATAAAACTTTAGAATATCCATCTAATTTACTCATAACTACTCTAAATTAAACTTCTTTACAGATCCACTTTTCAAATTATCTACTGTTATCTGTTAAACAATCCAAGTCCGAGTCTTCATTTATGTTATCTAAAACCAATAGCTTGTATGTAGATGATGAGGAGGTATGTGGCAAAATACATTGGATTCAAATTATTCTGCAAATGTTATCATTCTTGCTTTATTCAAATTCTCATTTGCATCTTGTGTAATAAATGAATTGATCATTATTACATCAGGTATTTAGAAAAATGTAGAACAATGAAAAACATGGTTACAAATTATTAACTACTACAATAAGTCTCTCTAAAGTAATAACGATTACGCAACTAGGTGGTTGTCATTGGCAATGTTATCTAATAGATATGCTATTACATTACAGTAATTATTAATTGACAGCTCATTTTAACCAACAACAACAAAAATAACAATGGATAAGAAAAATTCAGGTCAAACAAAAACATCATGAACGTTAACATGTAAAATAAAGTCACACATACACAGTTACTAAGTAGCATTTTTCCAAAACACAATATTAACTACGATGTACATTTAACATATAACTATGATAATAAAAAGTTAATAAAAAAATAAAATAATTCAACACTTGAATACTTTCATTTTAGATTACATTACAGCATGTTTTGAAAAGTACAAACGTAAGACTATATTATCAATTTCTAACGACCCGACCGCACTTAAAGGTGCTACAATATTTATAATGGTCAGTCAGTCAAGTAAAATACAGAACGTATATAAACAAGTTTAAGTTACAAAACCCCATTAGTGCTTCAAGGTGAATACTAAAGTTGTGGAAAAATATACTAAGCATACAAATTGTGAATCAAGAAGGAGGAAAATTTCCAGGCTCAACATCTGAGGAAATATAAGGAGTGTATACACCTAGACCATTGTGACTGGTTCTCAAGAGAACCACTTAATGTCTCGAACCACTGATCGTGATTAGGGATTGGACCCAAACAAATAGCCTGCACGTAGAAACACAGCTCATATTAACAGTCAACAACCTCGTCAAATGGTGTTACATTTTAGTTTAGTCACCTCTAACTTCTTATACCCAACTCAAATACCAAACAACATCACGCGTCTAGGTAGGTGGTGAATAGGTGTACGTATTGCTATGTCCCAATCACCTCAACCGATTTTCGATCTTTGCCCAGTAATCTATGCTTACATCCAGTATTGCTTACGCAGTCATTTCAGACCATATGAGCGATGCTTCTTAGTCCATGCTGGGACTTCGCCAGACACCGACTCACCAAGGCTGATAAAGCCTCCAAGATAAATAAAGTAGTTAATGTATTCAACTATTTCACTCCTTGTGATCAATCTAGGTGATAAGACAGACCAGTCCTGCAGTAACATTTCGAATTTAGAGGAAGAAAAATTAATCTCAAACATGTTTGTGCTGAGTACTACTATTGTTGTTGACATTTTGTCTATGAACTAGATAATACAGTTAAAATTTAATGTATGAAATACACACTATTCACTCTATTTGAGTTGGATGATACAACTTCCAATCGCCAATCGATTGAGTGGCATCATATGCGCTCAGATATATATATATATATATATATATATATATATATATATACTACAAACAGCACATTGTTTTACATTAAAAAAAATGAATTAATCTAGTTTAATAGTGCTTGATTATTGAGTAAACATATGAGTCAATAAAACAGTTTGAAAAATAGAACAAACTATATAGAACAGTGAAAATATGTACTTAGCTGGATAGCTCAGTAAAATTATTGGATTGTATATAGTGAAGGTTATACATAATGTACCACACATAAAATTAGTGAAGACAATTGCTTATTAAAATATCAACAGATTAATTACAACATCAATTCATGATATTCTCATTTGAGCGGTAGTACGGACGATAATTAGTGGACTATGGTAAAAAAACAGTTTTTGACGTTAATAAATATTGACTCAAAATTCTGAGTTCATGTAATAGGATGTGTGAAATGACAAGAACTGCTAGTTAGTAATACTATATGACATAATTATAAATGTCGATGATGCTAGAACAAACACAGCTAGCATTTTCTAGCAACAAACATGAAGTGTTTGTTGTTTACTTCTAAGTATGTTTGTTTTTAGTGAACACATGTTCCCCAAAGCATATTTTAAGATCCTCCTTTCATATTTTACTATTCTTGTATTTATATTTGTAACAATTTTTTGAAACAGCCAGTAAGGTTGTACAATCATCATCATCATCATCGATACCGTAGAACCAGGCACATACGCCCATAGGTTCAAGTTGACATACCGCATTAGCACTGCGAGATAACGGAGGTAACAGAAAGACAGAATACGAGAGGGGAGAGTAAAGTAAAGGTGTGCAGGAAATAATAATAGAATTCAAGATCCAGTTGAACGTAAAGAGTGAATACACTTGTGCCACTGTGACCGATTTTGAGCCATGTCGCCCAGTATCTCCAGCCATTTATTGCGACTATCAGGCGGACTCCGACCAGGTAATCTGCATCTACCAACATGGCTTAGACCAACAATCAAGAAGTACTCAAAAGAAAACAATATCATGAAAACAATGTAGACAATACGTTTTAAGGACTACTAAAAGATTCAACATATGTTAAAATAAGTTTACATTGCATCAGTAATAATAAAAACACTACTCTGACAGACTCAAATACAATATAACTTACTGATTCAAAACCCGAATATCTTGACGGTAGTTATATTCAAACTTTTGTACACTACTGACACCAGGATTATCTTTATCGCAAGGACGCAATTTAACAGGGGTATATTCACTTGCATCCGTAGCATCCAAACATAAAGATGAATCAGACACTGAACGAATCTCTCCGACAGCCACAGATATTGGTTCTATGAGTGGGTACTTTTTAACTAAGTCGAATGCTACCTCTGTCATAAACCATTTAAACGACTTGCATTTAAGTCGCTCACGGATCTTGAACTGCTCAGTTAAGTCACCAGGGTCCAAATGCCTATAACTTGGACGTCGCTTATACAGATACTCTTTATATTCGTCCATCCAAACTTCTGCGACACGTCTATAAAGAGATTAACAACTCTGGATAAGAGAGGGTAAATGCATAGTTTGTATTGGTATCATTAACAGATACTGTTAATTATTAGTGAAATCCAGTTGAATTAACTTCGAAATTTTATTGAAGCTGTTTACAATGTTTAATTCTAAGCTTACTGTTTTCTGTTGACCATTTTATTTATCAACGAATCGTTTGATACTAACTGATGAGATCAATATAAGAGTTGCGATTTGAGTTGTCACACTGGATCACCAAGTTAACAAATGAAACAGTAATTACTTGAGATGAGAACAAAAAAATGAGGACAATCCCTAATTTTCTTGATTAGATAAAGTACCTCATTTTATTATCTATTCTATTAAAAAAGAAACCATGCAAAGTAGTGTATTCCGACAATAAATGTTACTGGTGGATTTCACTTGCTATATCAACTAACGCTTACACACTCTAGCTTATTGTTTCCCATCAGTTAACACTAAAAAACGTTTTCACAAATGGTTCAGACTGAATTAATGGCTTCATAAAGCGAATTAAACCTGTATGTCGCTTCACATGCGTTTTACATGCCAAATCTATTCAGCCAAATGTCAAATGTCGAAAATGGCTGAGCATAATAACATCTAAGTTTACAGTTTGGTAACCTTACTAACAGATCTATCCTACTTATTTAAAACCTTCGATTTTAATGCAGTTGTTGTTGTGTACAAATCAAAAGTAATGTATTCATAATCATCTGTAACATGGACACAGCCACAGCATAAAACAGTAAATGAATCAGTCGTTATGAATAGATTATATTAACTTGAACTGCATCTAAGTATCATTATATAAGACACCGCTAAAATGACAAGGGTTAGTCGCAACAGACTATGTAAAAGCTAAGTTGTGAGATATATGTAAAATAATTAACCTCGTGTGTTTTAGAAGAATCGCCTGCTTGGGATGAAATCGTGAATGTAATAATCCTATTACACGGTCAACAAATCTAATCGCATTAATTATTTTAGTACTATTGAAATAATAGGGGAACTAAGCAGCTGTTGCACTCATATTCCTAATGCTAACACAACCACTAACAGTTTTGAGGATTAGAAAATAAATTTGAAATAAGTTAAACATTTCTACAACAATCAGTCAGTCAGTTACAACTTAGAACTTGGTATATGCGTATATCACTTCAAGTTGTCATGACCCAATTAGCAAACAGAGATTAAATTGTCGGACCAAATCACAGAGTAGAGGAGGTAGTAACAGAGTAAGCACTAATAGAAAGGTATAGAGATCGCAGATAAGATTTAAGAAGATATGATTCAGTAAAGAGAAAATTATGGTAAGCTCAAAAACCTAGAATTTGGAGAAGGACAAGAAGTGGATGCAACTGCGCCATTGTTAACGATTTCGAGCCATATCACCTAATGTCTCTAAACATTGGTTACGATCATCACGCGGACCCCAAACAGGTAGTCTGCATCTATTAACATGGATCAGCCCAATCGTCAATTACTTCATGAACTGGTGCCATGTTCTCGTTTGGCCACCCCTAGCTTTCTTCCAGCCTACTCCCACATCAGACAACACTGCTCGTCGAGGTAGGCGGTGGTCAGGCATACAATAACATGTTCTAGCCACCTCAGGTGATGAAGATTCACTACTTCATCAATAGACTTACCATACTTACCCAGTACTCTATTCCTAACATAAGTATTATTTACTCTGTGGTCCCAACAAACACGAGCGATGCTTCGAAGACATCTATGACCGAATACTAGAAGCCTACGAATATCCACTATCCTTAAAGGCCACTTTTCACATAGCGGCGATAGACGCCTGTCACTGTTAATTCTGTCGTCAACAATATATGTCACTACTTTATATATATAGCTTCTACAATTAAACAACCTACTGTTAATTCAGTTAAATTGGCAGTGACCACGCATATTGCTCACAAATCATCTAAAACTGAAGTGACTTGATTTAATGGTTGACACTATATGTAAATAGTAAGAAACAGAGCTGAGATTATGAGTTCTAATAAGACATAAAAGGTGTAGCTGTTGTACGGTGCTATTAATCAGTCTAAATGAGTGATGGTCGTGGTAACAGTACTCCACCTAAGAATCATTAGGTTGAAAGCTTGAACTTTGGCAATTCAATTTACGTTAGGGAAACGGATAATGTCATCCTTTCTAAAATCACGTATGAATATGTACTTTGCAGGAGCAGTTTTTTTATATTTTGATTCCTTACGTAAAAGTAATATGTAGACAGCATAATTTACACTGAGGATTTAAAGTCGGGAGTAGAATGCATCAATCTTCTCCCCCCTCCAAGTATCCTAGTGTGGTAGAGGTTGAGGGAAACGCTCACATATGACGATATGATAATAACATTTGAACCCTAGTTACCGCCCTACTATGGGTGATTAGCGAGAATGGGAATAAAAGAGGTCGATCATTATTTAAACTGGGTTGGTGGATAGAGAAAGTTCATATATAGGAGTTTAAAACCACGATTTCAAACCAATAGTGCATATGGGCCCCGGATTCCTGCTAAAACGAATGGCGCCCGAACATATTTTAGTCACCGGTTGCCATGAGACGTCATTTTCTGATGATGTCCCACTGCATTGTGAACTAGACCTGAAGCCTAAGGTTCAGACAGGATCCATAAAAGACCACCTGCTACTATACAGGCGTCCAGGCAGTGTTTCAGACTACACAATCACGGTGATTTCCAACTGTGAACATTACGATCATTACCAATCAAGTGATACTAAAATTTTAGTACTCATTTGTGCCAAATTTTATGCGTTAAGTAAACGAAATCAATCTGGATACATTAGAGCCTTTTTATCAAAGATATCGAATTCAAAAAACAACACAGACTTAATACATCAATATGAATTATTACGTATAATGTTCTAGGTAAAACACAAAACAACTATCTTACTTGTAGTTGCGGCCAACAAAGTCCCCTAATTGTGATTTGGGAAAGTTCGTTGAGTATTTACGATATATATGACCTATTCTAGAACACGGGGTATCAATCATACGCCCTCCACACATCCAAATTTTGAAAGATAGCTCGTACTGCTCGCCACCCCAAATAACAAGACCGGGATCATAACCTCCAAGTTCCCAAAACCATTTCGCACTAATAGCAAACAGACCTCCTGCCATCACTGGACTGTCAAAAGGCTCTTCTGGATGATGACTATCCTCTGGTAGTCTTGGAAGGCGCTTGTAATACAACTCCCAATCGAATGCTCCACGAGCACCTTCGTCCTGTGCACGATACTCAAAGTTATCAGCATCTATGACATCAATGAATGGACAAACAACTGTTCTGTAATTCGCAGCAATAGGATCCAGTAGGGGTGGCAGCCAGTTTATTCCAGCTTCACAATGTGAGTCAAGAAAAATTAGTACTTCTCCAGTAGCCTCCTTAGCGCCTGCTGTTTTAGCACGAATAAGACCTTGTCTCTCTTTTAAGTGAATCACCCGGACCTTGCCATCTGGATACGCAGATATGATATGACTATCAAGTCTATCTTTTAAGTATTCACGCGAGCTTCCGTCGTCAACTAAAATTACTTCCTTTATTAGTGCTGAAGGAGCTCGATTCAAAACCGATGCGACTGTGCGCAGAAGAGTTTCCCAATGCTCTTCAAAAAAAGGAATAATCACTGAGGCGGTAGGAAGTTTGTTGGAGTATAATTTTCCCTTACAATTAGGATGACGGATATCTTTGATGGATCTATCCGTTTTTATCTTTGTACTGACATATACACTGAAGCCATTTTCATTGATAGTCTTAGCAGCTATTTTTTTCTCATGAGTTGACAATTTGACAGGCATCCCATTCTCCCCTGGTCCAACTCTTGAATTTTCGAGCGCAACTAAGGAATAGTTTTCCCAATCAATTCGAATTGGCTTTATATATCCCCTGTCCGCTAAATCTGAGTTCAGAAATCTGTCGTTAACAGTATTACTTAGGGTTGGAATTTTATCAAGATATTTATGATATATCAAAGCTATACATATTAGAAACAGTAAGCAACTTGAAACAACTCGAATCAACCGAAAGGGATGTATACGCATCTGTTACATACAAACAGAGTACAACAAGTAATCTACTACAACTCCGTCAAGGTTAAATTTAAAGTCGTGTATTGTTTCAAGGACAACCTATCCTATAACTGCGAAGAGTTAATATAAACCGACTGATTTCTTAACGCCCACTTGTTGCTGTTCCTGTTTTGCTTTCAGGTCATTTGCACCGTCCATGAAAGCTGTCTTGCTGCCAAACTACATTAGTTCTAGTGAAGTCAGTAGAAAACAGTTTGTCACTAATTATATAAATAGTGGTTACTTTGGTCGATTACTACAACTTTCTTTGCTTATATTGTTACCATTATTTTTATGTGATACTCCTCACTTCTTTCATGGGGGTCCTTTTATAATATTCATATTGTTTTTTATTCGTTATTGTTTTATACTATACAGCTTACCCTATTTTATTTTAGTTAACTTTTGATACATACATGCACTTCTAAACAGTATTGGGATTTCGAGTAAAATAAAGGAAACAGACTAGTAGAGGGGTGAGGGGAATAAGTTTACAAAGAAGGAGGATGGTATTAGAGAGGCTAGAAGTAATAAAGGGTATGGTGGTTAGTCAGGATGGGATTGTAGTGGTAATTAATTCCCAAAATAAATAGTTACATAGACTCCCGACATTGATTCTGACCATGTTTATTTTAGTGGACATGACTAGTTGAAGGCGCTCGGTCAAGCATCACCACCAGATCAAGACATGATGCACAATGGGGAGCATTTTTTTCTAGTTTGATAGCCCAGATGTTACTATTTCTTTGACGCTCTATTTACGATCAAATATAACTTCCATCTTTCATCGCCTTCTGATTTCTTCTCATTTCTCTCATAAACGAATACTTCTGGACCGAAAAATAGTAATATAATTAGGCAGCTTGGATCCGTTAACGGCTAAAAGCATCTACTCTCCGTGAATAATCAATTTAAAAAAAACGCAATTTTTTTCGCTAGCTTCACGCAAATCAACACTACAACTAGTTATTCATAATATTTTCAAGGTATCATCATGAGGCATTATCATGACTTGGCGATCACGTAGTATAATAAATAAAATTAATGAAACGATAAACAAGCTGGGTCGATAAACTGACTCGAAATTATCATTAAATAATGTAGTTTTCCCACGATTGGCTCAGTACAAACATTTATTATAAGTCCATACCATTACCATAGACATGGGCTAGGAGCAATACTTTCCTTAGCTGAAACCTATGCTCTTTCGGATAAGCACATAGTTTGCATTCACTTTGTTGACATTTGAACACTTAATTATCTGCAGATAATGTCCAGTACTTTACTGGTAAGCTTGCTACATTGGCCGTATGCTTTGACCTAATGCTCATAACTACAAATACACTACACCCACACGGAATCAAACCACTGCACTGTACCTTACGTTGGTCGGTTAGTACCTACACTCATGACTAACAGGACTTGCATTTTTGTAAGATTAGAACCTACTCATTTCTTAGTTGATTTTAGAAGATATAGCTCCACTATGACTTGCATACCTACCACTCATCGGGTGGACAGTCTGCAAGACGCAGATCATATCTTTAACCTTAATAAGCATAAGCACTCTCATGTTCTCGGCAATTCATTTTCTTCCCTAAGTATCCAACATTATTTTCCGTCCTGGAAGGTACTATCAGTACCCACCATTGCGAACCCAGTCATAAAAGGTGACAGTCATATGCTCAAGCTCGCCTTTTTGATCTGGCTATTAGCGAGTTCAAGCACCTATATATATTTTTAATAAAAAAATTAATTCTTTTCTTAATACATTTCCGTGCACAATATATCCACACTATGTCTATCTTCTAGATTGCCAAGCTGTTCTGGTAACCGAACACTTACATAGAAACGAAAACTTATCAATTAAAATTGTACATTATATTTTTGTACCTTAGTGTTTTATACAAACAGTGGAACAATTCTTTAGGTGTGATGGAATTCCATTAATAATATTTCAAGTAGATTCTCCTTTTATTTTGACTTGAAGACAACTCAAGAGGCAGGTGAGCAAACACTTGATAGCCAGATTGAGCATGAAAAAATCGTACCTCACTAACAGTGTTGGGTAGCCTGCTCGCGGTAATTCCTCAGACATTCTTGCTTCATTTTCTTACCTTCTGTTATTCTCCAAGTTCTGGTCATCTTTAGGAGGTTAACTTCACCAAGTATCCATCCATTATTTGTGAGAGAATGTGATCGCTACAAGATTAGATAACAAGTTTGAAAAGTAAATGTAATCCACGTGATATCGTCGATTACTAATAAGCTGTTTACCATTGATCAAATGTCAGGTGCTGGATGAGCTTGTAATTTTCTATTGAGCTACAGTAGTAGAACTGAAATGATTTTGTTTAATATGTTAATCGAGCCGACGTTCCTACGCAAGTCAATTCCAGGAGGAAGCTAATGTAGCAACTTAGATTGAGTGGTTAGGAGTTGACTTCAAGCCTTATACAAACGCCAAAACAGTAAAGCTCAAGTATTCATTTACTTACTTATTCTGCATAAGGATTATATTTCCTATTATCTTATGTTGAATGTTGAGAAGCATTGTGTGTTTGAATCATCAAATAGCACCCCACTGTCTCCTGTTCACGAAAATAAAATAAAGACTTATTCCCTAATAATCTGGTTTCTTCTGTCCATAGAACTAGAAGTACCAAGGCGGTAAAACCCTTCCTACTAAAACTGCCACAACAAAAGGAAGCAGTATTGGTAACACCTAATAGCAACCGAGTAGATGAAATAGCTACATCTGTTGATCGAATTCTGGAGATCACAGAAACCCCCACAATGAGGTCTATTCAATTACAGAAAAACTTCATAAGACCGAAAGTGAAGTTACAAAGTTGTGAGATACTCTTTCTCGTTACCTCGACCTACAGATGCTAAACCGACCAAGCAATTCTTGACAACAAAGTTCTTTACGAAAAAATCCTTATTTCTACTTCGACGAATGGAAAACTAACATTGGTGTCGGTACCACAATACCTATTGCAAAACCTGATATAAGTCCAGAGACCTCTGCTGTTTCCCCAGCCAGAAAATCACCGTTGATGTATCGTACAAGCAGCCGGCCGCATGCGTTTGTAGCAATTGTAGCTGGTGGAAACACCAGCCTGTTTTTCATCACTGATGTGATAACAAGGACTCGATACCTTGTCGCTACTGGCGCAGAAGTCAACTTCCCTCCTGCAACTTCTATTGATCATCAACATGAAGCTGCATTCGATCTACAGGCATCCGAAGGAAAAGAAATAGCCACGCATGGTGAAACGTATGTCTATTTGAACGTGCGTCACTTTATTGATATACGCAATTTGTTATTTTTTACTTTGCCTACTGTTTATTTAATAATTTCGTCACACTTTCTATTATTTCAGCTTTCAAGATGTTAGCTTACCGACTGGTAAGCATTGTGACAGTGCTTTTACTTTTTTAATGAGCGTGATTTCAAATACACATTAGGAAATAGAAGTCTTACATATCAATGAGCCTGGTACATGTAATAAGATTCATATTTTGAAATGTCCAAAATCCCTGCCAAGAGGAGTTGGGACTCTGGTTTTGTTGACGTCCTCACTTTTCAACAAGATAAACTGTTGTACAAGGGTGAAATTAAGTGAAAATCAGGCTATAATATATGCAATATCATGAAATACTATGACACAGAAGACAACCACCCTTCTTGATAGCCGTCCTAAACTTTTTAAAACTGTTCACCTTCCATCATTGATATAATAAAAAAATTCACTTACTGAGTGAACGCCGTCAGGAGTACAATGGAGAAGCAACACACAAAACTTGATTATACTCAGAACAACTATTCCCTTGCGAATTCTTTTTCAAATCATTTCTACCAATGTGATTTTGATATACCTGTTATATTTAGCCCTAACGCTTTATGTGTTTATTTCTTGTCCAGACATTTTAAATTTCTTTCTAACACTTGGTTTCCATTATTTGTTTTATGCTCTGGGCGACTGTGATTTTGAAGAGTTGTAATGATTTATCTCTATAGTTTATTGCACGGAGTTACCATATTTGTAGAACATCTTGATATTCTGGATTATTCTAAACTCTGGCTACCGTCCTATCGAATTGTTTGAATCAAACTCAGAGAATAAAATCTTAAATCAAACAAGGAGGTGGATAAATTACGTTTAAATACAGGGACCTAGGTACATAAAATATGCACTGATAAGCGAAGTGTTAGCAGGTTTCGGGGATTTTGTTTAAAGTCCTAAATTGGTGTCTAATGAAAAAGTGATTGTTGTGATTAGTCGATAAAAAACTATATATTACTCAGCCACTATAATTTGCCATCAATTCGATAATCATTTAGAAGTAAATTTGAAGAAGAAAGCATACAACCTTTCAACGTCTTCAAACTCACTAATTATTTGATAATTCTTTCTCAATTTGTCCTGTCATGTTGTCTAGGTAGTTGAACATTGGTACCACTAAATGGTGTTTGGTTGTATCGAGTTCCATTGTTAGCGGCCATCGGTTCTGGAATGATTGAGCAAATGTTCTGTTACTGTCGAAGTCAATATTATTCAGAAGTACACTTCTGATTACTTTATATATTTATTGCATTGTTTTAGACTTGTTATTGTCATCTTTATCGTTATTGCTGTCGCTGCTGTTATTGTATTCGATGTAATTGGAATAATTAATCGTTTTTGGACGACTTGTTGTTATTTCTTTGGGTTGTGAGGATAATAATCAAGGTCGATACTCAATTCATTAGGAGCACTCGGTTGGTGGAGGAGCACAATAGTATTCTGAACTCCGGTAATCTCTCAGTCGTAGCTTTCAGTCGGCTGATTCGACACATGTGTTCATACGAACTACCAGTCTCCATTGTCAAACGTTGCTTTTAAAATATCAGTAGGGAATTGTGAAACAAGTTGGCAGATGACCAGTCACTTAGCTGTAATGGTGATAGTAATTTACGATATCTTTTAGAATGTCCAACGGAACTCAAGCCAGTTTGCAGTTATGATTGTATTGATATGATGAAAAATATTAAAAAACATAAATCACAGAGGAATAAGTGTATAAATAAAGGTAAAATCTGGGGTAGTAGCGATTGTTTAGTAGTAACATGCACTGTTTCAACAATAATAAATTTTGACAATTTCACAAATGATACGTCAATACAATGATAATAGTAATCGATTTCCTGATATCAGAAGAAAACCATTTTTACAGGCAAAGCCAACAAAACCTATTAGACCATAACAGGGTTGGGTTATTGAACAAACGAGTTAGACTCCAGTAATTAAAGGTCTGCCGTTAAAGTGCATAATAGCGTAATTAAATATCCGAGTGTGTGTATGATGGTCAGATATCAAACGGTTTGTGTGCATTTGGATATAGTAACTGAACGTTACAGAATTTGAAATTCTAAACTGCAGTGATCAGTAAAATTGCACATACAAAGTGAGATATTTCTAAATAATAATTACAACGACTGATAAAGTTTCGGAGCAGGTGAATAAAATCTCTTAACTTAATTACAGTCTGCACCTCAGTTCGCAGGATTGTTCACGAACTTGAAATAAAGCAAATGTGCATCATACACATAGATGAATACGTTTAATATTCTCATTGAAACGCTTAATTAGTAGTTATTGACTTGAATGACTTAACCAATGAGGTAATATTTTAGGGACTCGCAGGTGGAAACCAACCCTTCTGCATGGTGTTAATCCTATCATTACGTTACAGCTACCGGTTTCTCAAGCATAGTTCAAAATCAGTGATATATTTTTTGTCATTCAAGACCAACTGTATTCCACCTATTATGATCATTATTGTATATTATCTCTCCTAGTCACCAGTCGAAACATAGGTTGATGGTGTACGGCTGAATAAAAAGGCGAAGGAAACTTTCCATTGATAACGACTAGCTCACTTTACACGTTGAGTTTATCTGAAAAGTAGTTCTCCGTATCCTTTTTTTCAATTAAGGACGTCGTTGATTAGTTTACTGCTAATTTCATGCTTAGCGATTTAGGAATGAAGACGATTATAGAAGTCAGATAAAAGAAAACTTATGAGTGATAACCTTGTTCCTTGAAAATTCGCTGGTATATAAAAATATCTCACCTTTCCTTGAAACGGCATAAGAGTTGAATTTGAAGAAAATAAGATAAGCATTAGTTAGACATTAACCTATAAGGTCACAAAAGAAGAATGTAAAACAGATCTCATTCAAAGAAAACAGAGGAAGTGATCTAAAAGTTTATCAACAAAGTGTCATTCACTCATTACGTAGACAACATAATAAAACTTATTATTCATTAGTGATTAACATATGTTTTTTGATGCGCGACATAGTTTTGGACAAAGCAGATCTTGTACAACAAAAGCTCTTCTAGATTTAAATATCTGGGAACAGCTTGAGCAGTGAAATTCCTATTCATGTCGTTTTACTTTATTATGACAGGGTGTTCGACACAGTGCCACACAATTTCCTGCTGTTGAAGGCATAATGCATAGAATTTACTGACCTACTACTATCATGGTTTCGGGGCTACTTACATGGCTGACAATTCAGCTAGTTCAGTGCAGTCAAAATGGGTAAAGACATCGTTCGGAGTTTTCGAGAATGTATAATGAGTCCCGTTGTCTCCACTTGTTCACCTATGACTTTCACGACATTTCGGCTCGTCAGTGCTACTCAGCAAAGTTGATGTGAATCTATGAGCGCCACACGAAGCGACGATGATGTACAAGTATTTCAACTGGACCTACTGAAGCCTGAATAGTGGACATAACTAGCAGTTTAGCATCTCATTATATCACGTTATGATATCACCCCCACTCTTCAGGAGAGAAAACACTGAACTATTGTCTTCATGAACATCAAATTTCCGATGACATAAAAGGGTGTGAATTAAGTCTCGCACTAGTCAGCATATTGGACACAAGCGACTAATAGCAGGAGGAAATAACAAAAACTTGATCCATTCTTCAATTCACCTTTGCCAGTTGGACATACGCGTTTCTGAACAAGCCCCCATCATCTGTGAGACCTAATATGCACTTGAAGCATCCATTAAATACACTATTCACAAACACAGATAACATTAGAGAAACGGGGTGTAGAAATTACTACACATCTCAAATGACTACCCACAGGAGACAACGTGACAGATCTGCCGGTAAACTTAGTGAGAAGCTTTATCAGCTTGTTGATAACCAATTGAAAACAACCGACGTTTCATCGAATATGTTCAAGTACAGGATTCAATAGGTAGTAGTGAACACGGACTGATCACGTTTACATTGTCATCGATGAGTAGTTTCCACGCCACAGTAAGACAAACTAAGAAGCCATGAGATAGTAACTACAAGATCCACCGTCGTTTCAGTAGTAGCTGCACTTGTTTATAAATGACTATTAAAAAGCCATAAAAATAATAATTTTGAAAGCCATATTGGCCAACGTCCTACATCGACGAGTAGTGCAACTAAAGAAGCTTACTGATTAACAAGGATTGCGGTGTAATTGATCCAAGATAGAAGAGCTCGACACTCATGGAAGACCTCTAAGGGAACCAGGGTAGCCCACCTTCTTAGGTTTGCATAACCGATGTATTATCAGGAATAGGGATGACAAGAGATACTACCAAGCTAACCCAATCAATAAAAAAAATCGGAAATGCGTGTATAGGTTTATGTCATAGCATGAGTAGTGTGCAGTAAAGCAGCTAGAGCTCTTACACTAGACACTACTTAGGACTCTGAAAACTAACTTCAACATTAAGAAGCTAGTGCAAATAAATTAACTGTGTTGACTTGTTTGTCGAACATATATTGTTTATTGAATCTGTTGCTACAACTCGTTGCTAGTAGGTGGATTAAAGATGTCGCTTCAAACTGAAATTGTTAAAGATAAGTCTTTCGGTATTCCCGACCCACATACAGTGAACGAACTCTCCAACTATGTAAATCTACGAATCTTTTCACTTTAAGGTTTTAGATGCAAAATATCTTTCAGCAAATGCAAGATACATTACAGCAAACAAGTGAAAAAATAACCACGAGAAATATCCTTTCCCACTATTTTATAATTGTCTACCATTATTATTAAATGTATTATGGTTTTTACTTGTGGGGGTTTTTACTGAATATTTTGAAGTTAATGATGATCCTTAAAAATCAATACCAAACCTTCCAGTATTGTGTCCAAAATTACATCTTTAGTGTTAAGGATAATGGGTTTGGTGACCTTAATCGGTGTTTGAGACATTCTTCCAGAGAAGATCTAGATATTTTTCAAAAGTTTTGACAATAGGGTTTGTAATATGTGTTCTGATAGTGCACCCCTGTCGTTAATTTTCATTACGACAACGGCAAACCTTTCTAAGTTTTATCTATAGCCGTTTTTCCACCTTTATATGAAAGCCTATTAGATTATTGCTTCTGCGTAAAACGAGACGACGAGACATCTCACCACTCAAATAATCATTTAAGATAAAGAGCTTCAACATATTTTTATGCGTTTTGCCGCAAAGGAGGGTTGAAAAACCTGTTACTTGCTTAATACCTACCCAGTGTAATTATTTAAGCTTACCGTTATTCTTTGTGTGGCAGTGACTTTCTACTTGGATATAATGTTCAAGATAAGCACATAAGTTATGAGGTCCTAAACATTTCTTTCATCAAAACATTTTAATATTCTCTAAAGTGTTGATAATATTCAAAACCGTTTAACAACTTCAGTGTCCAGTGGTATTAGGATCACAAATTACTGTTGCTTTTAGGTCATGATGTTTTACGGTTTGCGGGATTGACATATCAGCGGTGGCTATCACCTTAAAGATGCGCATTAGTGCACTCATACTGGAATTACCCTTTAAAGCCCAACTTAGAATCATTAAACTAATTCGTCAAAGTTAATTTGGAGTTCAAACTCAAGATGGTATAGTGCGGGATACCATATAATACTGGATAGTACTACATCAAGTCATACTCTTTGTTTTCTCCTACATAGGAAACTCCTTATTTGATTTTGAATTGACCATGTTATCCTGAAGTTTAGAAACTGTTTCAAAAAGCAAACGTGAGTTACTTGCATGAACACTTTGCTAATATATATATATATTAAGTTCGTAGTCAGTTTGTTATCTACAGCCTCTATTCAGTTCTCTCTTTGTTAATAAGACACGAAAGTCACTTACAGAATCCTATAGCTCTGGGGTTTACACGTTTCGTGACTCTATATGTCTAGGTAGATTGTTTCGAATTGTCATTGTTAATATCTTAATTACTATTGTAATTATACTGACAAGCTTGTTGCTGGGTTCCAACTACCTATTCCGATGCTGAGAAGCCAGACTAATGATAACATTCTTTTAGGCCTCTCTAGGTTGAGTTTAGTAAGAGGAAATAGTAGACAATTCTGTAATTGATTCTGATAGCAACAGCCAAGAATGTAACCCGTCAGGATTCAGTGACTTTCCTACTTTTAGATTACCAAGTCAATATAAAACTTTACATTGTAGCAGGGACTGGTTTTATAGTCAGTCATACTGGTGTCCATACAGTATACCTCGTTAAAAGTCTGATAACCTTTCAACCTTCATAAGTTGGGGTCAGCTAGTATGAAGGAGTCCTCTTGTACCGACAATGTCGACGACCTATCGTTTCACCCAGTTTTATTAATACAAGAAAGTAGTTGTTTGGGACAGGAGCAGCTGGCTTGTCAAAGTACCCATTTGGGGTTACGAGCTCCGCCCAAATGGTGTGCGGTACCTTTGAATCCTCAACAATAAAATTTCTAACATCCTTGATCAACTTACCTGATGATACGCTGTCAGCAAAGTCACAGTGTTGCACACTACCCATGCTATTTATTTCTCAAATATAAATGAGTGGCAGAAACTTGACAACTCTTACAGCGTAGGTAAGTTACACTTTCATGGCCATAATAAAGGTTTGCTTCTGGACCTCAACACTACGAGGTATGGACTTAAGATATGTTGACATGTCTACACAATTATAATTAGCTGTTTCTGGATAACAGTAAGTGTGCTGTAAAAATTTGTTTTCCTTGATAAAATTGGACAGCCGTAAATAAAGGTCACAGTAATTCAAACGTCAGAGGTTAATAAATCTGTCTTTAAAATCTGTAAAAACCCCCCTATTAGTAGTGATCCATCCTCAAACTCAGTTGTTTAAGTGGCGAGGTAAACACTTGAAAGACATATCCATCTGGCGTTCTGCTATCTAGATGTCCAGTGTATTATTAACATTTAGACTCCCACTCTAAAGTAGTAGTGTCATAACTAACTACAACAAAGAGATAATTTTTGAAGAACACCAGGACAGTGATCCCATTTAAATTAACTGGTAATGATCTAGGGTTTCAAAATATTACCTAATTCATTGTAACTAAAACGATTGTGAATTGCTATTTATTTGAGAAAATACAGATCCTTTTAGGGTAATTTCGTAGTAATTAGTCTGTCTGAGATACTGAAATATGTGGATATATGTTATTTTGTTATTGGGATCTTATTCACATATTCTTTATTGATTTAATACCTATCCTTAACCACTAACTTCTACTTGAAGAGATGGGATCAAAAATAGATTCTTTAGAGAAAAATGTTGCAGACCTTATGACACAAGCTGGAGTTCACGAAGGTTAAACCCTTAATATCACCAAGATGAGTCCTGACAAATACATTTTAAATTAAAAACGGTATATTTAACTATAGCAAGTATTTTTTTTTTGAGTTCTTTATTATAAAGGCTGGGACTATAAATTATTGTGTAGCGCATAAGCACTAGTCACTTGGGATAAAAAGTTATTATGAATAGTTATTTACTGCTCCTGATAATTTAAAAGGCACATAAAGTTATCAGCTAGAAAAATTTCGATCCTACAACGCATATATAATCACAATGAATGTATTTTCGCACTACTACAACGTACAGAAACAGCATTTAAAACAAAACATCACTACATTTGTACGATATTGGATTATTAGTAGTGTTTCCATGAGACTTATTTACCGAAATAGAGATACATTCCTTTAGATAATGTACAATGAAAAATTACCTGTATTGATAGACCAGACCGAGTAAGTTACATCAAAAAATATTTACTCTTTAGAACAAAATAGATATGTAAGAATACTGGTTATTGATCGCTGAAAACAATAAAAAAAAATACAGGCAAAGGGAAGGAATGCAATTCAAGGCACTTAGGCTTCGTGTTGAATTGATAATTGGGATGAAAAGAGTGCAGGGGTATAAAGTAATGTATGTATGATAAATTCCGTTCATAATATTTCTCTAACGACTTAAAGGATTTCACACCGCACTTGTATGTATGGGGAGTTTCATGCCAGTAAGCTCTCCTGATAGATCTGATCATATCTTCTTATCCTGTCATATCAGATCATTTGGCTTACAGTGAGCTTATGACACCATAGCAAGGTAGAATTACTATAATCAATACCAAAGTAGTAATAACAAAGACTAAGCATAGGAAATATGGCTGGAGGACTGTTAATTCGTGGAAAAAGTACGTGATAGTTTTGAAATTCAGGATCCACGGGTAAACAGAGCAAGTTAATCTCAGAGACTATGTTTGACTCTCAGTCATAATACGCATCCTCAATAACTGGTCACGATAAGCTTACCAACAGATGCTGATCAAAACAACAGTTTAACTTCATTGATGTCAAGTCTCGGTTTGACCACCAAAAGAATTTGTCGAATTACTTCAGCCAACACTAAGTCGAAATAATTAGAGGTTTGGAATACCTAACGTGTATTTTCGATACATCAACGAACTTTTAACCTCCGCCTAGCGTCGGTGTTGCTCATTCGATGGTCCACCTATACATAAGTAATACTCCTAAATTACTAACAATAACATAGAAGTAACCTACGAATGTCCTCTATGTTTAATAACCATGTTTCATAGCTACAAAGTAAAACAGTCGTTAAATGGATACTTAATAAATTAATCCATAGAACAATATAGATGATCCTTTTCAAAACATCCAAATCAATCCCACAAAATAGTATAATATAATAAGTTCAATTAAACTCAAATACATATTGCTTGAACTAAGTAAACGCAAGTGTAACTGAATATGAGCAATCAAAAATATAAGATCCCGTAAATGTACACCCTCAACTCGAAGAGGCTAGGTTTCACAACAACGCGCTAGATAATTTTGCAATACAAATTTATGAAATGTGATTGATTTGTGGGTCGTTTCAGTCATGGTACTGTACAGCATGAAATTTTGAATACGACTAATAGCATTTATATTCCGATGATTATTAAATGTATTAAATTGACTCTAAGACAGTTACTTAGTCAGTCTGCCACCTTCTAAAGCGATCCAGTAACTCCCTAGAATGTGATCTTCATCTTTCGGATGAAATGATTATAAATGAATCCTGGATAAAAAACATTTCAAAGGATTATGTCCAAAAAAAAGTATATTTAAACAAGATTTTACACATTCTATACTTTGAGGCTATGTATAGAATAAAGCAATTAAATATAGTGATATCGCTTGAAATGTATGTTGATGTAACCCAACCAGTAAGTATAGGTCGTTGCACCGAGTTCGACCCACACTCTAAATGTGAGGGCTAATAGTACTACCTAGTTGCTCAGACCAAAGCAGCTGGAGCAAAGTCCCAACCTGAGATGTACTGGCTGGAATTCGAATTGTTTAAACAAATAAGCTGCCGATACATACAAAATGTAATGTAAAAAACGAGTCAACATTATTTTTATTGATAAGTCATACATATTCTTTATAATTAGTAAAAGAAGGAAAGGATATATCTACATCATCATCAAAAATAAATACCAAACTTAAAATGTTTTGAAGAAATGATTTAAACAAGATTTGTGAAATGTTATTTGATGAAGTTGAATGTTAAGAAACAGGTTAGGAGGGTAATCTCAATTGACAGGAATTACTGTCAGTTCTTTCTCAACATAATACGAGTTGGGAAGGGAGATTTAGTAAAAGTAGTGCGAGCAGGAGTGACTGGGATTTCTAAAACAAACAAACAAGAAGACTAACGGCGAGTAAATTCATATATGTGGCAATCTAATGAAAACTTGAGTACAAAACTCACCATAACATTGATAACAAAGAATGTACAGGAGGTACCAAAAAATTGTGAAACCCAATTATATAACCCTTAAACATTTCATAACATAAACAAACATACAAGCATACATATTCAAAATAATACGTAGTATTTGTATTAAAAGTAGTATGAACTGTTAAAAGGCTTCTTACAGAAGCACTCTTGAGGGATATGTCACAAAAAAACATGGTTTAAGGTCATATGTAAATACTATTAAACCGGCTCGATGTAGAGATGTCTCACGATCTCAACAAGTTTGATCAAAATAAACACATCTGGAGCTACAAGCATCTGATACATAGTATTTGATATTTGTTTTACTAAATACATGACTGAAATTCATGGGGAAATCGGAACTCTCCATTAACTAATTAGTCAACGTTGGATGGTTTCACTGGTTTGTTGACTGCATTGTTCACTAAACCATATGATCGAAAAATCAAATCGAAATGATGGATGATAATAAATGATCTATTAAATTTAGAAAAACCGAGTATCAGGATACTAGACAGATTAGTATTAAGAGTATTAGAGAAGCAACTGCTAGTCGCATGTTCTTTTTGAATGTGCACACAGCACTATGAACTTATATATTTATGTTTGCGTTTTCAGTAACTATGTTCGTTGAAGGTAACTCAAATGATGACAAAAACCAAACATAACATCACTGAGAACAGCACTAAGAAAATGAATTTTTTCCTCTATAAACCTAAACCGTAGTTGCTACCTTGACGTGGTTGTTGGGCTTACCTATCGTGATGATCCAACTGAGCTATATTGGTTGGAACGTATATTGTTCTAGGTATTACCATGCTAAGCAGGTCTGTTGGAGAGAGCGATAAACCTGAAGGCAGCAACCTAAAATCTGTGGGCGAAGTCCTACTGCTGACTGCAGCGAGGTGTGACAACAGTAAGGCGTTTCCCATGGACAACCAGCTTCTGCAGCGATACTGCCTTCTTAACGAAAGGAAGGGGTTAGAAATGGTCGACCTTAAACATGTTACACCTCACCTTACTCCACGGACTTCCGCCTCCGGCAGTAAGGCCTTCTAAAGAATGGGGCTAACACTTCAAAAACTTACAATAACAAGGTCATGAGTGAACAATTTTCAACAGTTGTCCCTCAGGCTCTGCGATCGCACTCTTAAGTCACTGTGATCAATACTTAGTTTTCTTCTAAGGTACCTTCAAAAGTAATATCCCTCCATGGTGTGGGTAGCCAGGAGGTGACAACCGCCCTAATACCTCTAACAGAACACGAGATCATCTTGTTTGAAGTCAAATCCCACCATCAACTCTTAATAACTCTCTTATCCCCACAATTAACCCTACTAGCATAACCTTATCACTTTACGCCTCTATCGCTAATGGTTGGAGTTCACGAAACGTTATTCCTGATCTCCTGAAACCTCGCACTAAAATATATATCGAGGCTTCTAAGGTTCGAACCTTATACCAGACAACAAGCCTCCTTAGCTATGACTCAATATTCCCGCTCAATTGATGTCTGCTGCGTCTTGGAAACGCATATACAATATCCAAGTACAGTTATTCGCTTAACCTAACCTTGTCAAAATAAAGAACATAGCATCAGTCCATGAACTCCTTGATTGTTGGTCTAAGATATGTTGGTAGATGCAGATTACCTGGTTGGGGTTCACGTGATAGTCGCAATAAGTAGCTGGAGATATGGCTCAGAATCGGTCACAGTGGCGCTAGGGTATTCGCTCTTTACCTTCATCTAAATCTTGAATCCTATCATTAGTTTTGTCACAACTTTACTCCACTCTCCTCTCTTGTATTCTGTTATCATGTTACCTCTGTTATCTTGTAGTGCTAATGTGGTATGTCAACTTGAACCTATGGGCGTATGTGCCCGGTTCTAAGTTGATGATGATGATGAAAGACATCAGTTGACATGGCGACCTCCACAATCAGCTCAACGCTGGACTCAAATAAACCACATTGGCATCAGCCATCGTTGGAGAGGCTCGATAAAAGACTGTCAATCATTTTGGAGTACATGTTTAGACTCAGATCATGACTTAGTACGAGCACGCATTAATCTGTGTCTTACTGGACGAAAAACATCCACGTTCAACAGTAGCCGTATTCCTTGACCTTAAAGCGGTGTTTAACTCTATTGATCATAAGGTTAAGTGACAATGTCTGTCATTAAAAGGCGTACCAGAGACGAAGATTAACCTTATACAGGCTATCTACTCAAACATCACAGGGTTTATGACGGATTGTCGTTGAAACTGACTATCTCAAGCGGTGTTCGTCAAGGTTATCCGCCTTCCCCAATTTCATTTAATTTTATCATTGACACACTTCTAGAGTTGGCATTGTCATCGTCTGATTTCTCTGGGGTTGACCTCCTACCAGGAGATAAACCTGAGCTTGCCACTTCATTTTGTATCTATCAGTTCAACTGCTACTGTGAAGCAAGTTACATTGGCAGATTTTCAAGGAATTTACTCCTTCGTGCTCGGGAGCACCTTCTGGTCTGGTTAACCAAAGGAGTTGTCAGAAGTATCAACAGTTCAATAATAACTCACCTAATTCAAACAGGTCATGTGGCGAGCATAAATCAGTCATTCACAATAATATTCTGTGTAAACAGTTATCTATCAAGATCGGTTAGACTCAAAGTCCATAAAACGGCAGAGGCAATAGTTATGCGGGTCAAGAAGCCAGACCTGTGCATACAGAAGAAGTACATTCAACCTCTTCTCCTGCCACGGTTGACACAAGATCCATTAAACCAATCTTCACCTTAATCATACGAGGATTTGATTTGATTAATGCACATGTATTCTCCCTCTGAATGTGCATTTCTATAATTTATGTCTACCCTGTCCAAATACTACTCTCTTTGTTCATAATCATGCATATTATTATTATTATTATTATTATTATTATTATTATTATTATTATTAATTATTATAATCAAGGTACACAGAATGAATTTGAATATCACATTTTAAGATCAAACAAATGAACTGATCGTAATTATGTCTATTATTGTCATTGTTACTATTTGACGAATTTTGATTATCGTTCACTCCATTTTACAAACTCTTACCCATTCGGTTTCCTTTTAAATAGGATCTAACCTTTGTCTACGAACACTTGATCTAATCGTATTTTTCTACCACCCCATCTCCTATGTCACCCATATACAGAGATACCTACATACATATTTGACTAATAATCTTGTTTATCTCAATTGTCGTTTACCTTTCACAAGTTACACAATCATGATGATTATGTCAACACTAACATTCGTATTTTATAAATAACCCGAAGAGGAAAAACTTTATATCTAATTCTCCTTGATATCGAAATAATGTTGTATCTACCTCAGAACTGGCTATTTTTGTGACTAATAATTTTGAACTAATAAATGTAGAACCTGATGAGCATTTATCGAAAAGAATATTCTTTGTTCAAACGTCTTTGTTTTTTTAATCCTATTTACTTGGTAAGAGGAAAAGTAAGTACTATCAACGTAAAACTTACAAAAAGCAAAGAGAGGAAATAAACCTATTTCAATAGGGAAAGAGTATGTTGGTTGTTATAGCAACAGAGTTCAAAGCAGGAGGTAAGTAATATGTCATGCAGAAAAGACATTTTCTAAACACTCAGTGTATAAGTAATTTAGAGGTAAGCGGTAAGGAGAATAACAGAGAGGGATAGGAAGAATAGACAGTAAACTAAGAAAGGTAAAATAAGTTGATTAATTGTTAGTCAATCAATAAAATAAGTTAGTTGATGCATAAATTTGAAAAGAATTCAATTTACCAAATGTTTGTATCATTTTTCATTGGTCTCCACTTATTTATTACTGTTGAGGCTTAGTCCGCATATCATCCAATGAATAAGTAAGTAATGCTGAGGTTCAGCATAGCGTACTGGTCAAAGATGGGAAACCGGTTGATGATGTTGTGAATTATCTATTATTGAGACGGTAAGGATACGCATTACCCATGGTGAACTATTGCTTAGCACGACAAATGATATAAGCTGGTGTTTGAGTAAAGTGGGAAAAGTATAGAGGAGGGAAGATATCAAAATGTGGGGTTGGCTTATGAAGTAATTGATTACTGGTATGTCATATTGGTAAGTATAGACTAACTGACCAACGCTATCAAAAATAATAGTTACGAATGTCAAGTGGTACGGCTTAAAATCGGCCACAATGGAGAAGATAAATTCATTCTTAAGCTACTCTTAGATCCTGAGCTTTACAATTTTTTTCTGCAAATTAATCCGTTCTTCTGGGGTCAAATCCTCCATGTCTAACCTTTCTTACTACTACTTCTATTACATTGGTATTCCCTTTGCTGTGCTGATTTAGTTTAACAACTTCAACTAAAAGACACAAAGTTATATGAAGCTTTCAGCAGTGTTAATTATTAACTTACGGGTGTAACTAAACAATTAAGTCTACAATTGTTATCATTTTTTAAAAATGAACGTTAAATAACAGAAATTGAAAAATACGTCTAAAAAATTAGGTTAGCTAAAAAAAAGTCATCTAAATATTAAGAGGCAACTTTGCGAAAATGGCACTAAATAACGGTCTCAGTAAAATACAAATCGAATGAAGTTGGAAATATGACTTTACTTGGATTATGCATAAGCTGATATATAGAAAAATCAATCAAGAACACATTACTGCTGTCAATCAGTGATGTCAATAGATAATTTGTATATCCTTCACACTAAGAAAACTTTTGGATAAAGTGAGAATCAGTAATATAATAAAAGGGAGATATAAATTAATTACCTGGCGAATAAAGTGGATTGTCTGATGAATTAGATATATTATTCTGCTGAAATATAAAGAAAAGTGAATGTAATATGAATTGCGAAAAAATAAGTGTCTAATCAACAAAACAAAAGAGTAACGTCAGGAGATATTATCACATGGTAGCCAGTGACCAGAACATGTTCTTACACTATTCGTTTCCTTAGGACCTTGAAGCTCATGCACTACACTGGTTTTCTAACGCCTCGAGGTGGGTCCTTTGTGCCCCTCCAATTCGATTTAAGAGTCTGATGTTTGCGTTTGTTCTCGTTTTTGTAAACAAAACATCTGCCGCATGTAGGCTGTTAGTGAGATTTCCTTGGTAGAGGATATAAGCGTATGGTCGTATGAGGACATTTCGAGGAAAGAAGACTTTTTCCATCCTCCATCGCGTTTAAGAAAAAAATTGTCACTTATTTAGATGCTAATCAAGCACTTATTCAGACTAGTCATCTTACATTTCAGTTCCCAAGAAAACATATTAGCCACTATGAAAAAATCGGAAGAAGAAAGGTAAGAAAATGATTAATTAAAATCCACTAATATCTTTCGATGAAATCAGCATATACGTACTTGATTTTCTTCAGAGATTTGAACACTGGATTTCTTTAATAATAACGAAATATAATGTCTATCAGATTGCGTTTTATTCTTGCAACCAAGTTCCGGATTGGAGTTGCTTAAATTTAACTTTCCAAATTTGTTCAAATTATGACTTGTCAATAAAATACGCTAACAGTAAAATGAATTAATAGGGTGAACTGAAAACGATGTAACATAGAATGATACAAAAGACATGAAATTAACACGATAAAATAACTGAAATTGATTCATCAGGTACAAGTTCATGTAGTTCGCCTACATACTGGTCAAATTGGAGATTATGGCAAACTGTCATCGGAATCATTAACTTCAGGCTTTAGCCAGGGTTGCCCTTTATTCCTACCCTTTCATTAAATTTCGTTATAAACATCGTCCTAAGAACTATCAGTAGGATAGGAGGAAGCTATGGATGGCCAGATCAGAACAAAGTAATAGTCTATGAAGTCGCTAACTATTGATCTGTGTTGGTAGATGTAGACTACCTGGTTGGCGTCCACAAATTTCTACATGCTAGCTTCCATCTTATTTGATGGACAGCATCCATTGGTATTATTTACCAGTCAAAGTATCAAATACGACTGTAATCTACCTAACTTATGAAACATTTTTAACATCCTTTATTTTCTCAGTAATCAGATTATAGGTGACCCTTCACAAATCGGTAATATGTTCTATTGTCCTTATGATCCATAGTATCCTTGAATGAATACTGTAATTAGGTATTGATAAAAACGGGACATTTATCAATTAAATAGACAACAAGAACACTAAACTTCATAAGCACTTTTTCCTCCCATTTACAATGTACAGATTCATACACCTCGCTTCAAGTCATATATTAAATGTGCGATATTACCCGACTGTCAAGACCGAAGTAGATGGGTTGGAGTTTGAACCTACGACTTAGTGATTGAAAGTTGAACTCCTCAACCACTGCTAGATTTTGTAGTCACACGTAAAAATATACTTCTCAAGGTACTTTTATATTGATTTTCAAAAGAATTTTAAAGGTTGCAGCCTCTTTAAATTTTGAACAGTACATTTTGCACACTACACATGTGCCAAGAACTTCAGTGGATAATTTGCTTTAAGAATGAGTGTTTAGCGTAAATACTGCTTACTCGACGGTTCCACCAAACTTGTGGAATATTGATTAAACACCTACGATCAAATAATAGCAGCTTATAATTGTCTTCCAATTTCGAAATTCATGTTTGAACAGCTAACTGCTATGTGGTATACTCGTCCTTTGTTTGATAGAGGGGCATCTTGTCTCCCCTATACGTGACGCCATTTTTAAAAAGTCAAACGAGCTTTCTGAATGTGTCGAGATTTCGCCACATATAAACACATCAAGGCTGATGAGACTTTTAAAATCAGTGAATCGGTCGATGCATTTAACCACTCTACTCCCTAAGATCTATCTTTGTGATAATTCAGACCAATCCTGAGGCAGCTTTCAGCCTTTATAAGGAGAGAAAGGCATCGCGAACATATATGTATTTTTACTGAAAGCGTTCAGTGGACATGTTATTGACAGCATCTTCACTGAATATGATTATATCATCTGCACATCACAAATTGATAAGTAATATTACTTGGGTAGCTTTCAGCGAATGAGAAACCTTTACACTGAATTATGGATTCATTTTATTCTGAAAATCTTGCTTTTGTTACTTTGTTCATATGTACTTAGATTTAAAATAAATTACATGATTATTACACCACCGATGCAAAAATAATCACCCAATAGAAAAATCATCATTATAACAATCAGAACAGCAACAAACCTCTATAATAAGCTCTTTTTCTTTCAAAACAGATTTACAGTTAGCTAATGAAGATTTTACTTCAACTAATTCATTTTTTAATAAGTTCACTTCATTATTATTTTTATCGTCATATAATTTTTCATTATCTCCACGTGGGGATGTTGGAAGGTCTAAAAATACGCAAAGAAAATGAGTTCAAAAATAACTAGTCAATAATATATCAGCAAACTGTGCAGTCGTGATAGGTTAACAACAGAAAAGTTAGACAGGAGATGTATTATACTGTAATGGGCATAGAATTGCGGCATAAGTAATTTCCTATGTTTACGTATGTGATCCACTCGTGACTGATTACGATTGAGTACCGGTTCTAATTTTGGTGTTTGATTGGATTGTCGAATTCGGAGTTAGCACATATTATGGAATTTAGTGTCTCAATGACAAGGCTTTGGTTATATGTATGTTGCCAAGTTATTTAAGTGTTAGTAAAATTTAGATGTTACTAATACAATGAATGTGAATGGTTTGGCAACATCCATGATATTCAAAGGTTATAAACGCACGATTGTGAAGTTGTAAAATAGTATACTGAGTCGTATTACGTATTACCAACAGTATTAATGTATAGATGGGTAACATATATATATGCATAGCTCGGTTATGGATTAACGAATCAACATTATATATGCGCCACAACAGCCACACATGGGAATTAGTTAAGTATAGGTATAAATAAATAACGAGTAATTGTATGTAGCAATGAAAACAAAAATCAAAGAATTGACATTTACCAACCAGTATGGTCCAAGTTATATATATATATATATATATATATATATATATATATATATATATATATATATATATATGACTTCGCCTGCAGCTATCCTAGGGTTACAGACGGTTCCAAGCCCGGTAAAGGAGGAGGGTTGGGCATAGGGTTAGCATCCATATCCCAAAAAACACAAGCCTGTTAAAAAAAACGCTAACCAGACTAAACAAACTAAACCATCTAAACTCTGCCCTTGGAGTGGAAGGAATGTTTATGACGCTTCATGATGAAAGCCGAGATTCTTCGGAAGTCATGAGGCCGATGCCTCTCTTCTAACGACCATAGCGAAATTTCTTATAGGTACATGGAATGTTCGGACAATGTGGAAGACCAGGAAGATCAATCAGATAGCAGCAGAAATGAAGAGATATAACCTAACAGTGCTCAGAATCAGCGAAACCCATTGAACTCAAACCGGACAGATAACATTAGCTACGGAAGAGATGCTACTATACTCCGGTCACGAAGAGGAAACTGCCTCACACACCCAAAAACTTGCTCTGATGCTGTCCAAGAAAGCGAGCAATGCACTTGTAGGATGTAAACCACATGAACCCAGTATCATCAAAGCATTTTTCAATACAATGAAGAAGGGGATTATAATGAATATTATCCAATATTGTGCACCCACCAACGACAGCAACGACGAGGACAATCATCAGTTTTATGATAGACTGCAATCAATTATAGCGAAGTGTCCAGGAAAGGATCTGACAATCCTGATGGGAGACCTAAACGCCAAAGTTGGAATGGACAACACGGGATACGAAGACATTATGAGACGACAGGGACTGAAAGAGAAATGAGAATGGTAAAAGATTTACAAATGTATGTGCTTTCAACAAAATGCTTATAGGTGGTACAATATTCCCCCACAAATGCATTCAATAGGCTACATGAAACTCACTGGATAATACTACAGAGAATCAAATCGATCATATATGCATCAATAAAAAAATCAGAAGATCAATGGAAGATGTGAGAAACAGGAGAGGAGCTGACATAGCTTCAGATCACCATCTGATGGTTGTCAAAATGAAACTGAAACTAAGGAAGCAGTCGATAACTGAAGTGACAGCATTACAACAGTTCAAAACGGCCTTTCTTCGAGATACTGACTAACTCATGGAATTCAAAATAACTCTCAACAACAAGTTCCAAGCCTTACAAGATCCGCTGGAACAAGAAGAAACCACTGTGTAGGACAACTGGTAAGGAATCAAAGAGGCATTAACTTCAAAATGTCAAGAGGCTCTGGACCGCAAATAAAAACTATTATAAGGAATGGATTTCCACTGAGACCCTGGGCAAAATTCAACAAAGGAGGAACAAGAAGGCAGAAATCAACAATAACCGAACTAGAGCAAAGAAAATCAAGGCACAAACTAAATACGCAGAAGCAAATAAGCGATTAAAGAAGAACATTAGAGCCGATAAACGGAAGTACATCGAAGGCTCTGCAACGACAGCCAAAAATGTTGGAAGAGAAGGAAACATGAAACAGCTATATGAAACAACGAAGAAACTGGCAGGGAAATATAGTAAAACAGAGCGACCGATCAGGAACAAAGAAGGCAAGCCAATCACCGAGATTCAAGGACAAAGAAACAAATGGGTAGAACACTTTGAGGAACTCTTGAATAAGCCAGCTCCACTGAACCTACCAGACATCGAAGCAGGACCTACAGATCTCCCGATAGATGTCACTCCGCCAACGATGTACGTAATCAAGATAGCCATCAGACAGATCAAAAGTGGGAAAGCAGCAGGACCTGACAATATACCAGCTGAAGCACACAAGAAAGACATTGATGTAACGGTAAGGATGCTCTATGTTTCATTTAGGAGGATATGGAAGGAAGAACAAGTGCCAGAAGACTAGAAAGAAGGATACCTTATCAAGATACGAAAGAAAAGAGATTTGAGCAAATGTGAGAATTACAGAGGGATCACACTATTGTCAGTACCAGGGAAAGTCTTCAACAGAGTGATGTTGAACAGAATGAAGGATTCAGTGGATGCTCAACTTCGAGATCAACAGGCTGGTTTCCGTAAGGATCAGTCATGCACAGACCACATCGCAACACTACGCATCATCGTTGAATAATCAATTGAATGGAACTCGTCACTATACATCAACTTTATTGACTATGAGAAGGCATTTGACATTGTAAAATCCCTATGGAAACTTCTTCGAAACTACGGCGTACAAGAGAAACTCGTCAACATCCTCCGGAATTCTCACGACGGACTACAGTGCAAATTCGTGCATGGATGGCAGCTGACAGACGCATTCCTAGTGAGGACCGGTATCAGACAAGGCTGTCTGCTCTCGCATTTCCTCCATTCTGAAAGAAGTGGATACTTTCACGTACCTGGGAAACATCATCAATGAACAAGGAAGATCCGATGCAGATGTAAGGGCAAGGATTGACAAAACAAGGGCAGCATTCCTACAGTTGAAAAACATATGGGACTCCAAACTGTCTACCAACCTAAAAGTCAGACTTTTTAATTTGAACGTCAAGACAGTTCTTCTCTATGGAGCTGAAACGTGGGGAACTACTTCAAACATCGTCAGGAGGGTACATGTATTAATAAACAGCTGTCTATGCAAGATACTGAATGTCCGTTGGCCGGAAACTATCAGCAACAGTCTACTATGAGAGAGAATAAACCAACTTGCAGCTGAAGAGGAAATTAGGAAACGACGTTGGAAATAGATAGGATATACATTGCGGAAATCATCAGACTGCATCACAAGGCAGGCATTAACTTGGAACCCTGTTGGCAAACGGAAGAGAGGAAGGCTAAAGAACATATTGCGTCAAGAATTGGGAGCAGACATTAAAAGGATGAACAGAAACTGGGAAGGATTGCTCAGGAGAGAGTTCAATGGAGAATACTGGTGAGCGGCCTATGCTCCTCCCGGAGGGGTAACGGGCGTAAGTATATATATATATATATATATATATATATATATATATATATATATAAAGCACCGATAATCAATTTCATAATAGAGAGAGACCCGCTTAAACTTTTAGGCTACCACCTCATTTAACTAAAATGCATTTGGCTAGCCAGTCATAATCCATACCACCTTATTTGTCAATGCAGTGGACAAGGAGAATGTAAGTTGCATACATTTCACTCTAAACATAATAATAAAAACGTGACAGACTAACCTAAAATATAGGTTTCAGATTTTATGCCATCTGTTTCATCGTATTTTGTTATTATATAGTGTTTGGCTAAACACTTTAATTTACACCAAAGACATCGAGATAAATAACGTACACGTCTGGTAAGATCATCGCGAATCACTGCATAGGGCAATTCAAACAAAAGACAATTAACAAGAGTTGACTTCCTACGACCATTTCCTTTAGACACACTAACAATAGTTGAATATTCTTCATCGGAAGATTCACGCCTGAAATACTCATCGTCATCTTCTTCATCAAGAGAAAAGTATTCGCTATCGAATTCATTTGACGCGTTAATTACATTATTGTCTACCCATGCAGTACAATGACGCTGAAGGAAATCAGTAAATCGAATCATTCTTGACGATAGTTGACCAACCAGATCTCTCAGTTCACGATTTTCATACAGTAAATCATTTTGACGACTTTCTAATTGTTGAACTATTAGAGAAGATAAATCAACCTAGAAGAGAGAATAAAATAAAGGCACATTTAAACAATCTTGAATGATCTATTCCTGATATGTCCTCGCAATATGGTCGTGACTAGCCAATGGGAGCAAAGACAAACAGGCGGTGATCACAACTGAGTAATTAGAAAACAGCAACTTGAATATTTTCAGTATCCTATTTTATGTTCGATCGATTTTACACTTTTGTATGAAACTGACGCTCTATCAATGTCCATGTACTACTGTACATTACTTATCTGACTCTCAATCAACAACCGACATGTGTCTGACGTAACCTGAATCAATGTACTTATACTGGTCGACCTCGTCCGCATATACACCAGTTTCTGTGCTTGGTAGGAAAAGACCCCCTCCACCAAATTAAAAATCAAACATACATTATGTATGCCTAACTAGTGCTTACCCAACTTGTAATATGACGACTGGTAAAATAATAGGATGGAAGAAGGGTAGAGGCTGCTAAGAGTGGCATCACACTATGAAGTCATTAACTGTTAGTCTAAGCAGTTTTGGAAAATGCAGACCACCTGGCTGGTTGTCAATTGATGTAACTAGTGGTTGTAGACACTGGATGGGATTTTTCAGAATCAGTCACAACAATATACATATATTCACTACGTGTGTTTGCTTAAACCTTGAGCTTTGAAATCTTCGTGTGGCTTTCTTTCTAAGAATTAATTCCTTCTTATAGGAACATATTCCTTATATCTAATCTATTTTTACTACCACTGATGCTACTACAACTTTTATTACTATAGCATTCACCTTACTATGCTAATTGGATGCAGCAACTTGAACCCGTGCACGCATTTGCCAGATTTTACGTATTGCATGACTGACTGACTATTGTGTTTAAGATGGGAAATAGTTTCAAATAAATGTGTACCTCATAACTAGCAACAACAAATAACGTTTAATTGGTAGTTTTTAGTAAAGCATTAATCTTCGTTATCTTAAAAATAAAAGCCTGGACTAAATATGACAAAACAATAACAATATGTTTAGTATGTTTGATGAACTCAGGCACTCGAAGTATCTACAGCTACTTAATTGATTCGTCTAAGTGCGATTAATTATTATTTCGCATCTGTTGGATAAGTCAGTGGATATAATGACTCAACAGCTTAAAGAATAACGTGATGACGTTTGCAGCTATTGAGTTACTGCGTCTGAGTATCGGTGTAAACATTAGCACTAGGATATATATTAATTAACAAGCCCTAAGTAGGATGAAACACACGTTCTAAATTCGACTGGGCAGAATAATTCAAATTTACTAGAACTCGTAACAAAAAAGTTATCACCTACCTTAGGGGTCCGAACATCCAAATCATCGTTAATGTGTAAATTCAAGTTATCAACTTGTGACAATGATTCAGATTTGGCACTACCCAAACCAGAATTCGTTCGAAATGAACTTCCGAATCTTTGAGAATTGGATGACTCTTTATTTGTCAAAACAGAACTTTTAAGCATTACATTTTGCCGAGAAACGGATTTTCTATCACCTTCTGTAAGTAAAGATGATTGTGATACTGATAAATCTGTTGAAGTAGAGACGGGTCGATTTGTTTTTTGTCCTTTATGGCAACTCAGCGATGTTTTATCAATCAAGGAAGCTAAGCGTTTCCGAAGATCTGTTGCTTCCTTCTCTAACTTGCGACGTTCATGTAAAAATTGAACTTCATGTCGTTGAAAATTTAATTGAGTTTTACGAAGCTGGAAATAAAGAAATAACAAGTTTTTACATAAATTAATAGTGTAGTTTCAGGAACACTCTAAGATATTTACTAGTTGATATGTTATTAGGTTACGAAATGCCTTAGTGGGGCGGAGTTTCCTCTTCTTCTCGAAAATCATATTAATGATTTGTGATCATGCTTTTTAAAAATGAAGAGACAGATAGGTTTGCATTCAACAAAAAGACAGGAAATTCTAAGAATGAGCAATATAAAAGGAAAATATTGGCAGAAGAACAAAAGTGAATGGGTTAAAAAGCCTATCATTATATTTGAATTCAGGTTATAGAAAGTCTCAAGATTGTGGATCTCTAAATCTAGGTAAAATTAACTGTCAAATCATACGTTCCATTATGAATCATATCATCAGCCTTACTTTTATAGGAATCTGACTCCTAACGACTGATTATGAACGACGGACGACGTGATGATCCTACCGAGCTGGAATAAGAGTTCTTCTTAGACCTTAATGAGTTAGGAAGATCAGCTGAAGAGCAGTCTGTAGATGGAGTTGCACTGCCGATTGTATAGAAGTGCGAAATCAGTGAGGTATTTTCTTTAGATAACCAGCATTACAGCAACGCTGCCTTCTCAAAAAGGAAGGATAAGATTAGAAACAGTCAGTTGTAAGAATGCACACCCTACGGATTTTTGTCACCAGTGGGAAAGGCCTTTAAAAGCTTGGGGAAAGCACACCTAAGACTACTCATAAAAAGATTGTCTGTGACCGGTTATAAGCAGTTGTCTCGTGTTACGTAGTTGTACTCTCGAATTTTCAATATCACCCCTAACTCGGTTTTCTTTTCAAATACCCTGAGAACTTTTTAAAAGCGAGAAACTAGGAAATGGTAACAACTACCATACCTCTAAGTATGTATAATAATAATAGCTTTATTCAGTTACAGTTAGTGAGTCTAAGCGCCAGTAGAGAAATATTGTAGCAAATGTATGTCTAACACGTACTCAAATGATTTAAAAACACATTTTATAGATATTTTAACAAACATTGTTTGCCACCCATTTTTAAGTTCCAATACGTTTCCTATCAGCCCGATTGCTACTACTACTTTTTTCAATCAATCGTATATAACATGCACCCATTCCAACATGTTCATTTTTCGCCTTTTCATAGAACAGACAAGGATGGAATTATGTCAACGATATGAATTGATAAAAGGTAGCCCAAACTTTTAAGCAAGTAAAATGGTTGTTTGCTTGAAGGAATACTATAACTCGAGATCATGAGGCAAATAAGACGTAAGTGTATCTGTGTTACGGTAATCGATTCACTTCTGTGTCCCCCATCTCCAAACATTAGTTGCAATCAGCCGCTTGGTATTTCCTAACAAAATTCAGACCAATAGTTACTGAATTCACAGACTAATATTATGTCTTGGTTTGGCTGTCATAGATTAAACGACAATGAATGATTGCGTTAATGGTCAAAAGACTTGTAAGTAACAAGTATAACGTTGTGGTACAATTGGTAGTACCATCAATTATCTTGGGCTCATTTAATTTGAGAATCGTCAAGCGATGTTATGTCACCACAAAGAACAACCTAAAGTCATGAAGAGTATTTTTAGATACAAAACATCTTACATCATTACATGTCGATTTTAAGCGATCATTAAGTAGCTTTTTGTCACTTAAAGTCTGCTTTGCACTTTCTTTTGTTAATTCATTTGATTTTTGCGTCTCTTCTAGATTTTGTTGACACCTTCTATATAGTTTTTGTACATGAATTAGTTCTGATTGTGCACGATGGAAACTAATTACAATAAATACAGAATAACGTTTTAAAAATTTTTAGGTCAAATAAATAAATGAACATAATTCAATGGCAAACTTTTTCTCAAATATATCATCCATCAAAACTGAACAATCGTGTTTCCTATGATTTCTTCTAAATGAAAGATACTGTAGTCTGCTGAAAAACAGAAAAATATTATGTCATAAAAGGATCTGAAAATTTTAAAAATTAAGGGGATCCTACATGACTGCTTCATAGCAAATCTGAAGAATACATCACTATGGCTCATGATCAGCAGTTTTGCTTACATCAGAGGTATATGGAATAAATATTTATCGTTTAAGTAAATATGAACTTCAATAAAAACCTACAACAGTGATCACTAATCAACTGATTTTACATTGGAAGCATAGGCAAACTCGGTATTACATTTCCATGATGTGGTATTAGAAAGGTTTTTTTTTACAAAAGTCTATATTTAAAAAAGACCAACTTGGAATGAGAAATACATTTTTCGTGAGTCCCATTGATTACAAAGAAAAATATAATCCGCTTTATATTCACTGACCAGACAAATATACAGCGATGACACAAACAACAATATAATATATAGCCTCTGCTTAATATTAATCAATGACCATCATCCAACCAAATTCACTAACAGTACACTAGGATAAAAATAAAAACCTGAACGGTCTTCTATTATAACAAACACGACTCTTCATATGAACATCGAATTTAAAAAAATAAAGCCTCAAAAACTTTGGAAAATTGCCTTTTAAGATCTTATAGGAAAACTTGGTATTCTGCAAAGCCTTGTTGTCTTATCCTACCGACTAATCATTCTTGGGTGTGTTAAAAACAAACTTCTGCAATGGGGCATATATATGTGCATCTATAAGTTTACTTGCTTGTGTGAAGCTACTTACATTGGTTTCACAAAGTGAATGATTTATAGACACATCTGAACATTACTTTGCGTAGCTTTTAAAGGGAGAATGTAAATCTATTAAAAGTGTAACACAAGAACATCTTACTAACTGTGATCATGTTGTTCCAACAGAATCATATTTCTCTATGTACATCACTAAATGAGTTGGCTCAGATAGAGTACGTATGTGTACGTTTGTGTACTGTGGAAGCTTTAGCTATTAGGCAGCTCAAGCCTGAACACATGGCACAAAAGTAGTACGTATAATCTTTAGTTTTACCATAATCCTGACACTTCTTTCGGTTCGCCTGCTGTTAGTGGGATACAGACTGGATTAAAGCATGTTCCGTGCATGATCGTGATGGTGCACGCTGATTGGGTGTTTTTAAATCAATCAGCTCTAGCGGATTATCGGAGAAGACTCTAGAAGCTTTTTATGTAAATACTATAAGTATGTTAACGTTTCTCTAGCTGTGAATTCCTACTTCTATCTATCCTTGCTATTTTGGAATGCGATTTCGTTTCTGTTCAAAAGTGTTCTGATTTGGGGTCTTGTCGAGTGTTCAGTGTCTAAGAATACTAAGCGATAGAAGCTGGGTCGTCATTAGCGAGAAATACAACACTTGTATTGCTTTTTTTAAACATTTTCTGTACTTAGTAATCATTTATTAAAAGAAATACCTCAAACTTTCATAATTATTATAATGTCAAGCAGTTGATTTTTTCTTCTTTACGTCCGGTGAGTGAAAAATTATATTTGAATTTTCTAGTCTATAAACTATTTCCATTTCAAGATATTTTATTATGCAAACTATATATATATATATATATATATATATATATATATATATATATATATATATATATATAAGGATGATTGTACAGCTTCAGTAAATGATATGGTCGAAAAAACAATTTCTTTGCTGAAGCTTTACTGGATAGAGATGACAAATCGTTTCACGAAACGTGAGCTTCTGAGATGTGTCACATATAGTATGCTATGGACAACTCCGGTGTGTTATACTAACATACGAGTAAACTGGAAAAAGGTTAGTGGCTGCTAGACCAGGATATCAAATCAGTGTATGAATCCGTTGGATCCTTGTTTAAAACATGTTGGGGAATGTAAATAAGCGTGCATTTTATTACACTCCGGTGGCGGTTTAGTGGATAACTGTAGAAACTGAGGTTTTATGTTAGCTGAATAACTTAACTGAATGCACTTGTATAAAAATGATCTTCAACAGAATACCGACATAGCGGAATGCTTTTCCGTATGCCTACAGAATGGTGCATTTGGATCAAATTACTTCACGTGGGCAGGTAAACTTATGTATTCAAATAATTTTAGACACGAAAAGAACCACAGACAACTGTCTGTGCTAGTGATTGACAACTGAATATTAGTTTAACAGAGATATGAAAAAGCATAACAAGAATGAATTCCAACTCACCTCAATTCAATTTCCTCACGGCTACTTATACTCTTACGGTAAGATGTAATTAATTTCAACACATTATCGACAAAATTATTCATAATAATTTGAATTTCTCCATTTTCTACTTTTAAAACTTTTGAATAACCCATTACCTCAAATTCCTAAATAAAAGTATTGAAAGATAACTATTTTATTGGTTTGAAAATCCTTATGACGTATTCGCAAAAGAGAAATACTTAAGCGAACACTTTTTCCGCCATTTGTAGATCCAAGAATACCACAGTGCAATGATCAAAATAAGGCGCATATATAGGGTGAATTAGGCAATTACAAACTAGTGTATGATAAAATAATAAACTCTATCAGTTACTGCTTAAATACATCCAAAATATCTCTTATTTCTAAATAATTATACAATCAACTGTAGATTTACAAGTTTTAAAAATATGTATATATAAATATTACGGGCAAAGAAAGAAAATAGCCTGAGTTATAACTCATTGGGAAAACAATTTACAATAAAAGATGGTACACAAATTAAACAAAGCCCTGTGCAACTAAAGGCTACTTTATCTTATTTGATCCAACCCATTTGGTGAAGTGGAAGTTCGTATAATCTTCAATAAAGTTACATAATATGTATGATAGCCAGTTGTAACATATGGGTGGCTAAACTGAAGTGGGTGGAATGTGGTTCGAAAATGACTACATATTTGAATGCTGTCTTTAAAACATTAAATCAAAACTCTACAACAAGTGAGTTTGATTATAAATTGGACTTCAAAATAAAACATAAACTGAAGATGAGTTATACACTAGAAACTATAAAAAACTAACAACGAATCTTGAGATAGGAAGGTTGTGATACTGCAAACTTAGACATGATCCATAACCCAATATATGAAAATTCGATTAAATATGCTGTTTACTAAATAAACTATAGGATATAATTCAATCATTAAAACCACGTCCTTGTATAGAAAGCATTCTTCAAGAATAGGTGAATAACATTTCATAGAATTTTTTATTTGCATTACATACATATGATTGCGAACTTTCTTCAAAACATTAACTTATTAATGTAGAAATATACAAGTAACGAAATTTGCTTATATTTGGTGTGAAAAGAAACACATTATAGTAATCGATAATTCAAGTATATTACGTAAACATTCCTTTTTAAGACTTACCTGAATTTTAAGCAACTTATAGTCGCATAAAAATAGGTCAATTTTAAAAAATAGCAATTTATTCCACCAACTCGCCGAAATATCATACTTACACATAATAAAATAACAGCATAAAATTTAACTTACGGAATGTATCAGTCGGACAGAGGAATACAGTTTACTTAACGGGGAAACTACGAAGGTTTCGGAAGCTGTTGTGGAAGGATCTTCGGAACAGGACTTGTCACAGACTTGAGTACTCCAAATACCATTGTTGAAATAATCTATTGACGGAATGTGAGACATTCTATTGTCTCAAAGTGATATTCTTATTATGATCTTAATAAAAGACCCTGACTAATACTAAATATTATTCAAGAAAACAAAAAATACAAAGAAATGTACGAATTGAATGAACGATGGGAACATGTAAAATAATGTTGAATTCAAACATTAAAAGCGATTGGTTGACAATTAGAACCCACTAATGGTTTGGTAAATTTAACGGATACTGATTCCTGAATATATGCAGAATTGTAACAGCTTAGACCTGGTAATTTGATGCGGCATACACTAGTTAGATAAATGAGGTAGCTTGTCCGACGTTGTCTTCTTGAATAGACCAAGATTGGAAGTCGCTGGTACACATTAAACAAGAGAAGACAACTCTTACACAGCCCAACTATTTACAAGAGCGCCGTGTATTTAATGAACGAGTTAAGGACTAAATAGCATTTGGGGAAACACTAAAGCTGGGTATGCAGACTAGTAATCCCTGTTTTTACAGAGTAAAATCAGTGTTAAACTAAGCACGTCGAATTAGTCAATTAGAAGTGCAGACTATATATCTTGCAGAAAAGATCCCCACCAAAACATATTAACGTAAACAAATGACTTTAATTCAACTAAACCTTTCTTGTCAAAATATTATTTTTTTATTAATAACCTAATAATTTGTTTTGAAGACAAATAATCAAGTTAATATTTATTTACCTATAAGGAAGTTCTGTACAAAACAGATGATATTTTATTAAAAAAAAGTGGGCATACGTACCCTATAAATTTGAAAAAACAACAAAAGCTAAGTACATTAAATCTTACAGAGCTTCACCAACGATTTCAACATGCAAAAACAAAAAATCTCCCTTGAAAAGCAACCTTCATTTTTGCTTGCCGCTTACAACTAATGTTTGTGAAGACAGCACGAAAAAACAAATATAACACAGTATGGTAAAACACCAAATATACATTCGCAAAGTGAATTAATCGACTAAAAGAAGTTCGTTCGTAAGTAGATATCCCAGTCTTGTTGGTACCTAGTCAAGACCTCAACTCAAGTTGCTTCCTACGTGCTCGAACAGGTCTATAATACCTATCTTGACGGCGGATTGTTTTTGAAACTATCTGTTTGTCATTTCCCCCTCCCCAGTGATTAGTTGCTGAAGTCACCCAACACGATAACCAGGTTTCACTGAAGGTGGTGGAGTACCGACATAACCTGGAGTATCTGCTTCTTATTTTTCAGGTCGACAGTAGAAGGTCAGCATATGCCTTCGCTCAAGTAATTATTGGAGTGCTCTCTAAAGCAACACTGCAATAACTCTAAGCAACAGATTGAGATTTTTTTGTGAGGGAATGGTGGCATCAATTTGGTTACTGGTGAATATCGTCACATTATCTCTATTGGGGTACTCACTGTCCTATCTGAATAGTAGCATGCCTCCCACATTGTCTTCGTTGCCTCCAACGTCCGGTCGTAGCTGTCCCTGTTTCGATTAGGATCTGAAGTCCTAGGTGATTACCTACGTGACGGAGATTGACTAAATTACTTCTCGTTCATTTACATTGTCATAAAGACATAATGACTAATGTTTTATAACTTTTGATTGCATTGGTGTAATCTTAGGTCGTCTAATTAGAGCAGGTTAGGAAATAGGATGATCGATTTCGTGGAATTCCACCGATTCGGGATATTTTTCCATGTATCAGTTCCTTGTCCTTTGTGATCTGGACTTGCTGAGCACTGAAAGGTAGATTATTTATTGAGAATTAAAGGCATCACAATCACTCCTTTAGTTTGTATCTGGGGTAAATGCCGTGGCTTACTTTCACGACACTAAATGTAATGGTGTAAGCCGTGCTTCACTTTATACGATAAAAAAACTATGTCAGGTTGCATTGATTAATGTAAGTGTGGACCATCCTTTCTACTTCGCGTGAGGTAGTTAAAACCACTATTGCTGTGACTATTCACTACGTCACTACTACGATTAATTATACTAGGAAAACAAGCCATTATAATAAAATGACCATTATAATTACGGTGTTTAAAGTGCAAATAGTAAAGGGTAGTTTGAATGCAGATTGTTAAGTGATGTAAACGAAAATCGATAGCTGGTGAGTATATTAGTAATGAAACTTGCAGAATCACTTATTACTATTCAAGCAATTAATTCTACATAATTCCGTCAACTTTCTACTCTTTCTATGTTCGTAAGTGTTGTGATGAACGGATATTTTAAGCGAGGTCTAACTAACTACGTCAAAACCATTTAATAAACCACTGTGGCTAAATATAATAAGAACATTGCAGAAGACAAGTGGGCAATGATAACAGAAATAAGAGTATTCTTGGTAGCGCTGAAAACTAGTGATTTACGAATAATGAGTGCAGATAGGATTACTCGGCAAGGTGTCTTTTCACGGTGATGTTTCATTGATCTTGTCATATTCTATAAACAGTAATCGTGATATCTTGAATAGAGTCAGAACTTATTAAGTTAACCAGCAATAAAGATATTCGAAACAGCAGTATCAATTAAATCTAAGATATGTCAATATGAGCCGTAATAGAGGAAACAGGTATTAATTCATTATTACAAAACTAGGTACTCGACTAAGAACAATTAGTAGGGTGAACCCATTTGTTTGATAGACAGTGGCAAAAGCGCGAGCGTAGGTGTACTTTGCGGCAAACAAAATTCAGGGTTATAGAGTTATCGATCTTACGTTTAAGTAAATATTACCAAAATATTTTCAAGAAATTAACACATCCATACTGCTGATAAACTTCTGAATGAATTAGTGTTTCAAAGTTACACCACAGAAAACTGTTCTCCAACCATACCGTAATATGCATACCAAGATAGAAGTGTGCAGTAAGTAAAATATACTACGTCCTGGGTCATCAACTGCTGCCAAATATTATATTTATAAGAACCCATACAAAGTCAATATCATATGCTTTTGAGTGCACGTTTAAATCCTTAGATGTGCATATACAGATCACCCCGTCTCATGCGAACTACGTATAGAATCACGAAGTTTTGATGTTTTACTTGTGTAAATGAATCTTACTGTTCGATATCTCAATAAATAGCGAACTAAATTTTCAACTTGAAATTAATGGCTCATCACGTTAATTAAGGATTGGATATTCAAGTGGAGAACATGGTCAATAATTCATTCAACAAATCAGACGGAATGCACTTCGTTACTAAAAACAAACAATACCGGTGGGGGTACAAGCAATAATTAAAATACATTAAAAGTTGAAAAAGAAAAGAATATGGAAGATGTTTTCTAAAACTGCAACAAGTAAAAGCAAGCATAAATGTAAATGACATATCTGGAAGAGAGTATGTGATTGGGTAATATAGTGAGACAAATATATGAGTCAAAGACTAGACCTTATATATATATATCTCGTATATTATTGATTTATTGTTGTTGTGATACATGCGTGTGAGTGACTAGTTGGCTTCTTGATAAATCAGTCAGATTATTATGCCTGAGCAATAGATTAAGGTAAGGCTGGGTGCTAGCTGTAAGACATAAAGCTGCGAATAACAGAATACATAATATCGGCCATCCCTGCTCAGATACAACAGTGGCAACGCGTATTTAAGACGAAGAACTTACGTCTGATATAGGAGCGGTGACAGTGACTAAAAACTAAATTCAGAATTTCCTCATTGTTGGAGGTTTCATACTTCATAATGGAGGACATTTAGCTATTGCTACAACAACAGAATACTCCTTTTTCGAGCTTAAGGTTAAAAGTTTAACTGTTTCACGTAAGGCAAGCTCCTACAATTCTGTTATGACGTCAGAAGCCATCGCAAATTCAATATCACTGTTTGTTTATGATCCTGATAATAAGGTAACCTTCGAAGCCTGGTTTAGACGATATGAAGACTTATTTATTAATGATTGCAAAGATTGAGATGAAGGCTCAAAACTCAGACTGTTACTTCGAAAGCTTGGTGTATCTGCGCATGAGAAATATTGTAATTATATCCTTTCAAAGAAGCCCGCCGACCTAGAGTTTTCAAACACGGTTGAGTGTCTGACACACATGTGTGGGAAAAGATCATCTCATTTTCATACTCAATACAGCTGCTTGCAGCTAGTCAAGAAACCCACTGATGACTATTTGACTTATGCCAGCCTTGTAAATTATCAATGTGAGTGATTCTAACTGTCCGAGATGACTGCAGATTAGTTCGAATGCTTTGTATGTCTGTGGTTTAAAGTTGCCAGCAGATGGTGATGTTCGCACCCACATACTAACTAGAATTGAACCTGATACTCATATAACCTTACAGTCTGTTTCTGAGGAATGTCAGCGGATTGTAAACCTGCAACATGATACTCAGCTGGTGGGGTGTCGCGATTTCATTGAAATTAATGCCTTGTATCAGTCCACATCGCAGAAGAAGATTGTTACGAATGATCAAGTGAAGCATCGAACGAATCGGAGGTTACAATGCTGGCGTTGTGGTGAGTATCACATTTCCAGAGTTTGTCGTTTTAAGGAGAGTAATTGGTTTAAATGTGATAAATAAGGTCCCATCCATAAGTGTTTCAAGTTTACAGTGATGAAAAATGTCCGTTCGGGTGATTGCCGAAAGTTTAACAACGTGAATAATTTTCAAGACGCCTCTTGAAATTCCAATGTTCCTGTGTAGACACGAGGAGTGAATTCCTCTGCAAAGAGAAACTTTGTGACTCTTTATTACGGGAGTAATCCTATCTTATAACAACAGGTGGATACAGGGTCGAATATTACGATTATTTCAGGAGCAACATGGTTTAATATTGGAAAACCAAAGTTGTGTACTCCATCGCATAAAGTCAAAAGTGCTACTGGAGGAAATATAATTCTTCTTAGTGAGGTTCTATCGAATCTTACTTTCTGTGGTAAGTCTGAATTCGGTAAATGCTGTGTTTCAAAAAAACTGTAAATCCGATATACTGGGTATAGACTGAAATAGGAAATTAGAATTTCGGGATGTTCCATTTAATGCTGTTTGTTACAACGTTACAAATATGTCCGCACAGAAAACCATCTGGAATGAGTATAGCTTAGATTGCATAAAACAGTTGCAGAATGAATTCCATGATGTTTTGAAAACTAGTTAGAAGGGGGTGGAGGTGATATCAGTGATGAGGGAGCCTTTCAACGATCTTTTACTTTATATAGAGCGACGCCAAGCCTTAACAGCAAAGGTGGAAAATCTCCAGCTGAAATTATGTTTGTCCAACCTATGAGGACATTTTTTGATATTGTGCACCCTAGAGACAAAGTCAAGGTGACATCAAATAATGGTGGGACTGATTGTAAAAGAACTCGTGATTTCAACCTCGGTGACTGTATCCATGCCCGTGATTACAAGCCTGGTACGCCAGAATGGATCAATGGGACAATTGTTGCAAGAGAGGTGAAGTGTGAAGTAAGTAAGTATGAAGTAAGGGTGGGTGACATGGTGATTATACGACATAATAATCAACTGATACATAGAAGAGATAATGATGGTCCACCCTCGTAAAGTATAATTCCCATGGCAATCGTGTATGTTACTGTTAGGTCGGACCACAAAGAAGCGTAACAAACTTTCAGAACTGTGTTTGAGAACACTATTTCATTTATTCGAACTGTCAGTAATGTAAACATTTTGTTTATATTATTGTTACGCTCCGCTTGCCCTATCCTCCTATTTAGCATAATTACTGTTATTATATTGTCTGTTGTTATGGACTACAGTCAATTAGTTGTGTACAAGTTGTTCCTATTCACTACCACTATTTCCCTCGTTCTGTATTCATGTTAATTTTCTAATTGGTTTGCTGTGTGGTCTGATTTTATGTATATATAAAAGAATGCTTGAAATATAGATTCGATTCTGTCTGGCTGATCTATTGGGTCGCATTCTTCTTATCTCGGCTTGGGACTAAGTGGGCACAGGGCAGACGCGCAATAACCACCTAGGCACCAGTCATTGGAACTCGGCCATCCAATCACCCAATTTCTTGCGACATAACAGTTACATTTGATATACCACTACCTACGTCATCACCTATGCGTCAACATATGGAAAGAACCGAAGGTCAGAATGAACCGAAGTGCAGACCACGTAGACTGCGTACACAGAGAACCATTGCGAAATGATCCACTAGCCAAGTCCTACACTGAAGTAGTGAGGTGACATATCTGGAAGAAGACATTTGATTGGTTAATATAGTGTGACAGATATATGAGTCAAAGGTTAGACCTTATATATATCTTATATATTATTGATTTATTGTTGCTGTGATACATGCGTGTGAGTGACTAGTTGGCTTCTTGATAAATCAGTCGGATTATTATGCCTGAGCAATAGATTAAGGTAAGGCTGGGTGCTAGCTGTAAGACATAAAGCTGCAAATAACAGAATCGATAATATCGGCCATCCCTGCTCAGATACAACAGTTATGTAGCTTATTTCTAGGTAAATCTAGATCGGATAAAGCACATTGTCTTTTCTTCAAACAATCACTTTGTGTTCACGTTTATAAAATATTTTTATGACACATACACATACATACACCAGAACTTCAATGACAAAAGAAACAGTTACAATTACACAGGATACAAAGTATCTACAGGATAAGTGGACATTGGAGGTTGGAGATGAGTTCATTTAATTTAAATTCATAATATAATCGATATAGGAACTCATTCATATGGCTCCATATAATGTTGTTTCTAGAACCTTTATAACGTCCAAGAAGCTCCTTCAGACGTAACCAGTATCCTTCAGTGTTTTGTGTGTTAACACCAGTACTTAGTTCCAGAAAATGTATTTCGTGAATCACGACATGGTGAAAGTATCCAAGTCTACAAAGAGGCTGATAAGCTCTCCAGTCGTCAGTATAAATTATAGATCTAGTTAGAACGTACATTTGGATTATTGATTTTAGGGTCCTTGCACTTCGATCTGTGACATACTGGAAATGTCTCTTTCCTAATATTCGGTCGTGAATACCAAGAACTTATCAGTAAGATTAAAGTGATTAGTACTTACCTATTTAGCTTCTAGAAATCTGCCTCTATTAAATTTTCTTTGTAATAACTGTTACATCTATTTCAACAATTCTTCCTACGCCTCCTAGCTACAAATTTAGACGTAATATCATTTCTGAGCACATGTCTCTACAGTGCTGATACCATAGCACTGTTGAAATTAGGCCTAAATTTATAAGGACGATGCCAAAGAAACGGGCAACCACATCACCCACAATACAGCTAACATGCAGGTTCATTTAAGTGGCAGTCTAGGCTGCCTAGAAATGATGCCTGTTCTTATTGATTTATTTTGCCAGCAACGATTGCAACGGAATATGACTCCATCTCGCGTATCTGTGGATGACGCTTGTGCCATATTGAGTCCACAAACACAAAGCAACTCCGTACGAAGTAATCCGAGTTTGTAGGATGGTAAAAATAACGTCCTGATAGAGAATTACAATTAACTTATCCAATATAAGCATTTTGAACTAGACTAAGCGCACGACCTTGAAACAATTACCTTGATTCTCACTGACCCACTCAAGTTCACCAGCAAAATTTAGTTTCACCAGATTTTTTTAATCGTTTTTTTAAATAATTTAAGATGTAGTACCCAATGCATTTGCTTCCTTACAGCTCAAGTGGGCATAAAGATTTAGTGTTGAAATGCCGTTCATTATCAAGGTCTTGAAAGTAGTTTGTTTCATAGGGGTGAGGAGTTACGTTTAAGACACAAGTTTCTGTAAAGTCCAGTATTGGTTTGCTGAGCTTACAAATTGTAGTCGATGTTAAATTAAATTTCATCCTAGACGAATACTTATTCATATGAAATAGATTTTCGCATTCTTATAATGGGCGAAGGGAATGAAAAATTTATTCTGAATATAAAATATACACCATTTAGTAAATTATCAATAGTACTTGTTATTTCTGTAGCAGAGATGGCCGATATTGTAAGTTCTGTTAACCGCAGCGCTATGTTCTGCAGCTGGCACCCAGCCTTACCTTAATCTATTGCTCAGGTATAAAGATACAACTGATTTGATGTTGTGACGCGTGGTTTGGATTCTTATTCGACCGCGAGAATCTCTGTCGTCAATTATTAATTTCGTTTAAGTGGACCGCTTGATTTGACTCCTTAGCTTTGACTCGACCCCAGGCTAAAACTACACTTCAACGTGAACACGAGAGAGGAGACAGGAAATACGGCAAAACAACTCTTTACTGCAAGGTGTCAATTATTGTACAAAAACTAGGATATTTATATTATCATAAATGTCCTTCAGGCTTCCAGAGATTTCTACCTCCTACTAGACACAGTAGTAGTAAGATAACTGTCCAATCAGAGATACATCACGTGACTTCTCATTGGTCTAGAATTTTCTGGTAAAAGCTATCTGCGTGCTGATTGGACACAATTTCCTCCATTGATTTCTACGCCTTTCTGAACTTGTTTCAAGGGGTTTTTTGGCTCTACCGAACAGTTGACAAGAGACTAACTAGTCACTCACACGCATGTATCACAACAACATTAAATCAATAATATACAATATATATATATATATATATATATATATATATATAAGGTTTAGCCTTTAACTGATATATCTGTCACACTATATTAACCAGTCAAATGTTTCTTTCCAGACATGTCACTACCGTCCCAAAGAAATTGCAAAATATAATACATGACACTGGTAAACTTTATGGTCGACCTTGAAGTAACCTAATGAAACTCTGAACATGGCATCTAGATTTAAAAATCGCACAGTTTCAGCTTTAGCATGACTACTTAATGAGCGACTACAGTCGTTATATTGCCTTTACTCACTTATTTACTTTGAGTTTCACTGAACATCGGAGTGCACATAGGGGCAACTTGGATTAAATACTAACAAATTTTCGCAGTGTGATTACTTATTTCGTATAGTTGAAAGTTAGTAATTAAATACAAGTCTACAAAATGTTGTTAAGAATGTAAAAATTTGGATTCGATTATGCATAGTAGAACATCAAGTAAGGGCAAGCGTAAGTACTTTAATGCCTTATTTGAAGTGCACCCTAGTATATGACTAAGTTACGCTTGTTGTACAACCAGAGCAACTTCTAGTGATTTAACCCACTCTTACGCATGAGAAGAAATCAGAAGGCACTGGAAGATAGAAGAGAAACTATATTTGATCGTAAACAGAGCTTCAATGGAATAGCAACCTCTAGGCTGGTAAACTAGAGAGAGATGCGTCCCACGGTGGTTTGAGGTGTGATCTGGTGGTGATGCGTGACTTAGCGCCTTCAACTAGTCATGTCAGCTGAAACAAACATGGTCAGCATCAATGTCAAGAGCCTATACAACTATTTATTTTGGGGATTATTTACCGCTACATTTTCATAGCGCAAGTACGATCTGTGAAAGTATTAACAATACAAAAATGTAAACACAAAAGCACTCAACAATTACTAATATTTGAATAGTTTAATTTATGCCGAAAATGTAAATGAAAGTAAGCTTTAAACGATTCGTTATTGAAAAGTTTGTGTTTTATATAAGCACTAAATGGAAATCTAACTTAAAAACAGAACTTGGTTGTAAGAAAGCCCTTAGAAGTCAACCCATTTTTGAACAGTGATAAGTAAGACATTTATTAAAAGAAATGGAACTTTGACAGAACTTAACTTCAAAAAAACATAAAATTAATCAAAAAAAGCTAGAAGAGATATTTGAGGGGTTTTCTAAGCCTAAAGTTAATAAAATAGCTTCAGTTATTGTAAGGCGATCCATTACCATGTTAGTTTGCTTATGTGTAGTATAAAGTTCGAATTGTATCCTGTGCAGTTCACACAAATGTTTTCACTATTTTGATTTGACTGGAAAAGTGAATACACTGAACTCTCAGTTAATATAAACATTACTCTCAAAATATTTGTAGATCGAAATAATGGATTAAATCAATTTAAAAACCATATAGGTATGCACATGAAACTTACTAGTAGTGATGGGATTTAAACACCTATTTAGTTCCGTCATTTACGTTAGAAAAAGTTTTTTCATAGAATGTATCCTTTAAAATCTAAAGTTAGTTAGAGAAAATTTACTCCACAATGATTTATTTCTGCCTTTAAAAATGAGTTGATAATTTAATAATAATACTAAATCCATGTACATTAGATAATCGGAGCGATTGATCAGAATAAGGAGTGACACAAAATTGTGTCTGATAATCCAAAGCAGAATAAGTTTTCGAATACGTTATAGCCTATTCATATCTAAACAGCCCTAATTATTCAGTGTATTTTTAAGTCATTTAGATATTTCAAGCTAAGCGTGGCAAAATTTTAGCTCTGGTGAATTCGTTTTTGGTTATTCAGCATTTTATTAAGTAGACTGTCCTAATGTAATTAATTCCCCGTGTGAAATTCTCATCAACTGCATTACAACTATAATTTTTATAGAGTTATGATAACACAATAAGTAGTTACAAGCATTAGTAATTGAAGACAAAAATTAATCTCAAATCTGTTCCACACACAGATACATAAATATACGCGTATGTGCAGCGATAATATAGCTGATGAGAACAAATGAAGTTTCTGATCTTACCTTACACATATTACGCTACCCAATCCGTTTCATACACCCCCTTTCTTAAGAACATCGATTCTATTGATTTCATAAGTCTAGTCGATTAGTAATTTAATCTCTTATTGGTGTTTTTCAAGGTCAGAAGTCGAGGAAGAAATTTAATTGACCAATGAGAAACAGGATTTTATATCGCTCGTATGTCTGTTATTTTCCACAACAAAGTAGTCAATCACATTTTGTGACACAAAGAATGCTTATCAAGTTGTTGATTAATATCTATCTGACTTTTTGGATATTCTATTCTATTACAGTAACTGATATAAGTGGTGAAAGAAAAACATACAAGAAATGTCGAGCTCCTTGGTCGAAATGGATGATTAAGAAGACAAATTTTCAACTGAATATTACTGATATAAATTTAAACGTAACAGAACGTCAATGTGGTTGGATTAACACATCATGTACTCGTAGTCGACAATGTCCTTGTGAAACATATTATTCAAAGGAATTTCTCGGTGTTCAGTTACCACGAAAAAGAAATCACTTTTGTGTTCAAACAAAGAGTTGTAATATTCTTATTTGTTCATCGATAGTTCCTTCCGGAAGTAATATAGATTCAAATAAACTGGTTATTAAAACTTATAAAGTTGAAGAGAGGAATAGCTTGAAACAAAACTATACAGGCATAATATATATTCCACTTGATTATACTACATGGAAATTGTATGAAAAGGATAAGATTCAAAATGTGACAGACAATCAAAATGTGAAAAGTGAGGAGTTTGTTTATCTCGATGTTATACAAACACCAATAAGTCCAGTACGAGCTAACAGTTATTCTTTACCTCTAAACACCAATGATAAGTTTGACAATACAACTGGATATTCAATAATTCTCTTGGTATTCATATTAGTTTTGTTCCAATGTTTCATAATATTTGTTTATTATTTTGTAAAAATGTGTTATAAGTCGAGTTGTACTAACATTTACAAAAGGTTCTATACCACTAAGAGTAACACTTTAATCAATGAAGTTCAGGATTCCCTCTGACGTAATTGTTTGCTCATTATGTTTACTCCAGATGTTTTATATATAAAAGTATATTTTTTTAGGATGTTGTATTTTGTTTAGAACACAAAAAGTGACGAAATATTTCTATACAGTTGTAGTTTATTGACTCTACTAACCAGTAGTTTTACTTTATAATCCGTTAGTTAGTTGGGAATAGTTAGCGGGATAGGCTGCCAAACGTATTAATGGCATTCGTCAACAGGGCGTACCTTTAGTTTTGAAAAAGAAATAGACCCCCTAGTGGATTGGAACACGAGCCATTCAAATATTCGTGCTACAACTGACCTGTAATAATAAAATATTTATATTGACTTGTCACTGAGTGTCGTATCGGTCTATTTCTACATTACTGGCCACATACTACTGTGTGGCTACTAGTCCAAACGACTCACCATTTCACGAACGTTTGTTTATTTTAGGTGGGTGGATGCAGTGCAAAATTATCCTAAGATCTCTTTGAGACATACCATACAGTGGAATCATTGTCTTGTACTTTACATATTTCTAGCATTCATATCTCAGTAACGGGACGACTTAATTCATGCGAATAGTGTGGTTTCTAGAATCCCTTCACACTATAATATTTACTACAGTTTTTCCTATCAAACCTCAACTCACTGAATAAGGTAGGGCGATTTTGGTGTAAACTTTACAAATACGACATTTCCCTTGCGTGGATTAGTACCTATGACGAAGATACTCGTCGATATATTCGACATCGCTCAGATGTTGTTTGGAGATATATACTTTCAGGTAGTCTCTAAGACTAATGAATCTGCTAACTGGATGAAGTAACCAGAATATCTTTAGTATCAGGATTGTCAGGCTTTGGATTAAATTGAAGAGTACCATGGTGACAAAATCAAAACATTGCATAATACCACAAAGTTGTTAATTATGGGCTTGAGTTACATTAGTAGGTACAGACAGCCTGTTTGGTTGGTATCGGGGGAAATTATCATGAACAAGCATAAGAAATTCTTACGATGAAACAAACTAAAATAGAAATGACACTCTGGGAGCCATTTTATGGGGAATGAGGACTTACGCCCCAAAACTGCATTTGTCGAACATCCAGTTCGTGGAAAATGTTTATTCTTCTAATTGTAAGCTTCACTTTGATGTGTTAACTGTCTCTTTCGTTTCCATAATCCTAATCGTTTTTGGCACATAAACTACCTAGTTCTTTTGTTATATTTGATTATACATCCCACGTAGTATGTTGTAATATGGGTTATTATAACCGTCAGTATGCTAGATAACAAAGGCAAATACACGGGGAGAGGGTTTTCTACCTTTCTTACTCTGAGGTGCTCTGATCAAGACTCCGAGTCCAGCATCTATCGCTAGTGTGCCATAACACGGCTCTACTTGCTTACATCTTATTGGTGGCCAACAGTGATAGGGCGTTTCCACTCATTCCAAATGCAGTGCGTATCATAGTTCATAATCAGTCAAAGTAATGTTTGTGTATCTACTCCTTCTTTCATATACTAATTGTAAGTTTATTTTGTGCCTCTAAGTCTTTCTATCCGAATAACATTCTATGTACATTGTCACCGTTACTTTTGTTTATACTATAACTTCTATTTCGGCATTCATCTTGCTGTGTTTATGCAGTGTGCCAGTTTGAATCAATTCTTGCTTATGGCTGACTAACACCTGTTTACTGGAATGAACTAGGAATTACTTTGTCCACTGAAAGAAAAGCTTTTTAATAACTTTGCAAAACTGATGACATCATTGAGGAATAACAGAAAATGTGTGGGGAAACAGTCAAATAAATTTATTTGAAAAAAGAATTGTCGTCTGTTTAATACACCCATTCATTATTCAAATTATAATGGAATGAGATTTTTTGTGGCAAATGTGGGTTGTATCTGGTTGGCCCGGGATTATTTAGAGCATCCATACCGCCAGCACATGTTAGTGAAGAATTATCTGCAGCCATATCACCAATCCCCAATGAAACTGGGATATTTGGAATTATCCATCGTGGAACGTTGGATAAGAAAACTGAACTAGACATAAAATGTTTTGGTAATAGATCAGTTGCAATGTTATACGTTCCTGGTCCAGGATAATTTTCCTGATTTTTGGTTATAACTTTTGAAATGGTACCTGACAAAGTTGATCTAATTAAAAAGTATATAAATACATAACAATTACGTAATATAAAGATAGATTTGATTGGTAAAGTTGAATGTCCTACGAAAATGACAGTTGCTCACTTTCTATTTGGATTATTTTGCACAGAAATTTTCTGGAATCTCAAATGACTTGACACAATGTATTTTTAAAATAAATCCATTACCATTATTTATTGGATAGGTTGGTAATTTTTTTCTCTCTTGACACTACCGTGAAAATGCATTTTACTAATGGTTATATCTTATTTCAGAGTATAATCATTGACACTTCGAATATACGAACTTCTATTACTACTTATTTCATTTATGACTATATTTAGCCGTTTGACTTTAATTCAAACTTAAATTGTAAACTGATGCAATCCCAGGCTACGCTGATACCCGTAACCTACCGACATCCTACGCTAAACTACTCGAATGAAATTAGACACGAGTCTAAATCCTAGTTCACGTGACTTCTCGTGTAAATCACTTAGCTACATGCTATACAATTAAAACGACTTAAATACAATTAGAATTTACTCAAACTATTAATCGAATTTTCCCAACATAATGCATGTGATTAGCTTATCAACAAAGGCCCAACCCCACTCCCGGTTAATTAATGTAATGTCATACATAAATATGAATTTTGTCTGCAGCTTAGGCTTGACATTTTTAATAACTGCGGTGAATGTTCAAAGTAAAATACATGAATCATGCTTCTGCGAGTAATCATTGGAGTGTTGTACTTTAAACAGCGTGATCACGTTTATAATTTTGCTTGAACTCTGTAAGTAATTTCAGAATATATATAGTCTAAAGTCCCAATAATTTACGTCCCATCTCAAAGTCAAGAGATGAGTCAACAATGGATTCTGTTACCTGGCAAGTTGCCACATCATTTAAATAAGAACCAAATGGGTCTGAATTCCAGTGCAAGAAGGTTCTAATTATGTGTGAACTACTTAGCAGCCTGTCGGATAACCAGGGATGTCAAAGATTATGAGCAAAACACCTTTGGAGAAAGTGAGTTATGCTCTCAATTTAGCAAGAATAGCATCCCTCCTTATTTAGTGCGGTGATTTATTAAAATGAGTTACTAAACTCTGACGATCACATTGCAATGTCCTTCAATTAGTTGATGTTACAACAACTGCTAACGTATAGTTCTGTAACGTGTAACTGTTTGTGTGTCTATCTGCCTATTCCTCTTACCACATTGGTTGTGGATACTACTACATTAATTTAATCTTCACAACGTCTACATGACTTTAGCTTTTCTATTCTCACTTCGTAAGTTGACTTATATATAAGACATTAGCATGTAAACATTTAATGGTATATTCCCGATCTGTCTGTAAAGCAGTTCAACTTCTACTACCGGTTGATTTATTATAGTTTTAGTGCTATTGATACAGTGCGTAGTATGCAACTACCATTTAGAATACTTGATCCCGAGAATTGTACATGTACCTTCAATTTAATATAACAGAAGGATTTGCTCGCAGGAAATTTGTATCATAAATGAGTCTGACTCCAGAACTTAAAGTTTATGGGGTTAAACAATATAGACACCTGATACAATAAAGATGGAACTGAACGCTTTGTGAAAGAATATTCTCTAAATATTCAGCGATCTCTCAAACAAGTTAAATTAAACTTGATTTCCTGCTATTCATCAAGTTCTCTTATGTGGACAACATTATTCCTTTTCCTCTAATAGTGCTTAGTCATTTTACGATTCAAAGTAATCCACGGGGTTCTAATAAAAAGAGCTGTTACAGTACAATTCAATTATATCGAATAGTAGAAAGATAATGATCATTATTTTCATAAAAATGCCATTCTAATGAAACAAGTGATGCAAACTTGTGCAGGCCAACAAATAATCATTGATTTTCTACTAGAAATTTGTCAACACTATATAGGCACTACTTGTTTCTCTGTGCTTGTCCATACTAGTTCTGGAAAACTTTGTTTTAGTGTATTAATTACAACGTTGTATATTATGCTTGAATTCTGATGATTTATACACCCCTCTCATTTTTCTCTCTCGCTGGTGGTTGTGGTTGATAAAATATAGTTATCGTCTTATTTCTTGTTCTGAATTACTGTCTCTGTTATTCCTACTGATGGTCTATAATTATTACTGGTTACAGTCTATTCAACAGGATTCGTATGCGTAACTCAGAGTTTGCTGTTGTTTATCGTATCATGTTTTCTTGGTTAGCTTACGTGTTCTCTGAATTTCTTTGCATACATGCCAACTTATACGGTCCGTAGTCCATAATCTGGTTCAAGTTGTTTCCAATAGGAGGGTAGAAAGTAAAGCGACACGGTGTATCCCTGTCGTAGGGTCTTTAATATCTGAAGTTACGGCTAACATTGGCAACCTCATTGATCAAGTGCTAAAGTAGAGTCCACGCAAAAGATGAAGGGGGCAGTAATTCACAGAATTTTCCTGTCAGGAGAGAAGAATCAACCCGAGTTACCAGCTAAAATCTTCCTTGATGATCACACACCAGCTATTGCGTCATATGGCACAGCTAAATGGATACTACGAAATTCAGCGAGGCAGTGAGAAAATATGGATACATATATTACCCTTTAGTATAAAGAAAAATACCTAGTATTACAGCAGAGTTAGTCTCAGAGTTGGCCAACACGTTTAAAGTTTGCTCTACACAGCAACAAGTTTTTCCGATACAATCCTTGAACTAATATATAGACACAAGCACTATAGTCTTCATTAGCAGACTGAAAGATGAAGTTTACAATCTTACAGGTCGCTATTTCCGCGTTGACACTTCAATATTCGGCGATAAGTAGAGTAAAAAACCAAACTGCGCATGTGAAGTAAGTTGGCAGACATAAGTCTCAGGTATTAGAAACAAACTAGGTTTATGATAATGGTAAATGAGGTTCCATTGGTGGTCGAGGCAACATATTGCCTTATTTAATGAGTAGTACACCGAAAATTACACACGCAAAGAAAAAAAATACCACAATGTAATACTAATAACGAAATAAAAAAGGCTGGGTGCGTATAAATGATGCATACGTTTATTGGTCAGCACATCAATAAAATGCTAGTGTTTTGTAGTGCCAATAAGAAAAGCATAAAAAGCAAATGTGGATATATACATATATATAGCCATAGTAAATAAACGACATGCAATTAGAGTTTATACCAAATTAGTTTATTTAGACAATGGCACATGGTGATAAAAGAGGTATGCTCCTAAACGACGTCACACTATTTTCCGAACCTCAAGTTTAGCATATAAAGAAATTTGGCAATCACGTAAGTTATAACTAAAAAGGTATGATTCGATAAACAACAGCAGACTCTGAGTACCACAGAGCTATCCTGTTGTATAGATTGCAACCAGTAATAATTATAAATCGTCTGTAGCAACAACGGTAACAGTAATTCAGAAGGAGGAATGAGACGATAACTGTGTTATCAACATCTACTACCACTACCACCACAGAGGAGATAGACAGATGGGTTGGATTTACAAATCGTCAGAACCCAGGTAACATTTACAACTTCGTAATTAATACAGTTAAACCTAATTTATTGGAATAAGTATGGACAAGCACATAGAGAACAATTGATGTCTGTGTAGTATTGGTAAAATTCTAATAGAAAGTTAATGTTACTTATTCTATCTGAGCAGACCATTATCTATGTAATTTGTCGCAAATCCTTGTTTGATGATTTTATCTAGTTATCTCATACTGGTATCGAATCAAGTGTCAAACGTATTTCTGTACGATCGCCTTAGATAATCTGGCTCATATAAGGTGTGCAAATATTTATTACACACATAGATACAGACATGCATACACACAGCTTCTCATGTATAATTGTGTGTACTTCGAGTACATAATTTTCTATGGTATCAACTGTGTATGCTACGTGTGTGTTCATACATTCTTATACCTGGGAAGAACTTTTACGCAGATTTTATTTTATCCTGCCCTTTTCATATTATTCATCATAAATGTATATATATTCGAGGGATTCGTATTATGTCCGTATTCAACTTACACACATTCATAAATGTTGTTTTTGCATACATATACACTTGATTTATATGAGTATAGCAACGACACAAGACATTTCATTTTTTCACCCTTATGATACACAGTTTTTAACACTATCAATCGTATACGTTTTATTCTAGTGTTTACTCATGGGGGTGAGAGATTCGTGAGGCCCAATACAGTAAACATTAATTTTCTACTGAAAGTTTACAAAATATCGGCTCTTAAAGAAGACTGATTATATATTAGAGCTTCTTCGGTAGACTATTTCAACTATTGTAGTTGTGTTTAAAGTAGACATTTTATAATGTTATTACGTCACTCCTGATCTATGCTTTCGTTTGACCTATCAGCAGTTAGTATATCATTATTCATTTGTGATTTTCAACTTATTAATAGTATATACGTTACCTCAGTTCACTATTACTGTCAGGTTTTACACATATACAAAGTAGTAATTGAAATATAGTTTAAATTAGTCTGATTGACTCGTCAGTTTTGTGTTCTTCCTCTTTCGGTCTAGGACTGAGTCTGGCATCGACTAAACTGTCGTATTTGTCGTTTATTGTTGAAATTAGTAAGTACAAGTTCATATTAAGCACTTGGTCATACCAATCTGTCATAATTTATCAACACTACATAGGCATAAATTGTTTCTCTTTGTGCTTGTCCATACTTGTTCCAACAAATTAGGTTTAACTGTATTAATTACGAAGTTGTAAATGTTACCTGGGTTCTGACGATTTGTAAATCCAACCCATCTGTCTATCTCCTCTGTTGTGGTAGTGGTAGTAGATGTTGATAACACAGTTATCGTCTCATTCCTCCTTCTGAATTACTGTTACCGTTGTTGCTACAGACGATTTATAATTATTACTGGTTGCAATCTATACAACAGGATGACATAATCCAGCGTACTTCTTAAAATTTTACCTTCTGACTCCGGTTTGTTGATCCTCCAAGTTAACGTCATTCATATAAACTCATAAACGTGCCTAATGTACACAAATCAATGTCTTATTTAATTCCGTATTAGTGGTGTGACTATATGTTTGTTTACCTTATATTATTGAATGAACGATTCATCAATTTTAATTCACTAGTTGATTTTTTCACTTGAGAACTTTTGAATTTAAAAATTTGCTTTTCTTGTTTTCCATTTAGTTCACAACTCCATTTTCGCTGTTGCTTTTCTCTGTTCACATAACAGGACTTTCCAATGTCATCACCTGTTGGTCATCAGATGTGAGTGTTACTAGGACGAAGTTCTATGTCAGAAACTTGTAATGAAACTTACATGTAACTAGATAACATCATATAATATTCAAAAACTGTTTAGCTATTTAATAAAACAGAATCTCAGCAAGTTAACAATAATGATCTAAAATCCACAAATTGATTACTATCCGAAATAATGATTAGTGAACTGTAAAGCGTAGCTCTACCAGCCGATGAAGCTCCTTTATTCCCTATAGGAATACACAGAAGATTTTGGGATCAAGGAGATTCGATTGATCGAATATATAGTACTCATCGAAACTTCTAGCAGGACATACGATAGATGTTTAACTAATCTCACTCATTGAAATTAAATTATAAAATTTAACATTTTCTACACACTCCCTATATCAACGGATAAAATAGTACATAAACTTAGCTTGTAACTTACTTTGTTGAGGGTAATTTGCTTATTTTTAAGGTTGAATCATAATGACACTTGATTAAATCGTATGTTCCTGGACCAGGGTACTAAATACAAGAGTGCAGAGAGAAGGATGAATAAAGTACATGTATTTATGACAAACTACTTAAATACAGTAATTTTCTTACTTCTGATGCGTTATTTAATGCTAAACGTTCACTTTTCGATGCAAAGGCTGATTGGGGTAGGTTAGAATCATTCCGTTTCACATCAATTTCATAATGCCCTGAAAATGGTAATAGGTAAAGAAGATGAATGGTAGATTCGTTAACAATTGACAATGAACGAAAAAAAAAGACATTTGAATGAAGAATATTCTTTTCGATAAATGCTCATCAGGTTCTACATTTATTAGTTCAAAATTATTAGTCACAAGAATAGCTAGTTCTGAGGCAAGTAAAACATTATTTAGATATCAAGAATAATTGGAAGTTTTATCGTCGAGTTATTTATAAAATACGAATACTAATGTTGACATAATCATCATCATCATGTAACTTGTGAAAGGTAAACGACAATTGAGATAAACAAGATTATTAGTCAAATATGTATGCAGGTATCTCTGTATATGGGTGATATAGGAGATGGGGTGGTAGCAAAGTACGATTAGATCAAGTGTTCGTAGACAAAGGTTAGATCCTACTTAAAATGAAACCGAATGAGTAAGAGTTTGTAAAATGGAGTGAACGATAATCAAAATTCGTCAAATAGTAACTATGACAATAATAGACATAATTACGATCAGTTCATTTGTTTGATTTTAAAGTGTGATATTCAAATTCATTCTGTGTACTTTGATTAATAATAATAATAATAATAAATGTAGTAATAATAACAATAATAATATGGAAATGCACATTCAGAGGGAGAATACAAATGCATTAATCACATGAAATCGTCGCATGATTAAGGTGATGATTAGTTCCTGCTTCTGTGGAGCAAGTTACATTGGCAGATGCTCAAGGAATTTACTCCTCCGTGTTTGGGAGTACCTTCCGGTCTGGTTAACCAAAGGAGTTGTCAGAAGTATTAACAGCTCAATACTAGCTCACCTAATTCAAACAGGTCATGTAGCTAGCATAAATCAGTCATTCAGAATAATATTTTGTGTAAACAGTTATGTGCCAAGACCAGTTAGACTCAAAGTCCTTAAAACGACAGACGTGATAGCTATACGGGTCAAGAAGCCAGACCTGTGCATACAGAAGAAGTAAGTTCAACCTGTTCGCCCACCACGGCCGATGCAAGATCCACTAAATTAATCATAACCTTAATCATGCGACGATTTCATGTGATTAATGCATTTGTATTCTCCCTCTGAATGTGCATTTCCATATTATTATTATTATTATTATTATTATTATTATTATTATTATTATTATTATTATTATTATTATTATTATTATTATTATTATTATTATTATTATTAATCAAAATACACATAATGAATTTGAATATCACATTTTAAAATCAAACAAATGAACTGATTGTAATTATGTCTATTATTGTTCTTGTTACTATTTGACGAATTTTGATTATCGTTCACTCCATTTTACAAACTCTTACCCATTCGATTTCATTTTAAGTAGGATCTAACCTTTGTCTACGAACACTTGATCTAATTGTATTTTTCTACCACCCCATCTCCTATGTCACCCATAATACAGAGATACCTGCATACATATTTGACTAATAATCTTGTTTATCTTAGTTGTCGTTTACCTTTCACAAGTTACACAATGATGATGATTATTTCAACATTAACATTCGTATTTTATAAATAACCCGAAGAGGAGGAAAACTTTATATCCAATTAGTCTTGATATCTAAATAATGTTTTACTTGCCTCAGAACTAGCTATTCTTGTGACTAATAATTTTGAACTAATAAATGTAGAACCTGATGAGCATTTATCGAAAAGAAGAATATTCTTTGTTTAAACGTCCTTGTTTTTGATAAACAAGGGAAGTTTTAAACAAATGAACGGATTGTTGAAAACGAAAAATACAACATGGAAATATATAATCAACTCATAGACTTGATTCCTAGATGTTCAATAAAAGTAATTTCCAGGTAGCATTGTTTCATATCACAACGTTTCAGAATTCCATACTAGGATGAAGCAGCTATTCAGTGCTTCGTGGTTTTTATTAGTGTCCTACCAACTCCAATCAACTAAATACAAAATATGTCAGCTATCTAAAGACAAGTACACACTTTTATTTCAAAGAAAAGTTCATTGTAACTACAATTAAATTTCATAACTTAGGATGATTGAAAGCTGGTTTGTTACATAAACATGTATTAATTCTCAATTTTGGACGTTGTTAGACGTTATTATGTTTTTCCCGAGTTCTATTTTTGTTAATTTTGTATACTACTTATTAATACTAAGTAATTTTAGTTTCCTAAAAATAGTGTATATCATGTTCTATGAGTTCCATTCAATTATGATACATGAATTTAACAATTGATCCTGCCCATGTACAAGCTAAAAGACTAAAATGAATAGGAAATATTAATTATTATAACAAAATTCTAATGTACACGCATTGTGGATATTAATGCAATTTCCAAATTAACTTAGATAATGGTATTAGACGTTGGCCATGACATAACTCTCTTTCTTTATAGTGTTCTTTTAAAATTTCGTACAAATTGTTTTAAATTTAAAAAGATTTGGTTGATATACCGGGCGCCTAAAGAAGGCTGATTATCTTCGAGAACTGTTTTCCTGTAGATTATTTCATTTTTTCTGGTTGTATTCAAGGTGAACATTTTTTCTATAGTTTTTCAGTTTTCCTTGCCTCATCCTCCAATTTAACACATTAACTGTCATCATATCATTTCTCATTTATGAACTATGGTTAATCAATTGTGTGTTCGTACTCCAGTTCACATCTATTACTACTTCTATTTTGTATAATTGTTAGTTTCCTAATTGGTTAACTGTGTGGTCTGATTATATATATATATATATATATATATATATATATATATATATATATATATATATATAAAGGATTTTATGAAATACAATACAATTCTGTATGGCCGGTTTGTCAATCTGTGTTCTGTTATTCTGGCTCGGGACTAAGTGGGCATAGAGCAGACGCGCAGCGATCGACTAGGCACACTCATTGGCGTTGATTTATCGATCAGTTCCTTTTTTCACCATAACAGTAGTGTATCTAGCCATTGACTTATCTGCCAATTGTCTTTATTTACTGAAACCACTACTATTTTTCCTTAGTTTAAATTAAAAACACATCGTTAAGATATTATAAATTTTTTCAGCTATACTAACTATCAAGGCAAAATAAGTGTGTATTTGAAAGTGAATAACAGGTAGCATAGCATTTCAGAAAAATGTTATCTTACAGAAAGTTTTGTTTAAAATGACAAACTTTAACTATAAATATGTCCCGGGATTTGCTTCTGATGATGTAAGAGGTTAGAGACAAGGGCTGAAGTGACTTCAAGATATTATTAAGAATGTTAGCTATGTAGACTTTAGTCGTTTTTTTTCTATTTCAGATAGAAGAAGTTATTAAAGGGTAGTTAAAGGTGGCAAATGGAGAAGTCTGATTTAGAAACCTGTCTCCAAACAACAAATCATGTTTATAACATAAGATTGAATTGATTAAAATAGCGGCTTTAGTTATTGTATGATTAACAAGTAAAGTATGATACAATAATGATGTCACATACCACACTAAATTCACCATTTTTCACTACTGTACCTGTTATGACGAGAGAAAGATGGGGGTGACTGGGTGACCGAATTCCAATGACTGGTGCCTAGGTGGTTATTGCGCGTCTGCCCTGTGCCCACTTAGTCCCAAGCCGAGATAAGAAGAATGCGACCCAATAGATCAGCCAGACAGAATCGAATCTATATTTCAAGCATTCTTTTATATATACATAAAATCAGACCACACAGCAAACCAATTAGAAAATTAACATGAATACAGAACGAGGGAAATAGTGGTAGTGAATAGGAACAACTTGTACACAACTAATTGACTGTAGTCCATAACAACAGACAATATAATAACAGTAATTATGCTAAATAGGAGGATAGGGCAAGCAGAGCGTAACAATAATATAAACAAAATGTTTACATTACAGACAGTTCGAATAAATGAAATAGTGTTCTCAAACACAGTTCTGAAAGTTTGTTACGCTTCTTTGTGGTCCGACCTAACAGTACCTAACATTCTTCAGAAAATAAGTCCACACATACTTCCCGAAATAGGCCAGTGACACCATACTGAGATTATTTGTAACATTTTACTCTTCAGTAACTAATTTATTTAACATTTTATACCATGTTTTTGTTGATTGCTTCAATTGGTGAACTTAGAAAACATTGTGAGTAACTTTGGTCTGACTAAATAATTTAGATTTTTATCACAAAGGAAATATTTTCTTGTAAATTACAGTAAAATAAGAAATTTAAGTTGATCAAATGTTTCTAACATTTACCTTCTGTCAATAAGAGCTGAATATTCTAAGAAGAAGGAACTCTGGAACGATTAGAACAAGGATATAAGTCATAAGCTAAAATCGCATTAATAACATCCAGTTATTTATTTCAATCAACAAAATGAATGCAAATAAATTGAATCAGATATCTATGCTGGTTTTCATAAATGCAAATAAATGACATGTAATCACACTATACCTAGATATATTTCCATTTACCTGGTCCCGGAGTGTAAGTTGCTGACTGAGATAAATCAAATAGTCTTTCACTAGAAGATTTGAATACTGCCATACCAACTTTAGATTTGAGACTTCTGTCTACTTTCTATTAAAATAAACAAGTGAATACATAAAGATATGTATGTCCTAAGAGTTTCATTAATTTTTACATTATATTAAGAATAGATTTTTTAATGATATAGACACATTGTATAGTCAAACAACGATGGTTCATTTTTATGTAAAACTAATGTACACTACGTTCCATGAAGTTATTGACTTTATGTGTGGCTGTGTAGCAAGGCACAAACAAATTCTGCAGACCTTCGGATTGTAAAGATTGTTGGTGAAAACTCAAGAAAATGTGGGATGTAATCCAATCCAAAAGTAGGAAATTTGTTTACAGTTTGTTAGGTTTACTGATAGTCCAATAAATATTACCACTTATCAATTTACGGTTAACTTGGTTAATATATGCTTCTTTCAGTTTTATTAGATATATTCAAATTACAGGGTAATAGAATGTCAATCTAAGAGCTTGCCTTCCTACTACTGAGTATTCTTTTAATTTGGATCCATCAAATTCGATTTATATAACCAGATGGTATCACTAACGGTAACATCAGATTTGTGGCTCAAAAATGGCTTCCACCAAATACATATGTAACTAGAGAGTTGAAGAAAAAACCTAATACATGTCAAACACTAGGATATTTAATATTTTTATTGGCGAAATCATCATCAAACCAGCATTTGTAATATACCTTATTACCATTATAAGGTCATTACTTGTTTAGGGTACCTTTTATCTCATTCCAAATAAGATTCTACATCATATATGTTAAGAAGAATTTCAAAGAGATGTTTTCACATCTATATTTCTTTGTCTTGTATTTTTGATGCTAGATAAATCTCCATAAGGCATGAATAAACATAATTATGTAAGGGAATATAAATATGTGATACGTAAAGTGTTTTTTGATTTTAATATCTAGCAGTATCTCGATCGATTTCAATAACATTCAACACAATAATCATAGTTTTATTGTCAATGTATGCCAACTAACCATCGTGTTGTGTTATACAGTTGCTATTCATTGGGTTATGTACTATCATATTATTTCTGACGGTCTTTACGTAATTATATGAAATGAATTTTGCACAACAGACTTGTGTCCGTTCCACACAGCTTGATGTTTCACTGTTTAAACAGTTTTAGACACTACGCCCAGCGTTAATAATTAAATATTAGACAGCTAATTTTACGAATGTGCTTATATAGTATAAAATTAGGTAAAAACCACAGTGAAACAATTTACTTGATAATCGCAAGGTGATGGCAACTGTTGTTGGTATTTATCACATTTAACAGCAATATTGCTTTGAAAAGCTCTTGAACATGAAGCGCGATTGAAGTCTTGTCTGTCTTTAATTCTTAACAGTGATAAATTGTATGCGTTTGGTGCTGGAGACTTAAAAGTGAGGTTCAGCCTTCTCTATTAAAAAAAAACGAATATTTTTTTGACACATTGTGAAGCCATCACTTGGTTATTTTTATAATGATTTATTGTAAAAAAACATAAATTAGGTGTGAATTAAATGTTTTTCTGACTTGTATCCTAAAAATAATTGAAATCAATTTTTGTAATCCCTTTTAGTTAGTTAATAAATTATGCAAACATTTGACTTGCCTGTCAGGCACACATATGTGCTTGACTGTTTTTGTAGGTTTTGTAGCCAACTTTCAAAATCATTTGTTTTTAATAAATCATTCGCTGATAACCGCTGCGATTCGGTATCTAGAAAGGCTGAAATTTCCGTAGTCTCTAGGTTTATGACGAGACAGACTGCCGCTACATTTAAGATTTATTCGTGACACATTCTGTAAAATTACCATCAAATTCTGATTTGCACTAAAAATATATCTATTAAGTGTTTATGAGTAATGAAACCACCGTAATACTTTGATATCAACCAGGATGTTTGTTGAGTATAAAGAAAATCACTTTTTGGAGTATTTTTATGTTTGCAACCGAGTTTTCAGAGGATAATAAAGGCATTTTAACTTAAATATGATCGTAGTACGTTTGCATGTCAATGTATGAAGGATAGGTGAAATAGATTTTACAATATTCTAAACGTAACAATGTCAAATATCGTCGATGTTTATTCTTTAAGTGATATATAATAAAGAAAGCAAATGATTACGACATCGCCATCCTTACTTAGTATAATCTTATTTTAATAAGTTAATAATATGAAAATCGCGACTAAGATATAAGCACAAGTCAAATCTGAATGTGCTCAAACTGTGGCTAAATATAACCTTGAGATCAGAATTAGGTATTCTAAAGCGAGTAGTAGTGTTTTTATTTCATACCTCCCTTTCTTAAGAACATCGATTCTATTGATTTTATAAATCTAGTCGATTAGTAATCTAATCTCTTATTGGTGTTTTCAAGGTCAGAAGTCGAGGAAGAAATTTAATTGACCAATGAGAAACAGGATTTTATATCGCTCGTATGTCTGTTATTTTCCACAACAAAGTAGTCAATCACATTTTGTGACACAAGGAATGCTTATCAAGTTATTGATTAATATCCATCTGACTTTTTGGATATTCTATTCTATTTCAGTAACTGATATAAGTAGTGAAAGTAAAACATACAAGAAATGTCGAGCTCCTTGGTCGAAATGGATGATTAAGAAGACAAATTTTCAACTGAATATTACTGATATAAATTTAAACGTAACAGAACGTCAATGTGGTTGGATTAACACATCATGTACTCGTAGTCGACAATGTCCTTGTGAAACATATTATTCAAAGGAATTTCTCGGTGTTCAGTTACCACGAAAAAGAAATCACTTTTGTATTCAAACAAAGAGTTGTAATATTCTTATTTGTTCATCGATAGTTCCTTCCGGAAGTAATAAAGATTCAAATAAACTGGTTATTAAAACTTATAAAGTTGAAGAGAGGAATAGCTTGAAACAAAACTATACAGGCATAATATATATTCCACTTGATTATACTACATGGAAATTGTATGAAAAGGATAAGATTCAAAATGTGACAGACAATCAAAATGTGAAAAGTGAGGAGTTTGTTTATCTCGATGTTATACAAACACCAATAAGTCCAGTACGAGCTAACAGTTATTCTTTACCTCTAAACACCAATGATAAGTTTGACAATACAACTGGATATTCAATAATTCTCTTGGTATTCATATTAGTTTTGTTCCAATGTTTCATAATATTTGTTTATTATTTTGTAAAAATGTGTTATAAGTCGAGTTGTACTAACATTTACAAAAGGTTCTATACCACTAAGAGTAACACTTTAATCAATGAAGTTCAGGATTCCCTCTGACGTAATTGTTTGCTCATTATGTTTACTCCAGATGTTTTATATATAAAAGTATATTTTTTTAGGATGTTGTATTTTGTTTAGAACACAAAAAGTGACGAAATATTTCTATACAGTTGTAGTTTATTGACTCTACTAACCAGTAGTTTTACTTTATAATCCGTTAGTTAGTTGGGAATAGTTAGCGGGATAGGCTGCCAAACGTATTAATGGCATTCGTCAACAGGGCGTACCTTTAGTTTTGAAAAAGAAATAGACCCCCTAGTGGATTGGAACACGAGCCATTCAAATATTCGTGCTACAACTGACCTGTAATAATAAAATATTTATATTGACTTGTCACTGAGTGTCGTATCGGTCTATTTCTACATTACTGGCCACATACTACTGTGTGGCTACTAGTCCAAACGACTCACCATTTCACGAACGTTTGTTTATTTTAGGTGGGTGGATGCAGTGCAAAATTATCCTAAGATCTCTTTGAGACATACCATACAGTGGAATCATTGTCTTGTACTTTACATATTTCTAGCATTCATATCTCAGTAACGGGACGACTTAATTCATGCGAATAGTGTGGTTTCTAGAATCCCTTCACACTATAATATTTACTACAGTTTTTCCTATCAAACCTCAACTCACTGAATAAGGTAGGGCGATTTTGGTGTAAACTTTACAAATACGACATTTCCCTTGCGTGGATTAGTACCTATGACGAAGATACTCGTCGATATATTCGACATCGCTCAGATGTTGTTTGGAGATATATACTTTCAGGTAGTCTCTAAGACTAATGAATCTGCTAACTGGATGAAGTAACCAGAATATCTTTAGTATCAGGATTGTCAGGCTTTGGATTAAATTGAAGAGTACCATGGTGACAAAATCAAAACATTGCATAATACCACAAAGTTGTTAATTATGGGCTTGAGTTACATTAGTAGGTACAGACAGCCTGTTTGGTTGGTATCGGGGGAAATTATCATGAACAAGCATAAGAAATTCTTACGATGAAACAAACTAAAATAGAAATGTCACCTTGGGAGCCATATAATGGGGAATGAGGACTTACGCCCCAAAACTGCATTTGTCGAACATCCAGTTCGTGGAAAATGTTTATTCTTCTAATTGTAAGCTTCACTTTGATTTGTTAATGATTACGACATCGCCATTCTCACTTAGTATAATCTTATTATTGCAATAAGTTAATAATGTGAAAAAGGCGACTAAGATATAAGCACAAGCGAAATCTGAATTTGTTCAGACTGTGGCTATATATAACCTTGAGATCAGACTTAGGTATTCTAAAGCAAGTAGTAGGGTTTTTATTCAAAATTCTGGCTATTCTCAATAAAATTATGAAGTTTTGCGCTATGAGTAACGTATTACAGAAAAGTCTTGTAAACATACAGTATATTTTCACTGGACAATGACAACGGAAAATAACTCGTCATCTAAGTCTTTTCTAATTGTACATAATACAACCCTTACTCATGCACCAGCTTTTAGCATTTAGTGTATTTTCAAAACATTTGTACAAATATGTTGGCACACGAACAAGCAAACAAATGTGGAAATTCTTGGACTGCACGAATAAGTAATACAGCTGACTTGATAAGATTTTAATATAAACGTAGTAACAGATTACGCCAGGTTTTTAAGTTGAATTATTTAAATATTTTGAGCCACATTGAGGGTTTTCTTAGAGGGAACACTAGCAAAGAAGTAAATAAAATTCAATCCAACAGTAAAATCTAGTAAATATGTTGAATTTTGGTACGTCTTCACTTGAGGACCTACGATTGTAGCCATAGGTAGCAATAGAAGAATAAGTTGTCCAAATGTAGCAGAAAATGTTTTTTATCTTGTTTAGAGAAATGTAAAAAAATGAAAAACTATTGTAAAAACCATCACAAACGGTCATCTGTCTAACAACCGAGATAGATCCAAAGATTTTTTTAGTTATGTTTAAATTTATTAAATGAATGCATTTACAAACTAATATCAATTTATTACATCTCATCAAATGTCCGATATCTTCTCAGAAGTTAGTGGAAATTATTATTTTTTCTTTGATTTCCGTTCTTGATGTGAGGATTCAGCAAAGTTTAGCAAGAGCTGTCTACTTAATTAAGCGTACATTTCTAGTGAAAACAGTTGTTACTGTTATAGATGGGGTTGGCATTACTTGGAGGTATACAAGCTACTTTATTCAGTGATAGGGTTGCTAAAGCCACAATTAGCCAAGCTACTGGGTATCGGCTTGTTGTTTGCAAACAAAGAGATATAATATTAGAGTACAGAAGAGTAAATGAACGAGAGTTCAAAACAAAAATGTTAACTAGAGGGTTGGGTAGAGGAAAGTAATAGACAAATTGATTAGATAAATGATTAGATGGACTGTTGGAAAAGTGGTAAATAAATGAAGAAAGACTGCCAGTGAAATGATTCAACAAATGTAGTGAAAATTCATATTGATGCTAGTAATTCTAATAAATGGATTTGCATTCACGATATGAGTGAGGTTACAAAAGTAAAACTGACTTTTTCTGTTAGTATAAATGGTTACCAATTATTGGAGAAAATAGGCTAGTTTCCATTAGTACACACGTCGTTACCATGTATGCTATTGTAATAACCCACTGAAGAGATTGTCTATATGTCTTAAAGTGAAATATTCCGGACAGAAAAAAGCTTCAGTGAGATGATGCAAAGTAATGCTTTGTTATCTTGTGTGACATTACAAAATAAAGTGTATTATTATTTTCCTAGTTCCTTATTAAATCTAATTCAAAGCCCGCAAAGTAAATTGAATGAAAAAGATATCCAGTATTTTTTATAACAAGATAGTGTGACAAGTGCTTTCCTTGCACTCATCCTTGGTTTCTTCTGCCCGAATAATGATTTTAATAGCATTTAGTGAGGGCTGTAAATCCATCCAATCTGACTAGAGTCATAACGTAGACGTAGCGAGTCGATTTTCGTTCCGCCCACAAACAAGTGAACCTTTTATTTCATTCAATGTGATCTTCTACTTCATTGTTATCCGTAGTTTAATGCCTAATTTATTTAACATTCTTGCATCTTACGCAAGTTTGGAAACACTCATTACACAAACTGAACAGGCTCCTGTTAACGCAATGATTAAAAATTCTCGGAATTTATTGTTCTCTTATACAAACTAGTAGTCAGATAATCCTAAAGGCTATATGCTATAGGAATATTTTTGTCTCTTATATTTGGTATTATATGAATATAATAAAATAACGTAAATAACTGGCATCCTAATGTCACGTGATGAAAGTTACCCCTGGAACTGGACCGAACGAACCGTACTTTGAGCCGCTTTTCTTCATCATGAATATGCTTTTGATTGCTAAAATTGCGAACAAGCTGAATGTTTGTGAATTGTAACTGCGCAAGGTCGTTGTTAAGATCACTGTCCAATAATTTGTAACAACGTTGAAAAGATAAAGTGCCTTTCAATATTGATTTTATATATATCATTGGAACATTTTTAAAACTATTTAATAAACTTAGCTTAGTCATTTGCACTGTTTGAAAATGTACCGGCTTTCGACATCCTGTATATTTTTGTTGTAGAATATTTGTAGTTATGAAAGGCGATACTTGCATGTTAAGAGATAGGCAAATTTATTCTCTTGCGATGGTGCTTCTTCAATTGTGAAAAAGTTTTGAAAAGTATGTTAAGGGATCTTTATTATATGCAATGCCTCTAGGTTTCGATCTTCAACAACATACTATATCCACTTCCTCAGATAATTTAAACATCGAGAACATATGCTAAGACAACTTGCTAGCTACAAAGGTAATTTGACGCCAAAGTTTGAGCAATTCAGTTAAGAGATTGGGATAACGATGTTGCAGCAAGATCAGATAGTTAATCAACTGATTTATTCTAGTACATAATTTAAAACTGACGCATCCCGTAGGATGAGTTAATAAGTATAAGATAAACTTGAAAAATATTATTTAATTTTTCATCGTGGGTTGAAGGTTTTGTGAAACTGGCTACATTGCTAGATTAATCATAGCGAAACGACTGTAACAGGGTTTTTTGTCTCGTGGACATCACAATTAGGACAATATCGACTACTAATTTGTGTGTGCATAGTTAGACTACATAAGAAAAAACCGAGCACCATGTATTTAAGCTTCATCTGCATCTCTTATGACTAACAATAAACAAAAAATACCTTTAGGCGCCGCAAGTGAAGTAAGTCGTTTGCTTTGTGTTCATTAGTAAAGTTATACTAAGTAGTTTATTATCAAACACACATATTTAAGGTCATCATGCAATATTTTAGAAGATCCGACGGACTGATGCTATCGTTTTCCCAAAAAGGTTTTGCTGCATATCAGTTAATTTAAAAAATTACCTTCACTCTTATAGGATCTATTAAAGTACTTAAGAAAATGAAATAAATCCATCAGTTGATTTTAACATGAACATTCTGAGGTTAACACATTATCTGAAGCTTAATATATTTTCGTATAGCATTATTCATGCTGTACACCTAACTGGGAGTATCAAAGCAAAAAATGGTCAGATGCATTTTGTATCTGATACCAACATATGTTTTCAAAACCCCTAAAGTAACATCCAGAGAACTTCAAATTACATGTCAAACACTGACATAGGAGACAATTTTGTTGGATACGTATGTTGCTCGACTTTGTTTTATGCACCTATGTTTTGCACATCGTACAACAAATATCATTTCCTATTGCAAAACACTGTGTTCAATAGTACCAAGTCGTTATTTCAGTTGAACATAACGATTTCAAATGACGTTTCATGAGAAAAATTATACACACAATGTTACAACTTATGGCAATCACATTGTCAAAAAGTGGGTAGAAGATAGTCTCATTTAGTTCTGAAAAATCTGTAGCTGGTAAATAGCGAGTCATGTAAACGTATGGGTTCGCAAGACGATGGTTGTTCCATTTGTTGAAAGCGTATTGATGACAGGCTTATAGACCATTTTCAATTTAAACTCTCTCAAGACATTCCGAATGACCTCCTACAAACGCTTTGGATTTGGTGATATGAAAAAAGTGCGTGATGAATAAATTTTCAGGTACAAGATCAATTGATCTCACCCTAGCAAATAAGCATGAGCTTGCGATAAAAATTCTCCATAAAGCAATTAAATATTGTTGATATTTAACATAATTTAGACTTCCTAAGCAGTATTAATGATAAAAGTTGTTTTATTTGGTAATTAACTTTATTTTTACCACTTTAGTTTAAAATAATAAATAAATAAATAACTTCATAGTTTAATTTTGTTGAGTATAATGAAGATTTTGTGGTTTTGACTAACTGCACAGCATTTTCTAACGTTAGCATTTATTCATAATCAAAAGAACATTAACAACTTATTGCTGTATGGTTAATGAAATCAATGTTGTTATATGTATACATTTACTAAATCATTAGAATTATGTCAAGATATTGAAACCATCTTGTAGTTATATAATATAATATAAAGTTTTAAACATTATTTATTAATTAGAGATTAATGTAACCATGAATGTATTTAACTTAATAAACAGATTACACAGAAGTTAGTGTATACACACATAGATATGAACTCAACGTATTGTATTACCATAGTCACATTAAGTAACATGTTTCGTTGTACAGAAAACACGAAATTATACAATAAAACGTGAAAATATTTTCATTAAGTTAATTGTATCATTCTGAAAACTAAATCAAAGTAAATAATAAATTAGATAGAAAAAAATAAAAAGGAAGAGAAAAAACAAAACACAATGTTTCAATAATTAGGAACCAAATCACAATGACTACATACAACATAACAAGTTGTAGTGAAATAGAGATAAGGTCCTTTCTAAAATTAACTTAAGTTATGAAGGATGTAAAACTGTTCAATGTTTGTTTGAATTACGTAGTATAAAAGAATGAAACAAATAGTTGATATTGATTAGAGGTGGTTTGTGGAGATAGGTATAACGTTTTAGTTGACTGAATTAATCATAGGCTAATGTTAGCAGGGTACTACTGAAGTCTAGGGAATACTGAACAGCTGTTAAGGTGTCTCATATTTGAATAAAACAGCTGTCTAGCACTCCTTGGTTTATAATGGTACCCTGCTAACATCAATCTATGACGAATTCAATCAACTAATAGACGATATGTTTCTATGTATCAACTTGTACAACAAATAAGGATAATTAGCAATATAAACAAATGAATAGAACTACGTATGTACATAAATTGTTTTATTATATTTAATTGTTTAAATGTAGTTAATGATTTCAATGGAAGTCAACTGATATAACTGAAAGTGAATAGTCTATATAACGTCATTAATACAATAAAAGAAAACAACGAGAAATCTATTAGTGAAAAAAAAACAAGCAAACAATACTTTTAATTAGTGTTTAATTATTAACAGTTCCATATGTTGGAATAGGTCTAGGACGTTGTGATGGTTTAACAGATGATTTCGATTGATTTATTTGATGTTTATCAATGAATAAAGTATTATTATCATTTTGATCTTTATGAATTTCATCAGTTACATTTAGAGAATTTTTTTCATTTGTTACAGTTAAATTTGATTCTGTACAATTTGTACTAGTGAATAGTTTATCATTATAATTAACATTACTAAAATTAGTATAATTTGATAAATTGATTAAAGAATTTGCATCTAATTGCATTAAAATTGTACGAAATCTAGACAATTCAATAGCATCATTTGCTCGTAATTTTTTCATTTCATCTAATTCATTCATAAGAGTTTGAAATCGTTCAGTTAAACATTTCTGTCCATTTAACCAATCACTTCGTAATTGTAAATGCATTTCCTATTAAGAGAAAACGTTTATAAAAAACAAAAAAACGCGTATAGAATATTTTCAGTAGTCTGATATATACACAATGTAAATGTCATATTTGAATTATGTAATTAAAAGAGTTAATCATCAGTAGATTACCATTAAGCTGTAATTGAAGTTGTTTAAGATAAGAAGATTTGTTGCATATCACATTGAGTTGTTACCAAGTGATAGTGCCAAACTAAGAGTATTCAGCTATTATTATTCATTCATTTAAAGTAACATGAATAGTATCAGTAATGATTGCTTACAAAACTACTTACTTTTGGTAGATTTATTTACCATTAAACAAGTGATAATCATAATTAATATCTTTAAAAAAGTTATAAATTTGTGTCGTGATGACTAAACAAGAACTATTGTTGTTAGAAGAAGATTGATTGCTAATAGGTGATAATCTGCTGATAGAATTGTAATCTGTGTTGACTAGATTGGATCGAATACATTTAAGAAAATCAATAAGAAATATAGTTCTATAAGATGTAAACTAAAATAACACTTATTATCATGATTTATTGTATATCTAGGAGACTGGAACTACCTTTAATGAATCACATTCTCGACGAATATCACGTAATTGTTGTTTAATTTCATTTTGAAATAGATCAAACTGATGTGAATCATTCTGTTGACTTTTAACACGATTATTCAACATTGATTGATTAAGTGAATTGAATGAATTCTCAGTGCTTTGATTTATTTCCAATGAACCATTTGAACCGTCATTAACTTGAAGATTAGCTGATAAAATAAAATAAAATAGAATTTACAGTTATTATGTAATTTATTGAATGATTGTAAATAGCTGTCTTTAAAGAAGCAGTCACTTTTAGTTAAGTGAAAACCTCATGAAAATCATTACAAAGGCATGATCAACCTATGATGCCTATGAAGTGAATATAATATTCTTATTGTTAATAGTTAATGTACTATTAAGACTTTACTAATAATCATAATAATGCAATAAGAACATTCTATCTGTAACATAGAAACTATATTGAACTAGTAGTAACAATGGAGATTAACACAATCCTACAAACAGCCCAGGAGAGAATGCTTATATACTTAAGTAGGAATCAATCTAAGAAGTTAAAACAAACAAAATCAACGACAAGTAAGAAATATGAAGTCAACATAAACACAATATACTAAAGTAATGTAGTAAAGGGAAGAGACAAGCAGTTAGAGAAACAATCACTCAAATGGAAAAATATACGCATAGCTACACATAATAGACAATTGATGAACAAACAATTAACTGGAACTTGATTTGCCAGATTGAAGTGAACTAATGGCTTTGATCATTTGGCATGTAATTAAGTTATTTAAAGGAAATGAGAATTAAATTGAACTAGAATCAAGATAGTAGAATGAATTTGTATATTCCCATTGATTTGTTATAGACTGGATGCAGGTACATCCAGCCGATGAGTCCCAAATAGGACGAAACGCGCGTCCTGGATTCCACTTGCCAGTCACAATACAAAATTAGAATCAAGATATTTTTATAATAGCATATTGACTTACTAAGTAATATTCAAGATAACCATAAAGGAATACATCACAAATATACTATGAATATTCATTACATTTTCAATGTTCATGTAATTTGATCAATATAAGTTGTATTTAAATGATCATTTTAGATGATATTACCATTAAATAATATTTCTAATTAAAGAATTATCAGATACAATTATCTTCTTGATGAAGCACAAGCTAGTTGGCTTAATGAAATGTTAACATATTTACTATTTCCATTCACTGAAATTATTTACAAATATTAATTATTTAGATATTTACCCACTAATGTCAGTGAATAGTGAGAATTGTTTAGAGTTAGAAATACTATTTATTATGACAGTGTAAAGGCCTAGATTATCTCGTGAACATAAATTTTTAAATTGTACGTTTCATTGTGTTTGTTTAAGTTGTAGTTAGACTATTTCCTTGTCCAGGCTGTTTGAATCATAGCTGCCGGTTGAATTATTTTGGTTTCAAAATATATTACTAATTTATTTTTCTTATCGACTTCTTTATTTACGTACGTCTGATCAGCTGTTTATAGGAGTGAAGTTAATTGATATATGACAATTATATATACATAGGATTTATATATGGTTGAACGTATTACAACTATTATCCAATATCTGTAGTTCTCATAGTAGGTGCTGTACGTGGTTTTTCGGTCATATCACAATAGCTATTTCTGTAATAGTAATTCCATGCTCTAAGAATTAAGTATTAGTCATAAAGTCATATCATCCTGAGGTCGATTCCCGTTGCAGATATACAGTAAGCAATGGCAACGTGTCCTATACTGAGAAAAAACAACTTTTCAGTGATATCCGATTCTTAATGGTTATCTATTCCAGGTCATTCCGTAAATTCATATTCAAAAAACAATTAGACATATAAAATCAACAAATTTACCCATAAAGTAAAAGAGAACGTATTGGATGCGAAAAAAACAACGCTCTTAAAGGTCATTGGAGGAATTATTTCCGAATTCGGAGAACGCTGTTTATTGCATACAGACTTTCTTTTAAGATCGTATTAAAAATTATCATAGGTGAATATTAATGCATCAGAGTCAGTGACATACTAATTAAGAAATGAGGTCATATTTAACTCTTATAAGAAATTAAATAACACGAGTCCTAGTCTTACATCAAGAAATATTTATTTTGAGACATTGTTGAAGTGAGAGTTATAGTTGTGATTACTGACAAACTAATGAATATGATATAGGAGTAAAAAGTCTTTAAAGTGCTCGAAATGAATAAAACCTTTGATTAATCAGCATAGAAATCTAAAATCTGATGAGCTGACGCCTGGTTTCATCAAATCAACTTGTTAAAAATTAGTTTTCATTTTATTATTACATACACTCAGCGTGCCGAATTGGGTAATATAAATAAATCAATAATATCCATAGTAACAGATTAATATGAAAAAGATTCTCATACAGTGAAATCGTATATTTTAAAGTTAAAATGACAAAGTGAAAACAATAAACTCTCGAACTAAATCATGAGAGATCATTATTTTAATGTTTAAAGTATATTTACTAAACGCATAATGTACAAGGTGTTTATATTATCCTAATAATAAGCCGTTATTGGACCTGATAACCTGTTGTTATATGATTTCAGCTATCCATAACTTATTACTGATACATTATAAACCTGTTGATACGTTTCTGTACGAATAACTATAATGCAGGTTGTCATATGATATACATAATCGTTAGTAGCGAATCACATAGAAGAAATAGATAATCAACGTTATTTTACTTGTGTTCACACTAGAAATTTTAGATGATAAGGATATTATTTCGACTAAATTTGGTTATTTGAATTAAACAAGAACAATAGCATTTGCAGAATAGTTTGAATCCAATGTATTTTGCCACATTCCTCCTCATCATCTACATACAGGCTATTTGTTTTAGGTAACATAAATGAAGACTCGGACTTAGATTGTTTAATAGATAACAGTAGATAATTTAAAAAGTGGATCTGTAAAGAAGTTTAATTTAGAGTAGTTATGAGTAAATTAGATGAATATTCTAGAGTTTAATCACGTAATATGAAGAAAGTCATCAATCTATTGTTACCAGGACAGTTGACGGTTAACTACTGACTGCATTTGAATATTAAGGTCATACTTTAATCTTCTAATTGCATTGGCCTCAACAAATTTTAATAGAATCGATTTATGCTGTTTATTGATAATCTCAACCTCATTTGTTTTATCATATTCATGTCCTGTATCTACTGGACAGAGTATGGTTCAACTTCTAAGGGCGTTTCCTTCTTTCAGGTATAGGTTCTTTGGGATACATTCAATAAATCGTGAAGATGCCTGTCTATTTGTTATTCTAATTAACCTGCTTTTTCAGGTACATGTAATCTAGTAAATACGATTGAAGGTGACGTGAGATAAATATTTGTTCACTTTTGTTTGATTTATTGAATATCGTGTTATGTATATTGTGAGTAGTTTGGCGGCCGGGAATGTTTTTCCGACTACTGTTCTAAGTCGGCGATTGATTTTTTGGTGACTTGGTCACTTTTAGGCATTAGTTGAATGAGTTCCTGTTTATTTTCAAGTCTTTCGACTTCAGATCTATTGCAATTGTTAGTATATTTGTTAATAAAGGTTTCTGGGTAGCCATTTTGTCAAGAATTTGCTTTTATTATTGTAACTTTATCTCCAAGTTTATCAGTAGTGCAGTCGTGTAGTTTTATAGTAGAGTGACTTTGTTAAACCACGCTCATTCGACGAAAGCTATGATAATGGACGTATTGTCCATCGCATGTATCTTTCCGGAACATAAAGCTTTGGAAAGTTCTATCCTCTCCGTGAAATTCCTAGACCGTATTACGTTGTGTATTTGGTATGGGAATGAGCTTAATTAAAGGTTTAAAGTTGTTTCGTTACATGGTTTATGTTGTTGCACAAAATAAGCGTATCATCAACGTACCTTTTGTATAATGTCATTTAATTTATTGCAAACATTAATTTTGTATTCTTTAGATTAGCTATGATTATCTCGATGGGCACTTATCCTAAAGGGCTTCCTATAACTAAATTATCTACTTGATAGTATAATTTATTGTTGAATTGAAGTTGTATCAGTTGTTTAAATTATACTTTTGGTATATAATTTTGTTGTGTCAATAGTTTCTTTCAAGGGAATGTTGGTAAATAATGCTGATATATAATAGGGCACCATTAGTTTGTCTGATACATTTAGTTGGTCTACCATTTCAGGGAACTTAAACGTATCTTTTAAACTAGATACGGTGAATTCTTTATTCATCAGTTCTAATTTGATGACCAGTCAACGAACCAATTTATGACATGGTTAGTTGTTTATAGAGACTTGTGGTCTCATTGGTACACCAGATTTATGTAATTTAGCTTATGTATGTACAAATGGTAGACACAAGCCACGTGATCTTAATTTGCTGTATGTCACACTGTGAATAAGTTCTCTAAGATGTTTAATTACCCAATTTTTAGAGTTATCTTTCTGTCTTTCCTTGATTGTTTTACTTTGATGTTACATGTTTTAAAATTGAGATCATTATTTGCATATTTTCGGATTTATTAATACTACTTCAGAGCCTTTATCTAGTTTGATTAATACTAGGCTCAAAGTCGAATGTATTTGGTTATTAAATTGTATTCATTAACCTTCTGCAAACTCATACCATATTTGAAAGCCATCAGAAATTACAGCCTGACCATTGAAACTATTAGAAATAAATGTCACGTACAAACCAACAAGTTCACTACAATAATGATTTCTGTGCAAATAAGCGGACAAGATAAGAATAGAAAACAAGTCTACAAAACAAACAGCATCTGATGTGACAAACATTATATCGAATTTAGCAGTTAATATTTTCATCTCCGCATACATGAATATGAAATAATTGTCAAACGCCATGATAACTTATTTATCAATACATACGGACAATTACGGACACACGTTTGATAAGTCAGGTCTTACCTGACCTGTCAATAAGTAATCAGTAAACATTAAAATGGATACAATTCGCCAACCAATTAGAAAATTAATAAATAATTACAAGGCTATAAATTAGGTCATGAGTTAAGAGAATCAAAATAAATGTGCAAAAAATGACAGAACAAGTGTCGACTTCAACCAAACGAATTCACAGTCGACAGAACAAATAGCTAGTTACTTGTAAGGAAAATGTTACCGACCACTTCAATCAAAAATTTATTAAGTCGTCTAAATGATTATCAAGGCTTCGTAATCAAACTATTAAGCTAAGAGATTGCAGTATGACGAAACAGATGTTACTCATATGCATCAATGACTGATCTCGGTTGGAATTATTGAAAGCCATAAACACTAGATCGTTTCAGTAGCGATATTCATGGATCGTTTTTTAATGCATCGAGCCCACAACATTTTGGTTTCATGAAGAACGCTTAACCATCAGCTCCACTTGTCTAGTGTCCAATAACAGAATTTTCGCTTCAATCAGTTTGTGATAATGTGATGACTATCCAGTAATAATATTAATGCTAACTGACTGACTTTTGGCTAATCAGAATTCCATTAGTCACAACATCTACTTGAAATTTTTAAAGATTCTTGAATTAGGCCACTAATTCACGTTTAAGAAGTGATTTAGATGAAAATCTATCAAATGATTTATTTATGAATAAAAGAATACAGTGACAGTTAGTTGAATGTTAAACACAATACTAAAGGTAAATCCATTTAGTTAATTTCTCTTGGGAATAAGTTAATTAATACTACAAAGAATACTTGTTCTTCATTATAATTATTACATAATAATTGTTGATTCTGATCATATTATTTCAAAAGTGGACATTAGAATGATATTTTGTTAAAATGTATTATACTACTTTTATTTGGTTAAAGTAATAATAACATATTTATGAAAAGCTCGCTATGTGCATTGGAAATGACCTGAAAATTACCTTCAAAACCAATAGAACTTACAATATCTTCTTTCAAGTAAGTTTAAATGATAATATATATACGTTAGCAAATATTCAAAATGATATTTTTGGTTGGGAAAACAAAATTCTGTAATTTACATAATTCACTAATACTAACCAGGAGGCATTGGAGAGTATGGAACACAGAGCTTGCAACTAATACCTAATCAAAGATTGAATTCACGACGCATAAGCATTGTGGAGTGTTTAAACCTCAGATCAGTGATTTGGCATCAGTTAGTTTAGATCTGCTCCCCCATCTTAAATAATAAAAATAGAATGGCAGATATAACCAAGTGAAAATAAAGAAACGACGTTTCAGTCAATTATGCGCCCTAATCATATTGTTTTCAACTATTTTGGTTAGATACAATTCATATTTCCCGAAAAACGGATAGCTATTTGACGAGATGGGTGAAACAGACAGGTCATTTATTAATTATTGGAGGATAAGTGACCTACAGTAACCGTTCATTGTGGTGTAAGTTTTTATTTTGTGCCTAATACTTTGCATGTAAGGAAATAATTTTGTGACAAAAGAGCCTCCTTTTTCAGCTTGTGATCTGGCTTTGATTCCCATTTATTAGAGAGTGTGAATTAATTTCCCAAGTGTTTATCACTCAGGCTAACAGTATCACTTGATTTCACTTACCAATTAACATTGTGTTCCTTTGCATAACCTGTCCAATTGATCAAATCCCTTCATTCATAACATTTCGTAACAATCAAATCAGATGAATTTCACAAATATTGGGGATGGGACCGTTATCACCAATAGTAGCAACTGACCTTCGAGGTATACAGTTCCATCAACGAACATCAGCTTATTGATATTGATAATTAAGCATTCACTGTAAGACTTATGGGTTTTTGTTTGATTCCCTGGTGGAATTGACGGCGTTTTCTACTTAAGAGTTTCATACTAAGACATTAAATCTGTTCAGTGATCCCTAATTTGAAATGTGTTATGAGAGACGATTAGGCTGAAGCAAAAGCTTTCAAAGCTCTTTTTTATGTTTTATTTATGTATGTTGAGTATTAAATACCTTATTATTATTACTTTTGCCTTCATAAACTAGAAATGATTATTTATGAACTGATTACCCCGTTTCTGTATTCTAAACGTCGTTGTTGTGTGTTAATATTATTATTCTAACTTGTCTGATGCATAGTCTGGTTTTGCATTATATTCTTATTCATGCATTTAATATCGGACAGACTATTCAGGATAGGATATCAGTTTCGTGGATAAAGTTTGTTGTATTTTTTCCGTATATCGCGATTAGTAAAGAGTAAGAACATAACACAATAGTTATCTAGTAAGATCAGTCTGTGATGAATACAAACATCATAATTAAAATTTAGTTCAGAGTATTAACAGTAGGTTGATACAAACTTTTTTATAGATAGTCTAAAACAGAAAAACTTAGGTAAATAATAATTTGTAGGGAAGTTTTTTTCATATACCGTAAAAACAGGTAAAATCGATGACAGTGATTTTAGGTGTTCTTAGAGGTATGAGGGTGATTATCACTTTACGCTTACCCACACCGTGGAATAGCTTTTCTTCCTAATATTCCTGGAAAGCAATGTGGGCTAAGGTTGGTCTTAAAGACTTGAGAGCGTGACCTCAGTGTCAACGAAACAACTTCTTAAGGCCAGTCACACATAGACTTTTTGGAGAGAGGTTTTTGTTGTAGTAGCTATGTACTTGTCGGAGACGGAAATACATGAAGTAAGGTGAGATATGCATTTTTAGGGTCGACCTTTGCTGTCATATTGGTTGTTTGAAAAAAAATTTTTACTGACGTCACACCTGTGTACAGTCGACATTACGTCATAGCCCTTGGACCTTAGGTTTGGGGCTTTTATTCTCACAGACCTTTAACCAACCTGCCTGGTATGGTAAAACCTTGAAGATAGATTATTCCAGCCAATATACCCCAATTGAGTCATCACGATAGGCAAGTACGACCACTAAATCAAGGTAGCGGAAACAATTGGGGTAAAAATACATGCAAATCAATAAAACCTACAATTGTCTCTAGGAGTACAGTTTATTCACTAATAATCCACTATCATTCCAAATTATAAAAAAAAAATATGTTGAGTAGTATAATTTGCCATAAAAAGAAAAACTTCATTTTTCATCTTTCTCAACTTACACATTCCATATAAATTCTTTTAAATGTCAATAAACAAATACATAAAAGAAGAATAAAATGATTGTTTAATTGTTTCGTAGAGTAACAATTGACATTGAAATATTGCACAGCCAAATGATGCATACCTTCTATAATCAATAATATTAATGAATGGATACATAGAATAACTTTTACATACATTGAAATGAGTATACATTCTGTATTCATTAATATGATTGATTACAAGATGCCTATTCAATGCATGATTTATTTTAGTTGAATCCTATTAATTCATTGTAATGTTAATCACAGGCTGATATATACATAGTGTATTAATTAGGTAATATATTTAGTCAAGTTGAGTGAAAATTGTTAATAATAAAGCAAAAGAAGAAAGTAGGGATAGTAGACTCTCAATGTTAATCTATGTTAGTGGTAATAATGTTATTTGGTTATTAGTTAATGCTTAATATAATATGGAATTTTTAGCTAGATTACAGTATAGGAACGAACATATGCATTGCATAGACGATGACGTAAAATTTCCCAAAATTCAATTAGAAACAACATGTTAGTCTAAAGGTTGGTGTACATTTGAACGTGAAATGTGTACTGTTGATAAACTTTTCTGTTGTCAAGAAGAAAACGTGATTCTACGTTACCTATTGAGTGTAGCATTGTTAGGAAGATTCCTGGAATATAACTATGATAGACAAATGAATGTGGAAATGTGTGAAACGAAGAGATGGCTATATTAATAGATGTCACCACAGCTGATGTAGTGAATTTATTAGAAATGACTCATATTTTAACGGTTTTAAGCTCACTTTAAGATAAATGTTGCTACTGCTAGTGTACTGGCTTTTAGGCTATACAGTAACTAGTTCAGCCTCTTTAATTGATGTTAGTAAGGTGACTGCCATGTAGTGGTAGAGCTTTTGTTGTAAGATATGTAAGGATATATTAGTGAACTGTCTTTTAGAGGAGCCGATAGGATTGTTGAAATGGATGATTGTCTGATAACTCAAATACAACAGGGGTAGAAGTGTAAAGAAAAATGGGTAATTACTAATACATACTAGATCTGAGTGTTATAGATCTTCAGCATATGAAATAGATTGAATTGAAAAGGTCTCATTTAGCATGAAAGAGATCAATTGAGGCAGATGCTAATATCAATGACAGATAAGCTAGTTTTACGGGGAACGATACTACATAGAGATGACTGGGGAGGTGTATAAAAATGAATTTCATGTTTAGATTACAAACAATATGTGGTAGTAAGCAATAAACACTTTGTAGATCCAGTGACTGGTGTTCTTGCCAAGTCTTTCGAATCTACTCAAGGACGCCTAAGGAAATGCTTGGGTCCATATAACGGTTTCGGATACCAAGAGTTACTAGTCATATAGATAAGTTTCTTTATCATAGATCCTTTGGTTTAAAAGTACAAATTCTAAGCCATGAATTATTTATTAACCATGTGAAATCTTTATATTTCATGTTGTGTATTTATATCCCACGTAACATACATTACTTTTCGTGGAAGGAAAACTATTTAGTCATAAATACTCTCTTCACATTGGCTTAAAGTTGTTAATGAATCGGAAAGATGATAGACTCCTTCGTAAATCGACTGCAAAAATTTCCACTACCATGTTCACCTGTTGCTATACTGTACTCAAGCTGAATTTTTAATATGTAGTATTTCAGCAAATCACTCTTCATTCTCGTATACATCACAGAATAGTACAAATTAATTATAAAGGCAAAAAAGATATAAATATTAAACTAGATAGAAGTTTTGAAAGAAAAGGACTTTTATATTAGTAAATAATTTATATGTTACTTTTCAGGTCAACACTTCTACAATATTTTTCTTGCATACTCTGTATATGCTAGATATGGATAGTATCCTGTCCTGTTCTGAAGATATATATTAGGAGAAAGATGAGATTGAAGTGTTCTTAGTGAATTGTATCTAATGGTAGGATAATGAATTTCCCAAGCATTGTTTGTAGAATTTCAAATGTCTATCAAGAACAATTATATTCACAATAACGCTGAATATTCAAACATATACCTTACTGACAACTTTGAACACTCTATGGAATGCTATGTAGTCTATTTTTTCAATAGTTTCTGAATAAATATACTGTGGAATAGTGTAGGAAAATAAGCAGTATGCAGGAATTTATAAACAGTGGTAATAATATGTCTAATAAAGCAAAAACCACGTAGTCTCGTTGTTTAATCACGTAAATGTAAAGCCTTCTTTAAAACTGATATAAAATGTGAAAAAATAAAATAGATCTGAAGTAAAAGTTACATCAATATAAGTTACGTTCAACATAGTCTTCATTACACAATGTCGAATATGTATAAATGTCATGAAATTTCAAAAGGGCGCTTAGATTATTTTCATATTTTTGACTAAAATTGACATCACTGAAAGTAGACAATCTTTAAGCATTCACTAATCAGCCACTTAATTCAAAAAAATTTAAAAAGCAAAATAAAAACAGGATACATGTTGTAGAATCATCAATAAACTTAGTGAATGTATATTTTGTTGAAGACGTTGGGTTAGGAGAAGAAAGGGGAGAAAGAAGAGAACCCCTGAAGTACATCAACTGCTGTCAATAGAATAATACGGCTGATTAGTTGTTCATTGTTTAGTATTCATACTAGCAACATTTGTTTAGTAACATAGGACTACGAACAAAATCAAAGGAGGATGTGTAGGTGGGAAACGTGATTTGGACTTACTTCTTATGCATTTCTAAACTAAGCACTATATTATATTAGACAACTCCTGCGTGCAGTGTTTCTGTTCTGTCTGTAGGTAAACCGCCACAGATTAATATGCTTCTTCAGAGTAAAATGACGTTTAGATAGTAATAGTTTTTGCATTTTTCGAGAAAAAGAAACGCTGTCGCTATGGGTGCAAGCTTAACACTCCTATCACTAGAAACGTTCATTGGTAACTGCATTAAATATGTTTTCTTTAACGCTGTTGGTATAGTTTTGATTAAAAATGATTCGTTTAAGATACGAATTAGTGTTTAACACAGAACTTCGAGTGTCACAAGGTTCCAAACATTGGAATGGGCTAAGTGCCATAAGATATTCTAAAACATAACTTTACCTTCAACTTGCAGGTACGAAAAAACATCGAGTCAGATCCACGGCGTAGGTAAGACTCGTAAGCTACGATTGGTTTTTTACCTCTAAGCCTTTAAATTAATTCTACATGTTGGAAGATTTTTTAAAATTAAACGTTCTTAGGTATACAGTGAATTCAATTTCCTGATTTATTAAATGGTTTAACATCCTAACTTCAGTGGAAGTCTCCACCTATGCAGTCTCCCATTTTATCATATCATATTTAGTTAATAAGTTACATTTTATTTTTCAGGTCACAGAGTATACGACAACTGTTTAAGAAAACACTCATCTCGAGATAGCGAAGATTTGTTGTTCAAGAAGATAAATTTAGTTAGATTGAGTTCTTTGAGCCTGATAGTTTAATTGTGGAGCTCTATCGTCATTCCGGATAATTACGTCAGTGCAATCATTTGATATGTGAGCCATAGGCAATCCTTCTCAGTAACTAACAGTTCGTTAAATCGATCAAGAAGATGACCAAAAGTTATAAAAACCTGTCTGTTATTAATTTTCATATGACTTATTACAAATCCTCCTTTGTTGTAATACTTTGATATCTGTCTGCCTCTATTAGATATGAATTTCATTCTCCTTACCTTTACTGAGCTAGTATTAATATTGGATACCACATCAAAATATCTTATCTATTCTCTTATAGAATATTATGTAAGCAATCACGTTTTCATTACCTAAGATTTATAGTGGTCACTTTGTCCACCTTGACCCGTAATTATCATCATGAAAAATGTAGTACTTGTTGAATTACAATTTGACACACCACCATTTGTTTCTCATCAATTTCATTATTATTGTTAATCATATGTAGATATATTAATGTAAAGTCATGATGAAAAACTAACTAAAAAGAAATTTTTGTGCTTAACTGCTGATTACATTTCTCATGATTTGTGACTTTGTGGTTATTTGTAACTTTTTGATTGGTTAGTCAGATTTGTGCACCTTTGTTCATCGCCGTCTACATGAACACTAACTGACCGTCAAACACCTCGATATATCTTTGTTTTTTTCAGTACACGTTGAAAATTATGAACGCCCATTCGATTAGGTGTGATTTTAGGCAGGAAATTCGAAAAAACATCTAAAGAATATTCAGAGTTTTGGCACACAGGTCAGTAACCAATAGATCCGAGTTTTCAACCGATTAAAAAAACAATAAACAACTACAAGACTACAAACCAGGTTAACGCGGTAGAAAATCAATATGCGAAAAATAACACCTGTGAACAACATCCGGTCAGATTTAAGGTCGGCACAATAAATTGCTAATCAATTGTAGGGAACTTCTCATATCTCATATCCATCAGAAGTTTGAGACGACATAGTTGTCCAGAATAACGAAGCACACTCCGCAATCAAACTTTCTTGCTGAAAGAACTGAGTCTAATGAAAATATTTATCTCAGTTTAATAAAGTAAAAAATAACAGTTAACGAATAATAATATAGCTGTTTTATAAAAAAGTAGACTGCTTTATTTACCTGTACGTGATTGATTTAGAATAGGATTGATAGTTCGTCCATGTTGATTATATACGGATTCATTAGATTTCCCTATTTGATCAAAACTTGATGCACTATTATTGTTTTCAAGATTCTCTGATACACATGTTATATTCTTCTTGTTCACAGATGTATCATGTACATGAATATCATTTGATTTGGACGCCGCAATAGTACTTCGAATAGGAGTATTCAATGTATGAGTTAAGTCCTAGAATGTGTAAAACAACTGTTCTATTTTAAAGTTGTTAAGAGAACATTAAAACAGTAACTATCATTATAACGTGTTGAAGGAGTTGTGACTTCTAAATGGAACTACTGAATGCTAATTAAGTGGTTCTAATTGTTAAGGTTTTGTTTCCTGATCGGTAAGTCAACCCTCAAAGAGGATACAGGTGTTAAACTGATAAGAGGTAGTAAACTAAAATGAAATAGTACACATTGTTTTAAAAGCATATTCTAATCCAATATGAATGTAACCTAGAAAGTATCAGCTTGGTCAAATTTATAATCATTCACTTTCAAGCCAAACGTTTTTTTCATTATGTAAATTAAACCACTGTGTAAACAACAAACGCATACATAAATGAATATTCCAATGTTGTCGTGCATCTGTTACACCTTTTGACTAGTAGTAACATTGCCTTTAAGTTCATATGTACTAATTAAATGTTGTGATTTAAAATGGTTTCGAGGTAGTCAGTAGAAAAACATGCTTGAATTAAACTTTATGCTAGTTGGCACTTATCAATAACGCATAATTGGAATCTTCAAGGAACTGATGTTCACCTTAGAATCCAAATTCCTATCATTTGGCTTCATAATCTAAAGCCAATACCACAGAGTTACTCATGTCCAGACAAATCTTGTGCATTAGAAAGGAATTTAAAATGACCAGCCACTAATTATTGATCGAAATCCAATTAAAGTAAAATTTAAACACACTCACTTTAAAACAGTTGCAGTATTTGGCTTGAACTAACGCTTAATATAACCTTCTTACCATATCATGTTAGTGACTCATTAATTGTGTTAAATAATAGCAAATAAGTCTAACGTTTCTCTTAATTAGTCAATCAAGCATCAGTTGTAGCGAACAGATTACATTGGGTTATAAAGCATACATACATGTTGACAATGTGAGTCAATGTGATATGCCTGATTCGCTATATTTTAAGGCCATTAGTAGACACCCGACGTTAAATCTAGCAAAATTTGATTATTTATAGGATTCCGATTCACCGCCATATGCTTAAATTGTGTATCGTCATGTAATTGGACCTTGAATATAGACTTATACGACATGGTTAGAGACAATTCTGAAATTAGGCAACGTTTTAATTGACACTAACTAGTTAGGTATACATGTATTTTCAATCGAAGCGGTGTATCGTATAGAGTTCGAACCTAACTATCTGAAACATTCTAACTTAATTTATAGAATTCGACAAACACAAAGTACTTGATAAACAATATCAATTAGTATAAATACTTCGATCATAAATTGGGTTAATCGTAGCCCAAATAAAGTAGTAACATCAGTCGAAGATTGTGAAGCTGGATATCATGAGTTCAAATCTTACAGAGAGAATTAATTCTATGAAGATTGTAAACAGGCCTTTCTAACAAATACTAAATAGCACAAAACCTAAATCAAATAGGGTTTCCTGTCAATTACTTTCAAAGACCTAACGTAGAAACTTAGTGTTTAAAACACAAGCATATGGAAAATCTCATCTTGTAAAATACTAGGACAAATGTCTCTCTGTTCTGAGTACACAACGTTCGACAACAAGAAGATAATACTTAACCATGCGATATAAATCAACTGAAGTTCAGAACACATAATGTACCCTTTCTGTTATAACTTTACACCACGTCTTCTATTATATATATATATATATATATATATATATATATATATATATATATATATATATATATATATATATATATATATAAATTAATCGGCAAATTAATTACTAAGTAGTATAACTGATAGTTAGCATAGTAGTTAATATTTAAGCTTCATTTAACTTATTCAATTTCCTGTTCAACATAATAAAAACATATAACACATAGAGTTGTCGTACTGCTACAGGGTTCTATGGCAACGATGTAATTAGACAAAACTTTTCACAATTTGCATTAATAAGAGATATTTTCATTTCTCTGTAATGCTAACAAGCTATTTTTTTTACATTATATTAGTAAAATAATTTAAAACAATTCAACTGATACATTTTTACCGACTATTATTGGAATTTTGTTTTAATCAACCAGTCGTTGGAAAAGTTGAATATTGAGCACTAAATATAATGAACAAATAACGCTTATTATTTTGTATTGCAAGGCTTTCCGGAGGCAGTTAAATATTAATCTAGATCTGACAAGCGATTAAGTCTGGATGACCTCATTGGGCTTTCGGTTATGAATGTCTTTTTCTATTTTCTATGCTATAGGCTGCTACACTCTCACTTCGCTCGCATCAAGTATTGACTGAATACTAATAAACAATATTGAATCTACCAATCTATAATGAAACTGCCGGTTATTAATTAAACTGTAACTACTTTGAAAAAAGATTATACTAGTAATTACTGAGTTCAACTAACAGTTTATCTGTGACGTTTAACTATAAATAATTTTACTTTGAAAAGTAAAATAACGTAAATTAATCTTAATGTTACTACTTACAGGAACTGGATTTGTAGCATTCGATAACTTTGTAGGAAGTCTTCTACCAGTTTGTCGTGGTCTCTCATTTGTATACCCAATTAATCTTTGAACATTTGAATTATCCATAGACTTTGCATCACCATCACCTATTTGAAGAAATAATTAAATCTGTTTGTTTATTTCGAATAATATATGAATAACGAAACTTTTGATATCTGCTTTATATAAGTACATACATACTTCTAAAAATACTTGTCTACGACAATATGTAAATACACGAAGTTGTCGAAAATGAACAGCAATCATTCAGTTACTGAATGTAATGAATTAATAAGATTAATTGATCTAACATAATATAAAGTTATTCTCTGTGAAAGTTGTTCAACAGTAACAGACTGTGAAACTAGGTGACATTAGTTGTAATCTTCTAGAATACCCCTAACTCATAATCAACATATTCCAGAGCAAGCTTTTAATACAAAGTTATGATATATCAAATATGCAGCTCATGTGGTTATTCTGTGTTTTCTAAGATGAATTGTTCAATAAAAAGGCTTCTACTGTCTTTCTGAACAACATCACTGATAAGATATCAGTCAAATGCACAATACATCTGATAGCTTATTTCATTCTGAGGTACATAAAGTATATCTACTATTCAGTAAAAAAACTTTAAATTTAACGTTGAAACACTCAGATTAGAGAACACAATACCAAATTAAAGCTGATTAGTTATGAAGTACATGATTTTGTACTAAGTTGTGATTCCATGTTATCTAATGAAAACGGATCATCATAGTATTCAACTGCTACAAGTTAAAATACATAAAGATAGTTTCTAACTGAAGAAATGCTCCATTCTTAACCTACTCCTCATCACCCTCCTTAATATGCTATAAGTTTACTTTTGTAAGTAAGTCATTAAATTGAAATACATACATGATGATGATTTGACATTATCAAAGAAACCAGTTAATATGAAAATGAAAACAAACTATTCAGAATTTATGCAAAATAATCTTATTAACTAGGTCAAATAAACTAACATTTCAGTGCCACACAATTTTAATTTCTCTACTTTATACTGTTATTCTGTCAAGTAATTCGGTAAATTTAATTCTAAAGCATCAGATTTATACTTCCCAATTTTCTGTTGAAAGTCATGGGTTCAATCCCTTTATAGGGTTTGAGAGTGCAAACAGCTGATGCATTTTAGATTGGAACGAGCCGAGTGTAATTTAGTCCTCAGTGGTACCAAACCAACATCAACCAACCATCAACAATACATTGGACTGCAATCTCCAAAATACCACACAACTATATATTTTCGATTATTACTTTTTCATGTTTGAAGCATCTGCGTGTTGTTTACTGCTCTATCATCCACGTTAACGTAAAGAAAAGATTCCACTTGGCTATGAGTTTGACGGCGAAGTGAACGTCAGCATACCTAATGATTCAACATTTGTAAGGTTTCATGAGGTTTTCAGGGAAATTGCATTTTAATCTTTGGTTATCAGGCATATTGTTAAGCAATCAAAGTACAATGAAAATTTACTTAGATTGGAACACGCTTGACCCGAACACTTATCAACACACTTGTTGTAACGGCACAGCGAATCGGGAATTACTGCTTATGAATTTTATTCTCCATGTTATCGTGAATCTTGCCGTTAATTATTTAGTAAATATGATATTTGTATTGCTTAAGTCATAGGCATTTCATAGACTTATTATTGATTATCGTATCTGTTTTCATTCCCGAGTCATTGTAATTTCATTACTAACCTATTATCCCGTTTTCTACATGAAACTCCACCCACTCAGTTCAATCTATAGTGTATCCTATATTTCTTATTACTGGTTGATCTAGAATGTGTTATACAAAAGCCTTTGTTTAAATTCACTAAATAATTGGGTACTGCTTCCTATTAGTTGGTGTTTTATTCTCTACCTCTGACTCCGATCTACGTAGTCAGATTGTTTAAACTATAAGTGTAGATACCATCGACCCGTTCTAAACTCAAGGTTATCTTTTATCTTGTCTTCACATCAGCTGCCTCCAAGGTCATTTTAATACTAAATAACTGTAGCCACATTTTCCATTTTCGAGATTTTAAGAGTAAGATTTGAATTCGATAATAATTTTCTATACTATTAGCAAGGCTTTATTGATATTCTTAACCGAAATTTTTTTCCTTCCGTTCCTATTTGTACATTCCGAGTGAATTGGCTCAGAATAGCCCTCTAGACATTAAGCAAGTGGTTAGTGCTGGAATTGAAAACATATATTTCGTCCTACTTATAACTGGTCATCTGGATATTGCCAGATTTCCATTGTTAGCCATATATCAAATAAACCGAAAATTTGTCCATTTAGAATGGGAACAAAATCAACAGAGATTAGTCACCAGAAGAACAAAATACTGATTAGTGAATGTTACGTACTCTCACTGAAACCATTTTACCAGTTAAATAATTTTGTATCAGGATTCGTTAGTGAAATGAAATGACAATGCTGCATTCGAGTTTAGGTGTACACAGGTCAGCCTAGATAACGAATGACAAATAAGACAAAAATATGCATTATAGATTCTACTGCTAGTCATAAACTAAATACACTAGGCTGATTTTTCTACATGTATACCAGTGTGATTCACAGTTTAAAGAATTTAATCTAAACACCAACAATACCCACCTCCATTGTGAACTTTTGATAATTCATTAGAATCTTGTTTATCCGTCGATCGCCACTTACTATTAACAGCTGAATTTTTTCCACCTTGAACTAAACCAGGACTACTTGTCGTAAAATTCGGTTGATTGTTATTGAGTGAATTGCCTATAGAATTTGATCTTGTCAGTGATACTCCTAATGATCCTCCAGAGGACAGAGTATTTGAGAAATTGTTTGGCTGATAAGTTGTTACTCCAGGACTTGAAGTAACGGATGTTTTAGTGGTTGAAACATGAGATGTAGATTTATTTTTTGTCAATCTGTTTACATCAAATGTAGTTGTTGATTGAACTGGATTCGGTGTAATTCCATTGTTCATTGTAGAATTAGTATTTCTGGGACTTTTAGCTTCTATAGCATTCCCATTACTGTTTTGCAAGGTTATTGTTTTCATAGAGACACTTTTATTTGGTAAACTGGATGCATTTGTTGAATACTAAAATGTTATTAAGAACATATAATCACTTATAATTAATTTTTTATCAACACAATAAGTGATTATTCAACAAAACAACCATTAGGAATCACAAAACAACGTCGAGGTCTTTTATCTTAACATAAGGATTTTTTTAGTTTTTGTCAACAATATATAAAACTCTGAATCAGCATTCAATTGTTCCCATCTCTAGCTACAATCAATTCAGCATAATGCTCAATTATTACCCATTGATACTTGTCTCACCTGCAACTTTGTTGATTTGGACGTCTCATGTTACAGATATTTAATAAATATCAGATAAATAATTGTCATTTAGCAAGTAATTAAAGAAGCTGTTCCATCTTAGTATGAGACATTTCCATAGTGTATATCTCCGATTTCGAGGTGGAAGTCAAACCCAAAGTCCCGACCGTAGCTGCTACCTTGACGTGGTGGTCTGACTTGCCTATCGTGATGACCCAACCGAGCTATGCTGACTGGAACATATGTTCCTGTAGGTTCTACAATGCCAGGCAGGTCGATTGGAGAACGATGAGACTAAAAGCAGCTACTCAAGGTCTGAGGGCGAAGTCGTACTGCTGACTGCAGAGGGGTGTGACAGCAGTAAGGTGTTTCCCTCGGACAACCAGCATCTGCAGCGATGCTGCCTTCTCACAAGGAAGGAGGGGTTAGAAAAGATCGGCCCTAAAAATGTCACACCTCACCCTACCTCACGGATTCCCGTCTCCGGAGGTAAGGGTGCCCACAAAGGGCTTTTAAGTGCGGAGCTAATACTCAAAAAACCCTTCATAAAAAGGCCGTGCGTGACAGGCCTCAAGCAGTTGTCCCTTGGGCTCTGCGGCCACGCTCTCAGGTCTCTAAGACCGACACTAATCTCCCTTCTTTTTCAGGTTCCTCAAGAAACACCCTTCCACGGTGTGGGCAGCCGGGAAGTGACAACCGCCCTCATACCCGCAAAAGCACGAGAGTCCAAATTGGTCAAAACCCAAAGTCTATGGGTTGGCGAAGACCTAACCCTCTGCAGCTGCGCTAAGTGGTGAATTTGCACTTTCATCAATGTGTGATATAGTGCGATGACCACCTACAGTCATCGGTAGTAACCATTTCACTATTGACAAGTCTGAACTTCGCCAACTATGACTTTTCACTAGAATTCTACCATCAGAAGCCATAGTGGTGGTACAGAGGTTTAGGCAGTAATTAACCCGAAGGCCCTCATATTTACGAATCGCTTAGTAAAATGCATGGATTCCTTAACTAGAAAGCTTTCCATAGATGTATAAGCGATTATGAACCCTGTTTTCAAATTATTATGGATTAACTCCCATTTTTCGCTACATATTTCCCCTAATTAAATCATTATTGTGTTTAGTATTTTCACATAAGAAGTGGTCTATCATGTGTTATCTAGAAATAGTTATTCTCACTAATAAAATAACTCTCTGTTTCGCAGGTGAATCTCACTCGACGGACTGTGGTTGGTCATTCATTCATGTAATTCAGTCACAGTTCATTAGAATGAATCTTATTGACATCTTATCGACATAAAGTTGTATTAATCTGTTAACCTGATCAACTTCATCATGGTCATTACAATTACTAACGAATGCAATCCCTCGAAAAAAGCAAAATATTGACATTCTTGATGACACAATATTTTTAAACATTTTTACTAATTTTAGTTGATTGAATTCATCATACAGATTGATATTAGTTGAGAACAAATAAAAACTATACGTTCAAATGTAAAGTTTCAGTTTAGATTTGCTACATTTAATCATTCAAGATTCTATGTAGAAAAATGAGAAAAGTTTTAAGTTGGAGTTAGGTATTCGACTATTACTTAGAATTATTTGCTTTTTTTTCAGTGTATTTAATTGTGAAGAAATACATGAACTATTGAAATCTGTTTACAATTTACAGGTTAATTGGCATATATATATATATATATATATATATATATATATATATATATATACTGGTAAATGATAGACAAGGAAGTGGAATACGCCTAAAATACTTTATTGTTGTTATCGTCGATGTTGTTGCTGTTGTTGAATTTCACATGATTATTGTTATCATTCTCCAAGAAAACTTAGTGACTAATAATAATGATAAACAAATGAGTAAACGCCTTTATAATAACATGAATAAATGAATGATTGAAGTACATAAACAGAACTATTTTAAGAAACTTGTTTTCCTAAAATTGTATTCTTTCTATCTTATTTGTCATTATATTACATGGCCTTAATGTAAATATTCTTTCTCTTTCTACCTCTATGTTACTTTCATTCCTATTGACTCTTATGTTTTTTTAATAATGTAGAAAGAAGAAATATCATTTTTCCTTCTTGTTAAATCAATTTGTACAGAATGATATATCTTTGTTATTCTATATTGTTTTATTTATTTATTCTGTAGCTAAAAGAAAATCATTTAAACTACTTATTACTTAGTTCTGTTCATGTTGACATAACATGTAGATATTAATTTGTTTCTGTTAACAGAGACACTATGATAGTAATGTTAATTTGTAATAATGAAACGTGTATTATAACACTTATGTTATTATTGATGATGTATGTTCTGCATTAGATCTTTACATTCTCGTCATTGAAATATGTATGTACTTCAACTAGATGCATATATTTTGAAAACTAGATAGGTTTCATGATCAATAACTGGAGTTAATGTTATTAACCTATCAGTTATTATGCAATATACCAAACTAGCTTAAATTTACTAAGGGTATAAGATAATTTATATAAATTTGCCGATTATAGAAAATGTGGGTTTCATTGTTATTAATTGATGGAGTATTGGTGGTATTGTGTGCCTCGTCATAGTATAAAGTTGTACATAGTGTGAAACATAGAATGTACTGATCTATCTATAAACACTACTGTTAGTATGTTCAGGTTATGAATATTTGACTATTGAGATTGAACTCTTACAACATACAACATCTATTTTCAAGCATTCCTGCTGTGATATTTTTAAAATCATTGATTTCATAAAATATTTAAACAAAAATGGTAACTACATATGACTTCATTAGCTATTGAAGCATTTTATATGCATGAATGTCTTAGTAATTACATCAAAAGCTTGAAAGGTACACTACAGTATCAGGTCACTTTATAGTACATTTATAAACTGACTAAACTACTACCAAGTAGCTAGTTACACAAGTATTTTGATGTGCATTAAAGTAAATAGATTTCAAGAACATTATTTGACGCCGTTGGAGCGAGGCAAAGATAGGTCTTTAAGAGACTTGATAATCGAACTCTCAAGAAACTTGACACTTAGCTATATCTTTAGAAAAATTATAGATATCAAATAATGTGACGAGATAGTCATGTGAATGGATGACTAGCAATTATGTTTGTTATAATGAACAGAAAGTTGAAAAAGAAACAAATTGCACAATGTTTTACCACACACGTAAATATGAACTAATTAAAGGAAAGTAATTAGTAATTGAAACGATTTATCTAGCTGAGTTCGCTACTTACATATCCCTATACATCAGTTTATCCATTCATAAGTACGTCGTGAATACTTCAAACTAACAGTTGCTAATATACCTTCATACAGTGCCTTGACTTCTCTCTTTGCCAGAATATCTTGCTGGAAGATTAAAAATCTACAAAGCACCTAAAGCAGGGGACAGACATAATCAGATATGGTATAATTTAACTACATTCAACTTGTCACGAGAAATATCATCCTCAAGTGGGGTTCGTCAGGGTTTCTCCTTATCACCTTTTTTTATTTAATTTCGTCATAGATATACTCTTAGAAGCCTCACTCACTTCCTCTAACACCTCAGGAATTAATATCCTTCCAGGAGGTCCTCTCATCGACTTAGAATACGCGGATGATATAGTCCTATTCGGTGAAGACACTGATAATATGCAGAATCTCTTGAGCACCTTGAGTAACAATACAGGCAAATTCGGGATATGCTTCTCCCCTTCTAAATGCAAAATGTTACTCCAGGTTTGGTCTGCTTCTCCACCTAGATTACTTATAGGGAGTAAAGTATTTGAATGCGTTGACTACTTTACTTATCTCGAAAGTCTTATCACCCCTGGTAGGTCGGTGTCTGACGAAATCTCAGCACAAATTCAGGAAGCTTGATTGGCATTCGCTAATCTACGCCACTCGTGGCGCAGGCGAGATATGCGTCTCTCATTGAAAGGCCGGGTGTACTGCGCAGCAGTCCGCGCTGTTTTGACATACGACTGAGAAACGTGCGCCATGAAAACAAAAGATATACATCGACTTTATGTATTTGAACATAGAAATCTTCGTAACATTACTCGTATATCATGGATCAGTCGAATAAGTAATTTGGAGGTTAGACAAAAGGTTCTTGGAAAATATGGCAAATCAGTTGAAGTGGTCATTAACCTTCGTCGACTGAGATGGTTGGGATCTGTGCTGCGCATACCCGACCACCGGCTGCCTCGTCGCACCATGTTAGCTAGGGTTGAAATAGGATAGAAGAAGAGTAGGGGCGGCCAAACTAAAATGTGGCATCAGTCCATGGAGTGCTTGACTGTTAGTCTAAGACATGTTGGTAGATGTAAATTACCTAGTTGGGGTCCGCCTGGTAATCACAATAAATGGCTGGAGACACTAGGCTACATGGCTCAGAATCGGTCACAATGGCGCAAGCGTATTCACTCTTTACCCTCATCTGGATCTTAAATTCTATTATTCTTTGCTGCGCATCTTTACTTCACACTCCTCTCTTGTATTCTGCTATTATGTTACCTCTGTAATCTCGTAGTGTTAATGTGGTACGTCTTGGTTTCAGCTGGGTACAAGTGGAATCCGTAAAGCAATCGACATTTGTCTCGTTTTTGTGTGGGATTCTTCAGGAATACTAATTCGCCACCCTGATAGATCAAAGAACTAATAGCCTGTAAGTCTCGTAGCACACGTTTAAATGCCAGCACATTTAAAGTGGCATCACATAGTGAGATTCCTATGTAAATTGACTTGTGAAATGGAAGAACGATGAACCGGTGAGTGAGCACTTTTAACGATTTCCATACCTGGATGAAACATGTTTCTAATGCTCCCTAATTTATAATGGAACCCAACGTAGATCAATTTGTGACGATTAAAAACCATAAACTCAAAAGCATTCTCTAGTTAACCGCCCTAATTAGGATATTTTATCTATTATTCACTCAGTTTCTCTGAATATTAATTTTTAAAAATATTAAAATGAATATTTAATTGTTAACGCATTATTATGTGATTAGCAGTGAGTTTCATAATGTACGTTTTGTCCAATTTAAGTCGACCCATTCATTCAAATGTTGACGTCTGTAAACAGAGACCTTAACCTATTACATTTAGCTTCAAACGTCTACGTTTTATTCACTAAATTACCGAATCTAAATAATTATTAAAGTGTCCATCAAGTTAGCAGACCTGATTACCAATAATGCCTTATTAGCCAACATTAAATGCTATTATTTGCTCACTAGTTAACCAAATGAAACTTCTTAGCTTCCATTACTATTCTACTTTACAGCATAAAAAGTAGACGAAAATTCTGCATAGCTTGTATCACTACAGTCTAATGTTAATAAATTGTAAGATAAGATAAATAAAAAAATATCTCAAAAAATTTCTGGTTCTTTGAGATGAATTATTAAATACAATTAGAATGTATTTGGATGTTCACGTTGATTTGTTGTAGAATAAACATCAACAATGAAATGTAGGTACATCCAACTGACAAGTTCCAAATAGGATGAATTGTGCTTCCTGGATTTCGCTTGCCAGCCACAATCCAACTCAAACAATATTTGTAAACTATTGTTATATCTAGGTAATCCGCTTAGGATACACATATATCATCAAAAACTGATCAATTTCAATCCATGACAAATCAACGGGAAGATCCAAGCACATTATAAGTATATATATATAAACCAGTTGCACAAGTGAGGCTGTCTGGGCTCAGTGACCTAGGGTAAACGCAATGGCATTTAGCACGAAACGAACTACGTTCGAGTTCTGGTGTGAATATCAACACTGGAATGCATTTCCATCTGGATGATGGGTCACATATAGGATAAAACGTGCATCCTGCAGTTCGATTGCCGGTCACAATCCAACTCAAACAAAACTTATGAATTATTAAATGTTCCACAATCTTTGATTGATTGAAGATAACATTAAGCTAAAGATGTATTTGATGTATGCCATTTAGCAAGAAACAGTCTTGAAGAAATTCATCAGTTATAGAAGTATGAAACATGTATTACTAAAGTACGTAACTCGGAAAAAATGATATCATCCGATTAGACAAAAGTAGTATAAAACCTGGGATATATATACGGGTCCAAGTTTTCGCAACACATCGGCATAGAGAAAGAAAATTATCAGGATGAATACAAAACTAGTGGAAGAAGTAGTGAAATGCGTTATAATAAACATGACTGGGCAAAGAAGATATAAACTAAAATGGATTCTGGGCCATGCCACTAATCTCCAACCGTTAGTCACGATAAATATGTGAGCCTCAACCAGGTTGTCTTCACCTGTTAACATAGTTCAAACCAACAGTCAATGATTTAAATGGTTATTACAACTAAAATTCAATAGTAGATTGCAAGTGAAATTTAAAAGTAGGTTTCTTACTATGTGGACTCGACACTTAGTTGTATCTGCTGCATCCGTGTTCTGGTTTACACCGAGGCTTAAACTTAATCGATTTACTTTAAACTCTACAGCTGTCCAGTTATTCAGTCCAGCAAGCCACACTTGGAACAAGTCGGCTGAATTCTACACATGGTATGAACATTACAACTGTACTGAATTTACAAGAACAAGACGAATTCTAAAACTGACGAGAGGAACGTCCATGATCCAAATTGCCAGTCACAATTCAACTTTAATAATACATGTACATGGAAGGTGGTTTGAAGTAAGACAGCGGGAAACCATGGGCCATTTATCGTATTATTAGGTGAAAAATGTCAAGATGGAATTTATGTTTCTTGATTAAACTAAACCCAGATCACTCACTTCTATAGTCTGTGACAGCTCCATTGAGTTTTCAGGCTACAACGTAGTAACAAAGATTTCTAGTCACCTAGACGAGTCAAGTCATTGATACTAGTGATCACATTTGAAATTATTCGATAGGATTCGATTAGCGTAAACGAAGCAATTAATAAACATTTCCTTATTCACTACTCACTGATCAATCAACGTGCAGTTGTTAGTAAACTCTGTATCAAAGTAATCTGCTCAAAGTGCATACACAACAACAGAGTCTAATCAAACTAACAGGAAGATATAAACAATTAACTATAAAATACCATTTAACATACCTGTAATTTACTTTCATCTAATTCTTTATTTGCTCCATTCATTGGTGCAACAAAATTATCCGGAAATATACCAACTGAATTTGTACGCAGATTTTTACCTTTCCACCAACCATCATCAGGTAGATTACGATCTAATACTTGGATGATATCATCTATGCGTAATTCCAATTCATCTGAATGCTTTGGTGTATAATCGTAACGTGTACGAACATGATTTGCTGAATAATTTGGTGGAGTGTCATCAAGAACTAAGAGGAAAAAAGAATGAATGCGTAAACGATATCTACTTTGAAAAACGCTTAATAAAAACACATCTATGGTTATCCTTTACAATCTTAATGTTCAATTAGTGTACTGAAAGTAGAACATTAGATCATTTAATAAACGAATGTTACATCATTAAAATGCAATTTTCAATATGAATTTCACTTCAAGATATGAATATTATCATATTTACATTTTTCATCTGTGAAATCGACATGGATTACAACGAAGGTATTCAAAGTAGACAATTGTGAATACCTCGAGATACTCAAAATGGACACTTCGAGGTAAATTACACTCTACTCTGTAGCATTCATTCACTAAATAAACCGAAAAATAGCCGAAAGCTTTAGGTAGAAGAAAATTATTGAATATTCAAAATGATTTAGAAAACTTCATAGTAAAGAAACATTATTAAACGGTATAATGAGTCTTAGATAAAAATAGTTAACATCTGAAACTGACACCTAATCATAATAAAATACGCACAGAACTATTTATGTAGGAACAAGTTTATATTGAACTATTATTCAATCAGTAGTTTATTAAGTTTAATAAAATTTTCTTCAATTCATAATCAAGTTGGCTAATTTTACAAGTGTTCATAGAGCGCCAAAATTTATTAATTTAAATTTATCCATTACAATTGTACAGTGACGTGACATGTCAAATCAAACTTAATTCTATAATTTATTGTTATTTTTGTTGTTTTAAAGCCAAGATAAAGATTAAGAAAAACGGTTGTTTAGTTGTTTCTAACCAACATTTAAATATTATTTCAAATGACAGGATCATTAATACTGGTTAGAATGATAGGAAGAGAATGCCAATATAAAGATGAATACATGGACAGTTGTCAGTATTAGAAAAAATTAGGCCATATTATTGACTATTCATTGATGACTTATTTTTATTTATTGATCTCTACATAAGCCATAATAACAGAGTATACTTGATAATTAATTTAAAAGTATATCTATCATACCACTGACGTTGTTATAGACTGAAACTGACAGATCTGACTTCGAGCCCCGGAGCGAACATCAACGCTAAGACGCAAGTACATCTAACTGACAAGTTCAAAATAGGACGCAGCGCACGTCTTAAATTCCACTTATCAAATATAAACCAAATTTAGTTAGACTTGATATTACTAAAGTAATAAAATACATCCTACTAATATGCGATAATATTGCAAACATTTAACTTAAATTTTATGTTATAAAAATTTCCCTTGTTTATCAAAAACAAGGACGTTTAAACAAAGAATATTCTTCTTTTCAATAAATGTTCATCAGGTTCTCGTTTCACAACTTCTAGCGTACTTTCATCACACTTTGACTCCAGTTAACATTGTATGTCGAGGTAAGCGGTAGTTAGGCATACATGTCTAACGCATTTTAGCCTAAGAAGATTCACAGCCACATCAGTTTATATTTATTGTTAAAAAATTCCATTGTATATCGAAAATAAAGACGTTTGAATGGAGAATATTCTTCTTTTCGATAAATGCTCATCAGGTTCTACATTTATTAGTTCAAAATTATTAGTCACAAGAATAGCTAGTTCTGAGGCAAGTAAAACATTATTTACATATCAAGGAGAATTGATTAATTGGAAGTTTTATCATCTAGTTATTTATAAAATTCGAATACTAATGTTGACATAATCATCATCATCATGTAACTTGTGAAAGGTAAACGACAATTGAGATAAACAAGATTATTAGTCAAATATGTTTGTAGGTATTTCTGTATTATGGGTGATATAGGAGATGGGGTGGTAGAAAAATACAATTAGATCAAGTGTTCGTAGACAAAGGCTGAATTCTACTTAAAATGAAATCGAATGGGTAAGAGTTTGTAAAATGTAGTGAACGATAATCAAAATTCGTCAAATAGTAACAATAACAATAATAGACATAATTACAATCAGTTCATTTGTTTGATTTTAAAATGTGATATTCAAATTCATTCTGTGTACTTTGATTAATAATAATAATAATAATAATAATAATAATAATAATAATAATAATAATAATAATAATAATAATAATATGGAAATGCACATTCAGAGGGAGAATACATATGCATTAATCAAATTAAATCGTCGCATGATTAAGGTGGAGATTGGTTTAATGGATCTTGCGTCGGCCATGGCAGGAGAAGAGGTTGAACGTACTTCTTCTGTATGCACAGGTCTGGCTTCTTGACCCGCATAACTATTGCCTCTGCCGTTTTAAGGACTTTGAGTCTAACCGATCTTGATAGATAACTGTTTACACAGAATATTGTGAGTGACTGATTTATGCTCATCACATGACCTGTTTGAATTAGGTGAGCTAGTATTGAACTGTTGATACTTCTGACAAATCCTTTGGTTAATAAGACCACAAGGTGCTCCAGAGCTCGGAGGAGTAGGTTTCTTCAGCATCTGCCAATGTAACTTGCTTCAGAGGAGCAGTTGAACTGATAGGTACAAAATGAATTAACATCCGCTTATCGGCAGTAGAATGGCAATTTACTAATGAGTTGTGAGAGTGGTCCTATACTATACTTTAACAGATTCATGATACTGACTAATCAATATTCAATTTCATAGTACGTGGGTACTTTCAATTAATTAAATTAAGAGAAGATTAGACACGCATAGGAGCTTATTAAGAAGAACTAATACAGATTTCTGGTCACAGGTTAATGATAAAAACTCCATCGATGTATTTAATTGACATGCAAACAAACACTTCGAATACATAACTATTTGTAATGGAAGTTATATCCAGATGATACTTTTGGCATTGTGTAATAACATTTCTTGATGAAATACAATGATTTGTAACTCAGAAACGAGAAAACGTATGAAATATAAGTGAAGATAAACATTTTATATTAGATAAAGCTTTAATAAATGTACTAATAGTAGATTAACAATTCTGTGTAATAAGAATAAAATGACGATATATGAGGAAGCTCTGAAAGATTTAATAACTTCCTGTAAACTTATTTTGTTTTCTAATGATGAGTATCTGAATATTTGCTTAAATAACGATTAACAGAAATACCTAAATCCGAAATCCTCAACGTAATTACAAGCACTACCTATATTATGTAGCTAAAGAAAAATAAACATATTCTATTAAATGACATTCTACGACTCAATGTTGAATACTACACTTTGATAAAAATGACAATGTGTGAGATTTGGTAACAACTGATTTAAGTTAAAAAAGCCAATCGACGAATGTTAGCCAAGTGGTCTTAAGGTTATATGTTCAACACAAAGCCAGAAAATATTAATGTTGATTCCCAGTACGGTCGTCAAGTTGGCACTTATAAAGAATCTCATATTGGGATGAATCAACCATCCAGTACCTCCTAGTTTACAGTGGCTATCTAACCCTGGATCATTCTTGATATCACATTTAAAATCTAGAATAATAAGGAAGCAAAACATTCGAAATTGCTATTAGCTGAAAGATGGTTAAATTTAAACTACAATGTATATTCTGCATCGTAAAGATAAACCGGACACTAATGTGATTTACGTCTATTTTAATATAATGAAACAGGTTGTAAGTTTACAAAAACTATTAATTAATTGAATATAAGTACAGTATTCACTATTCATATATTCACTTCTATAACTTACTTTTAACGTTTCCGGAAGTTCTTTCAGATAATAATTCATTCTATAAATGAATAAACAATAAGTAATTTAAAACAAATCAGATAATGTAATACAGATTTACACAACAGACTCATTGACAGCTATAAATACTAACGTTTATTACTTCGTATATCTCTGACGATTGTATTGATTGATGTACACCATTTTTGATACCATCACTGACATTTCAAAAGATAATTCAGTTAGTTAGTATAGTAGATTATTGATATTCACCACCACTGTCATTCAATACGCATACTTATTTAACTGTATAATTATCTAATATTAAAGTTAACAATAGGACTCGAACCTAATACCTAGTACATTATTCGCTAAACAAATTTTAATTAAAATTTATTTTTATTGATATAAACTGATAACACATCAAAACACTTTATACACACAATTTTCTTTATTAACTTGGCAAAAGTAAGAACAAAATCTTTAACAGAGTAAAATGAAGGTTCCTTTCATTCGAATGTGTCATTATTAGCCATCTCTTGCAACCTAAAATTTTTATTATAATAGGAGTTCCACACCCAAATCAACATACTTTGATTAGTGGATCTACATAAAGACAAATACGTTTTGTTATTGTAAAAGAAAGCTAAAAGTAAAGTTAATTAATTAGGATAAATTTGTATATTTCCGTTGATTTATTGTGAACTGAAGCAAGTCAGTCTCTATTGCTATATGGGCATCCTGAGCGGATCGCTTTGATATAGCGATGAATCACAAGTATTGTTTAAATTAGATTATGACTGGTAAGCGGAGTCCTGGATGCGCGTTTTGTCGTAACGGACTGAGTTCGAATCCCAATGTGAACATCAACATTGGGATGCAGGTACATTCAACCGATGAGTCGCAAATAGAACGAAACGCGCGTCCAGAATTCCTCTTGTCAATCACAATCCAACTTAAACGATAAGGTTAATTAAGTTGAGAATGTGCTGAATATAAGTAAAATAGGTAAGTGAAGTCCCCAAAACTTCAAATTGATAATAGGGAATCAAAAAAGCTAAAGAAGTAGGCAAAAAGGTATAGAAATTACTGAACAAAAACGTTTCGAAGTAATTAGGAATAACACGGACTGAGACTAGTGAGTTTAAAATAAAATTATCAATATAAAAATTTTAGTTAATCCAGATGGTCATACAAATAGTTGAATTTTGTAGTTCAGTTATACTACGGACTATATGTAGCTTAACAACCATTCGAAACGATATAGTGTTGAACAGCCAAAACGAAGCATGGCATCAATTCATGAAGTCTTTGACTGCTGCTCTAAGTCATGTTGGTTGATGCAGATTACCTGGTTGGGGCCCGCGTGAAAGTAACAATAAATGGCTGGAGACACTAGGTGACATGGCTCAGAATCGGTCACAGTGGCGCAAGTGGATCAGGGTGATTTTCGGAGTTCTAGTGAAAAGACGTAACCAGTGGAGTTCAACCATATCGAGTGTGAGGGAGTTACATGTCGATGGCGTTGGATAGTGTCACACGTATATATTGTGAATTAACTGAAGTTAGAAATATAAGTCGTTAGGAGCTGGATAAGTGATTCAATGATTAAGTGTTCACCACGGAGAACGGAGGTTCTGAGCTCGATTTTTGGTTGGGTTTTGGAAGCACTACCAAAACGCTCCATACTAGGTTGAAACGAGTATTCAGTGCTTCCTGGCTGCCAATAGTTGTCTGACTTAGACCTATTCGTGATATCGAATTAAAATATACTATACAGAGGCTGAATGATTTTAGCCAAGTATCGTATAACATCAAAACACAGTTCACGAGTTGTCAAGTCGCCTAGATTTATAATAATATAACAACTTGTTTGTTAGGATTTGATCAGCACTAAACGTTTAGACAAAAATAGCACTGGCAACTAATTAATAGTCAGTCAACCGAAAATAAACTCAAGTAAAAATATTTTAAAATTATGGTTTGTATATTATTTTCTGTAGTATGAATTGACTAGTTTCAATTTCTAGTGAGTTCACAAATGAGTTACATTCAAAGAAAGGTTAACTGTACTAAAAATCTACTTAAATTTATATACTAAGGTTTGTTGAAGCCTTAGCTATACGAAAGTTCAAACCTCCCTTGTGTGTTCAAAAACAATTCGTACTTTTGCTCAACCTACCTTGGTAAAGTGCGATTCACATTGTTCTCTTTATTAGCCTTGTTTACTTAGCTTGTACCCTTAATTGTCTAGTGACCTTTTATTTTCCATATATATATGCCTTAACATGTGTATGTGTGACCAGATTGTTCGAATTGTATTGCGCAAATATATCACATAGCTCTGATAAACTTCGTCTTCTTATTGCATTATCAACATTTATCAAACGGACAAATTGTTCTAAAGTTGTTGTCATTACAGTATAATCTAATCTAAGCTATTTTTTGTCTTTGATAAAACTGAAATATATCTTTATTTAAATGAGCTTAGAAAAAGAAATCAGTATGTAGCTTATAGAAGTAACAACTTGACTCTGTGGAATAAATGAAAACAATAATGATACTTTAAAACGAATCGTTTTCTAAATTAGCTCACTAAGTGATGTTAAGTTCCGGATTTAATAGTATTGACAACGCGCAATAGTAATCAGTATATTTACTTGACTGAATACGTCACAGATTGATGTTGGCAGGGTACCACTGAAAATCAGGGAGCAGTGAACAGCTATTTCATTCTATTGTGGAACTTTTCAACAATGCGCACCGACCAATCCCACCCCTGAGGCTTCACGTTGGTGAACACCTAACCCTCTGCACCACTGGGGTGGAATCTGGGGAGTGCACCGCTGACAAGTTTCACAATACAACGAAACATCTGTTCAGTGCTCCCTGGTTCTCAGTGGTACCCTGCCAACATCAATATGTGACATATTCAATCAATTATAAATACGAGTTTCCACATAAACCATTTCAATTTAATCAGTATGTGTCAATCAATGACAAAGTTAATGAAGCAATTTTGAAAGCACCTATAGAAGGAACTTACCAATGTCGTGTATGGAGCGGTTACCAATTAAACTTTAACCATGTAGCTTAAAAAATTCTGAGTTCAACTTCTAATAGGTTCATATATGCACAATGGTAAGTAGATCTATACTAAGACGAAATAGCTATCTAGTTCTTTATTATTCTCAGTAATTATTTAAATTAGATTAGTCTGTGATATACAACTTTATTAATGTGTCATTAATTTCGTAACATTTTGACGTCTATCAATTGAATATTTTTAAAATCCTTAAACATACATGTCCATCAAAGTTACGTGAAACTAGAGTAGCCGCCATGTTACTCAATTCATAAAACTACCGACACATCACAGCTGTAATTAAAAACTCAACACACCTATACTTACTTTGTTGAATTAAAGTAATTACATAATTTTAATCTATGATGGCAACCATGTAAAACAGATATATAACAATTAAGGTTAAATAAGTAGTATCATCAACTAGCTTGAATCGCTAGACTTCCAGTATAGCACATTAAAGTAATAAGTACTTTAAACAAGTTCTTTTCATCCTTCAATGTATTACTAACACTTTTCATTCAAATCTATTATCAGTTAGATGCATATATCAATGAATTACAAAATCCCTTGATCTAAATACTTACTGCGGCTCTATTTCGCTACAACTGAATTACTGTAATACAGTTATATGGATGCGGTACTTTTATCACCATCGAATTAACTGCTTGTATACAAACTGCGGAAACCTTCAAAACTAACCTGGAACAGTATTTCTGATCTTGAAACTTGATTTTATATGTTTTCAAGAATTGGATAGACAATATCAGAGAGGATTCTGATATCAAATTGTGTTAGTTATCACATAACATCAGTAAGGGATAAAATTACTAATGAAAGTCATAATAAAGTATCATCATTGACAGCTGGAAAGATCAAACATACAGAACACGGTACGAGAAAACAACTTGGAATGGTATACTTGCAGAAATGCTAACCACACTACATTAATCGATTCTAAATGATGACACGCAACCTATTCAACTAGGTTGTTTGGAGTTACTAACGTGGAATAGATCAACGATAAGTGTTTCAATAGATTAATGTTTGTCCTGAGAAGGTTGCTCTTAGTTTTTTCACAATTTATACTAAGACTTGCTAATATTATACATCGAGGTAGGCAAACGTTGTGCATACAAAAAGCATATTCCAGGTACCATGAACGATGATATTACACCTGTGTATCATGCAATTTTATGTTAAACCACTTGTAAGGGTATAATAAGGGGAATACTTTATCGCTTCACCGGCTTAAATATGTAAGATATTTCAAGAGACTGTACAACAGTATGTGTTCTATGCATACAGTGATTAAAAATTCGTTACTCATTACTAAATTACCATGTTAATTAATAACTACTATTCTTCTCGTTCAGTATGAATCAAGCTACTTAAAACTAGAGACCACCTATATAGCGACTATAAACATATCACAATGAATAATTCTGTTTCATTTAAATAACTGTATTCGTTAATTGCATAATATATTCCCGTACTTTAAAAAATACCCACAGCTAAATACTGTAAAATTCAAGCGGAAACACTGAAGTACGTAGTTGTATTTTCCCTTTAGTCTAGGTGTAATCATATTAAAATATGAAATGACATTAAAATTCATGCATTGCAAACGGGAAACAAATGGTCTACAGCATACTATCTAGTAAACTTACTCAGTGATTATGGAGGCAATTATGAATAATTGCGGTAAACAATAAATGGTAGTTAATAGCAGTTGTAGACACATTATATATATATATGCTTGAAAATGTATTATTTGGACTGAGGTGGCTTTAAAGTATTACGTCTGATTGACTGTATATGTCACATACTGATGTCGGTTGGGTACCAATAAAAATCAGGTAGCAATGTATAACGGTCCAGTGTTAGTATGAAACTTCACAGTAGCACGCACTTAGGATTAGTCCAAAGAATCGAATCCAGGCCTAAATGATTAAATGTTCCTTGTAGGATCTGAATGCCCTGAGTTCGACTCTTTAGGTAAATCTAGGGTGCCGACTACTGAAAAGTCCCATAATAGCACTAAACCGCTGTACAGTGCTACATCATATTCACTGGTACCCAACCGACATCAATGTGTAACAAATACAATCAAGTGTATTATTTTTCGAAAATTCAACTAGATTCAATTAGAAAATGAATATTTTAATAGTGGCTATTTTAGATAAGAAGCTAAGAAATTCACATCCCAAACAATTAATTTTTAATGATAAACTAAAATAATTTGACAAATGTCTATTCTATATTTGGCCTTAGATCATTTTTGATTGGAGAAATGACTAATTACTAAATTTCCCACGATCCCTTAATATTTAAGAATTTAGTCAAAAATCATTAGAAGTATAGGATTTTGTGTTGAAATAATATTTAGATAATGATAGATCATAACAGTATTAATTAATAAGTTGAGAATTTCTTATTATTATCCAATATAGAATAAGTCAATTCCTACTTGTTTGTTTAGATTCTTCAAAGGAATAACAAATGCACTATCATTAACTCGTTATAACAGTGGTGATCTTCTAAAACGTCTAAGTCATTATTAGTTTAATCAATAAATTATATTAGGTAACAATGATCTTTTTTAATACATTTCTCAAAAATCTAATTATTATAAAAGTACCAGTGATTGATATATCTACCCTCTTGCCTTTACTCTGTCGTTAGGATGGGGGTAAGAGGAAAAGGTAGGTAAATACTATCGAATGGATAATATATAAAATATGTATTCAGTGATAGAAATGGACCTCATAGAAGAAAAAAACAACTGTTTGTGAACATCTACACAGATAAATATGAATATCGGTTAATCACTAGTTCAAAATCAATATTCATAAGTTAAATATTTAAAAAGAATGAATTTCTTTGATATTGTATACATTGTATACTACAAATTTATTACTATAGTTACACATGTAGTCAATTGTGTTTTGAGTTGAGTTTTATTACTTTTATAAGTATAATGATGACAAAATAATAGAATTTAAAACTATAAAACAAAAAGAAAATAAATGAACTACACATTAAAATGTAATAAATGAATTCATTTGAATTAATCTCTACAAGTAATTTACACCATATGTAGGTTAATTCAAATTATGTAACTTGATATACAAAATATTCATTATTGTATAGGTACATCATAGAATCTAGTTCATGAGTTGAGAAAAGAAAAAAAAAGAAGAAAGAAAAATGATTTCTAAGTAATTCTTACATAAGTGAATAACACATTAATGTAAAGTCAATAAGAAAAAGTAGTTAATCACTTTAATGTTCAATGTTTTATTGTAAATAAAAGTAAAACAAAATGTTAGTTTGTAAATTTAGTAGAAAAGAGTATTGATACTATGTTATTGTAGATTAATCAAATATAGTATTGAATAGCTGTTATGAAAGTCTATGAAGTAATACATATAATGATAATAATTCAATGAATAGAAAGTAAGATGTCTGACGTTTGTTGACTTTGTGTAAGACACTTCTTCAGAGAATAAATAACTACATTAGATTAACTCAAAGTATTAATTACAATCAGATTTCACAACTGAACAAGTTGAAGTCTTGTCATTATGGGTCAAGGTGTTTCATGATGAGACATATTTGTGTGACAGTTATCAAACATAAAACAAACAAATGTATCTTACCACAAAATCTCCTTATCTATAATGACAAGACTTCAACACGATTAGATGTGAAATGTGATTGTACTTAATATTTTGATGTGCTTCTTTGAGTCGATCTAATTCAGTTATTTATTCTCTAAGTGAGCATCTATGAAATTCTGTCATGGGAACTAATCCGTTATGGAGCATCACTTCGAACATCATTACAGCTACACTAAACCCACAAACTTAGCTTTAGAGTTTCCTGCCAACTACTTTCAACTAACTAACAAATAAAATATAGTGTAAACTATATCAAGTTAAATCAATGGCGTCATTACAACTTAGGTAAAAGTAATCAGTTAACATTAAATAGGACTAGATAAACATGACTTCTGTTATTATTCAGTGATCAATCAATCTGATATTTATGTATTTTTTGGCAGCGGTAATTATAAGTGAGGAATTTATATGTTTGATAAAAAGAGATGAAGAGGTGTATTGTAAACAACATCAGAAGAATCGATACATCTGTACAAATGTAATCAATTCTACGTGATGTCACCTAACTTTTCTAATCAGTGGTGGAAATTAACTCACAGATTCCAGCCCAATAGTCGGCACGTATCAACACAACTCAGATAGATAGTGACCAATAGTGGCTTAATAGTGTAATGTCAATTATTGGTATCACTGCACCCAAAACTTCTATCATACTCCTACATTACCTAACACTAAATATGTAGCAAGCAGGTATTTATGCAGAAATAATGCATGCATAAAATAAAAAATTTATTTAATTTGGGTTTCTGTTTCAGAAGACAAAGTGTCTGATCGACTACTGTTTACTCATCACTTTGATGGAATAAGTGACGAGAATATCAGTTTTTCAAAGGATTATGTTCATAGAAAATTCTCTTAATCACAGATAGTCATCTACTTGTAGAAGTTAAAGTTCAGAAATATCCTTTGATGTTCTTTTATATTTCATTCAGTAAAATTGGAAAGTAGGTAACGACATGTTCAGATTATAATATGGACGATTAATTTCATGTTAAAAAAACTGGTATTATTTATAACTAACTATTATAAACATATTAGAGAAGTACACCTCAAGATGTACAACGAAACAGTCAACGTTTGTACTCAAGACAGATTGATGTCGGTTGAATACATTAGGAAAGCATAAAGCGCTTGATAACCATTTCATTTTAGCATACAATTTTTCAGCTGTATGCACTCATAGACCCATCATGAATCGAGACCAGACCTAAATATCAACATTACTGGGTTGACGTTCAATAGCATCATTCCTAGAGATGTAGTATGAAAATAATCCAATTAAGGTGGAGTTAATCTCCTCGCTTGTAAGTTGTCTGAACACCATCAGTTACAAGTTCTCACTAGAATTTCAAATGAGATGAATCAAAACAACAAATAAAAACCAACTTTCATAAAATCAAATCAATCATAGTAATCAGCTCAACAGTACACTACATAAAAACTAGCTCAAAAATCTAACACAAAATTGTAATTAGTAGAGTTCAGAGAAGCCAAAAGTGGGACACATCGTAAGTGGCATTAAATGCTTGACTAAAGTAGAAATCATACCGATAGACATTAACCGAGAAAATGATGAATAAACATTTTACAAGAGACTTGAGTGTTCTACATTTAATCCGTGTATACCTACCGTTAAGGATAAAACAGCTGTTCAGTGCTCCTATTTTATAGTACCCTGTTGGGGATTCTTAATCCCCAAAAATACAATGGTCGACTAATTAAACGAAAGAAACTTTCACTAATTATTGTGATTTCAATGTGAGTCCTACTCCTGAGTACAGTTTGACAGTATTTTATTGTATTAATTAAATGTTAATGATTTAATAGATATTTTCGTCCAAAAATGAACGAAAATATTTACAAAACTTGGGCGCCGAGTGTATGTAGGACATAGGAATAGAATATATTTGTTAATAATCTCAGCGGATGAAATTAATGAAAAATTCCAACGTTCCGTTCGGCAAACTGGTCCGAGCTTCTTCAGGGAAATAACCAAAATCAAAAATTATCAAATATAAATGTAATTTTTAATTTTGGTTATTTCCCTGAAGAAGCTCGGACCAGTTTGCCGAGCGAAACGTTGGAATTTTTTATTAATTTCATCCGCTGAGATTATTAACAAATATATTCTATTCATATGTTGATGATTTAACTTGATGAATAATCACTGTAAGTCAATTGATATAAAAATCTATGCATTTATGTAAATATAATTCGCAGTTCGGCGGTTCACTAACTGTGTCTGATTGGTCTATTGGCTTGTGTTCTTCTTATTCCGTCTGGGGACTCAGTGGGCATAGGGCAGACGCGCAGTTATCAACTAGGCACACCTATCTGGCATTCGCTCAACCAACCACAAATTTTTCGAGTCATAACATATCCAAATGAAAACAATCAGTGAAAAATACATACAACATTTATCGAATAATGATAACATTATAGATTACCATGGAACTTTAGGTACAACCATGTAAATTATGAGACTGAAAATATCTATACCACTTATTCATAATTATATATTATTTTGTCAAATCGAAGTCTCCGACTGATGTATGCATTCAGTAAGTGTTTGTCAGAAACTTAATTACCTTATTATTTGAAAAAAACGAGTTAGAAACTAAAAATTAGCTGAAAAACATTTTTTTTTAAAAAAAAACAAAAAGGAAAACACTCAAGAGAATCACATGAAGAATAAATTCTGTCATTTAAATTATTCATAAGAAAAAACAATCTATTACATAATTGAATGGTGTGATGAATTAATGAATACATTAACACAATGTATATACTGATCGAAATAAATAAAATATGCTTCATATACCATGTAATCTACATACTGACACTTATTCACATTTACATAAGCTTCAACTATCTATTGATAAATGACAATGCGCATGCAACTACCTATACTCGTTAATAAATCGCATGGTAACCACGTGAACATCTACTAGTGTAATACTTTGTAACCATATAAATGTGTAAAGTATTAGTTTAAATATTGTGAGTTATTAATTGATATTATCACTGATTAGAAGAAAATAATTGATGAAATTCAAAAAAATGCAAAATAAAAAAACGAAAACAAGAAAAAAAATAAAAGGTTGAAAAAAATAGTAATAAAAAATGCAAAACTCTCTGAATGATTGAATTAAGATTCTTTTTTAACAACATGATCTAATCACACGTTTCAACAGTAACATAAATAATTTCATATAGTTTGGTTCTTTCAAAAAAATTGGAATAAAACAAGAATGATAGTATTCGTAGCCTACGTTGTATTCAATGTATTTTATTACACTCTCCCTCATCAGCTACATACATAATGAATATTGATTTTAGATAACTTATAATATTACTATACATTTTGAATAATGAATTGTAATGTTCACCAGTCAACATTAAATTGTTTGGAAGGTGAAGGTGTAATGAAGATAGATTAAGAGTAGCCAATTAATATAGGATATGAAGTAGACAAAATGAATGAATATGAAGTAATCAATAAATAAAACAAATCAGTGTTATTAAAATTCAACATTGCAACTACAAGGCTAAAATCTGATTTTTGTATTCAAGTCACTAGTTAACCTTTGGTTGTTATAGTAACGAATAGAATTATGATCTTGTCGTCTTTTTGTATTTGTTTTTCTCTAGACACATTGACGTGAGTTCTAGTCATAAAGTTCTATTTTATTCTTTTTTTTTCATCTATTCACAATTAGTTCAAATTCACTACTAGTGAGTCCCAATACTAGGGCAAAACAGCAATCCAGTGCTTCCTAGTTATCAATAGTTGTCCAATTCAGATTAATTCAATTAAATTGACATTCAACAATCTCCACGGCACCCAATCATAATTAAAGAAACAAGTATTTTCCATTATTCTCCAGAACTATGATTCCTGTGTGATTCCTTGTATCGATGTTTTTATATCCATGGTGAATTTTTTGCCATATTACCTAATCAAATTTTTAGAATAGGGATCCATTTCATTTATAAATATTTTTAAATCAACTTCTTTACAACATCACCTTCCAAACAGTCTGATAGACGATTCAATTCGTAATTTAGTTATTTATTAATATTATGAGCTAAAGTGGTTTGTGGGGGAAAGGGTAGGTAGATATTAAGCTTAGTTAATCAAGAGTGCGAAGGATTGACGAATTCGTTACGAGGACGAAACGGCTGTTTAGTGCTCCTAAGTTTTTGTTGGTGCCAAACTGACATTAATCGGTGGCGAATACAATCGGTTATTAATATTTCAAATTATCAATAGTCTGTATATAGGTAGTTGATGCGAATACAACAGGTTTCGTTGCTGATATATTGGACACCTGAAGAAGATTAATCATCTTCTAGGACTGTTCTCTGATAGTCTATTTTATCTTGGTTGCATACAAAGGAAACATTTTATTACTGTTATTATTACGTCCCCCTTGCTCTATTCTCCCGCTTAGTGCACCGACTGCAATTATATCACTCTCGATTGATGAACTATGGTTAATTAGTTGTGCACACGTTACTCCAGCTCACAGTTACTGTAACTCTTATATATTAATGCTAATTTTCAGACTAATTGACTCAATGGTCAAGTTTCATGTAAAAATAAGAATTGTTTGAAATATAATTTGATTCTATCTGGTTGTTCATCAAACTTGTGTTCATCGTATTCAGGTTTGAAACTGAGTAGTCACTAGAAAGACATACAGGGACCAACTAGGCACTCTCATTGGCGTTTTCCACCTTAACTTCGTAAGCATACCGATTAATTGGTCATATGCTTCGGCCAGAACAGCTATCTAATCTCATAATAGTTACATCCTGCAGATGTTGTCGCTCTTGCTTTATTTAAAAACAAATGACAATTATACATTTAAAGTCGGAGTTATCTTGAACTTTGTTAAAGATATGCAAACAACCATTATTTCCATGTTGCCCGTACCATGGATAGTTTTTTATCTTAAAATACTTAAAAGTTGGATCAGAGGTTTGTTATAGACAACCTGGAGATGTAACACATAGCCCAAGTGACAGCAGTTCAAAGCTGGTCACTCATGACTTTTTTCACGGATAGTTTTATGTTAGCTCCATAAATGAAAATACTCACCACCGAAAACAAAAATGTGAGAAGTAAAGCGAGGTGTGCAATTTGATGGTTTACAGTTTTAATCTAATACTTCCATCATGGAAAGGTACCATAGAATGTATTGATGGAGTAACTATGAAGTATAAGTAATGGTTTAAAAACTAATCGTAAGCGAATGTTGATTCGAAATCATTTATTTTGATAATTGCAAGGTGACCTAAATTAGGGGACAATTGAAAATCTGTGATCAGATTTAGGACCCTTAAGTCTCGTCCATAATGTTTACCCAATAGAACCATCGGATTCACGCATGATAGTATACGTTTCTAATTTTACCAATTTGAGAGATAGCGCGGCGGGCATCAGTATCGAATGTATACTACAAGTGACACTTAGCTACTTAGGGCATCATTATCTATAATGCTCAACTCACATGTGATTTATTTCATGATGTTTCTAAAGTCCTTGCGAGAAATCATGACTAACTGAGTTCAGACATGTGGGGAAATGAAATAGCCTACCGTCAGTAGTATCTGATGACCATCGAGTTATGTCGCAAATGGACTTAAGTTATAAGTGCACCGAATTAATGGTCAAACTATCGTAGCGCGATCTCGGCATTGTCCGTTTGATTTATGGACGAGATTTAGAATGTGCACTTCTGAAGAATTTCATACTCAGATAAGACAGTTGTCTAGCGCTTCCTGATTTTCAATGGTGTCTTAAGTTAGATAAATGTCTGATTAATATACCTTACAAATGAAAATGGTCGCCCAAAATCTTTAAAATGAACTTTGTGTATAGAAACATTTAGCTACTGTGATAAGTGAAACAAAGGTGGTTTAATCACTATGACTATTTAGGTACTTCTATACCTGAAGAAGTAGATCTAATTAAAATATTGATGTCAACGTTACAAATTCCCATCAAGTGTTAAATGTTTAGTGATAGTTGACGTACGCAGCGTTTAATTTCGAATTACTTATTTCGCTACACTTTTCATTGAAGCTTATCTGAAATCATAATACAAATTACAGATATTTAAAATACAGCGTCACGCACTGTTATAGTTAGAGTTCCCACTATTTACCTAATACAAATGAAAATATAACAAATTAAACCGTAATGAGTTCTAGTAACTGAATAGTCTCCATTGCTATTTTTGCATCCTGAGTGAATTCTCTCGATATTGTCATTCGGCCAAACATTTTAGTTAAATCGAATTGCGGCTAACAATAAAATATAGCACACGGTTTACATTCTGTTCGAGACACCTTAGCTGGATCCCCCTCACACACACATAAATATCGATGTTTACACTACGATCCAATCTAAGGTAATCAGATCAGAATTCACATGTGCTAAAGCCGACTTGTAAGTTACAGTCCTTAATACTAACAACAGGAAAACAAGATCCCAAGGAAATAAAATTTATACCAGTCTCACAAATGAATAACTAAACTAAATTCAGTGGCGTAGTAGATAGCACGTTGGCGTTCGAGGTAAAATGTACAAGATTCAAGTCCCTGTGTGGACATAAACCCAGGAATGAAGCGGGTGCATCCAAATGATAAACTTCAGATAAGACGAAACACAAGGTATGTATTTCACTACATGATACATTCCAAATATACTACGGACGTTGAAACAAATGTAATGTCAAGTCAGTCAGTTCATTGGTCTCTGAGAGTTAAAATATACAATTCATATTCATTTAACTTTTAAAACAAGTTTCATTTAATAAATACTTTGTAAATAAAATATGAATTTTTTCATCTATATTTATCACTTACTTCTTTGACTACTTCTTTTAGAGCGGTCTGTTTCAACTGAATAGGTTGACCACTGAAGATATTTCCTAGACCAATGCCACAAACAGGTTTTTGTTTAGTTGCAGAATTTGGTGAAAGATTACTGATGTTATTATTGTTCTCATAATCACTACTTGACATATTATTTGCATCATTATCGTCGGCTTCTTTTGATAATTCCCCAACTATCACGGGCTTTAAATAAATTTTGTAATAGAGTTTATATTATGGTTAGTTATCTCAAAAGTGCTAAATAATCATTATTTCATCATAAAGTAGGAGCATTGAAATTACAGGAAATACCAATCAATCATAATCAACTCACAGACTGGTACATATATATATATATATATATATATATATATATATATATATATTGCCTCAGACCTTCATACCACATCGGCATGAATATATGGAATTATCGATATGAATGGCATAGAAGTCAAAGTACGTATAATAATGGTGTTAATAAAAATACTTAAACACTGAGTTTGTAATTAAAAGACAATAAAAAAAAGGTATGCACAAAGGAATACTGGAACATCAGATCTAAAACAAGATAAAGAATAAACGCGATAGTGATACTGTGATCAATTGTGATTTGTATCACTCAGAAATTCCGCCCAATAATTGTAGTTACCTCGAAGAGAGTATTAGACAATTTACATCTATCTACATCTCTCAGACTAACACAAGCGCCTTAATGAACTAGTGTCATCTTGGTATAGCCGTTTCTAGCTTTCACCCGACCGTAGCTGCTACCTTGACATGGTGGTCGGACTTGCCTATCGTGATGACCCAACCGAGCTATATTATCTGGAACGCATGTTCCTCAAGGTACTATCATGCCAAGCAGGTCTGTTGGAGAGCGATAAGACTAAAGGCAGCAACCTAAGATCTGAGGGCGAGGACGTACTGCTGACTGCAGTAAGGTGTGACAGCAGTAAGGTGTTTCCCTCGGACAACCAGCATCTGCAGCGATGCTGCCTTCTCACAAGGAAGGAGGGGTTAGAAAAGATCGGCCCTAAAAATGTCACACCTCACACTACCTCACGGATTTCCGTCTCCGGCGGTAAGGGTGCCCACTAAGGGCATTTAAGTGCGGAGCTAATACTCAAAAAACCTTTCATAAAAAGGCCGTGCGTGACAGGCCTCAAGCAGTTGTCCCTTGGGCTCTGCGGTCACGCTCTCAGGTCTCTAAGACCAACATTAATCTATCTTCTTTTTCAGGTTCGTCAAGAAACACCCTTCCATGGTGTGGGCAGCCAGGAAGTGAAAACCGCCCTCATACCTCTTACAGCACACGAGATCATCTTGTTCGAAGCCAAATCCCACCTTCAACTCTTAATAACTCTCTTATCACCATGCCTAATCCTTCTAACATAATTTTATCACCTCGCGTCTCTAATGCTATTGATTTGAGTTCACGAAACGTTATCCCTGGTCTCCTAAAACCGCGCACTAAGTTGTATATTGGAGCTTTCAACGTTCGAACGTTATGTCAAATAGGACAACAGGCATCCTTAGCCATGACTCTAGAATCCCGCTCCATCGATGTCTGATGCATCTCTGAAACGCGTATACAGGATCCAAGCACAGTCATTCGCTTGACCTCACCTTGTGAAAATAAGGAACCGGCTCGGTTCACTCTTCGTGTTTCCGGGGACCCCACCGCTACCACTCGAGGCCTTGCTGGTGTAGGTATAGCACTCAGTTTAAAAGCTGGACAGGCTCTCCTCGACTGGATTCCAATAGACAGTCGCTTGTGCGCTGTCCGTCTAAATGGAACGGTAAGGACTCGTAAAGATAGGGACACACGCCGTTGTCTCTTTGTTGTCTCTGCCTATGCTCCCACTGACTGCAGCTCAGATGAAATGAAAGATGAATTTTACAGGAAGCTTTATGACCTTCTATGTAAAGCTAAGCGCACTGATGTAGTAATAGTGGCGGGTGATTTTAATGCCCAAGTAGGTAGACTAGATGAAACCGAAAGGCACCTAGGTGGGTCATATGGTGTTGAGGCTCAACGAACAGACAATGGTGACCGGTTACTACAACTTTGTTCAGACAAGCGTTTATTTCTCGCAAGCACCAACTTTAAGCATAAGGAAAGACATCGGTTGACATGGCGGCCTCCGAAATCAACCCAACGCTGGACTCAAATAGACCACATTGCTATTAGCCATCGTTGGAGAGGCTCGATAGAAGACTGCCGCTCGTTTTGGAGCACATGTTTAGACTCAGATCATGCCTTAGTGCGAGCGCGTATTAGTCTGCGACTCACTGGACGTAAAAGATCCACGACAAGGATCCCCCACAGAGTTCAACGTAATGATGAAAAAGTCAAGAATACATTCCAGGAACAACTAAAAAACCAATTAGTCAACTGCGTAAACTGTACTCATCCTGAGCTAGCTTGGAATGATATCCAAAAAGCTGTTGCAACGGTAGTAATATCTACTAATAAACTAGACCTAAAGGTTAGGAAAACTCAGTGGATTTCAGCTGCATCTACTGAACTGATAGATGCTCGGCAACACAACCCATCTGGTTCTGAACATGATGAGGAACGAAGGAAACTTAAACACAAGCTGATTAAAAGCTTACGAAATGATCGTGAATAGTGGTGGGTGGCGAAAGCTAAAGAGATGGAAAAGGCAGCGGCAATAGGTAACAGTAGACAACTGTTCAGACCTATCAAGGAAATGGGTATGAGAAACCCGACTGTAAGTGAAACTACCTCAGAAAAAGATGGTTACACTATTCATTATCAGTCCAGAAGATTAGACCGATGGGCAGAACACTTTAGGGAACAGTTCAACTGGCCCTCGGCGTCATCTCTGTTGCCCACCATCCCCAAACAATCTAAATGGCAAATTAACATTGGTCCCCCAAGTCTCAGTGAGGTTGAGAAGGCTATAGGAGACTCAAAGCGAGGGAGAGCAGCAGGACCTGATGGACTAACCCCTGATATATTTAAGGACGGTGGTCCAGCTGTAGTAGCGAGGTTAACTGAGATCTTGTCTAGAATTTGGAAATCGGATGTAATCCCATCTGACTGGTCTCAAACATTAACTATTCCGGTCTATAAGAAAGGACAGAAGTCTTCGTGTGACAATTACAGAAGAATCAGTTTAACGAATATAGTGTCTAAAATATTAGCCTCAATAATACTTCTACGTCTAAATAAAGCTCGTGAAGAGCAAACTGGAGAAAACCAAGGTGGTTTCAGACCCGGATGTGGTTGTGTAGACCAAATATTCACACTTAGGCAGGTTCCGGAACATAGGCACACTTTCAGATGCCCAACAATAGCTGTATTCCTTGACCTTAAGGTGGCGTTTGACTCTATCGATCCTAAAGTTATGTGGCAATGTCTATCACTGAAAGGTGTACCGGAGAAGTACAATAACCTTATACAAGCTCTCTACTCGAACACCACATGTCGTGTTAGAGCTTATGGCAGACTGTTGTCGGAATCGATCACTTCTAGTGGTGTCCGTCAGGGTTGTCCGCTATCCCCATTTTTAGTTAATTTTATCATGGACATACCTTTAGAGTTAACATTGCCATCGTCTAATTTCTCTGGGGTTGACCTCCTTCCAAGAGATAAACTTACTGACTTAGAATATGCCGATGATATAGTTCTATTGAATGAAGATGCTGACAAAATGCAGAATTTTTCGACAAGCTTAAACATGAATGTAGGCATGTTTGGGATGCGATTCTCCCCATCCAAATGCTGCTTCAGGACTGGCTTAATTCGGCACCGAAGTTAGTGATAGGGAGCGAAGTAGTTGAATGTGTTAACCGTTTTACTTATTTCCGAAGCTTCATCAGTCCTGACAGTCTGGTGTCTGATGAAATCTCGGCTGGTATACATAAGGCCCGATTGGCTTTTGCCAACTTGCGTCACTTGTGGTGTAGGCGAGACATTCGTTTAATGACGAAAGGACGCGTTTACTGCGCAGCAGTTAGATTCGTTTTACTTTATGGATGTGAAACATAGCCTTTAAGGATAGAGGATATTCGTAGGCTCTTAGTATCTGATCATAGATCTCTTCAAAGCATCGCTCGTGTTTTTTGAGACCACAGAGTGTATAATACTTATGTTAGGAATAGAATACTGGGTAAATATGGCAAGTCTATTGATGAAGTAGTGAATCTTCATCAATTGAGGTGGCTAGAACATGTTACGTATGCCTGACCACCACCTACCTCGACGAGCAGTGTTGTCTGATGTGGGAGTAGGCTGGAAGAAAGCTAGGGGTGGCCAAACGAGAACATGGCACCAGTTCATGAAGTAATTGACAATTGGGCTGAGCCATGTTAATAGATGCAGACTGCATGGTTGGGGCCCACGTGATGATCGTAACCAATGGTTAGAAACATTAGGTGATATGGCTCAAAATCGTTAACAATGGCGCAGTTGCATCCACTTCTTGTCCTTCCCCAAATTCTAGGTTTTTGAGCTTACCATAATTTTCTCTTTACTGAATCATATCTTCTTAAATCTTATCTGCGATCTCTATACCTTTCCATTAGTGCTTACTCTGTTACTACCTCCCCTACTCTGTGATTCGGTCCGACAATTCGATCACTATCTGTTAATTGGGTCATGGTAACTTGAACGGATGTACGCATGTACCAAGTTCTACGTTGTAACTGACTGACTGACTTCTAGCTTTCCGCTACATACTATTACACCAGAAGGTATTTCGCGTTGTATAAGGTAGTGGTTGGGAATTTGAAGTACATGTCTTAATAACTTTCATTTATAAGGACTCACAGCCCCACCATCCAATTTTTTCTATTGCTTGGTTCATTATAACGCAAAAATGCACACGTGATCACTCCGTAGTATGTCAAAAATGCCTGAAAAATTAACATATATTTTATAAACCCGAAGTAATACATAGTAAACTGCTGAGAAGTACATTTACCTCTTCTCTAGCAGTTAGATATCTTGTCTGCATCGTAAGTGTTGCGAGTTACCAAGTCAGGTGAGCTTTAAGAATCGATGTCGAGATTTTGTCAGACATCAACCTACTAGGGACGGCGTGACTTTCAAGAAAAGTGATGTGATAAATCTTTGTAATTAGTAAGTTTATTTAACTGAATATTTGCATACATTATGTTGTTTAACTTTTTAGCTTTTGTAGCTCCATTAAACACTGACCTTCTTTGATCTTAGTAGGTAGGTGTAAGCATATTCCAAATGGAAGCTGAAAATGCTGATTAGTATGATACTTAAACATGTGATACAAACAAGATGGAAGTCGTCAACGTAATAAGACATTCAATAAGAATGTAAAGACAAATCAAGCTAACTAAACCTGTGAATATAATCATTAATAGATGAAGTCACTAGAACAGGTCGACTTAACATATGTGAAATAATTTAACAGCTTATTTCTTCATGAAGTGTCTTCTGATAGTGTGATCTGGAACACAACATAATCAAAAAGTATTTACAATCACTGTCAATTTCATGGACCAAATTAGGAGTGACTGGAAAAACATTATAAAATGTTGGTAGGACATATAAAATATGTTCACATACAGCTATTATCTGTTGGTTCGAGTTATTTAGAAGAATTATTTATAAGACTCCTTAATAGTACTCATCGTCAATTCTACCAAGGAATCAAACTCAGGACCTTCAGGTTGGTGAACGCTAAACGCACTTTTCCACTGGGTTTCGAGTTCGCCAACCAAAGGGTCTTGGGTTCGTTCCCTTGGAGGAATCAAGAGTACTTACTTCTAATAATTAGCATACTGCAACGAAACATTAATCTGTGATGAATACAAGTAACCAAACTTAGTACCTATTTCCACAAAACCACCTTAATTTAATAGTTGTAAATGTCAAATAACTTGACTCAGTTTCATTAAAAAATAACTCAATTAGATTAGAATTGGAACATTAAGCTTACATTATAATTCACCTTTTAAAAAGAAACAATATCTTCTTGAAGTATATCTTTCTTAAGTTTAACTTTTATACACTACTACAACTACTACTAATAATGATAATAATATTAAGGGGAGTATAAGTAACGATAATGATAAATGCTTTGATCAATTTTATGTTTAGCAAAATATTATTTGTCAATATACAGTATTCTTAACAAGTTACTCTTTTACCATATGCACGTCTTATGGAATATATATATATATATATATATATATATATATATATATATGCCAGATCCTATGTTGATTATGTATGACTGATTAAAGAAATGATAGTTGGCGTGAAGAACTTTGTAAATAGTAAAAAGACGTTTACACAAATGTGTTATGACCAATCAAATCAATAGCCAATATAGAATAATCACTATAAGATAAAGTGCAAAAGTGTGCTTCACTGATTTAATGATTTTTTATCACTTAAGGTAATTTGATAAGAGATTTAATGAACATAACGTGCAAATATCAAAGTAATAACAATGTGAATCAATGAATTATTCTCTATTTGCTGGTCAAAGTCATTATGGTCAAATTTAATTTAGATGAGCTAATTCTACAACGTAATACAAAGTGTAACATGATCGAAGGTAATGAATAGGTCATTTTCAATCGAAGAAATAATCTGTAAAAGTTATGCGTTTTTATTTATCACTTACATTTGCATTGTTTGATTATATTAATAAAAGGAGAAAAACATAATACTTAGGGTGTTTGAATGAAAGTTTATTAATGTGTAACTAAATTATATGCATGAATGATAAACTTCATGTAAATTTTTATACAATTTAACTTTAAAAATATTCATACTTAAAACTTATATAGTAAAGAATCTTGTTTAACATGTGAATGAATGAATGAATGAATGAAAAAATACCTCTTTATATCATGTAAAAACAAGAAAATGTTTCAATGAAGCGTTCTCTTGTCGACAAATTCATCAACTCAAAGATGTACAATTACAAATATTTTTTATTTTTGATAAAAAAAAAACTAATCAATAAAATGTGTTTTTAACACTAAGTGAATGAACATAGTAATGATACAAAACGTATTATTCATATAAATCTGAAAATGTAGTTGAATATTCAACAAAATATCATAGAAGTTAGACAAAGACTATTCAATGTGAAAAATAAAAACCTATGTATAATGTTAAGATGAAATGTGTTTTTTCTTTTTTATTCCATAAAATTGAGATGAAATATATTCAAAAACTGAAAATGAGACAGTTCGGGATAATAGGTTAATAAATGGGTGTGAAGGGAAATAATAATGGTGTATATGGATTATTTCGAGCTTATAACCAAGTAGAAAGTAGAGAGTGGACAAATTTATTTTCGACACATAATTTTGGTTTAAGCAGAAATATATTTAAGGTTCTAGCAATTGAAAGTAAAGTATCAATCTACACATTTTATCTGTTTATTTTATTATATATTTTATGTTTAGCACTTCATTATACTTCAGAATGCTTCTGTGTTTCTTATAATGCCAATTTCTTCCCCCCTCCCACTACCTGGTCACACGGATGTGAAATGTATTGTCTTGAAGCGGTACAGATTCTACACTATGTACTACATGATATGTTAACACCACTAAAAAGCATATTAACAAATTAAATTGAAAACTCAATTCCTAATATAAAAGCTTCATTGTTAACTTTAGTTGATTGAATTCATCACAGACTGATGTTGGCAGGGCATCGTTGGAAACCACGGAGTGATGGGCAGCTGCTTCATTCTAGTATTCAATTACAATAACCAACTGATTAATGACTAACTTCAATATGTTCCTGGAGCTCTAATGAGAAGTTGTGACTGGTGCAGTTCAGACTTGCCTAGGGTGGGACAGTTGTCACAGATTGATGGAAGTGGGAATCCCACCACTGGATGGCTGCCCAGTAATGCAGAGGGTTAGATGTTCGCCAACCTGAAACCTCTGAGGCATAATCTAGGGTGTGCACTGCTGACGAATCACTTACTAGGACGAAACAGCTTTCCAGTGCTCTCTGATTTTCAATGGTACCCTGCCAACATCAATCTGTGACGAACTCAGTCAAACAAACTTAATACTAATCTCCACAAACGGTCTCAATTTGAGTCATTGTTAACTGTTTGATCATTGGTCAACACAAATCATTCAAGAGCTTAAAAGGTTAAATATTGAAGATTAATGAACTATCATTTTATTGGAAGTAAACTACTATACATTGTTTGATGATATAATCAAGAAAAATTGTCTACAATAAATCTGTTTATTTGAATTAGTAGGTTAGAATTTCAATTCTTCAAGAGTATGACTCAATAGTAATGAATTCATATTGACTATTCGAAAAACTGGGCTTTAACCCAAAATAAATAAATAAACAGTGAATGTCACGGTATTCTTCGCTACTCTAATGTTCAGCATCTGCTCACTAAACAGTTATGTTACGCAAAAGAAACATATTCAGGTAAATACCTCTTGAGTAAAAACACTACAGACCCATTTTGGTAACACAGAGTCCTCTATACCGGACAATTTACACTACACATCTTTAAAATTATTTCGAGATATTCCTCTTGTTTATGTAGTAGGCAGGACTAAAGAAAGGGTACGAACTCGAGCGATTGTTTATTTGACCTTGGTGTTAGCTAGACCATATTTGGTATAAACAAGGCCTTTGAAATAATCTCTCCAGTAAGTAGCTAATAATGACTTTTTCGTCAAAAATAACTAGCATATGATGAATTGCCGGCGTAAATAACTATAACCTGAACTATGACCCTGAAAAAGGAACTTGAATTCTGATGGGTTCGTAACAGTTTTTAGTCTTGCCATGTAGTAAATTGCAATCAAAAAGTAAAAAAGTTATTATTTTATAGACAAAACTGCCAAAAGTTATTAGCAATTACTTATTGGATGTTATGGTGATTATTAAACTTCATATTACGGACTGACCGTTGAAAATCAGTAGTCACACGATAGCTGCTTGTGAGATACCTTAACAATATCCATCTATGATTACGTAAGGAATAGTATTCAAGATTCGCAGGTTTTGAGGCAAGAGTTTAACTTTTAAGTTATTGAGTCGGTAACCAGTAATTTGTTAAAACTGGATTGTGACCAGTAAATGAAATTCATAGTGTACGTTTTGTTCAAAAGCTGATCAACTGCAATACTTTATAATATCGATGGAAAGATACAAACACTTATTATATTTTGTTATTTGCATTCGATACACGTTGATCTTGGTTAGGTACCAGTTAAAACCAAAGAGTACTTGACTGCAGTTTCATCCTAGTATAGGACTGCTCATTAATACACGCACTCCAACTTTACCAAGGAATCGAATCCAGGACCTTCAGGTTTCATGGGAAACGCGTAGCCAACAGGACCACAGAGTCGACTGATAGTCGTGCTGTAGAACAAATTATATGAAGTGGGAATTCCACTACTGAATTTCGGCCCAGTGGCGCTAATGGGTAAGTGTTCTCTATGAGACCTGAAGGTACTGAGTCCGATTATCTGGAGGAATCAAGTATGTGCACTGTTGAAGAGTCTGATTATAGGACAAAACAGCTATCCACTGCTCTGCGGTTTTCATTAATGACTGAGATCACTTTGTGATGAATACAAACAACAAAATTGAAATCTCCATAAAACCATCTCGATGGAATTAATGAAATTCTTTCGTTGTTTTTCTTCTATTCAATGGCACTTTAATTTTTGTGTGCGATTGATTTGTTAAGGCTGCTTATTGGAATATACAAAACAGCTTTCCATCATTTATGACAGGATCAACAGTTATAACAACACTTATTTTGTATCTATCAATTGATAAATCGAGTAAGTTAATGCATAAGATTATAATTTTGTTGTACACAGAACGAAAAATGTATCAACTAAGCTGGATTGTAATATATAGCCATTCATGAATGATTAAGCCACTTCAAGTTCATGGCGTAGGCACCAAATATTAGGATGCTGATAATCAGTTTGTTGATGGTTAATTTTTGTGAGGAAGACTAAGTGAAGTGATATTTTGTACTGTACTTAGTTAGTATATTGAGCTGTTTTCGGCTGCAATTAAGATCAACATTAAGATTAGACTTAAGATCACTTTTTACGATCAGTTTGTTTATACATTAATCTTAATCAAAACACCAACAACTATCTCTAAATCTACAAATAACTCTAGTATTTCCTAATTTAGGATAAATTTTACACATTTTACTAAAGTTTAGGGTTAGAGCAATGTATTGGGTCTTATTCCTTGTTAACTGTTCTAATTCCATTTGTGAGGTTATTCTTTCAGATTTGAAGTGTTCAACTTCTCAAGGTCATCCCACAATACACTCAGGTTCACTCGTGCAATGTATTTAGCTATTAAGGAACTCATAACATGAAGTTATAAAAAATATCAGAATTTGGGAATTATTCATATTTAAGGAAGAAACAAACAACTTATACAATCAGAGAACAATTCCATGGTTATCATCATAAATATCTCAGTAACCTCTACAGTATTGAAATATTAAACAATGTGATTTGTATCCACTTATAGAAGCGTAATTTATATTCTTAAATATTCTCTTACATATCAGAAACTAGGCATTCATCATAAACAGTTTATTGGCATATATCGTAAGTTTTATAAATGGATAATTAAACAACTTTAATGTTCATAAAAATGTCTTGTGTTAGTGAATTCGAAACTTTAATTGATCAAATAGATAAATATATGTAAGTTAATACGAAGAAGTATCAACGTATGAAGTGATTAAGGAGAATAAATTGTTTTTAAATTGATAAGATAGAAGATATCGACAAATTAAGAATGAAATGACATAGGACAATAATATGCGAAACATTCTATGGAAGCTATAGACAGATCTCATATAATCTCTAGTTGTAGGTAAGATTGTTAGAGGAAGTCATTAGGAAACCTTAATCGAATAAGTAATAGGATGAATTAGTGTATTCCGATTGATTTGTTATAGACTGAAGCTAGTCAGTCTTTGTTGCTAAATGTACATTCCGAGTCTATAACAAATCAATAGGAATGTACAGATCCATCCTGATACTAATGCGTCCATTGCGCAAGTGTGACTGTCTGGACTCAGAGTCTAGTGGTGAACACAGTGGCGTTTGGCACGAAACGAACTGAGTTCAAATCCCACTGTGAACATCAACCTTGGGATGCAGGTACATCCAGCCGACGAGTCCCGAATAGGACGTAACGCGCGTCCTGGATTTCACTTGCCAGTCACAATCCAACTTAAATAATTAATCGAACAAGGTTTTGTGATGGATAGCACTTATCAGTAGGAAGTATTAATTCCTTTATAGATGAGAGTGTCTTTCTGACAAATACCAAATAATACAAAATTTTAATTGAACAGCATTTACTGATGACTAACTTAAACCACCTTAAATAAAATAAAGATCATATATTAGACTAACAGTCTGAGTGCAATTCGTTCGATAAAATTCAACCAGTAATTCTAATGACTAACAAACATGACACTAGTTACTATGTCGTAATTAATCAGTGCAAATGTTAAGGTATTTCTTATCGTCTATTATCTCAATTCACTGAGTTTAAAAATTTATAAATTTTAGCTTACATAGGTTAAACTAGCAGTCAGTAATTCACATACTACTTCAGTAGTAATCAGTACTACATATTGTCATATACAGTAACATGACACTGATAAGGCATATACAATAAACTAAGTTCTTACAGATTTGCTTTATAGACTAATATCTAACTTGTAATATAAAGTTTCTTTCACAATCTAAATCTCACTTACTACTACAAATATTATAAAACTTATATATTCAAGTTAGCATTTAACCGTGAGTACCATAAAATATAGACTGAAAGATTTGTAGCAACTTTCATCAGTCAATGAACTTAAACACACAGTAATACATACGAAAGAAAATTCATTAATTTCTGAGACATATATGACTTATATTAACTGTCGATTACAAATCTGTGATGAATAGTTTAAGATTTAATACAACTCTATGGATCAATCACCATGTTTGATAGATAATATTGGTTTACAGGATTGCTGAACAATAGTGAATGATAAAATTGTGTACTTAAAAAGTTAACTGTTAAATACTTTCATCAATATTACCTGTGATACATTAAAAGTCACTTAAAATAAAAGAAGATTTATTAGATTTTCAACGTATTACATCATGTTATGTAATACTCGTAGAGATTATGTAAACAAACATATACATTTTAAAATGTCACTAATGTTACTCTATCAAGTTCTTACCATTAATCAAATTGAATTGATCTGATTAAAACAGATTTACTGGATTAAATGACACAAGAACTTAGTTCACTATAGATTCAATGTTAGGTGAATAAAATGGGTCTTAAATGGTTCCTGATTCAAGTCATTTGATATCAGAATATTAATATATTAAAATAACAATCAGTTTATATTTTTAACAATGTAGCTTTAATAAAATATGTTTCTATTAAAACAAACATTTATCCAGTTCTTTCATTTTCGAGGAATTCCCATGTATAAAGATTTTATTAATTGTAGTATGAACTTGCAAGCACAAAGTATACAATTAAGATTAAAAGCAAACGTTTTTAATTGTAAACAGCTGTGTTGTATCCAACTCATCCAGTTAGTTCTTGTTAAAGTAGTTAGCAGATGTTGCAAATCAAATTCTAGCACCCCACTACTGTTTGTTATGAGCATGTCTGCTTAATGCAGACCAAAATATTAGATGAAAAATACAAATATAGGCTAATTAGAATGAACTTGTGACTTCCCGTTGATTTCTTATGGGGTGAAGCTGGTCAATCTATGTTGCTATATGTGTATCCTAAGCGGATTACCTCGATATAGCGACAATTCGAAAGTATTGTTTAAGGTGGATTGTGACTGGATAGCGGAATCCAGGACGTGTTTTTCGTCCTATTTGGGACTCATCAGTTAGATGAACCTGCATCCCGATGTTGACGTTTACCCTGGGATTCAAGCTCAGTCTGTTTTGTGCCAAACGCCATCGCGTTCACCACTAGACTAATGAGTTCAAACAGTCACACTTTTGTGAACAGAGCATTACCAGCTTCAGTCCATAACAAATCAACGGGAAGATATAACTTCATCCTAACTACATATTGTAATTGCCTGGACTCAGTAATCTAGTGGTGAATGCAGTGTTTTTTAGCAAGAAACGGACTGAGTTCGAATCCCAGTGTAAACAACAACATTTGGATGCCGGTACATTCAACTGATGAGTCCCAAGTAGAACGAAACGCACGTCCTGGATTCCTCTTCCAGTTATAATCGGACTTAAACTAACAGAGGGAAAGTTAGAGCTTCAAATGAAATCTTTAGTATGATGCACACATATTAAATGGATAATAATGTAACCCCGAAGGTTAAATGTAACACATTTACCGTTGAAAATATTGCCAATAACTTCACTCGAAAGCATTATATATATATATATATATAAAGTGTATGAAGCAGTTTAATGCCTACTGTTAAATAATTGTACTATTGATTAAAGATTTGGAATTAACGCGTATGTATGTACGTCACAGACTGATAATGGAAACCACTAAAAATAAAGGAACCATTGGACAGCTGTCTCATTCCAGTATGAAACTCCTCAGCATTGAGAACCCAAGGGGCTTCATGCTACACAGTGAACGATTAACCATCTGCACCACTAGGCCGGCATCCAACAGTAAAATTTATACTATCATCAATTTGTGACGAACACAAACAGGTAAACCTAATGACTATCTCCATAAATCATCTCATTTCAATTAATGTATTAGTTTAAATATGAAATACTTATCTACTTAGGAGTTATTATATTACTGATGAATCCAGCATAACAGTTAAACGTTTGTCTTACTTCAAATAATTAACTAATTTGTTTTTTTTAGCATTATATGTTACTGCACAAAATTCCATCATTTAAGCACAAAATAGTATAAGTCGGTATTCTTCACTGTCCATGTATATGTGCATGATATGATATCAAATAGAATATAGTGGTAAGAAGTTAGAACCCGCAGTATACTTGCTGATTCTTGCAATATATTCTTTTTTAACATAACAATTTGGTTTGACAAAGATTGTTTTTCACATAATGGTACATTTTTATCACATTATTTCTACAGTCAAATTTAAGTTGTTTCTGTATGATAAACTCACAAATATAACTGCTTGCGTTAATCGATAGGTTCATTACGAGTGTTAGACAATGGTGAATCTATGCATTCTGTGCAATTTATTATTGAATTAGTTTAAAACTAAATTAGATATCAAGCATTTTATCACATAGACAACTACAGATATTAATTCAATTAAGAAAACGTTGAAATTCTGGGTCGGACAAATTTTAGAGTGCCAGGAATTTATCAGTGCATAGCCTTTAGATCAACTAACAATCAAAAGGTTAAGTGATTTGGATCCAACATATTAGCCCATGCAGAAGGTATCACTCAGTCAATTGCTTGATCACAGGTCAACTACAAACAACACACAATGAGAATACAAGAACAAATAACGGTGAACCAATTTCTGAAGACAATCATTCACAAAAGTATCTTCAGAGTAAATTGATTTAATACTTCTGAAATAATTTTAAAACCCCCATCTAGATGAAGTAGGTATTGATGGTGTTGTCTAGAAGGACAATGAAAGTTTCTCAATCACGACTTACCTTTAAGGACACTACCATTAAAAAATCTACCTATGTATAAGAAAATTAGGACTAAGCTCTATCCTAATTAAATGCATAATTTTAGGTGGAACACATCGGAAAGTCATATCTGTAGTCTAAAAGGAAACAACATTCAATGTGGGGTTTAGACTAACAGCATCTTACTTCATAGTCTGCGACCACTACGTATGAGCTATTTAGGAGTCAAACTAGGTACATTATTTTCTGTTGACTGCCTCCTACTAGCATATACTATTTCAATTCATAAAGTTTCAAAATGATGTAAGATTTTCGTATCAAAATTATTTTACTAGACTATGTATGATTAACCTGCCATCCTTCAATGTGTTTATAAAAATATTACTGATTGTCTGGGAACTTCTAGAGTTTCCGGAGAAGTGCAAACTAAACTAATACAACGTGGAAACCTCCCCAGTCAAATTTCAAGCATTTCAAAATATAAACTTGTTTAGACAATAGACGTGTAGCACTTATTATATAGCTCAAACATGTAGACTATCATACTATTCAATTATTAGATTTCAACACTACGTGATTTAAAACACTTTTAATTAATTATTGTGTAAAACATAATGACTAGTACTGTAGTCTCACGTTTTGTTAAGATCACAGAGTTTTAAGATCAAATTTAGACAACAGATTAGCCTTATAAATGGCGAGTGTAATTAGAAAATTAAATAGATTCATATAGTACTTATAACAATGTTGAAACGGTTTTGTGAATATTATCCGCACAAAATAATGCCACAGACCTCAACATACAATATTTGTATTTTTTTAATGTTTTATCTTATCATTTTATATCATCTTGTATTCTATTAAACCAACATATTTTATAATTTTAGAAGGAAATTTTGATAAGAAAACTGCACTATGCACATTTTTAATTCACGAAAGTGTAGTACATCCTTATTCTTCATACGATATGATGCATTATATTTTGTCACATGTAGCGGGATTCTCGTTAATTTTGACTTACTAAAAAACGTTTCCGGTCAGTTGTCATTACTTTACCTAATTATCTAATGATGACTGCAGTAAACTAATTATATCATCTGGTCATATAACACAAGGCTATATTAGTTTTAAAAATTAAGGACTCGATTGTGATACAGTTTATTATATGGTACATATAACCTCACAGAAAATGTTCACAAGATTAATATATTGATACAAATGAGGTAAATAAGAAGTAATCACGTCGTTCAGCAATCATAAGTGAAGTCATTAAGTTTTAACTAGTTTCCGCCATGCAAAATAAAGTTGCCAATAAAATTATTATAAAACAAGAAGCATATTAATACGTTATCATAATTCAAATAAGTTGTGAACAAAATAATTTGCTCCAACATGACATTTTAACAGTTATTTTACGAGATAACTCAAATGTAGAGAGCAGTTTAGTCGTAATCTCAATTTTAATAATCAAGATATTCATAACAAACGATTTTTTAACTTCCCGGTTTATGAAGAACAATAATAGTGCTCTTGAGTTAACGTCTTAAACAACTGTACAGAGTGTGGTTCCAAAGCAATTAGTTTCTTAGGAATAGCTAGCATAAAACTGTATGCGTTAGGTCGGGATATAAATTTATCCTTTTGGTAGTATTTAAAACAGTCACATGTTAGATGTTTTTTTTTACCTCAAAATGCCATTTAGCTGCACTAATTCAGTAATTCTTTGATAGTATTAATTGTTGAAAAAGGTGTCAAAAAGTATACAAGGCTATAGACGTCGGTTTAGTTGAGTATAGATTACCGAGTCAAACCTTATTGATGACTGTCGTACAAATCGGCTTCATTATTTGGTACTCGTGACGGATGGAAAACTTTCTTAATATGTTTTGTTATAGATATGAGTCTACTTGCGACAAAATTAGAACGAACTCACATCACCAATTTGAAGTACGTGAATATCGTAATTTTGTTACGTAAACACGTTGACAATATGCAATTTCTTAAACCTCAGCGGCAACATAAGGATACTATTTTTGATACTTATCGCCAATTTAAAGCGAAAATTTACACATCACATTTGATTAATCTAAGTGTCCGATTTGGTCACAAATTTAAACAGCTGGGCGTGATGTATTAAAAAAAACAAATTTCAACATGATTTGTTTGGATTCTGACAATATACGCTGTTCCAGTACACATTAGTTCACCTATCAAAGAGTGAGTGCACTAAATGGTCGGTACAGATTGCCAGGATTAAGTTTATGGAACCTATGTTTATGGTGGAAGTGTTGATAACGCTTTCTGCATTTATGTAAATATTTTAACTTTTTACGTTCTATACTCTACCTCTTTCGATTATTCATTTGCGTGTGTCACTTACTACTACAGTTTATACAGGGATTTTTATTCTTTCACTTTGTCTCGAATTACTTCTTGTTGGTCATATACTAAGTTTAGGTATATACATCTGTAAAAATGGTGCTAGACCCTGTATTGCCTTTGAGTACATAATCCCTCAAGAATTCTATTAGCGAAAAATTCACGGACAAGTTTCCGGATCATACCACTAACACTTTAAGTTGAGAAATATCTTATTATAAGCGCATATATTCCCCAATACTTTACATCTATTAACGAGTATGAAATCTTAATAGATAAAATCCTCCCCTCCAATTTAAACATTTGAATTACACATTCCAAAAAAATAATACTATTTAAAGAAGAATAAGAAATTTAAGAGATACCTTATAACAAATCATAACACTTATTTGTTGTGTATCAAAGTACAAGTATAAAAATGTTCCCCCAAAACATCACATATAAAACCAAATCAAAATATGGAATACAATTTTCCATGTTTTCGTGACTGCAAAGTATTAGTGGACAAAACTTTGTAAAATAAAATATCCTGCTGATTTAATTGCAGCACAACTTCAGTATAGTAACGAAATGCAAACGGTAGGAATTAAACACCAGACTGGAAAGTATATTGTGAAATGAGTAGACGAAGATTGAATAATTATCTGTGTGTACAAAAAGGCGAATAACACTCGACACTGTGCGTGACGTCAAATTACGTTTAGTAATTAGTGATCTAAAACAGTTTACCATAAATATTAGCAGACGTCTGACAGCTTTTTTCTTTCACTTATATAATAATCAATTTATTGAAATAATTTTAAGTTATTTAGCCGTTTTACAATAGATAAATATTTCAAGTGCTCCATATCCACACACTATCATAACAAAGATGAATTTTAATCCAAATCTAATAAGTATCTATTTAGATAAAAATCATTATACCAACTGGTGACAACAAGACGATAAATAAATTAAACGTACAACATTTGAAAATAACTTCGGCGATATGGAAAACCCTTGACCACACAGAGATGACTTACCGGGACTTTCGGTTGCACGGAGGATTTAACCTGCAACTTGTTGTTAATAAAATATAAGTATCTACCTTCACAAAATTATCTGGAAAAACTCCGATTCTGCCATTCAAGCATCCAATATACCATCCTTCCTCAAATTGGGAAACATCCTTGATAATATCTCCTTTTTTAATCGTCAATTCATCATTTTCTTCAGCAGTGTAATCATACTCAACAACAACTTCCATATTTGTAAAGATAAGAAAAATGCTTTAATTTGAAACGTTGAAGACAATAAAGTATTTCATAATTTTAGATTTAATAACAAGTAAGTGAGACAATATAGACTGAAGTCACTCACTAACAATAAACCCATTCAGCAAAGTATCAATTCCTAGAAGGTCGTTTCCCACTAAAACCAATTATAGATCCACGCTGTATCGAGTGACAACAGAATTCTAATAGACGCGCTATTTATTGAATCGACTAAAACGGATGCATTTGTAGAACAAATGTGTTCAATTGTATCATTTCATAAAACGATGATAATTATTCAGCTACGCTATCCATAATCTTTTATGTACGACAAATAACCATTTTCTATGTGCCAACAGTAACAGATATCAATTTATATTAATCCGTATACACCACTACCAAGTCTCGGCAGAAGAAATTGATATGATAATATCTGTTCCTTCTCCCTTCTTTTTCCCATTTTTCCTCTTTCTCCTTTCTTTCGAAGAGCTGCTTATCTTTTGGCTCATTATCATTACTTTGTTGTCATCAATATTTTAATTAGCCTCCTTATTTAGCTCCCGATCGCAGGAGCTGTGATTACAATTTCATACAGTGAGTTCCTAATAGGCAGACCTTTGTTACTTGAAAGTTATCTCCTTCACATGCGTGTCCTCAAATAATCGGTGCGAAGGAAATTTTCGCGTTTGATGGAGTTGTGTGGTACAAATGAGATGGTGTTGTCTGGTTTTCAAAGTGTTGTTTGAACACTATAGACCATAATTAAATCACATCCTGCGCGCCTGCAGCCTATGAAGGAAATGTTGAGCTATCGGGGATAGTTTGTTAACTGGTCGCTCTTGAACTCGATGGCCCACATTGTTCATGCCTCTGTGTGGGCTCCAGAAGGTTTGTGGTGTTTTAAAAACGGGAGGTATGATAACATTATTTGTTTGCAAGTGTGTTTTGAAAATTGTCTCAAATATTATCAAAAAAGTTTCTTTATCAGCACAAGTGGCTGTCAAATAGCATGGCATAATTCGGTATATACTTTACAGTCATCCCTCTGAGAGCTTTATTTGTATTCTGTCTACTAGTAAGTAGGAGGTCTAGAACATAGTCCAGAGATGCTGGTTACACGTTACCTAACAATGGCAGTTAGAAAGATAAGAATGGAAGAGTCTAATCTAACCAGAGATTCGATTATGTCATGTAAAAAGGCTGAGAAATTAATTCCTATATAACCATAAAGGTCACTCATGGTCTAACCCCCTACCAAGGTCACATAAAGAAATGTTAAGTATCAACACTTTATAATTGCGCTATGAGTGTCAACCAACAAAGGATATACCCTACTAAATTAAAGGAAATTTATTACATACCTCAGAATACGGACTCATCCCTACTTGGCATACTTGCGGTGAGTTTGAGCATTGCGTTACACTTTCCTACGTGATAACTCATCATCACATAAATAGCAGTAACCCTGGTTATATTGTAACCACTACCTAACAAAGGAGTACCTGACACTGAAGTCTAACTTTGGTCTATAGAACACAACTACTGAAATCATAGTATACGTACACAACTTGACTATTTGAACATGGTTCGAAACAAGGCTGAAAGGTCCAAGCTTGATACCCGTTCCCCTAAAAACCCCGAATCTTCTCCTAATGGCCTACTTACCACTGAACTGCAGAAAATAGACAATCGTACCCCACTTATCAAGGCAATCATTCTGGCTGATCTAAGCGCTGACATTGCCGACTATAAAAGCAAAGTCGAAGATGTCCAGTCAGCTTTTACCAAAGTACAGTCTATGCTAAGTGAAATAGCTCCGTTAACCTACTTACTTGGAAAGCATAATGACATTGAAATCAATAAGGCAAAGCATGCCGAAACTTTTCTTGATTTTGTTGCAGCAGAAGTGGTAAAGCGACTCACCTCGCTTCACAAAGCCATTGTTTACAATGTTCCAGAGAATTCTCCACTTAAAAAGGTTAAAGCGATACTATTAAAACTAGTGGCTTGACACAGATTCCATGCGAATGTACTAGACTACGTAAAAAAGACTGGCAGCCTAGCTGCCCAATTCTATTCCACTTCGCATATACCCTAGATTGCAAGCGATTTATAAAATCTGTAAACTATACTAGATCTGGTAGCAACTTCAAAAACATACTAATAGTTGCTGATAAAACGCCTCTGCAACGTAGATCCCTCAACCATTACGGTGCCGTTGCTCCCAGCATGAAAGATCCCAAGCTAGAAGAAACCACTCTTAATGACTTATCCAAAACATACCCAACAACGCACCATAGTAGTAGTATAACATCACCAAGACTACCTGCTCTACCTACCAACCTACCGTTAAGCTGGAAACGGAATTCATACCCTATCATTACAACTCACATAATGTCCTCCATATCATTAAGGCCCAGCATAGACTTTCCTCTAACATCCACAGAAATAAAGTAAATGACAAACGCCAAACCACTAGGCACAAGACATTCATAACACTAGATTTGAGGGTCAATGTTATGAACAGAAACAAGCGATTTTTCTCCTCTAACCTGTTAGGGATTTCTGATCCCTAAAGATACAATGATTGATTTAATTAAACGAAGGAAGTTGTATTGATTTTGTGTAAGCTTCATTTGTAAACTTTCATCATATTAATTTGATTTCAATGTGAGTCCTACTCCTGAGTACAGTTGATAGTATTTTATTGTATTAATTAAATGATGATGATTCCACTTGACGAATAATCACTGTAAATCAATTGATATAAAATTCAATGTTTTTATGTAAATATAATTCGCAGTTCACTAGTGTTGTCTGGTTGGTTTGTGTTTCTTCTTATTTCGGCTTGGGACCCCGTGGGCAAAGGGCAGACTGGCGCAATTATCGACTAGGCACACCTCATTTTGCATTCGGTCACCTACCACCAAATTTCGCGCACCATTACATCACCCTAAGTTTGTTCTTCTCCAGAAATACTTGAACAACAGTAGGATGACACATGCAAATGCGCCAGAGCTCCAAGTGCCAATGATCCAGAAGGCTGACTCAGGGCAGAAAAGCCTTCTTCCTCTCCCCTTACCGTTACTGTCCCAAACAGATACTGGGAAGAATAATAAAACTACCCGCTTCATCAATATAATAGTCCTCTCAGACATGATAACTTACGATCTAAAGACTTTCCTATAATAAATGGCTTTAACTACAACTACTTGGCTGCATCCCATAGCTCCTTACCAAACTACTGTGATCCCTGTGTCTTGTTTGAAAACCCGAATGATTTTTTAAAGTATCCTCACACGACAATTCACAACCCTTCCCATCTATACTTATTGCCCCTGCAGCCGTTACTAAGTCAACAACTAGTAACGAGACCGAACACCCCCGATCTTCACCTCTGCCACTACTAAGTAAACAGTCTAATAGCACCCTGTCTTTCCTTACCTCAAGCACTTTGTGCATGAAAAACAACGATCGCAGTGACGACCGAAACATTAATCTTGTAAAGCAGTCACTCAATATCTACCCTTTAGTATCTGAACAATGTGAAGCTCAACAATTAATCCCAAATCAAAACCTCATCCTAAACTCTAAGCCTGACCTCTTCATCCATTATGCTTTAAACTACTTTAACTTTATTGGCCACTCGCTCAATCTTTGCCTGCTAAACGCACGATCAGTATGCAATAAAATGATCGACTTAGCTATGCTTGCATCAATCTGCCAACCCTCATTTATTATGGTAACTGAGGCATGGACTACCCCTTATGTCTCTGATCTAAGTATATCTCTAGATAATTACAAACTGTATCGTAGTGATAGGCTACATGGACGTGGAGGAGGTTGTCTCATATATGTTAACTTGAAATTAAACTCACTTCTGTTTGATACAGCAGGCCTAATTAAATTACAAGACTCCGTGTGGACTTTTATGAGACCTACTGTCTCAGATTCTTACTTATTCGGCTGTGTATACCACCACCCAAACCCATCAACAGAGGATCTAACCTTACTGTCAGACATTTTTGGTGGCTGGTCGCAGTATGTCCGTAGCCCTACCAGATACAAAAACACTTTGGATTTAGTTTTTACACATGAACTCACCCCATGTACCGTCCATACAGGAAAACAATTCCCAGGTAGTGACCACAATATTGTCATGTGCAACTTCAACTTAGGAACTACAATGTATAAATGTCCGGTTACAATACCCAGCAGACCCTTCCACAAGATAAACTGGACGAGCTTTATGGCTTACTTCAGACGCCTTGACTGGAACAACTATCTCACGGAAAATGATGCTGATAAGCTGACTGATATACGCTACAACACTTACAATAGGCTTGACATAGTTGCACCAATGAGATATACTAAACCCGAAATTCCAAAATGCATACTTATCACCATTACTGCACGAAGAGGCCTACGTAGACATGCATCTAAATTCTACCAGTTTAAAGATTTTTCCTCTCTTATAACTATGAAAGAAATATGTATTAAGGCCGAGGCGGATCGTATACAGATGGAAATCGCACTAGAAAAACAGGCTACTATCAAAATAACCCTACAAGACTTCTTATGACCCTCCGGAACAAAATCAGTAGCACTAAGATAAAGGGTGGAAACCTGTTTATCTGTGGCAATAAAATATATGATGACCCTAGCCATATAGCTGATTTATTCAATAAGCACTTTGCCACTACACATACCATTGAAAACCACATAGATGGAAACGAACCTATTACGCCACCACCATGCGAAATAAGGGAGATAACACTCACTATAGAAAATATTACGAAGGCCATCACTACGCTAAAGTACTCATACGCCTTGGGCCCTGATGGTATATTAGCCAATGTACTAAAATATGGTGGTAGTGACTTCCACCTGGCACTTCTTAAACTATTTACAATATCAATTTCTACCGCATGCTACCCTACCCTATGGAAAACTACATGAGCCATTCCGAAGTTTAAATCCGGACCTGTAGGAAATATAGAGAACTACCGACCTATCAACCTAACCTCTGTTGTATCAAGAGTAATGGAAAAAATAATCAAGGTGGAATTACTCCGTTATCTACTTAAGAACGAACCGCTCTCCACCTCCCAACATGGATTCTTAAAAACTAGGTCTTGTGACACATGCATGCTAGACTATCTAGATGACATAACTACGCGTCGAAACAAAAGACTTCTAGTATCCGCTTTATTTCTCGACTTCAGTAAAGCCTTTGACAAAGTCCCGCATAAACGACTACCCATTAAGCTAAAGTCATACGGGGTCAAAGACTCACTTCACTCATGGTTCGCATCTTTCCTAGAAGGAAGACAGCAAACAGTAAAGTATAATAATAGCCTCTCATTACCTAAACCAACTACTAGCGGCGTAATACAAGGAAGTGTACTGGGTACCTTATTGTTAATCATTTACATAAATGACATAATTAACGTTATAAAACATGGTCGACCGTATTTATATGCGGATGATCGCAAGATAGTATATAGCTATACACCGGATGTTTTAGAAGACATGACTCTAATTCAAAACGACCTCGATAGCCTAACTGCCTGGAGCCAAAAATGGCAACTACCACTTAACCATAGTAAATGTGGAATCATGCACATAGGCAACCATAACCCCCCAGTTCACGTTTTATCTAAATGAGTCTAAAGTCCAAATACTACAATCAACAAGCTACTTGGGCATCAAATACTCAGGTAACATGAAGTTCACAGAGCACGCCTTATCTATAATATCGAAAACTAAAAGTTTAACAGGCTTTCTTCTTAAAAACTTCTTTACAAGGGTAGCTAAACTTACTTTGTTTAAGTTATGTGTAAGACCTACACTCGAGTACTGCTTATTTATCTTCTCAAGCATGAAAAGCATAGATAGGACAGTATAGAAAGTGTACAAAGAAGTTTTACACGCCGAATTCTAGGAACTAACAGCAACATGAACTACACGGCTAGATGTAAAACACTCTCCTTAGAACCCCTGAGTCATCGCCGACTACGACATAACTTGATATTTTTCTATACAATTATCAACGGAATATCATTCTCAGTCTTCTCGCCCCAATGGAACCAAACGCCTAAATACGGTCTTCGAAACTACGAGGCAACATTACTTATCAATAAATACCAAGCACAACAGCGCTGTAAGTTCTTTATCGTACTCTACAGCAAACTCTGGAATAAGCTACCACAAAATATTCGCACTGCCAACTCTATCCTAAGGTTCAAACGACTGATCACCACATACCTAGAATCTATAGACTTATACAAATCCGTTGACGACTTACCAATTAACGTTGATTCAACCAACAATGGCTTATTAAGGCTCTAAGACTACAAACACTACATAGTGACTAAAAGAAAAGCGATGGAAAAAAATTCTGGTTTAATACTGATTATTTTGCTCCCACTAATTTAAAATTCGTTTACATTCTTTCTATTTCATATATTCCTCTATATCACTGTCGACCCGAGTTTGTGGTCTGCTCTCCTATGGAATTGGTCTTCTTTAAGCAACTTACTCCAAATGATGGTTAAGAACGAAATGAACGCATCAATAACTCACCGTTTTAGACCAACCCACATAAATTGGCTCTTTTAACCTAATATCAAATACTCAGTGTTTTCCCGTTTCTGGATAGTCTTCATGATCCATTCTGCTTACCCACAGCCATTTTCTGCGATTACTGAGCCGCAGTCGAAAAACGGGTGGTTGCTTGCTGGAAGTGTCCTACAATACATAACACATCTCTAATACATTAGCACTGCAAACTCTGGACCTTGTTACAGTTGACTTTATAAATAATAATTAATGTCTTTAACTAGCATGATTTCCATAAAAATGACTCTCTATATATTCCCTATTAAAAACAATCTATATCATTCTGATTATGCCTGTAAACTGGTATGCTCTCATATACAAAATGCTATCTGAGAATAAACTATTATTATTATTAAATGGTGAATTAGGGGCAATAGATGTTTCTGATCTCGATATTTCTTCAGGTTGAACATCATGTAACAGCGAACACGTTCCTATGGAGGCTAATAAATATTTGTGCACTAATAATCCTACCCCAGGTTGTTCCTACTCAGAGAAATTAATGTCAGATCTATCAAATGACTCAAATATGGATATTCTTAGCCAACCATAGCTCCGTTCTTAATGGGATATTCCAAAAGATGACATTGCCAAACAATTTTGAGTAAGCCCACAACAAATTTCGGCCCAGGCTAATAGCCACTAGCAGACTAAAGATCATACCCCAAATAGACAAAACTCTAATAGTATATTAGCCTGCTTAAATAAATAATCTTCACTAGCTTGCAGCAAACTCATGAGTACTCTAGACAATAAGGAAAAGGATAAGTGCCAGTCGATTCAGCTTTTAAATATACAACACGACATAGAGGATAGACAATGGGATAAAAGGCACGTATACTCGCGTTCTCTAAAATCAACCACCAACAGTCAATATATCTAGAAACGGTTCCCCACCTGTCATCTAGTACAACACTTTCCTACTATAGTAATAGGACGAAAGACTTTAATCTATTAATCCAAACACTAGTCGTAAGCTCTCTCAATCGATACACCCATAACAACACGCTTACAGGCTCAAGCCCCACTGTATAAAGCCTTAAAATGCGGCTAAATTTCTATGTACGTTTTAACAACCTGCCATCAGCTACCTATGATCTCCCTCCCACTATCCACCAATTATCAAGCTATTTTGTTACCTATCGGCTTTTACCACCCCGTTATCATTATCACTGTGATTTTTCTTATTATTGTTTTCACTAATATAGTTATCGTTTTGTTCGTCCCTGGTGTCTCCACTTACGTCTCCCTTATCTATTAGTTATTCAACATCTTTTCAACTTTCTAACGGATAAAACCATTCCTCTTACTTCCCTAACTTAACCTCATCTTACTCCCCAACTTTTTTGTATGGCGGCTACCTAATAGAAAAAATCTAAAACACAAAATCTAAAAACTTTGAAAAGAAAAAAATAGTAGGTAGCTCCAGCTTGGCACTTACAACGGAATACGGAAAAGATTAAAAAAGGAAACAACAAAAGTATTCTTTTATATTCTTCTGCCTAATTTACTAGGGTTAGTACAGTCAGGAAGCTCGATAACTACAGCGAGACAACACAAGAGATTTGGAGCACTAAGAAATTGCCAGTTCTACACCAGATCGTAACAACGATATTGGAGTTCAAACCATTTTCTTCATACAAGATAAATTTTAGGTCAAAGCATATTGTTCCTGGTTCATATAAAAGTAAACAGCTTTTGCATAAAAACGCTGCCAATGATGTTGCACCTAGTTCATTGTCCTAAGTTTTTGTTTCTGTCGGCTTCGCGTCGGATCTGAAGTTTCAAGGACATTTTCGTTTTTACTTGATCAGTGGGTTCCAATTTTAGATAGAGACTAATGCCAGTTTATGGTCAAATCAGATTTATTACACTGTCCTTGTGTTATCAAGGTGTTTTTAAAATAGCTATTTTTCAATTTGTAGTTGGTCTTCTCAGTACTTAAAGTGGATTGTTGTATCGTATGTGCTTGTTTTCGACAATTGGTAACAAATAATCTAACATAAGCCACCTAATAACTTTACTCAAATAAAGCCGACCCTTATATTAAACTAGATCATTTGAAAACGTTAACTCCGTTGACAGCCACCAAACTCTATTATTTCTACAGACGTACATTGTTGCTAGATATAATACGTATTCATCGCTTAGAATAAGCTTGTATCTTCCTGTTGATTTATAATGGACTGAAATTGGTCAGCCTCTGTTGCCATATGTGCATCCTGAGCGAATCGCCTCGATGTAGTATTAGTACATCAGTAATACTTAAGTTGGCTTGTGACTAGCAGACGTGATACATTGCCCGCATTTCGTCTTTTTCCGAACTCATCAGCTGGATGTACTTTCATCCTAATGTTGATGTTCACACTGGGATTCGAAATCAGTTAGCTTTGAGCTAAATGCCACGGCGTTCACCACTGGGCTACTGTGTCTAGGCAGTCACACTTGTTCATCGAGTATATATTTAATTAGAATAAGCTTGTACTTTTCGTTGATCTGTATTGGACGGAAACTAGGTTGTCTGGACACAGTAGCCTAATGGTAAACGCGATGACATTTGGCACAAAACGGACTGAGTTCGAGTCCCAGTGTAAACGTCAACATTGGGTGCGGGTACATCCAGCTGACGAGTTCCAAATAAGACAAAACACTCTTTCTGTATTTTGAATGCACGTTAAAAACTAACTAAAGTATTCATCACATGTATGCTTTGTACTTTGGCATGATCATTTATGCAGAGTTTATGAGTTAAGCAAACTTTATTTTCATTAGTTCGCTGTTAATTTAACTAATTTTAAAGTCTGTATTCAGCTCCACTTGTTAACAAAGAATTTAAGATAGAAATGTGCACTAACTAGTATATCTATGATAACCTGTAATAATTGTCAAATTATGGTATAGGTCAACTTAACATAAAGCTGTAGTCATTTTGTTATTCCTTTTCCACCATAATTAGTCCAATCATGGGATAAATAACAAAAGCTGATGTAATATAAGTGAGTATTACATATTAAACTAACGGAATATTCTTTTCGTAAATGAATAATGAGTAATCATGTGTTCATCCCTTTAATTATTAATACAATTGCACACTAATACAGACACCTACACATGGCAAACGCTGAATGCATTTCACACTGAAACACATATACAGGTTTAGGCACAACTTCAAGCCACAACAACCAAAATAATGTAAAATAATAATCACATAAATACTTATAATATTCTTGAAACTTTTAATACTCAAATGGCAACCATATAGGCATTAATGAATTTACATGAATTTACTGATAAAAATCACAGTGAACAATCATGTCGACTGAAGAATACTTTCCACACACATCATACCTTCAGTATTGTAATTTTTGGATATTTTTAACAGTGAAACAGTTGCACATTTCTCATAATTAGTATGTCATTGCACTACATTATCTCTTTATATTATATAATGTTAACAGATCATTGCATACAAAATTCACTACCTGTCTGACATGGTTTTCCTATTTGATCTTAATTGTCAGTTCACTGACAGTTACTGTTATTTAAGGCCGAACGCGAAATTCATTGAAGTTATATAATACGGCATTTGGGGAATAATACACTATCTAGACTTAAACACTTTATAGTATCATATTAAGACGTAATTATTTTTTTAATAACGATTTCTTAAGTCAACTCACTAACATACAAACACTATGGATGATTAAATAAACAAAACCAATGTCACAATTTGATTGTCGAAAATTCTTGTTGCATTTTTTGTCTTTTCCAAAGCCAACATTCGGTTTCATGTGCATATGCTTGCACGACACGTAAGCGCAAACGTTCATATATGCTGCTAAAATGAGTACCTGCTTCTGGATCTATTCGCACCGTATGAGGTAACCGGTAGACAATACTCCCTTGTCCAGCGTTCACTGTTACACAAGATGCCTGCAAATTATAAATTTAGTAGGCAAAAATACCTGAATGCACTAGTGATAATAGAAATGAATAAACGATGTGTGGACAGGTGAAGTGGTACTCACAATGAGTCTAAGAGGGACATGCTCCAATCAACAAAAAACGTGTTTTCAACTTCTGTGTACTCCACAAAAGATGATGATGAGTAAAAAGCGACACTCTAGACATAAAATGGCTTCATAGGCTGCAAATGGTATCTGGCGTCGTGACATTATTCGGCGATTATTGAGCCCTAACATAATCATAAAATTTGTTTGCAACTTACATTATACCTATAGTATATGGAAAGTATCCATTCACCTATCATTTCTTTTCGCTGTGTACTATGGTCTATACACCTCCATATTTTCCAAAGTCATTTGTATTGGATCGTTTTTCCGCGAATAATGCTTAACTGCCTATGGGAATTTTCTACACGAACATTGGTGTCGTTTCCCATGGACGCAGTAAACGTTGTGAAAAGCAGACTAATATTCACTAGTCTTCAGCTAAATCTTTTCATGTGCATGCCGGTTAGGTGGTCAACATGCATACAATGCCGAAATCTAAACAATTATTTGAAATTGTAGAGGTAAATAATCCCCAAAATAAATAGTTGCATAGGTTCTCGACATTGATGCTGACCATGTTTGTTTTAGCGGTCACTACAAATTGAGGGCGCGCAGTCACGCATCACCACCAGATCACGACTCAAACCACCGTGAGTAGCATTTCACTCTAGTTTACCAGCCTAGACGTTACTATCCCATTGAAGTTCTGTTTGCGATCAAATAAAATTTCTCTTCCATCCTTCAGTGCCTTCTGATTTCTTCTCATTCGTAAAAGTGGGTTTAATCGATAGAATTGGCTCTGGTTGTACGACAAACGTAACCTGGTCATATTCCCGGGTACACTTCAAAACAATACAAGTTACTTGGTATAGCTACGGGTGTAAGCCATTCTGCGCAACCACTTTCATAAAGAGGATATAGAAAACTGCAGTAAAAAAGTTCTTTCAAAAAGCTTGACAAACATAGAATAAGCATAAAATAATATTACATGACGGGGATTCTTTATTTATTGCACTAAGTTGTTCGGTTCACAACCAACTGTAAAAGTCATCGTATGCAGCGTTTCGCTGAATAAAGACTTCATAAGCTGAAGAATTATCACTACATTGGCTTTTTGCTTCCATCTTGCAGTAGAAAATAAAACCATTCGATCCCTTTCAAAGCCATCAGTTAATTCAAACTGATAAAGTGACCACATATAAGATGCAGTTACATATTCAGACGAAAAACGACCCCAGTTTATTTGTCTTATAAGTAAAGTCTGCGCTAAATACTTCGGGAAACTTCTGACAGAGTTCAGTCATATCGTCAAAAGCAAGAACAATCTTAGAAACAAACCCATGACTATCATGAACGACATGAACTTATCCAATCTGTTTACCACGTTGTACAAGATCATCGAGAGAGCCGATTTATACTTAACCAAATTTTAAATATACATAAACTTACGTTCATAGAATCGTATTTTCATGTTTCTTATATCACTATTCATAATAAATTATTCACTTGTCCGTGAGCCAAATCGATAAATTCGTGGACATTTAGGTTTCGCTCGACATACGGTTATATAACATGCATTTTGTTATCAGATGGTCTGCGTCTGGAGAAGTTTGTAGCCGTAAAGCAGGTAATGCACCCTTATGAAAGATACAGCTTCATACCCTTTAATGACATAATGTACTCGTAACTTAGAGTGACAGTTTAGGTGTTTACAGCTGAAATGAAATTACGGTTTAAGAACACACAAAATTACCCTTTGTTACATAAATCCGTACCCCGAGTGAGACAAGGTTTCCAAAAGCACAGTGATAGACTGCAAGCTAATAGTTCATATCACCGAACTTATTGAAGTAACAGCTTGAAGTAACACTATAGCTTGTGTTGGACTCCTGAAATATTGTTTACCTTGGCTTGATGTCACTTATGACCATAAATTCATTTTATGTCTGCTGAAACTGTATTCACGTAAAAAATGTATTTGACTGCGTAATTTAAGAAAGATTCATTGTGCAAATAACAAACACTTGTACTTGGCTAGCCGCTAAAAGGAATCATCTGTTTACTAGCATAATAAGATATCGTAACAAAAAATCGAAAGACGATTTATGATAATAAGCAATATTGCGACTTTCATCGCTCAGTTGAATTTGTACTTTGGTACAACAATGAAATGTCCAATAATTACATACTTACTTACGCCTGTTACCTTTCTCGGAGGAGCATAGACCGCTCGCCAGTATCCTCCATTCAACTCTGTCCTGAGCAACCCAGTTACTGTTCATCCTTGTAATGTCTGCTTCTCATAGTCAACGCAGTGTGTTCTTTGGCCTTCCTCTTTTCCGTTTTCCAACAGGGTTCCAAGTTAGTACTTGCCTCGTGATGCAATCTGGTGATTTCCGCAATGTGTGTCCTATCCATTTCCAATGTCGTTTCCTGATTTCCTCTTCAGCTGGAAGTTGGTTTATTCTCTCCCATAGTAGGCTGTTGCTGATGGTTTCCGGCCAACGGACATTCAGTATCATGCGTAGACAGTTGTTTATAAATACCAGTACCCTCCTGACGATGTGTTAGGGATTCCCAATCCCTAAAGATACAATGATTGATTTAATTAAACGAAGGAAGTTGTATTGATTTTGTGTAAGCTTCATTTGTAAACTTTCATCACATTAATTTGATTTCAATGTGAGTCCTACTCCTGAGTACAGTTGATAGTATTTTATTGTATTAATTAAATGATGATGATTCCACTTGACGAATAATCACTGTAAATCAGTTGATATAAAATTCAATGTTTTTATGTAAATATAATTCGCAGTTCACTAGTGTTGTCTGGTTGGTTTGTGTTTCTTCTTATTTCGGCTTGGGACCCCGTGGGCAAAGGGCAGACTGGCGCAATTATCGACTAGGCACACCTCATTTAGCATTCGCTCACACAACCTCAAATTTTCACGCATCACAACACGATGTTTGAAGTAGTTCTCCACGTTTTAGCTCCATACAGTAAAACCATCTTGACGTTCGAATTGAAGAGTCTGACTTTAAGGTTGGTAGACAGTTGTTTGGAGTCCCATATATTTTTCAGCTCTAGGAATGCTGCCCTTGCTTTGCCAATCCTTGCCGTTGCATCTGCATCGGATTCTCTATGTTCATTGATAATGTTTCTCAGGTATGTGAAAGCATACACTTCTTCCAGAGTTTCTTCACCAAGTTTAATTGGTTCGGTAAAACCCGCAGCGACCCGAGAAGAGCTGCAGACTGTCCGATACCCTAAATACTAATTGGTTTACGAGGTATCATTAACTTTTGACATTATAATTATTGGATATATCATGAATAACTGCGGTTAGCCGCAATTAAACAGGATCTAGACAATATTCTGTTCACACAAAATCACTAATACATAGTTCAGATTCCCATATATGCACATGCATTTACATGGTTAGGGAGATTTAAAATTAATTAGCTGCCACATAGATTCAATTTCTGTTAAACAAACTAAAAAATAAGAAAAATTGCACTGTAAACTGCTATTTGCATTACTGCCTTTTAAAAAGCTGCATCGATTAATGGGAACGTGGTGAGCATAAATCAGTCATTCACAACAATACTTTGTTTAAACAGTTATCTGCCAAGATCAGCAAAACTCAAAGTCCTTAAAACGGCAGAGGCGATAGCTATACTAGTCAAGAAGCCAGAACCGTGCATATAAAAGAAGTACATCTAACCCATTTTTCTGCTATGGCCGATGTAAGATCCATTAAACCAATTTCCACTTTGATCATACAACGATTTAATTTTAATTTTAGTAATACACATGTATCCTTCTATAATTTAAGTCTACCCTATCCAAATACTACTCTCTTTATACACAAATAAGCATATTACTATTACTGTTATCATTATTATTGCTATTGTTATCATTATTATTATTACTATTATTATTATTACTAATCAAGGTACACAAAATGAATTTGAACATCACTCAATCTTCTCTCCTAAATTTATTGTGTTTGTAACATTTTAAGATCAGACAAATGAACTGACTACAGTTCTTACCATTATTATTGTTACCGTTTGATGGGCCTTGATTATCACTTACTCCATTTTACAATCTCTAACCCATTTGATTTAATTTTAAATAGCATTCAGCCTTTGTTTACAAACACTTGATCTATTCGTCTTTTGCTACCACCCATCTCCTGTCACTCATATTCAGATATATTTGTATATATTTCATTAATAATATTATTTATCTCGATTGTCCTTTACATTTCACAGGTTACATGATAATGATTATTTCAACATTAACATGCGCATTTAATAAATAACCCGAAAAAAAACTAAGCCAAATTATATTTAATATCTAAGCGATGTTGTATTTTTCTCAGAACGTGCTATTTTTGTGACTAATGATTCCTAATCTGATGAGGAATTATCTTAAAGAATATTCTTCGTTCAAACGTCTTTGTTTTTCAATTGTGATGCGACCTTAAGTATTGCGCATTTTTCAACTGCCAGTGATTATTTTGCAGGTTTTAAGCGTGGAACTTACAAATGTGACCAGGGTAATTTGACGTTCATAGATCATTGAATAGAACTTAAATACAAAGACAGCCTTGAACGACTACCAAAGTGACTTAAGCAACCTTATCTAATGAAATGACGATATATATGTGAACTATCAACTTGTACTACTAATAATAAGCAAAAGTAGGAAAATTAATTCGAGTGAATATATTAAATTTATATGGCGAATTATTATATTTATTTAAATTAAGCAACATACGCTTTAAAACCGTTATTATTCTGATAATGCTATGTATCCTTGGAAATTATTTTTCAACTCTTATTGGCTTGTCATTATGGTTTGGTTCTTTTGCTCATGCTTGGTCTGTTATTATCGTGACGCTTAGTTCGTCTCTAAGCTTTCGAATTTCTCGCATGAGAGATGCTGATGCATTTTTAGTAAATATCTAGTAGTGGCCGAGTTGTTGCATCTTTTAGAGACCTATACTGCCTAAGTTATTTCTCTGATCTTATTTTCAATTATGTGCTTAATTGAATGAAATAACTTAAGATTAGTTGCCTTGAATTTTTATAAGCAGTTGCTTGGATAGTTTGATTTACCTCTTCAAGAAAACGTACACAAGAATTTTGTCACAATTATTTACAGATTTTAGTCAATTTACTTTTATTACAATGCGTCGTAACTTTGCAATTTTGCTGCTGTCATTTAGAATAGTACTGATTGAACAATGGATTCAGTGCTCACACCAGAGATGATACATATTGGCCCTCGCCACTATAGGAAAAATGCATCCAGACAATGTTTCATTCAATCTTTTCCCCCATCAATTAGTCAAATAGAAGAAATACCGGATGCTGAAGAAGCAGATATAAATGAAACTGATCCAGAAATTTTAGAATTGAATAAAAAGATCATGGCCGTTGATAATGGATATACGATATCAATCGAAATTCCGCCACTTTTTCATAAATTCATTATTGGTGTTCAGCACTCAAAACGAAAACTGTTAGAAGACGAATTTCGTTGTAACATTGATGTCCCAAATTATGGTTCAAATTCTACAACAGTCTCCGTTACTGGGCCGTCAAGGTTTAATATTTTAAATGCCTGTCGTCGTATACTTTGGATTGTGGCTGATGCGCGTACTCGCTGCCAACCAACTCACTTCATTTGTTTACCAGTTACGTGTCCATCTGTAAAAGATAATTTTCAAACGTTCCGACAATCTATCTTACAAGCTGCAAATGAGTGTACCTCCCATGATTTTATGGGAGTAGATAGTTCTATATTTCATTCGGTGTCTACGTTACATTTTACCCTAACAACTCTTGTATTGGCCGATGAATCTGAGGTTGAAAAGGCACGCGAAATTTTACTTACTTTTCGCAAGTCCCAAAGAGGCCTTCATTTGTTTGCGGCTGGTCCCCTTAATCTGACTATTAAGGACCTTGAATATATGAATGACGACCCTACTTCTGTGCATGTGCTTTATGCAAAGGTCAGTGCACTTTTTGTATTACATTATGATGTTCTGTCCGCTAATAGGTGTTCGTAATTTAGTTATTTTTGAAATAACCCACTCTGAGATCCTGGCTGTTACATTGACGGGGTAGTCGGGCTTGCCCGTCTTAATGAACCTATCGGGTTACGCTGTCTGACATTTATTCTTTTATGTTCTACTATCCCAGACAGGTCGTCTGAGGAGCAATAAAACTGAAATATGGACCTAAGGTCCGAAGGCGTGGTCGTACTGCCGACTGTACAGGTTTGTGACACCAGCAAGATGTCTCTTACATGACCAGAATCGGAGCTGTGCTGAATTCCCTTAACGGACAGTGTTGTATGCATGTATATGTAATCAACATAGAACCTGGCACATATGTGCATCAGTCCAAGTTACCATATCTCTATAGCACCGCAAGATTAACACCACGTTAGTAGAAGTTACTTAAATGATAATAATAATAATAACAAGGAAAAAAGGTTATGAAATAACTTTAACCTCATGGTTTAAGCGAGGACAATGCGTGAATACATTAGCGCCATTATGACTAATTCTGGACCATGTCACTCAGTGTTTCTAGCCACTGGTTACGGTATTAGCTAGGAACCCATCCAGGTAGTCTGCAGCTACCGACACGACTCATACCAGCAATCAGTGACTTCATGGACTGATGTCATGTTTTAGTTTGGCCGCCTCTAACTCTTCCATCCTGATCTTATATCAGCATTTAGAGGGGGAGAGACGCATTCCAAACACAGTTGCATTGAAGCTTATTACTGTTTAAAGATTCTGCATCTTATCAGCGTCTTCGCCAAATAGGACCGTCATCAGCACATTCTAAGTCAATAAGTAAATCTCCTGGTAGAAGGTCATTTCCTGAGGTCAGACGATGAGAATGAAATTTCCAACAGTAAATCGACTATGAAATTAAATAAAAATGGCAACAGTGGGCAGCCTTGAGGGACATCACTTGAGGTTACAAATTTGAATAACATTTTCACCATAAGCTCTGACATGATTAATAGTGTTTGAGCAAAGATTCTTTTAAAACCTGACGAATGGTGAATATTTGGTCAATACAACCGCAACCATATCTGAAACCAACCTGGTTTTCTCGTACTTGTAGATCACGAGTTGTAGTTAAACGTCTAATAATTATAGAAGCTAGTATTTTAGACACTAGATTAGGAAAACGAATTCCTCTATAATTATCACAGGATGATTTTGACCCTTTTCTGTATTCTGGGACGACTAACAATCGACACCAGTCAGATGGAATTATGTCAAGTTCCCAAACTTAAGTCAAAATATCAATCAGGCTAATCGTCAAAGTGGGGCCGCCATCCTTAATGACCTCTGGGCATAATCCATCCGGACCTACTCCTGTACTTTGTCTTAGATTGGCTGTAGCTTTTTCAACTTCGACAAGAGTCAGGGGTTGGGACTTAGTCGACTTTCTATTCAGGCTGTCTTAAAATAGTGGGAAGTCCTAGAGCAGCTGAAGGCTAACTGAACTGCTCCTTGAAGTGTTCAGCCCGTGGTTCTTAACGTCTGGACTAAAAGCTAATAAGCGTTCCATTTCTTTCGGAAATTGTCTCACTAACGCTTGACTTTTTAACCCTTGTTTCTTTTATTAACTTGAAAAGTTGTCTAGTGTCGCCCAACGCCGTTGCCTTCTCCATTTTCCTTTCTTTCGTTATCCACCACTGCTCACAGTCGTTTCGCATACTTCTTGTCAGTTTGTATCTGATTACTCTTCTCTCTTCATCGTGTTTGGAGATTGACGAGATAAGTTTTCGGGAGTCTATCAATTCGACAGAAGCCATCGAGATCCGCTGATTTTTCTTGACATGTTGATTTAAGTCCTTGATAGATGTCACTGTAGATACCACAGCTGCTTAGACATCTTATCAAGCAGTATCTAGTTGAGCCGCATCTTTATAATTGCCTAAGTGATTCTTCAGTTGTTCCTATAATTTACTCTTGTCTAATTCGTTGCTGAACTGAATTATATTTGGTTTTCCTGTGGTAGTTTTTCTTCGCCCAGTAAGATGCAAACAAATGCATGCTCGTAATTGAGCATGTTCTGAATCTAAACATGTACTCCAGAAAGATCGGTAATTTTCTATCGAGCCCCTCCAACGGTGACTAATGGCGATGTTGTCTACTTGAGTCCATCTTTGATTAGGGCCGACGGACGGGGTTAGGAAGAGTCGACTACACACCTCACCTTACTTCAGGTAATTCTGTCGCTGGCGGTAGTGCCTTTAAAGTTACAGAGCTAACTTATCTAAAACTACTCATAAAATAATCATGTTTAACTTGCTTCAGACAATTTTCCCTTGGATTATGCGACCACACTCCGAAGTCATCAAAATCACCTTTAACCCAGTTTTCTTTTCAGGCATTTTTAGAAAAAAAATCTTTACCTTGTGGGTAACTAAGAAGTCATAATCACCTCTAAGCCTCATAGTACTCAAGATCACCTTCGTAATCGAACTCCACTTTTTTTCTACCCCGACTTCTGTCTCCGATTTTTTATTAAGTGCGGTACATCACATTGTATAGGTGAAATTACATATCATCAGATTAGGGTAAAGATTTGTGAGTATTCGTTAATGAAAATCTAGGAAATTTGGCTGAATACAGTCTTCGTGATAATATTATGATAATTGTAATTGTAATAATCATAATAACTGTAATGGTGAACGTGAAGAGGTAAGAATGTGATATGATGATACAGAACATCTCTCGGTAAGGCTGAGCAAACGACAGTGCAGATCAATCGCTTCCTCTATCCTGCAACATATAGTAGATTCAGGGCATTCAGTATCGGATTCATGCAGCAACATAAGCAGAAGATGATTGCTTTCACTAATAGGCAGTAAAAGAAGGCCAGGATATTGATATATAACATCAACAGCTCCTTTCGAATGGACATTTGTTAAAGATATTAATGGACACCATAAATTTGTCAGAAACATTTAATTTTTCTAGTTCCTATCCAAACTCAAAACCATTTCTAAAGATTTTCCTAGATCAAAATGTTTTTGTTCACCTCTACTTATCAAATCACAGCAACAGTTTATTGACTGTTAGTTTAAACTATGTAAGTGCATTCTGTCTGTTTAGGGTCTTGGAGATAACTCCAGCCTATGGTTTGAGAAGTTACGTGATACAGCTGATAATCGGTCACAGTAACGCATTCGCATTCACTTTTTATCTCCAATGAGTTCCATAATCTTAATGTTACATTATTCTTATTCGTACTGTTACTACTAATGCTACTCTATCCATTCATTTGTTATCCATCTTGCTAATTTTATCTCGTTATGTCGATTAGATACAGCAACTTAAGCTAATGTATATTCGTTCCAGACTGTGGTAATTATGAACGAATTACTCCTAGTAGCGATTATTTGTGCCTTTAATATTCATCTAATATTCATTTCGCTTTACGTAGTTAATGGAATCCCCGGATTCACGGAGATTACAGACAATTGCCAATGAATTATCAAATTTACTTGCTGAACAAAATTTAACCAGTACTGGGTCATATCGTCCAGATAATAATGTAAAATTGCACATGACTCTACTTAATTCTAAATATCGACAAGAAAGAAGTAGCCGTAATGCCCTATCTCAAGGTTCTTTACCTAATACTCGTACATCATTCAGTATAACTGGAATTTTAAAGATTGCAGGAAATTTTTCTTTTGCTGAAAATCAGTCTTTCAATGAGATATATTTGTGTGATCGTTTATCACTTGATTCTACAACACAGTTTTATAAATTCTGTTGTAAACTCGAGTTCGGCCCCTGATGTTATTGATTGTTTGCATTTAGTAAAAATGTAAATAACATTTGTATCAGTTTATGTCTTTAATCGTCTTTCTATATTTTGTAATAATCTACCTAATTCGATCACTAAGGATATTTCATAATAGTTTATTGTGGACTTCATCGTTGCTTTTAATTGCATAACTATTTTATACGAGGCACGGTTTTATTCTGAATAACATTTTTGTTGCATAAATCCTTTACCGATTTCACGTAACCAATGATGTGCTAAGAAGACAGCTATTCGGATACTTGATTAATCCTTCTTTTTTAATTTGCTACCACTTCACTCATGTAGAACGATGATTTGGTGGCTAAAGTATCTAGCTTTCATCCAGATTTAGACTACGTGCCACTTCGGTTTTGACAACCAAGTAGTATCTCTAGCCATCTTGATTAGAGTGTTGTTCAAAACCAACTATTCGCATCTGTATCTAGTAATTGAGTATGCTAATAATGATTTCATTTCCTGTTTGTGTCTTTCCGTAGATACTCACTATCAAATCGAAAATCATATTGTGTCTGTGGTTGAAATATTGAAGACTTTACTCCTGAGATACTTATCTGATTACCAATTCCCCTTGAAACTTAATCCTAAGAAAAAGCCAATCACCGTATAGTATTGGTTATTTACGAATTTAGTATTTTGATAAGCATATGACGACCGATATAATATTTTATACTTACTTTGTCCAGATCTCTCCTCTATTTTCTGAACAAAAGTTCATGTGACTTAAGCGTTTGAATTGATTTCAGGTATTCTACATTTATTGTCGTTAGTGTTGGAAATTTCTTAATAGATATTAAAATTATATCGCTTGTGGTATGGTATAATGTTGATAGTTCAATTTATTAATGTTTACTAGTTGAATCTTATCACGAATTTGAACCAAGCAGAAACGGCTAATATTAATAAGTTTATAGGTTTTATATAGACTATATACGATATGCAGTCACTTGGAGTCATGATTACATCACACGAGTAGTCAATTACGATTATAGACTAAACAAGAATATTGTTGGTCACTACTCAGCAGTTAATTAATATAGACTTATGAATTTGAGAACACTTCGTTCGCATACTGTTTTTTGTAATAAAACCACCTAAATATTAGGCTGACTTAATGTAGCAGTTTATTCAAATCTATATACTACTAGAACGTGCAGAAGTTGTAATATTTACTTGATTGTGTTGAATTGTAGGTTGATATTCACAATCATTATCGTTTATGTATTTTGATGTGCAAGATTGCATATATATATATATATATATATATATATATATATATATATATATATGAGTAATTATGACTTAGTTTAACCAGTTGGTTCGACTTTTATCAAGTATCGCTGACTCGATATTCCAGTCTGACTTTTTATCGGATAATGCATAAAAAATGGCAACAACTAATGAAAGTCATGGCGCTTGTAAAGTAGATCTCATAAATTGCATCTATAAAGTTTAGATAACGAACTTTCATTTTATTTGAGCCACATTTATCGAACTCAGAGATCCAGTTTTTGTGCATAGTTATACTTTTCGATGCATATTAGCGAATACGTAAATCCTATAATCATAGTAAAATAAGCATATCGTATGCCCTGTGTATATGATAAAAACACTTCAGTCTCAAGAGTTCTGTTTACAGATGTCAATTCACTGTAAATTACGAAGATGGTGAATGTAGATTTGTCATAGTCTTGTATATAACCATAAAGTTAGCAAGCACATATTATAGTAGAAGAAAGGAAGCAGAAACAGGGGAAGTGTCCACTTTAACTGTTAGTAAATGTTAAAACTCAATGATAATATCATACGCAAATCGACGATTTGTTAAAGTTTTATTGTCTAAAGTACTACTCAGGTAAGAGATTTCACAACAAAATACGTAATTAAAATGAGGTGGTTTAGTGGAGTTAAGTAGTATGTTCGGTTACTTGTATGTATCAGAAATCAATCTTGTTTGGGTACCAGTTAGCACTTGACATCCGTTTCGTCCTAATGTGGAACTCATCAGTGCGCAAACAAATAAACCTGGTACCTATCTCCACAAAACCACCTTAATTCAATTACGCTAATCGGCTAGACAGTAACTAATTCCATAATTTTCCTGAAGTTCAAGTGTGGAGTTGTGACCAGTAGAGTTCAGACATGTCGGGAGTGAAATCGTTGTTCCCAATAACATTGAATAATCATCGGGCTTTATCACAAATCGATGGGAGTGGGAATTCTACCATTGAGTGCCACTTTAAAATTTGCCTAAAAATTGTATGTGACACATAAATCGATCCTATTCACAACCTTAACCTTTTTATGAAACCTAATGCTTAAACTAACTCTGACTTCAAACCTTTATCCTACACAGTAACTCCTGACCTCCTAAATCTATTTATAAACGGCTTAAGGCGCCTTGTTACGTATCTACAATGATTCAACAATGTGACTAATTATAAATTTATCAATATGGATAGAAATGTTGCTACCTTTCAATTTCCAAACAATAATACTTTTAGAAAATTTCGGTAAATTCTTTTGGAAAATAAAATATCTATACCCTTAGTCATATTAGTGTTTCTCACTGATAAAATATCTTCCATTATCATCTCTTGATTGACTAATAATATGTGACACTGATTGGCTAGTTAATTCATTTGAATTTTTTAGTTGAACTCCAATTAGTTTGTAGTGATTATTTATTTTGCAGAATTTAAGAACCATAAAATCTGCCTTATTTATTCATGATGTAGTATATATCTAAATCTTGGATATATACATTATACACTATATAAACCATAGGTAGTATTATCAGAATTGGGTATCTTCATTTCGACTGTCTAATGAATATCTCACTTATATTAAATGTTGGTGTAGTTATGTGTAACTTGAATTCTCTACGAATTACTTGCAATAAAGTCTATTAGTAAATAGTTTAAAAATCCTAAGTTAAACGTTACTTCTATTCACTTTTATGTTACACATTCCCTCCGTTGAAAGTCAATAACAGTAACCATTGATTGATAGACTAAACTGGTAACTTAACTTCTGAAAAAGTTATGTGAACTGTAGAACCTTTCTTATATTTGTCCTAAAACACATGATTGAGCTGATCTGCGTAGTTCAAATTATACAGGCTGTTTGAATATTTATCGGAAGTTTTCTATAAGTTTAAAATTAAGGAAATATATTGAATAGCTAGTTACTTCTGAAGGAAGTCGGTGCGACTGAGCTTTAGGAAAGTCTGTTCTCCTCGAAATGCTCAGGAGATTATATCCGTTGATAAAGATATCCTACTGACTGTCTTTACGCTGCGGAGGTCTTGTTTGCAAAAATGAGAGAATGGAAGCAAAATTCCAGTTTATCGGATGCAGAAAATCTATTTGTTGAAATTGGAAAACCTTAATCTCAAGCGATTATGCACATGGATTCCGGGGATTTAGTCGGACATGATGTCTGAACGTATTTTTGTTGATCAGCTACCTTTGGATTTCATCTCTTGACGATATTCCGCTGTCTTATGTAGTCGAGGAGTAGCATCTCAAGAAAACTACCTACTTCATCCTGGGCCTCCAGGAAGTATCTAAGTCAACTCACAATTATAATTATTTGTGTGTATGAAGAATGTGATATTTCTTAATAGTGTGGCGTATACAATTTTTTTACTCAGAATTACCAAGTTTATCGCCTTTTGACAAATTAATAAATTAAGAGAACATACATAAACTAAATATTGTCAACTGCTACCACAGATCATAAGAATAGTTGATGTAGCGAAGGAAAACATACTGGCTATGCTTTCACATAGCTAACATCTATTGTGGAAAGAATAGTTAACATAAAACTAGTTGTTGTTTCTATGTAGGATTACTAATTACTGTTCCTTCTATTTCTCGTATTAAGTATTAGTATACTACTCACTGATGTTTAGTAACTCATGTCCTTGTTAGTCATTTTTGAACATTCCACTTCTAATCATTCCTTTTTGTATTCTGTAATATTCGCATCCGTATCGTATTTTATATTTAGTACTGCATAGTTCTTGTTTAGTTTCGCATCCGTGATGTACTTTCTCTTTGATTTTGCTTCGAAGCTATCGTACACTTGAGTTTCCTCATAAATTAAAGTTTGTCAAGTATATTATTCGTTGTTTATAATCGTAACAGATTGATGTTGGTTGTGTTCCACTGAAAACCAGGGAACACGGGACAGCTGTTTTGTTCTAATATCGGAATCCACACTAGTTTGTGCATTTGATCCTGACAGGGAATTTAATTCAAGGCTCCCAGGTCTCATAGTGATTACCTAACCATCTGTATTACTGGGCCGTCGTTCAGCAATTAAATTCTCACTCCTATCAATTTATAATATAGCGTGATGATCACTCATTGTCATTGATGATAACTGCCTCACTTTCAGCAAATCTGGACTCCTCTTGTCACGGCTTCTCACATACTGACTGAAGTAGGTATTCTACGATTGAACGACGATCCATTAATGTAATTGGTTGAGTAATCAATGTGAGACCTGAAACCTGGGTTGGAATCCCTGTAGGAATCTAGAGTGTGCAATGGCAAGAATTCACATACTAGGAAGAAACAGCTGCCCAGTGCACTGTGGTTTCAGTGGAGCGCAACCAAATGCTAAGAAAAGACAGAACCTATTGCTTTTCCTGTAAGTATTCTTATTTTTGCTATTTTTTATTAACTTTAAAGTAGGCGGTAACCAGTACTACCGTCCGCACTAACCTTGTTATTTCTAATTTATTGTAGGTATTTTTAGTGTGCTAGTCACTCAACTTATTACAAGGTCGTTGTTGTAACTATATATACAGAGTTGGGACAAAATAGAATCAAATTTTCTTAGTGCTGTGTTCGTGTCTTCATGATTTGGCTTTGAGCGAGTAATCAGTTGTCGAGTCGGTCACCGGTTATGAGTATCGGTTCGCATAGATATGTCAGTGAGGTAGAGTTAAGCTTAGTGCTTCCTGAGTATAACGTAAGTGCCAAGATATCAGTTGGCAATGAGATAATGGTGACTGTAGATCCTATCAAGATGGAGATGTTGTTTGACGAACAACCTAAATTAATGAAGCTATTCACAAGCTCCACAACTTTCTGAAACATCGTCTACTGTTCCTAACTCTACAATTTCAGTTAATGGAATTGTTGGTTGTATAGCTAAATTTATTTATGATCCAGAAGCTAATGCTATTCTTGACACACGGTTTCGGTGGTATGAAGATCCGTTTATGCATGATTTAGCTTCACAGAACGATGCAAGAAAACCTCGCCTACTACCCAGAAAGCTCGGTGCAGCAGGACTTGAAAAGTACTACAACTCAATTGTACCTCAAAATCTGCGTGACAGAACATTCACTATAGCCTGCACACTGCGACAGGTCCTGGAACACAGACACACATTTAGGCGTCCTACAATAGTTGTCTTCCTGGACCTAAAGGCGACATTCGACTCTGTTGATCGTGAGGTTCTGTGGCAGTGTCTGTCATTGAAAGGTGTACCAAAGAAGTACATTAACCTTGTACAAGCTCTCTACTCTAAAACTACAGGTCGAGTGAGCGCTTATGGCGAACTGTCATCGGAATTCCTCACTTCAAGTGGTGTCCTTCAGGGATGTCCACTGTCCCCATTCTTGTTTAATTTTGTCATAGACATGCTCCTAAATATAACCATGTCTTCGTCTGACTTTTCAGGAGTTGACTTACTACCAGGAGCCTCGCTTACTGACTTAGAGTATGCTGATGACATATTCCTATTTGGTGAAAACGCTGACAAAATGCAGAGTCTTCTGACTACCCTGAGCAACAATGCAAGCATGTTCGGGATGCGATTTTCCCCCTCGAAATGCAAAATGTTGCTTCAGGATTGGGTTGCATCGGCACCTGAACTAGTGATAGGGAGTGAAGTAGTCGGGCGTGTAGACCGCTTCACGTATCCGGGGAGTCTCATCAGTGCTGATGGCCTGGTGACTGATGAAATCTCAGCACGGATACAGAAAGCTCGATTGGCTTTTGCCAAGTTGCGTCACTTATGGCGCAGGCGAGATATCCGCTTGCTAACCAAAGGACGAGTGTGCCGTGCAGTAGTTCGCTCTGTCCTACTATACGGTAGCGAAACATGGCCGTTAAGAGTAGAGGACATTCGTAGGTTACTGGTTTTCGACCATAGGTGTCTCCGAAGCATTGCTCGAGTATCGTGGAACAACCGAGTGAGCAATGCTGTCGTTAGGAAACGGGTTCTAGGAAAGGAGGGCAAATCAATAGATGAAGTATTGAAACTTCATCAGTTGAGGTGGTTGGGACATGTGTTACGCATGTCTAACTACCGACTGCCTCGACGAGCTATGTTTTGCGGCGTAGGAATAGGTTGGAAGAAAGCTAGGGGCGGCCAAACGAAAACATGGCAGAAATCGATGAAGTCACTGACAAGTGGACTGAGTCATGTTGGTAGATGTAGGCTGCGTGGTTGGGGTCCGCGAGACAAAAGTCACCAATGGTTAGAGACCTTGAATGACATGGCTCAGAATCGTTCGCAATGGCGCAAGTGCATCCACTCTTTGTGTTCTCTCAAAATCTAACCTTCCGAATTCTCTATCTTTCTCCTTTCAAATTTATCTCACTGAATTATACTTTTCGAATCATATCTTCGCCCCCTAATTTTCTGCATTACTGCTAATACTTCTACTATCGCTATCACTCTTGGATTTGAACTGACAGTTGCGTCTCTGTGCTGATGTGGTATGGCAACCTGAACTGATGTACGTATGTACGAAGTTCTGCGTTGTATCTGTCTGTCTGTCTGTCTGCACAACTATCAACCAACACTTTAGTGACAATTCTTCTCTGTTTAATACAAGTTATCATTGCTTAATGCTAAAAATGAATGAGACAGACTATTTATTAACTCATACTGGTATTGTGAACAAAGAATGTAAACGATTTCAATTTAAAGACCTGTCAAAGAACCAATTTAAATCCTTAATCGTCATCTGCAGCCTACAGTCAGAAACATTTGCTGATATTCACACACGATTGCTGCATTATCTTGATCAAGAACCAATAATGTCACTTAGAGACGTTGCCACAGAATATCAACTGCTGACCAACTTAAAGCATGATACTACACTCGTCCAATCTGCTGGTCATAGTGAAATTGATGTTCATACAGTTCGTCTAAAACCTAGTTCCCATCAAATCGCTCCACCAACCATCACTTCAACTTATTGTGACAAAGCAGCTGATAAGAAGAAAATTATTCCCCTGTGCAGATGCTGGAACTGTGGTGCTTGGCACTTTGTCAAGTTCTGCCCATTTAAGAACTATCAATGCAAAAAATAGGTCATGCTAAACATAACGAAACGTATTTCAGGCAGAGAAACACATAGACTACATCACGTTCCAGAAGGAGATTCCGTTCATCTAGTAAGCCTGCTGATTCACTTTTAGTATCCACCGTGAATCACGTTCACCAGAGACCAGCCAGGAAGTTTGTTTCTGTTCACATAAATGGTCATGTGGTAAGCCTTCAACTTGACACAGCCTCTGATATTACCATTCTAAAAAAAACTCATGGATTAAGATTAGAAAACCTGTACTGTGCTCCACAGAACAGCTCGCCATTAGCACAACAGGCAATCGCCCGGAAATCATCGGCGAAAGTGTATGCTCGGTGATATTCAATGATATAACCATGGATGGAGTATGTTATGAAGTTAAAAATAATCTTAACTTCTTGGGTTTAGGTTATTTGCTAATCTGGAACTAGTTGATGTTCCACAAAGTACCGTATACCACCGCATCGCAAATATGAAAGCTAGAAAAGAACTTTACGAAGATTCTAAAAAATACTACAAAGATTTTGCTAAGCGTTGAGGATGTAGTACCACAAAAAAAGTCTCTTAACGGATAGTACCGTGTTCTCACGTCGTCCACCCAGAAAACAAGACTCATATGCTTCGCTACCAGAAGTCGACGCGGAACTCTAACGCTTAGAAAAACAAAATGTTCTTACACTGGTATTGTTCTCAGCCTGAACAACCTCAATAGTCGTTGTATAGAAATCTAATAGCACACTACGTATCTGCGCCGACTTTTCGACCGGTCTGAATGCTGCCGTAGAGCAACATCACTATCCTCTACCGGTCCCGGACAATTTATTCATCATTTTAAAAGGCGGCATTTGTTTTGGAAAACTAGACCTAGCAGATGCTTATTCGCAAGTCGACGTTGAACCAACATGCCGTGAATTACTCGCAATAAACACGCATTGGGAACTTCTTCAGTACACCAGACTACCGTTTGGAGTTAAAACCACATCAGCAGTTTTCCAACAATTAATGAATAGGATTTTAACCAACATTACCGGAGTTGCCGTGTATTTAGATGATATGCTCGTCGTTGCAGCATTACCAAACGAACTGTACGATCGATTTACAACTGTGCTGAAACAAATCCAAGACCATGAATTTCTCTTACGTTCCTAGAAATCTCAACTCTACCTCATATCTATAAAGTACTTGGGATTTATATTCGATAAACCAGATTGCCGTCCAGATCCAAAAACATTAAAGCCATTCGAAGAATGCCTGTACCCTACGATGTACCTATCCTGCGATACTTTCTAGAACTCATTAGTTACTACTCAGCATTCTTACCATCCTTGTAGGAGAAGCGAGCACCACTGAACCATATGCTGGAGAAAAATGTTAAATGAAACTGGACGAAACAGTGCCAAACAGCTTTCGATGGCTGGGAAGAAACTTCCTACATCCGACCTTCTATTGACGCACTATGATCCGAGAATGCTGATTATTGTTGCCGAGGAATGCGTCGGCACATGGTGTGAGGGCAGTCATCTTGCACGAATCCCCGAATGGGAGGGAGAAAGCTATAGTGAATGTTACTAGGATACTGACACCTACTGAGAAGTGTTATGGCCAAATAGAGAAGGAGGCTTTATCTATCTTTTTCGCAGTACGGCGCTTCCATAAGACGGTGCTTTACCATACTAACTGATCACAAACCATCGCTGGCAGTTTTTGGGTCAAAGTCTGGGATACCAGCGCATTCTGCAAATCGATTACAACGTTGGGCAGTAACTTTGTTCGGATATGACTTCGATATACAGTGCAAGTAGAGTGATGCCCTATCTCGACTTATAAGCACCTATCCTACGACCAGTGAAGAGCCAGTGATCGTCGCTATTAATACGAAAGATTATGCTAAAGAAAGTTTCATTGATGCTGTGAGAGCACTCCCAGATACCAACCATCAAGCTGCTGAATTCACAAGACGAGAAAACGATTCAATGAGCGATCTATTATATGCAGCATCAATGGCCATGTTCCTTAAATGAAGAACTGAGACAGATATACCAACGTCGACAAGCTTTGTGCATATTCGAAGAGTGCCTTATGTTTGAGGAACGGGTGGTGATGCCACATAAGTTACGCCGGGCAGTACTCAAATGATTTCTTGCTAGACATCCTGAGACAACCCGAATGAAGTCAGTGGCACGGAGCTATGCATACTGGCCAAAAATGGACGCCCATATAGAAGGCTTAATTAGAAAGCATGACCGCTGTCAGTGAGCATCGAAGAATCCACCGAAGGTTGAACCAATGAGCTGACCAGACCCCGTAAGACCACGGAGCAGAGTACATCTAGATTTTAACGAACCCATGTCAGGAATCTATTACTTGGTGCTAGTTGGTGCATACTCAAAATGGCCAGAGATTCATCCGGTAGTTCCTCTGACTACGCAGAAAACTTTGAAAATATTGACGAAGATATTTGCGTGTCATGAGTTTCCATAGACACTCGTCACCGATAACGGGTCCCGATCTATGTCACTATTTTTTAGTGACTTCTATCGACAAATCGCCATCACTCATTGTTGCAGTAAACTAAGGAATTATATGCATTTGCGAATTGTTCTTATCAGAGCTTTGCGAATAAATCTTCTGATAGCGGCAATGGGTACTGATGGGCTTCTAGTGCTTCATTTAGACCTGTAGAATAATCTGCACATAATCAGATGCTTCCATTGGGCTTCTTAACGATTACTATTGGAGCTACCCATTCGGAAAAATTTACCGGTTCGACGACACCACTTTTTTGAAGGCGATCTAACTCTTGCTCGACAGTAGGTAAAGCAGCATACGGCACTGGACGTTTAGGTCGGAAAACTGGCGTGGCACCGTGCTTGAGGACTAGTCGTGCTTTCGCTTTACTACATTCCTCCAGTTGTTCTTCAAACACCCTGTGATGTCTTTCTAACACAGTGTTCCTCATTTTTTCTCCGACACCTCAGAAGTCCTGATGCGGCTGCAGATGTGGTTAATCGAAAGGCTCGCCAGTTGCAGAGTTTCTATAAGGTCGAGACCCAACAAGCCTAACCCTGGACTCTGTGAAGTATACTGTTGCATTTGCCTTTGCATTCCCCTTAGCAACTTCACAGCCTATCTCTCCGACAATATTTAATTTGCCTCCAGATGCACTGTGGACTAGCTGAATTTTCGGGCACACTGGGGGTTCACCAATATGCTTCCAGGTTGCTCGGCTGATAAGCGTTATGTCAGAAGCGGTGTTGAGTTGTAGACGAGTACGACGGCCGTTGACCTCCATGGTAACATATTTTCTTTGGCTGGTATGTTGTGTACTAGTGTGAGCCACCATTATTTTGTTGGTTAATACACGAGATTTATATTTTCTGGAATAAAGTTTCGGTGCATGACGACGATGTAACTTTTCTTTACAGTGGGTCTCTTTGTGTCCTTTACGATGGCATTTGATGCAACGGTGATCTTTGTATGGACAAAACTTCTTATAGTGCCATTCTCAGCATAACCAGCATGGGGAAGAAGGTTGTGAGCCATATCGCTTTTGCGTGCTAGAATTTTTTCTCTCCGTTATTGCATGAACGTACGGAGGACGACTGCCGTTCTCAACCATAGAAGTATCATGTTTCAAGTTCACCAACCTCTGGCATTCACTGGTGACTTCTTGTAGCGTGATAGTTGGACACTGTTCAATTTTACTCAAAATTCTGGTCCTAATGTCGGCATCTTCAGGTGATTGCAGGCTGCATACAAACACCAAACACTTAAACTGGTCCTCCGTAATTGACGATAGTCTAAACCGCTCACACTCACGATTCACTAAGCCTGCATGCTTCACCCAGTCGTCATCACCTGCTTTTGGTAACTTAAGGCATTGATAGCAGATATTGAATAAAGACGATTGTTCGCCAAAGATTTGCGACAGGATCTCAATTGTTGCTTCGAAGGTAATATCTCTCGGGTTCTTTGGAAGGATAAAGTTAGTATAGCGTTCATGTTCAACGGTGTCAAGCTTTCGCAGGAGCATTCTGACCTTCGCGGCATCATCAATTTTCCAAGTCGACCTTGAATAAGTCTTCGTACTTCTTAAACAACGAATCGAATGTAATACCAGCTAAGCCATCGAAATGAAACTCATTGATAGAGTTAGTGATGGAGTCGGCGTGAGATGTACATGAGTTTTCTGACAGCTCCTTCTGAGTAAGATTCATTTGTTGGGTTAAGGTTTCTAGTACGCGTATCTGGAACTGTTCGTAGCGTTTCTCTTGGCGTTCCAGCAAAGCTTCAACTTGTTCGAAGGTAAGTGACATTTTGATAGTTTACCCCGTCACCAGTGTTGTCTCGTACTTGATGCTTGACTAACCGCAGACTACCTTAGCACCCGAACGTTTGAGCCCTCCTGGTCGCGAATTAGAAGACAGAAGACCAGTAGACAGGAACTTTATTCCAGTAAGATGGAGCGTAAGTTCTGTACAAAATATTCATGTATTAGTTTTCTGAACGACAGAAATCAGTGTTATAATCCATCCAATCCGAATTAAGAAGTCTCAACTGTTACCCAATGAGGAAGTGCCACGTCAAGATTCTGGAAAGTTCTATCGATCAGTGATTGGATAGAATGTCTTCGGCTCCTTCAAAGGATCTGGAGGTTTCGTTGAGTTTTCTGGGAGCTATCCCAGCACACTTGTCACCGATAACGGGTCCCGATTTATGTCATTATTTTTCAGTGGCTTCTATCGACAAAACGCCATCACTAATTGTTGCAGTGAACTAAGGAATCATATGCATTTGCGAATTGTTCTTATCGAACTCTTTCAAACTCAATTGACTTATTTGTTGTATTTGGCTTGTTTATCTTTGCTTCCTCCACTTTTGTTTGCACCATTATTTCGGGCTGTTCGACCATTTGTCTTAGACTGGGTGCCTATAATATTGAAGGCTTGTAGTGATACATTTATAATCTATTGGACAGAACAATATTTGCTTGACAGGTCGAACAACCCGAAATAATGGTGCAAACAAAAGTGGAGGAAGCAAAGATAAACAAGCCAAATACAACAAATAAGTCAATTGAGTTTGAAAGAGTTCGATAAGAACAATTCGCAAATGCATATGATTCCTTAGTTTACTGCAACAATTAGTGATGGCGTTTTGTCGATAGAAGCCACTGAAAAATAATGACATAAATCGGGACCCGTTATCGGTGACAAGTGTGCTGGGATAGCTCCCAGAAAACTCAACGAAACCTCCAGATCCTTTGAAGGAGCCGAAGACATTCTATCCAATCACTGATCGATAGAACTTTCCAGAATCTTGACGTGGCACTTCCTCATTGGGTAACAGTTGAGACTTCTTAATTCGGATTGGATGGATTATAACACTGATTTCTGTCGTTCAGAAAACTAATACATGAATATTTTGTACAGAACTTACGCTCCATCTTACTGGAATAAAGTTCCTGTCTACTGGTCTTCTGTCTTCTAATTCGCGACCAGGAGGGCTCAAACGTTCGGGTGCTAAGGTAGTCTGCGGTTAGTCAAGCATCAAGTACGAGACAACACTGGTGACGGGGTAAACTATCAAAATGTCACTTACCTTCGAACAAGTTGAAGCTTTGCTGGAACGCCAAGAGAAACGCTACGAACAGTTCCAGATACGCGTACTAGAAACCTTAACCCAACAAATGAATCTTACTCAGAAGGAGCTGTCAGAAAACTCATGTACATCTCACGCCGACTCCATCACTAACTCTATCAATGAGTTTCATTTCGATGGCTTAGCTGGTATTACATTCGATTCGTTGTTTAAGAAGTACGAAGACTTATTCAAGGTCGACTTGGAAAATTGATGATGCCGCGAAGGTCAGAATGCTCCTGCGAAAGCTTGACACCGTTGAACATGAACGCTATACTAACTTTATCCTTCCAAAGAACCCGAGAGATATTACCTTCGAAGCAACAATTGAGATCCTGTCGCAAATCTTTGGCGAACAATCGTCTTTATTCAATATCTGCTATCAATGCCTTAAGTTACCAAAAGCAGGTGATGACGACTGGGTGAAGCATGCAGGCTTAGTGAATCGTGAGTGTGAGCGGTTTAGACTATCGTCAATGACGGAGGACCAGTTTAAGTGTTTGGTGTTTGTATGCAGCCTGCAATCACCTGAAGATGCCGACATTAGGACCAGAATTTTGAGTAAAATTGAACAGTGTCCAACTATCACGCTACAAGAAGTCACCAGTGAATGCCAGAGGTTGGTGAACTTGAAACATGATACTTCTATGGTTGAGAACGGCAGTCGTCCTCCGTACGTTCATGCAATAACGGAGAGAAAAAATTCTAGCACGCAAAAGCGATATGGCTCACAACCTTCTTCCCCATGCTGGTTATGCTGAGAATGGCACTATAAGAAGTTTTGTCCATACAAAGATCACCGTTGCATCAAATGCCATCGTAAAGGACACAAAGAGACCCACTGTAAAGAAAAGTTACATCGTCGTCATGCACCGAAACTTTATTCCAGAAAATATAAATCTCGTGTATTAACCAACAAAATAATGGTGGCTCACACTAGTACACAACATACCAGCCAAAGAAAATATGTTACCATGGAGGTCAACGGCCGTCGTACTCGTCTACAACTCAACACCGCTTCTGACATAACGCTTATCAGCCGAGCAACCTGGAAGCATATTGGTGAACCCCCAGTGTGCCCGAAAATTCAGCTAGTCCACAGTGCATCTGGAGGCAAATTAAATATTGTCGGAGAGATAGGCTGTGAAGTTGCTAAGGGGAATGCAAAGGCAAATGCAACAGTATACTTCACAGAGAGTCCAGGGTTAGGCTTGTTGGGTCTCGACCTTATAGAAACTCTGCAACTGGCGAGCCTTTCGATTAACCACATCTGCAGCCGCATCAGGACTTCTGAGGTGTCGGAGAAAAAATGAGGAACACTGTGTTAGAAAGACATCACAGGGTGTTTGAAGAACAACTGGAGGAATGTAGTAAAGCGAAAGCACGACTAGTCCTCAAGCACGGTGCCACGCCAGTTTTCCGACCTAAACGTCCAGTGCCGTATGCTGCTTTACCTACTGTCGAGCAAGAGTTAGATCGCCTTCAAAAAAGTGGTGTCGTCGAACCGGTAAATTTTTCCGAATGGGTAGCTCCAATAGTAATCGTTAAGAAGCCCAATGGAAGCATCTGATTATGTGCAGATTATTCTACAGGTCTAAATGAAGCACTAGAAGCCCATCAGTACCCATTGCCGCTATCAGAAGATTTATTCGCAAAGCTCTGATAAGAACAATTCGCAAATGCATATAATTCCTTAGTTTACTGCAACAATGAGTGATGGCGATTTGTCGATAGAAGTCACTAAAAAATAGTGACATAGATCGGGACCCGTTATCGGTGACGAGTGTGCTGGGATAGCTCCCAGAAAACTCAACGAAACCTCCAGATCCTTTGAAGGAGCCGAAGACATTCTATCCAATCACTGATCGATAGAACTTTCCAGAATCTTGACGTGGCACTTCCTCATTGGGTAACAGTTGAGACTTCTTAATTCGGATTGGATGGATTATAACACTGATTTCTGTCGTTCAGAAAACTAATACATGAATATTTTGTACATAACTTACGCTCCATCTTACTGGAATAAAGTTCCTGTCTACTGGTCTTCTGTCTTCTAATTCGCGACCAGGAGGGCTCAAACGTTCGGGTGCTAAGGTAGTCTGCGGTTAGTCAAGCATCAAGTACGAGACAACACTGGTGACGGGGTAAACTATCAAAATGTCACTTACCTTCGAACAAGTTGAAGCTTTGCTGGAACGCCAAGAGAAACGCTACGAACAGTTCCAGATACGCGTACTAGAAACCTTAACCCAACAAATGAATCTTACTCAGAAGGAGCTGTCAGAAAACTCATGTACATCTCACGCCGACTCCATCACTAACTCTATCAATGAGTTTCCTTTCGATGGCTTAGCTGGTATTACATTCGATTCGTTGTTTAAGAAGTACGAAGACTTATTCAAGGTCGACTTGGAAAATTGATGATGCCGCGAAGGTCAGAATGCTCCTGCGAAAGCTTGACACCGTTGAACATGAACGCTATACTAACTTTATCCTTCCAAAGAACCCGAGAGATATTACCTTCGAAGCAACAATTGAGATCCTGTCGCAAATCTTTGGCGAACAATCGTCTTTATTCAATATCTGCTATCAATGCCTTAAGTTACCAAAAGCAGGTGATGACGACTGGGTGAAGCATGCAGGCTTAGTGAATCGTGAGTGTGAGCGGTTTAGACTATCGTCAATGACGGAGGACCAGTTTAAGTGTTTGGTGTTTGTATGCAGCCTGCAATCACCTGAAGATGCCGACATTAGGACCAGAATTTTGAGTAAAATTGAACAGTGTCCAACTATCACGCTACAAGAAGTCACCAGTGAATGCCAGAGGTTGGTGAACTTGAAACATGATACTTCTATGGTTGAGAACGGCAGTCGTCCTCCGTACGTTCATGCAATAACGGAGAGAAAAAATTCTAGCACGCAAAAGCGATATGGCTCACAACCTTCTTCCCCATGCTGGTTATGCTGAGAATGGCACTATAAGAAGTTTTGTCCATACAAAGATCACCGTTGCATCAAATGCCATCGTAAAGGACACAAAGAGACCCACTGTAAAGAAAAGTTACATCGTCGTCATGCACCGAAACTTTATTCCAGAAAATATAAATCTCGTGTATTAACCAACAAAATAATGGTGGCTCACACTAGTACACAACATACCAGCCAAAGAAAATATGTTACCATGGAGGTCAACGGCCGTCGTACTCGTCTACAACTCAACACCGCTTCTGACATAACGCTTATCAGCCGAGCAACCTGGAAGCATATTGGTGAACCCCCAGTGTGCCCGAAAATTCAGCTAGTCCACAGTGCATCTGGAGGCAAATTAAATATTGTCGGAGAGATAGGCTGTGAAGTTGCTAAGGGGAATGCAAAGGCAAATGCAACAGTATACTTCACAGAGAGTCCAGGGTTAGGCTTGTTGGGTCTCGACCTTATAGAAACTCTGCAACTGGCGAGCCTTTCGATTAACCACATCTGCAGCCGCATCAGGACTTCTGAGGTGTCGGAGAAAAAATGAGGAACACTGTGTTAGAAAGACATCACAGGGTGTTTGAAGAACAACTGGAGGAATGTAGTAAAGCGAAAGCACGACTAGTCCTCAAGCACGGTGCCACGCCAGTTTTCCGACCTAAACGTCCAGTGCCGTATGCTGCTTTACCTACTGTCGAGCAAGAGTTAGATCGCCTTCAAAAAAGTGGTGTCGTCGAACCGGTAAATTTTTCCGAATGGGTAGCTCCAATAGTAATCGTTAAGAAGCCCAATGGAAGCATCTGATTATGTGCAGATTATTCTACAGGTCTAAATGAAGCACTAGAAGCCCATCAGTACCCATTGCCGCTATCAGAAGATTTATTCGCAAAGCTCTGATAAGAACAATTCGCAAATGCATATAATTCCTTAGTTTACTGCAACAATGAGTGATGGCGATTTGTCGATAGAAGTCATTAAAAAATAGTGACATAGATCGGGACCCGTTATCGGTGACGAGTGTGCTGGGATAGCTCCCAGAAAACTCAACGAAACCTCCAGATCCTTTGAAGGAGCCGAAGACATTCTATCCAATCACTGATCGATAGAACTTTCCAGAATCTTGACGTGGCACTTCCTCATTGGGTAACAGTTGAGACTTCTTAATTCGGATTGGATGGATTATAACACTGATTTCTGTCGTTCAGAAAACTAATACATGAATATTTTGTACATAACTTACGCTCCATCTTACTGGAATAAAGTTCCTGTCTACTGGTCTTCTGTCTTCTAATTCGCGACCAGGAGGGCTCAAACGTTCGGGTGCTAAGGTAGTCTGCGGTTAGTCAAGCATCAAGTACGAGACAACACTGGTGACGGGGTAAACTATCAAAATGTCACTTACCTTCGAACAAGTTGAAGCTTTGCTGGAACGCCAAGAGAAACGCTACGAACAGTTCCAGATACGCGTACTAGAAACCTTAACCCAACAAATGAATCTTACTCAGAAGGAGCTGTCAGAAAACTCATGTACATCTCACGCCGACTCCATCACTAACTCTATCAATGAGTTTCATTTCGATGGCTTAGCTGGTATTACATTCGATTCGTTGTTTAAGAAGTACGAAGACTTATTCAAGGTCGACTTGGAAAATTGATGATGCCGCGAAGGTCAGAATGCTCCTGCGAAAGCTTGACACCGTTGAACATGAACGCTATACTAACTTTATCCTTCCAAAGAACCCGAGAGATATTACCTTCGAAGCAACAATTGAGATCCTGTCGCAAATCTTTGGCGAACAATCGTCTTTATTCAATATCTGCTATCAATGCCTTAAGTTACCAAAAGCAGGTGATGACGACTGGGTGAAGCATGCAGGCTTAGTGAATCGTGAGTGTGAGCGGTTTAGACTATCGTCAATGACGGAGGACCAGTTTAAGTGTTTGGTGTTTGTATGCAGCCTGCAATCACCTGAAGATGCCGACATTAGGACCAGAATTTTGAGTAAAATTGAACAGTGTCCAACTATCACGCTACAAGAAGTCACCAGTGAATGCCAGAGGTTGGTGAACTTGAAACATGATACTTCTATGGTTGAGAACGGCAGTCGTCCTCCGTACGTTCATGCAATAACGGAGAGAAAAAATTCTAGCACGCAAAAGCGATATGGCTCACAACCTTCTTCCCCATGCTGGTTATGCTGAGAATGGCACTATAAGAAGTTTTGTCCATACAAAGATCACCGTTGCATCAAATGCCATCGTAAAGGACACAAAGAGACCCACTGTAAAGAAAAGTTACATCGTCGTCATGCACCGAAACTTTATTCCAGAAAATATAAATCTCGTGTATTAACCAACAAAATAATGGTGGCTCACACTAGTACACAACATACCAGCCAAAGAAAATATGTTACCATGGAGGTCAACGGCCGTCGTACTCGTCTACAACTCAACACCGCTTCTGACATAACGCTTATCAGCCGAGCAACCTGGAAGCATATTGGTGAACCCCCAGTGTGCCCGAAAATTCAGCTAGTCCACAGTGCATCTGGAGGCAAATTAAATATTGTCGGAGAGATAGGCTGTGAAGTTGCTAAGGGGAATGCAAAGGCAAATGCAACAGTATACTTCACAGAGAGTCCAGGGTTAGGCTTGTTGGGTCTCGACCTTATAGAAACTCTGCAACTGGCGAGCCTTTCGATTAACCACATCTGCAGCCGCATCAGGACTTCTGAGGTGTCGGAGAAAAAATGAGGAACACTGTGTTAGAAAGACATCACAGGGTGTTTGAAGAACAACTGGAGGAATGTAGTAAAGCGAAAGCACGACTAGTCCTCAAGCACGGTGCCACGCCAGTTTTCCGACCTAAACGTCCAGTGCCGTATGCTGCTTTACCTACTGTCGAGCAAGAGTTAGATTGCCTTCAAAAAAGTGGTGTCGTCGAACCGGTAAATTTTTCCGAATGGGTAGCTCCAATAGTAATCGTTAAGAAGCCCAATGGAAGCATCTGATTATGTGCAGATTATTCTACAGGTCTAAATGAAGCACTAGAAGCCCATCAGTACCCATTGCCGCTATCAGAAGATTTATTCGCAAAGCTCTGATAAGAACAATTCGCAAATGCATATAATTCCTTAGTTTACTGCAACAATGAGTGATGGCGATTTGTCGATAGAAGTCACTAAAAAATAGTGACATAGATCGGGACCCGTTATCGGTGACGAGTGTGCTGGGATAGCTCCCAGAAAACTCAACGAAACCTCCAGATCCTTTGAAGGAGCCGAAGACATTCTATCCAATCACTGATCGATAGAACTTTCCAGAATCTTGACGTGGCACTTCCTCATTGGGTAACAGTTGAGACTTCTTAATTCGGATTGGATGGATTATAACACTGATTTCTGTCGTTCAGAAAACTAATACATGAATATTTTGTACATAACTTACGCTCCATCTTACTGGAATAAAGTTCCTGTCTACTGGTCTTCTGTCTTCTAATTCGCGACCAGGAGGGCTCAAACGTTCGGGTGCTAAGGTAGTCTGCGGTTAGTCAAGCATCAAGTACGAGACAACACTGGTGACGGGGTAAACTATCAAAATGTCACTTACCTTCGAACAAGTTGAAGCTTTGCTGGAACGCCAAGAGAAACGCTACGAACAGTTCCAGATACGCGTACTAGAAACCTTAACCCAACAAATGAATCTTACTCAGATGGAGCTGTCAGAAAACTCATGTACATCTCACGCCGACTCCATCACTAACTCTATCAATGAGTTTCATTTCGATGGCTTAGCTGGTATTACATTCGATTCGTTGTTTAAGAAGTACGAAGACTTATTCAAGGTCGACTTGGAAAATTGATGATGCCGCGAAGGTCAGAATGCTCCTGCGAAAGCTTGACACCGTTGAACATGAACGCTATACTAACTTTATCCTTCCAAAGAACCCGAGAGATATTACCTTCGAAGCAACAATTGAGATCCTGTCGCAAATCTTTGGCGAACAATCGTCTTTATTCAATATCTGCTATCAATGCCTTAAGTTACCAAAAGCAGGTGATGACGACTGGGTGAAGCATGCAGGCTTAGTGAATCGTGAGTGTGAGCGGTTTAGACTATCGTCAATGACGGAGGACCAGTTTAAGTGTTTGGTGTTTGTATGCAGCCTGCAATCACCTGAAGATGCCGACATTAGGACCAGAATTTTGAGTAAAATTGAACAGTGTCCAACTATCACGCTACAAGAAGTCACCAGTGAATGCCAGAGGTTGGTGAACTTGAAACATGATACTTCTATGGTTGAGAACGGCAGTCGTCCTCCGTACGTTCATGCAATAACGGAGAGAAAAAATTCTAGCACGCAAAAGCGATATGGCTCACAACCTTCTTCCCCATGCTGGTTATGCTGAGAATGGCACTATAAGAAGTTTTGTCCATACAAAGATCACCGTTGCATCAAATGCCATCGTAAAGGACACAAAGAGACCCACTGTAAAGAAAAGTTACATCGTCGTCATGCACCGAAACTTTATTCCAGAAAATATAAATCTCGTGTATTAACCAACAAAATAATGGTGGCTCACACTAGTACACAACATACCAGCCAAAGAAAATATGTTACCATGGAAGTCAACGGCCGTCGTACTCGTCTACAACTCAACACCGCTTCTGACATAACGCTTATCAGCCGAGCAACCTGGAAGCATATTGGTGAACCCCCAGTGTGCCCGAAAATTCAGCTAGTCCACAGTGCATCTGGAGGCAAATTAAATATTGTCGGAGAGATAGGCTGTGAAGTTGCTAAGGGGAATGCAAAGGCAAATGCAACAGTATACTTCACAGAGAGTCCAGGGTTAGGCTTGTTGGGTCTCGACCTTATAGAAACTCTGCAACTGGCGAGCCTTTCGATTAACCACATCTGCAGCCGCATCAGGACTTCTGAGGTGTCGGAGAAAAAATGAGGAACACTGTGTTAGAAAGACATCACAGGGTGTTTGAAGAACAACTGGAGGAATGTAGTAAAGCGAAAGCACGACTAGTCCTCAAGCACGGTGCCACGCCAGTTTTCCGACCTAAACGTCCAGTGCCGTATGCTGCTTTACCTACTGTCGAGCAAGAGTTAGATCGCCTTCAAAAAAGTGGTGTCGTCGAACCGGTAAATTTTTCCGAATGGGTAGCTCCAATAGTAATCGTTAAGAAGCCCAATGGAAGCATCTGATTATGTGCAGATTATTCTACAGGTCTAAATGAAGCACTAGAAGCCCATCAGTACCCATTGCCGCTATCAGAAGATTTATTCGCAAAGCTCTGATAAGAACAATTCGCAAATGCATATAATTCCTTAGTTTACTGCAACAATGAGTGATGGCGATTTGTCGATAGAAGTCACTAAAAAATAGTGACATAGATCGGGACCCGTTATCGGTGACGAGTGTGCTGGGATAGCTCCCAGAAAACTCAACGAAACCTCCAGATCCTTTGAAGGAGCCGAAGACATTCTATCCAATCACTGATCGATAGAACTTTCCAGAATCTTGACGTGGCACTTCCTCATTGGGTAACAGTTGAGACTTCTTAATTCGGATTGGATGGATTATAACACTGATTTCTGTCGTTTAGAAAACTAATACATGAATATTTTGTACATAACTTACGCTCCATCTTACTGGAATAAAGTTCCTGTCTACTGGTCTTCTGTCTTCTAATTCGCGACCAGGAGGGCTCAAACGTTCGGGTGCTAAGGTAGTCTGCGGTTAGTCAAGCATCAAGTACGAGACAACACTGGTGACGGGGTAAACTATCAAAATGTCACTTACCTTCGAACAAGTTGAAGCTTTGCTGGAACGCCAAGAGAAACGCTACGAACAGTTCCAGATACGCGTACTAGAAACCTTAACCCAACAAATGAATCTTACTCAGAAGGAGCTGTCAGAAAACTCATGTACATCTCACGCCGACTCCATCACTAACTCTATCAATGAGTTTCCTTTCGATGGCTTAGCTGGTATTACATTCGATTCGTTGTTTAAGAAGTACGAAGACTTATTCAAGGTCGACTTGGAAAATTGATGATGCCGCGAAGGTCAGAATGCTCCTGCGAAAGCTTGACACCGTTGAACATGAACGCTATACTAACTTTATCCTTCCAAAGAACCCGAGAGATATTACCTTCGAAGCAACAATTGAGATCCTGTCGCAAATCTTTGGCGAACAATCGTCTTTATTCAATATCTGCTATCAATGCCTTAAGTTACCAAAAGCAGGTGATGACGACTGGGTGAAGCATGCAGGCTTAGTGAATCGTGAGTGTGAGCGGTTTAGACTATCGTCAATGACGCAGGACCAGTTTAAGTGTTTGGTGTTTGTATGCAGCCTGCAATCACCTGAAGATGCCGACATTAGGACCAGAATTTTGAGTAAAATTGAACAGTGTCCAACTATCACGCTACAAGAAGTCACCAGTGAATGCCAGAGGTTGGTGAACTTGAAACATGATACTTCTATGGTTGAGAACGGCAGTCGTCCTCCGTACGTTCATGCAATAACGGAGAGAAAAAATTCTAGCACGCAAAAGCGATATGGCTCACAACCTTCTTCCCCATGCTGGTTATGCTGAGAATGGCACTATAAGAAGTTTTGTCCATACAAAGATCACCGTTGCATCAAATGCCATCGTAAAGGACACAAAGAGACCCACTGTAAAGAAAAGTTACATCGTCGTCATGCACCGAAACTTTATTCCAGAAAATATAAATCTCGTGTATTAACCAACAAAATAATGGTGGCTCACACTAGTACACAACATACCAGCCAAAGAAAATATGTTACCATGGAGGTCAACGGCCGTCGTACTCGTCTACAACTCAACACCGCTTCTGACATAACGCTTATCAGCCGAGCAACCTGGAAGCATATTGGTGAACCCCCAGTGTGCCCGAAAATTCAGCTAGTCCACAGTGCATCTGGAGGCAAATTAAATATTGTCGGAGAGATAGGCTGTGAAGTTGCTAAGGGGAATGCAAAGGCAAATGCAACAGTATACTTCACAGAGAGTCCAGGGTTAGGCTTGTTGGGTCTCGACCTTATAGAAACTCTGCAACTGGCGAGCCTTTCGATTAACCACATCTGCAGCCGCATCAGGACTTCTGAGGTGTCGGAGAAAAAATGAGGAACACTGTGTTAGAAAGACATCACAGGGTGTTTGAAGAACAACTGGAGGAATGTAGTAAAGCGAAAGCACGACTAGTCCTCAAGCACGGTGCCACGCCAGTTTTCCGACCTAAACGTCCAGTGCCGTATGCTGCTTTACCTACTGTCGAGCAAGAGTTAGATCGCCTTCAAAAAAGTGGTGTCGTCGAACCGGTAAATTTTTCCGAATGGGTAGCTCCAATAGTAATCGTTAAGAAGCCCAATGGAAGCATCTGATTATGTGCAGATTATTCTACAGGTCTAAATGAAGCACTAGAAGCCCATCAGTACCCATTGCCGCTATCAGAAGATTTATTCGCAAAGCTCTGATAAGAACAATTCGCAAATGCATATAATTCCTTAGTTTACTGCAACAATGAGTGATGGCGATTTGTCGATAGAAGTCACTAAAAAATAGTGACATAGATCGGGACCCGTTATCGGTGACGAGTGTCTATGGAAACTCATGACACGCAAATATCTTCGTCAATATTTTCAAAGTTTTCTGCGTAGTCAGAGGAACTACCGGATGAATCTCTGGCCATTTTGATTATGCACCAACTAGCACCAAGTAATAGATTCCTGACATGGGTTCGTTAAAATCTAGATGTACTCTGCTCCGTGGTCTTACGGGGTCTGGTCAGCTCATTGGTTCAACCTTCGGTGGATTCTTCGATGCTCACTGACAGCGGTCATGCTTTCTAATTAAGCCTTCTATATGGGCGTCCATTTTTGGCCAGTATGCATAGCTCCGTGCCACTGACTTCATTCGGGTTGTCTCAGGATGTCTAGCAAGAAATCATTTGAGTACTGCCCGGCGTAACTTATGTGGCATCACCACCCGTTCCTCAAACATAAGGCACTCTTCGAATATGCACAAAGCTTGTCGACGTTGGTATATCTGTCTCAGTTCTTCATTTAAGGAACATGGCCATTGATGCTGCATATAATAGATCGCTCATTGAATCGTTTTCTCGTCTTGTGAATTCAGCAGCTTGATGGTTGGTATCTGGGAGTGCTCTCACAGCATCAATGAAACTTTCTTTAGCATAATCTTTCGTATTAATAGCGACGATCACTGGCTCTTCACTGGTCGTAGGATAGGTGCTTATAAGTCGAGATAGGGCATCACTCTACTTGCACTGTATATCGAAGTCATATCCGAACAAAGTTACTGCCCAACGTTGTAATCGATTTGCAGAATGCGCTGGTATCCCAGACTTTGACCCAAAAACTGCCAGCGATGGTTTGTGATCAGTTAGTATGGTAAAGCACCGTCTTATGGAAGCGCCGTACTGCGAAAAAGATAGATAAAGCCTCCTTCTCTATTTGGCCATAACACTTCTCAGTAGGTGTCAGTATCCTAGTAACATTCACTATAGCTTTCTCCCTCCCATTCGGGGATTCGTGCAAGATGACTGCCCTCACACCATGTGCCGACGCATTCCTCGGCAACAATAATCAGCATTCTCGGATCATAGTGCGTCAATAGAAGGTCGGATGTAGGAAGTTTCTTCCCAGCCATCGAAAGCTGTTTGGCACTGTTTCGTCCAGTTTCATTTAACATTTTTCTCCAGCATATGGTTCAGTGGTGCTCGCTTCTCCTACAAGGATGGTAAGAATGCTGAGTAGTAACTAATGAGTTCTAGAAAGTATCGCAGGATAGGTACATCGTAGGGTACAGGCATTCTTCGAATGGCTTTAATGTTTTTGGATCTGGACGGCAATCTGGTTTATCGAATATAAATCCCAAGTACTTTATAGATATGAGGTAGAGTTGAGATTTCTAGGAACGTAAGAGAAATTCATGGTCTTGGATTTGTTTCAGCACAGTTGTAAATCGATCGTACAGTTCGTTTGGTAATGCTGCAACGACGAGCATATCATCTAAATACACGGCAACTCCGGTAATGTTGGTTAAAATCCTATTCATTAATTGTTGGAAAACTGCTGATGTGGTTTTAACTCCAAACGGTAGTCTGGTGTACTGAAGAAGTTCCCAATGCGTGTTTATTGCGAGTAATTCACGGCATGTTGGTTCAACGTCGACTTGCGAATAAGCATCTGCTAGGTCTAGTTTTCCAAAACAAATGCCGCCTTTTAAAATGATGAATAAATTGTCCGGGACCGGTAGAGGATAGTGATGTTGCTCTACGGCAGCATTCAGACCGGTCGAAAAGTCGGCGCAGATACGTAGTGTGCTATTAGATTTCTATACAACGACTATTGAGGTTGTTCAGGCTGAGAACAATACCAGTGTAAGAACATTTTGTTTTTCTAAGCGTTAGAGTTCCGCGTCGACTTCTGGTAGCATATCATTTGGGACTGCTTGTTAGGTTAAATTATTTCAAATATTATACGAACTACTCCGCTACAACTTGTTTCTTGCCTCTCCCGCTTATCAAATATTTAACACGAAATGAATTTTTTCTCTATATTGTTGATAATTTCTGGATCGTTTGTTGGATATCACTTAATTTGTGTACTTGTCGATGCTCTCTATCGTCTTTTTCTATAATTCAAAAATTATCTACATTACTGGTTCTAATTACACCTATATTCTAAAATCTCTAATAAGTATTCAAATATCTCTGAGCTCAATTCGATTATATATAACTTACAAGATTCGGTTTAATTCAGGGAGAAGTTTTGGTCAGCCTAAAGTTTATTTGGGATTATTATTAATTTAGGTTAAGGATGTCACTTTATCTGTAGTGTTGTTTTGTGTATTGTACATAGTTTGTTTGACATGAATTTCGTATTTGATATGTTTAGTCATACATTTCACTTTGTGAGTTCGGAAGTGGTTTTTTAATTGTCCATAATAAAACAGAGTCGGACATAAGTATTACAATAGATGATTTCTGATTATGGGTTGGCTATAACTGCTATTTTTTACTAGAAGTTTAAAGTCAGCTCTATGGTATACTCTTAGCCAATAGCAAACTCTGAAGGTGGATTTTAAGAAAACTTTTGTGAGATAGCCCTTTAAGTTGCATAATTGTCTAGTGCTTTTAAGTATCTAGGAAACGAACCCTCAAAATATCTGTCTTTTTATCCCAATGGAGAAGAGGAGTTCTCTATCTTATACATATTATCAGACTTATTACAATTTGATTGTGTCTCGGTAATGCTGCGTAGCATTATTTTATACGCATTATATATAGTAAAACATATCATCTACGTGTAATAACAAATATAGGTTGATATACATCATTACCAAGGTTAATTTTGATAATTTCAAATAAATTGAGCATTGGATAGGTTGTTTATAAAATGAGTTATATATATTTGTAAAATTCCAATCAGTAGAAATTAAAATTTATGACGTTTCGCGGCTTAGTGTAAGTCGCTTCTTCAGAGAAATGAATAACCGAATTGAATTAGCACAAGATTAAATAATACAATGGAACAAATCAGAATCAAAATAAGTTCGTACAATCAAAATTGCGAGTTTCGATCATGTCAACACTAAGCCGCGAAACGTCAGAAATTTTAATTTCTACTCACTGGAATTTTACAAATATATATAACTCATTTTATAAATATAGGTTGATGTTGATTGCGACTGTACACAGACGACAGATTATAATCTGATAACAAATATACATAATACTTTTAAGATTAAAAAATGATTACGAAGACAAAAATGTGATGAATACTTATTATGTGTAACAAAATGATGAATTGCTAGGGTATGTAAACAATACGTAGAATAATCGGACTAAAATATGAATACAAACAAAGACTGTATACGGTGTGAATTAACTTTGTTGTAGATACCAATGATGTCACCAAATCTTTCTGGCATGAAACTATGAAGTAACTCAGAGCAAAGTAAGTGTTTTAACTAATCTCAACAGCCAATGTACTCGTATGCCGAAACGCGTTATTCTAGTCGTTGTTGTTTTTGCCGGAGGTGTGTTTCCTACCGCATGTTCTTTGTGGATTGTCTTCTAGTTAGCCTAAGGCTATAGCTGCGCGGATAGGTTTATTATCTCACCTTCAATAAACGCAAGGTTTACTCTGTCAATGCTTGTTGTATTAACTTCTGCCTTCTATACTGTGGTTGTTATGTCACTTCTACTCAAAACTTTGAAAGAGCTATCATATGGTTGCTGCAACTCTGGTGAAGACGTGGGTACATTTAACGTAGCTTTAAGGGATATATGTAAGTTGCTAGATATGACGAGAGGCCATTGACCGTATTCTCAACATATGCTCTCTTAAATGCTGTACGCAACTAGTTTCGTCAGCTGGTGCTGGATCAAAATATTCGCTCGGTGATCTTAGGTGAGTCCTATAAACTAACAGCAACCTAAATCTTGTTTAACAGTGGAGTGCGTTCCAAGGAGTATGAGAGGTAGCTGTCTACTCCGTTTTTCGTCGTTTTGCACAGTCATCAAGCGGGTTTTGAATGTCTTTGAAGTCTTTCAACCATGCCACTATGTCTTGGATTTACGCAGTGGTACAAATCCTTTTGATTCCAAATATCTCTGTCAACTGGTGGAATATTCCGCTCTAAAATTAGGCACCTCGGTCAGTAGTGATACGTGAAGGAATTCCGAAATTGGCAATCCAGTGCTGTATCACTGATTTACCTACCGTCTCTGACGATACATTTTTCAATGGAATAACTACTGACCACCTTGCAAATTGATCAAGGCTCATCAGTATGTATGTAAAGGGCTTGAAATATCAGGGTGTAAATGCTTAAATTTGTTATCTGGCTCAGAAAATATATCTATAGGGGCCACCGTATGTCGGTGAATTTTGGACTTTTGGCAAGCTACATGGGACGGTGCCCATTGTCGGACATCTCTATTCAGATTAGGCCAGATGAACCGTTTACTTACTAACTTGGCTGCAGCCTTTATACACATGCGAAAAATTATGCATGGCTTGGAAAACTTTTCTTTTAAAGGTTGATGGTAGGTATTTTCCTTTAGACTTACCACAAGTAACTAAAACGTTATGGAAAAGCTCTTCTACGAGACCTAATAAAACGGATGGTGAATTCACCAATTTAGTTAGTTCTGTGTCATTCCACTGTAATGCGGATAACTGATTATCATCAGTATTAAGTGTCTTAAGCGTGTTTAAAGCTATTCCAGATAAGGCATCGACAGGATTGTTTTTCTTTACTTTATCAAACTACAAATCGGTCGTGAATGGTGAGTCAACGCTTCTGTGAGCGGTTTGTGATCGGTAAAAATTGTGAACTCTAAGCCTTTGGTCATATGTCGGGAATGCTTAATCACCAAATATATAGCTAGCAACTCACTGCCAGAAGCACTATATTGAGTTTGTGTAGCAGTTAAGCTTTTGAAGAAAACTGCTAGTGTTTGCCACTGGTCATTCACTCGCCGTTGTAACACAGCGTCAAACTGCAATATCTAAGGTATCCGTCATTATAGCAAGTGGAGCAGTGTCAATTCTATGTACTAATAAAGCTTAAGGCATGCTTAAGCACATCAAATGCTTCCAACGCGTGTGGAATAATAATTATGGATATGTAGCAACTTAAGTTGACTTGTTAAGATAGTTGACTTCAAACCTTAAGCATACGCTAAAGCAATAAATCTCAAGTATTCATTTACTTCCTTATTCTTGACGGGGATTATATTTCCAATTACCATGCGTTACATGTTGTGCAGCAATGTGTGTTTAAATGACTAGAATCCCGTTTCACTGTCTCCTACCCACGAAAATAAAATAAGGATCTATTCCCTAATATTCTGGTTTCTTCTGTCAAATAAAACGGGACGTACCAAGGCTTCGAAGGTGTGTGACTTCTGCACACCGTCGGATGAATTGCCTATAGAAATGTATGAGTCCGAAGAATCTCCTGAGTTTAGTGTATAAATCAGTTAATGGGTATTATTTTATAGTTCCTACTTGTCTAGGAACCAGTGTAACTCCTTCTCTGGTAATCATGTGTTCCAGGAATACCAAATTCAAATTACTTAAAACTTATGGTTATTCCATGCTCTGACTGTCGTTTTAATAGACACATGGTGTTCTAAGTATTCCTGCCGGTAGCACTGTCGACTAAAATGTCATCAATATACGCATGTGCTAACAAAGACCTCGAAGAACTCTATCAATGAATCTCCAAAACGTTGGGTCTGCATTCCTCAACCTTAATGGCATTTGCCAGAATTCGAATAAGGCAAAAGTGTAGTGACAGCAGTTTTCGAAACGTCTTTTTATTCTACTGGGATATGATAATATACACTTACTAAAACCAATTTTCAAAAATGTTGTGGCTCCAGACATATTACAAAGGAAAATCATAAATTTGTGAAATTAGTTACCTGTCAGGAACTGTTTGTTTATCTGAAGCTCTGTAGTCGCTGCATGGCTGTATTTCAGAAGTCTTTTTAGGCAACATGTTTAGTGATGAGGACCATAGGGTATTTGATGGGCGTATGATGCCTAACTCCACCGTTTTGCCGAGTTTCTCTTGTGTAATAGCAAGACGTGTGGGGTTCAGACGTCTTAGACGAGAAAATACAGGTGGGCTATAAGTTTTGATGTGGTGATGTTTATTGTGTTTTATATCCTCTAGACGATACTCAGATTGTAGTAACTCGAAAAAGTGACGCAACAGCTCGGGATATGAGCATTTATCAGTCTGCAGTGCTTTTACTAAATTCATTGATATTAAATTGTGCTATCTGGTATCTACCAACAATTATAAAACTGAAGGAAATCCATTCCGATCATGAGTGTAAGCACATCGGCTGCTATAAAATTTCAGGAAAATTTGTTGCTTGGACCAAAACTTAATCCTAATTTTTGACTCCCATATAATTTAATAACAATAATAATAATAGATTTATTCTCAAGTAGTTTTTGTACATGAGCTCATACCAGTTTACAGGCCTAATTAGGATGACATAGGTTTATTTACATTAAAGGACTTTGATAGAGTCATTGATACGGGATTCACATTATATGAAGGTATTAATTGAAAGCAGCTTGTGGACATTAGTGTAAATCAGGGTGTTACTTCTCACTTAAAATAGGTGGAACCATGCTGACTTCTGCCCCTGTGTCTACTAGAGATTGCGTACCTGCAAGTTTATCGGTCATGCAGAAAAGACAACAGATAGTCTTGCATCAGCTGGCGAAGAAGTTGTTTTCCTCCTGTTTTATACAACCGACACCTAGCGTAACTACTACCGCCGGTCTATGACTAACAAAATACAGCGTACATAATCCTTGCCTATGGTTTGCTTAGGTAAAAGCATTTTTCAGGCGAAACGCATTGGCAGTGAGGCTACATACTATGCTTATGTCGTGGGGTCTTTATCTTTGGATGTCGTGGCAGTCATCATTATCGGAGGATCAACGACTGCAACAGTTACTAGCGTCTTGTTCACTCGACGACCAAAAACCTTCTCAACTTCTACGCCTTATGAAGCGACAGGCACGTTCTTATAAGTTTGACGCGGTAGTACTTAAGCATATATGGTTGAGACACCTACCGTACAATATCCGGCAAATACTGAGTATTTCGGTCAACTCTACATTTTTGGCAAAAATAGCCAAGTTAGTCGATAAGATTTTCGAAGTGTACCCCATTCATCAGTCGATCGGCGCCATCCACAGCCCATCTATGCCAGGTGACTTAAATGCTCTGATAGAGACCCTGTAGACACAAGTAACTACTTTGACTACAACAGCGGCGAACTTACAAACTCTTGTCGCTACCTTGGCAGCACAGCGGCCACGCTCGGTTTTCCGACAGCGACCCAGCTATGTACACCGACGTGCTACATTACATAATGCTCCGTGCGTTTGCTGGTATCACCATTAGTGTGGTGATCAAGCTATGAAGTTTTTGCACCCTTGTAACTTTGTTGTTGACTGTAATCATCATTCGGGAAATAAACCTACCAGGTAGTAGTGGTGGCTACTGCTGGCAGAAAAATAACTGGCCGCCTTTTATGTGTTGGACAAAATTTCTGCACTGCGATTCCTGTTAGATGCAGGATCTAAAGGTGTTGCTATTTCTGTAACACATAATACGATATCTTCGTCGGTCGATCCGATTATACTTCAAACAGCCAAAAGAACCACGATTACAATACATAGATAGTGGTCTTTAACCCTATATCTTGGTCCACGAGGACGTTTCAACTGAGTTAACATAGTTGTCAATATGAATTACGCCCTTCTCGGTATTGATTTCCTACAGCATTATAACTTAACTGTTGACATGAGAACACGTTCACTCACTGATATTACTACAAGTTTGACCACCACGGGTATAGTTAAGCCTTACATCATCCACGGTATTCATCATTTTCTACCGTCAGATGGCAAGATACTGACATATAAATGCAGTACCTTTCAATCACAAAGCTAAATTACAGAGAACAACTGCTGTCTCATCACACTGTTCACAGTATTATTACTAAATGACGACCAGTTTGTGGTTGTACACGCTGTTCACCCTCTGCCAAGATCAGCGTCGCTTAAAAGAACTCTAAACATATGATGCAACTTGGGATTGTTCACCTGTTCAATAGCCCATGGGCCTCTCCCTTGCATATAGTACCAAAAAAATACCACGACTGGCGCATATGCGGAAACTAAAGAGGCTTAAATGCTAATGCAGCACCCCATCGTTACCACATTCATCATCATACTTTTCCATTGCAGTGGCATGGAGAATAGATTTTCACCAAAATTAATTTAGCTAGCGCGCGCCATCAACTTCCTGCTGCTCTCACAAACATACTGAGGACCGCTATCACCACTGTATTCGGACTCTGATTTTTTGCACATCCCTTTTGGACTTAAAAACGCTGCACGAACTTTGTAACGTTTATGTATGAAACCACTAAAGATTTAGACTTTGATTTTGTATTAATCGATGACGTTTTGATGTCCAACAGTGAAATTGATGAACATGTGCAACATCTTCACGCTCTAAACGCTTTCAGCAAATTGTATTGGTTGTTTGCTCACACAAATGTGTTTTTGAAGTCCCTTAGACTGATTTTCTCTGCTATTGAATAACTTTGCATGTAATAATACCATTTACAGACCATGTAGGAGCAATAATTTCATATCTTGCATTGGACTCTTTGAAGAAGTTACTCCGTTTTCTAAGAATGTTTGATTTTTTTGCCGTTTCATATCGCACATTTTTTACAGCAATTAACAACTTTACCTTAAGGGCGTTCTGCAACTTTCACTTATACTAAGGAAGCCCACACTTCTTTTCATCAAATAAGAAAATCTTCGAAAAACGCCACGATATTTCCACATATTAATTCAAGTCTTGACTCACGACTCATTTTATGTTGTTGTTAAAGCCGTTTAACGGTAACAACTAAAGGATGATTTCAATCTCCTAGCGTTTTTTTTTCTAAGCTCTTAGATTCTACACAGTCACGTTGCAGAACGTTTGGTTGAGAGTTATTAGCTGTTTATTTCGTAGTCAAGCACTTTTGTCAACTATAAGAAGGACCCAATTTCACGATATTAACTGATCAGAAACGGTTGTGTTTCGCTTTCACTAGGTCGCCTGATAAGAACTCTTCCTGTAAAGCTTGTCATCTAGATTATGTTTTGCAATTTAGTACAGATATGCCCTTTAATAAAGGAGATACTAATATCGTCGCTGATGCACCTTTAAGAATTAACGTATATACCTTACATTCTTCATCTACTATTGATCTTCAAACTATGGATTGACTACAGGCAAACGATGCAGAATTTCAACGACATATGAAGAACTGAACCCAATTCCTTAAGCATGTCCCAGTTCCATTTTCTGATTCTACTATTATTTGTGACGTGTCTACCGGCTTGAATCTCTTTTTTGTTCTACAAGTTGGCAGGAGGGATCTTACTCAACATTTGCTTTCCTTGTCGCATCCTGGCGTTCGAGCAAAGTTCAAGCTCATCTTCAAGCGTTTTGTTTGGCACAAAATGAATTCTGACGTTCGTCGATGGATACGCACCTGAATACAGTGTTAACGTAGTAATTCTTACTGGCATACGGTTACGACAATAACAATTTTTCCAGTAACTTTCAGATGTTCTTAGCATGTTTACACTGATATTGTTGAACCGCAACCACAACCAAAATCTTTCACTTATATCTTGATAGCCACTGATAACTTTTTCATCAGAAAACCAGAAAACATCTTCATCGATTGTTTGAAGCCTGGTTTAATGTATTCATAAATTGATATGTCAATGAAAAACGTCCCACTTCTCGCGGCTCGCAACCAAACATAGGTTTCAAACTCTCCTCATTATCATCAGCTTACTACATAAACAGCACCACACTCATTCAGCCTACCATCTACCACACCTCACATAACCCGTTCCGGCCGAATTATTACAAAGACTAAGAGATTCATTCGTTTTGCGGATTGATTCGATTTACATACACTATTTAATTGCTAACATGTCTTGTTTAGAACTATCTGATTTTCGATGTTTTCAATTGCATTTATATAGGCGTTTAAATTTCGTTATAACCATTTTCACTGAATTCATGTTTGCTATTAATTTTAATGTCACAGTCAATATACGTGTGTATTATTTTATTATTCGAAGCCTGTATCACAAGTCTGGTTTAATAATCTTTGTTTTTAGAACCTCTTCTGCAAGCCTTGTGTTGTTCCTACTTTCTACCTATTTTGGACGCCGTGTCCATTTATGTATTGTAGTAAGAAATTGTTAGGTCGGACCACAAAGAAGCGTAACAAACTTTCAGAACTCTGGTTTCGAACACTTTTTCATTTATTCGAACTTTCTGTATTGTAAACATTTTGTTTTTATTATTGTTACGCTCCTCTTGCCCTATCCTCCCGTTCAGCATAATTACTGTTATTATATTGTCTGTTATTATGAACTACAGTCAATTAGTTGTGTACAAGTTGCTCCTATTCACTACCACTATTTCCTTCGTTTTGTATTCATGTTAATTTTCTAATTGGTTTGTTGTGTGGTCTGAATTTGTGTATATATAAAAGGATGCTTGGAATATAATATGATTCTGTCTGGCTGGTCTATTGGCTCGCATTCTTCTTATTTCGGATTGGGACTAAGTGGGCAGAGGGCAGGCGCGCAATAATCAACTAAGCACTAGCAATTGGCACTCGGCCATCCAACCACACCGAATTTCCTTGCGTCATAACAGAAATTTACACAAATTCGGTTTATTTGATCACACTAATCACCAGAGAGTGCTATTATCGGACTGCCACATCCATGGGTTGCTATGAGCGAGTTTTGTACTATGTAAATTCTCATCTCTTTTGTATGTCCCATTCACTCATTGTTGTACAAAAATGCTTATGTTTCAAAGTATACAATGATTGCCATTTATATACCTACCTATACGGTTGTCTACATGCATATAAATATACATATATATTGGTATTATTCGTTTATGAAACCAACTGTCATGACTGTTCAATAGCGTGCATGACTCATTTTATATACTTACTTACTTATACCCGTTACTCCTCCCGGAGAAGCATAGGCCGCTCACATGTATTCTCTACTGAACTCTGTCTTGAGCAATTCTTTCCAGCCGTTTCCAGTTGCTGTTCATTCTTTTAATGTCCGCTTCCAATTCTTGACGCAATGTGTCCTTTGGCCTTCCTCTCTTCCGTTTCCCAACAAGATCTCAAGTTTATGCTTGTCGCTTGATGCAGTCTGATGATTTCCCCAATGTATGTCCTATCCAACTCCAACGTTGTTTCCTGATTTCCTCTCTCATAGTAGACTGTTGCTATTGATTTGCGGCTAACGGGTATTCAGTATCTTGCGTAGACAGTTGTTTATGAATACATGTACCCTTCTGAGGATGTTTGAAGTAGTTCTCCACGTTTTAGCTTCATACAACAGAACTTTCTTGACGTTCGAATTGAAGAGTCTTACTTTGAGGTTGGCTGACAATCGTTTGAAGTCCCATTTGTTATTCAACTGTAGTAATGCTGCTCTTGCTTTGTTAATCCTTGCCCTTACATCTGCATCGGATCCTCCTTGTTCATCGATGATGCTTCCCAGGTACGTGTAAGTACCCACTTCTTCCACAGTTTCGCCATTAAGTTCAGTTGGGTTGGTGTTCTCAGTGTTGAATTCGAGGGTCTTGCTCTTTCCCTTATGTATGTTCAGGCCTACTGATAATGAGGCTGTTGCAACGTTGGTTGTCTTTACTTCCATTTATTGGTTTGTATGGGCTAGAAGAGCTAAATCATCCTCTAAGTCCAAATCATCGAGCTGCATACTACTTGTAAATTGAATTCCGTGCTTCCCCTTACATGTGGAGGTCTTCATGATCCAATCAGCCACTAGAAGGAAGAGAAAAGGTGAGAGTACGCAGCCTTATCTGACTTGGGTCCTCACTGTGGATGCATCTGTCAGCCGTCCTCCATGCACGACTTTGCACTGAAAAAATTCCGCATGATGTTGACCGGTTTCTCTGATATAGCGTAGTGTCGAAGAACATTCCATAGTGTTCTCCTGTCTGCACTCTCAAACGCTTTCTCATAGTCAATGAAGTTGATGCACAGTGACGAGTTCCATTCAAGTGATTGCTGTGATTTGATATGTGCACGACTGATTCTTACGGAAACCAGTCTGTTGATCTCGAAGTTGAGCATCCACTGAATCCTTCATTCTGTTCAACATCACTCTGTTGAAGACTTTCCCTGGTACTGACAATAGTGTGATCCCTCTGTAATTCTCACATTTGCTCAAATCTACTTTCTTTGGTATCTTGATAATGTAATCTTCTTTCCAGTCTTTCAGCATTTTTCATCCTTACAGATCCTTCTAAATAAAACGTAAAGCATCCTTACCGTTACATCAATGTCTTTCTTGAGTACTTTGGCTAGTATATTGTCAGGTCCTGCTGCTTTCCCACATTTAATCTGTCTGATGGCTTTCTTGATTTCTCCCATCGTTGGCGGAGTGACATCTATCGGGGGATCTGTAGGTCCTGCCTCTATGTTTTGTGGGTTCAGTGGAGCTGGCTTATTCAAGAGTTCTTCAGAGTGTTCTACCCATCTGTTTCTTTGTTCTTGAATCTTGGTGATTAGCTTGCCTTCTTTGTTCTTGACCGGTCGCTCTGGTTAACTATATTTGCCTGCTAGCTTCTTCGTTGTGTCATATATCCGTTTCATATTCCCTCTCGCATCTTTTTCCGCTGTCGTTGCAAGGCCTTAGATGTATTTTCGGTTGTCGGCTTTAATGCTCTTCTTAATCTGGTTCCGTGTATTCAGTTTGTGCCTTGATTTTTTCCGCTCTTGTTTGGCTGTTGTTGATTTTCGCCTTTTTGATCCTCCTTTGTCGAATTTCGCTCACGATCTCAGTGGAGATCCATTCCTTATAATAGTGCTTCTCGCGGCCCAAAAAATCTTGACACGTTGAAGTTAGTGCTTTTTTGGTTTCTTTCCAGTTGTCCTCTATAGTAGTTTCCTCTTCTTTCAGTAGTTCTTGTAAGGCTTGGAACCTGTTGTTGAGAGCTATTTTGAATTCCTTGAGCTTGTCAATATCTTGGAGAAAAGCTGCATTTAACCGTTGTAATGCTGTTACTCCAGTTGTCCATTGCTTCTTAAGCTTCAGTTTCATTTTGACAACCACTAGGTGGTGATCTGAAGCTATGTCAGCTCCTCTCCTGTTTCTCACATCTTCCATTGATCTTCTGAATTTTTTTAATAATGTATAAATGATCGATTCGATTCTTTGTAGTACTATCCAGTGAGTTTCATGTAGCCTATTGAATGCGTTTGTGAGGGAATATTGTACCACCTATAACCATTTTGTTGAAAGCACATACATTTGTAAATCCTTCACTATTCTCATTTCTTTCTCACTGTCCCTGTCGTCTCATGATGTCTTCATATCCAGTGTTGCCCATTCCGACTTTGGCGTTTAGGTCTTCCATCAGGATTATCAGACTCTTTCCTGGACAATTCGCTATAATTGATTGCAGCCTATCAATAAACTGATCTTTATCCTCGTCGCTGCTGTCGTTGGTGGGTGCATAACATTGGATAATATTCATTGTAATCCCTTTCTCCATTGTTTTGAAAGATACTTTGATGATACTGGGTCCATGTGACTCCCATCTTACAAGTTTATTATGTGGTTTTTTGGACAGCATCAAATCAACTCCTTGTGTGTGCAGAGCATTTTCCTCTTCGTGGCCGGAGTGCAGTAGCATCTTTCTCGTAACCAATGTTTTCTGCCCAGCTTGGGCTCAATGGGTTACGCTGATTCCGAGCACTGTCAGGTTGTATCTCTTTATTTCTGCTCTCTGATTGGTCTTCCCGGTCTCTTACATCGTCCGAACATTCCATGTACCTATAAAAAGTTTTGCTCTGGTTGTTTTAAGGGTGGCATCGGCCTCATGACTTCCGAACAATCTCGGCTTTCATCATGAAGCTTCATAAACATTCCTTTCACTTCTAGGGCAGAGTTTAGATGGTTTAGTTTGTTTAGTCTGGTTAGCGTTTTTATAACAGGCTTGTGTTTTACGGGATATGGATGCTAACTCTATGCCCAACCCTCCTCCTTTACCCGGGCTTCCGACCGTCATTAACCCTAGAAGAGCTACAAGCGGAGTTTCATTTTACATACATCCAGTTTTTTATAGTTGAGTGTAAATCATGATTGACTTCATACTTATGTGTTAGCTATTTTCGAACATCACTCTGTAATCCTCATGTTGCATGCGTTTCTGTGCCTGAAATGAGACATATTTTTATTTCACTAAAACTGTATCAGTACATTTATTATTATTATTATTACTAGTATTGCCTTCCAAATTTAATCAATTTAGTATAACGAGCATTATGCTTAAAGATTATTATTATTATTATAATGTGAAGTTTTGGTCCAATTACACCTTACACAGCTTTTGCCCTTATTTTTTATATTTTAAGTTGATCGAATACATCATAGATCCATGCTGGCAGGGTACCAATTAAAACTAGAGAGCACTGGACAGCTATTTCGTTCTATTATGAAACTTCTTTAACGTTATGGCGTACTCAAAAATATAGTCAATATCATACGGAATTCTAAAGGTGGATTGCACTATGAAATCCTATATGAGTGTCAATTCACAGACACGTTCGAAGTGAAGAAAGGTGTCAGATAAGGTTGCTCTCCTATTCCTCACACAGAAACGAATGTAGATAAAGACGGACATGGTAAAAGTAGCCTAGGCAGCTTTAGGCCTCAACATACACAACAAAAAAGTAAGATCCTTCGATTCAGTCAACCAACACTAACCCGGTTTCACTTGACGGAGTAATTCTGGAATATGTAGAATCCTTCACATACTTGGGCAGCATAATCGATGAACAAAAAGAGTCTGATGCGGATAAGAAATCACGGATTTAGAAAGCAAGAGCAGCATTTTTACAACTGAAAAACATCTAAAACTCAAACCAACTGTCGGCCAACATTTAATTCAAAATTGTCAGTACAAATGTGAAGACAGTTCTGTTGTATTGAGCTGAAACTTGGAGAACTCTGAAAAGCATCATGCAAAATGTACAAGTATATACAAACAACTGTCTATGTGGGATCTTTCGTATCTGTTGGCTAGATACCATCAGCAACCACCTCCTATGGCAGAGAACAAATCAACTTCCGGTTGAGGAAGAAATTAGGAAAAGACACTAGAGGTGAATACGACACATATTGTGGAACTCACCAGACTGTGTTACAAAACAAGCACTTGGAATCTTCAAGGCCAAAGGAAAAGAGGAAGATCCAAGAAAACGTTGTGTCAGAAATTCGTAACAGACATGGGAGGAATGTAAAGCATTCGGGAAGATCTGAAAAAGAAATCCCGGGTGAGTCAGTTGGAGAATACTAGTCGGTGGCCTGTGCTCCACATGGGGTAACTGACATTGATTGATTGATTATTCATTGTAAGATAAAATCACTCTTTTTGTCAGAAAGCAGGTTGTTCCAATGATGTCTCATGGGGTCTGCCTCTGCAGTATATGCTCCGCTGAAATTGTATAAACAATTTTAAATGTTTTTTATTAGTTACTGCCCTTTGGCGTCACACTTGGGAGAGAAGCCTTTAACCACGAAATGACATGACTTTGAAGTTGTGTAGATAAAGACGGAGCAAATTTTAACTCAAAGTGTGCAAAATTGTCTATCTTTGACATCGACAGATTATAAATGCGCTCCAAACGTTCCCCCCCTTTCTAGGGTTGTCCACTAGTGATGTAAGATTTTAGTTTCATAGACTATATGACTTTAAATTGTCTTTTATGAATCGTCTGTTTATCTATAATTCTACCTGAAAAATAGGGATTGTTGCTACTGAACTGAAAAGCCCGTTAAGCTTAGGCTTCTTATTTCCTTAAACAGACATTCGAAACAAGGTGAATGACAAAACTTTATGATCCAATAAGCATATCATTGAGGGCTAATGCTTATATACTAATATAAAGAAATCTTTCCGCAAACACGGATTTAAACCTCCTTTTTTATATGATCAAAAGAATGCCAGGTTAGCTGGTGGCTGGGCATATATTACAGGTTAGTGACCCCCTCCTTTTCTGTTAAATTGAACCAGTAATAAATTTACAGCCTCACTCGATAAATACTTATAAAGATCAATAAATTGTTTGCACGAAATAAAGCGTACTACAATTCTAAAACATTTACAATGAGACTTTTGCAATTGATAAACATTAGTTCTAGATTTGTTTGATGCCGTCAGTTAAAGGTTACTAACATTAGGTCATCGCAACTGCAATCAACTTTTTTTCAAAATGGCAAATTATGGTCAGGAAAAATATAGAAGCTTATCTTCCAATGCAAATAACAAACGCAACACATCTATTTTAGCAAAGTAAATAGGCTGTCTTGTCTTTTATCAATTTTTCGGGATTTTCAGGTATAGATGGAGGCTTCTTAGAGAGAAGTTATTACAGCATAGGTCGTATACCTATAAACAACCAACTGTGTACTTAAATAATGACAGGATTTTCGGGTATAATCTTATAAAAAGGTCTAAATATTTTCATTCTGTATCAATTGACCAGGTAATTAATTTTTTGGACTTCGTTTCCATCCTCACCAAAATTATTTAAATTTCTTAAACATGTGTCTTTAACTTGCTAATTTAATTATTAAGTTCACTGAAACACAGAAAAATTGTTGTAATACCGTGCATCGTTATACAGACATTTCCACTTTACTTCCTTTTATCGTTACCTCACTTCTTTGAGTTTATAAGACCGAAATTTTATGATTTATTAAGGTTTTACTGAAAACCTACGTACAAAAAATCACCAAATAAGTAAATCGAATAATTCCGGATATACATTTTCAGGTTGAGTTAAGACAAATTGTGAACTACTTTTCTGGAATGTACTAACGTGTAAATTTTATCTTTTAAATACTAGTGAGGACCGATTCATTAAGTTTCCCTGTTGATTTTTGATTTCGGAGTTTTCTTTTTAGTTTGTGAACAGCAGTAAACATATTGTCAATAAACTAGGCCGGATATTTAAGTAATGTATTCCACGTGATATACCTTCTTATTCAATTGGCTAACACTGGCAAAGTACAGTCAACAATAAGTGCACATTAGAAGTCATAATAAAAAGTAAAAGTGTTGTTTCGTGTATCAACAAATATATTTGTGCTAAGTAGTTAAAAGGTTACAAATGTGTGAAAGTGATTATATATATATATATTCAACAACTAGAAGACTAATGCTGCAAGAATAGTTAAATGCATATACGCAGAAAATATTGAATATGGTAGTCGCTATTATCTCATGAAAATGAAAAATATGTTGATACTGCAACTTCTAGAAACTTCGTAGCAATTATGCGTTTCAGTTTTTTTCTTATGGCTTATAACCACTTGGTGCTCCCATACTGATTTGGAATGAGCAAATTATTTTAACTTTCTCTAAGTCCTACCAAAATTAAAGAACGTTTCATCAACCCGCCATTGAAGACATGACAGTTCAACGAAAATAATTAATGTGAAGTAATGCAATTGCTTTAACATATAAACTTAAAACTTAACTCTCCATAGTCTTTTTGAATTGTAGCTTGGCTTCAGCAAAAAGAGTATGTATAGTAGGAGCCCCATACACTTTTAAAAAAATTAGTAGTTAGTGTTTTTGCCATTAAAATTTTTTGTGGATTATTCAATTACATTTTTTCAATAGGTTATTCACTTGCCTAAAAAAGAGGAGCGAATTGTAGTTATAACGTCTGCTAGCATCAGATTTTATGATCTCAGAGAATTTAAGCTGACCAATGAAGTTATTTTAACGAAGAATAAAAATGGTAGCTAATATTTTATAATGTGCTTTTATGTTGTGCTATTGTAAATTTGTGTGACTGTTACGAGTAAAAACTTAAATTAAACTCAGTTAAGTTACGTTTCATTAGGTCTTATTAAATAAATTCATGAAAACCTGTGAGTTGCTTTTAACCTCGTTAGACAAATTTAAATAATACAGAAATTTGATGTTAACTCTTGAATCCCGAATTATTAATATCGAAAACTATTACGTGGTTTGTGTGACCTTAAAATCTTTACCTCAATACTCTGCGAGTTGACGGAAATTCATTATTGAGTAGTTGCACATATCTAAATTAAAATAATATTTATATATATTTAATAAAATGTTTGGCAAGAGCAAGGAACTAACAGTGGACTGCTTAATATATTGGAACAAATTTCTTTTTAATATAAATGTCAATTTCAGTGGCTTCAAATGAATTATCTAAGTGGTATTCAGGATAATCATTATCTGCCGTTTCTTTTTGATGACACAAACGTTTGACGTTTTTAGAGGACGGTAATGTTTGAATCGCATAAAATATATTCAAGACAAAGTACTGGTGTTTTTTGATGCATGCACGAATTGTGATACTAATACGTAGCTATGAAAAAATGTTTATCATTTATAGCAGTTTCCTAATCAGTTTCCTGCTGCGAGCTACTATAAAAAGTCCTAAAATTTTTATAACGGCACACAAGTAAAATTAGATAAAACAAGTTGACGATGAGAAAGACTATTGGCATATCTATACCATTAAAAAGCAAGTAGATTGATGGCTTAACCACTACCTGATGGCTTTCAGGTGCTCTGTGGTTTTGAATATTTTTTCCCCCGAAATGATGATTATGTTAAAGTTGCTCAGATCATTCAGTAAAACTATCAGACTCAATAATTATTTGTTACTTTCGTTAAAATGTACATTTACAGTTGTTTGATATTTTAATGTGGTAAATACTATAAGTATATTGACAAGGTTTAAGGATTTTAAGTGATGATGCTTCATTTAATTGTATCTTCATGTTTTGAAAAATTATGTTGTTAATTTAGCCTTAGGAACTAATTTTGAGCAGAGTTTTACTCGTTTGGCTTACGCATCAAAAATAGATATTTTTATTGGTTGGAGACCTGGTGGGAATACTTTATGGCCTCTATCACGTGAAAATCTTAATGTGAGTCATAAGTGATGAAAATAATGATGGGTTTCTTCTCTCATTTTATTTAATATAGGTTGAATTAGTGTCTGTTGTAATACATGCATGTGAGTGACTGGTTGACTTCTTGATAAATCAGTCGGATTATTGTGCCTGATCAATAGATTAAGGTAAGGCTGTGTGCTAGCTGTAAGATATAGCGCTGCAGACAACAGAATCGATAATATCGGCCATTCCTGATCAAATACAACAGTGGTGACGGGTATTTAAAACGAAGAACCTACGTCTGATATAGGAGCGGTGACGGTGATTAAAAACTGAATACATAATTTCCTCATTGTTGGAGGTTCCATATTTCATAATGGAGGACATTAAGCTATTGTTAAAACAACAGAATACTCTTTTTTCGAGCTTATGGTTAAGAGTTTATCTGTTTCCCAAAAGTGAAGCTAGAAAAATTCTGTTTTGACGTCCGAAGCCATTGCAAATTCAATATCGCGATTTGTTTATGATCCTGATAATGGAGTAACCTTCGAAGCCTGGTTTAGACGATATGAGGACTTATTTATTAATCTTTCCAAAGGTTGGAATGAAGGCTCAAAACTCAGACTGTTACTTCGAAAGCTTGGTGTATCTGCGCATGAGAAATATTGTAATTATATCCTTTCAAAGAAGCCCGCCGACCTAGAGTTTTCAAACACGGTTGAGTGTCTGACACATATGTGTGGGAAAAGATCATCTCATTTTCATACTCAATACAGCTGCTTGCAGCTAGTCAAGAAACCCACTGATGACTATTTGACTTATGCCAGCCTTGTAAATTATCAATGTGAGTGATTCTAACTGTCCGAGATGACTGCAGATTAGTTCGAATGCTTTGTATGTCTGTGGTTTAAAGTTGCCAGCAGATGGTGATGTTCGCACCCACATACTAACTAGAATTGAAGCTGATACTCATATAACCTTACAGTCTGTTTCTGAGGAATGTCAGCGGATTGTGAACCTGCAACATGATACTCAGCTGGTGGGGTGTCGCGATTTCATTGAAATTAATGCCTTGCATGAGTCCACATCTCAGAAGAAGATTGTTACAAATGATCAAGTGAAGCATCGAACGGATCGGAGGTTACGATGCTGGCGTTGTGGTGAGTATCACATTTCCAGAGTTTGTCGTTTTAAGGAGAGTAATTGCTTTAAATGTGGTACATAAGGTCACATCCATAAGTGTTTCAAGTTAACAGTGATGAAAAATGTCCGTTCGGGTGATTGCCGAAAGTTTAACAATGTGAATAATTTTCAAGACACTTTGCGTAATTCTAATGTTCCTCTGTAGACACGAGGAGTGAATTCCTCGGCAAAGAGAAATTTTGTGACTCTTTATTACGGGAGTAATCCTATCAGGTAACAACAGGTGGATACAGGGTCGGATATTACGATAATTTCAGAAGCAAAATGGTTTAATATCGGAAAACCAAAGTTGCGTACTCCATCGCATAAAGTCAAAAGTGCTACTGGAGGAAATATAATTCTTTTTAGTGAGGTTCTATCGAATCTTACTTTTTGTGGTAAGTCTGAATTTGGTAAATGCTATGCTTCAAAAAAACTGTAAATCCGATATACTGGGCATAGAGTGAATTGGGAAATTATGATTTCGGGATGTTTCACTTAATGTTGTTTGTTATAACGTTACAAATATATCCGCACAGAAAACCATCTGGAATGAGTATAGCTTAGATTGCATAAAACAGTTGCAGAATGAATTCCATGATGTCTTGGAAACTAGTTAGAAGGGGGTGGAGAGGCTGTCAATAATAAGAAGCCTTGTAACGATTTTTTATTTTATATAGAGTGACGCCGAGCTCTAACAGAAAAGATGGAAAGTCTCCAGCTGAAATTATGTTTGGCCAACCTATGAGGACGTTTTTTGATATTGTGCACCCTAGAGACAAAGTCAAGGTGACATCAAATAATAATGGGACTGATTGTTAAAATTCTCGTGATTTCAACCTCGGTGACTGTGTTCATGCTCGTGATTACAGGTCTGGTAGGCCAGAATGGATCAATGGGACAATTGTTGCAAGAAAGGCGAAGTGGTATATGAAGTAAGGGTGGGTGACATGGTGATAATACGACATAATAATCAACTGATACATAGAAGAGATAATGATGGTCCACCCTCGAAAAGTGGAATTCCCATGGCAACCGTATATGATACATTTGATATACCACTACCTGCGTCATCACCTATGCGTCAACATATGGAAAGAAACGAAGGTCAGGATGAACCGAAGTGTAGACCACGTAGACTGCGTACACAAAGAACTATTGAGAATTGATCCAAAAGCCAAGTCCTACATTAAAGTAGTGAGGTGACATATCTGGAAGAAGACATTTGATTGGTTAATATAATGTGACAGACATATGAGTCAAAGACTAGACCTTATATATATATCTCGTATATTATTGATTTATTGTTGTTGTGATACATGCGTGTGAGTGACTAGTTGGCTTCTTGATAAATCAGTCGGATTATTATGCCTGAGCAATAGATTAAGGTAAAGCTGGGTGCTAGCTGTAAGACATAAAGCTGCGAATAACAAAATCGATAATATCGGCCATCCCTGCTCAGATACAAGTGTCATGCCATTTGCTAAGAAAGATGAAAAAGCCTAGAGAGTAAATAAGAGTTAAAAACTCATCCAAATAGTATTTTCTAAGGTGATTGTTTGCATTAGGCATTGTTTAAATTCGTTTTTGAAATGAATTATTTTTGTTGATGTCAAGTCTTCTAATTTCCAGGATATTATGACCTGCAAAATTCATATTCTCAAGTATGATCAACAGAATATACAGTTCCTTTTACTTTACAGTCTATTTCATCAGCTAAAACACACCTGTAAATCAAGTAATTAGATCAATTTAAAATAAATAGGTAAACTAATAAAGCTTTACTATTGTAGTCAGTTAGTCAACTGATAAGTTAAGACTTGTGAGCCATATGCACTTAAAGTGGTAAACATTTGTTCTTTTCACTCCGAGTTTAACTTGTATACCAAAATATTAACCTTCTTAACTCTTGTGTGATCAGTCATTAATCAGAGATAGTAAATTCACACTTCGAAGGTTACCTAGAACTTGCTTTTAATAACTAACAAAAATCGAAACCAGTTATCATGTTGAATCTAAAGTCTTCTGATATAAAATCATCACTCTGTACGTAGAATGGTTGGACCAAAAGAGTATTTGCGCACTACAAATTCTCTTGAAGCTTAATGATTGGAGTAGTTTAGATTATGGTAGACTGTAATTGAATCTTTTAGATGGAGTTAGTGAATATTATCTAACGGAAACACATCAGTCTGTTTCAATATGTACTAATTTACTAACGAATGACAAAGATTGCTTTCTATGGATTAGTGTTGCTAAAGCTGTACAATTAATGATATTTAGTATTTTAGTCTTTGCAGTAGTTACATGATATCTCATGATTACGTTCATTTCTCAAACCATTTAAATCCTTCATAGTTCTAAGACGAAGCTTTGATGACTAAATTATTCCTTAACATTGTATTCCAATTACTATTAACGCCTAGTGTAAATAACTCTTGTAGACAAGTTATCCTGTTGCTAAGCGAACTATTTCAATCATAATAATACAAATAATAATACAAATCGATAGTAAAATAATAGGCTTGATGGTATTAATATGAGCAATACAAACATAAGAAGTAGATCAAAACTTAAACCCTCGTTAGACAAATTTGGGAAACCACAATGCACTGGATAACTTACTTTCTCAAGTATGGAACTCTTCATTACATTTCTTGGCTAGAGCTTAACATTTAGACCACTGAACAATCAATCACAGGTTCACATATCTAACTTCACACCATTAGCCATTTTCAGCTACTTTATTCAATGCAATTGCTTGAAAAAGTTATATAAAAAGCTATACTTTTAGTTAAAACCACTTTACTGAATGGTTATTTTGAGCGGGTAAGAGTTCATGAATGTTGCTATTGGGAGAAGGCTGTGATTCAAGTGATATACTCCAGTAACTATATTCTTCATTATTCCATTGAATAACATCGACATAGCGCAAGCAGAGATAATATATGTTAAAAGTCAGAACGAAGAACTGATAGAATACTTATTAATACAACAACTATCGAACATGAGGTCGAAGATTAAAGATTGTTACAAGTGAAGTCAGTGTGTTCAATGTATGTATAGATTCAACAATTAAACAATGTTCAATGCTCCAACAACAGTTTAATGCTTATACATAGAAAATAGTTAGTTTGATATTTGTTACTATCACATAGAAATGAGATATGCAAACACTGATACTATATAGGTATTACCTTTCAACATTATTACAATTTAGTGAAATACAAGGCATCCCGTAAAATAATTGTTACATGTAGTCAATTTTTGTTGATAAGTAAGATTTATTCTTTAATTTTTGTATCATTTCACTAGCTTTAAGTCCTACTAATATCTCGTAGCCATATTATTATTATTATTATTTATTTTCCAGTATATTGGGTTTCCATCTACAATTAAAAATAAGCTGATTGGTGTCTTTTCCAATTCCAATTCAGGAACTATAATTTCATTAGAATTAAAATCATTCAATTCACAACCACATGACTGTTATTGGATTTTATTTGCAAGGCATTGGCAATTCCAGTTTACTAAAATTCAACTCATACCTAATAGGTGTGTCCCAATCTTAGTGCTCAAAAATTGTATCCCGATTAAAAAATTTCCTACATATTGTGAGGGAAAGTCTACACATTTCACAGCATGCCCCCTACTTAAAACACTTCTTGAAACTTATAATTTTCCACCAAATTTAATTAGTTTTGAAGAGAATTATTCACAGGATTGTCGGCTTATAGTTGGCTGGAAATATTCAGCTTGGCTACGTTGTGTTCAATGTGATAAACATTTTAGTTCGATAGATTATAATGGCCATTATGATGACGATGATAATGAGAAACTGTTGGAGTCAGTCAATTTCCAAATGTTTCAAAAATCAGCCATTACACATAATTCACAAATTACAGCTGTCCTTTTCTTTAGCCCATTAAAAATTTTAATTACTGGTGATGCCTGTGGAACAATTAAGGTAAGTATATTGCATATTATAGCAAAGATTTTAAAATTTAATCAGATAGATGAAAATGAAATTCATTAAGGCCATTCGTTTTTGATTAACAACTTCAAGAAGTTAGTCATCCAGTCAGTCATAAGTAACGTAGAATCCGACACATTTATGCATTGGTCTAAGTTGCCGTACCACATTAGGGTAATAAAATGAAACTGAAACGAATATCGAAGTTGTGGAACATGTAGTGATATCAGTGGATGTGAAAGAAAATTAAGCATAGAAGATATGACCTGGAAAAAAATATATCGAAGGAGTAAAATCATACATGGGAGAAGTCACAAAAAGAATACATCTACACTATTTTCGACTGATTAAGAACCATGTTACCTAACACTTTAAGTACATTTATCTTGAGAACCCCAACTTAGTAGTTAGCATCAACTTACTTAAAATAGAAGCTAGTGATTTTGTAAGCCAAAGCCACACTTTTGTTTGGCTGCTCTTAAATTTATTTCTATCTCCTCTTGTACTGCTTGAGAGTACTGAGTTAAAATTTTAATGAAAAACCGATAAATATAAAAAAAACAAAGACGTTTGAATGAAGAATATTCTTCTTTTCGATAAATGCTCATCAGGTTCTACATTTATTAGTTCAAAATTATTAGTCACAAGAATAGCTAGTTCTGAGGCAAGTAAAACATTATTTACATATCAAGGAGAATTGATTAATTGGAAGTTTTTTTTCATCGAGTTATTTATAAAATACGAATGTTAATGTTGACATAATCATCATGATTGTGTAACTTGTGAAAGGTAAACGACAATTGAGATAAACAAGATGATTAGTCAAATATGTATGCAGGTATCTCGGTATATGGGTGATATAGGAGATGGGGTGGTAGCAAAATACGATTAGATCAAGTGTTTGTGAACTAATTTTAAACTAATAAATGTAGAACCTGATGAGCATTTATCGAAAAGAATATTCTTCGTTTAAACGTCTTTGTTTTTGTTATGACGAGAGAGAGATGGGGAGTGATGATTGGATGGCCGAGTGCAAATGTACTTGTGCCTAGTTGACTATTGCGCGCCTGCCCTCTGCCCACTTAGTCCCAATACGAAATAAGAAGAACACGAGCCAATAGATCAGCCAGACAGAATCGTACTATATTTCAAGCATCCTTTTATATATAGACAAATTCAGACCACACAACAAACCAATTAGAAAATTAACATTATTACAGAACGAGGGAAATGGTGGTAGTGAATAGGGACAACTTGTACACAACTAATTATCTGTAGTCCATAATAAGAAATAATATAATAACAGTAATTATGCTAACCGGGAGGATAGGGCAAGCGGAGCGTAATAATAGTAGAAACAAAATGATTACACTACAGATAGTTCGAATAAATGAAATAGTGTTCTCAAACACAGTTCTGAAACTTTGTTACGCTTCTTTGTATTCCGGCATAACAGTTTTTGATAAACATGGGCATTTTTAAACAATTGAAATCGTGTGATAAACCCATAGCGTTGTAAGTACGCAACTAGTTCCTGAAGTATGACGCAAATTTCACAGAAACGAAAGCTACATTGGAATTCTTAAATGATTGCATCGAATCAGGACGCTGTTCTAAACATTTCTATAAATCTCTGCGTCGTAATGGGGTATATCCTAATCGGTAAACATTGAAGAGGTATGCGTTAAACCAAATCGACTCATTACAATCGGATATGAAATAAATCGAAATAGGTGTTACTCGCAGGCATTTCGCTCTTGATGAGTTTCCAGAAAACCTTACGGTCCAGTTCATGGATTACGTTGCACAAGTTAACAAACATAAAGATGAGAAAAAGCGTGTAAAATCACTCAGCAGCCTGGAAAACCAACCGGTCAAGAGCAAATTTTCATTGAAACCTAAAAGGTATGTACATAATTTTTCTACAATTGAATTCAGTAAGGAACAACTTGAAGTATTAGCGTTAGGTTTAAAATTTTGTGACACATGTAACCACGTAAATCACGTAGACACTACGTTCAGTTTGAAAATCTGTATAGCGAGACAGTTGATCTAGTTCATACTACCGAAAAAGAATTGGAACACTTCAAGTCTAGCCTGTTGGACTGCTGCTATCAATACAAGAATTCTAAATTCAACTATAGCAGCATTTTAACGAAGAAACAGGAAATCCATTAGTGAACTTATCAATAACAAAAACTTGATTATTAGCAAACCTGACAAAGGAAATGGAGTAGTCTTACTCAATAAAAATGATTATATTGAAAAAATGAATGATATTTTAAAAGATAATTCAAAATTCCAGAAACTAGATAACCAAAAAGATATTACTAGCAAAATAGAGAAGGACATGACAAAATCTCTAAAAAGGCTGAAGGACCAACAACTAATCCCATCAAACTTATATGAAGCAATTAAACCATTAGTAACACACACACCTAGACTTTGTGGTTTACCAAAGGTACATGAACCTGGCGTTCCAGTCAGACCAATCCTAAACATGCGAAATTCGCCTTATCACAGCGTAGCAAAATAGCTGGTACAACTAAAACCTCTTTTTAAAAAGATAGTTAAACACAGCGTCAAAGATGTATTCCAATTTGTAGATATGATCAAGGAACTGAACACCAAGGAGCGATGTATGCTATCTCTGGATGTCACATCTTTATTCACCAATGTTCCACTAATTGAGACGGTTAACTATATATGCGACCAAGTCATAGAAACCGGAATAGAAATCACCATCCCAATAGACACGCTTAAAGAACTATTACTGTAGTGTACAATGAATGTACATTTCATGTTTAATAATGACATATATAGACAAATGGATGGAGTAGCAATGGGCTCTCCAGTGGGACCTGGCAAAGCTAGAAAACGGACCACTCGCACAACTCATTGGTCAATTGCTATTCTACTGCCGATACGTAGATGATACATTCATCCTTTGCAAACAGGATATTAGTCAGTCTGATATTTCCAGGCAATTTTCGAGGTTCAGATGGCTCATTGAGAAGAAACATGAACAAGAAAATCACATGGATAGGACAATATACAAACTTCCTTAGCTTTGTACCTATACAACATAAAAGGAATCTATTGAAAACCTTGCATTATAGAATAATAACGATATGCTCTCCTGATGCGGTTGACGAAGAGACGGAAGCATGCGTAAAACCCTGAGGAAGAATGGTTACCCTATAAAGTTTATAAATAAACATGCTATCTCGAAAGCAAATAGGAAGATGATTCAGACTGTAGAAAGAAAGCCGCTTTTTCTGAGACTAGCATTCAGAGGGGACATGCTCGGAGAATTGCTAACGTTGAGGTTACGTAGCTCCATTCAGAGAACTTTTAACGCTGGGAAACTGAAACTGGTGTTTTCTATTCGTCCCATGGTGATACCGAGAATAAAGGATAAATTACTTAAGCTTGCCACTTCATTTTGTATCTATCAGTTCAACTGCTCCTGTGGAGCAAGTTACATTGGGTGATGCTCAAGGAATTTACTCCTCCGTGCTCGGGAGCACCTTCCAGTCTGGTTAACCAAAGGAGTTGTCAGAAGTATTAACAGTTCAATACTAGCTCACATAATTCAAACAGGTCATGTGTCAAGCATAAATCAGTCATTCAGAATAATATTTTGTGTAAACAGTTATCTATCAAGATCGGTTAGACTCAAAGTCCTTAAAACGGCAGAGGCGATAGCTATACAGGTCAAGAAGCCAGACTTGTGCATACAGAAGAAGTACGTTCAACCTCTTCTCCTGCCATGGTCGACGCAAGATCCATTAAACCAATCTCCACCTTAATCATGCGACGATTTAATTTGATTAATGCATATGTATTCTCCCTCTGAATGTGCATTTCCATATTATTATTATTATTATTATTATTATTATTATTATTATTATTATTATTATTATTATTATTATTATTATTATTATTATTAATCAAAGTACACAGAATGAATTTGAATATCACATTTTAAAATCAAACAAATGAACTGATTGTAATTATGTCTATTATGGTTATTGTTAATATTTGACGAATTTTGATTATCGTTCACTACATTTTACAAACTCTTACCCATTCGGTTTCCTTTTAAATAGGATCTAACCTTTGTCTACGAACACTTGATCTAATCGTATTTTGCTACCACCCCATCTCCTATATCACCCATATACCGAGATACCTGCATACATATTTGACTAATCATCTTGTTTATCTCAATTGTCGTTTACCTTTCACAAGTTACACAATCATGATGATTATGTCAACATTAACATTCGTATTTTATAAATAACTCGATGAAAAAAAACTTCCAATTAATCAATTCTCCTTGATATGTAAATAATGTTTTACTTGCCTCAGAACTAGCTATTCTTGTGACTAATAATTTTGAACTAATAAATGTAGAACCTGATGAGCATTTATCGAAAAGAAGAATATTCTTCATTCAAAGGTCTTTATTTTCGATATACAATGGAATTTTTTAACAATAAATATAAACTGATGTGGCTGTGAATCTTCTTAGGCTAAAATGCCTTAGACATGTATGCCTAACTACCGCTTACCTCGACATACAATGTTAACTGGAGTCAAAGTGTGATGAAAGTACGCTAGAAGTTGTGAAACGAGAACATGACATCAGTCAGTGAAGTTGCTGACTGTTGGCCTATGTCATATTTTTAGGCAAAAGTAATCTGATTAGGGTCTACCCAGTAGTAAAATGTAATGGTCGTAGACGCCGAGTGACATAACTCAGAATCAACTGTAGTGATGCGGCTACCTGTTTTAAATCCTGACTTTAAAATTATTGTATGACTTAAATTCCATAAAATTATTCTTTTTTCTCGATTCTTATTCACTATATCCTATCTTTGTGGACATTTTCACCATTATTACTTTTGCGACACTGTTATTCATTTTGATATGCTGAAGTGGTGTAGCATCTTAAAATGATGCACATGTGTGCCGAGTTCTGCTTTGTAGATGACTGACCTCCGATAATCTTATTGATAGTGTTGTCTGCAATGCACAGCATTACTCAAAGAGTTTACCTAAAATGCTAATCTTCATCAGATTCAATCTCTTTTTTCAACGATAACTGTCATTGATATTATTTAGATTTCTTTATTTTGTACCTTGTTAATTTTATCTTTGTGGAGATTCGAAGTGTGGCAGCGTAGACTAGTGTACAATTGTACAAGTCCCTATATCTGACAGAATAATGAACATTGATACCGATAAACCTAGAAACTCAATAACTTGTAAGTGGCAATTTCAGCAAGTATTTTTCAAAATATGCATCTTTTTTATTAGATGTAAATATAGTATCGGTTGGTGCGAAAGATCATAGTTCAGAATGTAATGTAATTGGGAATCGTAGTAAAATAACTATGTATATGTAACAAGTCATATTAGCTGTTAATGTATGCACTTACATATCCATACTAGTGAGCACTTTTTAGAGTAGCTAAGCGAATATGTAGGAATGACTATTAACATTCATTAACTCTCCTCATCAAATTCAGATATACAAAATCGACCATTCATTTTAATTATCTACCACATCAAGAGTACTGTTTTTGAATGTATCAAATGATAGAAGGTAGCCACACAAACTCAAAGATACACAGAAATCTATATCTAAAATTAAACAACTTTAACTTAGAGTCCTACATTGATTGACAATAGAATTAGTAACTCAGTGTTAATCTATATTACAAAACTCATCTAAATCGAGTTGTATATGCCCATTTCTTTCCTGTCGTTATTCTCCTAACTTCAATTGATCTTAAGATAAGAGATGTGTATGAATTTTTTTTAATTTGATGATAGTTTACATCAGTGACTAGTTAGATAACTATCAAAAACTAGGAAATATCGGATAACTGTTTCATTTAATTTGTATTGTGACTGGCAAGTGGAATCCAGGAAGCGCGTTTCGTCCTATTTTGGGATTCATCGGCTGGATGTACTTGCATCCCAATGTTGATGTTCACAGTGGGATTCGAACTTAGTCCGGTTCGTGTTATACGCCACCGCGTACACCACTAGACTACTGAGTCCAGACAGTCACGTTTGTGCAATGGGCGAATTGGTAGTAGAATGAATTTGTATATTCCCATTGATTTGTTATAGACTGAAGCTATATCGAGGCGATCCGCACAGGATGCACATATAGCAACAGTGACTGACCAGCTTCAGTCTATAACAAATCAATGGATAACTGCTTCGTTTTAGTTCTCACTAAAAGATAAGTTTAAAATCTACTGAAATTTCGATTTGATTGTATCTAATCGAAAAATTAAATTTATTAAATATTTTCAATTTCTTTAGACATGGAATATGGAACAAGTTCAATTGACAATACTTCATGGTCATTTAGGTGAAATTATTCATTTTTCAATTCATAGATGGGATTTAATTAAACCACATGATTTTTATTCTATATCACCAAGTTTTATTTCAATAAGTAAAGATGGTTTATTAAAATGTTGGCAATTTTGGCAATCAAATTATGCATATTCAGTAGATAATAGTTTAAAATCATTTAATTTATCAGAAATTATTTCAAATTATAAAACTATACATACTACTATAAATGAAGTTGACAGTAGACAAACTCTAATGAATTTATATTCTAAAGTTATGTCAAAGATAAATTGTTCATTAAACACAGTACATACTATTCATGATGTTATAATGAATTCAAATACTGGTGATATTGTTCTAGTTGGAGTACACAAAAATTATGACACTTGTAATATTCAACAGAAATATCAAGAAGAATATTATATGGAACATTGGACATTATCCGAGGTAATTTTTCAACACTGAAATGAAAATTACTTCGTTGTACTTAAAGTATGAATTTTTAAAACCATAGAATCTATCAGTATAAATTTTGTAACTTGAATGGCTAGTTCCGAGGAATTTTAGTTGCCTGTATTATTGTCAATTGAAGAGGGAATGTACATTTTGTTTTAATTTTGATTCTCACTTGTTTGGTGTTGGGTTGAATTGGGTGAAATTAATTAATGTAGAGGATAAGTTACTCTTATACAGTGTGTGTAGCTGAATCCAAGTTATGTCTAATCATCGTTTAGGATTTTAATACCTTGGTTCATCATGAATCTACGCAGTTTAGAATTCATGATTTTAAGACAAGCAGCAAGCATGACATCTTTAGACCGCCAACTTAGAATGAAGATTTTTCTTTACTTAAGTCTAGTTGGTTTGTCTGAAACGTTGCAAGTTTTATATACGAGGGGACTTCATCTGTTTTTCATCGACCTAGCAAACTGATCCTGTGAACTGTTATCTTTATTTGGTAAAACCCACTGATAATTATTTTGAAAATGGTTCTTCTGTTTATAACAGTAATCCCAGAGTGCACAACAAAACCTCTTCATAACATCCTATAGGAATGGCATTCAATCACGCACATCAATTTAAGTCCAATAAAATGAAATAATACAATCTCATTTAAGATTTTCAATAAAGGAAACTAATAAATGATTCATTTAGTATATTTAGTTTGTGAATAAGAATCAAATCCAGTATACGCGTTTTACCCTATTTCGGGCTCGTCAGCTGGATTTGTGAGTATTGATGGGTGTTGATGTTCATATTGATACTCAAACCCAGTACATTTCGCTTGAAATGCTCAGCACATTTTTCATTCTGTGAATATGAACATTATTACACCTACGTCCAACCGAGTTCTAAATAGAATGAAGCATGCATCATAGTTTTCACAGTTCGATATGATCTTAAAATACTAAAACACTTGGCACAATACTACACTAATATATTCCACTCAGAATGTATGTATACCAGAAACACGGATCGATTAGTCCTGAATGTCAATAACAAGTAGTTATAAACCTCTACTGAAGAATACATTTACTTCAGTTCATATCAGATAGGAATTTGTACAGCACTACATGAAGTGGATGATTGTTTTGAATAGCAGTTGTCTAACTAAACAATTAATTCAGTGAAGGATTCCTTATCATTAAATTCGCTTTCAATGTCGTAAAATGGCAATTTAATCCAATATTACGAATTAGTTTGAAACAACCATTAAAAACCAGAAAGCATTAAACGACTGTCTTGTCCTAAATTAGAATTCTTCACAAGTGTGCATTCATGACCCCACTATGGAAATAATTCATAGAACGATTTACTACAAGACCACTGATGCAGCTTCCAAGGGTTGATATCTTAAATTCAGTCACACTCAGATCAATTCGTGATATCGAAATGAAATTTTACAATGTCCACAGCACTCAATTAAAATCGTATTTATCTATAAATTATCTGTTAATTTAAAACCACGAAATCGTTTTTTTTTAAATTTACATCATTGTTCAGCCATGTTCACCATTAGCTGAGTTCCCACAAATTGTTAAGCATATTTCGTTCATGAGGTTGAATGATCTATATGAGATGGTTACACCAGAAGCTTATAAATCATACAGTTCGACCAAGTGTCAAAATGATAATTCAATAAATATAGCTATTGTTATATGTGAAGGAAAACCTGGAAGTGTACATTTACTATCAACATTGAATGGATCCATTTTAACATCAGCTATTTGTAATGATACAATTGAAGATGCTGTATGGCACTGGATGTTGGAAAAGTTATACGTTTTGCAGAGTGTAAGTCAATTTCATAGTTTCACTCTTCAAAATGTTTACATACATTAAAAATATTTGTACCATAGTTATTATTATTTACGTTATCACTGGGAGATATTACTAATGTCAACAAAATTCAGTGAGACTTACAGTACCCTAGTTATCGTGGATATCATTTCCATGTAGCAAGTACTAATGTTGGATGGTAGACAATAGCCAATAGAAAACCGTAGAACTTGGTTTTGTTCTAATTGACACTCTTCAGCAGGAATGTAACCATTATCTAGAGGCAATCCATACTGTCTATGAAATTATAAACCATGTCCCATCAATAACCTACAACCACATGGTGACAGCAATGTTCATTCAATTAGGTTAGTGACCATATTCCAACTTAATCCATCAGCATAAGATACTGAATAAGTATTACGTTGATCATTGCTCATTAATCAATCAACATAGTTTTAATTGCTATAAAGGTTGATCATTTTTTGCTACTTACGTTTTCTGCCTATCGTTTCAACCATCAGTGATTAAACTAAATTACAGTTGGCATTGTTTTTGAAAATGATCTTACAATCATCTGATCTTTAAGTTAGACTATATTTCGACCTAGCCCAGGCATAATACGTTGGGATCATGAGAGGAGCACTTTGAGGAATAATTCAGCTATTTTTTGATTAAATTGTATATACTAACTATGTACAAACACCCTTAGTTAAAGATTGACAACAATAGCAACTTCTCGATTGGTCCAATTAACCCATCGAACCCAACATTATTAAAAACGAACATTTATCTTCATGGTTGATCTACGGATGAACCATATGACCGTTTTGATCAAAATAAAAAATGAGCATCACTATGGTCTTTTGATCTGGAATAAAATATTTTACATCGTACCATTCAACCTCTCATTAATTTCTGTTTAATTTCAAATGGTTTTGGGGCGATTGATCGTCTAATTTGTTGTTTATATTCACACGAAAATTTGTGTTGGGTACCACTAAAAACCAGAGTGCACTGGACATGTAATTTATCCTGCAAAGGGACTCCGTGGTATCAGCGGGCACCTATGATCCAATACGTTTTGAAGTACATGGGTTTCGGTCTCTGGTTTTTAATAATATCAAACTAAGATCAGTTTCTGACAAATACATACAACAAGTTATCTTTACATTGTCAATTGTATTTAGTACTTTCTCAGAAGACGACTGTTTTTTTAAATTTGTTGTAAGATGAATACAGATAAAACTGTATTTTCCTCTTTTACTTCATACACTTCAACTGTTATAAGATTTATTCTTACAATATGAGATTAATCTAATTTACAAACCATCTTGAATTCCGCAACTCTGACCAATTTAATGTTAAATTGAATATTAATGTTTAGTCAATTGATCTTTGAGTTATTGTATTTTGAAAAGAGTAGAAACAACTAACTGCACATAATAAGATGTATTCATTTTGTCTCATTCAGTTCTCATCAGCTGTATTATATTTTACTTACATTTATAGAATGGAACAATTGCTGTGTTTTCCACCAATAGTCGACCGTGCAGCTTACTTTCTGTGTGGTCATCACCTGATCATAATGCAGTTTATTGTGGTCCACTTTTACTTTACCCAGTACACTGCCCGAACTATTTTAAATTATTTTTAGAAAATGATAAATTTATTGATTCCGTACCACCTATCATTTTATTGTTTTTGATTGGTCGATCTGATGGTACATTAGTGATATTAAGTCCTAAAGAAGGAGTAGTTATGAGTAAAATTCCAACAGATTTAATGAGAAAAGAATCAGGTAAGTAATATTGTACTTTTTTGATCATTTTAATCATTAAACGACGTTTCAACACAGAAAGTATTGTTCGAGAAGACTTAAACATCCTTAGGTTATATCTTGATATGGTAGTCGGATATGAGTATTGTGATGTTATAAATAAACAATAATGGCTGAATCTATTGTTATTTTGGGATTTATCATACCAGGGGGATCTGCTGGAGAGCAGTAAAGTAGATGTAACAAAATAACATCTGATTGTAAATTCATACTGCAGATTGCATACAGGTGTAACGACAGCAAAATGTCTCTGTTAAACAAGCAACATCTTCAGGAATGTTATTTTTCCCCAAAGGAATGGAAGGGATAGAAATTGTGACCCTTAAAAGATAGTGCATGTTTTCTTAATCCCCTGATTTTCATGTTTGGTAATGGAGCCTTAAGAGTGCGGAGCTAGAATACTTTCGAATCTTTCTAAAATGTTATACGTGGCAATCCTCAAGTGATTGTCCATTTTGGTTATATGTTCATGCTCCTAGGTTAACAAGACAACCAATAACCCTGTTTTTCTTTCAGATATCTCAAATGGAATGATTATTTTAGAGTTTGTGAGGCCCAGAAGTGGTACCCAATGACAGATCGGATGACTGACTGCGACTTCTTGATAATCTAGGAAAACTACATAATCATAAAGTCACTATTCCCTCTCTCACTCAGCTTTAATCATTGAGTACCTCAAATACAGTCCACACTATATAACCTGGAGGAATTTAATACAGTTTCAGATGAATTAATGCACAAATCTTATTGAAAAGTGTACTAGTTGTTGAATACTAAATATTTTTATTGGTTATTCAGTTAGTAACTTCTACACTTCATTCATAGATTAATTTAGAACACAAATGATTGTATGACTAAATGTTTCCCGTTTCAATTATGTCACATAAAAGAAGATTTATCTCGTTTCTTTATCAATGAAATAATGGAAATCACGTTAGAATAGCGCGCACACACATTAACATGTCAAAAACCATATTACTTAATTTTCATCAGTAGTATTATGATCAGATATTTAAACCGTTTTATTTTACCGTGTTGCATGTAATTGGGCGCATACTATTTTACTATTATATTATCTTAAGTAATTATTCACAGATTTTTAGTGTCTAAAGTGAATCAGATAAAAGAGTAGCTAATTAACGTCTTACAGATTCTGTTTAGCGAATGCAAACGACTGGAATCTAATCCGACTATATAATGAGTAGGAAAAGTAATTGCAAACGCGACGAATATAGATATTGAGTTCTTAATTTTCACTCGTTTCTGCGGATTTTGTCAATCCATAATCGACATACGACTTATGTAAGTTTATAATTCATTTCCTTAATTGTGAGTAGCATTACTAAGTGACTAGCTTCAATCTGCTGTTTTGTAACTTACAACATTCGAGAACCTCCATAAACCTCCCTTTTAATCAGGAGCCGATTAGTAGCCGAAACGTATTTACTGATGTCATCACAAGAAACCTTGACAAATGGAGTTCACCTATGTCAACTGGCAGTAAATGATGATTGAAAACATTACAAATTGACTGATATTAGAATTGAAAATTATTAAATATTGACTAATTGGTTTAAATGTTAAGCAATCGCACCAAGTTTGGAATCCTCGAGTTTGAATCTGATAAGATCATGGATACTTACGGCTTAAAAGTCTCACATCTTTTGTCTACTAGTATATAACTGTTGTCTAGCTTCAGTTAGTATGTGAGGCAAATCACAGAATTGAACATAGCATTCATAAACCCCTCCTTGTTGTATCCTATTTCCTTTTATTTGTTTACTTTACAACTAAGGTAGTCATTCATCAATCGATCAAATATCACGCATATCATCAATCAGAGCAAATCCATTACTAGGTAGATTATACACCATCATGTTAGATGGAACGTTAAAAGTATGGCAACTGATTACACCTTTACCAATTAGTGTCAAAACTCAACGATCAGGAATCTTTGATCAAGATCAATCAAATCTTCGTGCATATTTTACACATTTTCCATTTAAACTTATTAATAATTCTAATATTTATTGTATATATTCAGCTAAGAGTGATACATTTTTAAAAATATCTAATACTGATACTAATAAGACAACTAATTCATGCTATTACAATGTATTATGTGCTGAAGTTACTAATCAAAGCAATATATATTCCATATTCAATTTCTTAACAACATATCACTTAAATCCAGTCTATTTAAACCATAATAATAATAATACATTAGTTAAAGATATTTGTAATGGTTTAACTACTATATGCACATTGAATAGATCTTTGTTGATTGAACAAACATTTTTAACAATAACTGTTGATTCTATTGAACAACAGAATCTTTCATTAAATGTATGGCGGATAATATTTGAATATATGAAAAATGATCAACATATTATAAATTCTATCAGTTTTAAACAAATATTAGAATATAGTAAAATGTCAATAAGAAATGAAGATACTAATACTGTTAATTTAAAATGTAATTTAAAATTAATGAATACATTTAGATTACCATTTCCAAGAGGAGTAAAAGCATCTCAAGCTGTTTGTCGAATAGTCAGTATACAATCAAATTGTGATATTCTATTAACAATCAATAACTACATCTATCTACTTCATTATAATACATTGAATAAGTACTTTCAATTAAGATCAAATTTATTGAATTTAATGTATCAATCTAATGAAAATGAAATGATTCCTGATGTATTGCAAAATGTGATACGACAAAGAGTATGTAATATAGATGAATTAAAGAGAATGAATGAAATAAACTTGTCTTTGGTAAGTTCTTCTGATTCCTAATGAATGTTACTGATCAATTGAATTGCATATTTTGAATGATATGAAGTTGTTATGAATGACTGAATTATTTGATGCTGATTATATGTGCGATACAATATCTAATTGTTGGACCTAACTTTTCCATATACTCAACTCAGATACAATAATTCAATTGATAGATTAAAAACCAAATGAATTAGATGCAAGTCATATTAATCTATACATGTAAATATGATAGTATCTGTTTATTTATACTCTTAATTAACCAACCACAATTTTTCAGACCGACGTATTGGTAGCAAAATTAGTTCCAATGTGACAGTGGCCCGAACAGTATTTCTCCTGCTTCAATTTTACTTTATGTTGATAATAGTACGTTTCATTTGTTTCACATCTTGGTAATTTCAACTCTTAATGTACTGTACTGTTGTATAACAAAAAATTCATGCCAAGTTTTAAGTTGATGACTGATTGCTTTCTGTACTTTACTATCTCCTTCCAACCATCTGTAATCGTTTAAACGTTTGATTGAATTTCCCTTAAGAAACTAATCGTAGAAATTTAATTTGATGTATACCAGTTCAACGGTTTACTCTAGTTATGACGAGAACGAACTGGTGTGTAAAAATCTGCCTCTTCTAAAGGGTCAAAGTATCAATGAAGTGAAACTCTAATATAAGTGTAAATTAGTAACGAATAATGCAAATTGCATCTAACACAAAATTCATTAATAATGTGACTGATTAAAAATGATCAATATTAGTTACACTTCAATGAACACATCCAAATGCGACACCATAATTTTGCTTGCTTACTCAGAGTCTGTTTAAGACGTAGATGATTCTCACTAAGTCGTCATTTTATTCACAGCATGAAGAAATCAAAGAATTGATAAAGTATTTTTAGAAACATGAATCAGAAGACTTGTAAGGTAGCATCAGTCTGTATCTCCAGATTATTCGATGGAAAGTTTATTATACTAGTCATTCAATCACATGAAAACTTATAGATTATCTAGAACAATATTCAAAGTTTAAAAGCATTAAAAATTTAATATTAGTGCATTTAATTCAAACAGGTCACAAGGCGAGCAAGAATCAGTCATTTACAATCATCTTTCGTGTAAATATTTATCTACCAAGACCACTTAGACTCAAGGTTCTTTAAACGACAGAAATGATAACTATAAAGGCCACCAGGCCAGAACTTTGAATACAAAAAATGCAGCTAACACCTTCTTATGCCACAGGCAACCTGAGATTCATTAAGCCAATTTCTACCTTAGTTATACGATGACTGAATCGTAGCAATAAACATATGGCTTCCTCTTTATATATAGTACCATAGCCTAACCTCGTCTTATCCAAATACTATTTTTGTTGTTGTTGACATTCACAAATCCCCATATTATTGCTATTATTATTATTATTATTATTATTATTACTATTATTATTATTATTATTATTATTATTATTATTATTATTATTATTATTATTGATACTAATCAAGTATGCATAGTGAATTTGAAGACCACCCAATCCATTCTTCCAGTTCATATTTAATTCATATCGTCTTATATATGACGTAATCATTTTTAAACCATACAACCAAACTGATTGCAATTCTTTCTATTGTTATCGTAATGTAACTACATTTTACAAAGCCTTACTTAGTCGATATCATTTTAAGTAGAATTAAGTTTAGTCAAAAACACATGGTCCAATTGTATTTTTCTAAATTCTCCCCCCTATGTCAGCAATACTGAATTAAGATGCTTTTTGGAGACTGATATTTTTAGTTGATTGAATTCGTCACAGATTATTGTTGGCAGAGTACCATTAAAAACTGGGGAGGACTGGACAGCTGTTTCGTCCTAGTGTTGAAGTTCTCAGCAGTGCAGACCCTAGATTCCTCCCCAGGGGCATTATGGTTATTCGTTTTTTTCAAATAACCCAGAAAATTTCTCTCCAATTATTCTTGATACCTAAATGATGTCGTATCTGCCACAAAATTGGTTATTTTTGTGATCAATAATAATTTTGAAGCCACAATTGTAGAATTAAATGAAAATTTATCGAAAGGAATATTCTTCGTTCAAATGTCATTGTTTTAACTGTAGAATAAGTTTAATACGACTCAGCTGAAAGCGTTATTTATAACCTTTCAAGCCCCTCCCCCTTCTCATCAAGTAAATATTTACTGAAAATAAATATAGACTGTTAGTAAGCTCCTCATTTATTTATGTTAATCGGTTCGAAATCTCTTCCTAAAACACTTACTAGTGCACACATAACTTGACAAGCTGATCGTCGCATCTCTGAGCAATACCCTGCTTGACTAAGTACAGAGTAATTAAAATAAATTTCAGAGCTCGATTCTTGCTTATTTGGTAGATGCTGTTCATTGAGTGAGCTTAGACGAGGTTTTCATTATTATCCATCATGTTTCATCTATTTACACTATATACTATGAGATATCGTCTTTTACAAACTGTTAAAACCATTTGTATTCATATCAAATAAGTGAACCTCAGTATCCAAAAGCTATTCGTACTACCACTTTCCTTATTTGAGCCATCATAATTTCTTATCTCCCCATTTCATTCATTTACTTTTTCCCATAAAAATTATAGATTTTGTATCTTCTACTAGTACATAATTTGATAATTTTAGTATTCATCCCTTTAAGTTTTACAAAATTATTATTACCAACTGACTTATCATCCAAAATGCTTCATACATATCCCATATTACATAGTGTATAATCAATTAATTGTCAAGCTACATATTTTCAATTTTTAATTATAATGATTACATAATCCCCCTCTTTATTAATTACTTGGTTACTCATTTGACATTATCTCCACAATCACTTGAATAATACAAGTCAACTTAGTATTATTATGTAACACTATCGCTTGTTTTATATGATACTACTACATGTGTACATTCATAGTAATGCATAGCTAACTAAAAACAATTTTTTTTGTCTACTCTATCTTACGTTTGCTAAGTAACTAACTATTTATTACCGATCATTCATTAGAAATTCCAATCAATTGATAGATACGTCATTATAAAGTATTTCTATGCAACTATTTAAAACAAAAATCTAAATATTCACATGGTTTAAGACAGAGTATTATTAAGATTGCAAGATGATGAAATGTTTTTTCATAATTAAGATGTTAGACAAATTTCTAAATAATGTTTAAGTGACTTATCACCAGTTATAAAGCATAAATAGTTTACAGTATCTAGGCCAAGTATGTATAGGCAAAGGGAGAAGAAAACAGAAGTGAATTTACGTTTTTAGTCTTCAATGATAAGAATAGTAGGTCTAGTGACCACTATTAATCTTTGCAGTAGTTTATCCAGTGTAGATCCAGCTTCTTTTTAAAAGGGTTCACCTGTTCAGTTAGTTCGTTGATCACTCGATATAAAAAACGGATTCCTACTCTGGGTTTATTCGATCTTGGTTTTCAAACTTTTTAGAGGTGGCCTCTAAGATGATTGGTTCTAGAGGGAGCAAAAAGATAAGACATATTAACACCTAAGTCATTGTGTAATATGCAGGTCATCTCGTCTTCTGCTAAAAAAATAAGGGGAAAAGATTCTGGCGTTTTGGACACCTATCGTAAGGGAGGTTTGAAAAGACTGTTACTAGCTTAGTACCTACTCGTCTAACCCATTCATGTGTCTTAACATCCTTAATAAGATAGGGACTTGCTGCTTGGATATAGCATTCAAGATGAGGTCCCACAAACATGGGATAAAAAATCAGAAACAATTCTTCATCAAAATATTTGAATGCTCTGCAGAGTGATCATAACACTTGAAAGCCTTTAGCTGCTGCTGCGTTGCAGTATGCAGTGGTTTCCAAGTCATGAGTTCAGTTACTCCTATATTCTTAAAGTCTCCTATTTGTGAAAGTGGTGTATTATTCAAGGTGCATTGGTAGCGGATGTGCATTAGTGCACTCTTAACGCAACTAATCTTTAATTCCCCAACTTAGAGACAATCAAGCCAATTCGTCCTAGCCAGATTGAAGATTGAGCTGGTCAGTATCTCTGTGTACTGCTTTCCTGATTTTTACATCATCAGCAAATAAAAGTGTCGGTGATTTCAGCTGACGTAGAAATTCATTGACATACAACAGGAATAAGAAAGGGTCCAAGATAGTACCTTAGGGAGAATCTGATTAGTTCAGGCTTCCACAAAAGTGTTGTGTTAGCTCGAACTCTGTGTCCGGTAACATAGGAAATTCTTTGTTTAACTTTGAATTAGCCCTACTATCTCTAAGTTTGATAGTCTTTGTATAAGGCCGACATTAAACACTTTATCAAGTGCCTTGCTGAAGTCAATGAATTACATCCACAGACATCACTTTATCAGTAGCATCGGCCCATTCCTCCTTCGCAGGTAACAAGTTAGTAAAACAGGAAAGGCATCAACAAAACTCATGTTGCTTTAAAGTCAGCAAGTTTTGTGACTCTACGTGAATTAGTATTTTATCACGGATTATTTCCTCCTTTCATGACATAAAAAATGATGCAGCTGTTCTGTTGTTTGATTCTGTTCACATTGATACATTTGAAAGAAATGATAAGTCGTTTTGATGAAGTTTAATCGATTTCAGTGATTTTGAGTTATGTTGCACATGTCTAGCCATCTGCTACCATGGCACTGAATGGCGATCGGGATAAAATTAGATTAGATGAAAAAAAGAGGCTATCAAAAGAAAACATTGGATCAGTTGATATAGTCAATCACTGTTGATCTAAGTCTTTTACAATACGTTGAATTATTGATTAAGGGAATGTTTGGTAATCGTCAGTTAAAGTCAATGATGACAAATATCATCGGCTAGATTCTATTATGTTGCTTCAAATTACTAAATCTTAGGTTTCTTTTCTTTTCATTCTAAGTTCTTATTCGCCACTATCGAAATATCATGCTTTTCAATGCATTCAATATGATTTCGTTTTGTTCACTTATTTTAGTACAGTGTTGCTCTGAATAGTTCTTACCTGGTTAGATAAACCATCATGTCAGACACTATGAAGTATATGACTAATTAGTTGATATGTAATTCAGTACGTTCAACATAACATCAAACTATGTAGTTATATTACGCTATCTTAATTCGTTTAAAGAACTCCGTTTTCTTCTCCTTTTTATCCTGCTTTTATAATTTTTGTTTTGATTATTTCTTAGAAGGAAATTTGACTGAATATGTAATCTCTGATTTACTCAATTGTTCAGTAGAAAAAATATGTTAACATAATGCAAAATCAATTTTACTCTCAGTCTAATGTAATGCTTTCAATGATATAGTGTTGATAGATAGATCGAAATCAAGATTTTATTCTAGTTGGTATTTGTAATATTGGGAGATTTCAGCCAATAGGCTTTATTGTCTTCATATCGAAGCACGGTGCAAACGATGTTGATTAGAAATGAAATAACCTGTTTCGAATAACTTAGAACTATCTGAGCTGGTTACCTCTTAACTGATATGATCGTTTCGTAGAAAATCATGATAGCAAGATTTGATGATCCTGTATGAAATTTTTTGCGGAGTCTAAAATGAGTACAAGTGAGGAACTATAAATCACTATGAAACCCATATATACATTCTTTCCATATTTATACTGGTCTTTCAACTGATTTCATTCTCAAAATATTTGATAACTATAACTAGGATTAATTTGACAATGATTTAACTAGCAAGAGTAAATAAATAGAGACAATAAGATGAATCAATATTATTTTGTCTGGGTGTGTTCTCATCAGCTGCTGCATACACAACATATAATGCATCAAAATCAAAAGTGCAAATTCGAACGAAAAGCACTTGAAAAAGTGAGTTTGATTGAAAGTTTTTGAAAAGATATAACAGCATAATGTGCTAAAGAGTTAATTAAAGTTGACAGATTGAAATAAATATTCCAAACAAATATCTTATTCAAAAGAAACTTTTCCAAGATATGAAAAGTACAAATAGAATGTGAATGTCAATCTGCATTTACATGATAAGAAATACATGCCGATAACAAGTTGAAATACATTAAGTAAAGGCTAGTCAGTTAATATTTTTAAATTATTGAACTCCAAGGGTAGCAAGAAAAAAATGACATTGGATAAACGAGTAGCATTCGTTGAACGTATTCACAAAAAACTTAAGTTAAAAGAAAAGATTCAATGATGAAATTTTCAAATACTCCTCTTGAACACAGGATATTCGTTGCATGATAAACACCAAAAGTTATTTAATTTAAGATGACTTAAAACATCATTATTCTTACCGTATTTCGTTTATAATGTATCGTCTAGTATAAGCATCACAACATGATTAAATTTTAAATTGAAAGGCCCAATTAGTCAAAACCATCGCTATTGATATGAATGCTTAATATGGGTAGATTTGTCAGAAACTAACTTATTCTTTAAATGAGTCATCTCTTAACTATAACACTGAAATCCACGTTTATATAATGTAGTGTGAATCTGAAAAATTTCATTTGTTATATAAGGTCTTATGTACCTAGCCATAAAGGACTAAATCATTGTGTCAGACCAATCAGAGTTCGACAACAGATTTCAAAGTCGCGGTGAACAGTTGAAATACATTTAACAGTCCTATAGAATATATCTTTTAATTTGAATGAATTTGTGAATATAACCTATCTTTGAGATAAGCCAACACTTCGTAGGACAATATCTTGAAGTTACAGTTATCGAATGGCTGAAATCAGATACCAGCAGAATAGTATATTACCCAAAAACATGACTATGGTTTAGTTCTATCACTGGTCATGAGCAACACCAAGTGTATAGAATTCTGTATGCTCAAAATCATCTTACATTCGTTAAATGTCTAAAATCTCATTTAAATAAATATGGCCTAAAACTCAGATTTATTGGAGGTATGATAGGTATGAAAGCATATTGATCTTGACTTCTTGCATGGGTGATGATTTCTATGCCTACAATACATGGGTAGAAATTTTGAGTTATTTGCCTCTAGACTACTAACTTTGGACTTTGAACGGGTACTATAGAAAAAGCACCAATCAGTATTTGAAAGTAGTCAAAACTGTTTACATCATTATCTTGACGAAATTTTTTAAACATTTCTCGGTGTGGAAAAGTGACTGATTGGCCTATGCGTGTGGTGATTGGTTAATAAAACCGTAGGCAGATAGGTGACGAATCGCAATTGAATGTATAGATAGTTATGACTTATGTATATGCCTTTCCTTTGATATGTTATTCATCACCCTGTGTTACAGAAATATGTTCTTTATATCTAGCTTGGGATTCCTGATCATTAGGATTCGTGTTATGAGTCAAGACTAAGATCTGGCCTAGCTAGAACTAGCTATGAATTGTTGCACATAGTGCAACAATTAAAGAATAGTCCGGTTATTTTGTACATATAACAGTAACGTTCAGTGATATCACTTAACAGCCCAATATTAAGTTGCTAAGGCAAGATTTAAACCTTCAAACTACTGAAACTCGAGTGCCTTCACTACAAGCAACCATCTACCTGTCCCTCCGATATTAATAATCATACTAAAGTTTTCAGTAATGCACTTATAAAACTCAGTGCATTCTGTGTATTATAATACCCTTCAGAAATAGGACGAGTATGTCGTAGTTCACGCATATTTCATTCTCACCACTTAGTAACATACTGCATAATGGTGCAGTACAAAGTCCAAGGTGGAGAACTGTCTATTTTTCCAGGTTGTAGGATTAATAATCATATTAGAAATTATATTACGGGACTTAAATCCTCAATATTCAGCTGCTTTCGTTCTGATTGTTTCCATATAGTTATTTGGATTCCCGTTTCTTCACTGCAAAATTATCCTCAAAAAATTAATTTGAAGTTTTCCCACTACTAGGAACACCTGTTTCACACTAGGTTATTTCACATCATTTGAAAGAACGTATTTATAAGCTCAGTTACCATACAGCAACATAATGTATGATCACAATGTATACAAAGTTATGACAATAATAGTACAAAGCTAAGGAAGTAGATACACATTTAATCAATGATAATTTACAAACTAGAGAAGATGTACGAATAACTAAGGAGTTGTTTACGCTAGTTGACCAATCAGTAATGACCAGTGTGATATTTGTCTTGTTCTTCATAATCCTTGTTAAACTATATCTATAAGGTTGCAACATGGCGTCAGTGACTGGATGTCATTAGCGCAATGTTGGAATGGTTAGTAGTCTTGGAAATAAGGGATTGAGAGTTTCTTGCTGACTACTCCCCTCTCCAAATCAAGATTTGTTAAGACTCATCTAACCAAGATCTAAAAAGAATGACAAATAACTGCGTTATCGAGTTCATCTCAATTAAAAGGTCAATATATTTTCATAGTATTAATAAATCAGATCAAATGTATATAAAAAGGGATAGCTAATCATACCCCAGTCAGAAAAATCTGTCCATTGAACGTGGGTTTTAAGTAGCACCTAACAGAAATCAATCTGTAATGAAAACAAATGACAAATCAAAGAAGGTCCCTTCAAAACCATCTCAGCTATAGAGTCATAGTTGTAACGTACATGTGTAAAACACAGAAAGTTTGTATTTCTCATGGTTTAGTAATTGATTTGCTTATAAGTAACAATAACATTTCTGTGTGAAGTATTTTCAATTAACAGAACTTACATGTTATTCCAGAAAAAGAATGACTAGTCAATTGGTTGTTAGTGTAGGCGGAGAGTTAATTGACTTGAAGAGAAATGTAAAAATAACTGTGTGATTTCATCTATAAAATTCCATTCAATAAAATGCAAACAATTGATCTGATATTGTTAAAGTTATGTTACATTTGTATGGTTGTGGGTTTTGTAACTAAATTGACAAGTTTTGTTGAATGAATCAATGTGTCTCATTTTCTTATTTTTAAAAAATTTTCATATCCCTGATTTCATCCCTTCATAGTAACTAGTCACGTTTTCTTTAGTGACTGAAGTTAGTAATTCAAACAATTGAATGCCAACTCAATGGATTAATAATAGTTAATCAATTACTTACTAATAGCAGCGAATGATCTACTGCATTATATCACAAAACGACGAAACTTAGTAATATCATCAATCGAATATCAGTTTAGTAGTCTGATGGGTAGGCGTTTCCCTGAGAATTTAAAAGATCATGTGTTCAATCCTTATTGAGGTGCTGGTGCACATTATCTTTAGAAAGTCCCATACTAGGATAAAACAGTTATCCAGTAGCTCCCAGTCGTCTAATCCAGTTCGATTTATGATTCTGAATCCAAAAACTAATATAGTTTGTGAAATTTCTCATTAAATCTTACAGTTTAGATAACGAACTGACTAGCTAGATAACGACTGAAAATGAGAAACTTCATCCTAATATAGAACTTTTCAGTTGTAATGCATTATAGACTCCTCTGATGACAGGTTTCTGAACCTTGAGGCTTCAACCTATAGATCACTGAGTTGGAAATTTAGTGATTAACATTTCTAACTTCAGTCAGTTCGTAATATTACTTAATCGTCATCATAAATTCGTATTTGTAGTATCTGATATGATCTTGACAATTAAGTTAACACTTTAGATATTAAAAGTGATATATCTGATCTAACAAAGTCAATGGTAAATAATAATCTTCACTTACGTTAGTTGATCTTTATCATCTTAGTTTCCGATAAATAATTAGCAGATTTCAATGTCATAAAATGTTTCACAATGAACTAATCAATAGTTCCATCATTTCATCGGTTAGTCCTGAAAGTAAGTCATAAACACAAAATATTTTCTATTGTATTTTCCTATCTTTATACAGGTGTGTAATATTCGACTTTCAGCGAATTTTTCATCTGAAGAAAAAAAAGTAACTGAAAGTTTTCTTGAGAAATCACAAATTCTATCTAATTTAAAAGAAAGAGATTTAGATTTAAATGGAATATTCAAAAATGAATTGTCAATTACTCAATCAAAATGTCGTACTAATATTGATTATGCTACATTGAAAGAAGCTAAACAAATTGCTTTCAACAATTATTATGAAAAGATATTATCAAAACAATGTTTAAATTTGGCTCCATACTCAATAGAATTGAACATTGAAAATGATGAGGAAATCAATTTATTAAAAGATCAATTATCAACTATAGAACAAACTTATTTACAAATGGAATATGAAATAGAAAATAAGAAGAAACAAGTAAAACGTAAACAAAAAGTTACAAAACATCATAAAATTGACAAAAGAAGTAAACTTTCTCAATTAAATGAAGATTATTCTATGATAAAGCGAAAAGAACCTATAAAATTACCAATAATTACTGATAATAACGAATTAGATCTAGTTCCTAGTCAAAGATCAAATGGATTTTTTTCAAAAATTCTTTTACATGAAAGTGGACGTTCAAAATATGGTTGGGCGCCTAATTCATTACTACTTGGTAAATATTATACAAAATTAACGTATTTAAATGAAAAGAAAAAATTAAATGAAATCAATTGGACTGATATTGAAACACGATTAAATTCTATTGAATTAGAAAAACCTATTCATGAAAATACATTAACTTCTGATTCTAGTACAGGTTGGATAATAGAATCTGATAAAGAATTAACTATAATTGATAATGATAAAACAGATGATAATCTAAATGAGATATTACTTGCAAATAAATTTCTCAATGTAAATCAATCAATTAGTATATCAACTTTACAAAATGATATTAATACAGAAATAGTTGAATCAATTCAATCATTAAATAATTTAACAACATTATCAAACAAACATAAACTATTAACTATGAATAAATTAAAACAATTTCATTCAAATGATAATGATTTATTGCTTAATTTAATTGAAAAACAATTACATAATCGTCCAAAATATGAACGAGAAAATACTATTTTTCTAACCGAATCCATAGATACACTACCATTAAAAATATTTTCTATACCTGATTTTTTACAAAATTGTAAAAATTCACGTTGGTTTACTATAATAGGATTATTAAATAATAATAATAATAATGAAGAACCTATAGGATGGTTTGATTTTAATGCAAATATCAATCTTAATAACTTTATTCAATGGTTATTATGGTTAAATATTCTACCGAAAATCTGCTCACAATCAATTCCACCATGTATAATTGATGAAAATGTTTATCTATGCCAAACTATTACACAATTTTGTAATGATTTAATCATACTTTATAATAATAATAATAATAATAATAATAATAATCAATTATCTATAGACAGTATTCATGCATTACATCATTGTCTTATAAATTGTATACAAAATGAATTAAATAAAACTAGAGAATTTAAAGGATGGAGAATGTTAAAGTCAATCATTGAACTGATGATTACATTGAATCTACATGATATTGATACAATAGTTAGTCTATTAATGTTATATATAAAAGTTTTATTTACTACTGAATTAGATGATAATCAATATATAGATGATATAAAAAATAGTCAATTATTACATTTTATACATAATACATTACAATTATTTGGTTTTTCAATGAAATATTATAATTATCTTGAAAATGAATTAAATCAATTAAAAAATATTGAAAAATTTATGAAAATTAATCAATCCAGAAAAATAATTCATATTATTGATTGTATTTATTTAGTGAAAAATATTGAAAAAATGAATTTTTGGTATAGATTTTATCAAATTTTATCTATTTGGCTTGAGAATTGGTTTCAACAAAGTGATGAAATTATTTTAAAAGTATGTTTTTTTCTTTTTTGTATTTTATTTCTTATAACATTAGAAAACATTCATTTAATTTGTATCGCTATAGGACGAAACGCGCGTCCTGGATTCCACTTGCCAGTCACAATACAAATTTAATGATACTTGTGAATAATCGCTATTTCGAGGCAATCCGCTCAGGATGCACATATAGCAACAGTGACTGACCAGTTTCAGTCTATAACAAATCAATGGGAATATACAAATTCATCCTACTATTAGAAAACATTGTTATGATTAAGTAGTTGATATAATCTAGTGCATACAAAGTTACAACAGTAAGCGTCAATGAATGCGTCTAGCTAACTCTTGTATGTCCATTTGATGTCTATTTGATTCTATACTAAAATAGAAAGAATACAAAACTGATAAACAATTAAATAAAATCAAAAATCTATTTCATTTAATCCTCTATGTATTCACAAATACTGACCACCCAAATAATCAGTTAGAAAACTAACATTAATACAAAATAAGAGTAAGAATGACTATGAACTGGAGTAACATATGCAAAATCAACTGACCATAGTTCATCAACGAGAAATGATATATTAATAGGTTATATGTTAAACAGGAGGGGAACTAAATAATAATAATAATAAGATGAAAATGTTTAGTTTGTATACAACCAAAAATTATGAAATAGTCTACTGAAAAACAGTTCTCGAAAATAATCAATCATTTTTAGGTGCTTAGCATATCACCATCACAGATTGATCTTTAATTGAGTACTGTTGTAAACGATGGCCCAAGGAATAGTTGTTTTATTTCGGTATGGGAGTCCCCAAAGTGCTTAATTCCACTAGGGAATACAACCAAAGATTCCAAGAATTAGCATTAAATGTTTCATCACCAGTACTACTTTAATTATTTTTTACTATGAAATGAAAATCAGTGGATTCTATTCGTGAGAATTGTCATACTTCTGACATAGTTGAACTCTATCAGTCATAGACTCGAACTATCACTTCAGGAACATATTGTTAAGACTCAATAGTAGGCTGAATACTATATTTAAGATGCGATGGTTCTGTAAAGATTTGTATTCACCACAGACTGAAAGCTGGATACCACTGGAAGCTATGGAACAGTAAATAGCTGTTTCACTCTAGTATGAAACTTTTCGTGATTAGTAGAGTAGATATGCTATGGAATGTGAGAGTTATCACAAATAGTATTGACTGATTATCACGCCGTACCCCACATTTATTAAAGTGGGAATTATATCATTAGACTGTCCCTAAGTAGTCCTTATGCTTAAGCAATCTCCGAAAAAGACGGGATTGACAACCTGGTGAGCTGAACTGTGCACTCAACTTAGGAGTCTCACACTTGGGCAAAACTGCTACCTATTATTTCGTTATTTACAAACGTGACGAATCTAAACAACAAGCTTAATACTGAACTTAACGAAACCACCACAAATTGTGTTTATAATGATCCTCGAATAAGTAATTTAACAAGTTAGTCAGTCAGTAATGAGAAGTGTTCAACTCGGTATATATATGCATCAGTCCAACTCACCACATTACATCAGCATATCACGATGACTGGAAATGTATTACAAATAGTAGTAATATCAGTCGGGGAGGGAAGGGAAATCAAACAAATAATTAGTGAAAATAAACATGTTTTTAATAATTTTAAAGTTAAGGATCCATGTAAGGACAAAACTGAACTCACCTGTATCAGTTTGATCGAATATAAGCTGTTATTTAAATCTTTCAGATTTTGCTAATCGGGCTCATATTTTCCAAACTGAATTGGCTGTTTATAAATGAACCACGAAGTACTAAACGGAACAACAAAAACAACGTTCTCAACATATAAGTTTCTAGAATCTATCTACTAGAACAATTTAAGACATGTAGATTAGATCATGCTGTACATATCTTTGTCAGGTTTTCTCAATTACGTCTACATCAGATAGGCTTTCTAAACCGAAAATTTGTCTCAGGTGGATTTAAAAATTAATCTGTCTTTTTTCAACTTTAGAATACTTAGAAACAGGATAGTTTAAATTTGTCAATAGGAAACCCTCCATGATCAAATGGCACTCCTCATTAAGACCTGAATGCAGTCTTGAAATTCAAACCTATATCACTATGATCGACAGTCTGTTACTGTTGTCACTAAGCTATTCATGAAATCAGTAGCAGTCAAACAGTATGCTTGACCCAGGGTTCGCGTTAGTTTGCAATCATCGGAAAGGAGGGAAGTAAAAGTGCCCTCTCCTCACCGTAATAAGCAGTATCTCAGTCGGATTCATTACTACTGAGCCATTTACTTTGCGAAATTTACATTGATTGATCATTGAGTTGAGACCACTATCAAAATTTGAATAGATCAACTCCAGTGTCGTAGATTGTGAAGCTGGGGCGAGGGGGGGGGAAGGAAGATTTCACTCTGACAGAGAAAATTAATCCTGTGTAAACTGCATGTACGTCTTATCAACAAGTCCTGATCAACCTGAAACTTAGGCCAGGGAGGTTAATTGTAGGATATCCTCCAACCACCTTACGTAATTATTCGTTTCCACTAGTACTTATTCAAATAAATTAGTAACGATGAATCCAACTAAGTATTATCTTGCTGAGTTCGGCTACTGGCATTCAGTTATTTTCATCATACTTACCGGTAATGTCTATTTCAGGAAGTTTCCTTATCGATTTCTGTCTTTCCTTGAAAACAAAATATCAAATTAAATAGTTGTGTGCAAATTCCTTGTAATCTGAACGTATATTTCATTATCTCGTGATAACAAATAGACTAGTAGTGGAATATAAGAAAAATGTTTTGTTCTATTTTGAATTCATCAATTGCACCTCAATTTTGACAATATATACAGATACCATAAATCTCTTCTAATTATTTCAAAAGTTAATATATTTCGCATGAAGCTATTGAATCTTGATATCTATCAATTTAATTAACAAATACGATTTGTTTATTGTTACTTACTAAGTTTGGCATTTTTTTCAAGATGTTTGCATTTTGACACATTACAGTATTCATATATTAAATGTTGATCTAGCTTTATAATGAGTGTTAAGAATATTCAGTTTATTCAGTCTTATATGCTTCATAATGTACTAAATAAAGCTAATCATTCTACCAACTTCACAACATGCACCAACAATAATCATGGGTTTACTGGTGATTGGCTACAGGAGGTAATTCTGGAGATTAAGTGAGAAAACTCTGTTAATCAAGTTCAGCCATTTCAGCTATTAGACAGTTACTCAACAACAACATGCAATGAAGTCATTTGATATATTTCGAATTGATTGAAATTAGAAGTGTAAATCATTGAAAACCGCCTCAGTAGTGTAAAGGTTAATCATTAATTAAGAAGATTAAAAACCTTTAATCTAATCCATAATGTGATTGTAGATTCTTAATACCATAGAGTATCTGTATACTGAGGCGAATGTACAATATCTCCTAGTTTTCAATAATTCTGTAATTTAGGTCCATCTATGAAATAAAACACTAGACTCAAAAAAAAAACGCAAGATAAATTCCGGTTATTTTACTTTCTTACATTTGTATTTTATTTAGAATGAATCGTCTAAACAAAATCATCAAATAAAGAGTATCCTTCGTACAACAAATCATCCAACAAGTAGAATTCAACCAATCAACAAAGAAGTTAAATTATCAGAAAATAATGATGAAATTCATAAAGAATTTATTCTAAAGGATGGTATTAAACCATTGAATGCATTTGGTAATTGGTGTCATGAACAAAGATTATTGAAATTACGTGAACAAGCTAAAAGTGAACAACAACTACAACTACAAACTGATAAATTCAAGCAACAGATTAATGAAATTAAAAATGATAGTTACATTCAAATGAAGCATGATGTATCTCAACAGCATAAAATGGTAATGCTTTTGCCACCATTGAATGAATTAGAAAGATGTGTTGTACGTTTAGGTGAATCATATGTAACTGAAAGGCGTAAATATAATGTAAGTTGTTGTGAATCATGCTTCAGATGTAATGGCTAGTTAACCAGCTGATCTATTCATTTCAATGCAGATAAAGTGATGTTTCAAATTAGATTCTTATTACTAAGTCATAGCTTTGCTTGGATGATATAAAATTTCTAGCTGGTTACTTTAAAAACTTCGAATCTTCTCCCTTAACTATATAATTATGACAATTTAATCGCAGAGAAGCAAAAGTGAGAGAATTCCGTTTCCCTAAAATTCACAGTTGTAATCTTTCCTAGTGATTTATTGTACGATGTTCTTGGTACAGATTTCTAATGTAAAGCAGCGATTTTAAAATTTGTCAATATAGCACAGTAGATATTGTTTACAGTGTTCCAAAAGTTCATTAGTTTGTATAGTATCTGACACTCTACTATTTTCCTGTTAATTTCGATGGTTGAATACTAGATTTTAAAGTGGGATCTTCAAGAGGTTAGAGCGATTTTTAATATCTGCTTTAAACATATCAATGTAGAACAATCTAATATACCTAATGGAAAACATTTACAAATTGAAAGTTAGTGTTTGAAATGGATTCTCTTATGAAAAATAAAGCGTAATACACAACACTCATTGAATGGTCAAAATTATATCTGAAAATGATGGATACCACACATTTTTTTTAAATTTAAAAAGTTGTAGTCACATCGACTTGCATCACGCAGACTGTACTTTCAGTTTCAATACTGATTTCAATCAATCAATGCCTGTTACCCCATGTGGAGCATAGGCCGCCGAATAGCCTTCTCCAGCCAACTCTGTCCTAAGAGTTCCTTTCCAGCTCCTCCCAAGAGCTCTTCATTCTATTCATGTCTGTCTCCAATTCTGACGCAATGTGTTCTTGGGTCTTCCTCTTTTTCTTTGGCCTTCAGGATTCCATGTTAATGCTTGTCTTGAGATACAGTTTGGTGATTTCCTTGATGTTTGTCCTATCCACCTCCAGCGTCTTTTCCTAATTTCCTCCTCGGCTGGATCTCGGTTGATTTATTCTCTGTCGTCGATGGTATCTGGCCAACCAATCCAAAGTAACTTGCGCAGACAGTTATTTACAAATACTTGTATCTTTTGAATGATGCTTTTCGTAGTTCTTCATGCAAGCTTCAGCTCCATACAATAGAACTGTTTTCACATTTGTATTGAAAATTCTGACATCAATGTTGGCTTACAGTTGGTTTGAGTTTCAGATGTTCTTCAGTTGTAAAAATGCTGCTCTTGCTTTCCAAATCCGTGTCTTCACATCCGCATCAGACTCTCTTTGTTTATCGATTATGTTGCCCAAGTATGTAAAGGATTCTACATCTTCCAGAATTTTTCCGTCAAGTGAAATTGGGTTAGTGTTGGTTGTTTTGTATCAAAGGATCTTGCTTTTCCCTTTGTGTATGTTGAAACCTACTGCTGCCGAGGCTGCTACTACTTTGTCCGTTTCGATTTTGCATTTGTTGCTGTGTGTGTGATAGGAGAGCTAGGTCATCTGCAAAGTCCAAGTCATCTAGTTGAATTGATGTTGTCCACTGTATTCCGAGATCGCCTTGAGATGTTGCAGTTCTCACGATCCAGTCAATCACCATCAAGAAGACGAAAAGCGAAAGTAAGTAGCCTTGTCTGACACCAGTCTTCACTTCAAATGAATCTGTGAGCCGACTTTCATGCACAATTTTACAATATAGTCCGTCGTAAGAATTCTGTGTGATGTTGACTGTCTTCTCGGGTTCGCCATAATATAGTAGAAGGCTCTATAATATTCTCTTATCCACGCGGTCGAGTGCCTTTTCGTAGTCGATGAAGTAGATGTAAAGTGGTGGATTCTACTCGATTAACTGTTCAACAATGAACCGTAAAGCAGCGATTTGCTCGATACACAATCGGTTCTTACGGAATCCGGCCTGTTGGTCTCAAAGTTGAGCGTCGACTGGGTCTTTTATTCGGTTTAATAAAACTCTGTTAAAGACTTTTCCTGGTATCGAAAGAAGAGTGATGCCTCTGTAGTTTTCACAATCGCTAAGACCATCTTTCTTTGGTATCTTGACGAGATATTCTTTTTTCCAGGATGTTGGCATTTGTTCTTTCTCCTAAATCTTTCTGAAGAGAATGTGAAGTATCTTTGAAATTGCTTCTATATCTGTCATCAGTGATCTTACATCTTCCATGCTTCTTCTAAACTTTTTATTGATGCAGGTGTGGTCGACTTGGTTCTCTGTAATGTGATCCGGTGAAACACATGTTGTTTTGAGTATAGGTTTGTGGAAGAATATGGTGCCACCTATAATCATTTTGTTGAAAGCACATAGGTTTGTAAACCTCTCACCGTTTTCGTTACTTTCTTCCAGTCCATGTTGTCCCATGATGTCTTCATATCCTATGCTGTCTATTCCAACACTGACGTTGGGGTCTCCCATCAGAATGGTCAGATCCTTGGTTGAGCATTTATCGATGGTTGATTGTAACCTCGCATAGAACTGATCTTTGTCCTCTTCGTGCCTGTTGTTGGTGGGAGCATAGCATTGGATGAAACGCATCGTAATTCCCTCCTTCTTTGTCTTGAAGGATGCTTTAATGATCCTAGGTCCATGAGGTTTCCATCCTATAACGGCTTTCCATGCTTCTTGGGACAACATTAGTGCTACTCCTTGTGTGTGTGGGGCGTTTTCTTCTTCGTTACCAGATTGTAAAATCACTTTTCCTGAGGATAATCTCTGCTGTCCAGCTTGTAGTTAATGAATTTCACTTATTCCAAGTATCTTCTCATTTCTTTAGTTATATGCATGCTTCTCCCTGTCTCCCACATCGTGTGGACGCTCCATGTACCTATATTAATGATTGCTCTGGTTGTCAGAAGTGATATCGGCATAGTGGCTTCTGAAAAAACTCGGCTTTCACAATGAGGCGTCATAACAGATCTTCCAATTCCCAGGGCAGAGTTAAAGTGGTTATAAAGGTTTTTACTGGTTAGCGTGTTTTTAGCAAGGTTGTTGTTTTACGAGATGGGGTTGCTAAATCCATGCCCAACCCTCCTCCTTTATACGGGCTTTGGAAGAGCAGCAACCTTAGACGAGCCCCAGGTGAAGTTCAATACTGATTTAAAAAACATCATATGACACGATACTATTAAATGACAAGAACGTTTTGTGTAATTTAGTCGCAGTTGTATAAACTTAGATTTTTGTAGATAGAATATGAATGACATAGCAGTCTGTATCTTCCCGTTAATAGTGTAAATGATAAAAACTGACCATTCTATATTTATATAAATGCTCATCGTGAGCGACTTTACTAAGATGATTTGAGTTGGGTTGTAGATAGTCAGTGAAATTCAAGAACTGCGTTTTGTGCTATGTAAGACAGATCAGCCGGATATACCCTTAGCATCACAGTATTGATGTTCACATAAGGACTCAAACGCTAATTAAAGAATGTAGCAGAATTTCATATGATTGGGCTGAGTTCGAATCACACTATATTCATCAATATTGAAATTTGATATGTAAATCCAACTGACAAGTCTAAATTTAACAAAATGCATATTTTGGATTCTACTTACTACACAAAATCTATAATTAAATAGAATGTGTTTAATATATTAGCATTCACCTTATCGTACATAATATCAAGGAGTCTAGGTACTAGGCGTCAATAAATTTAGAATCACTTAATTACTCAACCATTATATCAATCAATCTATAAAGTGTTTGCTTAAGAACTATTAATAATTGAAGTGAATTAATCATAAATGTATCTACTTATTGTACTTACATAGACAATCAGCAAAATAGATCTATTTTTAGTATGATAATCAATCATTCCAATTCTCTGCAAAGAAAACTTACTAATTCACATAAAGTGTAAAATACTTTAAAATGTATTTAGAAATGAACAGCTGTTTCGTCCTAGTATGAGATTCCTCAGTAACATGCACCTTAGGGCTTCACGGTGATGAACACCTAACGCTCCGCACCACTGGGCCGTCACCTAATGGTAGAATTCCCACTTCCATCAACTTGTGACAGCGTAATGATTATACAATGGCATCAGTGATAGCCGTCTCACTTTCAACAAATGAGAGCTCCACTAGTCTCAACTTCTCGCTGGAGCTCAAGGAATATATATATATATATATATATATATATATATATCACTTTGACAATATTATGGACATTTTTTTAAAAGGCAAACTATTTATCATTCAAGAACAATATAATGATTTTAATGGAGTTCTGATTGATGAGTTGGATAGTACAATCCAGAAGTTTCCGTTGTCTTTCAAGACAACATAATTAGCAAACACTTATGATAGGAATGAGCTATGGGCATTTCTCTACAAGTGAATACAAACTATTTTCCATCAATCTTAAATTTGCTTAAATACTGTGATCACTTGTTCTGTGACTGCTTGGATGACAATGACTGTTTAGCTTCTTTTTATGGTTTTTCTAATTAATTGACGGATTAGGTCTACATTAATATATTTATTGCCCGTTTATTGATGGGATTACCAAACTTATAAATACTCTTTGATCTTCGTTGTTTTTTCTATTCTAATTTCTAACAGCTTAACTGTGCGGTTTCCATTGCTATTTAGCGCTTACTTCACATGGAATCGAGCTTTTAAATTATTCAACAAGCGTTTAATCCTGATAACATTATTTTGGAATGATTGTCTTAGTCGATTTCGTTTTCGTAATTTTTTGTAGTTCTGTTGATTTCCATGTTCCGTCCACTTTTAATGATGCAGTTATTTGCCCTTTTCCGTTTGAGTTGACAGAACGAATCTATGATTGTCTATTGATCTGATTTTTTCAGAATTCAAGGATAATTACTATGAATAAATATCAACAGAAAATGAATATTGGTCATTTCATTTATCCCGTTTAGTAATAAAATTCTTAGTCAGCTTTTTGGAACTGCCAAGTTTATCAGCGTCTATTTGTTGTGGACACATAATTCTTGGATTTCAATTAAGAAACCTTCACATGTTAGGACAAATATGTTTGGAGAAAAAAAGAGGAACATCTTATACCTTTGAAGGGTTATTGGACTGCGTATCAAATGAGTGAATTTCGACTAAGTGATTCGGTGTTTACAAACTCACCAAATCATTTTCATTCCCTAGAAGTGTACCGCATGCTCCACTTTGAGCCACACTTGATTTGCGAAAGTTGAAGTTGCAAAAACTAGTGAGTGAATGTTAAACATTATAACCCCTAAGTCATCACTCCAGTTCTTAGGAATATTATTGTCACAGAATAATGGTGAATTTCGATGAGTCTTCACAGTAAAAGTTATATGTGGTCAATATCTGGCAGTTTTCCACAATTATCAAGATGAAACCAGACGACTATCTTTCAATTATGTCGATATTGAAGAAATGCCTACTGAAATAATGTGGATAATTTATCTGCCATATTCACTGGAAATTTTACTATGGTATATTATAATTTATGGTACAAAGAATATTAAGACCTAGCAGCTATCCAGTACTTCTTCGTTTCAAATCTTTGTCTAGCTAAAATTTGTGTAGAATGTGAAGCTTCATGTTTTTCACAACATCCAAGAATAAATAAGCTGATGAAAATGATCTTAACTTTGGTACTGTGTTTTCTTTTTATTTATTGTTCAACAGAAAACAAGGAATATTCTTCATCCATGGATTAATGACTCACAACAAACAAAACATGGAGATATCATGACAAGAAGTCAGTGTTTACGTGATCCAACTCAACCATCCTATGCACAACCATTACAATCTTATAAGAATGCATTAACAGGTCATTTTCCACCAAAAATACATATAAAGCCTACAGAATGTAATATTCTACCTTTTGATAGACATCAACCTTTAAAAAAAGAATTAAAACAAAAACTTGAAGAAATTGAAAAATTAAAAAGAAGTATTACTAGTTTTAAGAAACAAAATAGCAATTCGAAGTTCAATACAGATACTATTTTCAATGAACATATAAACAGCCAAAAGTTAGTTAATTATGAGAAGTTCTTACGTTGTTTAATTTATGAAGAAGAGAATAAATTTGATTCAATAGTTCAATGGTTTATGCCACTAATGTCATGTTTATTACCGTTGCCTATAAAACAAAAGAATTTGCCAGTAATTAAATTACCCGAATTATGTATGAAGTTACCATATGAAGAAGTGGTAAATAATGATGTTAATGATGGTGAAGAAGAATTCGAAATGTTAACTAAAAATTCAATTGATTTTTCAGATAATTTTTCTACTGAACTCATGTCAGTATCACAAAACGATTAACGATTTTGATGAATGGATGAATTAAGATGTATGTCTAATAGCATATATTTATCCACACTGAGTCATTTCTATGCATAAAATAGGATTTTATAGAATGATTAGTCGGTTTATGAAACTATCAGATTCCGAATTACACCACATAGATATATAGAGGATAGAATGGATAGATTATCAAAGACATTAGATGACATAATACAACAAATTTAGCCTTATATATCTTCACTATCTTACCTGTTTCTGTTAATTTGTATCTTCAGTTTACTTCCTTTATCCGGGAAGTATAAAACTGTAATCATATGACTATGTATTCCAACTAACATGTTTCCGAATGCTGTAGTACGTAATTACAAAAATCAACAGATTATACAACTGTGCGTAACTTGAAAATTGATTGACTGTGAAATGTTGTTATTAGTATGTAATTTAATGTATGTATGTATATTTGTTAAATTTTTACTTTTAATCTATGCCTTGTGATTTAATGATACTAATAAGTATTAATTGTAGTAACTGCCTTTACTCTATGATCATGCTTGCCTACTACCTAAGTAAGTTGCCTTGGTTGGTGTATTTAGTATGGTTATACCATGTCCATTGAATGTGGGAAGTTTCAGGTCAAAATAAAGTCTACTACTAAATGTATCAAGATATGATGGCAGCAACATAAAAATAATGAACATCACAATCAATGTTATTTTCTTAGAGCTTAAAAGAAAGTTTAGGGAAAACTGATTGAAATTACCAAGTTACAGTTTCATTAAATAATAATTGTACAAAAATTACAAATCATTCTTAAATAAATTTATATACATGATGACGATAAATTCAAATCAAATGTTTACATCACAAAATGTTTATAGGTAGACAACCATTGATAACTAAAAAAAGCATTAGATATCTTATGATAGTGTAATGAAGAAATGGAGTTGATCTGAAAAATATGATGCATTTGAGTCATACATTTCGAACAACCTGGTGACAAATACTTGTCACGGCATTTATATATAAATTAATAAAGGTCAAGTTAAATAAAAGGTCGGATGTCTGCAATGTGCTAATTGAACGATAAAAGATGAGAAAGCTAGGAAATGTCCAACCATCAAAAAATTAAAAATAATTACAATTACCAGGGCAAATTCTATGCTTATTTTAAACTGTTTCTGTACACATAAAGCGTGCTTAAATTTTGTAATGGCTAAGGCTTCTAAAAATTTAAGAATGCCTTTGAGATAACTCATAGGCAAAGACTTAAAAGATATTAAAAGGCTAAACTTCTGGTATGTATCAATATGTTTCGCGATTGACGAGCAAGGTTTTCTATTCACTGCCTCTACTAGATCACTTGATATTAATTGTTCTTGAAGCTACTTAGGTACACATTGCCCCACCATTGGTTGCAGTGTTCAATTACTCCTCCATAAGTACACGTAATATGTTTCATCCTGAAATAGGAAGCCTTCTCTACAATGAGTATTCGTAACCTCTCTGGTGTTTATGAATATGGAAATCGATAGAATGAAATAATCCATTTTAATGAATTTATTTTCAGAATTATACAGTCTCACTATATTAATACAGTGTACTGTAATACGAAAACTGGCAACTTATTTACTAAGTAAATAGTTATAAGAGATTTATGAAACGGGAAAAACTTATAGCCATCACAGTAAGCGGAATGGCAACTGAGTGTGAGTAAACAAAAAGTAGGAGAGAAGGGCACATCATCAAGAATTCGCAGTAGGAATAACTTCAAGATCATGATACTAATTAGAGGAAATAGTAATATTTTGTGAATATAGAAGTAGAATATGTCAAAACCAGATTAACGGTAAAGAAGTACAGGACGTGGTTGCCCTTGAACATAACGACCTTTGTACTATGTTTCTTCGTTGGTATGTACGCCGAATGCATTACTGTATTGCTGAACTTCCGGCGCACTGTGATTTGCATTGTAGGATTCTTCTGGTTCGAATATCTATCTATCGCTTCTTCGTTAGTGGCTTCTTGATTATACGCGTATCTTACCATTGGTGTATGTGTTTATGAATCATTGTAATTGACAGAGATTGATTCCCGGATAGTAAACAGTTGATAGAAACTAATGTAGTCACGAGTCCAGCAACTTTAATTTCACAAATATAAGGATTAAAGAAAGTTTTTGGTACATGAGTGGAGTTTAAAATTTTGAATACACAAAGTTTCTATAATTGAAGTAGGTTTAGGCTTACGATGTAGACAAAAGTGGGACCTAAGACGTACGTTTCACCCTACACGAGATCTAAATCTCAAGGCTACTGTTCACACCGGAACTAATTCAGAGGGAATCGGTCCAAGTATCAACAGTATCTTCTGAACTACTGAGTGCAGACCAGGATGAAATTACACGTAAAAAGATTTCGATCTTCCCATTGTTGACATTATAGACTGCTATTAATGAGCCCCCTCCCCTCTGTATGGACATAAAAAAGAGTCCCGAACAATACGAAATACGCATTCTAGATCATACTTCTAACTTTACTGAGTAGTACATTATCCGAAAATTAACATGATGAGGAATGGATGCACCAATGGACAGTTATAATAGTTTTGACATTTATTATGCAAAGTCTTACTGTCGTACCGAAAAGCTACTAGCAGGTAGAAGTTAAAACATTAGTCTAAGAATCCAACTGGCTACAACAAATAAATACTTCTATGTTGGAGTTCTCTCAATTGTCGCGATCATTAGCTGGAGACACTGAGTAACATAGCATAAAACTGGTTGGATTAGTGCAGCTGCAATCAGTTTGTACATCATAAATCCTGATTTAATAGTTATTCATATTTTTTTTCATTCTTTCATCTATTTTGTTTCTTATGAACTGTATTTATGGTGGTCAGATTTTCAGCAACGTTGAAGTGATACTAACAGAATTTTCAATATTGAGCTCCAAATCACACACATACATTGCCAAGCCTCAGTACTACTAACATTATATTCCCACTAAATGTCAGTAATATTTTTAAAGATAACGATAATCAAATACAAAATTACTGAGCACTTTCAACTTCAAAACATCAGGTTTCACAAGCATAAAAACAAAACTTCTCGCATCGGAGCGTTGTAGACTTGACCATTTTTACAATCAAACTAAGAGTTGAACAAATACTTATAATGAAATATTAAAACTGATTATCTGAATCTATCAATAAGGACATTACCCAGATCACAGAAAACTTCTTAATAATAAGTGTTATAAGGCAAATCGATTCTTTAATGATAAAAGCCAAAAGAATTCAGGATATTAATATAATCAGATACAAATTATTAGTAATAACTGTATGATTGAAATCCATACTTAGTAAGATGAAAACAGATGTAAAAATAGAAATTATGTGATCACAGTAAAGTCAAAACAAAAAAGTAATCCCCCCAAGTAACCATTAGAAAATGATCTCATATGATCTTTTCTACATGCATCAGTTTTATAAAACAACAAATACATCTATGTTGACAGTATTCTAACAAACGATTCGGTTAATAATAATAAATCATTAAAACTTAGAATTGTAGTAACCATTATTTTTTTTCATAGAAAGCAATTATTATCATCAATTAATCTTAAGGATGATATCAAGTAGTTAGGGATATGAGAAGGCATTTATTACTTCCCGGTTGCTCATATCGTGGTAGGGTTCTTCTTCCTGAGACACATTTAAAAGACCCAGATGTGACCACAGTACTCAAGGTATAACTGCTTGGAGCCGGTCACACGACATTCCTACAAGTGGTTTTCGGTGAACTAGCACGGTGAGTTTATCACGATAGACGAGACCGACAACCACTTCAAGGTAGCAGTTACGGTCAGCACTAAGTTTTGAAGTAACGAAAACTTTCGTCAAGCCTTCTATCATATTTTACAAACTGGAATAATTTATTCAAACGTGAAACATTACAACTCGTGAGGTCCTTTACTCAGATATCCGTAGATGAAAACAACGAACTTCATACACACCACTTCCAACAGACATGCTATTAGCAGAATAATCCGTGAAAAAATAACCATACAGTGCAAACAGAGCAAAGAGACAATCTATAGCAATAAATCAATATAGTTTAACGTTTACTGGAAATATGTATGGATGCATAATACATGAATCAACAAGAAAGAACAAAGATATACATGTTAAATACTAGGCTTAGTCAAAAAGAAACATACAGATCAAATGAAACGAATAGTAAAGTAATAAAAATAATCTGTATAGACAAATGGAGATAGTAGGCACATTTCATTACTTCTTTTTGAGGTTTTCAAAGCGTTCTGCCAAAGTATCAAAATCTACCTTTTCATCATCTGGAGGATTACTAGGTCCATTATTCATTGACGGCATCATAGCAAAACCACCTGGTGGAAGCATTGCGAAACCATCTTGTGGTGGTACGAACGAAGGACCAGCAAAATTAAATGGCATAACAGTATTTTGACCACTGCACATGGATACATCATATGGTGGTGGCATAGCTGTATCTCCATTGGTTTCTAAAATAATACATACATTCTGTAAGTTAGGAGTCCTAATTATATATATATATATATATATATATATATATATATATATATATATATATATATATATATATATATATATATATATATATATATAAGATAACTTAAGACCTCTATGATATTTATCCGATGGTCTAGTAAAGTACAGAATATGTTTAGATTGTAACTAGTTGGTCATACGTCTAACAGACACTGGTTGCGTATTGTTAAAAGGTTCCAATTTCGGGCAGTAAGTCGCAGGCTAGAGCAATGCTCCACCTACTTGAGTTTAGATAGTCGGGTAGTACTAATAGCCCTCCTACATCTTTAATGTGGTCTGAAGCTAAATATAGGAATTTGTACCTGATTTATAAATTAATAATTATATCTAAGCTTCAAAAAAGTAACTGATTATATTATTGCAGGCTAAATACACGATAAGAGTTAAATATCTAATCCAGTTGGTATTGTAAACTGATAGGACCAGTGAATGATTAAATGTTAACTTCTTAAATCAAATATGCTAAGAAAGTGAAATTTACCGTCTATCTGTCTATCTATATGATTGTATGTGTATATGCACAACGTAGAACTTGGCATATATGCAATGGTTCAAGTTGTTAGGGATTCAAAATCTTTAAAAATGCAATTAATCAGAAAATCAAGCAAAATGACTTGTATTAATTTTTGATACTAAATTAGTAACTTTCACTACATTCATTTAATCCAATGTAAGTTATACTCCACAGTGCATTCTATAACTTTAATTGTATTCATAAAATATTGTACTGAATTTGTAGAATGATCATTTATGATAATTTTTTCTAAAATATAGTGTCAGTTAGTAATTACACTTAACTAATCATCACTGTAAACTAATTGATATAAAAATAAATGTACTCAAAAAGAAATATTGTTCGCTTGTCACGTTTCAGTTTTCTTCTCAATATAATCTTCTTACAACTTTCGTCTTTTGGAGTAGCCCTGGATTCAGGGAAGAACAAGTTGTGATATCCAATTTGAAGTACAATTATCAGGGATAACGTTCGCAGTAACCGTATCGAGTATTGAGGATGTTAAATATATAAACGGGCCAACCTAGATCTGTTACCTGCATCATATTGCGAACAGTACAGAACAATTAGAACCCAAGCGTTTCCCACATAAACGTATCACTATATTTTATTAAGGTAGCAGGAGGAACACCAGATTAGTAGAAGTAGTAGTTAGTTCAGCAGTAGTAAGAAAAATAGTGTAAACACATACGGTACACTCAGGAAGAACCAGTTCATGGGATGAAACATTTAAAATAATTTTGAGCTCAGGATTTAGGTTAAGATACAAAAATCAAATCCACCCGCAATATTGTGACTGATTCTGAGCAATGTTAACAAGTCAGTCAGTCAAAATGTCGAACTCGGTGCATATGTACATCAATTCAAGTTGCCAGGCTTCAATAAGCATAGAGAGAGGCAATTGTCAGGTCAAATTCTAGTGTAGTGGAGGCAATAACAGCACTAGTAGTTATGGAGAGGATTAGAGATCGAAGACAAGATATGAGAAAACGCAAGTTAGTGGAAAGAACAAAAAATTACGATGAACTCCAAAGCTTAGAATTCGAGGAGGACAAAGAATGGATGCTGAACTATTCTGAACGATTTCGAACCATGTCATCTAAAGTCTCTAACCACTGGTTATGGTCATCACGCGGACTCCACCCAGGTAGTCTGCACCTACCAACATGGCTCAGATCGATTGTCAGTGACTTCAAGGACCATGTTTTAATTTGGCCACCACTAGCTTTTTCCCAGCCTACTCCTATACCAGACGGCATTGTTCGTCGGGGCAGGCAGTGGTAGGGCGTAAGTAGCACACATCCTAACCACCTCGGATGATAAAGATTCATTATTTCATCAATCGATTTATCATATTTACCTAGTACCCTAGTCCTAACCCATGCATTTCTTACTCGGTGGTCCAAAAAAAAACGTACAATACTTTGAAGACACCTATGATCGAATAATAGTAACCCACGAATATCCTCTATTCTTGATGATCATATTTTACATCAATAAAGCAGAACGGGTCTAATTGCTGTGCAGTAAACTCATCCTTTAATCGGTAGACGGATATCTCGCCTACGGCGTGAAGCGAATTGGCAAAAGTTAATCAAACCCTCTGTATACGTAAAGGGATTTTATCAGATACGTGACCATCAGGATTTATAAGATTCCTAGGGTAAGTAAGGTGGTCGATACAATCAACTACTTCGCTCGCTATCACTAATTTTAGTGTACACGCAAGACAATCCTGAAACAACATTTAGCATTTGGAGAAGGAGAATCGCATCCTTAACATGATTGCGTTGATGCTTACGGTGATCAAAAGATTCTGACTTTGTCAGCGTCTTCACTTCTGTACATTCCAAGTCAACAAATATATTTCCTAGAAAAAGGTCAACCCCTGAGAAGTCAGACGACGAAAATGTTAAGTCTGAAAGCATGTTTATGGCAAAGTCAAATACATTTGGCGAAAAAGGATGACCATGACAAACATCACCTGATGTGGTTAATTCCGAGGAGAGTACTCGATAAACTATGATTCGACAGGCAGTGTTCCTGTAGAGAGCTTGCAAAATGTACTTCTTTGGTAAGCCTTTCAATAGCAGACATTGCAACGTAATCTCACGATCGATAGATTTAAACACCGCTTTAGTGCCAAGCAATACAGCTGTTGTCGGACGCATAAAAGAGTGTCAATGTTCAAGAACCTATTGAAGTGTGAATATTTGATCTATACAACCACGTCCAGGTGGTATGAAGTCGCCTTAGTTTACTCGAGTTTGCTCATCACAAGCTTTAGTTAGGAATCGAATTATTATTGAAGCTAACATTTTAGACACGATATATATATATATATATATATATATATATATATATATATTTAAGACACTGATTCCTCTGTGGTTGTCACACGAGGACTTTTATTTTTTCTCCTATACTGGGACGATTAGTGATAGAGACCAGGAAGATAGGATTATGTCCAATTTCCAGATTCTAGCCAAGATCTCAGTTAATCTCAGTGCTAAAATTGGGTCACCATCCTTAAATATCTCAGGGGTTGATCAATCAGGTCTCGCAGCCCTCCCTCGCTTTAGATTGCTTATAGCCTTTTTAACCTAATTAAGACTCGGGGGACTGACATCGATTTTTCACTGTTATTTCCACAGCTCTTTGGATATCATTCCAAGCTGTTTTGGGGTGGGTATCGCTTACATAGTTAACTAATTGGTTTTCTAGATGTTGCTGAAATGTGTTCTTGGCTTTCTGCCTTGACGGGGCTCCTTTAATGTCTATTGAGGCGTAAATTAATGAGTGCTTGTACTAAAGCATGATCTGAGTATAAATATGTGCTCCAGCAAAAGTGGCAGCCATCGAACTTCTTAAACGATGGCTGATGGGAATGTGGTTTAGTTGAGTCCAATTTTGAGTTGATTGTGGAGGTCGCCATGTCAACCAATGTTTTTCCTTATGCTTAAAGTTGGTGCTTGCTAGAAATGGACAATTATCTGAGCACAGTTGCAAAAGACTATCTCGATTATCTGTTCGATGAGTTGCGACATCATAGGATCCATTCAGGTGCCTTTTGGCTTTTCATTTAATCTACCTACTTATGCATTAAAATTACCAGACACCATTACTATACCAGAGTGCTCAGCCTTTTGAAGGTTGGAAGGCCTCCTGTAACATTTATCTTTTACTCCATCTGAGCTGTAATCAGTGGTAGCGTAGGAAGAGACAAAGAAAAAGCAACGGCGTGTGTCCTTGTCTTTCCGAGTTTCCGACAGTACATAAACGACTGTCTATAAGGGTCTAGGAGGACCTGTTCTGTTAAACTTACACCAGTGAAGCGTCGGGTAGTACCAGTGGGATCTCAGAATATACAAGGATAAATCAGGTCAGTATTTTTTTTGACACAACGAGGTCAATCGACTGTACTTGGATCCTGTATTCACGTTTCCGTGAAGCAGCATACATCGGTGGCGCGGGATTCTAGAGTCCCAGCTAAGGAATCTTGTTGTCCTAAACTACACGTGGTTCGAACATTAAAAGCTCCAACATGTAGTTTAGAGAGAGGTTTCAAGAGACCAGGAAAAATACATCGTGAACCCGAATCATTAGCCTTAGCGGAGCGGTGACAAAAATGTAAGAAAATGATTAGTCGCAGGTATAAGAGAGTTACTAAGAGTTGGAGGTGGGATTTGATCTCAAACAAGATGATCTCGTGTGTTGTTAGAAGTATGAGAGTGGCTGTCACTTCTTGGCAGCCAACACCATTGAAGGATGTCACTTATTGAGAGACCTGATAAAGAAGATGGGTTAGTGTTGATCTTAGTGACCTGAGAGCGTGATCGTAGAACCTGAGGGACAACTGCTTGATGTCGATCACGTATGGCCTTTTTGTGAAGACTTATGAAATGTTAGCTCCGCCCTTTAAAACCCTTACCACCAGTGAAGGAAATGTATGGAGTAAGGTGAGGTGGATATTTTTAAAGGCGACCTTTTCTAATCCCACCCCTCTTTTGTGTAAGGATAGGTTAACTACCTTTAGTCTTATCGCTCTTTAAACGACTTGTCTGGCATAGTGGAACCTAAAAGAATAATTGTTCCAACCAGCACAGCCCAATAGGTTAGTTAGAATAGGTGAGACCAACCATCACTTCAAAGTGGCAGCTACGATCAGAGCTAGGTTTTAAAATAATGTAAACCGTTAGACGCTAATACTAGACGAGCTACAGATTATATATAAACCAAATTTGTTTGGGGTAAGTTCTCCATTAAAAATAAGAAAATAATAATTTATAATGAGCAGGAGAATGTAAAAGTGTTGGCAAGTTAAAAAAAGAAAAATGCTCCCAAGTTGAAATAAATGAGAGTCCAATAAGTGCATCGACGATCGAACTTCATTAGTTGTAATCCCGGTGTTAGCTTATTAGTATATTCGCTTATTATATTTGTACTGTAATGAGCATTCCAGTTGTAAGACTTAACAAAAAAAAATAAGATAGACAGTAGCAGGCATTGTTGGTTGGAATAAATTTATAAAACATGTTAATTAATAATGTCTGTGTTAACTATCTTTGTCCCAATACACTTATACTGCTACATGAGTAAGGGTAATGAGAAACGTATTCGAAGACCACTAATTGGATGAATGGACAAAACAATATTTTAACCATTGATTTTAGCAAAGGAAATATAGATCTAACCAATAAGTATAAACAGAACGTACTACTTGTATCTAGAGGTAATACTTCATTTGGATTGGATAATGGAACCTTAGGTTCATTGATAAATTCCGTAGGATAAGGAGGCTTTTCGGAAACCGACGTGCTTGGCCATGGCATACTACACACTCCAAAGTTAGAAGGCATACCGGGCATCCCACCAGAGGCATCAGGTTTGAATTCAATCAGGTTATTATCAAAGTCTGGATTGATGTCACATATGACATGTGTATTAGGAGTAAAATCAACATTGTAACTTTTAGCGATCTCGACCTAGATATTACACACAAAGAGAACATCCAATGGCTTGAGAAAATAAGATATATTTTCAAGTAAAATATCGTAAATTATAAAAGTTTAGCGTAAATAATTACAGACAACCACACTTTGAGGTAATTCATTAAGCTTGCTACTAATTTTCACATCATCTGAAAAACTATAGAAAATTGAACACCAGTTGATAAAGAGAACAAACAAAAAGGTTTGACGGAATATAACATCTCAGGAATCATGTCAGGTTTGAGACAGTTACCCAGAGATGGTTAAGCCTGGAGGTTCCAGCCCGGATTATCTGGTGGGATTGTGGACGTGCACTGTTAAATGGTCTTATACTAGGAAGAAACAGTTGTCCGATGCTTTCTGGTATAGGTGTTCAATAGTTGTCTAAGTCAGATCAATTCGTGATATTCAATTCAAACTAAATAACCTGCATAACACCCAATTATAAACACCATTTTAATTTCCAACTTTAAGAAAGAATGGAAAATGAAGATTGACTTGCAGTTAATTATTGATGGATAAGCTTCATGATGTCATAACAGTTTGGTATGAATAATACGTGAGTAATATTCAAGTATCTCATCAATAAAAGCTCACAACATCGTCAATCAGCCCGATATCAATATTGCTTACTAGGTGCTTGTACCGTACGCAAACTGTGAATAAATAGACCATGTGGACAATGTACCTAAGTCCGTCTTCTACATACAGAGGAAGTTATTGTCACCCACATCCACAAACCTGATCTGTGTATCCAAAAATGTTTGTGCAGCCACTCGTTCTACCTTAGCCACTGACATATGCAATAGCGAAGCGGGGTAAAAATAGGAATGTCCTTTCGCTTCAATTTTCCGTAATTTTGTCAAGTCTTTTGTTGTTAGATACTTTATTCGTCTTAGTCGTCATGCCTTTATTCTTGTATAACTCTTATTAAAATAATTATCTAGCTAAATTATGAATTTGTATTGAAACCCTCTTCTCTGTTAATAATTACTGTTATAATTATGATGTAATATTTTCCAAACATTTTAGTATGGTTTGAACTAGCCTGCATCGTTTGTGTGTGTAATTCATTCTCTTTGTTCCTATATATTATTCATTCATTAACAATGTAAAACCGGGCACATACGCCCACAGGTTGTCATACCACATTAGCACTACGAGATTACTGTTAAGGTTTTTGCAAATTAAGAAGACACCTCGATACCCGCTAGCGAACGTATGACCAACGACACAACGACAATAAGTTATTCAACATCGCCCCAGCTCCGCTAACTAGAGGAAGAAGTTCAACGTCAGTAAGAAGCGTTAATTCTACAGGCAGCCTGGGAGACGAAATACAAACACTCAACGCATGGGTATATATACAAAATATAATCGTTTATTCATAGTGATTACTCATGAAATTAAAATTATCAGCATTTTTAATGGTACAATTAAATGTTGTTAAATGTGCTCGGAAGTATGATTCACATTAACTCACATAAATGTGATGATAGTTTGCAATCAGGCTTACAAAAAAAATCAAGGTAACTTGGTTAAATGAGTAATCGTATTTTTCTTTAAGGATTTTGAACCCCTAACATCTCCCCTTTTTAGTAACGGACGTTTCTTGGGTTCACTTGCAATTTGACGTCGTCGTCTGAGTGACCGTCTCCTGGCACGTATGTCGACTGGCTTTTGATCTGTTTCATCTACTAGCGATGGGGGTAGGTTGGAGGTATCTAAGAGAATTTCAAGCGGGAGATTTTGGTTTGATGTGGGTCGATCTGTGGCTACTCGCTTACGCGGCTGATTCCGATGTTGAGTCCATCTCTCTCCCCCCCCTATACATCTACTTCGTACATAACGTGGCTCCGTCTCTCTACCACACGAACCTCCGTCCAGAGACTGTGGTTGGGTCTGTAATCACGAGCATACACCAGATATCCAACCTCATACGCCGGCAACTTTTTGATCACTGTGCGTGTGATCCTGTCTGGCAGCATCAGGTTGGGGATTATCCTCAGTTTCCTACCCAAAAGGGTCCCTTTTGGAGACTTCTGCCCTGGAGTCGTTCGATAAACGAATAAGAAATTTTGTGATGACTCGATAAGCGTCTCCTCCTCTTTTGACTTAATCAGTGCCCTCTTAAAGGTATCCACAAATCTCTCTGTCTGTTCATTGGACTGCGGGTGATAAGGTGAAGAGCAGTAGTGTGAGATAGCTAGCCGTCGGCGAAAATCTTGAAATTGGGACCCGTTGTCCGAAATAATCATATCCGGCAGTTCATTCCTGAAGAAAATCTGTGAGGATCTGTAGCGTATTTATGGTAGACGGTGGCACCACGGGGAAAATCTCCGGCCATTTTGAGAAAGCATCCATCCATCCGTTGACTAGGCCTGCAAAGTCGATATGTATTCGTGACAATGGGTACTCAGGCTGTGGCTAAGCTATCGGTGGCGCTCTAGTGTCGAAATTCGCTGCCTGCTAACACTGTGTACACTTGCCTACCAAGTCGACGATGCATTGGTCCATCTGTGGCCAGTATGCAAAAATGCAGGCTATAGACTTCATTCGTCTTGTTCCAGGATGACCAGTATGAAACTGTTGTATCATTCCTGGTCTTAGTGACTTCGCCACAACTACTCTCTCTCCAAACATTAGACAATCATTTACGACGCATAATGAATCTCGACGATAGTAAAGCTGCTTCATGTCACCCTAGAAAGCGATGCACGGCCACCCTTGAATGACATACTTCATAACTTTTCTGATCAGTGCATCGTTCCTGGAGGCACTTTGAATGTCTGAAACAAACACTGGTAAGGCACAGACGGCGTTCGCTAGGTAGGGTGCTGCGTAGTCTTCTTTGGATAGCGAGACAATGTGTCGTTCTCCACTGTAGAATGCTCGTCGATTAGTCGAGATAAAGCGTCTGCCTAACTGAAATGTTAAGTGTGCCGGTATTAGATATCAAAATCATAGCTCAACAAGATTAGGGCCTAACGCTGTAGACGATTCGCTGAATGAACTGGGATTACGGACTTCAAACCGAAAATTGTGAGTAGAGGCTTGCGATCCGTCTGCAGTGTAAATCTCCGCCCATATAAAAATCTATGGAAGCGTCGTACGGCGAAAACGAGGGTAAGTGCTTCCTTATCTATCTGACTATATTTCCTATCTGTTAAAGTCAGGGCGCGAGATGTGTGCATGATAGCTTTTTCTATAGTATCAGGAAATCGATGTGAAATGACAGCACCAAGTCTAGAAGCTGAAGCATCCGTGGCTACGATGAATGGCATAGACGGATCGTAGTGAATCAGCAACAGTCGAGTGCAATAATCACACGCTGGCATCCAATTCCAAATAACGTTCTTATGTAACCGATAGTTTAGTTGGAACCGGACGATGAGCACTGACAGCACAAAGGTCGAATAACCGCTAATTAGTTCAAGAAAGGATCGTAGTGCAGAAACATTGGTGGGAGCTGGCATTAGTCGAATAGCTTGAAAAGTCTCAGGATTCGGTCGACGACCTTTGGCGTCGGAAATAAATCCCAGATAGACAGACAGACAGATACAACGTAGAACTTCGTACGTACGTACATCAGTTCAGGTCGCCATACCACATCAGCACAGAGACGCAACTGTCAGTCCAAATCCAAGAATGATAGCGATAGTAGAAGTATTAGCAGTAATGCAGAAAATTAGGGAGCCAAGATATGATTCGAAAAGTATAATTCAGTGAGATAAATTTGAAAGGAGAAAGATAGAGAATTCGGAAGGTTAGATTTTGAGAGAACACAAAGAGTGGATGCACCTGCGCCATTGCGAACGATTCTGAGCCATGTCGTTCAAGGTCTCTAACCATTGGTGACTTTCGTCTCGCGGACCCCAACGACGCAGCCTACATCTACCAACATGACTTAGTCCACCTGTCAGTGACTTCATCGATTTCTGCCATGTTTTGGTTTGGCCGCCCTTAGCTTTCTTCTAACCTATTCCTACGCCGCAAAACATAGCTCGTCGAGGCAGACGGTAGTTAGACATGCGTAACACATGTCCCAACCACCTCAACTGATGAAGTTTCAATACTTCATCTATTGATTTGCCCTCCTTTCCTAAAACCCGTTTCCTAACGACAGCATTGCTCACTCGGTTGTCCCACGATACTCGAGCAATGCTTCGGAGACACCTATGATCGAAGACCAGTAACCTAAGAATGTCCTCTACTCAAATCCCAGATGCTTCACTGACTTTAAGAAAATTGGCATTTTTCTGGACACAGTCGAAACCCATTCTCACTGATGTGTTGTAGCACAATCAAATCAAAGCCTATGGCGATTTGTCACGGGAAATATCATTCTTAAGTGGGGTTCTTCAGGGTTGCTCTTTATCGCCTTTTTTATTTGATTTGTCATAGATATATTCTTAGAAGTCTCATTCGCTTCTTTTAACTCTTCAAGAATTAATCCCCGTCCAGGAGATCCTCTCATCGACTTAGAATACACAGATGATATAGTCCTGTTCGGTGAAGACGCTGACAATATGCAGTCTCCTGAGCACCTTGAGTAACTATACAAGCATATTCAGTATGCGCTTCTTTCCTAAATTGCAAAATGTTATTCCAGAAGTGATCTGCTTCTTCACCTAGATTAGTTGTAGAGGGTGAAGTAATTGAATGTGTTGACCACTTCACTTATCTCAGAAGTCTCATCACCTATGGTAGGTCGGTGTCTGACGAAATCTCAGCACAGATTCAGAAAGCCCGATTGGCATTCGCCAATTTACGCCATTTGTGGTGCAGGTGAGATATCCGTCTCTCAATGAAAGGCCGAGTGCACTGTCCAGCAGTGCGCGCTGTTCTAACATATGGCTGTGAAACGTGGGTCATGAAACCCAGGATATGCGTCGTCTTCAGGTATTTGACCATAGAAATCTTCGTAGCATCGCTCGTATATCATGGAACAGTCGAATAAGTAATTTGGAGGGTAGGCAAAAAGTTCTTGGGAAATATGGAAAATCAATCGGAGAGACCATTAACCTTCGTTCACTGAGATGATTGGGACATGTATTGCGCATGCCCGACCCCCACATGCCATGTCGCGCGATGTTGGCTAGGGATGAAGTAGGATGGAAGAAGGGTAGGGCAGCCAAACCAAAACATGGCATCAGTCCATGAAGTCTTTGACTGTTGGTCTAAGCCATGTTGGTAGATGCAGATTACCTGATTGGGGTCCGTGTGATAATCGCGATAAATGGCTGGAAACAATGGGCAACATGGCTCAGAATCGGTCACAGTGATGCAAGTGTATTTAGTCTACCTTCATCTAGATCTTAAATTATATTATTATTACCTGCACACCTTTACTTTATTCTCCTTCCTTGTATTCTGTTATTGTGTTACCTCTGTTATCTCGTAGTGTTAATGTGATGTAGCAACCTGAACCTATGGGAGTATGTGCCCGGTTCTATGTTGTTGACGAATAAATGAATGAACGAATCAGTCCGTGGAACCTAATGCGACCTTCAGAAAAAAATCAGTCATGTGTTTATAATACAAAAACAGCTTAAGGGCGATTTATGATGTTGGATGTGAGACCTCTCTGATTTCACCAGAGATGATGTTATAGAGAAAGCGAAACGTTATCCTCATGAATTAGTAGAATCTGATATTTGGCACCCACTACCAGAAATAACACTGAAAATACATACTAGGAGTGATTAGGTTCGTTAAGTGGGTTGGAGGAGAAACTCAACGTAGAATTTTATAAACTGTCTTGAAAAGTGTAGAGAAATATGGTGTTAAAAGATTTCAATAACGTTAGCTAATGGAATATGTATAATTAACTGGATTGAACGCTTTAAGAAAACGGACGCTCTCGGTGAATCAAAAACTCGATTAAAGAATCAGCAGATAGAGCCGAAAATTCAGGGTGTTTGGGTGGTAAGGCTTCGCAAGCCAAGGCTATCAAGACGTGTATAAGTATAGTGACAACCTAGAAATCCTAAATATGTTGCAAACTAACGTTCACAGCCTGGGAAATAAAATGCTCAACTCAATTATCCGCGGGAGATACTAGACACGATATAGTTGCTTACACGGAAACGTGGCTAATAACTGGAGGTTTTGCAAAAATCATTAAACGGTACATCTCTGTCAGGGTTACTAGCTGTAAATGTAGGGAATTAGCTGTGTACGTTAAAGATGATTCGCACCCAACGTACAATATCAGAATCACAGAAATCTAAACACCGAAGTGATTACTGGGGTAGCTTACTATTTCCGTCTAGTAGATGGTTATGTTCTAAGTCACATTTCTGAGTGGAGGAAGGTTACGCAAGAGGTATCTATTCCTTTCATTCCATAGTTAACTTCACGCAAATTATTGCCCCACCCTCCATGCGTCATTAGAAGCGTTCAAAAGTTATTATAACGTAGATAATTTTGGAAATTGTACATCGTAACACGTTATGGAACTTTTAAACATAAGTACAGTACGCTTAAAAACATTTGTAAACTAATTATTGATCGATCATGTACTACCTACGAAAAGCAGCTATTACAGGATAAACGCACCGCCCTAAAGCGATCGATTTTTATGCTGAGACGAACTAAGATATATGATGAGATATCACTATAAGAGAACCAAATTATATTGGCCAACTCAAACTTGACCAAAGTTGAAAAATAGTAGGTATATTTTAACGAGATCTATACTATGGATACCAATGTCAATACGTATTTAAAAAGTGCAGCTGAAACAATTGCTACGAAACCGGTCCTAATTACAACGGAGGAAGCTTCGTGTTGGCTTAGCCATCTACAATCAAATAAACCACCGAGTCCTGGTGGGATGCACTCTCGGTTATCATTCCTCGAAGACATTATTTCGAAACTACTTAAGAGTTATTCAGTGTGCCTATTTGCAACACTACTTCCAAGGAGTTGGAAGGATGCTACTATTAACCGCATTTCCCAGTGTAAAAACAGGCAGTTAGTATCTGAGGTCACGCCAGTTTAACTAGCACAATACTTAAAAAATTGTAGAAAAAAATCCCGAATAAATTACAGCCACGTAGTCACTAACTTGTTGACTTCAGAGCAACACGCGCTCCGTACGCAAATTTCCTGTCTTGCTAACTTATTAACTACGAGAGATGACCAAACGGTAGTCACAGACAATGGACTAGCTGTGGATATGGTAGTGATAGAACTATTTATAGGGGCAGCTTTGGACGACCATTAAAGTGACCTTGAGGTTAGGTCGGTTAATAGGAAAACGCCATAGGTGATTTACAAACCTGTATTATTAATAATAAGCAAAAATAAGGAAAAATTGAGGTGAGTATATCACATTTGCATAATTAATGAACTTCTCTATCTACTTTACGTAGAATACGCACTAGCACCAAGATCGTATGTTGGAATAATATTATTCTCACAATGTTCCGCGACCTTAAGGAGCAGTTCTTGAATCCCATTGGCCTGCCACTACAGCATAGTTCTACTGTGATATTCACTGATTTTAGCAAAGCACTCAACAAAGCCTCACTCAGGCTTTATATAAAAGCTATCAAGCTTTTGAAGAATCACTTAAACGTTTATTAAGGTAATAAGAAGAATGGAAGTCTATACTAAGTGGTGTCACTAGGGGTAGAATTTTAGGTTTTCATTAATTCCTGCTCTATTTTAGTGAGTTGTTAAAGCGAGTGAGGACACTGATACTTATTTGCTGAGAACGTAAGGATTTAGAAGCTAGTGAACAGCGATGTTGATTAGCTTAGTCTTCAGGTTGACTTAAACGAATTAGCTGGATGGTTCAAAACTTCTGAGTTAAAGGTTAATTGCAGTAACAGTGCACTAATCCACATCATCCACAGTATTCGGACATATCATCTTAAAAGCCATCATAAATATATTCAAAAACCATGATCGAAAAATTTCAGAGTGGGACTCAATTTATTACGTTGAATTTTCAACGACTGAAACGCACTACGTGAACAGACGGCATACGTTTCATCAGTAAAAGCGTTTAAAAAGAAATTACAATTTGATTGAAATATTATAAGAATCAACACATGACACCAGATCTAATATCCGTATTAATGGAGACTGAAAAATAGGTTTGAGAGTCAAAAAAGCATCGTGAACCATGATGTTGCTGAAAGCGCTCTAAACTAACGATAAACTGCAAACACGCTAAAAATTGACTGGTACATGCCTATGAATTCCAATCCTCAAAATGAACGTTTTACAAAACTATGAAACCAACAAATAGGTCGACACATTAGTTGCTAAATGAAAAAAACTGAGTAGAGTATGATTTCTAGTTATTAAAAGTGGATGGTATATACTAAACTAATTAAAGTGATCCAATTTTTTGGTGTTGAATTGTCTGTATCGCGTCAAGGGAACAGCAATATGCAATAAAAGGAAAACAAAAAAAGGTACTACATAACAACTATTTGCACGAGGAAAATGATCAACATTGTTAACGATATAACTAACCAAATACATTTCAATCAGATTCTCCCCGGGGACAATTGAATTTAGTTTAGTCATAACCTTACGATCGACCGTAGTTGCTTCCTCACAGCATTTGCGAACGTAGTTTGCGCCAAACTTACGGCCAAGTTGTTGAGCGACAGCATCCAACTCCTTAATCTCATTTCTAATGCGTGGGTTAGACCATAAAATAGTAGCGATTGGCATTTCAAGAGATAAATCTGGAGTCCTAAATTATGAAACAGTGAAAAAATTGTCTCACTTTGAATCCCGAATTAGTCCAAAATTTTCGTTCACTAACTCAAGATAAGTCTGTATAATATCCATAGCTTCAACGCGATAGTTGTCCCGAATAATTTGCTGAACCTTAATGCGAGCTCTATCAGCTTTATTATCTTTCAAAAGATCTGCGATATCACGACAGTTTCTTTTTGAGTTTTCAGACTTTTTTTCCTGGATATGTTTGAGGCGTTCAATACTAAGCTTAATATTCGTCCTTAACTTTGTGTATTCACAGGCACTCGAAAACATCCTGCGATTTTGTCCAGTGACCTTCAGCTGACTACCTGCGACCCAGCTTAAACTTCGCGGCTGAGAATATATCACAGTTAATGACATAGTCGTTACGTGAACCATAGTTTTGACATCTTGTAGTTTTCGATAATCTCCTTAATATAATTCTCAAATTTCATGATGTATGTGACTTCATATCACATATCATACTGCGCTACACTTGTGACGAGTTCGCATGTGTTCAGTTATAAGGCTGAAGATAAATACAGTAATGTTTTAACATAACTCATTCGTATTTTCATTTTGTTTTAAATACACATAAATATATATTTGTATCTGTTCATCGTACTAATTATGGTTCTCCAGTCGAATTTATAGATGAACAAAGACGTTTAATAAGGTTTTAGATAAATAATCTAGTACTAAAGCATTGGTCATCGCACAAGGTATGACAATCAACTTAAATGATTAATAAAACGTATAATAAAGAGTCTTAGATATCTATGTTTATTACTTGTTTACTACGGTTACTTCTGTAACCCTAAAAATGAGATACTTCAAATATTCTGTATTAATAGTTCATATATCTGTTGTATAGTTAATCCGATGTCACATGCTGGAAGCATGTGAATCTCATATGCATTGAGTAACTACCTGATTACTAAATAATGAAAAATTGATACCGGTTTACTTATGAATGTTGGAAAATGTGTCACATGTTTTAATGATGCAAACGTGTACAGTGAAAATATAATAAACGCCACTCACAAGAGACAACTCTTAATAAATTAAAGCAAATAGGGTTAAAGTAAACTTATTTAAACGTATAATATACATTATCTGTGTGGTAAGCTAGTTGTAAACCAATTAATTTATTTGTGCTCGCGTTTTGAGTGTCACGATTTCGTTTCATAGTCTTCGGATTCTTCTTGTAGTTGGCTGGTTACCCTACCGCTCTTGGCCCGGTAGCTTCAACTAGGTTTTTCATTATTTTTTACTTGTCTTCTTTTTTACTACTTTTTTATTTTTACTTTTTCTCTTTTATTTCTTTCCATTTTCTTTTGTCTTTATCTTCTTTTTAAAAACCCTCGTATTTGCTAGTCTTCGTCCGTTTGTTTAATTTTCGGTAGTTTAGTTCGTGAGTAAGGCTTAAAACAACGCTGTAAGATAAACAAAGGCTGAAAGTGCTAAGGATAAGGGTTCTTCAGGCTAAAGGTGCTTAATATGTTGTATACGCCTTGACCGAAATGACTTGACAGAACTCAGCTAGATTCGCATTTTGATTGTTCTAAACATCCTGCTTTTGATTCGTTTTATTATTACAACTATTCTTGTATTGATTCGTTTCGCTATTTATTTATTAATTCTCTCAAGAAGTAAATTGCGCCAAATCATGAACGTCAGAAACTTTTATTTTTACTTATTGAAATATCCCAAATATATGAAACTCGTTTCAAAAACATCTTTATAAAGGTCCAGTGTATGTATGATGCTGATAATATTTTGCAAAAGTTAATATTTCCAGCCAATTCCACATTTTTAAAAATTTTCACATTATCTTCATTTCTAAGTGTTAATTATATTCGTTTTCGTGACCAGTTTTTAACTTTAGAGACACCGCTATATACAGGCCGATATTCGTATGCTATTCCACTGACTTGTGCTCTACGTTTGTCATTCATATGTGAAGTTCAATACCATATTCTGAACTAACCCTGGTAACCGGAAGTTTGATATTTTTTTATCAGGCCAGTCTGAGACATTATGAAAATCTTTACAGAAGACAGTGACATCATATCCACACTTAGTTCTTCATCTAGAGCTGTTGTAGAATTCTTTGTGGAGATTAACAAATTATCAAGGCTGGATAATAATTTGCGGAACTTGTGATGTTTTGTAGTTAGTAAGTCTTATGTTGGATGGTTTTCCCTATTTTTCTGATGATTATGCCAGTTGAACTGACTGAATAATACTTAACTCCTAATTCAATCATTTTAGTTTCAAAGTTAGTAGGAATTAAGCAAGTGATATACTATACATAACCAGTCACCTAGACATAGATCTCAAACAACGACAGCTTAAAATAGATTGGTTCTTAGTATACTCTTTGCCAACGACTTGACAATCTTGATGTCTAACACATCTTTTAGTCTTCATAAGTAAACTGATATCACTAATCTGCTAAGTAAGGATTTAATAATTACCCAGCAATCACATAGTTAAATGACAGGCCGAAGCCACTTGTAATACAAAAAGTAAGCACATGCATCAACCACCCTTTACAACAGAGATATATATTGTTTGCACAAGATATAGGACGTAAATTATTGTGATTGTTGGAGGGTTAGCTGCAGTAGCATCCACGACCCTTTTTTCTCTACTGCGTTTGTCCGTTACTATTAATATTGGTTAATAGACATTTCTTATGCAAGGAAAATAACTTTGGTACTAGGATGGTCACCTTAGTTTGATTATCCTGACCAAAGAAGTTAGCATGAATTGCTGTGCGAGCAATTTCATAATCTGTCTTACAAGGCTGTCTTCTTGGGATTAGTTTCGGTTAGAATTTTACCAACGATCTATTAGGCTGGTGACGGTTGTAAACTGCATTGTACACTCAAAACATATCGCCCCTGGTCATCCTATACTACACAGAATGCGAAGTTTCTACCATTTTTACATGTAATTGAGTAGTGATCACTGTATAACCCCATTGCCGCTTTCGATACCTCCTAGTGTAGCGATATAATTCTTAGAACGGAATGTGGCATAATAGGATTATTCAAGGTGAAGCGTCAGGTGAGTGAGAATTCTTAGAGTTAGGCTGTCTAAGGCTTAAGACAGAAATCCCAAAACTGAGCAAGCCTTAGCAACTGCATAATGTCAATGTAAAGATACCACTATATCATTGAAGAGGATTATGCTAAGGTTTTTTTCTGATGTAATAGTAGTAATACTAAACCCACCAAGTGTACACGTGGATAATATATCTCTATTGTTAGCCATTAGTACTTGTACTTGTTGGTACTAAGAGGAAGTCAATCCTTGTCACCTACCCAAATCATCCTGAAAACTCATGATATCAGAGCGACCTTGAATCATACCCCCTCTCCATAACGTAAGCTAATAGCACATCGGTTATTCATTTCTCTGAAGAAGCGACTTACACTAAGCCGCGAAACGTCAGAAATTTTAATTTCTGCTTATTGGAATTTTACAAATATATATAACTCATTTTATAAACAACCTATCCAATGCTCAATTTATTTGAAATTATCAAAAATTAACCTAATAGCACATGGTAAGGTTTTCGACTCTAGGTTGACAGGAAGATTATTTACATGGAATAGGGGGAAAAGTAGTTCAAGGATGGAAACTTGAGGCGTTCTGTTCGTCATTGTTTAACACTTAGGGAGAACTTTTGGTATTTAGGTACGTTCCATTCTATTTAACAGACGAAACAATAATCTTTGGTAATAGGCCTTTATTTTGTATCATCGGTAGGAGACAGTTGGAGCGGGATGCTAATCATTCAAACACACAATGTCTCTCAAAATTCAATATAAGATAATAGGAAACATAATCCCTATAAAGAATAAGAAAGTAAATGAATACTTAAGCTTTCTTATCTTCGTGTATACAAAAGTTATGAAATCAACTCTCAGCTAGTTAATTTAAGTCGCTACAAACTGAGCGAACTCAGACTCTTAGAGATCTGTCGTTTGGGTGATTCTTTAGCCATTCTTATGTTATGCCGGACCACGAATAAGTGTAACAAACTTTCAGAACTGTGTTTTGAGAACACTATTTCATTTATTCTAACTGTCTGTAAAATAAACATTTTGTTTCTATCATTGTTACGCTTCGCATGCCTTATCCTCCCATTTAGCATAATTGCTGTTATTATATTGTCTGTTATTATGGACTACAGTTAATTAGTTGTGTACAAGTTGTTCCTATTCACTACCACTATTCCTCTCGTTCTGTATTCATGTTAATTTTCTAATTGGTTTGCCGTGCGGTCTGATTTTATGTATATATAAAGGAATGCTTGGAACATAATATGATTCTGTCTGGCTGATCTATTGGCCCGCATTCTTCTTATTTCAGCTTTGGACTAAGTGGGCACGGGGCAGACGCACAAAAATACCAACTATGCACTAGTAAATTAACACTCGGTCACCCACCTCCCAATTTTCTAACATCATAACATCTGGGCACCAATAAATATTCGGGAAATGGTCAAACTGAAACTTTGTACCAGTCCTTGGAGCCACTGACAATTAAGGTGAGCGATGCTAATAGGTTCAGACTCACCAGTTGGGGTCCGTATGTTAATCGTAATTAGTGGTTAAAGGCTTTGAATGATATGATCCAAAATCATTCTCAGTGGTGCAGGTCTCCTACCAAATTTTTATTTTCTGAATTCATCACGAACTTCTTCACTGATTCATATTCTTAAATCAATATTTTTGATGCCTAGTTTATTTTATTAGTACCAACACCGTTACTGTCTCCACTAGTCTGGGATTTGGTCTGAAAATCTCATCTCTATGCTAACTGGGGCACGACAACTTGAATTAATGCACACAATTATCAGGTCCGACCTTGTGACTAAATGACTAGTCATGGTTTTGACAACTTAGCAAAGCGAGCTACATGTAGTCAAGTCAATGATAATTGTACAATTCAACCGTCCTTTAGTATGTATCCTAACCTTGTGACAAATAGCGGTGCCTATAACTACACAAGTCACGTAATGTAGTCTAACATGTGACGTAAGATTGTAAATATCATAAGATTAAAGGAATGCGTGGTGAAACAAATCATTGTGGACGAACTATCAATGACCTTGAAACACCTTTTAACCAATGAGAATGCAGTGGTGAATAACATCATTATTTATTGTGAGAAAGGATTAAATCTTGGAAAAAATCACACAGGATACATTGCTTTTATATGATGTATGCGTTTTTGTAGGTTGTAAACGGTTCATTGAGTTTAAATTCATAATATGTGCGATAAAGAAATTCATCCATATGATTACATGTCATATTGTTTTTAGAGCCTTTATAAGGTCTTAGAAACTTCTTTAGGCGTGATCAGAATCCTTCGATGTTTTGTGTATGAACGCCTGTATTTAGATCAACAAAATGTCTGTCGTAAACTACAACATGGTGAACATATCCAAGTCTACGAAGAGGCGGATAAGCTCTCTAGTCGTCAGTATAAATTGTTGATCCTGGTAAAACATACAACTGGTCTTTCGGTATTAGAATCCTAGAAGTTCAATCTGGGACATACTGGAAGTGTCCCCTTCCTAATGTTCGGTCGTAAATACCAAGAACCTACCAGTAAGAAAGGTGACTCCATCTCGCGTATCTGTGGTTGGTGTTTGAGCCATAATAAGTCCTTAATAACAATTCAAATCTGTACGAAGTAATCCGACAGCTTGTATATTGGTAATAATAACTTCCTAATAAATATTTTTTATCAGACTATCCAACGTTAGCATTTTTTAATTGGACAAAGTAAACGACCTTGAAGAATTACCTTGATTCTCATTGGCTCTATCATGTTCGCCGACAAAGTTTAGTTTCACCTGTAGCGACTAGTGTTGATATAACATCAAGGTCACCAATCTGCGGTATATTCGTGCACTCTGAATATCAAGGTTTGATATCTGAACGATGGGATTTCAACAACGAGGTCATTCTAATGCAGTAAGCCGGGTATAGTAATATAATGGTGTGAATCCGCCTTTAAAGCCATGCATATATATATATATATTTATATTGCACCAACATATTAGTGTTATATCTTTTTGTTAGTAATTTAATATGACCGTCTAAGCTATAGTCAAATTACACTAAACTAATTAACCCTCAGGTTAGTCCTGTTATAAATCTAGTATTTTTTGATGACTTGTTTCCTGAAAACTTCAGACATTGTATATTTCCTTTCTAATTAGGGGAGACAAATCTGTCCATTTTATCTAAAAAATCGATGTGAATATGGTGAACGATGCATTAATTCTCATTGTTTACCGGAAAATAAGTTTCAAATTTCAAAGTGAGTGGATTCAGATTTTTTATTTCCTGTGTGTATCTTATCTGTTCAGTTCTTAGGCTACTATTGTTTTAGGAAGTCTGAGATAGTGGACGGGAGTGGGAGGGATAATTATGGAAATTAAGGCGTATTGCTGTTTTTAGTTTTACACATCACTCTGTTTATGTTAACTCACCCTATCATTCTACCTTAGTAAATCAACCGTTTGGAGTACTTTAGGTCTACATAATAAAATTATAGATTTTGTTACTTTACATGTCAATTTATTCACTACTAGGTTTTGATTTCAATTTGTCTTATTTTGCTCCTGTTTCTTTTCATCCTTGGTAACAATATGGTGATATGCTTTATCGTAAAGTAGTTTAGTCTACTTTATTTCTCCACGCTTAAATCGAATTCGTATAGATCAATCAGGTGTATAATACACTTAAGTCCGTTGAAATAAGTCAAAACCATATAAATGTTCTAGGACCTAAGATAATTGCAAGAATTTGACACAGTTCACATAATTCACAAAATCAACCAAAATTGTTTTCTTCAGGCGATCAGCATAACGGAGATATCGCCTTCTCACAAAAGAAGAGTGGGGTTAGGAAAGCTCGACTGTAAAAATATACACCTCACCTTACTCCATGGATTTCTGTATCTGGCAGTAAGGCTTTCCAATGTGCGGGGGTAGTTCACCAAAAGCCACTTGTAAATAGGTTGTGTGACCTACCTTAAGCAGTTGTCACTTGGGCACTGTGGTTACACTATTGGTTCATTGAGATCACCTCTAATCTAGCATCGTTTCGGGAGCCTTAAGGAGAACCATTCCACAGTGTAAATAAGTGAAAAGTGATAGTTCCTCTCATACATCCAACAGCACTCAAAATCATCGCTCTGATTGTCCTCTCTTAAATCGTGAGCTTAAAATCATTTTCAGCCTTCCATCTCTATCTTTCCTTAACCGTATCCTATATGTTGACTTTTCGTTTTTACTATTATTATCATTGAAGTAACTTCTACTTCTACTATGTGATGTTAATCTTGTTGTGCTCTAGAGTTATGGCAACTTAATCCGATGCACACATGTGCCAGGTTCTATGTTGATCATACATACATACATGAAGGCAAAATATGCACTTCTTTTCGACAGTTGCCTATCTACTATTCGATTACGCGGTTTTGTGAGAACTAAAAAATAAGAACACACACCTGTGCCTTTTTGTCGTTTCTGTCTACGCTGTCACTTTTCTGTAGCCCGTATGAAATGAAAGATGAATTTTACAGAAAGCTTTCTGAGCTTCTTCATAAGGCTAAAAACTCACTCGATTCTCATGGCTAGTGATTTTAACACCCGAGTAGGTAGTTCAAATCAAACTGAAAAACATTTTAGTGGGTATTTTGGTGCTTCGGCTCAGAGTATGGTTAATGGTGAGTATCTGCTGCAACTATGCTCAGACATTCGTTTATTTCTAGTAATCACCAGCATATAAAGCGTCCTACATGACGAGCCACACCTACTTAACGATGAACTCAAATGGATCATATCATCATTGGGGAGGGTCGAATGAAGATTGCCTGTTTCTAGAGTACATATTTAGATCCTAATCATGCTCTTGTTCGAACACGCATTTGCTTGCACCTTCCTGCGTTCAGAAAGATCACAATAAGAAGATCCATTATAAATAATATCAACAATGTGAAAGCTCAGGTTAAATTCCAGTAACAACTAAAGGACCACTTAGGCAATTATAAAGATGCAATCCACCTAGATACTGCTTAATAAGATGTCAAAACAGCTATGGAATCAGCAATGACGTCTATCAGTGATTCTAATCAAAAGGTCAAAAAACTTTAGTGGATTTCAGCTACGTCTACTGAATTGATGAACTTCTGCAAACTTATCCTGTAAGGCTCCGAACACGATGATGAGCGAAGAAAAATCAAATATGAACTAACAAAAGTCTGCGGAACGATCATGAGTACTGGTGGGTAACAAATGCAAAATAAATGGAAAAGGCAGCGATGTTAGGTAACACTAAGGAACTTTTCAGATTAATAAAAGTGTTAGTGAAACAATCCCAGTCTAGACGTTTAGAACGATGGACGGAACACTTCAAAGGGCAATCAGTTGGCCTTTAGCTACTTTGAAACTACCTACTATTTTCAAACAGCCTGAATGGAAAGTTGACATAAACATCCCAACTATTAGAGAAGCTAAAATATCCATAATTTACCTGAATCGGAGAAGAACAGTGGGTTCAAACAGGTTAACTTCAGAGGTCCTTAAGGATGATAGTCCAGCTTTAGTTATTAGAATGACTGATATTTTAGCTAAAGTCTGCGACCTGGACATCCCATCTGACTAGTCAGTCGTTGGTCTTTCCATCGTGTAAGAAAGGATAGAAGTCGTCTTGCAATGACTACAGAAGGATTAGCTTGATTAATATAGTATTTAGAATAATGGCTTCACTAACTATCAGACGCCTAATTACTACCCGTGGATTGCAAATACGAAGAAATTAAGCTGGCTTCAGACCTAATCGCTATTGTATCTACCAGACATTCATCATTTGTTAGGTTTTAGAACATACTTTTTGATGTGATTTAGTGGTTTTTTCTTGACTTGAAAGCAGCATTTAACTCTATAGATTAATAGGTCCTATGGCAATGTCTATTATTGAAAAACATACCACAAAAGTACATAAATCACATGAAAGCTCTTTAATTGAGCATTATTAATCGAATCAGAACGTATGGCGAACTGTCATCTAAACTTGTACATTCAAGGTGTCCGTCAAGGCTACTCGCTATCCCCACATTAGTTTAATTTCTTAATGGGTTTATTGCTGAAAATAACTATCATCGTCTGAATTTTCAAGTATTAATCTTTCAGGTGGTTTACTTATTGATTTAGAATAAAATAATGACGCTGATAAAATACAGTCTTTTGACAGCATCGAGCAACCATTTAAACATGTTTGGGACGTTGTTCTTCTCCTCTGTATGCAAATTGTTTCTTCAGGACTGCTCTGCATCATCACCGGAACTAAAGAAAGGGAGTGAAGTCGTTAGGCGCGTTAATTACTTCACATATTATAGAAGTCTAATTAGCCTTGATGCGCTTGTGTCTGGCGAAACATGGAGACAAATCCGAAAGCTCGTTTAACTTACGTCACCTATGGTGTTGGTGAGATATCCATCTCCCAACGAAAGGACAAGTATAATGCGCAGCGATTCGTGCTGTCTTAATATGTAGATGTGTAACGTGGCGATTAATAGTTGACATTCGTATGTTATTGGTATTCGTTCATTGGTGTCTTCGAAACATCGCTCGCATTTTCTGGGATAATTGGGTATGTAGTAATAAGGTTAAACTTTGGATATTAGGGAAAGATGGCAAATCATTTGATGAGGTTGTAGATCTTCACTGACTGAGGTTGGGATATGTGTTACGTATGCTTAACCACCGCCTACCTCGACACGCTATGCTAACTAATACTTGAGTAGAGTGGAAGAAAACTAGGAGCGGTCAAAACAAAACATGCCATCAGTTCATAAAGTCACTGACTGGTGATCTGAGCCGTGTTGATAGATGCAGACTACCTGGTTGGGGTCTGCGTGAATACCGTAATCATTTGTTGGAGATTGTGAATACATGGACTGGAGTAAAACACAGTGGTGCATGTGCATTTACTCTTTATCCTCCCTTAAGTCGTTATCTTAAAATTATTTCGTAGCTTTCTTCCCACGTATTAACTCTTTCTCATTGGACCATATTCTATACGTCCACTCCTTTATTATTATTCTCATCGAAGTAATTACTACTTCTACTAGTGTTCAGCTTGCTGTGCTACTGAGGTGTGGCAACTTGAATCTATGCACGTGTCAGGTACATACACACATTTTATCTCCGCGGACATGATGCTACATCTGTGTTAATATTTTTCGTTGTTTAAGCATGTTTGATGCCTTCAGAATTGTGCTATAACTTCTGAAATCTATACACTTTCTATCGATTCCTATTACGCTTAAGGGTTACAATTAACCCTCGAGGATACTACTCATAAACCGAGTTCGTAAATTCCTAAACACCCTTTTATGTGTGATATCTTATTTTCTATTTATCTGTCCATACGTTTTCTCTGGTAATCTCAAAGACACTATTAAAAGATATTCACCTTGTACTGATCATAGATTCTTATATTGTAACAGGACTAGTGGAGTAGTATAATTGGTTTGTATAAACGTATGATTTCTGTTGTAATTTTAATCCAATAAAATACTCCTACTTTATCTTTAGATCTATTCCTTGTAAATTTCATCTACAAGGCTTCTGCTATAATGGAGTTAAATGTATATTTTCACATAGCATAAATGGTAATTGCTTTTATGGGAAATTTGCTTTTTATCTCCCTTTTATTGTTATTTTTTGTTTTTAATGGAATTTCTCTACTTAATTCATATTCTATTAGTTTTTTACTTGAACAAAATTTGGATACATGTAAGCACCAGAATGTATGCACTGCACAACCAAAAACAATGTCGTGAAAAAATAACGGGGGGCGGAGGAAACACGATCTTTATCAAGAAAGACAAAATTTACTCAGAACAAGATCATATTTCTGTCAAAAATCTGATTAAAAATAACTCAATTTAGCTAAGAATTCCTCTCACCCTGTAAACGCATAAGAAATCCTCATCAGGATCGCCACGGGCTTTTATTCAGGCTACTGGGTTGCGTCATCTCTAGGAACCCAACCAGGGAGTCATGATGAAGCGAAGGACCAATCTTGTACAGCTTTCTTTCATAACACGGTCCTTTGTCATAATCTGATTACCCCCGTTTCCATCCAGTTGCAGTGTCGACAATTAATTCATGTCGACTTTGGCTTTACTAAGCCATCAAATCCGATGTTTCAAAACACTGATATCAATCGATTCAACATCATAGTGTTTAGTCACACATCGTCGAACATCAGCATTACTATCATAGTGTTGCGTCTGGATATCAACAATTCTTCGGAGATAAAAGTGATTGAACACATGGAGTCCTTGAATATTTTTAGCCTAGAAAGACTAAGTTTCGCAAGCATAGAGCATAAATGCTCTCACTTAAACCTTTGTATACCCAAGCTATAAGAACAAAATTCATCTCGACGGCACCAAAAGTCATCGTGACTAGCATAGGCCAACATGTATCACAATCACCAGCACTCACCTACTTTGATACACGGACTTCTAGTATTCACTTTACAGTTCATTACCAAGAGTAGGAAAAGGAAAAGAATCTTACCAGTCTTTTTGAAGTAATTTGCATTAAGAGGGTACAAAGTAATTGCTATACTTACGTGCATTAATTAGAAACCGATTAATTGCGACTTGTATGATGTGCTTATCATCGTAGAGTAAGACGATATCGTCCGCTATTCCGTGCGATGTGTGACAGAATCAAGATGTCTATCTGTTTATTAAAGAGTTAATTCTTAGGTATTAGCTTTGTTTTGAAGGACACTTTTAAAATAATGTCTTACTGATTGAGGTCAGAGACTTATTTCCAGGGGCACAGATATATCTTCCAAATCTTGAGTTTAATGTTATTTCTCCTTTTAGCACTTAAATGCTACTAAGCTTTGAATAAGCTTCAGTATTCTCATGATTATTGTTTTGTCATTTGACAATTGTTTATGTTTTTGATATTTTACTAACTATTTTGAAAAATAATTGTTACCCGAAATAATATCAAACTTTTCATTTGTTAAGCCAATTTATCTCATGACTACTGTGGAAAGTCAAAGGGATTTGTTGACTCGAAATATCTAAATAGTCAGCCAAAACGTTATACCAGGTGTTCGACTCGCATTGACACTAATATTGTCAATAAATATACTAGTGAAGCAGCATCACCTAGTTCATCACATTTTTCGTTTCGTCAGACTGAAGAAGCAATGAAAATGAAAACACCACGTTATCAAGAATGGGGTTACGAAACTTCAGACGTTTATAGTTCTTATGATCAGTTGAATAAAGAGGAGATATCCATATATCGTTCATCCGGAAATTTTATTCCTGGTACTATTCCGTTATCTTCACCACCAGTAGATTTATGTACATCCTAAAAATAAACAGCTTAACTCATATAAAGTGTTTTACCTGAAGCGGCTAAGTAATGCGTTTTTTATGTAGTTTGTCTCAACCTAGTTACTTCTTAGTTTTAAAATGTAATCTGAGATTTCTTTACACCAAAGTCTTCGTATCAACATATTTTTGGAATCCAGTCTGTGATTAAAATATCACGGTAAACTTCCATTTAACATCTGATTATCGAATACAACCTATTCATACACAAACGTAAACGACTAAATAAATTTGGCATGATTATATACTAGTTAGTGGGCTTTTTTAATAATGAATGAACCAACATGATTTAGGAGAAATTACTTGTCTCGTTTGATAAGGTAGTTCGTAGTCCGTATGATTCGTCCGCTATGATATCTCAGGACATGATAGAGCTATGAGTGTAATAATAAAAGTCTGGTAGTTGATTTAGATGACTGACTGTCAAACAAACACATTGATGTAGAGTCGCATAAAAAAGCTTTAGTTGGTGTTGTCATCGCGCATCATCGCAGTAGAAGAAATGACCTGTTGGGAATGTCTTCAACAATGGAGGAATTTATAGGTAAACAGTCTGTCTTAGAGTTAATTGAGCATAGCTTGCAATTTCATTTAGAACTTAGGAGGATGTTTTCACACCATTGCTACTAGCCAATGCACAATATGTTAGACTTTTTTTGCTAATATAACAGGAAGATTAAGTTTATCAGAGTTTGTTACATTATCAAAATTTATCAGTGACATTATTTTAAATATGTTAAACTATTTTTTTGGTTAACTTGGTATGCACTGTCCAAACTAACTGACTAGTCACTAGTCTTCAAACCATTATTGCGTACATTCGAAATAACTCTTAATTTGTATACATCATTACCAAGGTTAATTTTGATAATTTCAAATAAATTGAGCATTGGATAGGTTGTTTATAAAATGAGTTATATATATTTGTAAAATTTCAATGAGTAGAAATTAACATTTCTGACGTTTCGCGGCTTAGTGTAAGTCGCTTCTTCAGAGAAATAAATAACTATTTAATCTTGTGCTAATTCAATTCGGTTATTCATTTCTCTGAAGAAGCGACTTACACTAAGCCGCGAAACGTCAGAAATGTTAATTTCTACTCATTGAAATTTTACAAATATATATAACTCATTTTATAAACTCTTAATTTGGTTTTATATCGCGTTGATTGTTCATTCATTAAATGGTAAAGAAATGCAACGTTAGTTAGTTTTCTCCTAGCGGTGCATTTATTTACTAAGCACTTTTCAGAATCCATTTATTTCCCATAAAATGAAAACTGGTTAATTACGTTTGATATTGTATTCAAATTATAGTAATTCTGTACTTAAAACGTAATTTCGCAGTCAAATATAAATAAAAATGAGTCTTTTGTCGATGATGCAATATTTATCCTTAAATGGTAAAATAAGCTTTAAAGTGATCGACAGTTGACATAGTGGCTTTATGTAAAGTCGATTGTGGTTTAAATTTTACGAACACAGTTGTGTCCATTATAGTCTGTTGTTTTTTCAGTACAAAAACTCTAAACTAGGTGACTTTTTGTGTGTTTGGGAGTGTTAGCAGACAAACTGAATTAAATTGATGAGATGATATTTGTGATATCCTTCAATTGTGACTACAGCGAATATGAATAACGAGCTTAATACAAGGTAATTATTCATTCTGAAATTTAGATGTTTACATTTGTTCTGATAAGATTTTGTCCAGCACAACAACATTAACGTTTCAGATCGCTTTGAATTATTTTGCGAAACTTTTTTCCCTAACAATTTTACAAGACGGTATATAACATCGTTTATTAAAAATCCAATAGTCTAGCCTTATGTATACATATCGAATGACACATATTTTAGCAAGGGTCTTATCACCAGGATTCATATATTTCTGTTTCGTTGACTAGTTTACAATATGTATATTTGCATACTTGGCCTCTATCTACAATGAGTGATACAACTCGTTCGTTCACGCTGAAAGTCGAACTCTATCTATGTAGCTACAGCTCCGTTACATATTCATACTTAATTTCAAGTTACAACTCATTCAAGGCATTATTTTTTCTTTAAAATCGTTTATTCGTATACTTTTTTAAATACAGTTTATCAAAATGAAATGTTACATAAAAGGTAATGGAAGTCATGAGTATTATTTAAGCATCAGAAAATTAAGTTTGTTCAGTAATATATGTATTTTTGTTTAAATATATTCAAATTAGCAAAAGATGACGTCATCATCTATTTAACATCACATAACAGCGCAACACCTCTTAGAATCCAGTGATCTGCATCAACTGCACTACGTAACATTAGAGGGAATATATAATTCAAATCCGTGCGTTTAGGCTTTTTATATACTGGACATGAATAAAATATACCAGGTTTATTTTTCTCACCAATTGTTTGAGAGAATGCCGATACATGTACAACCGGAAGTGGAGTATACAATAACTTTGGTGGTGGTTCCATTAATCTTGCTTGCTTACGATCCCAACCAGCTCCATCTAAACTTAAACCATGAATGTAAACACCTTCAGTTGGACCTTTAGTTAATTCTTCACGCATTAATTTTGTCACATCATTTGTTAAAGCTACATCATCTAGAGCATATTTATTGGCTCTGGCTACTTCTTGTCTCATAGCAGTAAGGAAGCCCTGAAAGTAAATAAAAGTTGTACTTAGTTACTTTGTTTATAAACGAGTATGGTTTTAAAGTTAGTTTTGCTATTAAGTGGTGTTGTTCTCGGGTCAAAAAAGTGCTTGAAAGTCCCAGTGTGTTATTCGAAACAACGTTCTAGTCATTCAAGAACCCGGAATCATTGGACAACAGTTTTGTCATAGTACTATGACTTCCTAACAGCAGGTGTTTGGCGGTTACCAGTTGATGAAATTGTATGGTGGTTGCGTGGTGTCTCAAATTCACTAAATTTAAATGTGTAAACAGTTGGATGTCAGCTTAGTGGTCTGATGTTTAAGTGCTTGACTTGGGGACTGATGGCCCTGGGTTTACTTGCAGACAACGTCGTGGATGCACTCTACTGAAGAGTCCCGTACTAGGACTAAATAGTTACTCAGCGCCTCCATGTTTTCAGTGATTGTTTGGCTGTAGTCAACTCATAAAGTATGTTGCGAAATCCACTAACCTCCGCGAACTCGATATACTAACTTCCTAGTTTTATAACTCTAATATTTCTTAGACTGATACGGTAATGACGATAAGACTACAAAGAAACACTAAATAATTGATTTTTTGGAACTGAAAAATGGTGGCACGAAGTAGACAAGTGCAGATTCTGCATGAATTTGTGATGTCGGGAGTGAGTATTGCCAGTGAAGCATCTTGGTGATGAGTTGAAACAAGCAAAACTGAAGATGGACATTAGATATTCGTTGTTTAATAGCTTTTGATCAAAAGTACGACTAGTGATATTCTGATTATACTCGACGCTCTGATGATTTAATCTAAACGAAGACAAATAACTTTCTGTAATCGAAGTACTATTAATTGAATAACGCTTGCCATAAGTCATGTATGGTAACGTCCTAGGAAAAGTGATAGTTGTGAATCATTGCAAGATGCTTAATAGCTAGCTGTCTTGTATTTTGTGGTAGTTAGTTAATAATAGTCTACACAAGGTTTTGTAGACTTAAATGTTGTTGTTCCTCTAGCCGCAGATATAACCGGTTTTCTCACTTGATTTCGAACAATAGTTTATCTTTGCTGAATCATATACTTTGAAAATGTCTTAAAATAGCTATTTACATAACATCCTTCATTTATTAATACCCATCAGAATTATCAATTGCAACTATAGAAACTATAGGTTAATCAAATGGGTCTAACATATTTAATGTTCGATAACTGGACCGAAAATGCTTCTTACTCAAAATGAATAAATATTGCTACATAACATACCTGAGGATTGAAAAATCCTGTCATCCAGTAGCAAATTGGACGACCTTCAAAAAGCCAATTACTAAATTGAGCATTTCTGTCAAGCAAGTCTGTAAACCAGAATCCAAGTGTAGCTGATTCCCATGACATCTAAGAAAATCGATTTATAGATAAAATGGTAAATAAATTATCATCAGGGCTGTTACGAAGTATTTCTTTTGTGATTTAAACGTAAAACAAAACGGCCAACCGATGTATATTAAGTATTCGTTAAAAATCAAAGATCGACAAATGACTTTTCCACAGAGATGTAGTCGATCTTAACTAATCATTTTCTAACCTTGCTAATATTGGTTCTAATTAAATCCTAAATATCTAGTCCCAGTGCAGTTATTGGCCTAAGTGACATAATATAGTGGTGCACTTGTTTCGATCAGTACTAAGTACTGGATAGCATGATCTTGATCACTAATCAGTCGCCGATTACAATTTAATATAAAAGTCCTACAAGAATTCAATCATCCCTTGAATAACCGAGCGGCAACATCTATGACTGAAATGGTCCCGAAACCCATGTGGAGCATTAAGCCCGCTAAAATTGCACCTAGGCAAGTGTTAAGTATTTCTTGTAAATTGTGGATTGTTACTTGTTTCACTATTCATCGCTTGATATTAATTCATAGGTGTCTTATATCTCTCCTGCTTTTCTACTGACTTATTCTTATTAGTTTGTGTTCTCGGTAGCTAATATTCATTTTATTATCTAGAATCAACCGCCAAGTATTGTTATGACATACTCTGTAATAATTCTGTCTCTTTCCTTCAGATAGTGTAGGTTCTGTGATGTCAAGTAGTTGAAGATAATTGATAGACATAAAATGCACGCATCAACAGATATTTGGAAATTGACCTTTCCTTTGAGATTAGGACTCGGATCACCCAGTATTTTAGTTCCGGGACGCTACTACTATTCGGCCTCTTTTATGAAGTCTTTCCTTCTGCTCGATCTCTTAATGTTTGTTGTTGTTCCATGGTGTTATTCTTATGCACTGAGTTTTGATATGCCTAATGTTGGATCTTTTTCATATTTTCTGTCTTCACTTTTAATTTTAAAAATATGCAGTTATAAACTATTGTTAGATATTGTGATTATTGAGGAAGACAATTGCTATGTCTTAGTTATTAGTTGACTATTTATTCGTTTTCTATGGTGGGAAAAGGCGAGTTAGAGAAAATAATTGAACCTTTAGAACTAATTTTCGGAGCATTGTTTAATTTATTTTGATTGTACACTCACAAAAACATTTTATTCCTATTATTTTCATATTCCTCTGGTACTAACCCCTCATCTAACACACTAACTTTTATTACATCATTTCCCGATCATGAACGAGAGACAATCAATTACATACCTACTATTCCGGTTTTCTGTGATTCATATCTTTGTTTTGCACTGATGTCATTATTCTAAATGGTTTACTGTAAGATTTAGGCTTGCATATATATGTAAATAGACGATTATATGAAAGGATGATCCCTATTACTGAACTGTTCGTCTCATTCAAGTGTTGTTTCTCCATCTCAAAGATAAGAGCATTAGGGCAGACTAGTGATACACTAGAGATATCTGCTTGTTGTTAAAACTTGTGTATTATTCAGTCACCTGTTATGATTGTAGATTATTTGGCTAGCCTAGATTCAGCAATAAGAAATCATCCGACTCAAGAAAATGTCAAACATTACAAGCTATTGGACTAATGATCCGTTAATCTATCGATTCAAAATTCTTCATAAGAAATAAACATCCTTAAGAGTTCATGACAGCTTGTAGCGTTACTTTCTCAGAGAGATTCAGGTGACTAACAGATCTGTTAATAGTAATTTTGGAAGAAGGGGAAAAGATAAGCAGATTTTCCTGAGGCTAATATAGGCTTTAGGGAGGATTTTTAGTTAATAAACAGACATTTTAGGAAAAAAAATATTTTTTGGAGAAAATTAATAGGTATTATACTTGGAGAAATCCAGCTTTAACTTCTATCTCTTAAGGAAAGTTAATGAATCGTGGTGGTGGTGGGGGGGATTTTTGTACGTGCATTAAGGAAAGGGTAGATATTTTCCCTAAACTTAGAAAAAATCCTTAGATTTTTTATTTTCTTGGGGCAATACTTAACTGAAGTTTCGCAGTAACCAGTTGACTTACTTTTCTCCATGTACTTGGAATACGTGCATCAAATATGTTATCTAGTGCATCACGTAGATTTTCTGACATAATAATTGTACCATCAATAGCCAGTTTTAAGTCTGTTAATGTTGTTCGAACATTCGAAATGACACGTTGCATACGATCTACTTCTTGCTTTAAAAATATATGAAGTGGTTTCAAATGATCCATTTTAATTAATCTCTCTTTTACCTAGATTAAAAAAATAAGAATATACATTAGTAATGTAAATCCACGAATGTGTTACTTGTAAATCTCTGATAACAAGTTACCTAAGTGAATGGGTTTAAAATACACAATGTTTAGTTTCCTTTGGGAGGGATTTTATGGTCTGTATGCAACCTCGTGATTTCATTTACGTGACTTACCAAATACAAATCCAAGTAGTCGGCTTAAAACCATATTTTGTATGAGGGCTTGTCATTCAGTTTGTACACTTATGTGTTTCACTACATTTTTACAATTCACTGACATTTTCTCATTTCAGCTTAATGTCAAGCAAAAAATTATTTTTGAAAGGGAGTGGTAATGTTTATAACCTGGATCAAGGTAAAGCTATGTGGAACGTTCTCAATTTTCAAATAGTGTAATTTAAGAGTGTTTGTATCGTCTCACTGATGTTACGTTTTGAAATTGATCGATCACTGTCGCTATATGTGCGTTCTGAATCGATTGCCTCGATACAGCGGAAGTTCATAATTATCAATAATTTATGGTGGGGTTGAAGCTTGCAAGCAATAACTAGGAAAAGTGTTATATTCTCTCTGGGACTCGTTGATGTATGCACCTCTACTGAAACAGTTGACCAGCGTCAGACGCCACCGCGACTATCACTGGGATAATGAATCCAGAAACCAACAACGGTATCCTTGTGCATCCATATGCCTAGCCACTAATTCAACGAAACTCATGTCCTGGATTCCACCTACTAACCACAATCCAGCTTTATTCAAGTTCAACAAGTTTGTCGTATTTATTGTCCCCTGTCATTTTTTCTGTTTATCTATTGGGTGACTGATGCATATTAGAACATAATTGTAAATAAAAATTTCATCTAAAGGGTCTTAAGTTATCTGACTTTGTATCGAATAAATATATCAGTATAGCACAGACTGGCATACCAGATGTACAGCACAAATATGGCAAGAGTTTAGGCCTGAGATGAAATCTTGCCCACTACAAAAACGAAACATTGACCGAAAAAGTTCGATATAACATACTGCGTGAACATTCAAAACATTACTAAAAATCTGAATCTTCGATGGTATCACTAATGTTGCTTATGCTAATGTCCCATGGTCATTAGTTTGTGCATATTATAAATCGTGAATTCTGTTGAAATTAATTAAATCGTCACCTTTGTAAAGATAACAGCATGATGTTTTTTTACTGGATCGATTACGCATGAACTTTTTACAGATTAGTTCTGCCTTTTCGGTTGCACCTTCCTAAACATTTTTGTCATCTCAGTTGATAAGTAGGTCTGATTAATCAGTAGGAAGACTATCTTGTAATTCAGTCGGACTACAATACAGAGCACTTACTTCAAATGGGTTATAATCAGGTGGTAATTTCTGTAGAATATCATCGGCCATTTTATAAACAACAGATTCTCTTGTTTCACCTCCGCCTCCACCGCTATCTTTTGGTTGAATATTGACAATTGTTGATAACATTGAGCTAACTGTGTTTGTAGAGTAACTAAAATAATAATGAAACCAAATTATTAGGAGCAATATATATACTTAATTTTTTTATAAATAAATATTTCGAAGGTTATTTTGGAAGTATAGGTTCCTTTTAAGTTACAACTTGGTCGCTAGTCAAAGCAGCTCAACATAGCACGTAATAAGATTTGTTGCTAAGTGAACAGTGTTAATCATTAACAAGCATCGGATCTAGGTTTCAAAAAACAGCATTCGTCAGTAAGACCTGACTACAATCTTGAAGGGATGCTCCATGTAGTTCATCAATGTAAATAAGTCAATCTTATTTTATGATACACCTGTTTTATCATAGATTTTCGTTGTGCGTTTTACGATAGTAGGCAACAATAAAATATTGTCAGTTCTATTTTTCGATTCTATTAAAACACACAATATCAAGTTTCGAATTATTTTTAGATAGGATTTATTTCATTTGAAATTATTCATAATCAACTAGTCGGATCCGCGTTTTATGTCCTTCTCAAATCAATTTAGTCTAGTCTAATATTTAATGGCAATATCCTAGCATTCTCGCTTTCTTCTTTATGGGATTTAATTATTTTCAGAATAGTACCACTAGGTTATTATGCTTCAGTAGGCTAGTATAGTTAAGAATATGATACAACTCCTGAAAGTGTGTGCTAAAAACTTCTGATAAAGTAACAAATCCTTGTCAATTATAATAGTTAGTATCCAACAGACCATGTTGAACATTTCATTGCATTTCACATTACATCTGTTTGTACCTTACAACTAATGAATAACCGTAAATACTCGTTAAACTAAGAGTAAATTTGCTTTCATTTCAACGTTTTTCACACTACAATTCGTATGAATATAATTGAAATAAGGTATTCAGTACTCACTCTCTGGATGATATGGAATTATTCTTCAATGGTTTGCAATTTCCTATTGTTATCCAACATTATGATCAGTACGTCGTTCCTGGGATTGGGCATTCGGAAAATGATTGTCTCGACAGAGTCTTTTAGATGTACACCTTATCGTATTTAGATTACGGTTAAAACTGGGTTTCAGGACGTGCGTTTCGTTCTATTTTTCGACCTGTTGGTCAAATTTATCAAAATTTGAGCGTTAATATTCTTACGGGAACTCAAACCCAGCACCTATGGCTTCAAACGCTAACTCACGATCCACTAAGTTATTGAGTCCAGATACCTAATTATTTTTTCGAAGAGTATGAAGTATTTTTATAAGGATTTGTAATTTTTTCGTCATTAATCTGAGTATCAACACTGGGATGAGGGTACGTCCAGAAAACAAATTCCAAATACAAAGGAACGCACATCAGTAATCCCGCTGATACCTACAATCAAAGTATACTTAAATTCTAGTTTAAACTTATTTGCCATTTTCATATTCAGATCTCTATATTTTAACTTTATCATATAGTGTTTGATTGCAATAAATTATAATCAAACTTCGGTACTAACGTAATATCTGCATTTGAGTGTAAACCGAAACATTCAGGTGAATCAACCAATGGTAAATTATCAATGTTAGTCTGATATTCATCAAGTGTTCTACATTTCGGTATATTATAACCACGATAAAATTCAAATGTATCCGTGAATATGTTTTCTGAAAACCAAACTCTAGCATAAGTATTAAGAAGGCGTTTATCATAATCATCTGTAACTCGACCACCATATTGTACTTCACCAATCATATAACGGACAGTAGGCCACGAAATCCCCTGTAAATATATTTGAAAAAATATATGAAACACTTAGTGCTTAGTCGCGGAGTCGCTTTGTTACAATGTTATTTTAAAAATTTATTTAGTTTAATTGAAATAGGTGTCCATCAATCTATAGCCCCTTATATGAAAGCTGGGGTGCTCACTGCTGAGAAGTTTTATACTGGAACGAAACAGCTGTCTAGTGCTCCCTGGTTTTTAATGGTACCCTGTCAACGTCAATCTGTAACATATTCAACCAATTTACTTAGTCTTATGTATAATAAAGAGTCAAAGTCTTAAAGTTTATAGCGTTCTTTTGCATAACCTTAGGTGCTTTAATCGATCGGTCACTATTGGCATATAGGCATTCTGAGTGGAATGCTCTGATAATGTCTTCTAGATACAATTTTTTCACGTAGATTGTAAATAACAGTAGAATCCAGTAGTCTCGTTTTGTCTTATTAAGAATTCAGCTAGATACATCCACATTCCGGTGTCGATGTTCCCACTTAGACTTGAAACTAGTACCTATTGTTTGAAACGTCAAAGCGTTATTGACTGACCTAGTCAGTCGAAACAGTAGATAACGCTTTACCATGTGAAATAAAAAAACACTTAGTTTGAGTCCTAGTGTGACCATCAATAGTGAAGGTACGTTCGCCTGGTGAGTCCTGAGTAAAATGAGATTTGTGTCCTATATTACGTAAATTGGTTCGATAGTGTGTACATTTTGGTTTATAATTCTTAGAATTCATGAAGTGTATTTTATGCTAAAATGAATAATACTAGATTGATTGTGAATTATACTAATAAGAGGTAACTAGTTCAACTACACAATAGTAGATTATAAAAGGTGAGACAGTTAAACTGTTAACTCTCCACTATCATGCTAAGTAGTGTCCTATAAAACGATTAAGCCTGTCTTCTGATTTTACGAGGCTCAGTGAGATACAAAAGTTCTGGTGTAAGGGGGGGGGATAGTAGTAATTTTGTGTATAGTTGTTGCGTATTATCAATAAAAACATGTTTCGATTATCGTACTAGACTCCATTCACGCATATTGGCTATTATTATTAACAGATGCTTAAGTGTCATCAATTTAGTATTGTTAGTCTCTTACAAAATTATTATACCTTTTTGGGATCGATTTCATCTAAATGGTTCTGAATAAATTGAACTGTTGAAGTGAAATCAGATTGATTAAATTCGTATGGTATATTCCAACCAATTGGTCCAAATTTTCTACGTTCTTGTACTGTAGTATGTAAAAATGCTACACCATATAATAAAGGTTTCCATTGTGGTAAATTACTAATATCTAATTGATCTTGTGTTAATAAAGCATATGTTCTACGTAGACCTGCACGTATACCCATTGGTGGATCATATGTAAATTTAATACTGGACTGTAATAGATTTATTGGAAATTGTGGATGAGCCTCTGTAGTTAACCAACAACGAAATGATTCATGTACACCTTTCGAAGTTGTTACCTAAGCAAAAATAAAGGAAAATGAAAAGATTATTGATCAATTGATCATAACATAGTAACTGATATTCCAAGTACTTTTTATAACTAAACTATGAAGAAACAACTTTTCTGATTGATGTATTAATTTAAATAACGGAAAATTATTATATGCTTTATGTGGTATTGAATGAATGGCAACATTTAACAGAAAAACTTCGACCTATATTAAAGGCTTTTTAAAACTCATCTTTAATTTAGTTTTAAAGAAATTTCTACTTATTCAAAGATTATAATTCGTGTTACATAGAGTTTGTAGTTATGTTAGAATAATCCATCTTATTGAAATTATTGTAGAAATATAGTCGATTAGTTAAAAATAAATACTGAGAAAAGTTATTAGCAGGAAAATATATCCGACACTTTTAGTAATTACAAATAATGACCCCGCCAGAACTAATACAGTGACGTTTAAGTTTGTCCCTCTGTTGTGTAGCCTCAATCTGTAAGATGAAGAACATAAGATTAATGAAACAACCAGTCAGAATCATAAATATTTCGAAAACTTGTTTAATTATATGCATGCAAACCGAGATAGCACATTTTTTATTATACAGTTTGTGTTTTATAGCATGACTGAACATAAACAAAATAGTTCTGTGTACCCACTCTCAGTCTTGTTGTCTTGCCTGGTTGCATCTATTCAAAATAAATCGTGTCTAGTTTCCGACTTCTGCATTACACGTGGGACGTAATTCGTGTATCCAGGTGTTTATCAAAGACAGTACAGTAGTATATGAGATTTTGTCTAGGAGTCAGATTAGTAACAGGAAAAAGTATGCACAGCAGGCAAGTTGAAGAACTACTAGATCACATTGTGATAATAATCCACTTATATTTAACATTATTCGAAAAATTGCTTCCAAATTCCTTCTGCTATTAATAACTGAAAAAGCGCTCGTCTGTTTCCTACTCACTCTAAAATGTCTTCTAAATATACACTTGATCGTTCAGGCGGCTCAAAAAGAATGAGTTTTGTCAATGAATATTTCACTTATATTAGTTGTTTGTGCATCAGACATTTCATCTCTATCATTATTATATATCCATTGCCTCAAACTCCCATTCGACCAAATAACTATTCCCACATCATCTTCTATTCGTGAACTACAACTGATTAACTGCATACTTCTTTCCACACTCTTCCATCAACTTTCTACTATTCTTCTCTTTCTTTTCCATTGATGTCATATTCTTAATTGGTAAGGTGTGTTAGGTCAGGCTTTGTATATATGTGAGCGAATGCGTAAAATATAAATGGACTCTGACTGTTTGACTCAGTTATCCTGTGTTCCATGTGATTTAGAACTAGCAGGATTAGGATCGTTTCAAGAGCATTTTTAATTGTATTAGGTATAATAAGACTACTTCTCATTACAAAATCATGGATACCTTTTCTGAAAAGATTCCTCTTTCTCCTGATTCAAACCTTTTATTTCAGCAGTGAGTTTGTTAAAAATAGAACAACCCAACCATTTTTACTTCAAATCGATGACGATAATAGTGAATTGTCTATACAGATAGTTCGTTAGTCAATCGATATACTACTACTTACTGTCAATACTGTGAATGTAGCATTTAAAATTCCAATAGTCAGTTTGATTGTGCTAAATTATGGAGCCTGTCTAAATAGGATTTTAGAAGTGATTCCGAAGTTCTCGGTAGTTAGTTGCAATATTACTATTGGATCTAGTGAGTATTCTACCTAATTTGTATGAATAAGTGTTTTTAACACATCTTTGAAATAAGAGGATTCTCCGTAAGACAATTTTTGTCAGTTTTTGATTTGAAATGGCTAAAATCAGATATGAGCAGATATGTGACAAGTGTTTATTAAAACTTCGACAATGTTGTCCTAAAAGATCGACAAGAACAGAAGAAATGTCAAAGCAGAATAGGTAGACTGATTTTAATGTTTTTTTACTGGAACAACAATTTGTGCATGTGACTATGAATTGTAAACATCACTTTACCATCATTAATACGAACATCTTGTGATCACTGATCACTATCATCAACGTGTATCCTACGACTCGAATTCATACGAAGAATGTTGAGGTGATGTGGAGTAGAATAGTGAAATATCTAAGACCCTACTATGGATTACGACTAAACATTTTATATAGTTATATGAATGAATTTTCGTATTGTTTATTCTTCAAATTTAAAGAAATACAACCACATAACAATCTTGAAAAGATCTTTAAATGTGTAAATTCAATATGATAGATCTTAATTGTTTTTGTTTATAACTTTTTATTAGTAAATCCTATCTCATTTAAGTTCAACCAGAGCCTATTTAATACCACTTTATGGATCTCTTGAAAGCGGTACTCTTATTTAGTTCTACCAACTGTTATTAATTATTTGTAACAGGATTACCATTTACTTACAATTTCTGTAAGTTCATCCATAAATGTTAATCCTAAGTGACAGTTTTGTAGTAATACCCATCTACCTTCTTGCATACTAACACTTAACAAACGTCGAGCATGAACTTCTTGACCTTGTCCCATTGAAATTGCACCACATTCTATTTTTAAAAAAAATAAAAGAACACATTTAAACATGTTGAAAATATTTTTTTTAAAATTACTTTTATGAATTATTGTTATCATGATAGACTAATTTCATTTTACATTACACATTGATAAATTGAATGTTTGATAATATTCAGATGTAACATCTACATTTATGGATACAACAGTAGGAATTAAAGTGAATATAGTTCCTTGAATTATGATTTACAGAAATCCAGTTAATAGGTTAAATAGTGATTATTCAATTTACGATATATTTTGCAACCTCATCCATTGTCATTATTTGATTACATACACCTGATATAGTTGGACTTCATGTATAGTCCTATATTAGGATGAACCGGTTGTCCAACGCTTCCTAGTTTTCAGTGGTTTTCTAACTAAGGTCAATTCGTGATATCACATTTAATAATCTTCATAACATCTAATGATATTCAATATGAGCACACTATTAACTAACTTTAGGAGGTAATTCCTGAACTTTAGTAAGATACTGTGAGCAGTGAAGCTGAACGATCATGGGTATAAAATAAGTATTACCAATAACAGAGGGTGAGGCCGTGCAATATATTTCGAAGTTAGAAATGCCAGTCATTAAAAACTAGTTTAGTGGCCACAAAACCCCGTCCACCGGTGATGATATGAGGTGTTCATAGCTAAGAAGTCATATGCTAGGATGAAATAACTACCTTCCGATACTTCATGGTTTAACCGAATTCATTTCGTGATATTAGGTTCATTTTATCATGTTATGTTGGCCGCAATAAAAACAAACTCTACATTAGTTCTATTCAAATCACGTCGTAAAGTTTTATACTGTACAACTCACTTAAGTTCATTTTCTTTGCTAGTCTTTCAATATTATCTGTTGGATCTGATCCCATTGATAAGAAACAAATCATTGGAGTGACTGTATCTGATTCTTCGATCATTTCTTCTAAGTTTGTAATTATTCCATCTGCGTACGCTACACCCATACGTTCAGCGATATATCGTTTAGCCATCGGAATACATCTATCCGGACACCATGCTCTTACAAGTAATAGTCGATGGAATGTATCCAACTTGTCATATCCATCTGGAATGACTGAATCTTCTGGAGCTTCCGTATCAAACCAGTTTTTCCAAGCCTATAAGGAAAGGATGATGAAAAGATGACTATATGTCACGTGGACAACTAAGATGTATGAAAGTATCCTTATTTGTTAGAAACAAAATCAAAACAAAAACTTCAAAGTTCACTGAGTAAAAGTGAATTCATTCCTATTTTAATAGACATTGATAATAAAGTGCATTAATCAAAGATAGTAAATTGACTGGTGGGACTGAACACCGTGTGTATCAATTGATATGTCTTGAGCGTATATTACAAATGTTTAACTACCATTCGTTTGAAATTGCAATCGTGACTGGTGTAAGAGTGATTTATTAAAAGCTATGGGTGACCAAACCACGATGTGGTGTCAGTCCGTAAAGTCGTATACTGTTGACATGAGTCATGTTTGGGTACATATGTTAACCACAATCAATGATTCAAGATGTTTGGTGACATGGCTCAGAAGCAGACATGGAAGAAATGTATTTATTTTTTACCTTTTTCTAGACCTTCAGTTCCACTATTCTTTCATGCATACCTTTACACTCTGTCCTTTTCTAACTATCTACTCAGTGTTTAACTTTTTTCATTCTCATCTCTTCCATTATTACGTCTACTCCTTTTATAGTCATCTTGTTAATTTTATTTCATCGTACTGACATTTTATAGCAACTTGCTCTAACGTATATTTGTGCCAGGCTTTATTTTGATAGCGGGTGACTAGCTGGCTAATACCGTGCTATGATATAAAGCGAACTCACCGCCGTTTGTGAATCTAGTCACTCTTATTTTTTTGAAAAAATATTGGATAAGTTATGAATGACGTTTCAAGTGTCCAAACGACAACACTGCTAGCTATCCTGATGCCTATAAAATTGTAAACTAATTTGTACTAAATAGCTTGAAGTGATCGTACATATCGATGAGTTACAACTATCAGATATCAACAATAGTCAAGTAGCATACTTTCTAGTATCAAGAAATATAATTCATTCGTTAACTTATACTCGTATTTCGGCAAATCCAGATCTAATTAACTAAAATTTTACCTCCTGTGGAGGTATGGATGTTCACTATTAAAGATTCCAGGACTAGGAAGAATTATTTATCTTGTATTTTGTGGTTTTTAATGATTCAATCACCTGAAACCTATCCATGATTGGAGATACTGTCTAATTCAGATTAGAAAATTCAGCCATATTTCTTTAAGAAATAGCATTAGTAACACATCAGTGGATATCTACATTCAGATAATGTGTCATAGAATAATAATTTTCATGTGTATATGCTTTGACATTTTTCCATATTGAAACTGGGTATCAGTTAATTCCTTCAAGAAAAAAAACATCACTTAAATTAATTTCATCTAGATGGTCAAATTTTTAGAACGAGTATATACATATGTCACTCCCTTGATATCCAAGATCATTCATATTTGTGACAGAACGCTACATCAAGTCAATTCAAGCAAGACGTGCATATGATAGCAGGAACTGATCAGTTACATGTTTTAACATGAGGAATTACAAACACTTACGTAAGATAAGATAATTTAATTTGTAAATAATTGCAAATCTCATTCTTATAATACAATACATAGAAAATATAAAACATTTAACACATACTCTATCACTTGATGTTATTTGATCTGGTAATTGATTGAATTGACTAAGTTTACTTAATTCAATTAAATTTAACCATGTCATATCTTGTATCCATTTCTTGGGTTTTGGTGCAACAGCATTCAAATCTAATGCAGCACCACCTATGTGATTTCAAATTTTTTTTTTAAAAAAAAGAAAAAGTGAGTTAAACAAACCAATGAAAAAATAAGAAGTTTTTGATAATTGTTTTTTCATAATATGGAACTCTTCAACAATGTACATTCACATATTTACTAAAATTCCAACCGAATACATTCATATCTCAACAATTTTGATAATACCCAACAATAACGATCATATAGTTACAAAGGACTGATTTCAAGTGGTAATTTCACATCTCTAGTAAAGGGACATAATCAGTAGGGTTTAATCCTGATAGTATGACACTAATTGCTACCACATAATCAATTAATGTAGGAACAAATAAGATGACAGATTATGTAGCAAATGTGATGATAGTCACAAACTAATTACCTTTAATAAAAATTTGAAATTCTTCAGGTTTCACTTCTTTTGTATGCATTGCAATTTTTAATGTCAACAAAACAGTGAATGTAAATTTATCCACTTCATAGAATCCACGTGCTGTATAACGATAAACTTCAAATGTTAAATATTCAATAATATTTGCAATACGTTTTTGCATTTGTGGTGATTTTTGTGATCTCGTCATAGATATATCAAATAAACCAAGAAATTGACGTAATGATGTCTGATACATTACATTGACCATACTCATTTCAACAATTAAAAAGTATAATAATGAACCACGTGATGCTACTGGACGATATTCTTCACGTGCTGCATTAATTTTCACTTCAGTATCAACAGATACATTCAATTTTTCTCTGACTTCATTTGATGTCATCTTAGTTACATTTAACATTTCGATTAATGATTCATCTTCAACTAAACTACCTTCTGTTGTTGTTAAACGATATAATAGATTATCTTCTAATTCTTTCATTTTACGACGATTGGTTGCTACATCTTCAAGAAGTTTAGTTCTTTCTGTTTCTAATTCCTTGATAAATAAGAGTATTTGTAAAAAAATATCGACATTAAATGCTACATTACTGAAGAAGATTGTAACTGTATAATTCAGTAATCAAAAAAACTGTCTGCATTTAAAATCAATGTTAACTGAGGGAATAAGCACATGAGGTAGTAAAACTGGGTTGTTTATTCGTAAGGCTTTTAATATTTTTTTAGGCAACACCAATACAAACTCCAAATAAATATGAACTATGAGAATTTCCCAACTTTAAAATACCAGTTTATACTTTAGATTTAGAATGTAGTCAATGTTTTTATCCTCAGTACCTCACTTCTGTCTGAATTTTATGATGTTGATGTCTTCCAGAAGGACAATAGAAACTATGATCAGATAACACATTCACAAATAAATTAGTCACATAGTCAGAGATTAACAGAACAAAACAGCCAATGGAAAGAAAATTTCACAAGAAAAGAATGAAATACATAGAAACAACCAGTCAGAATTAAGGTAATAGAAATGTACTGACTTATTACTTATGAAGTAATCCTAAAGAGCCCTTATCTATTTAAAGTAAGTGTGAACGTTATTTGAACTCAACATTAACTAAACTCGCTACCATATCTATTATTTCGTTGACTAAATACTTCATAGGTTGATGTTGGTAGGGTACCACTGAAAACCAGAGAGCACTTGATAGCTATTTCGTTTTAGTATGTAACTCATTGGCAGTGTGTACCCTAGGTTCCGCCCCCGGGTCTTCAAGGTGGCAAACACCTAACCCTCTGCACTATTGGGTCGGCTGGTACCAAATGGTAGAATTCCTACTTTCATCAATATGTGATATGTAGTGCGAGGTTTATCCATTGTCACTAGTGATAACTGTTTCCCTCCCGCCAAGCCTAAACTCCACCAGTCACGAATTCTCAATAGAACTTAAAGAACATCCACAAGTTAGTCATGTGAGCTAATAATTCAATTTGAATCGAGATGGTTTATGGAGAATAATATTAAGTTTAGTTGATTAAATTCGTTACAGATTAGTGTTGATAGGGTACTATTAAAGACCAGATAGCACTGAACAGCTGTTTATTCATCCAGCAACCATCTGATTTTCGACATATAAGCCTTTCCAAAAATTATGACAATATCCAAATATAAGTATTTTAAAACTCAGTGGTTAATATTTTATGCACTAACGTTTAAAGAATACAGTGTTTGTACGTTGCGACGCGACAAACAACTAGACATAATAACGTTAATGGTTCACGTAAGCGTTCCATAAGCACTTACACTAAGCATGAATCTCATTAGCTGTTTACAATAACCTAAAGCCGTATCTAACATGTAGAGCGAGGTAATTTCAACTGGGCATAAAAGTGTAGATAGCTAACACAGGATCACGTCGAAGATACAAAAGTATCATCCTTATTAGTAGACAGTATGGTGACGCAGTTTTCTGAAGACATAACATTATGTCGATTTAAAGCTATTATTACTAATACTAGTCATATTGGCTTACTTTTTTCTCAGTTAATATAACCAGTCCAAGAAGTTGATCTTCAAGACCACGTAATGTTACAGTGAAATCAATAATTGATGTTTTTGCATAGATTTCAGGTGTGTATGATGGATTCGGTAACTTTGTTGTAATATAAAGACGAAATCCATTCATAATATCACATTCTTTATCACCAATTTTTACTTTATATGTTGAACCTGACTTAATGAAATTTTTCTCTAAAACATTATCCAATGCAGGATCAAGATCTTCGCCAACATCCTCTATAAGTAATGGACGTCCAAGAGATAATGCGTCTTCCAAATGTGATCGAAAATATTTGTGATTCAATGATGTTATCTGATGTGAAGAATCAAAAAGTCAGATAAACCGTAATAGTTAGAAAGCTCAAGTAAATTTGACAAATCAAACATTAAGAACTCTCTCCCCGAGGCTTATTTTACATATTTTGCTTGTGTACTAATTCAATTTCTGTTAATTTTATAGTACCCTAACTGTAAGCATGCATTCAAATCCTTAACTGTAATTGATAAGATACTTGCTGTTCATGAACTAGTTAACTGAGCATCTACTAATTATGTACTGGCTATTGCTTGTATGAAAGTACTAGTGGGGACTAATAAGTGTTAGGATATCCAAACATTGCATAGACAGGTCATCATGTTGTGCAGTCACATGAATACCGTTGTTGTATTGAATTATCAAAGTTCTATTTCGCTATTGAATAAAAAGAGTCATTTGTTGTTGATTAGGTAGTCAAGGCAGTACTGAATATGAATAAATCCCAGTATCGTTCACATCTTTAATAAATCTAGTTTGTAAGGTAGTCAGACTCAGAAAACTCTGTTGCATTAAACTACCAATGAATGGTCCAGGAAAGATGCATTCTGTAAACTATCTGATCAAAGTTGACAAAATATTAACCATTCAGCAAACGACATATTTATTGTAAGTTTCTGTTACAACTAGTAGGCCAATTGTCAGTTTACTCTCGGAATTATCCTTTCTTGTTAATTATTATGATTTCCACTTCCATCAGTAATGCATGTTTCATAGTTAACCATGTAAACTAAATCAACTATTCAACATGCTAGGCTACTGTTTCGTTTACAATATTTTAATGCTAGATGGCTTGAGGTAGTTGGCGCGAAAAGCTTGTCTGGAACCCTGTTTTACTTCAGCTAGCAAACATCAATGAAATGTACGTGAAATCTTAAGGTAGCTGAGGCTTCCTGTGAAATTAAAGCCTATATCATCCGGTTTTACTGTCTGTGGTACTACCATTAATCTACTTGGGATCTTATATACCCCATCTGTCTATTAAACTACGTGTGTTAACTCAAGTGTAGATATTAACAAATAATTATTTAATTCAACTGACCTGTAATTCATTTTCGGCTTCTTTACGTTTTAACCATACTTTCCCCTGACCCTGAGGATCTATTAATAATGGGTAACGTTTAGCACGTGTCACAATTAATCCATTTTGTACTGATAATTCATCGTTGGGTAGACCTTGAACACCCCATTCACTTAATGTTGCATTATCCACTAGCATTGTAATATAATTAATATCCTTATAGAAGCATAAGTAATTTAGAAAACAAGAAAATAAAAAAGCATATTAATTAACTACACAAAGGTCTCTTGTACTAGTGTTATTTTGAAAGGCTTGATAAGTTATACATTCATATCAATTTGAAAGGAATAGCGTAAAGCAACAGTTAGTTGTAGGTGTTTCTAAATGCACAAATCTCACACAACCAGTAGAACTAGAAAGACTAGTCAGAAAAACACGCTGCCAAATAGTTCGAAGCAAAGAGAAAGTGTGTGGAAATTCGATCAATGTGGCAAAAAAAGCATGAAGTACTATTCTAATGTTGATATTCCCTCCTGAACTTGAACCCAGTTCACATGCTACAGATTAGAATGTGATGTTCACTGATCATTAGTTAAATATTCAAATCCATACAAAATAAGATTAATTAGGCAAACAAATTAAAAATATTTCACTTGACTTAATATATAGTTAAGAGTTTCATCAAACACTTCAAAGTACACAACATAAGTATCGTTTAGGATAACTAGTACTTTTTTAGTTGATTGAATACGTCATAAATTGATGTTAGTAGGGTACAATTGAAAACCAGGGAGAACTGGACAGCTATTTCGTTCTAGTATGGGACTCACAAGCAGTGTGCACTCTAGATCCCGCCTCAAGAGCTTCAGGTCAGCAGAATCTACAGTGTCTACTGCTAGGGAGTCCCATACTAGAACAAAGTAGCTTTCCAGTGCTTCCTGGTTTTCGATAGTACCCTTCCAACATCAATCTGTGATAGGTTTAATCCGTAATCCATTTCAATTCAACGAGTATTTTCTTAAATATTCCAACCACTTTGAAAACTGAAGACAGTTTACATAATCATCTACAGTAAAAGATAATCACTGACACAAATGTTTTGAAGTTATTCACCAACCATTCAACGACATTTACTATAAACTAATTTCTATATTAAAAACATAATGAAATCTTACTTTTTTCTAGTAAGTCTTATACGTACATCATTAAGCTATAATTTAATAATTGACGTTTTCTAACTTCGTTCAACTACTCAAACCACTAGAAGGAATAGTTTATTAGCATTGTTTTAGAAACTGTTAATAATTTGTTGAATGTGCTGGAGATCTTAACCTTCGATGATGTATCCTCTTCACTTTAACTGTTCCAACAGAATTCATAAATAATCTGCTTGAGGACAAAATTTAGAGGTGATCAAATGCACTAACATAATGTTGTTCATTATAGATATGTGTAATTAGTAAAAAATTAGTATTGAGTTTCGCTGTTTGTGTTCGTCACAAATTGACGACAAATTGACAACTAGGGACCACTGGACAGTTATTTCGTCCCAGTGTCAGACTAATCGGCATTGAGCACCGTCGACTCTACCAGTCGTGACTGGTAGAGTTTAGACTTGTCAGGGATGACGATTACCGCTTGTGACAATGAATGATCGCTGCGCCATATCACAAACTGATGGAAACGGAAATCAGCCTTGGATGCCAGTGCAGTGGTGTAGATGATTACGAAACCTGAAGGTTCTGAGTTCGATTTCCTGCAAGTAAAAAGGGTGTGCAGTAATGTGAAGTTTCATATTAAGACAAAACAACTGTCTAGTGATCCCTGGTTTTCATTAGTATTCCAACCAATATCAATCTGTGACGAACAAAAACAACAAAAAACTTAATACGTATCTCCAGGACACCATTTCAATTTAAACTAGAAATTAATCAAAGGAACATACATCAGAAAATGGTATTTTATTTTGCACTAATTCTCGACGCCAATTTTGATTTAATAAATTACGAAAATCTTGATTAAATGGCCCAGTATATGAAAGGAAACCAGTAGCCAATAAAACATCACCGACTAGTCGATTAATTTGTTCTTCAAATGTTTGACTTGCTTCTGTCCATCTAATACGTTCACCTAAATGAAGTGTTAAAAATATGTTTATATAATGTAAATTGATTGAAGTGCTCAATTGCAATAACACAATGCTGCTAAAATAATGTAGACAAATTATGCCACCATTTTATTTAATTAGAATATATATGGATCTTTCCGTTGATTTGTTATGGACTGAAATTGATCAGTCTCTGTTGCTGCATGTTCTTCCTGAGCGGATTGCCCTAATATAGAGCAAGTTCACAAGTATTGTTTAAGTTGAATTGTGACTGGTAAGCGGAATCCAGAACGTGCGTTTTGTCCTATTTGGGACGCGTCAGCTGGATGTACCTGCATCTCAGTGCTGATGTCCATACCGGGATTCGGATTTTGTTTGTTTCGTTCCAAACAATACCTCATTCATCGCTAGACAACTGAGTCCAGACAGCGTTTGACAAAGAACGAAGTGGGTTCGAGTATTAATATGAACATCAGACCTGGAATGCAGGTATATCCAGCTGACGAGTTCCTAATAGGGTGAAACAAGCGTTCTGGATTCCGCTTACCAGTCACAATCCAACTCGAACAATACCACAGTTTTATTGTTTTTAAAATACATTTTGATCTTAGCAAGTAATCTTTTTCATCTTTCCGGTTTGTAAATTGCTTAGATTCAATAAATTTAAAGTATTGATTCACTTGGTATATCACTAGTAGTAAAATTCAGAATGCTCATTTCGTTGAATTTATAATTCTTCATTTGGATGTATCTCTACGCCAGTATTGATTTTTAAAACAATACTAGGATCTATTACCTTCTACTTCAACAATTTATCCTCTGAACTACTAGATAATCCGTTAATATTTGAAGCGAAACGTGATGGTTTCGAGTTTAGATGTAAACATCAATACAATTAAATCTGGTTGACGATCCACAGAATAATACGAAATATGCACCCAAGATTAAACTGTTAGCAACAAACTAAGGATACTAGAATATGTAGCTGAATGCGATCTGCTCTCAGTGAACAAAACTGACCATATGGAGTCCTAAATATCTAAAGAAGGAAATTACAAACTATCTATAAAAGTAATTAGTATTGTAAGTTAAATCTATATGAAAATCAGTAAGAAATATGCGTTAGTTCTAGAAATGACTTTTAGAATATATTCAAAGCACAGCTTGAGGTAGTGACACTTTCAAAAGTTTAAATCTGATCTTAGTGGCCATAGATTTTCAGAGATAGTTTAATTGGTATCATATTATTGTGATAAAACATCATTACTTAAATTTACTAGAATACATTAACAGAAGCAGTTTTGATGTTATGATTCATATGTAAAAATGATGCTGATGTCTCTCGTAAGTCACATCTTCATAACAGTAAACAACAAGTTTTATTTATATACACATGATTAAGTGGAATGTAATTTGTAGGAAGCAAATGTTCCCTGTTAGCTATTATTTTTCCTTACCTGCAAGACCTTCTATCAACGCTGTAGCATTATGCATTTTTCGTCTACATCCTTCAGCTTCATCTAAAAGTCTCTGTTTTTCAGCCATTGCATGATCATATTCGGCTTGAACTAGATCTAATTCTCTTTGTTTTTGATCTAACTGACCTTGAGCTACAGCTAATTCGGCTAAAGCTCCTTCTAACCGTTTTTCTTGTAGCGCTAACATAGACTGTTTATGTAAAAATAAAAAAGAAGATGAGTATATTTACTAAAATACATTTTTAGGCTTATCTGAGTAGTGTTTTCATTAAATACTCATATTGGTCTTATTTATTTGTAGAACTTCGACATTGCCAACCGAATTCAAGTAAAGAACCATTGAAAATTTAGGCTACAAATGAACTAATCGGGATCATAAATTTATAACTTGTATTAACTAATTAGATGGTGGCAATTTTAAATGAATGTTTTATTACCTTTGATGAGAGATACTGAGGTAGATATACAGATTTCTCATGATTAATATAATTATTCAAGCTTTTTGTAGGCTGTTTTGACTTTAAATAAAAAAAATGTAGACATTTTAACTCTTCCATATAACTATGTATAGCTCCAGTATTTTAAAGCCATTAATAAGAATGTAATGTGTCTTCGATAGACCCTTAATTTAATTCCGTTTGGGATTCGGGGTTATAGTTTTAGTAAAATTAAGATAGAATTTTTTGGTTGCTTAGCGTAAATGGTTTTGGTTCAGATGTAGTATGGATTTGTGTATTATGTAACGTTTGCTTAACAAGAACTTAGCATTTATGCACAGCAGAATATTCCCCCCCCCTACCATTGTCGTCATTAATTAGCCTTTCTTAATAATTCTGTTTGTAAACATAAGTAGCACAATATGCTATTTCTGACTACTTTAGGATTTTCTAGATGATTGCTGACTAACCACAACGGTTATTCTTTGTGAACAGTTCATTAATCACTCGACCTACTCCCTCTATGCTATACTCCAGCTAAAAAATTGTTACACAAAAGATCCTGAAGTTCCGTACAGGATCAGAGTATGATTGTTTACACATCTGCATCTAATAGAAAGCCTTATTAATTCATAATGCTGCGACTAAGCCTGTACATTGTAGTCAGTTATCTGGATAGAGCACTGAAAAGATCCTATGCACTTGGATTAATGTCATGATTAAAAATATCTCCTGTATAAACTATCTTATAAATGATCCTGTCAATTATTTAACGATTTAATAGTTAGAAAAAAAATACATGGCTGACATTGATATCGAAATTAAGAACAAAAGATTTGTTTGTTTAGAGAACGTTAATAGATTTTTTAAAGGCTGTGATAGATCAGGCGACTCGAAAAGAATGACTAACTGTTTTGTCAATGAATATTTCACTTATATTAGTTGTTTGTGCATCAGACATTTCATCTCTATCATTATTATATATCCATTGCCTTAAACTCCCATTCGACCAACTAACTATTCCCACATCATCTTCCATTCATGAACTACAACTGATTAACTGCAAACTTTTTTTCACATTCTTCCATCAACTTTTCTACTAATCTTCACTTTGTTTTGCATTGATGTCATTTTCCTAACTGGTCGTGTGTGTGAGTTCAGGCTTTGTATATATGTGAGCGAATGCGTAAAATATAAATGGGCTCTAACTGTTTAACTCAGTTATCCTGTGTTCCATGTGGTTTACAACTAGCAGGAATAGGATCGTTTCAATAGCATTTTTAATTGTATTAAGTATAATAAGACTACTTCTCATTACAAAATCATGGATAACATTTTCTGGAATGATTTCTCTTTCTCCTGATTCAAACCTTCTTTTATTTCAGTAGTGAGTTAGTTAAAAATGGAACAACCCAACTATTTTTACTTCAAATCGATGACGATAATAGTGAATTGTCTATACAGATAGTTCGTTAGTCAATCGATATACTACTTACTGTCAATACTGTGAATAAAGCATTTAAAATTCCAATAGTCAGTTTGATTGTGCTAAATTATGGAGCCTGTCTAAATAGGATTTCAGAAGTGATTCCGAAGTTCTCGGTAGTTAGTTGCAATATTACTATTGGATCTAGTGAGTATTCTACCTAATTTGTATGAATAAGTGTTTTTAACACATCTTTGAAATAAGAGGATTCTCCGTACGACAATTTTTGTCAGTTTTTGATTTGAAATGGCTAAAATTAGATATGAGCAGATATATGACAAGTGTTTATTAAGACTTCAGCAATGTTGTCCTAAATGATGGACATGAACAGAAGAAATGTCGTGGCAGAATAGGTAGACTGATTTCAATATGTTTTGACGGGAACAACAATTTGTGCATGTGACTAGAAATTGTCAACATTACTTAGGTACGATAATTATGAACATCAATTATCCTGATTTAGACTCGTAGTATCAAGGATATCGATCAAACAATTTCACTGTTCCCGATCACTATATTGGTTAAGGGTAGATAGCATCAATCATTTGATCAACCGTTATTCGTATTGATCAGAGTTCAAGTTATAAAAATTTAAAAAGAAAGTAACCCTACATATGTCAAGGTATCCAAAGAGTGTTCGTTGTTTATTAAATGCGGTAATCATTTTTCTATTTGCCTAATTTTGTGTTGCACAATGTTTAATAAAGATTCCATTTAAAGCTTCAATGTTTTTTATACTTGTGAATTTTGTTATGTGCATAGAATTTCTCTATAGTGATAAGCTCATAAGACAATTGTAAATGAAGTGAAATTCTTTACTAAAATACTACTGATGGAAATCAAAATTATAGTATGTGCATAAAAGATACATCATTAATAAGTATAGTATATTATGTATTTGTAAATAAAATGAAAGTATATTTTGTAATACATTACCTTTAATGGTAGGACTTCTTTATTGACAGTAAAAAATGATGCCATAGCTTTTGTCCATGAGCATAAACCAGCGACATCACCACAAACACGTTTAGCTTGTTCCATATTAAAATCATCCATTTCAAAATAAGGTGACATTAACTCTACTGTTTCTTCATTGATTGTATCCTAAGAATTTAATTCATTGTGGTATTTACTTTACTTTAAATAGACATTACTTTCACTAAAGATAACGTTTATAAACTATTTCTGAATAGCAAGTTTTATATACTTAGTAGGAACAACAAACTGAGCAACAGAATAAACTGAATTCATTTTATTTAATTGATTACTCTTCGCTTGTTTCTAGCTTTATTCGTGTCAATGTCAAATTGTCAAATGGAATGAAAATATATACGGACACTAGACTGTTTGGAAGTAGTCAAAACAAATCAGTATAATGTAACAAGATAAATCTGAATTAGGTCTCATTGTATAAAGATCACTTGAAAAAGCAGTTGTTTATTTAGTGAATATTATATAAATTACTTTTAATCATCGATTCGCACATCCTTCACGTTTCTCGATCCGTGTCGGTTGTAGGCTTGCTACCCTTGGTTGTCCTCAATTCTCCTATGTATTCTAATCATACTTTGCTCCTTGCCACCTTTGCAACTCAACTTATATGCTGTTTACTAATTCTTTCCACTTCTACGAGACGTTTCGCTTCCTGCTACTTACCGGCGACCTTATGAGTAGTATCCACCACAACATGACTGAATGAAATATTCCAATATATATATCATATGCAAGCAAAAGTTATAGGTTTATGATAGCATGAATGAGTGTAGAAATAGATAGTTGCCTAATGAGAAAGCAAGTCTGTTAATTGAAAGAATAAAGTCATTAAATATAAAAATGTCGACGAAATAACGTAACAAGGTAGTCCAACGCAAAAAGTGAAGAATGAAGTATGACATATGCTACCAAGGCACAGGATGATTGATTACTGTTTTATTGTGAAACATACAACTTAAGTTTCCCATGTTTGATAGATAAACCTTTGACAAACTTCAAAAGGTTGAAGCTGGCTTTGAAAGGCCCATCTGATGTCTTGTGTACAATGTCTAAAAATTATACTACTGTGTGTATTCCCTTCTCTTGATCATAGACTTTTTCGGGCATCGTAGAGAATTTAAAATATGTTATCCTTTCTATTCATCTGACGTAACTATTATGGTGGGTACACGTAAACGTAATGAACGAAGCCCATTGTGTGATTGATGAAAACATAGTGACATCGTCAAAAAGAACATTTTCTTCATAAAGTCATCAAATTAGTCTTTTGAAAAATTGTGTAGACTAGCGAAAATATTCTGAAAGATTTTTAAAATCACTTCATTGCAATCAAATCGTCCCCAATCATTGTTTCTTGAAATGTCTTAAATTGTATTATGGCGATAATGATATCACATTAAGAACTAATGCGTTATATGAACTAAGAGAAGATAAACTTATCACATTTAAAAGCTACATGGATACAATAGCAACATAATACTTAGAAGACCTGAGCATGAAGTTGGCAAAGTGTTTGAAGACGACAGACAGTCGTATTATTTAAACTTAGGTCAACGTAATTTGATTATTTATTACTCTCTGAAGAAGTGGCTTACACTAAGTTACGAAACGTTAGAAATATCGATTTCTGTTCAGTAGATTATCACAAATGTATAACTCAATTTTGTATATCTTGATAACACTTAAGTTTTGTGAAAATGCTAGTTAACAGTTTAACTACTAAAATTTATCTAAGATTTATTTTTTAAGCTGAACTGTTCACATCAGCATTAACTTTAATCTCCAGGTCAAATATATAATTTATAGTATTTTACCAGTGGTGTGGAGGGTTAGACGTTCACCAGCCTGAAGTCCCTAGGGAGAAATCTGAGGTGCGCACTGTTAATGAGTTCCATACTGGAACAAAACAGCTGTCCAGTTCTCCCTGGTTTTCAATGATACCCTGCCTATATCAATCGGTGTCGAACACAATACCAATCTCCATAAAACTGTCGCAGTTCAAAAATTGTAATAATTTAAAATAAGGCTATTTTCTAAAATGTAATGCTATTTGATACCTTTGGAAAATTTAATAATCCATTTAAAAAGTTTGCACCACCCATAAGTTTCAATGCTTCATTCCAACTAGGTTTAGGACAGATACGTTCTGGATCAGCTGTTACAGTATCCAACCTCTTTTGAAATAATAATAAGACACAATCCATGATACGCATAATTAAATGTGGTGGTCTACCAAGTTTTCTCACTAAAATACAAATAAATAGATCGACGAAGGTAAATATGAATTAATTATAACTGAACTTGTATCTTCAATACAAATATTACGTAATACATTTAAGTGCTGTTACGTTTAATAATAGTAACTCTTTAGTCTAAATTTGACGAGTACACGAAACTTTATTAATCGATTTTAGGAGAATAATGATTGGAATTGGTTATAACACAGAACAATAATTCTTATTTATTGACTCGTATGTACGTCTAGTTACCGAATGCCTGAGTGGATTAAATCGTGAATAATCCATGTTATACGAGGTTAACGGTGAGGGAAGGGGGGGTGTAATTTGTTTAATACAAAAGTATGTTATTATAATTTTAGATTATATTTGAATTCAGAACAGTACATTCCAGTGATTCTCATTACAATTGATTCTCAGAAGAATGATTTTGTCTTTATGTGCATTGACACCGATTATTTTGAATTGACCGAAATTAGAAATGAAAACCACTGACCGCCCACTCGACGGTCTTCAGGTTAAGATTTTATCGCGATGCTTAAATGTCTTTGGTTTGTTACCTGGTAGAGTCGCATACAAGAAAGGTAGCTGTCCACTGACTCTTTATTATCTATATGAGGTCAGTTTGTTGCTTGAGACTTTAGTTGTCTTAAATAGGCTGACCCATGTCGATGTATTATAATACACTAACCTAATAATGCTATGGTTCCTATAATCTTCTAGCATTCTTACAACTTTTCTGATACTTAAATCAGTAGTCTCCTAGGTAGAATTTTTGACCACGGTTTTTTACGTAACTATTGATATTAATAATTAGGTATCTCTTATTTTGTTCGCATCGCTGATTTTAATACCACGAAATGGTCTGAATGAAACATTTGGTGCGTAATGGTTAGACATATTGGCCGACTCAGTGGTACGATGGGTTAAGAATTTGCAGCAATGCCTAAAAGTCCTCGGCTCAATCTTCGTCATGGACGTGGTTGCGGATGAGTGGTTGAGGCATTGTGTATTTGATGCATAGCTTTCATGCTGAAGTGAAGCTTTTGTTTAAGTTTGTGGTGTTCAATAGAAATTGTCACACAATAAAGAAACTGACCACGTGAATAAGTTAAATGAGAGAGTTTCTAATTAAATCGATTGCATAAATGGCTTCAGATACCCGGCATGTCTCCAAGTTATTTAAATATACTTGGAAGCCACTCAACCTAGAATTTAAAAGTTCTCAATTTAATGCATTCGAATGGCTCGACAGCATTTCCGCCAAACATTTCCGTACACTAGAGAACATGGCTAAGATTATTTGCAACATTTTCAATCTTTACTAGGTGTGTTGTACCAGAAAAGTTTTGTCATTTTGTTTGCTCATTTAGTGAGTGAGTCCTATATATTAGTGTGATCCCTATTTCAGATTTCATCTTGGGGCCTAACTGACATTGTATTTGTATTTTCAATCTGGCATGTCGTTCAAGTCGCACCAATGTACTTATAATGGACAATTAAGAATAATATCATACAGTTTGTTCCGTTCAAAAATTCGAATAATGCAAGAACGACAACATTTGCAGAATATTTTGAATTCAATGTATATCGCTGCATCCTCATCAGCTGCATACATGCTATTGATTTTAGATAACTCAAATTATTAATACGTATTGATTTTGTAAATTGAATTCTGTATCTGATCATCGATCTAATGTTACCAGGGCAATTGAAGATTAACTACTGAACTTTTGAACAGTAGACTCTTGAAATGGAAATTTTAATGAGAATCACACTACAAAATGCAGTATTCATCCAACAAACGTACATAAAGATAATTGAAAGGTTACTTTCAGTAGCTAGTATAAACGTCATGAATGACCTCAGATGCAATCATGTACATAATTACTTGCCAACGTATATACTTTATACAATCTATCCTAACAACCAATATATAACGAAGGACTTACTGTTCATCTTATTCTTTAAAAATGATAACATCAAATATTTTTAAGTTCATTCTATAGAAAAGCGTTGAATGCATGAAACGACATGATATATTTTTTGTATATACACTTACCTGTAGAAATATGTGTAGGTTTAATTGTTTCTAGAGCAGCTTCAGCTTCCATTAAAGCTGGTTTTGCTGCTTCTAGTTTCATTTCTGCTGATGCTTTATCTACACTGATTGCATCAACAAGTACTTGAGCTTTATCTTTAACAACTTGCACTTGAGCTTTCACTTTTTGTGCTGCATTTGCTTGTATTGTAACTTGTGCTAGAACTTCTTCTGATTTTGTATTAGCAATAGCAAGTTCTTTTTCTTTTTCAACTAATTCTTTACTTAATTCATTTACTGATTCAGTAGCTTCAACTAATTTTTTTAAACCGGTATTCATACGTTCAGCTAGTTGACCAATTTCTTCACGTTTTGATTTATAAACTTCCATATAACCACCAATAAATGATAAATACGATTTTGGTGTAACATGTGTTTGACGACGAAAACGTTGAAAATAATCAGTACATGATTCAGCTACTAAATCCTATTGTTTTCATTTAGATGTTTTGAATGTATTAAAGAGGAATATAAAATGACATGGAGATTTTAATTAAGAAAAAAAGTTAAGTTAAATACACTTAAATAAGTAATAAACATGGACAGTAAAAATTTGCAATGTGGTGGGGGAGTGTTAGGCCGGACCACAAAAAAGTGTAACAAACTTTCAGAACTGTGTTTTGAGAACATTATTTCACTTATTCTAACCGTCTGTAATGTAAACATTTTGTTTCTATTATTGTTACGTTCCTCTTACCCTATCCTCCCGTTTAGCATAATTACTGCTATTATATTGTTTCTTGTTATGGACTACAGTTAATTAGTTGTGTACAAGTTGTTCCTATTCACTACCACTATTTCCCTCGTTCTGTATTCATGTTAATTTCCTAATTGGTTTGCTGTGTGGTCTGATTTTATGTCTATATAAAAGAATGCTTGAAACCTAATATGATTCTGTCTGGCTGATCTATTGACCCGCATTCTTCTTATTTCGGCTTGGGACTAAGTAGGCACAGGGCAGACGCACAGTTACCGACTAGGCACTAGTAATTGCCACTCGGTCACCCACCCCCATCTTTTTAGCGTCATAACAGGGAGTAATGGATGTATTTTGAACCCTACAGTGAAAATCAGGTTTTTTTACTATGACAGCTACGTTTTGATGACAATTAACAATTAACACGATACTTATGCCGTGTAACGTTTTCTTTTCACTAACTTTGATTATTCAAGATGTCGCTTAGTTAGTCGAGTGTGTTGAGTTGAGAATGTCTGAATTCTAATCACGATAACTAAAGGCTACAAGTGTACTCTTATTAATATAGCACGATTCATTTTCTCTATCTGAGAGATCATTTGACTGGTTGCTATTCTTTTATCTTTGTAATTAGTAATTGAAATAACAAGATATGACCATACAGCATGTTGTCAAGTCACCTAAACATAATTTGAATTCACTTTAACTAAAATTTAGACACTTGCTGATTTTATCTTCCATCTAGAAGTTTAACATGTTGATGATACTACTAAACTCGTTACCAATAACTTTACATTTTGTTATCTCTATGTCATGTGATGCGATGTCCAGTTCATTAGAATATAAGCAAGCATTTTCTTGCTTTGATCTAAACGCTATGTGAAGTGACAACATTCACAGATAGAAAACGATATTTGGTCAATATTTTAGAAATGGCGACTATACCTTCCAGTCTACTTCTTAATCTTGAAGAAATGATGGATGTATGACCTCTTAATAGACATGAAAGCTTCCGCTTTTTAAAATACCATGACATTTCGAGTTACTAACTAATCACTTTATTACTTTGAACTAACTACATTTATAGTAGAAATGTCGAATAATCGTCATTTATCATGAAGTAAATTAAAAATATTAGTCACAAAATTTTGTTTATACTCACTTGGAATACACCCATTGTTTGTACTACAGCTTTTTTTACATTCGGTGTACAAACTATATCAAAATTCGTCAAGAAATGATTTGATACAGCAATTAATGCATCTTTAGGCCATCTTTGAAACCAATCCATTGTACAACCAGAAATCAATCCAGGAAATTTTAAACTACGATTACGAAACTTTTGTCCAACTGGTGAAAAGCATAATACAACATGTAGATTCTGTATTACTCTACTGAGATAATATTCAGCTAAAGTTTCATTACTTATAGGTCGACGTGGAAATTCACGTTTCATAGGACTAACTAATTCTTGTAGAATTTCATCCATTTCATCACGTGCAAATAAATTAGCAATTTCACCGGAACTTAGCATATTATTTAAATATTCTAAGAATGATTCGTCCTTTATTTCATTATCTGTAAATAAGAATGTTATACCTTGACCTTGATGACCAGCTGTTCTATAAAGATATTTTAAATCTTCAGTAAGATTAGAAACATTATATGATCTATAAAACAAGATGAAAGAAATGTAAATCAAAAAGAAATACTTAATATGACATGTAATTGTCAATGAATGTTAAAGAAGAACAACTAATTATCGAAACAATATTTTAGAAAACTATTTTAGTTGGTCCAGTTGTATCCAAAGTAAACATTTTATTTCTACAGCCATTATATCCCTCGTGTCCTATCCTCTTGTTTTTAGTGCATTTCTGTTACTATATCATTTCTTACTTTATAAACTACAGTTAATTGACTGTGTACATATCACCACAATTCACTACCACTGTCTCTCTAGTTTTATATTGTTGTTAAATTCTTAATTACCTGACTGTGTGATCTGGTTTATGTATCTATAAGGGAATGCTTGAAATAAAATTCGATTTTGTCTGGTTGGTTCATCGGCCTGGGATTTTTTCTATTTTTGGTCTGGGCAGACACTTGGGGACCGACTAGGTACTCTCACTGGCATCTGGTATTATAACTTAGTGCACACACAGTCATATCAAATAAATGATGGTACTTCTCCATCACAACAACTTTTATTTAATGTCATAACAGAACTAGATGTCCCATTGAAGATCTATGTAACGTTTATGCATATTACCATAGAAATTGTCAGTAAGTAAGCTGTTATAGGTGATTCATAAAACCACTGTGCAATAACATATATTACATTGTTTTTATATCAATAAATCACTTTATTAAAATACCATGGGGAACCGTTATAGTAAAATTAAAATTACTGTTTACCCTTCGTCACTCCCCCCTTCGTAAATGTAGATACTTTAATTGCTTTATGAAGTACTTTTCATTTATCAAATGAATACTGACACCAAGTAAATGCTTACAAAGTGTATGACTTGTTCATACAGACGTGAGGAATAACAACTCATATACTTAAATATAAACTGATGTATATATATATATATATATATATATATATATATATATATATACATGATACCAAATAATTTGAATAAAATATGAATTCACTTCAGCCAAAATTCAAGTACCTTCGAACTCATAAGTGAATCTCTGAGAATATGTTGGATAAGAAAAACCATAAACTTGTTTACCCACAAGATAGTAATGATACCATATGTAATATGATATTATTGAATATTTGTATATGTATATGAAAAGAACATTCTACAATTTAAAAGTAACTGCTCAAGTTACTAACTAAGTTTATTTAAGAAAATGCATATTGGCTGATGAACTATAAAGACACCATTGTCAATATTGCTACCATTTAGTAGTTTGGATAAAAAATAACATTTTGTGCATTAAGTGGTTTTTATACAGTTACAGTAATAATTTCTATTGATGTATACAGTGATGATATTGTTTGGTAATATGAGATGGGATCAATTAGACCAGCTACACAATAGGTTATTATACTTTACTTGATGCTAATTACCTTGATATTATAGTTTATTAAATGACTTTGTAAAAGTAAAACTATGTATCAATAGTATTACTAAAAACCCTTTTAATTAGAATTTATTACATGTATCTTTATGAATCGGATTACTGTTATAGCAAAGTCGTCTAAAAGTTTCAACTCTTTGTAGGCTAAATGTAAAGATGTATTACTCCAGGTGGACTAATTGGTGATTCCTATTAGCTTTAGCTATTGATCAGTGTGCAACACTCTATTTGAATTATCATGGACACTTGACATAGTTTCTGCATCTTTTCTATTGTAACCATTAAGATTATTCATTAAACAGACGATTTTATAACAATTAAAATTGGTCCTGTTACCTACGGCTCTTTCAATACTTAATAAGCGAGTTTGATATCAAGAAGATAAGATAGAAAAAATTCCACTTAATAATTTATTATACTTACCTGCTTAATGTTATCTGGAATGTTTTATAACCTGCTATAAATGAAGCTAAACGTGTAAGTGATTGTTTCCCTGAACCACCAACGCCAACCAGTAATGCATGACCTTTAGGTGTTCTTATTACTCTTGAAATTTTTACAATATGCGTCATGGCATCTTTGAAAAAGACTAAATCTAATTTACTTCCACGTATTGCCTCATTATACATTTGCATTAACATATTTAAACGGTTGCTTAGCTGTTCAAAACTTGCTATTGGCTCATATATTTTTGGTGCTTCTAAATCAGCATCATCTGTCTCTTCACCAGTTGGCTCGGCAGCATCTCTTAAAAAGTCGACAAAATATGGATCTGACCAATCAGTTTGATTTGCTAAAACACCACATTCTTCGATTCCTTTAAAGGGAATAAATAAAATAAATGATTCTGAAGATGGTAATTTACGTCGTACATAATTCAAGATATAAAAATTAATTGAAACAAACAGTTATCGCACTTTAATATTCGTATTCTGCTTTGAATTAAACAAAAACAATGCAGTAAAAAATAGTTTCTAGATGACACTAATTGCACTTTATATTATAAAGATACCAATGGTGGAAATCCGAAGACTATTTTCCGCTATATCACTTGACGTTTTTATTATGCACTTATTAAATATATGGCTTGTGTTATTTCTGTATTAACTCCGCCTGAAATCCCCTTAGAGTTACTCTTAGTTCCAACCCTAGACAAAGGATGGTCGGGCATTGGGTTAGCAACGTCATCCCGTGAAAAAAACAGCCTTGTTAAAAAGACGCTAACTAGAAAAAACATTTAAACCATTTGAACTCTACCCTAGAAGTTGGATGGTCTTCATTTCAAAAAGTTATGACGTCTCATCGTGAAAGCCGAGTTTCGTCGATAGTCATGGGGTCGACGTCTCTTCTGACAACCAGAGCAACAATTAATGCAGGTATATGGAATGCCTGTACAATCTAGGAGACCAGGAGAAGCATCCAAACAGCTAAGAAAATGATAAAAAACACATTCTGAAGATACTTGGGATAAATGAAACCGATTAGTTACAAGCTGGACAGCGAAGATTAGCCTCAAGGTAAGGTACTGTCATACTCCTATCATGAAAAAATAATAATTCACACACACAAAGAGCGGGATCAATGTTATTTCAAGAAGTATCAAAAGAACTTATATGATGGGCACCTCATGAACCTGAAATCATCATAGCATTCTTCAAGTCAACAGATAGGATCACAATGAATGTCACCAAATGTTATAAGCCTACCAACGACAGCCACGAAGACGATAAAGGCCAGTTTTATGTAAAGCTGCAATCAATCATCAAGAAATGCCCAGCTACAGATCTGAAAATTTTGATGGGAGACCTAAGCGGCAAGGTTGGAATGGATAACACTGGATATGAAGACATTATGAGACGACATGGGCTGGGAGAAAGGAACAAAAACGGTGTGAGGTTTGCTAACTTATGTGCCTTCAACAAAGTGATCATAGGTGGTACCAAATTCTCTTTTAAACACATACACAAGATGAATAGTAGTAATCGCGAAGACCATGTTATAAAATTCGGTTCATATGTAGTTACGTCTACTCAGAACTTATTCTAAAGCATGTTAACGTTGGTTGCGTAGTAATCGTAGTTATTGACTTCTGGTGACAAAAAGCCGAAATTATGTCTAAAGTCAAGTGATTCGTGAGTAAACAAAATGTCGTATTGTATTAAAATATCGCAATGCATACATTTCGTACCTTTCCATTGGGAAAACTTTCTAGGGCTGCAAATCAAATTGCGTCAAATGAACCAACATAGAGTGAAATAAGAGCTTTTCAAGTATTTACACTGTATATTTCCCAGTACTCAACTAAGGCGTTTCGAAATATTAAGGGTGATTGGTAATTGATTTACTGACAAAGAGAACAATGAATAGTTCATAGTTAAAGATAAAATATGATTATGGCTTACAAAGAATCGAAGCGGCTTTTCCCATTCACAAAGTGTAGCAAAATTTTCTAGTTTTAAAACAGTGTATATTGTGCAATCGTAATGTTTCATAGTTCTTGAAACTGATAATTGTAAGAACATGCTAGTAGTTTATATGACAAGCAATTTGTCCTAACTGTTATCTAACGTCAGAAAGATACGGAACCATAAGTGAAGTGAGGTAGTAGGAACCGCATTATTGTAGATTTACAAAATAAAATTTATTCATTATTTGAGTCGCGATTCTGTAAGTCAGGTATTCAAGATAAAACAAAACATTTTTTTCAATAAACCCTAATCAAGTTATGCACTTGGAAATCGAATTTAATTGTTAGCCCTATTTAGTGGCAGAGAGAATTTTTAACGACCAACAGTCTGTGGTTTTTGCTGTTTGAAGTGATAGACTTAATTAGTCAAATAAATAAACGTAAGCTGAATGCAAACCTAAATGAATGTTTAGTCGAAGATCATGTGATTGTATTACACAGCAATATTTTCAACTAATCACATCTCAATAATAAGTTTTTGACAGCTAAGATAATCTCTATCCATCGACGAATTTTATTTACACATCAACCAATCACAATTTAAAAAATTGGTATGTTGTGTACTATGCATTAACCTTTCGTCAAGTTTATAATGAAAGTTTGATTGCGTCAACCACAACACTAAAGGGCTTGAGTACAGCGTTGAATCGGGCTTGAAAAATTCCAGAATATACGCGGTATATAAAATGTATTAGTTTCAGTGAGGTTGAAAAGGCTATAGGGAACTTAAAGCGAAGGACAGCAGAAGGGCCTGATGGGTTAACCCCAGAGATATTTAAGGACTGTGATCCAGCTGTAGCAGCAAGATTAACTAAGATCTTGACTAGGATTTGGGAACTGGACGTAATCCCATTTGACTGGTCTCGAACACTAATCATCCCAATCTATAAGAAGCGACGGAAGTCCTAATGTGACAATTACCGAGGAATCAGTTTAACGAATATTGTATCAAAAATATTAGCCTCAATAATACTTTGACGTCTAACTAAAGCTCGTGAAGAGCAAACTCGAGAAAACCAAGGTGGTTTCAGACCCAGACATGTTTATATAGACTAAATATTCACACTTAGGCAGGTTCTTGAACATAGGCACACTTTCAGATGCCCAACAATAGCTGTATTCCTTGACCTGAAGGCGGCGTTTGACTCTATCGATCGTAAGGTTATGTGGCAATGTCTATCACTGAAAGGCATACCGGAGAAGTACAGTAACCTTATTCAAGCTCTATATTCAAACACCGCATGTCGTGTTAGAGCTTATAGCAGATTGTAGTCGGAATTGATCACTTCTAGTGGTGTTCGTCAAGGTTGTCGGCTTTCCCCATTTTTATTTAATTTTATAATGGACATACTTCTAGAGTTAACATTGTCATCGTCTGATTTCTCTGAGGTTAACCTCCTTCCAGGAGATAAACTTACTGACTTAGAATATGCAGATGATAAGGTTTTATTGAGTGAAGACGCTGACAAAATGCAGAATTTTTCGACAACCTTAAACATGAACGTAAGCATGTTTGGGATGCCATTCTCCCCATCCAAATGCAAAATGTTGCTTTAGAACTGGCTTAATTCGGCACCGAAGTTAATGATAGGGAGCGAAGCGATTGAATGTGTTAGTCGCTTGACTAAACTTGGGAGTTTCTCCAGTCCTGATGGTCTGGTGTATGATGAAATCTCGGCTTGTATACATAAAGCCCGATTAACTTTTGCCAACTTGCGTCATTTGTGGCGTAGGTGAGACATTCGTTTACTGACAAAAAGAAGCGTTTGCTGTGCAGCAGTCAGTTCCGTTTTACTTCATGGATATCAAACATGGCCATTAAGTTTAGAGGATATTCGTAGGCTCCTAATATTTGATCATAGATGTCTCCGAAATATTGCTCGTGTTTGCTGGGACCACCGAGTAAGCAATGCGTGGGTTAGGAATAGAGTACTAGGTAAATACGATAAGTCTCTTGATGAATTAGTGAATCCTCACCAGCTGAGGTGGTTAGGACATGTGTTACGTATGCCTGACCACCGTCTACCGAAACGAGCAATGTTGTCCGTTGTGGGGGTAGGCTAGAAGAAAGCTAAGGGTGGCCAAACGAAAACATGGCATCAATCCATGAAGTCATTGACAATTGGGCTGAGACATGTTAATAGATGCAGACTACCTTGTTGGGGTCCACACGATGATCGTAACCAATGGTTAGAAACTTTAGGTGCTATGGCTCAAAATCATTGGCAATGGCGCAGGTGCGTTCCCTCCTTGTCTTCCTCCGAATTCTAGTTGTTTAGCTTTTCATAATTTTTTGTTTACTGAATCACTTTATATTTCAAATCTCATCTCTGATCTCTATACCTTTCCATTAGTACTTACTCTGTTACTACCTCCCATACTCTGAGATTTAGTCCGACAATTTAATCTCTATCTGCTAATTGAGGCATGGCAACTTGAACTGATGTACGCATGTACCAAGTTCTACGTTGTAACTGAGTGACTGACTGAGTTTACGAATGGACCAATCAGATTGGCGAGTTTATATCTTATTCTATGCAATCATTTTATCTGTTAAAGAGATTTTATTAAACCAAGGTATGCAGATTTACCGTAGTTATTGTATGTACTCAGGCTTTATATTTTTTTTCTACTTGCATACCAAGGAACTAATTATATTTTTACTTGTCGACTCAGTTATATCACGCATGTGTTCCACAAATCTATTTATTATTCCAAATAACCTTTCAAGCACGCTTAAATTGATTTAGGTTGTAGTTCATGGTTTTATTTATGATCAGTTTGAAATTGAAGGTAGGGTTAGGTTGAATTTAAGGTTAGTTTAGATTTAGTGTTAGCCTAGATCATTGGTTCTGGTTTATGTACGGTGTTGATTTGTGTAATATATCTTTGACATTTCGGGGATTAAGTAATTTATTCACGGAGTTTTACTCTTCTAATGTTAAAAACAAGCATTTCTTAATAACTTTATATGTTTTGTACGTCAACAAATAAGTGAGTTTTGACTGACTACTAATTTCCTAGACTGTTGCTGACTGACTAAAAGATAATCTTCACGAACATCTTAAGGATCTTTCGATCTCGTTCTTATGTTAAATTGTGCCTCATTAAGTATTTTCATTATTCATAAGTAAAGAAATAAGATCACAGTACAGTACAACTGTGTTATCTACTAAGGAAAAATTCACACGTTAACTACCTTGAAATGTGGATATTATAACACTACATCAAATTCAAACTTGCCTTTAGATACCTAAGAAGTGATAAATTATAACAATTAACCAAGAAACATGATATGCTTATGTCATTTTAGTTAGACAGAGTTTACTTGATTGCTATATACATAGGGTGTAAGCATGTATAAACGTTAGCAAACAAGCAGATGAAACTGTAGTTGCTAGTTTCTGACATTTTTCGATTTTAAAGCAAAATATTTTAATACTTTTCAAATAATCAAGTAAGATTCCTTATTTACTTACCGACTTGTTTCAGAGTTTTATCAAACCATTCACGATCATTATGTTCAGTAAAACGATCAGCAATAACTCGAGTACATTCATGTTGCCATAAAGCTAATGCAGTAGATGAATTAATAATGACATCTGAAGTTGTACGTAACATTCCTTGCCATATACGGCTAACATCGCGTAAATTAAATACATAATGAAATTTAGCTGGAGTTGGGAGCATTTTTGCTTTAACACGTTGCCAAAGTTTTCGTGTTGCTGGAACTAAACATTGGATTGTTTTAATAACATCTGGTGTAAAACCTCGTTGAGTACAAAAATGTCCTAATCCTAGTGAACCAAAAACTTTATCCATTGAAGCATTACTAGGCAACGTACAATTGAATATACTGAATTGACGTTTAAGTCGTTGTGGTATATCATTGCGACCGCCACCGGGATGAATCATAGCCGCCACAAACTGTTATTCAACGAACAAAAAGTTTATACATACATTTAAATAAATAGATTCTGAAAAATTATTTTAGACAATACTAGAAATGTAGTTAGTGTAAGACAAGTTTACGTCAGTTTGCAAACCAGTTTAGTGGCTTCAAATACTAGATGGTAATGATCATCTTGTGGATCCAACGAAATCGATGTTGACCCAGTTATATTGATTAAATCAACCTACATTGATTAGTATTTGTATGACAAAGGTGACAATCAGAAGCGGTTGTCACATGTGATTTGAAAGATGCCTCCTGTCCAGCCTAAGTAACTCATAAATGGTTGGTGGCAGATGGCTATCATATTATGGTGAATTCGGAATTGCAACATCACTAATTATCGTATGATTTCACTGTATCTTTTTGGCATAAATGTTATCCATTTGGTTACAATATACTTTTCATATTCTTCACATAATTCTTAGTCAATAATCGAGATACTGTATTGGTATATTTCATTGGCGCAGACCCAGTTTTCGTATTACAGAAGTCCAGTCACTAAAAAGCCGAAATCATTCGATTGTCTGAACAAAACATCTTAATTCAACCAACAATGTAGAATGTACAACGAAAATAAAGGTATATGAATTAACTTGGAAGAGGGTTGGACTAATTAGAGAGACCGTTCAGGAAATTTAATCAATTTTCCTTGATGTTTGCTGGCAGAGAAAGCTCATTCATGCATCCCAAAACAAATTGTACGATTGCATACAATTTTTTAGATCATGTGAATATCAGGAATCTCTGTTTAACCAATTATTTCAAGTAATAAAATTGGAGGTGGTTAGAATACTTATATTCTGAACACTAGATCAATCGGTCTTACTATCTGTTAAACAAGCTTCAAGCAAGCAGAATGATCTACTGATTATTCAACAATTCCGTTCAATACTTCTTTTGAATAGCAAACAAAAACTCATATAATAAGCTAATATTATACCTTAGTTGTTAGTATTAGTCACAAATTGATGTTGGTTAGGTGCCACCGAAAACCAATGAATGATAGACAGCTTTCGTCCTAGTATAGGACTCTTCAGCAGTGTATATCCGAGGTTTCAACCAACATTAATTTGCGACTATTGCGACAAGTTAAACTTAATACCTATTTCCACAAAACCACCACATTTCAAATATACCTGAATATCGATGATCGTTGTGAAATCACCAGGTTTATCTAAACTGTAAAAACCAGACATTTCCATTAATTGCCTAGTAATTTCGTTAGTTATCTGATCACCCCATTCATTAATAATTGGCATATTAATGTCATCAATGAACATCGTCATTTTTTTTCCAGCTGGTGGACCAAATGTACTACCCATACGTTTATCAACATAACTTTCAACAGTACGTTGAAACATATTTGGTGTAGTAGCACTTGAAAAATTGACCGATTTACATGTATGAACTTCTGGATTATATTTACTACAATAACCTTTGATAATAACAGTTTTAGCTGTGCCCTAAAAAGAGATAAAAATAAGAAGAATGTTGACAATAATTAAAGTGATACTACGTAAACAACTAAAACTACCATATAGTTATGATTAGTTAGTACAAATAATGTGTAAATTAGTACAAATGGTACATTATTTGGAGTTATGAAAGTTCAGTCTTCTTGTATGGCGAGAATGCTATATTCCAAAAGCGGATTTTATTTTGGTACTAGGTTCTTAGACTAACAGAAGTCTGGAGACATAATGGTGATAGCACGTTGATTAGACTTGATTATCAGTGTCACTTAGGCGTTATAACTATTTACTCTCTTATGAAAACGTTAGTGCATCTCCTAATCTCCTATTTTACCACACTTCAATAATAAACATTTAGTGACTGAATGGATTTTCTGTCCTAGTAAAAGACCATTTATCAATGAGTATTCACAATTCTACCAGAAATCTTCAAGCTCCAGGGCAATCTCTTATCCATCAGACTACTGAGTTGTTATCCAATATTCTTTTTATATTTTCAACTCTTATCTTATTGATTTTAATTCTTACCTATTAAACATTACTTCGGTCAAATAAATAAGGGTTATTTCTATATTGCCTTCCAATCCATACAGTCAGCTAAGCTCTGCATCATAATCATAAGAATTCATTGAATATGCAATAATTACATTCACATAAAAACAACTAAATGATTAAAAGCATGGGTAATGAGAACATTATGATGATGTTTAGTTTGCTGAACAAATAGTTAGTATAAACGAAGAATTTGAAACACGTCACCATGCTAATTTCCGATATTGTCTGTTTCATAAGAATTGTAACTAAAGCTGTTAATGAAATACTTCACCAAATCAATTTTATTATTTACTTTGATAACTTTAAGGTTCTCCCTACTTTGTTACTATGCCAGCTAATAGTTAGATTAAAAATCGTTAGGGACTGAGTTTGTCCTCAATATTAACATTGTCCAATATCTGAGTGGATACTTCCTATTGCTACACAATTCTGACCACAGATCTCATTCTTATTTCTTCCTCTTACTACTTTTATTTTAATCTTTTATGTGTATTAGGATTCAGTGAAATGCTTATAGAAAACATTTGCCGATATTTTCATCTGTTTGAAATGAAATTTTCAATAAAAGTCACACCATTTTACAGTATATGGCTACTAAATAAGTGATTTGGTGACTTAAAATGCTGGATAAAACATGTTTTTTCAACAATTAAAACGTTGTGGATAGTTTTATTTTGTAATAGCCTATAATGTTAAAATTCCACTGATCAGTAAATCACAAACTCTCAATATATATTTACACTTTCCTAAGTACATAATGAAACTATGCAGGCGCTAGCTGTAAAATAGGTATCATGCTTAACCTGATCACATCTCTCAACGGTCTAGTAATTCATTTACTACATATATCCAAAACCTGAAACTTTAATAGTGTAAGAGCCACATAATGAAGACAATGATTTCATATGTTACATATAGCCTAACAAGTTCATCTCTTGGAATTCGACATTAGTAGATCTGAAATTTTATGTTTAGTAAACTATCGACGTCAAGGAAGCATATATAGGAATTAAATACAGGCAATTTAGCTAATTTTATCAGAAGTTTGTACAGATGACGTCATCAAGAATGATGATGATTATTCTACAAGTAAACTACCTGGTTTAGAGAACGCAATATAACTAAAACTGTTTCATTAATGCAGAAATATAATAAAAATTAAGGTTATTAAGTAAAAATACCCTATAATTAAAGAAAACAACAAATAGTAGCACACATAAGCTGGAAATTAAGACTTTTAAAGAATGAAATCTTTATAAACTTATACTTACCTGTTCACCAATCAACATAACTGGTTTACATTGTTTAGCAATTAAATCAAGCAAGAAATCTGTTCGTGTATTATCAACATTTGGTACTAAAATTCCTGTATATTCAGGTGTTTGATCAAATGGATATACATACGGCGGTACTTTACTCTCCCAGTGAACCCAATCACCATGTTCATTAACCATATATTCAAATATTGTATCATCTGTACCACATTTTGGTAATGGTAATTTCCCATTTCCTATTAAATATTGTTGTAATTTTAAACGATCCGATAACTCTAAGAGAGCACCTAACGACCACATTGCTGAAAAGGTTATTAATCTTTCCATATGAATTTGTTTAATTTCTTTTTCATCTAATCCTTGTAAAAGACCTTCCAATAGATTGATTGCTTGTCGAATATAATTACACTGTAAAGTCTAAGGTATTTCATGAAAAAAAAATGTCTTAATATCCACTGAAAAGATTATTTTCATTAAAACTGAAAATACGAAAGTAACTTGACAAGTACTCCGCTTTATTTTCTCTAATATCTTAGAAATAATTTGCATAACTCCAAGATGTCTATCTAAAGATCTAACAATCAGTGAATGATAGCGTACAGCTTTCTGAAGTTTCAGATGGTATATTTTTTTTCATTCTGGGATATGTATTAAGAAGGGAGCATGAAAATGGAAAACGGCTAATTTGAGAAAACCACTGCAATGAGAATAATGCTTACATATTTGTCATGGAACCACTAAACATTCAGTTATTCGACTTTAATTTTATCTTGATTAAAAGTCTTCTAAAAGTGTGTTTATTAGCCCTCATGATATCTTTAATTGTTCCAAAGATATAGCTGATATACTCATATTTATTTGTAGCTCGCACAACAAACTATTTTTATTTCATTATACGGTGAGGGCAGGGTAATTATTTTTATAACAGTGATTGACGACAGCCTGTTCGTTTCGTTCTTCTGACTTTCAGTGTGTACCTGGAGAGGCACGTGTGGTGAGGACTTACCTGTCAGGTCTGTGAGATATTAGGTAATGAAAAAGTATTACGTTATTAGGTGTGTTAAGATTATCTTATGCGACGGTCAACTTATGGTTATTGCAACATAAAAAATCTTACGGTTCCGTGAAATAGTAGTAAGTTCGGTTTAAATAGATCGTGTTTAGCTAATAAGTGCTGAAAGTTAGATTATTTATGGATTGTATTGTATTGTTTTTAATTGATTACCAACGTGATACTTGTAAGTAACTACTGTTTGAATAAAGTTCAATGTTATTGTTTTATACCTGGTTTCTATCACTGTAAATAAGTGAATCCTGTGATTTAGTTAGTTGGTTAATAGAAAAATATGAATTTCTTTTCATCATTTTATCAGTTAGATATTGGCGTTATCATAGTCTATGTAACATTTTAAATACCTATAAACAACTCAGAATGATGGTGAATAAGAAATCTAAATGAGAATGGAGTAATGGCTTCTAAGTTTGCCGAAGATGTACAGCCGTTAATATATGTCAACTAACTGAACTCCAGTAATAATGTAAACAGTGTTTGTAGCTGAATATCTACTCTTTTATGAAGTATTGTTTAGAATGGAAATTATTCGAGTATACTAATGAAGAATTGTAATTATAGTGAATACATGCTACAGGTAATCAAGAGCAGACTTTGCTTCATCTGTGCCTCGTTAGTGAAGAGTATCTGCAGTAATGAAGTAGATGATGCTTAAACCCGAGTCACTTAGTATTAGGCAAGGTGACATTAATGATGAACTATTATTCGGGTAGCTAATAACCCGTTAGACTGTAGTACTTACATAGACTAGTCACTGTATAGTTTACTACTTCATGTTTGCCTAGTCCTTACAACTGATTGAATTTCATCAAAGAATTGTATTAATGGCTGATAAAACCAATCATCATTAAAGGACTGGATAAACGTAGTATTAGTTACTTAACTGTTATTGTTTAATGTACTTGTACTGACTATCATTGGAATATTTTTACAAATCATTACCACATTACCATTTGTAACATTTTCACTTCATATTTTAACCACAGATTTCACAAAATTAACTACACTCTTACTTACTTCCATTTTTGGTTCCAAATTCTGTGTTACATAACGATAAGCATCTTCGAAAAATCCCTTGAAAGTATTAAATATTAAATCGGTCACAGTCGGTGCACGAGTTCTAAGCCATCCTGTTAAATATAAAAAGAGAATTCTGAAACAGAACATTCTTAAATAATCATATAAGATCTTATTGAACATGTTTATTTGTGTACGTTGAAGATTAGTTCATAGCAAAATACAATTAGCCAGTATTTATTGTATCTGATTATGGTACAATATTCCAAAGTTAGAATAAATCACATTCAACTTCACAAATTTCTAAGAATCTAGTCATCTAGATTAGTTAACATTCAGTCTAACTATAACTGATCTTCGTTCCGGAGAAAAACTATTCTTGATTATCTGCGCTACTGTGTTTTTGTATGCCGTAATACGAAGGGAGTAAGCTAACACTCATTACTGCGAGTTTGCTTTAGTTAGTACTGTCATAATGATGAAGATAATTAAATCTTATGGGTTTAACTTCATGTGGTGTATGCAATTGACATTAGTGAAAAGTATTAAAACAACAGGCAAGCAGGCATTTAATTATTCTTTGTGTACAACGATTTTCCAGGCAGTTCCAATTCCTAATAAATGATAAATTTAAACTAAACTTGTAAAATATGAAGATAATAGTTTGAATTATGTGAATGAGCATTTATATCGTACAAAAACTCATAGAACCGTGCACACACCTAATCAAGGTTATCATCGACGTTGTCGATGTTTAATAAGTACGTTGAACCTAGAACATAAAACCATTTTCGTTCTCATTTAGCGCAATTTTTAAAATCCATTTTACATTAAACTCATGCAGTGATCAGAATGAGTTTATCAATTGTAGGTTAATTAGACATCCTAGGTAAGTAGCATTGACCAATGAAATGAACTGGAGAATGTCTGCGCATGTTAGGTTTAACACATTTATTTAACACTGAAAACATTGATATTAATATTAATCTTAAGTTTAGTTAAAGAACAGAAAAGTGGGAACGAAAATTAACTTTGGTGACGTTCTTCTTCAGAGACTTTCTTATCAATTTTTTAGGACTCATAATGTGTTCACTTGTTTTAAATTATAAACTATGGTAACCTCAGCATGTAAACTGAAGGACTTGTAAATATCGTTAAATTTATTCGTTTTAATGATAATCTTACCTTTTAGGATAGGTTCCCAAGTCATTATAGAACTAGACATAAAAATCATTCCGTTCCTTGATACTGTAGCTGGTGAAGCATTATCTATATTATGTACTTCAAATAAAATTTTTGCTGTTGGTGCCATCGGTATTCGATCACCATTGGCTAATGTCAATGTTTTATTATCATCTAAAACAGAATTTAAATTCTCAATCCAAATAGCATCGACTGGTCCATCTAATATTAACCATATATGTTCACCTTTTTTAACTTTATGTGTACGTCTCCATAGAGTTGAAAATATACCATCAGTCCAATCATTTGTAGCTACATCTAATCTACCGAACATTTGTGGTGCTGTTATCGCTTTGGGATTCATACGCATTTCTCGATGTGGATCACTTGTATCAGTCATTGCTTTCATTAATGCATTAATACATTTTGTCTTACCAGCACCAGATGGTCCAAGTGTCATTACACCATGTCGAACTCTAAGTGTTTCATAAAGTTGTATACACTTTAATACCCATGGTGGATGATAAACCAGGCCAAGTTGATCAATCTAAAAGTTGTCAAACAAAACATAAGGTAACATAATATTTAACTATGATCTTTGTTAGTAAATCTAAAAATAAAATCATGAGAACAACTGACGTTTTGCTAAATGGACAATGTTTCAAGTGTATGAGATATGTACGAAATGTTTAAAACAATTAGGAATTCAATTTCACTTTCAAACTCTTAAATATATCAAACATTCAGTTTAGCCCATGTAGATTATATGTACAGTACGTAAATTCATCAGTTTTCAATTCATATACTTATTCTGACTCTAGATCTAATCAAGAAAATCTATGGGTTAGAGTACAGTATATGAACGTGTAAACGCAGTTCTTCAACGACCAAGTAAAATTTTCTAATTAACTAATGTAAGATGTTAAAATTGACTTCAAGGTTGCAGTAAATTTGAACAAAAATGTATACCATAGATAATATGTCATAGCTAGGATTAGTATTTAGGCTAACGAGTAGGAATTGTAGTTACAATTAGGCTTTTAGTGTTAGAAAAAAACAAATTTCTGTAAGGCTTCATAGTAAGAAATAGATTATATAGTAAAAATAATTGACGAATAAAACTCTTCATTTCAACACATAATTGCACCTTCAATAATTAACATTATTGAAAAAGTAGTTGGATCAACTGAGAGGCTTCTATCGATAAGACTGCCACAGGTAATCCAGCCTTCACTCTTAACCACATTAAAACTAACCTAGTGTGCCTAAAAGTTGATGCCAAATCTTATAAGGGCGTGGAAAATGTATAAAAATATGCAGGGGCTATGGAACACTGCTCAAAGGTTTTCGTGATATAGCTTTCTACCCTACGTCCTGCTCTACCTTACATTCAGGATTTTGCTGAGAATCCTAGTTTTAACTAGAATCTCGGACTCACACTGTTTAATATATACTTAAAATAATTCTTCCTTTCAATCCCGATCATGTTTCTAATTTTAAATTCAACAGTGCTATAGGACTGATCAAACGTAGTGTAACTGTAGAATTAGTAATTAGATTAGTGAGTTTTTTGTGAAGCTAAGATTTAGAGTTACGATTGGTGTTCAAATCAATGGACACAGAACATAGAATTTACAGATAGTTTTATCATTCGGTAATAAGCGTTTGCATCGTTAAGGCTTATTATTTTCTTTTCCATAGAAACCTTGAGTAAAACAAGATTTTTAGTGAGAATCACATATATAAGTTACTTGTGGCTGGTATCAATGTGGTGTGCATTGAACTGTGTATAAATCTGGTTCGTCGTTCCGCTTGCCTGTTAGATTCATTTAGTTCGAATACAATCTTATATCAATCATCATTAAGGTTCTTTTTATTATATGCTTATCCTACCATTTGTGTGTATTTATGAGTCACTGCAATTTATGAGGACTGAAATAAACATAGCATATGTAATTAACTGAGCTTAATATAGACATAATCAAACAACAATGACTTGTAATCTTTTACTGCTAGAACATACAACGCCTAAATATATCATTTATTTCTTGCGAGACCATTCAATTAACTATGGAGTGCAGTAATCTGGATTTTTAACTATAAATTAAGAGGACTGATGCAAACTCGAAGATTAAGCACAAGGCGTACAATAATTTTTCTTATGTTACTGCTGATCAAATACTGATATTTACACTATGTGTATAACTTCACAGTATTTTAGTTGATTATTCATCATGCATCTTGAATTTCATTGTGACATCGTAGCCTTATAAAGGCATTGAGAAAAAGTGTAAATGCATCGAATTCAAAGAACGTCACAGTAATAAATGTTGAAATTGATGATCTTTATATTTGAATATTTTAGAAGTTGACACTATTTCTTGACTGATCCCGTAGGAATGGTTGCCTTAGCAACTTCATATTTAAAGTATCTAACAGTTGGATATGCCGTTGACATACCACCCCTGCAGAAAAAATAACGGCCCATTATGACATGTGAAAATATCTCAAAAACCAACAGAACGATTATGTCACACGAACCATAGAAACAGCTTCCTTTCATTTTATGGAGACTGAAAGATACAATTCCACATGAAGGCAAATATAATATCAATTATAAACTAAATTGTTTAAACTGCGAGAGCAGTTATATTATACAGAAACTAAGTGTCACTAATTGTCACCTAGCATACATAAATATATAAATTAGCAGTAAGATAGCACAATTACTATCACTGATGTCATTACACGTCGATAACACCAGACATTCGGAGAAAGTTGTAATTATGGATGGGATAAACTCCTGCAATTCTAAAGAAATCATCAAAGCTTGAAATTCAAATCTATTAGCAGTCACTAAGCATACTGATGTAGATACAATCCATCAACTAATCTAGAAGCGACCATCTAGTCATATAATAAGAGATCAGTAGAAATAGACGAATATTTGTAGGTAAACAGTGACGAACGAGATTATCAGAAAAAATTGAATTACCGCTTGTGAAACAACTATAAAGTACAATTTTGCATAAAGTAGGCTTCTGTTTTCAGAAGCGACAACGAAAGTAAACATTCCAACTGACAAAACAAAACGCCTGGAAAAGCATCAATTTAAGTTGTGAATCATTATTACTTTGGAATATCTTATTATTCATTTAAAGAGCAAGAATGAGTTAATAGATTTATGAAGTTGATTTACTTGTTTTTCTAATGATGCTTCAACTTCTGGATAACCTTTCTTGTCCAACTGCATTCCAGGGAATAAATCCCAGATTAATGACATAAATAATGGTTCATCTTCATCGACTAATTTGCTCAAATTCATATCACGTAGTACACGCATAACAATCATTGTTTCCGAATCTTGTGGGTTAGCACGTTTAAATGCACCAAGTGTACGAAGAACTGATAAGATATTTCTTAAACCGAAATCATAATGAACCTGTCAATGTATAAAAGTAAGCAGATACAATTATAATTTATGTGAAGTAACTATATAATTAAAGTCTTAACTTAACATAATGGCTATTTAACTATTCTTTACTTAAAAGATATGAATCGAAGTAGGCATTAGGATCCAGAACAAGTACTTTGTTTCATTTGGGACTTATTAGAATTATGTTTGTGCTATACCCTAATGTAGACGATCAAGATGAAACTGGGAAGCAATACCTAAGGCTTTAGATTTCAATCCCAGTTTCTCTATAGTAGTTTTATTCTTACACAAATTAATCTAAACGAATGATCAAGAACCAGGTAAGTTAGGCACAACACATTTACTATTATGTTAATACTATTACACGTGGATTCAAGTGGCAAATCATAAATACGAAATGAAAATGAAAATATGTTTAAGTCACTTTAATGTGATAATTACTTCTCTGTCTTCGCTATTATCAAATCAATCAGGACTTCTCGAGCAGATGTATTGTTAAACTGTTTACTGGTTTATTAGAATCATTCCGTACCTTAATTCATTATGCGACTGTCAGTTCCATGGTTGGGTCTTGGATCTGTACTACTTAGGAGTCCCTAATTAAGATTAGATACCTGTGCAGTAGTTGTTTCAGTCAAACCAATTCGTGATATCGAAATCAAAAAGATTGTTAGTGATATACCAACTTATATTTAATATTTGTGGGACGTTAATTTCTTGTTTCTTTCACATTACTGAGTAGGTGAGTTGAATCTAAAGTGAATTAATGTGATTGTGATCACTCGTTTTTTGGCATTTCGATTGGTGGTTCATTAACGTGTACATTTGTGTTGGCTATGGATTGGGTTGCAAATATTATCAATAAGGTTAGTATAATCGTTACGACGGCGCTGGAGAATATACAACGACTATTGTGTAACAACCTTATATTCCTACTCCACTTATATCATTATGGAAACTTGTGAGTTATCTTCAATCTGAACAAGTATGTAGGTAACTATAATTTATGCAGACGTATATTTGAAGAGATAAAATTGGTTTTAAATTCTTTCTTAGAAGTTGATTTCATAAAGTTCATGAATTCAACAATTTAGACTTACTACAACTCTAAACAAATCCAACTTACTTGTTTTGATAGTTGTTCCTCACACAATTTATAAAGTGTATAGAATTTTTTTGATAAATCTACATTATTTAAAAATCCACATGCAGCTAATTTAACACGCATTATAATTGCTCTGTCTGGTACCATCATAGCAACTGTACGAAAATTGATCTTTAAATTTTCTGGTAATTCTTGTCGACCGGCATAACCAGGATTCTAAATGAAACAATGTATTAAAAATTAAAATAATCACATATAAGTTTGTATAGATCTGTGTTTGGTATGGTTTCTGTTGCCCATTATCTAGCAAATAAATATCTTAAAATCTTACCATGAGCTGATAGTTAAAGTATGAGAGTACTTGTCATTTATGAGTTGTTTACAATATAGAAGGTTACTTCTTATGAAATCTCTAGAGAAACACAACTAGAGGTTGACTTAACGAAGTGAACGTAGATGCGTAGCAACAACTAATCAGGTCGACTATTCAGTACCTTTTCGTCTGTAGTTCTTGATATATTAGTTCATATTATTCAGAAAATTGGTATCGATAGTAAGCTGAAAAGTGATGCCAAACGTGCATTGATACAGATCTTAGTTTTTTAAAAGGAACACCTAACTGCCACGAAACTCTAATACAGATAGCACTAAAACATCGCGTTCGGATTTCAAACCTTCTTCTTTTATTTGATATTCAAATCACTTGGATTTATTTACTTGATATGTCGTCAAGTAAGTTAAATACATGTAGAATTAATTGAAACTACAGTTCATAAACGCATAACTCGTAACATTCGAATAGCCTAATAAACTGTGACATGCTAAACCAAATACTCTTACAAATATTCTCAACTTCTTTATTATCTTATTCTATGACCATTCCTTGTTGTCTTTTAGTCTGAAATTGCCCGAAAAGCTTTGATACCTAACAAATATATTGTATCTTGCATTTTTGATCGCTTATTCGGTCTATTCATTTTCACGTCTGGTATCGTTAACTACACAACATAATAGCCCTCATGTTTACAGTTTAGCCATAGATATGTTTACGGTAGTAAATGATTAAACCACAGAAATTACCATTTGAAACTTTTGGTATACGTTCATCAAAGTATAATATTAAGATAATTCGCTTTAGGTATAACTATGAACTAACCATAGTTAAAAATATTCCAAACTCGGGATCCATATCTACTGTATCACCGTCGGTAAATATAAATTGTGATTTTCTTTCTTTTTTACACGTCAAAACAATTGCAATTTGTTGTGCTGCTACAGATAATACTGGTAATTCAATTCTGTTAAATTCATCAAAACAACCCCATGATCCTGATTGAGCCAATCCTTTATAAATTCGACCTAATCCACGATAATCCATTTGATCAGAACAATTAAATACAACAACGTATTTGCCAAGACAACGTCCCATATCTTTTGTTGTTTCTGTTTTACCAGTCCCAGCTGGTCCAGCTGGGGCTCCACCAAGTGACATACCAAGGGCTTGAGCTAGAGTAATATAGCATCTGTGTCAAAAAAAACAGTTACACATAATGGTTTACAGTTCACCTCAGAGAACAAGTTACATTGTCACTAAATGTGTTGTAAGATGAATGAGATGTAAAGATTGCTTTCATTAAACATCAGTTATACTGAAGAACCTGACATCAGACACTGGTTAGAAATTGCTTCTTTTAAAACAGATAGCATACACTGGCTTAAAATATATCTCCATACAATCGAACTGGAAGAATTAATAACTAAATACATCTCTGAACTTTTATATTTTCATCACTAAGTATCAAGAAATACTAGACAGTTATTTCAAAAAAGTGTGGGACTGCACAGAATTATGTATACATGACCTCACTAGGGAATGCAATTGTAGCGTTTTTATCAAAAAGACATTAGGATTCTCCTAACTGAAAGTAGCATATGACTTTATCTAAATATGCATCAATACTAAGAACAATACATTAACTAACAATATTCACTATTAACTTCAATCTACGAGTCAGAAATGTGAAAATGTCTCATTGAAACCACAACTAACTATATGTCATATGTTGCAATTAGTTTGATGAATTATCTCACGAACATGGTGGCTAAAAGTAAATATCCATGAATTTTGGCCACTATTGCCGTTAAGAGCTATAAAGGCACAATATTCATGAGAAGTAGAAGCAGAATAATTTTCACAGAATTATTTAAACAACCCAATATGATTTTGAAATACTAGTCTGTTTAAAGCTGTGATTGATTAGTGACTAAAGGCAAACAGTGGGATACATGAGTATAATAGAATGTTTATATTTTAATTTTGTCCCACTGTTATTTCCATAATAGAAGTATAGCTAATATCAGTATTTCCACTTGTGTGTTGGCTTTGTTCTTATCTCAATAAACTATCTTCATTGAGATATACGATTCTGTATGAACAGGTTAGATTTTATGAATGCGCATCCAGTCATTACGAGTCGCGAACAGGTATAGTGATTCAATTAGTAAGCACCATTATATTTATTTTCATTTTTCCATCTACTTTATATCAACAATAAATGTTAATGTTGATTATTGGCAAGCCATTGTAAACATAGTCAACCTATCATGAATAAATGAATTATTAATCTGGATTTTATGTTCATGTTTGGAAATTTATGGTATCTTTGACTTATGTACATTTTCACTCGATCTTTGTCGTAACCTTCTCTACGCAATTTTACACTTCCTACTTTTACATGTGTGATTAGATGAAGAAGATAATAAGCTCATACAATAAGTCAACTCAGTCAAACATTTAGTCATGTCAAGCGCTAAACCTTCCTGATATATATATATATACATATATATATATATATATATATATATATATATATATATATATATATATATATATACTCATCCTAGTTACCATATTACACTAGCACAATAAGATCAACATAGTTTGTGTAAACATACATAATAAACATGTAACAAAATACAGATTATATTCATTATCTTCCGTATTAAATATAATCTATGCCTACCTGTCTGTTAATGGTGTAATAACCAATCGATCTGTACAACCTAAAAACTCATTTTGATAAATAAAATCTACATCAGTAATGCTAACAATACACTGATCATTTTCTTCATTAAAATAAAATCTTGATTGTTTCAACCATTCAAAATCTTTTGGCGATTTGATACGCATTGTAACCTAAAAATAATAGACAAAATAAAATATGATCTGAATAAATTATTTAGAAAATTGACCATTGAACAGCTAATCAGTTTATATGATTAAAACAAATTCGTATTATTTCCTGGGATTTATTAGCTAAATTATGTTTAGATTAATTCAAACACTATGATGTATTGTAGATCATACGAACAAGGAGGAATAAGAATTCGACTATAGAACTTCCAAAATATTGGAGAAAGTGCCAAGGAATTCAGAGAATTTTCAGAAGCCTAGAAGCTAAATCAAAAAGAAACGCCTTGTATTGACGGACTTGGTGTATTTTTGAACAAAACCCAGAACTGTTTAATTTTACCAGGGTAAACAAGAAAGATATTTTGAAGATCAAACTGTCTTCGAGTAACGTCGAAGAAGCAGTTATGTTAGTCAGTACAAATATACTCATACAGTGTGCCACACACAGTTTATTTATTTCTTCTTTCTTTTCATCTGTGTTATCCAGTAAACATTGTGATGTACAAACTGTTAACATGATAAAACTGAATATTTCCATCAGCTAGTTAAGTGTATAGAAGTAGTAAGTAGGTAATTCAAGACCTAGATATAGCCATTACCAGAAAAGTATACCTACAATCTAAGAGAACTCAAGCTTTCTGTAGAATTTAGACCTTTTTCACTCAGTTTCCCTACCTAAGACGTTTCCATTGAGATTGCAAGCTACAACCAAATAACGTCTATCTAAAGTACATAACGTTGAATTAGTAACCGCATCATTAGCTGATTGATAGCATAGAGTCAACTAGGATACCATTGAATTAATCACTACTTAGTTATCAATCTGTAATAAAAAGTAATTACTGCGATTAGAATTCTCGGAACCATGTCACAAAAAGTCTCATATTTTGAAACTATGATGTCTACTGATAAAGGTTGGAAATCACTGAACAGGATATACGATAACACACAAACCAGGTAGCTAATATTTTATTTAGACGTTCTTGTAAATCGATTATTAACTGAACCAGAGTTGCTATGGTTACTACATTTTAATGTCAATGTGGCCATCATCATCTATTAGGTTGGCCTTGATGTTTTCAATACTCATACACTGAGTTGTACTTAGGTTATTTTTCCATTTATTTAGTAAATAAGTGCTAAAGTCACTTGAAATGAAATCTCTGGCGCGGCTTGTATTCTAAAAAATACGTACAAACTGTCATGACGTGTGGTTTTGATTTTTTTTACCGATCGCGAAATCTCTGTCGTCAACCATTATCTCGTCTAGATTGACCGCTTGATTCGGCTCCTAAGCTTTGATACGATGCCCAGGCTAAAACTACACTTCAACATGAGAGCGAGATAGGAAACCGGGAGTGCGGCAGAAAACACTCAACTGCAAGGTTCAATAATGTGCATAAAAATAGGGTATTTGTAAAATCATAAATGTCTGTAGCCCACTAAACACAGTAATAGTAAGATAACTGTCCAATCAGAGACATATCACGTGATTTCTCATTGTCCAGAAGTTTCTGATAAAAATACTATCTACGTGCTGATTGGACACAATGTCTCCTATTGATTTCTATGCTATTTCGAACTTGTTTCAAGGTGTTTTCTGGATCTACCCATCACAAAGAGTAAAAAGTTGGCTAGACATAGCACTAACACCAGCTGCATAATCCAATATATAAATTCCAGTGCTCTTAATCATGAATGAGTACAGGTAGACAAAATTAGACATGTGACACAGAGTGATTACCATACTTTGTAATATTTTGATCAAGCAGTCTGTCAAGTGAGTTCCTACTAAGAGAATGAGAGTAAAGTCTAGTGTTATAACAGAAGTGTCACCGATAAAAAACTAGAATCATGCATTCAGCGGTTGATGTTAATTGTAATAAGGATTATTTACAATCATATTAAGACAAGAGTAGAGTATAAACTAATGGATATCAAATTATTGAGATAGATTATCTAAGAATAAAATTAGAGATTGAAACAAAACTTGAGATTATGTAAAAGTAAAGTTAAAACTAGAAAAGTATTGAAAAAGGCGAGGATAATTCCATAGCTATGTAAGAGACCGAGGAAAATTAAGGGCATAAATAAATTTCGTATAGATGCAGAAGTTTAGCTTGTTTAAATGGATTTCTATGGTTATTGCCGTCTGTAAGAGACAGATTCTGGAACTATAGTGTAAGTTGGAAGAAATTTCGTAGGTGACCGAATGTTTAATTTGTATTTACATGATGACTGGTGTATACCAAGCACGGGGAGAATAAAGCATTTTACAATCGTGTTTTGTACATTTGTCAACTATGTAGAGTGATGTTTAGAAATACAGTGATGTATTTGCTTGTCAACACGCCCAATATAACTAGCTTCACAAGCGAAGTCGAATTGATATGTAATATACACATACAGGCGATTAAATTAGGCTAATTGTCTTTATTTCATGAACTCGCTATTAATTGTCGGTTTGTGAAAAAATATTTGATTTTATTGTCCTGTTTCTTCTCGCTAATGAAATGTCTAGAAATAAGATGATGTAGCATATTGCTTCTTCCTTTGTAAAGGTGACTACTTAATGAGGTTTATTGAGATTTTCTAATGTGCTCTATGCTTCATTCATATTGTTTATGACAATTAAAGCATCTTTCATTGAATGGAAATAAAAAATTGGTTCATTTATCACAATTTTTAAACGACCGAGTTCTTATTTAGCTGAAAAGAAACCTGTTATGATTAGAGTTCATTGCAATCTCATAACAGTGTTATCACACCGTCCACACAGTCAGTCAGTCAGTCAGTTACAACGTAGAACTTGGTACATGCGTACATCAGTTCAAGTTGCCATGCCTCAATTAGCAGACAAAGATTAAACTGTCGGACCAAATCCCAGAGTAGGGGAAGGTAGTAACAGAGTAATTACTAATGGAAAGGCAAACAGATCAGAGATGAGATTTGAAATAAAAAGTGATCCAGTAAAGAGAAAATTATAATAAGCTCAAAAATTAGAATTTGGAGCAAGACAAGGAGTGGATGCACCTGCGCCATTGCAATCGATTTTGAGCCATATCACCTAAAGTCTCTAACCATTTGTTACGATCATCGTGTGGGCCCCAACCAGGTAGTCTACATCTATTAACATGGCTCAGCCCAATTGTCAATGACTTCATGGATTGGTGCCATGTTTTCGTTTGGCCACCCCTAGCTTTCTTCCAGCCTACCTACCTACCAGCTGCTACCTTGACGTGGTGGTCGGACTTGCCTATCGTGATGACCCAACCGAGCTATACTGGCTGGAACATATGTTCCTGTAGGTTCTACCATGCCAGGCAGGTCGATTGGAGAACGATGACAGTAAAAGCAGCTACTCAAGGTCTGAGGGCGAAATCGTACTGCTGATTGCAGAGTGGTGTGACAGCAGTAAGGTGTTTCCCTCGGACAACCAGCATCTGCAGCGATGCTGCCTTCTCACAAGGAAGGAGGGGTTAGAAAAGGTCGGCCCTAAAAATGTCACACCTCACCCTACCCCACAGGTTTCCGTCTCCGGCGGTAAGGGTGCCCACTAAGGGCTTTTAAGTGTGGAGCTAATACTTAAAAATCTTTTCATAAAAAGGCCGTGCGTGACAGGCCTCAAGCAGTTGTCCCTTGGGCTCTGCGGTCACGCTCTCAGGTCTTTAAGACTAACACTAATCTAACTTCTTTTTCAGGTTTCTCAAGAAACACCCTTCCATGGTGTGGGCAGCCAGGAAGTGAAAACCGCCCTCATACCTCGAACAGCACACGAGATCATCTTGTTCGAAGCCGAATCCCACCGTCCACACAAGGCCTTATTGAACAAAAATGTACACTGATTGTGCACATTAGAATAAGTTCTTCGGCATAGCGTACGGAGACATCAACTTACATTCCTCAGCATCGCAGTTTATCGCATGCTAAATCAATTATCTCCATCCAAGGCACGTTAATGGATAGTGATGACACATCAAGTGGTGGCATAAATTTACTGAATTTTTGTTGAGGCTTCCAATTTTTTCACTACAGTTACAACTAACTTTAATACTATGCTTAATAACCAATTTATGAAGTGGTTTTAAGGACTCTATGATCCGCTTTCTGTAACTTCATAAAGTGAATTTACCATATCTAAAACTAGTCAAAGTGGTGAACAACTTTTATATACCTCTGGTAAACTGTAGGGTGTGGGTACCGATGGGCCCGTAGATCTGAAAGCCCACTACAGATATTCTGAAATACGACGTACTTGTTTTAGACTAGATGATGACTGCATTAATTGTTGTTCAATTTTTCAGATGGATTATTCAAATTCACTCTGATTAGTGAGTAATTTACCCAGTTTTTTCTATATAGGTTGATTCGTTCGTAAGATCTCTCCCTGAACTTTTGTGTGGCATAGTAACTATTAAATTTTTTTACTTGATTGAATATGTCACAAATTGATGTTGACAGGGTGCCACTGAAAACCAAGGAGCACTAGACAGCTGTTTCGTTCCAGTGTGGAAATCCCCAGCAGCGCAAACCCCAGATTCCGCACCACTAGCTTCAGGTTGGCGAACACCTAACCCTCTACACCACTGGGTTGGCACATAATAGTAGAATTTTCTCTTCTATCAATTTGTGATATATATATATATATATGTAGCGCAACACATTCAATTAAGTTAAAAATACGAATATACACAAAAATAACCATCCCAACTGAACTATTAGATTTTCGTTATTCTTTTTTCTGAGTAGAGATTCTTCATGTTTGCTAGTCAAAACACTGTTCCATTTGCACTTACACTTTTTGTATTTATGATAACAATCCATTAAAATAAGCCTAAATCTTCCCAGGTATTTATCAACAGAAGGCGTTAAGCCTCTTCTTGGTAAGTATAGGTTTCCAATATTGAGACCCATATCCATCTTATTAACCTTACTATAGCTATCACAAAATTTAGGACCGAAGGATAGAACTTGAAAATCAGTTACATCAAGTTCAAGACTAGCAAAATTACTGATATTCCAGCTTTAGTCTGGAAAAAATTTCACTTCTAGAGTTTATATAAGCAGGATGTATCTTTTCTCTTCTGGCACTCATTACTGGAGTTACGTATTATAAAAACGGTTGCTTCAAGTAGTCTCGGAGCTCTTCTGCCCTGTTAGATCTCTTATTGACATTTTTCAACGATTCGGTTATACATGATTTGATTATGTTCTTTTGACTTAGAGTATATCGTTTTGGATTATTACCACATGCTCGAACTCCCTGACAACGCACTGCCTTTTAGTAGGCTTTAGAATATCATTTCGTCCTGATGTGTTTGTTGATAAAATCAACTGATTCTTATGCATCACTGAGCCTGAAGTTATACTACAGTCACTCATATAAGACTTTCAGTAGATGTAGAAAACTTCAATGTATTAATTATTCTTAACACTATCAGTTTGAAACGAGATGTGATTGCTAAAAAGACAACAATGTGTTTTCTTTCATTTTTAATTCATATGGATTTATAAGTCAGTCAGTCAAACAATCACAGTGTAGAGCTTGGTACATTCTCACATCATTTGAAGTTTTCATGCCTTAATTAGCATACAGAGATAAAATTGTCAGGTTGAATCCCAGAGTAAGGGAAGCAGTAACAGGATTAGTAGCACATGAGAGGATTAGGGATCAAAATAGGATTCAATAAAATGGAAATCAATTGAAAATATAACGAATTCATAAACTCAGAATCTAAGAAGGACGAAGAATAGATGCACATTTTCCATTGTGTACGATTTTGAGCCGTTCAACTCAAAGTCTTTGATTACTGGTTACGATCATCAGGTAGACCCCAGCCAGCTAGTTTGCACCTGTTAACACTGCTCAGTTCAGTCATCAATAACTTCATGGGCTAATGTCACGCTTTGGTTAGGGCGCCCTTACTTTTCTTCCAGCTTACTGTCACACTAGACAGCATTGCTAGTCAAAGTAATCAGTGGTTGCGCATACTTTGCATATATCCTAATCACCTCAACTAATGAAAATTCACTGCTCTATCAGTTGGCTTGCCATCTTTACCTTGTACTCAATTCCTAAAACACGCATTGATTACTCTGTAGTCCCAGAAAACACAAATCATGCTTCGAAGACACCTTTGATTGAATCCTATTAGTATCCTCTATTTTTGATGGTCATTTTTTATACCTAAACAACACAGCAGATTGAACGACTGAGCAGTAAACTCGTCCTTAGGTTGGTAGACGAATATCTTACCTACGCCACAGGTGACACATGTCGTTCGAAACTACTTAAGATTTCCGTGCCGTGATTACATCAGACACCTGACCATCAGGACTAATTTAACTTATAATATAAGTAAAAACGGTTGACAGACTCAGCTACTTCGTTGTCTATAGCTAATTTTAGCAACAACTTAAGTCAATCCTGAAATAGTATTATGCATTAAATGAATATATAAAGTCAACTTACAAGATCATTGAAAATATCTCTTTGATGTACATGTATTGTAATTAATGTTTCATATTTTGTACGATCAATTTTAGATAATTCTTGTGTTGTAACTCCAATTAGTTCATTTAATATTTCCAAAAAGAAATGATTTGTTGTATTCATAATTTTTCGATCATTTTTAGCTTGTCTTAATGCTTCTTGTGCATCTCTTGTCCATAACATTTGTATACCAAGTAGACCAACTTGCGCTGGATAAGTATTTTCAAATTCTAATAAATTAAATTGTTGATCATTTATAGCAAAATATGCTGATCTGATTACAGAATGAAGTGAATTCCTTGATGTTTGTAATAATTCACCAAGCCATACTTCAACGTTACCCTGAATTATAAAAATGTCAAAGTTTAATAATCAGTTAAGTAGAATTATACAATGTAAGTTTGATTGTGGTAGACTATTGGGATCCAAGACACGTATTCGGTCCAATTTTGGACTCGTTAGATGGATGTGCCTGAATTCCAGTGTTGAAATCTACACCGAAATTTGATTTTAGCTCGTTTTGTGCCAAACGCAACGGCGCTTAACACTAGACTACTGAGTCCTAATGACCCTATGTGTGCAACAGATATATATATATATATATATATATATATATATATAATTTGAATGTGTTTAAATCTTCCCGCTGATTTGATATGGACTAAAAGTGATCAGTCTTTGTTTCCATATGTACACCCTGAGAGGACTGCCCGTGGCTCCAGTGCAATGGTTTGGACTCAATAGCCTATTGATAATAAAAGTGGAGGCGTTCGACACGAAACAAACTGAGTTCAAGTTCATGTGTCCTGATATCGAAGCTATCCGTTCGGGATGTACATATGGCAACAGAGATTAATCGCTTCCAGTACGTAACAAATCAACGGGAAGATTCAAACAAATTCATATTATCAATCCTGATATCAGGAATTGTTTTGAATCAGATAACCATTGATCAGCTGGAAGCACTGGACAGCTGTTTCGTCCTAGTATAGGACTCTTCAGCAGTGCGCATCCACGACCCCGTTAGGGATCGAACCCAGGACCCTTTGGCTCCACGACAAGCACTTCACCATTGGACCACTTAGCTGGCTCCTAACGGTTGATATTTTTAATTCAGTCAATTCGTGATACGTTTGCGCGACCTCATCCGTTGTCATCGGTGGGTAACTGCCTCACACCCGACACAGTTGAACTCCACCGGTCACGTCTTCATACTAGAACTCCAGGAATTATCTCAAGGAGCTAGTCACTAGTGAGCCGATATTTGGTTACAATTAGGGGTTGTGGAGATAGTTAGATGAAGGTTTCAGTCAAATACAGATGCTGTTTGATAATACTGATGTTAAGTTATTGACCAACACAGTTTCTTGATGAAACAGTAGTTATTTTCACAAATACATCCAAATACCAATATTTATATTTGATATACTGTATGAACTAATACATTATGTATTACATTTATGTTCAGTAGTAAGTACTTATTTTATCTTTGTGAATTTAAAGTATTCCATTGAGGATGTTTATGACTGATTTCTGATCAATCTTTGTTATTATATATGCATTTTAAGAGAATTGCCTTGATACAGATTTCTTATTGCCAGTTTTAATATATATCTAACTGTACATGACGCGTAAGGCATAGAGTTAAAGTCATACTATAAACACTAACACATAACTACTACTAAACAGAACAGGTTTTCATATACTAAAGAAGTGATTGAACTCCAGGAGAAAGCATTTTTACAAAAATAATGTGGAATATTTTCTAATCTAAACTTCATTTATCATTTTATACTGATTTTTGTAATATGGAATTTAAAATGTCTGTTTAGTCTTAATGATGCTGTTATGGACTGAAATAGAACAGTCTCTGTTTCCACATGTCCATCATTAGGGGATAGTCTCAATTTTGTAGTTATCCATAAGTATTTTATTAGTGGGAATCCAGAACTCTAGTTCTGTTAGCTTAATGCACCAACATTCCATTTAGTTGTCTACACCGGGACTCGAGCTCAATCCATACACTTCACCGCATTCACTACTAAAATACTGATTTCATGTAGTCATAACTTTTCAACTAGTATATATATATATATATATATATATATATATATATATATACACTTTTATGCATACAGTTTGTTTAATGAGCAATAGATTTTTACGATATCAATACCAATTTGGTCATACCTCTCAAATTCATACACATATTTTTCGTTACATACTGTAACCCTGAAGAACAAGAGGCATAAAATAGCGAAAGAATGGAACCTACAAAAAAACAATCTGTTTACAGTAATTCAATTAGTTCTTAAATAATCTACTGAACTCAATGTAATCATGAAATTAAATAAACCACTAGTAGGTTATTGTTTTAATCAACCAATCAATATCTGTTACCCTATGTGGAGCATATACCAAAATAGATTTTCAACAAAACTTATTTGCTCAATAAATTTGACATAATCCGAAGCTTCTGTACACATTTTTTATGTAATCACTAATCTAGATTAGATGACTGACATGATGAATATAAGGAATGATAAGATAAAGTATTAAACTTCAGAATTGATCATACAGTAAGTAGTTTTGCATAAGACAAACCAAATAAACTAAAAAAAAATTTGAAATTTACCTGTGCCATAACTGGAGTGATTAATTGAATAGTTTCACCTTCTTGTGAAGTTACAGCTAATATTTTATCATAGACTTTATCATCAAATGTAACATTTTTAGTATTATCAAATACATTTAATAAATGCGCTTGAATTGTATGAGAATCTGATGCTTGACCAAGAATTTCTAATAAAGCTGGATCTGAGACAAAAAAGAATCTTGGAAATACTAAACGTTTTTTCTCTAAATAACCTGTTAATGATTTTTGACATAATTCTAATTGTTCTAATAAATGTGGTAACAGTTGACTTAATGTATCATCACCAGTACAACAATTAACAACATTTGGTAATTCATGGGCTCTTTGCATAATTCGTTGCCAACTTTTATCAATATTACCAAAACGTTTAGCTTCCTAGAATGAGATTAATTTTAACAATAAAAATTATGTATATTATCTCTTTGAAGTAAATGTATGCGAAAGAGTATAATATATTTGAAGAAATATGAATTGAGCTGTGATTGTCTTTACTGATTAGTGGTAATTAACAGAAAACCCTAAATTTACGTTTTATACTGCCTAGTAATCGTCAGTAGACTGTTTTTAAAAGAAGTATGTAGAAGATCAAACTCATTGATTGAACATATGTGTTTACACAATCACAATATACAAACGATAGTATTCCTCTCAAGATTCCAGGTACGCCTTGATAACCAGTGTTGTCAAGTACAAAAATTTAATGCTGGGTTTCCTGACTACTAATTTCTGTCATTTTACATCAAAACATAGTGCATACGATGTCAAGTCACTTAAATTAGTGACAACATTGAGACTTAATCGATCAGATTTGATCAACACTAACGGATTAGTTACATATAGCAATGATTTTTGCTGAGTGATTATTCATAGTAAATGACAAGCATCCTGAAAAAGTTTGCATCTAAATAAATAAAGTGAGATTCCTTAATCACTTTTTAGGTTAAGTACAGTAAATGACTATCAGAAATATCTAGTCCCTACTGTTCAAAGCACTTATTATGTAATCGGACTGTTTAGATAATGAGAATATCATCAATAAATTACCAACCAGCATCACTCTGTAATGAGTAGAAACAGCTAAATTTAATACAGATCTCCACAAACCACCTTAATTCAATTATAATAAACAACTCACCAGGGATTAACTTCAGGATATTCCTAAAGTTATAATGACAAGACCTAACTCGCGATGTTTAGACCTGATGAGAGTTAGGCAGTTATCACAAACGACAGTGGTGAATTGCCATGCGACATCGAAAATTAATAAAAGTGCAAATTCTACCACTGAACGCCAGGTGGCTCAGTAGTGTAGAGGGTTAACGGTTCACTGTAAAACCTAAAGACCCTGGGTTCGATTTCCTGCTGGAATAAAGGGTGCGCACTAGTGAAAATCTTATATTAAGACAAAAGAGCTGTCCAGTGATCTCTAGTTTTACGTGGTACCCAACTGGCACCAATCTGTAACGAACACAAATAATTAAACTTAATACCTACCTCCGAAAAACCACTACAATGCCATTATGATAGTTAAACTTCACATAGTAAACGTCAATTATCACTTACTTGAGGTAACTGTTTTGCTATATCACCACCGACAAATACAGCTTCTAAATAAATCCATAAATTTTGGACTTGTAACCAATTATCAATTATTTCACTGGTTGTAGTTAACTTTTGTACCCATTCTTGTATTTTTGGTTTAAATGGTGCATTATATCGATTTGATAATAAGGATCCTAGAAGCATTAATGAATCTTCCATAAGAGCAACAACTTCACCGATAGCATCACCTTTGAGTAATAATTCACCACGTGTTTTAAATATGCTAAATTGAAAATTCTGACTAGACCAATCATTCATAACAGTTTTAAGTTTAGCTTCAATATCTTTTTCTTTAACTGCTGAAATACAAATATCCTACAAATAGAAATAAGACTAGATGGTATATATATACAGAGAGAGAGGGAGAGACAGATAAATAGAGATTACTAGACAGTGATTTCAGGGATAAAAACGTTGTCAGCAATCTTAATGGATGGTTGATACACTGAATAACCAGTTGATTAAAGCTGAAATTGTATAACAATAACTGTTAACTCAGTGGTCTACTGGTTATGTGCGCACCACTTGACTGGTGAGTCTTGGATTCGATTCTTTGTGAGACAGTTATTATAAAACAGTTGTCTAGTTTCCCTCCAATTCTTGATGCTTATTCAACTAGATTATGATTTGGAAAGATCATCATTTAGATCATTTTAATGAAATTGAAAGCTTCAAATGATTTATTTGTGATTACTTTAATGTAAAGAAATAAACATCAAACATTGTTTATTCACAGAAAACTGGGATAGTTTATGATATCATTCATCTAGATTTATATATTACCATAGTACTAACTTCTTAAGAATCTACCTCTGATATATAAAATTTAAGAGTTGACAATTCAGGAAAAAGATTTATTTGACCAAATTCACTAATTATAACCACTGAAGATTAGTCTGATAAACATTTTAGCAACGTTCATTGCTTAATGAAGTATAAACTAACACTGGCAATCAGAATAAATTGAATGCTTTTTTAATGGATTGATACAAACACTGCTAATTTACTAGATCGGTGGAGAATTGATGTTAGAAATGACTTTGACTAATGGTCAGCTATACTAATGCACTTAATTCGCTTACAATCAGCTACATATTTAGATGATAATTCTTTTGAAAGGCTGAATGAATGACTATATTGATTCGTAGTGAAAAAACTTTCCGTTAGACCTAACATCACAAAGCGCTATAATCCTAATTTACTTGACATTTAACAAACTTATTTCTTTAGTGTTTCAAAATGGATTGACTTCAGTTAGACACCTAGTGAACACCAGTAAGGACTAAATAGCTATTTCACCGGAGTATTAAGCTTTTTAACAAACAGCACTCATGATCGCATCAGTCGATCCCAAAACTTTCAGGCCTTACAGTGAATGTTTTAACATTCAGACCATTGCATCCAATAGTATACGTTACTAACTATCGTTCGTGTGAACATCATTCATCACTATCAGTGACATTTATCTCCCTTCATAGATTATAGATAATACCTAGAACTCAGCAAATTACCTATCAAAGTTAGTAATTATGAAGTACATAATTATTATCTACCATGGAGGTTTGTGAATAAACTACGACTTCCAACAATCTCCACAATTAGTGACTTGTTTTTATCGAAAACATTCACACCGCAGGTTCATTAATTATTTTAACTACATTTATATTTGTTTATTCTAAAACTTAGAATATTACACAAAAAGAATTTAATTAGCTAATCTTATAAATATTTTACTCTAGATTATGGCTACGTGAATAAACGCTTGATCATTAACGTTGTATAGTATTCACTGATCATCGAAGTAAAGTATAAACTTCTATTGGAGGATTCTTATCCCTTTTATGAACAGATTATATTTATGGAACTAGAATCAGAAGTTAAGTAACCTTGTTTCAAATCTGTAGAGTTTGAAACATTAAATATCAGCTTACTTGTAATTAAATCCAGGAGGTAATTCTTAGAGTTCTAGTTGTAAGATGTGACCACTGAAGTTTACCGATGTTGGATATGAGGAGATGGATGAGGTCATTGAAATATATCACGAAGTGACTAAGAAATATCAACTTTTAAAAGCCAAATCAGTAGTTGAATGGTTCAATCGTTCAGTATAAAGCCTGAAGGTTCTGGATTAGGTTTCCAAGTGGAATCATGGATGCGTACTCCTAAAGTGACCTATACTAGGACAAAACAGCTACCCAGTGCCTCCTGGTTTTCAGTGGTTGTCTAACTTAGAAAAATTCGCGATATCAAATTAAAAAACTGTAACTATGAATAGAATTTAGTGGTTTAGGAGATTATGAGAATTTTACAATATCTTCTTATTTTAAAGTTGATACATGGTGACTTTCACTCCTTGAAAATATTATTAAAGACTATCAAGTATCTGTGATTTCCAATGATTGTTATACTGACTTACAATAAGATCATCTTCTAAATCGCATACAACATTGTTATTCAATCTACCCTATCGCTAATGTAAATAACACATGAAACGGTATCAGTTAGCAAACATATATCCTAACTCACTTCAATATCTTCTTTATATTTCAATAATGGTGCTTCCATAATATTGCGTAGTAGAAAGTTGTCTGATTCCACGTCAAATTTGTGCTTTGTCAATTCTTCTATTCTTTCCCAATGTCTAGTAGCCATAGCTTTATTTGCCATCATTTCAAGTAGTGGACATGTTTCATTGAAATCGTCTATTGTTTTACTAAGTTCTGTATAAGCTTGCCATTCTTTAAGTGCTTTAGGTAGTTTCCGACACCTGAGAAATTAAAAAAACCCTTGATCACTAGCTCAGTGGTAATGTTTCGTGATGACATGAGTTTTAATCCTACAGGAAAGATCAATTAGGTATGTTTGACCAATAAGTACCAACCAGCAAAAAGCTAGGTCATATAGGTTTTCTATCAAATATCATCAACCATCTACCAATTGCATGACATTATACTTAGAATCAAAAGTCAACTTAGCTTTCATATCATAGTGTAATTTTGTGATAATTTGAATTTTCTTTATTCAGTAGGTATTGTGGGAATAAATAAAGTTGTTACGTAGATAAATCAAAAGTGTAATGAGGACCGAAATTCAGTTTTAACCGAGTTCTGTTCCAGTTTAAGTATCATTACCCCCCCCCTCCCCATTACACAAACAACCAATTAACTTTAAAAAAGTATTAAGAATCAGATATTCAATTGAGGTGAAATGTAATTTCACGTCAAGCAATTCGAAAATGTTTATACAATAGACACTTCAAATGCAATCATTAATCATAATCTTGAACACTGAACCTTAACATTTATACCGAACCTTCAGCTTATATCATTGACGCTTACCCTATCCCTAAAATCAAACCTAACACATCATCTTAGATCCGAGCCATAATCCCAACAATAAATACTAACTTAACATACCAACAAACTTTGTTACCATATTATGGGTTCATTGTATTTATAAATTTTTATTTCATTAAACTAATCACCTTGAAGTGAGTCGTTAATTCTCTATTGACTCTAATGTAATATTTCATAAAGGTTCCTATAAATACTAACCCATATTGAACACAACACCCGGTCAAAAAAAATCCGAACGAATGGTAACATTTCATTCTGAGACATTGAATTAAAAGAAACGCAATTTTACTACTTAAGAAGGTTCTTATCTGATGTATCATTCATCATATGACCTAAATAATAGCTCGTTCCGTACGTAGTAGAAAGATACATAAATCTCGTAAGAGAATGTTATAAATAAAATCTGTGCTAGAAGATACAATGATTTCATCCTATTTTGCTTTCATATCATTTCCCTTTGACTAAACAACTCTGGAAAGTGTTTTTTTTTGCCATTTGAAGTGATACTAGCCCCCTTCCCCAATTGAAAGTGCCACAATTGTATTTAGATTTAAATACCCAGCATGTTTTCCAGTAATCGACATACAGTTTAGATTTCATGTGAACCAAATCACTATAATACTATCAGACAGCTTAGCAACATGTCGGATGGCCAAACGCAGTTATATGGTATCGCCATTAAGATTTCGTTCAACAAGATAATATTCACTTCCTCCATTCTGAATGACTAGATAGTAGGGCTTAACTTTATTTTTACAGTAATACTATTACTATAATTAGTAACTTACCTATTTTGAAAATCTAATAATTGTTGGTTGATTAAATCAATGTCCACGTCAGTCCATGATATATCATAGTAACCATTGACAGTATCCAACACAGAATCATATAACTGATACAATTTTTGTAATAAATTTAATTCTTTACGTATTCTTTGTAATTCAGGATAATCGGTTACTTGTATACCGAACAGTTCTTCACCACCTGAATAAGTTTGATATTTACGCCATAAATCATCGAAACGTGCTTGATATAAACTTAAACGATCTGATGCTTCACGTGGGATAATACCAGGTTCCATTGGTCCACTGATAATTTTAAGCAACAAAAATATTATGTAGTGGTTTTTACATTGATATTTCTATTTGAATAATAAACATAATATATGAATTAAACTATTGAGATGGTAGAGAAGATTTGTAGCTCAAGGGGATGCTGTAAGTTATACTGCATTTATTGAGCTAAATAGTTAAATTGAGGAGTATTCGTCTTCATTCTGAACCATTTCATCAGCACAAGCTTCTGATGGAGCTACTAAAAGAAGTTTGAACCGATTAAGTGGTTTAGAATGACAATAAATGCCCTTCAATTAAACCATTCAGCTCAGAGAAAACAGTACCGCCGAATTAAAATATTTCCACCCAGAAATGATGGAGATTTTTAGTTCAAGTAGATGTTTTTAGTAATGATGAGTTAGGGGGCTTATTTGATAACCTTTCGTTGTTGTTTCGAGCTAGGTCATTTTCTCGAAGAAAACTGGTTATTTTTATTATTCCAAAAGCATTAGATCAGTTCATTTTGACTTATTTTCTCCACAAGTTTCACCGTCTGAATGTATCCTTTTGATTCTATTGGGTGCTTTGTAGACTTTAAGCAACGTGATTAGCAGCAAATTGGATGCAATATTGATAAAAGTGTTATTTACATACTGACCTAGTTTCTATAGTTCTAGAAATCCGCTGGTGATACCGGGATCTTATTGACACTTACTAAATAAAATTAATGTCTGCTGATGTCTGTATGCATTGATATGTAATGGTATAGCTTATTTATTCATTTATAACGATCCTAAATGTATTATGAAGAAAAAGATTGCAAAAGACAAACTTAATCATTTCTTCAAGATTTTACAACGACCTCTCAATTGTTGCGGATTTTTTGAAGTTTATATCACAGATTAATATAGTTACATAACTAATGTAAACAAAAAAGAGTTGACATATTTCATTCAAGTATTAAATTCATCAGATGTGGATTAACAACTCTTCGAAAGGTTGATCCAGAAATCATGAAGTCTCGTGGAAAGTATTTTATCTTTAGACCACTAAGTTTATAACCAGTGCTCTTCGTTTACTACTTTAATCGCTTTACATTGGTTTGTAATAATCATTAATTATCGCTGGTGATTATTTGTCCCACTTTTAATATAATCTAATTCCACTGATCCAACTGGACATTAACCAACTGATTTCAGTATTTAATCTACTCGAAACAACAATAGATTTATCATCAAGAAACTCATTATCTATCGAATTCATGAAATTCTTGACAAAAAGCATATTATGGGTTATTAATAGTAAAGATTGAACGTACGCTGTATCATATTCATTAACAAATATATTCAAATTTTGTTTATATACTTCTACTCCATCAATTAACTCCTTTTTAAATGTAGGTTGTATATCTAAAAGATGATCTTGTACTTGTTGACTTTGTGTTTTTAATTTAGAAAAACCGTATGATAATGCATCAACACGTTCTGCATTACCATCATTGAAATATAATTCATAACGATTAAGTAATGCATAGGATTCTTCAATTGGTCCAATAGTCATATCAAATTGAATTTCTGATGCACGTAAATCTGACAAAGCAGCCATTTGTTCTCTGACATCGTCTAAATCTTTTATTGGTCGACTAAGACGTTTAGAGAGATTATCAAAATGTTCAAGAATTTTAGTCATTTCTGTTGCACAACGTTGATTCAATGCTTGACCATAGACACGACGCCAATTTTGGCATTCTCTAATTAAATTCTCTTTCAATTCATTACTTTTAAAGACAAGTGAACCAACTTGTGTTGATGATGGGATTAATTCAATTAATTTCTCCATTTTCTAGATTAAAGGAATTGAACCAATTTCAATTAGTTAACATCGACAATTATATCTACTACGCATTAGTAGCTTATAACTTACCAAATGAATGTCTAGTGGTAAGTTGGTTCATGGAAACAAGTAATTGAAGTATATTTAGCCAAGCATAAATCATTTAGTTGATGCTGCTTACGAGCAACCTATTGCTTGAATGTTATACATCACTAGTCAATTACCTTGAAACGGTCATTTACGAGAACAATCTGGCAAGTTATTATATCCTACTCAGCTTCAATTCAACATACTATTTTAAGTAAACGTTTATTTCAATTTTGAAGTTTTAATTGAAGTTACTACCGCACAGTAGTTGTAATAATAGAAATGTCTAAGGATTTTACTTTGTATATTTGAGCTGCTCAACTGTATTAAAACTATACATGAATAAACTGACAAAATAGGTTGTGTATGAGGAAGTTTAATTAAGAAAACCACAAGAACTAAGTAGATAATAGTAAGTATGAAAAACGTTAAAGAGAATCCGGGGATAGTACTCACCCTGGTTTAAGAAAGGATAAGAATAGTTATATTGTAATATCTTATTCCTACTGGTAAACAGGAACATATGGAATAAAGTATGTTACCGTCTCTTATGCATGGATAAATCTTTCGTAATACACATTTTATTTTTGAAGTGAGATGATTTTATGGAGATAGGTAATAAGTTTAATTGTTCTTGTTCATCACAAATTAATGTTAGTTGAATACATTTGAAAACTAAGGAGGACTGAATAAATGTCTCATTTTACTATGGGATTCCTAAGCAGGATACATTCACGATTTGGTTAGGAAATTCAGCCCAGTTCCTTCAGGTCTCACTACAAACGCCTAACTATCTGCATCACTGGACCGATTAGCTCTAAATCGCTGATAATGAAATTGCCAAAATGAGACAACATTACTGAACTCCATTCTTGATTATATAACTCAATAAGTACATTTCATTTATCTGACAGACATATCTAAAAATATATCTTTAAAGTTCCCTGTTTAAGTATAGATGTTCAAGGATTATATGTAATATTGGCATACAAAGAATATGTGTAACACGAAATATCATTCAATTCTGAAATACACTTCGTAATATGTTTACTGGTGGATAGAATAATACAATAGGAGGTAACTTTAAAATGAATAACTTACAGAATAGTAATTCATTTGTCCATTGATTTCTGATAAAATTGGTTCAGTTTTCATGAATTCAGTCACAGTGGCTTGTGGATCCTGAGAGGGAAAAACAAGAACGAATCTAATCAGTAGTTATGGTTTACTACGTAGACAATCATTATGAACTAGGGAGCAATGGATACCTGTATTTACTGCAGAAACTTCTAAATAGTAGGCACTAGCGATTTGAACAGAAATAAAACACAAAACTTTCAGGCTATAGGGTAAACGCTTAACATACAGATTAATGAGTCAACACTCAGTGGTTTATGTTTCTAACTTCAGTCAATTTACTATATGTTCAACAAACTCATCTAATGATACTGTCTACACGCTCACCATGTTTAGACTTACTAGAATTTCTGGAACCATAAACATGTCACTTTTATTTCAACAAGAAATACGACGGAATGAATCTAAGGATCATATTTATGATGTAATATTCAAACTCAAGATTCGGTGGAGTGTAATCATTTGTGCAATTGCTACTACATTTTGAGAAATCTCATCTAAGGTATTCGACTATGTAGTCTGCACTAAACTCATGGATCAGATTAATGGTAAATAACATTATGAACTGCTATTGCATTTTATCTGGCCCACATTTAGCTTCTTTGAAATAACTTTCATGTTAATTACTATAGGACAAACGACTATTAGCAATAAATAAGGTATTTCTTAAGTATGTTCGTCAATTTAAGCACTCAATAGAGGAGTTATCATTGCTTTTCTAGTAATTACGCCTAACATCAGCATTACTCACTTCATAATTCTAACATACTTCAACGCTTACTTCTTAGAAAATGCCGAAAATATGCATATCATTAATTTATATAGTCTATTTTTCTCAGGCATTAAGTAGACCAAGGCAGACTACTGAATAGTAATCTGTCATTTGCCTACGTCTATTTAAAAAACCATCAATCGCAACTCGCCAACCCGTGAACTGATAGACGTAAACGAACTATGCGCCTGTAACCTTTGACTTAACAACACACCAATAGAATTTACTAGCCCAAAAAGCAAATCAAGGAGATAGGAACATGGCACACAAAGATTCGATTCTTTTTCGTTTCAACTCTGTGTATACAGTTACAGTAACGGCCTTGCAACAGACAGAAAAATTAACAAACTAAGAGTTACACCGACAAATCAGAAACACCAAGGTCAATGTGGAAAGCTATAACAAGCTAACCGTTTACCACCAACTTTAGAAAAGCAGTCAAACGTAATTCAGATTTTTAAAAAATTACTGAACCAACCAACACTATTCTTACGTTTTACGATTTCATCAACTGTCTTCTCTTCAGAAATAAGTGGAAGTGATCAGTGCCTATAATTACTTTATTAAAATTAATTTGGTAATGAAGTCTTGTGTATTAAATTTTGCTTCTTTATGATCACTGTTTAGTACTATCTATTATACAAATGCTTCTAAGATTATGATCAGTTTGACAGTTATCCAGTAAGATAGATTATTGTGCTAATATATTTGTTTTCATCAAGGACTGGCTGTAGCTAGATAACTATTGAACACTACAAACCATTTGTTAGGATTTTCGTCATAGTATGGTACTTCGTAACATTACTCATTCACAATCTTAGTAGAGTTTAAACCCAGTATCTTTAAGGCTTTTTCGAAGAACTCTTGATTTTTGAATTAGTAAAACAGTATCAAATGACTTGCGATATTCACTATGGTCAACTAGAAATACTACACAACAATCACCTTATGATAAAGTTGTATTTCTCAGATTATTTATATCTGACTAGTTAATATTGACAACAAGTATCATTACATGGTTTTAGAATAGTCTTTATTTCTTTCTTCAACTTAACTACCTAAATGACAAATGGGCTTGAAATTTCTATATTTCCCAGTAGATAGATAGGTGGGGTATAACAGTTTGTAACTTAATGAATAATTTTCATTAGACTTTTATTTCAAGCTGAAATTTTAACTATTTCTATTTTTCACCCGACATGCTAGACTACACTACACTGTCATGTTCATAGCTGACAGTCGCATATAACTTCAAACGATTGGAACGAAGACTTAAGTGAATTCTTTCTAGCTGAATGAAAACAATTCACTATAAGTACTGAATACAATGTACATACTGAATGTAGGGTCTAACCGTCAGGTTTAATTATTACCATATATATCACAGCATTAAGTAAAATCAGAACTAGTAAAACAATAATAGTAACTAACTGTTGTCCATAATTCTGAGAATTCATTATATGTATTTGATACTTTTTGAATGTCTTCTTTAAATCCATTGAATATTGTGTTCAACTGAATTGAAATTTTTACAACATCTTTATGTTCAGCAATTATACGGTGTAATGGTTTTATAGGTGATGAGGATAATTTAGCTTCTTCACCTTGAGATTCTGCTAATTGATCAAGTTCCTAGAAAAATAATGATTTAAGACAAAGATAAATTAAGTAACTTTGTTCCCAGTTTATTTCCATACGCTGACTAACGCCATATACCAAGCTCCAAGCAAAACGAGAAACTTATTTAGATAAGCAGGGGACACTTAGTGATTTACGAATCTTGCGTAGATCATTTGTATCAATATCATAATTTCTTAAATCTGTTTTCCACCTTACCAAGTGATCTTAACGTAGCACATGTCCAACAGGTTGAAGTATGTTATATAATTACTTTCATATCATTGAATAGATTGGTGACCACGCAAAGTCAGTAGCCTAGTCAATAGCTGCGGTGATCTCGAATAATTAGTTCAAATAATTCTAGACAATCATTAGACGTAAGTGTACTTTAAGCCTTAGTATTTTCACAAACATTGTACTGTGTCATAAATTATCTATCCTTTCTGATGTGTGGGTGTTTGTTTGCTTGCTTATTCATTCCCTTCATTATATTCCTTAGTGTAGTATGTTGATTGGCTTCATATTCCTTACAAGTCATTGGTTGTTCTTTTATTCTCGCCCCCCACCCCACACTTATCTTTAGTTAAAACATTGGTATTTCGGTATGATATATATGCATACATATACATGTACCTTAGGAATCGTCAGATTTCTGACATTTGCACCAACACCGTTCATTATTGTGCTTACTGCTAACCACAATGTTTAATCTTGACAGTACACATATATAATAGGTTGACCTATCTATATTCTTAATGGAATCGATTCTGTCCATGGAAGCCAAATTCTATTTCATACATAACTATGTTGTCACTGAAAGATTAAAGTCTTGCAGTGGTCGTTTTTGTAACTGTGATATTAAGTGACACAAAAAATTATGCCCTTTATATTGTTGAAACAAACATTCCTTGTCTCTGATTATATCGAGTGCACAGGCTATAATCTTGTATTGAGGAATTGAGTTCTTTGCTTCAAACTAATTTGACAACTTTAGAAAATATGTGAAATATATGAAACTAGGCCGTGATAGTTTACGATAATTCACGAAGTTTACGAAATACACTATAAAACTTGAAACTAGGTAAGACAATCATCGTTTATGATGGTCTGATTTCACTTTAGGTTTCATGAATAGGTAGTTTTACTGCTGGAAATACTGAGATGATCATTAAAGATTATAAGTTGATAACTATTTACTGTCCAATGTGATTTATGATATAAAATATATTACATAAAGTCTTTTACCTAGTTCCCCCTTGATATATATTTCTAATGAATCTGATGTCAGATTTATCCCTATGTTCAGTTCGGTTAATAATATGGTTTCTATGCAATGATAAGTCTTCGTATATCAACAGGTTTTAAACAGGTTTGAGGGTAATAACATATGCCTGTAGTAAACAGACGTTGTTAACGATGATTTCGATAGGCGTATATTGAATCCAACAAGCAATTGAATTTGCAAGCCTAAAAGTTAAAAATTACTATATCGTGGTACTGAAGTTCAATCACATCTTAAACAAGCATACCAACATTGAGATGTACAATAAGTAAGTGATTATATCCACTGGAAAATGCAACATTTACATAGTTAGCTGTCTAAGAAACTTTTGGATTTCACTAAGTGATAATTTTCTTATGTCACACAGATTATGTTGAGTAGATATTACTGCATCAGCATCAGCCTACTATGGGAGAAAACAAACCAAGTTCCAGCCGAAGAGGAAATCAGGAAACGACGTTTGCAATGGATAGGACATACATTGCAGAAAACATCAAACTGTATCACGAGACAAGCACTAACTTCAAATCCTGTTGGAAGACGAAAGAGTGGAAGGCCAAAGAACATACTGCGTCGAGAATTGGAAGCAGACAGTAAAAGGATGAACAGCAACTGGAAACAGCTGGAAAGGGCTGCTCACGACAGAGTTCAATAGAGAATACTGGTGAGCGGCCAATGCTCCTTCAGGAGCGGTAACGGGTGTAAGTAAGTAAGTAAGTAAGATATTACTGACAAATACATACAATTTACCAAAATGTTATAGTTTATCGAATTGTTTAAGTTAACAAGCGATAATTACTTTTTGTTGTTGTTTTTGTGCAAGTATCATATGTTCCCATGGTTGAACATTTTGTGTCATTTTTAATATAATTGACATTGATTTTTGTAAACCAGTTTGTAATTCATCTAGTGATGGTTGCATGATAACATTTGGTATTGATAGAATAAGATTAACTTTAAATAATGGTGTTTTCTTCTCATCTTTATCAGTAGTATGCTCTTGATGAAATTTCAATGCAATTGGTTGAATTCTTAATTTTAAAGAGTCCAATGTATTTCGAGTACCTTAAATAAATTTTTAAAAAATATAAGTTTCAAACAATATGCATAAGCTGATTATGTTAACTGGTAACTAAATATGTGAATGTAATGAACTCTGAATGATAGTATCCAAAGTAAGGGAACATCAATATAGATATACTTAATAACTTCATAAATAAGTCTACTTTTATAATTCATCTTTATTCTGTGGTATTATAATAATGGAAAATATTTGAAGCTAAGGTGAATTTAGTGATGATTTTAGTAGTGTTGTGTTTTCTGGGTTAAATGATTCCTTTAAAACCAAACTCTAAGTGAATCATTCAACAGAAGATGAAAATTACTTAAGAATGAGAAAAGATGATGTCCTATTGTGAATATTATTATACGTGGATATCTATAGATATGAAAGAGATTCAAAGTACGTAGACATTATGGATAGAAGCTAAATTAGATGTGTTAGAAAATTTCAGGGGATATAGTATTCAGACTTACTGACAGTTAGTAGAAATACTAACTATCATTTCATACGGAAGAGATCACTCAGTCATATAGTCAGAGATCATTATAGATAGAAAATATAGATACAAAAAAAGAAGACAAATCATAAATGACATTTGTGGAATGAATACAAACCACAATTCTTCATGAAGTAGACATTGACGATATTGTTCTTAAGAAGTATTGGGGAAATTATAAACATTTAGTGTATTGCCTGAACTGAACTGTTTATACTCATAAGTAAGTCATTTGTTCATATCCACTCTAGAACAAGTTCGATAGTATGAATGATGCAACATGTTTGACAAATGCAGTAAAATTAATACATAGTAATATATAAATAATAACTTACACATTACTAACGCTTCTGTGTTACGTTGAGTAAATTGATTTAAAAATGTAAAATATATGCATGGTTTACATTCAAGACATCGACCTCTGCGTCTATCTTGTGATATACATTCATAACCTTGCTCTGAACTTAAATTCTTTAATTGACTACCATCTAAATTTGATTTAATCAAATTCAACATTTCATTGACAGCTATTTCAATAAGATGACTTTTACTAATAAAAAAAAAAGAATGAAGTATATAATTAATACTGACAGATTATTTAAGTAGTTTCATTTAGTTAAAAATTTATAAATTCAATCTTTATGTTAAACCATTAATGTACTTCAGTATTATTGATAAACTGTTATTTAATAGAATGTATTGCCTTCTATGATGAATTAAGTGGAAATTATCTCTTTCGAATATGTCATTATTCATCACTACTCAGATAGATGTATTAGTTTAGAGTTCATCAATGTCTATAAAGTAAACTGTTCAATGCTTTAGGAAAAATCAGGAAATTATTGTTCATTCAATTACAGACATTGTAATCTTATTCATGTAGCACCGTATTTGAGTACAAGTTTATGTATTTGTATTTTTCAGTATGACTTTTGTTATATGATGTTTAGTGATAGTCATTCAACATCAAGTAATTAAACGATTTATGTCTAAACTGTTTACCAAACATTTCACTCTGAGACTGATTGATCAAGTATTTTGCATCGGTTAATAAACGATGATAATATGAGAATACAATTGATTATGTATGGAGTGATGAATAACGTTTGTATCAACAACAATTAAAACATGATGCATTTATTGCCTTTCATAAATCTATACATCCTTATACACATAAATATGTAAACTAAATAAAAGCTAACCATACAACTCTCCATCGTTTATTAACACAAGAACCCAATTTTACTCAGTGCGTAAGTGATACATTGTATTATGCTTAGTAACCAACTATTTTGCCTTCTTCTATAAGAGAAAAGAAGACAAAGATTGAACTAGCAAGCATAACGTAATGATTCAATCAATGCCTGTTACCCCATGTGGAGCATATGCTGACGATCAGCATTCTCCAACCAACTCTGTCCTGCGCATTCCTTTCCCGCTCTTTCAAGTGCTCTTCATTCTTTGCATACTTGTCTCTGATTCCCAGCACAATCTATTCTTTGGCCTTTCTCTTCTCCTTTGGCTATCAAGATTCCAAGTTAGTGTTGTCTTGTGACGCAATTTGGTAATTTTTTCATTGTGTATCCTATTTACCTCCAGTATCTTTTCCTAATTTCTTCCACTGCTGGATATTGGTTGACTTGTTCTTTGCCACAGACGGTTGGTGTAGACAATCGTTCATAAATATTTGTATTTTTTTGGATTATTCTTTTCCTAGTTCTCAATACAAGGTTCAGCTCCATACAATAGAGCTGTCTTCATTTGAAATTGTGACTATAATGTTGGCTAACAGTTGATTAGAGTTCCAGATATTTTTCGATCGTAGAATTGCTGCCATTGCTTTGTCAGTCCGTGCCTTCATATTTGCATCAAACCCTTCTTATTTATTGGTGACGCTGCCCAAATATGTAAAGTTTTCACATCTTCCAGAGTTTCTCTTTAAGTGAAATTGGTTTGGTGATCGTTGTTATGTACCTGAGGATCTTGCTTTTCCCCATGTGTAAGTTGAAGCCCACTGCTGCTGAAACTGCTGATACATTGTCCGTCTTAACTTGTATTTGTTATTGTGTGTGAGAAAGAAGAGCAAGGTCATCTGCAAAGTTCCAGTCGTCTAGTTTTATCCTAGTTGTTGATTGTACTCCGTGCTTGCTTTATGACGTTGCAGTTTTCATGACTTCGTTAACCATCAGCAGGAAGAGGAAGGGCGAGTGTAAGCAGCCCTGTTTAACACCGGTCTTTACTCGGGATGGTTCGATGAGCTGACCTTCATTTGCGATTTCACAGAGTAGTCTGTCGTAAGAAACCCGTATGATATTTACTATCTTATCGGGTACACCATATTGTTGAAGAAGGTTCGATAAATTTCAGAAGGAAATTTTGTTTCATTTTATTTCATAGATTTGTACACATTTCAAAGTTCCATCATTATAAATGATTGTTTCACTCTGAATTTGCATCTTGGATTAACTTTAGCTTACCGTTATTGAACCTGGAGACTAACTAACAAATCTTATACCAAAATAAAAAACAACTATTTGTGGCTTTTTGATTTTCAACAATTTTCTAGCTAAAGCTAGTTCATGATATTTTCTTTAGGAATTATTTCAAAGTTTTTCTTCAACTCCTTCCCACCAACCTATAAGGAACAGTATTGTTAATATTTAAAAACAAAAACAGTATAATTAAATATCTGGTATGATAGTTTTTAGATTGAATGAGTTTCTGTAAAAGACGGATCTAACAGTTATAGTGGTCTCTCAGTAAAACCAAATTTCTTAATGCAGCAGTCAAATCTACATGAATTTCCTCTTAATTTTACTTTTAACTTCACTTAGTAATTTACATGTACATGGTAAAGCCAATAAAGTGAGAGAAAAAAAAACAGAATGTACAATTAATGACCACATCATTGAGAATATTTTACAAAATCTAAGAGTAAAAGAACATCACATTGTCATCAGTGAAGTTGTTCATTATTTTCTATGACAGTGGGCGTAACGTAAACTCTGGAAAATCCATAAACGTAATTGATAAACAAATAGACTATGAATTCGTAACTCCTTACAAATGTGGTATCAACAAAGCGGCTTAATCTGAAGTTATACAATTAAAATAATTATTCATTGTTTTATTAGGATAATCATAATTTTAACATTTCGTTATGTAACTGTTTTTCTTTCTCATTGACCTTAATAATAACTTCTTTATTCGGTATTGCATGATCTATGACATTAATCTTCTTTTTCTAATATTCTGCTTACTATAATCTTCTCAATTTTGGCTTCTGGAATACATAGTCTAAAATTAGTCACATGTTGACACGAATTTTCTTATAACACGGTGTTGTAGAGATCGTTACATTTAAATTTAATACCAAGAATTAATCTAGCTAAAAAAAGAAGTATAGAACCGCCGTTTCATCCTAGTCCAAGACAAATCTCAGGTTTCAATTTCAAGCTGATCACAACCCTTATACTATTGGGATGGAATTTAGTTATTTTACATCTTTAACTTTCGTCATTAGACGACAGGTGTCCGTCGAAGTTAAGCCATATAAGTTTCGAAATGGTTATTTAATTACAGTGTTGAAAAGACTCTGCAGCATATCATGAACTGACTACACTTAAAAACGTATAATAATGAATACTGATTCAGTAGCAAAGCAAAAATTAAAAGTTATGGAGTCAATTTTCAGCAGGAAAATTTATGTTCTTGTTAAATAGTACCATGGTGAAATGAAACTTTTGTCTAGTGTTTCCTGATGTTTATTAATTATTTATTAAAATTTAACTTGTTATATATAATTCAGATTTTTATTTATTCTTCCACAAATGTCGTCTTTCACTAATCCAACTTTGATCAAGACGTCAAGATTTATTGTTCATTCTTTATTCACAAGTACACTATCATTAAAAAGTTTCAACAGTACTTGTCAACAAATAACCATAGATCATAAAATTAAACTTTAAAAGAGAAAAAACTATAAACTAACATGGATAGATTTTCAGCAGCATAAGTAACAGATGTTTCAGTGATCTGAATAAATTGATCTAATGTGACTTGATCATCATCTGGTAGATCACATAAACTTGTTGTAGCCATTTCTTCAAAAACATCTTCAATACGGCATGTTAATATATCACTAGTACGTTTTATTAAGAGTTGTAAACTATCAAGTTCATCATGAACTTTTTTCGTAACTATAAAAACAATGCACATATTTTTTTGATTCAAGTGTTAATTTAAAGTTATGTTACTTAAAAAAGTAGTATACAGAACATGTGAAAAAATACTAGAAATTTCAGAAACAATAACTTAGCTGTTTAGTTGTATTGTAATGGTAGGCAGTAGAATCTGTAAGAGATTATGCTAATAAAATAATCAGTAACTCACTAACCAAGTACACATTCGTGTTTAACATGATATTAAACTATTGTAGAACAATTTTATTAACCCTACGAATTGTAACACACTATGACGTTACTTAACAACATAATTCTACTTATGCAAAACTTTTCCTTACAGTAAACATAATTTCTTTATTTGCTAAGCTGTCAATATGACAGCTGATGAGAATGACAAATTTAAAATCGAAATCACTCAGTTGGTTATTAATTTCTGTATGCTAGAAATGATTTAAAAAGTTAAATGGTCAACGAAATTTAATATTCAAATTTACAGAGCATTTAGAAATCGTGTAAAACAAATTTTTGTAATCGAGTTTTACATTAGATTATTAAGTATTAACAATTTTAGAATTCGAATGTATTTGAATCTTCCTGTTGATTTGTTATGGACTGAAATTGATTAGTCTCTAGTGCCATATGTACATTCTAAGTGAGTCGCCTCAATACAGCGGTAGTTCACAAGTATTGTTTGAAGTGAATTGTGACTGGCAAGCGCAATCCAGAGCGCGCGTTTCATTTTTTTTGAGACTCGTCTGTATGAACGCCAACACTAGAATATAAATACATCCAGCTGATGAGTCCATAGTAGGACGAAACGCGAATCCTGGATCCTGCTTGGCAGTCACAATCCAACTAAAACAGTATTGGCAATTTTATTTTGATGGTTTCGACCAATCCAAAACGATTCATGTATTTTAAATATTTTAAAACTTTCATATGCAACGTAGTGTATATTATGCGTTTTGCTAGTCCGATTGAAGACAATAATCGTCTAGAGCGAACATTATAACAACATGTACTTAGGCGATACGGTAATATACTTCACATGACCAAGTAACATAATGATCTATTACCCTAACATTTATTAGTTCACCTAAATTTTATCTTTCTTCGACAGACCTAACCAGAAGGTGAAGAAGGAAATCAAATCTTACCTCTGTTTTAGTGCCGTGCTACATCTCAAAGACTCATTTGAATAAATACATAAATTATCAGTCTGTACAACACTATAAGTTTGAAGCATTAATTATTAAATTACAAAAGCATTTAGTAATACAAATCTTAGTAGTTAATGCATAATTAACTAATTGTAGTTCATGAATAGCAAAAGGTGTATCAACAGTTAATGACTTAAAAAAATGCTTATAGTTAGAGAAAAATCAAAATAACATTAAATAAGTATCCAATAAGTGTACAATCAAATCGTAATTGGATGATGTTATAGTTGTTAAACTTGAATTTAATCTCAAAATTGATCTGAGTTAGACAAGCGTCCATCGCGATCACAACCATCGCCACAACCAAAAATATGGAACAATAGGAATTGGAAGCAAGAGTGGCAACAAGCAGTGAGAAACATACAAAGGAAACAGAAAATGGACGTTAAGCGATCAGAACAGCATCGAGGAAATCAAACGAAATGCTTTTCAGTGGGAGATCTGGGGAAGTGTAGAGGACGGAAATTCATGGCGGGTGGCGGAGTAGGCTCGAAGAAAGTACTCTCCAAATGGGAGGGCGAATTCATAATCGTGGCAAGGCGTGGGTCGGTATACACCATTACAAAAGACAACAAAGAGAGACGTTTAAACAAAAGTTTATTGCAAAGACGGATGCGGTGGGATGATGGGGCGAATATGATGAAACAACTAGTGACCACAGAACCAAGGAGGTCGGCGCGCATACAAGCACAAAATTTTAATGAAGGGCCGAGTGTGGTGAATACCACTTATAAAGTCGTCCATAAGTAGAAGGTAGCAGAAATTCGCGCGAAATCGGAAAGAATCAGTAAACAGCGTATCAGGCGAGTTGCGGGGTTGCAAGATGCAGAGCCTTATTAGAATACATAGGAAAATTGAGGACAACCAATGGAAGAAACCCTACAATTCAGCCTACAGTTCAGAGAACTTGAATGATTAGCAAATTAATGTTTAAAAGTGATGTATATAATATTTTATGACATTCTCTGTTTTCACCTAAACTTCAAATTGCTTGTCCTACTTGGCTTTCTAATATTATGAAGGACCTAAGCTTAACTTTTTAGTGTGGTCGTGGGTGTACATTGTTGAAGAGTCTCGTAACTGATTGAAACAGCTGTACAATATTTACTGGTTAAATGTAGTCATGCAACTAGGCCAGTTCCTGATATCAAATTTAAATATAAAATAATCTCTCAGAAAATTACTTCCGAAAATATCTTCCATCTAGTTTATTTGTTACTTATAAATACTGGGATGTACAGAATGAGTCTTATTTGACTTCAATTCATAGTAAGTTAATATTTCACTGTAAAATAGGGATTCGTCAACGATTTTTTGTTTGGAGAAATAGATTGCATTCAGATTACTGCTTTAGATTATAGCATTAAATAAAACCTATCATCGTTAACTAGTGACACTTAATCAAAGTTACATTCCTAGTATGACTAACCCATAAGTAAGTTAAGTGGATTTGTGAAAGTTCTCGTATATTTTGAAGTAGTCAGTGAGATAGTAACTTATTGTTGACATAAAGTGAAAACACAGATGAGATAGTAAAAGGCTTTATTAGCGTTAAAATTACTCTTCATTTAGTTGGCTGAATTCGTTACAAATTGACATTGATAAGATACCATTGAAAACGAGGGGATACTGGATAGCTGTTTCATCCTTCAAGCCAGCAAGCCCCTAACCATTTGCACTACTGGGTAGACAGAGGGTTAGGTGTTTGCTAACCTGAACCCTCAAAAGCGGAATCTAGGGCGCACACTGCTGAGTAGTCTCATATTTGAACGAAGCAGCTGTTTAGTGCTCGCTGGTGTTCAGTGGTACCTTACCAATATCAATCTGTGACAAGTTCAATCCCCTAGAACTTAATACCGACCTTCACAAACCACCTCCATTACTCATTAGTTATACAATTAGAGAATGATATTTTCAAATAGCTGAATAACTTCAAAATATTAGTTAACTAATGACACCAAGTTTTAGTTCTTGCATCTTCATTTATCCAGAAATCTAATATACTTACTGACACCGATTACACGACAGTTTAGCTACCACATAACATTTATAGAACTAATTCAGTGCAACAAATCTCACTAACACATTTGTTATAATACGTTTTTATCATTCTAACTTACATCCGTCAATGCTGGTCGAATTCCAGTTTAACAGATAAATACCTGAACTTAGAGCTTGGCATATTCTATCACGAAATGGTTGAAATAATGGTAAAAGCACATCAGGAACAGATGCCCAAGTTTTTTCAATTTCATTTAGTAATTCTTGTAGCCTAGAAAAAAACAAAAAGAGTGAATAATACTCCAAGTACTATACAACAGTTAACAGTATTATATATATATATATATATATATATATATATATATATATATATATATATATTCATACTATACAGCAATCACTAAAGTAATACCATGAAGAAAATTCAGAAAGTGATTATATGACTTCAGATTTAGTGATTCAAATGGTATTATGCTCGTCAAGTGATCCATAGATCCAACCTAAACCTTGAGTCACATAGGATTAAGGATGTTTACTGTTGAGGAATGCCAAACTGAGGTGAAAGTGATATTTTCATGTTTATATCGTTTCTCACAAAGTATTAAACTTGAGTTTAAAGATGAATCATAAATCAAATTGATTGTCGTTAGCAAAGGATTTTCCATCTTATCAATTAAATGTTAATCACAATGTTTTGGAAAGATTAAATAAAAGGGAACAAAGTCACAAAGTCTATTAAATGAGTGGTTTTCAAAACTAAATAACATCTTATTCCTATTCCTCCTACTCAACCTTTCTTCGCATTTAATATATTTGAATTAAGATGGTTATTTTTTTGTGGAGATGGATATTTTTTTATTGACTGATTACGTCACAAATTGGTGTTGGCAGGATACCATTGAAAACCAGGGAGCACTGGACAGCTGCTTGTTCTAGTGTAAAACTCCTCTTCAGTTTGTTCCTGAAACTCTAATGAGAATTCATTACTGGTGGAGTTCAGAATTGTTGGGAGTGAGATATTTACTACCAGTGACAACGGATGATCTTAGCGCTATATATTACAAATTGATGGAATTAAGAATTTCTATCATTGGATGCCGGCCGATTCAGTAGTTCAGAGAGTTATTTGTTTGCTAACCTGAAGCTCCTGGGGTGGGCACTACTAAGGAGTCCTATACAAAAATGAGGCAGATGTTTAGCGCTTCCATGTTTTGAATGGTACCCTACCAACATTATTCTGTAAGGTATTCAATCAATCAAATATATTTCATTAATTTACAGAGTGATCTTGAGTATCAAGCTAATCCAGAATATTTCATGATCATATGATATGTATCAAACAACATGATTTTGTTCACAGTCACTCCCTCTTTCAGTTTGGTGCATTTTATTTGGAAGTTTAATTATTGTTTAAAACAACAGTTGATGGTTTAGCGGATATGAAGGATAATAAATTCAAAAATGTAAGGAGATTTTTTTAAGTTTCAATAATCATTTATGCACTACTAACATTTTAGTGAATACTGTTTATTTACTTCATGGTAGATGTACGGGGTTTATGTTTTATTACCATGCAACAGAACTATGGAGTGATGACAAATCGAATTCAATCATATCTTTAGTGAGGGAGTAATCTATGAATAATATTCAACGACGGTTGGGTGAGGTGTTTAATTGACAAAAGTTTGAGATGTAAACGACAAGAGACCAACTCAGAGGCATGGTAGTTAAGCGTTTGCAGTACGGCTTGAAGGTCCTAGATTCAATCTATGGTGAGGTAGCATTGTTGAAGAGTCGAACATTAGAATGAAACTTTTCCGTAGTTGATTGATTGAAGTTAATCCGTTGTGTGAAACTAGATAAATATAAAAATCTATGAAACAAGGTTATTCCTGACTAAAAAATAGTCAACAATCCAGATAGTTAATCAGGGTTCTTCTCGTTACTGCCGTGACGATAATAAACTTTTCAAACCTTTATTTAGGCAAGTAAGGTGCTATTACATTATTACTTAATAAGTATTCATTCTTGTCATGACCAGAGTCTTGATCAATAACAACAGTAACTAGCAAACACTACCACCGTCACTACCAAATCCCACCGTCACACTAGGACATCCGAAAGAATAGTTAGTTGACGTTCTATTACTCATTTCATTATTATTACTCAGAAAAACATGATTTCATACACCAGTCTTAAGATTACAATGTAAACTAAGTAAAGACAAGCCACAATCAGTACAAAACTAGGACAATTGCAGAACCAAACTGGTTAATTGGCAATAATTTATGATCAGTGAAAGATTAATTAACAGTTAAGAAGTTAAATAAAAGTTTGCAAATAAGAGAATACTGTAGTCCAAATATTTAATAAGAAATCAATAAAAGTATGTTTAATGATTCACTGAAGGACAGTTCTTAGAGTTTCAACGTTTTTATTCATTCTTCTTGACATATCTGGAAGAAGATATGTGATTGGTTAATATAGTGTGATAGACATATTAGTCAAAGGCTAGACCTTATATATATATATATATCTTGTATATTATTGGTTTATTGCTGTTGTAATACATGCGTATGAGTGACCAGTTGGCTTCTTGATAAATCAGTCGGATTATTGTGCCTGAGCAATAGATTAAGGCAAGGCTGGGTGCTAGCTATAGGTTATAGCGCTGCAGATTACAAGATCGATAATATCGGCCATCCCAGCTCAGATACAACACTTCTCTTCATTGAAATCTTGTTTCAAGTATGTGAGTAAAGTAAAAAGATGGTTTACACGCTATTCCCATGAATACAACTGATTGTATTTAGATTCAAATGTAATGAATGTGTCAATCGTATTCATTGTATCATTAATAGAGGGAATTAATTACATTACTTATAGTATGATTTAAAAGTTGTGTTAAAGTGTATTACAATGAAAAAACAATGATGAACCTTTAAAATGGTCGGAGGTAAACAATCATTATAATCAATCTGTAAAGGTTTATGGAACTTAAAATGGGCAATTTTAGTAAAAATGTAAATGAATCAAAAAGGTTTTAATGTATTAAAGTTATTTCCTGACAATGAAACCTAGATTTTTCAGTACTAAACAGGTTAAATGCCAAGTTTCGTTAAGAAAATTGTACACAATACCAAGCTCAGTCTTACGTAAATACACACATTCCACACTATTAGTATCCGTTAGCCCGATTTGTTAACGAAAACACTAACCCTTAAAAAGTAACGTAAACTTAAATCTCATTATTTAGCCACAAGTGTTCAAGACATTGAATGTTATGTCAACTAGTTTGTAAAGTTTTACTCTCTATTGTTTCAAGTAGAAACCTTCGATTAATTCAATAATGACAAAAAAATATCTATGCACGCATTGTAACATGTTCGCCTTTTTTTTTATCTATAAGATATTTATTTACAATTACTGTTGTCAGATTCGTTAACTTCATGTAAGAATCCATGCCTACTGATTTACCAGTTGCATACTTTGATTTCTTGTATCTAAACCAATTGATTATAGTGATTATGTAATGTGAACATTTGAAGAATCGTAGAAACTTACAGGTATACTCAACTTTTGTCGATAATTGTAGATATACTGTTAAATGAATTAATAAAACAAAAGATTCCTAACATTTCAAGAAAAGTTATAATTATGAAGAATTATAATACTAAAAGAATCAGTATTCTACAATGATTTCGAGATATTTCAAACTTACATATTATATCGTTGTTTAAGCATATTTTCTTGAATTAATAAACGACTAGCTACTGTTGGTATATTTAAACCTAAACTTGAAATATAACGTGCTTCATGAACTAATTCTAATATTGCCAAATCAAAATTTACATGATAACGTTCTGTATCAGGATCACGTACAATTAATGAAGATGATAAACTAGAATGTACATTTTCAATAGTTTGACACCAATGATTATAATAGATTAATTCAAATTGAACTAAAGCTTCTGCAATACGATTAAAAATTTTTACACATTTTTGACCTTCATGTTCCTATTTAAAAAAAAAAATAAAATACAATACAAAAATTCTGAAGTCAATAAAGTTAAATGTTGTTTAACTAAGTAAAACGGGTACAAGTGTCACAGATTTTTTTTGATCATATAGATTAGGGCAGTAAATTCGAATCTTTATAGTTCCTGCTACATGATGTAATAAATTCTAGTCGTATTAAAAATTAGTGAAAGTATGGGATGTATTAATTTGAATGATTTTATTTTCTCTAATACGTCACCGCTATCTACCAAATAAAGTGAAATCAATCTACGTATACTTCTTGTTTGATCTTTACTTCATGCAGCGGTTATGTTGTCTAATGCTAAATCCTTTGTTTACTTTCCCGCAAGAGCGGATAAAATGACATATGTATTTGGAAGAGATAGATTTAAGTAATGTAACCATCGTCTAAGGATACACAGCCGACATCCATTATTTAGTTGCGTATAAAGTTTTCGCTAAACACTACGTGTCACATATAATATATAGATGGCTATGTCTCCAACGAATCATAATCAATATCTCTAACTTTCTGTATTACGCACAAATGTATTATTTTTGAAGGCTTTTCGAGTAACCTAATTCAGTAACTGTATTCATGATAAACTCTAGTTCCTGCTTTATGGGATCTTCTGAGCAGGATAATTTTCTGCGTTAGTAAGACACTTGATAATATTTTAGATGTAATGGTTGCGTACAAAGCCATAGAAGTCAGCGTATTGACTTAGGTTGGAATAATTTTAATGTAAACATCTAGTTAATGAAGTATAACTACTTTTTGAATTTTTATCTAAAATTTAAAGTGAATGACCTTCATTCTTATACACATAAAAAGTGTGGTTAAAATATCTTTGCATGGTGAACATAATGTTTTAGATTATTAGGAGAGGTGTATAAGGCCAGATTTTCCCTTTGACATTTTAGCTTTTAAATTGTACACTCCTTTGTGTATGCATATTTAAGGTATGATTGAACTTTCTCTCTTGCGGACAGTCTACTTGGTCTTGCCATTTGTTAGATTAGACTAGTTCAAAATACAGCCTCATACGTCTGGCGTAATCATTTCCGATTTCAGTCGCATCTGATTACGAGTAAATGTGCATGAAATTAAAGTGTAATACACGAGATTAAGTGTTCTCAATATAGTTACATATTGAAACCTTGGTTCTCATAGATTTTTTCATCAACATGGTTTTTCGGACATCGTTCAATACCATTTCCCATATAGATATCATTAGAATCGTTAACATCAAGCGGTGTTCGTCGAGGTTACTCACTGTTCTAACTTTATCTAATGTTTTCATAGATGTTTATCTAGAGGTCACACTATATAACCATTCAGGAATTTATCTCAAACTGAGAGGCCTACTTATCAATAGAAAATACATAGAACTATATCTAGTCCTATTCGGTGAAGACGCTTACAATAAGCGAAAACTCCTGAACATCTTGAACAATAAAATAAGCATATCTACAGGGTGTTTCTCTCTCTCTAAATGCAGAATGACATTTCAGGACTGTTTGGCATCAGTACCCAAAATATGGAGCGAAGTAATTAATTGCATTGACTATCAAAATGATCTCTGAAGTCTTCTCATTTCGGTCGGTGTCTGACGCAATCTCAGCTTGGATTCAGAAAGCCTTTCTGGCTTTTATCAACTTACGTAATTTGTGACGTAGAAGCAATATTCGTTTCTCAACGAAAAATCGAGTATACTGCATACAACTTTACTCTGTATAATCCTATGGATGTAAAAATTAGCTATGAAAATAGATTACGTAAGCTCCAGATATTTATTTACAGAAGTCTTCGAAATATCGTCTGCATATCATCGAATGACGAAGTAAACAAACTTGACGTTAAATACAGTGCACTAGGAAAAAATGCCAAGTCGATGAAAGAGGTTACAAACCCTCATCAAATATATTTTTGGGAGGTGTATTACGTACGAACAATAGTTAGAGTCAATGGGTAACATTGCTCAAAAATTGGTCACAGTAGGATAAGTGCATTCTCTTCTTATCTTTCTATGAATATTTAGTTCCAATTTCCTTTTGTAGACACCTTTGCTTTATTTATTCCTGTTGTATTTTATTTTTGTATTAATCTCGTAAACTTAATCGTTTTGTGCTATTGTGGTATGGCAACGTTTGACCTATGGACCTTTGTACCTGGTTCTACGTTATCCATGAGTGATAGCTGAAATAAGAATGCTAAAATAAATAATTTCTATACATGAGTTCATTGTATCAATTTTGAGACAATGATGGAAAATGAGCTACAACACTGCATAATTAGTTTAACGTTGCTGTTAGCTCGTCCTTTATTTTTATGCAAGGTGTTTTATACTAGGTTCCTAGTGTGGTCAAATATCGGTGTTGAATATTGGTTTACTAATAACTCAGGCACTATATGTAACCGAGTACTTCAACAACTTTAAGTAGCAACTAGATATTGATTAATCAACCCATCCAGAATCTGTCTTGCAGTTAAAGTCAACTAATTATCATCTAGTTCACACAGTCGTTTACAGACCATGTTGTAACACTTAGAGAAATGACATCAGTATTCAATAGTAGTTTTAAACGATCTTGTTTTACTAGCTATTCATCGTATAATCAATGTTAATGTTTTAATTAAACAATGTGCTTAATTGTAACTATTTTTCTAGAACAAATTATCCGTGCGTACGAAAGGACGAGCATCAGAAGATGCTACGTTAGGCACTTCACTAAAGATTACTGTATGAAGTGATACAAATGTATTAAAAGCCATGGAGTACGTAACAAAGCATACTTAACACTAGTCATCATTTTGACATTAGATCTTTAGATTCAAATATCAAGCTAGAATCCAGTGATCTACATTTATATATAAACAGTTAGTTCAAGTTACTGAGTGGTGATCACTTAGGTCATAGATGATACCTGACTCACTTCGCCGATGGTTTATTGTAGAAACTAATTAAACTTATTTAAAAAAAACAAAGACGTTTGAACGAAGAATATTCTTTTCGACAAGTGCTCATCAGGTTATTATTATTATTATTATTATTATTATTATTATTAATCAAAGTACACAGAATGAATATCACATTTTAAGATCAAACAAATGAACTGATTGAAATTATGTCTATCATTGTTACTGTTACGATTTGACGAATTTTGATTATCGTTCACTACATTTTACAAACTCTTACCCATTCGATTTCATTTTAAATAGGATTTGATCTTTGTCTACAAACACTTGATCTAATCGTATTTTTCTACCACCCCATCTCCTATGTCACCCATATACAGAGATACCTATTTACACATATTTGACTAATAATCTTGTTTATCTCAACTGTCATTTACGTTTGATAAGTTACATGATGATGATCATGATTATGCCAACATTAACATCCGTATTTTATAAGTAACTCGATGAGAAAAAAACTTCCAATTAACCAATTCTCCTTGATATCTCAATAATGTTGTATCTGCCTCAGAACTGGCTATTTTTGTGACTAATAATTTTGAACTAATAAATGTAGAACTTGATGAGCATTAATAGAAAAGAATATTCTTCGTTCAAACGTCTTTGTTTTTGATAAACATGGGAATTTTTAAACAATTAAACTTATTAGTTGGTAAGTTAGAAACAAACATTTATGTATGAGGTAATTACATGAAATGTTGAGAATAAAGTTTTAGTACTATAGATTTTATTATATAGGTAAACGAATCAAGATCACTCTAAAACATATTATAAGACAACATAGTCACACAATCACCGTTTGGTCTCATATGATGATTGCTTCCTCACACACATCCTAAGTGTGATGTTTCATTTTCTCTATATAGGCAGCCAAGGAGTCAAACTTCACTGTATCTTTACTCACGTTTAAATAAACTCTTTCTCCAGCCCCAGTATCACCATCATTCGGGTGTTTTTCATAAAGTAACTGGAAATCATTATTTTCTGATCCTCTCAAATTGTGAATATCACCATATATATATATATGCGTAATCATTTCTAATCAAAAGTTATGACTACTAATTATTAATATTAGTAAATAAACAAATGAATTAGTAGATAATTTGTACAACATACCCATAGTACTTCTGGACATTTCACTTTAATTTGTTCCATTGGTTTATCAATTTGTTTATATAAATGACGTGCCCAATATATTTTTCCAGCTATTGATGTCATATTTCGAGCAATTGGTGGATCATATTTATGCTTTTCATATAATTGACGAATCATTTCTAATTCATTAGCATAATTTTTAATGACTAATTCATATTTAGGCAATAAATCTAATTGACAACATTTAATCTGTTCAAATTTCTCTAAGATACGCAATTGACGTTCAACCTAAATAGAACGTATTCATTGTTTCAATAAGAAAATATGATTAAATGGTGAATTATTCATGATGATATTGCAAATAGCATTGAAAGGATATGAGTTGAATGTATTCAGAGAATCTATAAACGTTGGATTTTTTCGGATACTAGTGTAATCTGAACTAAACGACTCAATGTGGATCACTTTCCTTAAAATCATTATGGTGTAGTCGTCGGCGGCTACGATATAAATTAATATTCTTCTATAAAATAATAAAAAATATTTCATTCGTAACTTTCTCCTCCTTTCCCCCACTACGTGGGATCCTAAACCTACATAAAATCCCCAAAACTATAAGTCAGTATTATTTATCAATAGGTACATTATCAATAGGTACCGTTTTATACCGTTCACTATACACTACGGCTAATTCTAAAACAAACTATCACAAAGTAATAACGCTACTAACTATATCCTGAAATTCAAACGACTAGTTACTTTATTTCTAGAATTTGCAGTGAATCTTTTATTAGTAACCACATTGCCACAAAACATAGTAATGACTCATCAGGACTCTGAATTTTAAGCATTATAACTATTGCTTTCTGCATAAAAAAAGACACTAAAAAGATTTTGAGATAAAGTTGTTTTTTGTTATTTTGTTATATTCTCTTTTATCTCTGAACCCCTCTCGGGTTTATGGGCTCTGGTAACGAGAATTTAGTTTCCTCCAACCAACTTACCCCTTGTGATGATTAAAGACACATTTACTTGAAGCATCAATAACTCACAGTTAAAAATGACTGTAAATGAACTAAGTATTTGGAAAGTGTTTTCAGTAAGTTTACGAACTATCTGGATCAATGTTGAAAGGTGTATAAATATCTATTGATTTGTATACATAATGATTCAGTTTGGTAACTATACTCTCTTAATCATTTAATCTTCTGATTTGAATTGTAATTTGGCAAACTGTTAAGCAGTGTTTATCCATAATCGTATTTGGACTTAAGATTTTAACTGTCTCGTAGAGAGGTCTGAGTTAAAAGATGGAGTAAACATTTAAGCCAATGTATCTAAAACCTTTCTTAGTCTTTGGAAGGTAGAACTATTTAGTTGATTAAATTCATCACAGATTGATGGTGGTAAGGTACCATTGAAAACCAGGGAGTACTGGACAGCTGTTACATCCTAGTATGGGACTCCTCAAAAGTGCACATCCGAGATTATTCTTTATCTACCAATTATGTGTATCTTTCTTTTTTCCTTGCATTACACTATATCATAGATGCTGCTCTGAAGTACTAGTTTCAATAATAAAAGTAATGTAATTTCAGGATTTTATATTTTAATATGTGTTAAGATTTTCGCATCATCACAATGATCTTTTGTGTTTTGTTTTCTTCATAATGCATATTTCCATTGCTGTTTAGTTGTCAAGCATGAAGTAAACAGATAATTTTTTGTCCTGAGTGTGGTTTTCAGTTTCACAAAACATTAGCTTCTACATAATTTACTTTACTGAAAGTCTATTACAAAAATGCTTAATTTCATATTCGTTATTTTGTTTTAATGAAATATTAGCAGTATTTAATGACAACGGAAAAACAGATTACATGTTAGAGCTGATTAACGAATTAAAACTGATCATCCACTGGATTCTAATTAGGTTCTTACTACAAGTCTGTAATGCATACTTTGATTTCTGTATGACTTAACTTTTCAAGGTTATTGATTACAGGTCTTATCTGTTATGTTTTATTATATGTTACATTTTATGATGATGTGGTAGGTCCAGTAGTTTCAGGATAATAATTTACACATTGTCAATATTAGTGTCTTTATTACTGCCTAATTTCGTATGTTACGAATAAATTGAAAGTTGAAGGATGATTGGTCAAAATGACTTTGCAATAACTTAACAGTAATATGACTAGTACATTACTATAGTCATGATATAATAAGTATTATAATACATTACACCATTATGACATAGTTATTCTTTAAATATTATGATACATGAATTTATAGTATTAAAACTTACAGGTGCCGGTTGTTTAAACCATGCATCAAGAAAATCGCGAAGCTGTTGTGCGATTGTATCAAACTGACATTTATAATCATCTAAGTCTCTGTCAAACTGTTAAAAATGTATGAAAACGTAAAATAACAATGTGTAAGTATCGTTATACTAGTATTTTTTTTTAAATGAATTTAACTTTTCATCTTCTCGTTAAGTTAGTTAGCTGGACGGTTTAATTAAGAAGCTTTCGTCCTCATTTTGAACAACTTTATCGGTACAAACATCTAGTAGAAGTGAGCTATGAATTTCCCTCGACCTTGAATTTGAGTGGTATCAGCAACCGATCAAATTCAAGGTCGAGAGAACGAGCTGTAACTATCTTGTTGAGATAATCTTATTCGAAGTTTGTTTCGATAAAAATGTCCAAAATAACAATGAAAGCTCAACATTTAAACCATCTTGTCCAGAGAACGCAGCATAACAAAAACCATCCTCCTATGCATCAAATCTTGCCCATACCATATGGTTCAGTCACTCAAAGCATATCATTTTGAGTAGATGACGTGAAATAGCCAAAGTTTGTTACTATGTGAGATGGAATTAGTCTAGTAATAATTTGTTGAACTTCACAACCACATCATATAATCAAGCTACTTACTCAAACAATTAGTCCAGTATTTCGTCCAGATAAGTATTTACCACCTTAGAATTTTTTTGTTTCATAATAAACTGGATGTCCAGTTGGCTTTCGAGTGGACATGACCTATATAGCCAAATCAACCATCTGCAGAGTCGTGATTGGTTAGTTCTGACTAAGGCTTTTAAAGTGATTTTACAGTCACTTAGGCTCACCCGTATAAGTCATGTCTATCTGCTTTTGTAATCAAATTAAAGTATATTAACATTACTAAGTATAGATGTATATAGAAGTTATTAGACAAAATGCATCCAGTCATAAACCAATGACATACAATTATTTGAATATCAGCCCATATAACGTCACACAGAGTTGGACACAGAGAAATCATTGAGGGATAAACGCAATATAAAGATAGATTTGATTATAAATGGATGCCATAGACGCTTTATTCTCTATACTATCAGTTATATGAGAGTGTTAATTACAACAGCTGTACAAGCGTATCAACAGTGGTTTGGTAGATATAGTAGTTTGTTGAAAAACAAACATAAACAGTATCCTGAAGTGTTCACATATATTAAGTGTCATAAAAGAGTGGCGTAACAATCTAGAAGTTATAGAATCATAATAATATAAGGATAATTGTTCATTTAATAGATGTGAAAAAAAGAGTTAAAGAAGTGAAAAACGTGAAGTTGTTAAAAATATCTGAAATGATGATTTGATAAGGCCTTTGAAGTGAACAAGTAAATCGTTTGTATTCACTTTGAATTGAGTCAATTTACAGTGTGCCTCCTTTCGATGTTTCTGGTCAGGTGATGTGATCACTGTTTTTAAGATGTTCTGATATTGAGCTATTGATTCATTTATCTTCTTTTCTTAAATCATGAAGAGAAATGCGCTGAGATACGTTTTGAGAGTGCTTCAAGTTGATTTTTGTTATAAAGGGACAAAAAAATCAGGAATCACATTCAATAAAGTTTATTCTCCGTGTTATCGGGAATCTTGTTGCTTAGTCACATCTACTAGTCATTTAGTAACTATAATATTTATGTTGCTTACGTTGGAGGTTTTTCATAGAGTCATTATTGACTGCCACATCTATCTTCTCTCCTGAGTTATTGTAATTTTACAATGAACGCTTTATCTCGTTTTCTGTACGAAACTCAACCCCTCCCACTCCTTAGTTCAATCTTCAGCGAACTTTGTATTTCATATTACTGCTTGGTTCAGAATCTGTTATATAAAACTTTTGTTCATGCTCAATAAACAAATCGGTACAGTCTCCTATTTGCTGATCTTTTATCCTTTCACTTTTTACCTCCTGTCAAGCTTAGTCACATTGGCTCCAATCCAAACAATCAGTGTCTACGTAGAAAGCGTGTATAGACAATAGGAGTAGATCTCATTGGTCCGTTCTAATGCGACGTCTGTGTTGCACTTATCCCGGTTGTCTTGTTTCTTGCCTTTACCCTACCAGCCTTAAAGATCATTTCATTTTTCTATAAAATGATCTTTATTGAAAATCATTTAATCGTTTTATAGAACTTCTTATATCAAAGCAGGACATTGAAGATGTATGAAAGATGTAATTTCCTTAAATAATCTTAGAAACATCAATATCGTGGTTGTTATTTTCATATAAAAACCTATCACTTCTGATAGGGTAACATATCCAAAAAGTGAAGGAGCATCTACAATATTCACTTGAATTAATTATAAGTACTATTTCTAGGAAAACTCAATCAAATTATTTATGAATTCATGAATACAAACAATAAGTGTCAATCAATCAATGCTTGCTACCCCATGTGGAGCATATGCTGCCGATCAGCATTCTCCAACTAACTCTGTCCTGGGCTTTCCTTTCCAGCTGTTTCAAGTGCTCTTCATTCTTTGCATAATTGTCTACGATTCCCAGCACAATCTATTCTTTGATCTTTCTCTTCTTCTTCGGCCTTCAAGATTCCAAGTTAATGTTGTCTTGTGACGCAGTTTGGTAATTTTTTCATTATGTATCCTATTTACCTCCAGTATCTTTTTCTAATTTCTTCCTGTGCTGGATATTGGTTGATTTGTTCTCTGCCACAGACAGTTGTTGTTGATGTTATCTGATCAACTGATCCGAAGTATTTTATGCAGACAGTTGTTAATAAATACTTGTATCTTTTGGATGATGCTTTTCTTAGTTCTCAAAACAAGTTTTAGCTCCATACAATAGAACTATCTTCACATTTGTATTGAAAATTGTGACTGTGATGTTGGCTAACAGTTGATTAGAGTCCCAGATGTTTTCAATTGTTGGACTGCTGACCTTGCTTTTCTAACTCTGCCTAGAACCCCCTAAGGTTTCTAAAGGTCTTAAGTCCGGATAAAGAAGAAGAGTTGTATATGGGGTTAGCAACCTCATCCCTTAAGAAGAAAACAAGCATGCTAAAAAAAGGCTAACCAGAAACAATAAGTGTAGTCTATTTAAACGATACTTACATCACGTTTAATTTGATCAACTCCATCAAAATTTCTTTTATGTAAATTATCATAGAAAGTTTTATATCGTACAACAATTGGTTCTATGCCTTCTGCTTTAAAATCCAGTAATATGCTGAAATTATCTACATTTTCAAGAATTCCTAATATTTTCTTTAATCTTGATGTGTACACATCAAATTTACCAAAAATATAATTTTCACTGTAACAATAATAAATAGGATTAAAGAATGTACAAATTTTATTTGTAAATATTTATGGAAATATAATAAAGGGGGTTGTTGTGGAGATAGTTAATTTATCAATGCTGATATCACGAATTGATCTGAATTAGACGACAACCATTGATCATCTGGAAGCACTGGACATCTGTTTCGTTCTAGTACGAGACTCTTCAGCACTGAGCTGTCCAGTGCTTCCAGGTGATCAATGGTTGTCTAATTCAGATCGATTCGTAATATCAGCATTGGAAATATAATTGTATATCTTAAAATTACATTAAGATAGTATTAGCTGTGTAGTCATTAGTAACCAATCAATTTTGCCAGGTTATATCAATACAGCTAAATGAAACTATTAAACTGAATATCAAAGCAGTAGTAATATGTTACGACTAGCAATACCATGAATTTCTAATGAACACCACTCTACATAAAACTTAGGTTCCAATCAATTATTTTTAGTTACTTTAAATCAAAATAAAATGAACTAGAGTGGTAAATCGGTTTAGGCTGATGATTACATATTTCAACTTCATTGATAGGATTTGACTAACCGGTTAGAATACAACGAGATGTATGTGTTTCAGCAGGAATCCGGAAAACATTTGTTGAACAGGGCTAATTAACTACGAAAACTAGGTATGAGACATCCTTAAATCACCTAATAACAACTAAGCTCAACATTTGTATTATAATAAACAACTATATGCGCTTATATTAAAGTTTTACTTTTAGTTAATGTCCTAACAGATCATTACTTTAGAATTAAGTTTATACATAAAAAGATACATAGAAACATTGACATCATTCCACTTATAGATGTTTCGAATGAATAGATTTTACAGACTTATATTTTAGTACTGATAGATCTCACTAAACAGTCTATAAACGAAAGCTACCCGAAACCTTATTCCGCCTTAACTGTATATCCTCGTTTATGTACCGCTTATTCAGATTCTGAGTGTACATGAAGCTGAAATCAACAGTCAGAATCTTTTTTTTACTTCAATAAAATGAAATAAACTTGTAATTTTATGCATAAAACTATTTACCTGAAATCGAATTGTCTACCAGAAGGATTTTCTTGAAGTCTGTGTCGAACTTTATGAAAATTCTCTTGATATTCAACATTTAGTTGAATACAATCATTAATTCGATTATGTAAAACGTCTCTACAAAATAATAAAAACAGAAAAAAAAAGAAAATTAAATGAGGTAACTTAAAAACCATAGTGATTAGTCTCAATAATAATTTTTGTACTCTATGGGTGGCGGAAGAATAGAGAGGCGTTAATTACTGTGAAGTAATGTATTGTTTCTGAAAGAGTAGTGAATAACCCTGGACATAATATTTTATTTATTGTGTATTCACATTACAGTGTGCATGTTATAATATGACTGAACAGCAGAGCTTACTTTAATCCATGCTTTTAGACTTTGTTTGTTTGGTTTTGTCTGGCTGAAATAAATTATCTCTAGAAACTAATCTCCAGCAATTTACGCATGGAATGTAATTCAGTATCCAAGCATCGGTTAAAGATAGCAATATTAGTTAATACTGGTATAATTCATTAAAGGAGTCAGGTAGATAGCGGGCAGTAAATAAGCATCGGGTTAAACAGAAACAACAATCGATAGTCTACTGCTAAAGGCTAAATAGCCATGAAATTGATAATGTTAAACAGGATTATAATCGACGATATCTTATTGTTCAGCAGGAATATTGGGGGGAGGAGGGTTTTATGATTTAAACAAATAAACTGAGTCCCAAATGTTTCTATTTAACCTCTATATGAACTTAAGTGAGTTTTGAAACTAAGTTTTTTAAATAACTTGTAGGTTACGATATGCAAATGATTGGGTTTATTGTAACTTAGTAACTAAAAGACACTACGATATGTTACTTATTTTAGATTTATTTAGTTACAAGTTGATCAACATATAAAATGTGAGAAGTAACAACTACTAGATTCAATTAAATAATCAACTGGTGGTCATAAATTGATAGTTACGCTAATGAAAGTATCAACCGAAAATCGGAAATTACAAATTTTTATATATAATGGTTTCGATCTCTAATCATGTTTCTTCTAGAGAAATGGATTGAATTCTCGTGGAATTAATATTCATAAGGCGTTAGTTTTATAATGAATAGTAAGTGAGTAGATTCGTTCGTTTTTGAATCGATGATGTAATAATTCAACATCATTATTTTCGAGATTCTATATGCATTTGATTACCATAGCGTCTAACTATCCTACAGATGAACATTTGAAAGTAGTTACCACAATTCTGTAAAACTAAAGTACAGAAGTATGGTATACTGATCTTTAGTTTTGCTTAAAGTTATGAGATTGTTTAAATGCTTTCATGTAGTTAGCAGCGTCCACACTGAAGCTTATGTGTAGCGGTTTTAAATACTCCACGTTAATCGGGTAGGGGAGGAATACGGAGAAAGATAACTTTGTGGAATTTCACCTCCTAATTGGGAACCAATGAATAATTGTAATAGTGCAAACAGTAACATAACGTTGGTCACTATGAGTCTGTTTGATTTTCAACACAATGTTCAATCTATAATTTAATCTACTACGTTTCGATTTCATATATGTATTCTACCGTTATCTACTGAGGTATGTTGTTACTACAGATATTTCCCTGTCTATAAGAATATATATTGACATACAACTTTATCTTATTTGTTCTGAACTTAAAAGTAATCATAATCATAAATCACTTAAGATAAAGCTAAATTGAACTGAAACAATCCACAGTACCTAACAATCCTCTCTACTTTTATTTTACTCAAAAGTTCAGACTTGTCGGGAGCGAGACAGTTATCACCAATCACAATCGATTAGTGTTGCGCTATATATCATCACAAATTGATGGAAGTGAGAGTTCTACCATTGAATAGCGGCTGGACAATAGTGCAGAGGGTTAGGTGTTATTCAATCTGAAGTCCCTGAGATAGAATCTGAGGTACGTACAACTGAATTTCACACTAGAACGAAACAGTTGCCTTATGCTCCCTGGTTTCCGATGGTACCCTGCCCACATTATTCTGTGATGTATTCAACCAATTAGGAATAAAAAAAGAACCAAGATTAGCAAGTACATTAATTGCAGTATAACAATGAAAACATTGTAACTAATCTCAATTTATTACATTCTACTGGTTGAATAGAAAACTTGGATAAATATACGCCTAGCTATCCAAGGCTTTACTTATATGACATATTACTAGGCAATTCAAATGTATTGAATCGAGTATCTCAGAATTATAGTTAAAGTAAATTACTTGATAATATTTCATTATAATTAAAATCATTATGTTATTGAAAATGTAATAGAATATGATTAGATTAAATAATGAATTAAGACAAATACTTAGATACATACCTTGGTAAATCCCATATTCGAGTAACACCATCTGTTACATGTTTTCTACAAGCAACAATCATTTGATTTGTAATTTTAATAAATAGTGATGTCATTCTTTCAGAATTATTATAATATTCTGAAATACTGTATATCATACGGATAGCATTAAGTAGAACTGGAAGTTGTTGTCGTATTTTAGACTGAAAATTAAGTAAAGTTAAATAAAACTAGTAATATTTTTGATTATATTCCTAATTATTATAATTAAATTTAATGAGTTATATTACTGAGACGATTTTGTTTACTTCTTGACAATATAAACGATTTGTATAAATTCATAGGTTTATATTATTATTATCTGAAAATCCATTAGTTCCACAGGATTTATAGTCAGATGTAATACCTGGAGCGATGAATATCGAACTCTTGAGTTCAATCTCTCATAAGTGTTATGTCGGACCACTAAAGAAGAGTGAAAAACTCCCAGAACTGTGTTTTTGTTATGTCGTGAGAAAAAAGGGGTTGTTGGGTTGGCCGAGTGCCAATTTACTTGTGCCTAGTTGGCAATTGTGCGCCTGCCCTGTGCCCACTTAGTCCCAAGCCGAAATAAGAAGAATGCGAGCGAATAGATCAGCCAGATAGAATCATATTATATTTCAAGCATTCTTTTATATATACATAAAATCAGACCACACAGCAAACCAATTAGAAAATTAACATGAATACAGAACGAGAGGACTAGTGGTAGTGAATAGGAACAACTTGTACACAACTAATTAACTGTAGTCCATAATAAGAGACAGTTTAATAACAGCGATTATGCTAAACGGGAGGATAGGGTAACAGGAACGTAACAATAATAGAAACAAAATGTTTACATTACAGACAGTTAGAATAAATGAAATAGTGTTCTCAAAACACAGTTCTGAAAGTTTGTTACACTTCTTTGTGGTCCAGCTTAACATTTTTAGAGAACAAATTCATTTATTCTGGTCGCGAGTAGTGTAAACATTACATTTTCATTATTGTTACGTACCTCTTACCCTATCCTCCCGTTTAACATATTTTCTGTTATTATATTGTCTCTTATTATGGATTACAGTTAATTAGTTGTGTACGAATTGTCCCTATTCACTACCACTAATTCCTTAGTTCTGTGTTAATATTAATTTCTTAATTGGCTCACTGTGTGGTCTGATTTTGTGTATATATAAAGACATGATTGAAATATAATTCGATCCGATCTGATCAGATTCTGTCTGTTTGGTTCATCAATCGTTGTTTTTTTGGGGACTGGAAGTCGAGGGGCAGACGTGTCCGCACAGTGATTAGCAATCATCAAGGGTACTGTGTATTTTCACAATACATAACAATAAGTACATAGAAGAATCAAAAACTGTCACTGTGAATGCAACTTAAAGGATGCATTTTAAGCATTCTTAATCATTGACGTTAGTTAGAAAACTGTTACAAACCAAACTGTACACTTTACTTCATTCTAATATAAAACTTCATAGAATTGTGCATCCTTGAATCAAACAAGTATAAAATCCAGGAGTTTTAAACATTTGGGTAAGCATTTAATAGCCAATTATTTGTATTACAACCGTCAATACACTTTCCTTTAACTACTTATTTTAAAACTAACTTCTTTTTCTATAATTTCATATGCCTATCACTCTCAAAAGATTCGAGTAATACGTTTATGGCATCTAATGACCTTTCCAATAATTAACGAAAGATCGTCTTTGTTTAGTTCATTAAGATTTTGTTAACAAGACTTACTGCTAATACACTACTAAAATTAGTAGTAGTAGTAGTAGTAGTAGTAGTAGTAGTAGTAGTAGTAGTATGTATGTATGTATGTATGTATGTATGTATGTATGTATGAAACGCTTGCAATTTATAACAAATCAAAGTTAATACAATAACATCAACATATTAGATATAGATATTTACTGGATTTGTATTGGAAAATGAACTGAAAAAGTTGTCCAAGGTAAATAGATACTTAAGATTATCCTTTGCCTCATTTACACCATTGATAATACGATCATCCTGATATTTAAGAAAAATATAGGAAAACAACATGTTACTTATGAGTAGATATTGAATATGATAAATAAATACGTGAACCGTGTAACATACATATTTCCTTAGTTTTACCCTTTCGCAATACAACAGAAATCTGATAAAATCAATTAGTTATAGAATAATGACCATATATTCCACTGATACTGTCGAAGATAAGACTGGGCATCTTGTATGATACATTTAAAGAAAATAGATATACTAAAACGTTTATTAATAAATGTATTACAAAGAAAGTTAGAGTAGAAATGGTCCAAAACATCTGTAACAAATCATTGTTCATGTGTTTACAAACAAGAAAGAGATGGTGCTGGTCACAAACTAAGCCAGATGTTACACAGAACAGTTCAAAAAACCTTTTACGCAGGAAATCTAAGATTATTGTTTTCCACGAGTTCGATAGTGACCTTTAGATTGAAAGACGAATTAATTAGAATAGGCTACTCTTTTGGCATTAGTTTATTCAACAGCTACAATGGAGAGAGTTACATCTACTATTGTTCTAGGAAGTTATATTTTTCAACATCTTCCAGCGTCGCTGAGCAAAAGAGTGGTTAAGATGGTTAACAGCTCAGTTGTCACCCATTTAGTTAAAACGGGTTATACTGTGAATATCGATCAGTGGTGTTCAATAATTTGCCATGTTAGTAAAAGTCCGCCGAAATCGGTAGGACTCAATTTTCTTGAAACAGCAGAAGTAATAGGTATTCATATTCGAAAACCAGGGATCTACTTTCAACAGAAATATATGCAGCCACTTCACATACTTTGATCAACATTAGACCGAAGAAATCACTAATTGTAAGCTAATGAACTTATTGATTTCCCACTTTCTTCTTCTTGATGTTATTTCACTTTACAAATATTACGGTTAGTACTGTCTGTCTATTTGCATTATTAATATTATTTGTCTCAGTATCACATGAATAGCTTTAATGAACACTCGCTCCCTATTTTACCATACCATTAGAAACATTACAATTGACCTTCCTTTGTCTAAACCTTTGTTTTGTTTTGATTTCCATGCAGATTGTTTATGTGTTATTCACCCTTCCGCCCCCCCCCCTTCCTCCAATTTTTATTTATTCGTATGATGATGATCACCGTGACTATTTCAATTGACGATTAAACAGTTGTTTGTAGTTAATATCATAAACTATTCATTATGATACTAACAATCCAAGATTCATAGACTATGTTCTAATTAAAACAATACTTCTGCTTTAAATTTGATTATTTACTTTAGATTATGAATTTGGATTTATCACTATGCAGAATTTGATGAGATAATTACTTTGTTTTAAATAAATACAACTTGAATATACAAGGATTCAATACAACGTAATTACTATATAATATGAATGTATCTTTCAGCTTCATATTCTAAAAACGAATTCGTTCTCTTTCAAAATCTAACAAAAGTAGTTAACTATTCTCACTTTGTAGTGACTTATTCATGTAATTGACTTAATTTTGCAAGGAATCAATCAACCCCCCTCCCAATAATAGATCCCTGTGTAAACATTAGAGGATGTTGTTGAATGATATGTGATACATTCTTTGAAGTGATACAGATTTTTCATAGTTTTATAAGCGAAGTCATTTTTACAAGTTTCCTATTGATTCAATGATTTTGAGATAACAGAATTTGTTTAGCTATGGAGAAAAATATTAACTGTGTTGTGTTCTGTATTCTAGACAAGCTCATTAACAAGTTGTCAGTCAGTCGAGGGGAAAATTCTAGTAGCTTACCACTTTCATAAAGTTTGTACTGATAAATCAGGATCAAAAAATCTAATCCAGAGAATAAAGCACATCCAAGATTTAACGATTTACACTATAACAGTAAAATTTAGTAGTGTTATTGCCTCAAATCGAAATACTGAATATTATTTTAGACAGTTTAATTTCAGAGCCTTCATAGTCATTCTGAATGACTGCATCAACATGAAACAACCGAAGTTTTATTACTAATTGTTTACTAAATCAATTAAGAATAGAAAAAAATGTAATTGTTGCAATCAAGACAGAATTGAATACTACACGAAAAAACTTTCATTTTATCACTTACTAATTGACGCCAGTGTTTGATTACACGTGCTTTTGCATAGTGTAAAGTAGAAATGATAGCCTGTATACTTGGATTACGCATTTCCTCTATTAAACTAAATACATGAATAAACACTAATATAGTAAGTTATCATAAATAAATTACTGCTTAATTTGATCATATTTCTTGCAGTAAATAACATCATGAGTTTCATTAGAATAAGCTTGTATCCAGACGATGAATTCCAAATAGGACGAAACGTGCGTCATGGATTCCACTTGGCAGTCACAATCCAATTTAAATCATAAGTTTCAGATTTAGAATCAGCTTATACATCGTCAACTGGTAGATAACTTTAGTTTTATAAAGATTAAATTTAATACTTTCAGAACTCTTAGCGAAATATTTGCATTCTTTAATAAGTAAAAATCCACTTTAGATATTTAGTGACAGTCTGTAGGATCTTCAGATTATAAATATTAATAAAAATATCTCAGTCTAAAAGATATACAGGGCTAAATGTAGGTTTATATTGTTTTCTAAATGATCCGTTTCAAAGATATTAGGTAATGAATAGTAATTTCAATGTCATTTATCTTACTATGAAATTCTCTATCGACTTGAATTAGTCTCTGTTGCTATATGCGCAAATTGAGTGAACTGTCTCTCATAAGTGTAATTAAAGTTGGATAGTGGTTAACAAATGGAATCCAATACTCATACTTTGTCCTATTTAAGGCTTGTCAGCTGAGTGAACCTCTTAAACTCAAGTGTTTGTGTTCCAAACGGGACTTAAACGCAAACGTTTGAATGAAACACCATAACGTTATTCAATAAGCTAAGGAGTTGAGATGGTCGCACTTGTACTACTAGAATGTATAGAAAAAAGTAATGTGTTGTTGTCGATACTCAGTACCTCAGTGAATTGCACGATGGTGAGTCTCGTTGTGAACGAGGACAGTGGTATGTAGCAGATAACTCTAGCTGACAAGTCTTAAATAGAAGCAAGAGAATATTCTAGATTTCGCTTACCTATCTCACTTTAATTTTAATTAATGATTTGATGGATTCAGCCTATGTAATACTACAAATTTATATACCACCTAGATTTTTTCTAAATTAATAAATGGTGCTAAAAATTCTTTAACTTTAATTACAGTCCTTGCTTAAGAAGTAGATTTCATTTACAGCAACTCAAAATGTTAAATAAATTGTTTTTGAGATTTCTGTCAATCTGAAGGTCTTTCCTCAAAGAATTAGAAACAATTACTTCAGAGTTTTCATATATAGCTTTGTTGTAGCCTCGGTCCCTGCCGAACCTGGCTATTGGTGCTAAAAATCCCTGTGGTAAGTTAAAATATAGAAACAATAGCACTGAATAATTCAAAACATATCATGGCCGAAAATGCTGATTAGCTGAAAGAAACGTCATATTACCTCTACACATCATTACAATGAACAGTTTTATTTCACTATCAGACTATTTAGTTATTCTGTTTTCTAACTAACCAGGTTTTCATAGCCAAGTCTTAGGAAACAGCTGTTTCGCACACAATAGTTCAACTGCTTCATTATGAGAGATAGGCCTAAGAATTATGATCAAGATAGAAGTCATGGTTCATTCCATTGTCGAGAACTTAAACAAAAAGTATTATCATCTATTTCAAATAATTAATAATAAATAAATATGACTAACAAATTATTATGCAATCATAACTTCATTATATAATGATTGCATAAACTCAACTTATTATTTGTTCTAGTCTATCAAAAAACAAAGAAAACACTCTAGATTCAAATAACTCGAATAATTTATATTCTTTATGATGTACAAAGTAGTAGTTCAAATAAACAAACAATAAGACTGTGATAACATTGAATGAGGGCATCTTTTATTAATTGAATAATGTACTGATTAGTTCAATCTGATTTAGAATTGTATGTTAAGGTCGCTTTTTATTTATTTATACAATTGAATTGTTTTGGAGGTTTATCTGAAATAACTATAAGTTTATTACCAGGTTTAGATTATTAGAATTATTTTCAATATTTAATAAGTTTGTTATTTAGAGCACTTACAGTAAATTTTAGTAAATATAGAGCAAATGTTTGTATGTAAAGATGAAACGTTGAAGTGTTGATGCTGATTACGTGTCAACGTTCATTAAATTCATGCAGAACACTTAATTACTGGAACTGTCAATGTTGGATCCTAATTGAGTTGGATGCAGTTTAAATATGTATCCTGTGTGAATATAAATCCTTATATAGTAAATTTGATTTCACGCGCATATAAGGATGATCGAATACATTAATAATGAACCGAATTAATCCAACAAGTAATCTAAATTCAAGCTAATCGCTAGAAAGTGTGGTTCTCTAGAAAGTTAACTCAACATGTATACTAACGGAAAGTATACAATCTAAAAGTTGTTATGTTCATAGGGTAGTCATGACCTCGACAGTACATGAGTACTGCATATTAGAGCTCAGTTTACAGTAAGGATTTAATCTTTATACAAAATGACAGTCTTCTTTACACAATTTTCATATTTGTTTATCGCCTCTTACTAGTAGGTGACAATTCGGACCGTTGAGAACATATTCTAGGTTCTACGTTGTTTATAACTGACTAACTGGTCTTAGTTAAGGACAATTAGTAACAAATAGCTTCGGGTGACTCTAGCCTCATCACTGATGAACTTTTACTTGAATTTTATCAGTTTTTTTTCCAAGCAGACAATTAGATATAGTCGGTAGATGGAGTTCCGTATTTACAGGAATGATGAGTTAACCAGCAGAATTCAGTTTTGTTGGATGTGAATAAGTTACCCCCCTGATAGCATCAAATGGGGTAAAACAAATAAATTTCAAAATTAATTGAAGTTTTAAATATTTATTATTGGATGTTGTTTCAGTAATCTAAGGGCAAAATGTTTGTTGGGAAACCTGTAGGCTGAGGACTAAATTCCCTGTTCAGTGCTTATTGGTTTTCAGTGGTTGTCTAGCTCAGGTTAATTTGAGATTTCGAATTCAAATAATGACTTCTACTGTATAAAAATTGTGTAGATCAGTTCTAGTCCATAGTAACCTCACAAAAATTTCAAAATGTTGCCTGACTTACTTCGTGAAACGAACTAAACGAGCTCTCCAGTAGGTTAATTCAGCTGAAGGCCCAATATCATCTGATTCTCTACGAACTTGATCAGACTGATTTAAAATCTGTTCAATTTGATTCACCCATTTCTCAACTAAACGAATTAATCGATCCATTGTTTCAGAACTATCAACTGAAATACACAAGAAATGATTTCTTACAGCTGTTTCCAAAACTACTAAAGATTTTACTTGTACCAGGGAAGCATAAGACAAAAATAAGTCAGTCAGTTGTATGTAGACTAATTTACTTCCAGAGAATACATGCTTTAAAGTATCATTGCCGACAGTAATATTCTACGTAACATTTAATATATAAACTAACTAGTCTTTTGATCAACACCCTCAATTCTACATACATAAACATAGGCTAGCATTGCGGAATTATATGCTATCCATGGGAACAACTACATCAGATTCATCGGGAATTCTGAATCAAAAGAGTTTCAAAAAGTGTAAAAGAATTTCTTAGAGCACGGCGATTACACTACTTGGCCGTCAAGAGACGTATTGTTATTGATCCAATATAGCAACTATTATATAAGAGAACGATCGGTCGTAGTATCAGATAATAACGCATAATGACAAGTCGGGGAAATGATCATGATAAAGATCTAAATGAGTACTTTTTGAATAAACAAAAATTTCAACATCTGCTCGAAGTATGAGCTGATGCTGTTATTCGGTACGATATCGAAAGCTTTACAATTAAATAATCCAGCTTAAGCAGAATCCGATATAACTAAAACATTCATTTCAGTTACAAGGCCTCATCCTCACTTCGTGATTTCCACAGCTACGATTTATAACCAAGAAACGAATTACCCCCGCCCCCCTCGAGAAAAGTGATGATATTGTACGAGATGGCTCAGTTTACATCTAACTTTCAAGATGTATTCACTAGTGTACTTTTGTAAGCCTTTTCTTCACATTTCACTACCAGTTGTTTACTGATATTTTCTTTCAGTAGTCAATAATTGCTAATAAGTAACAACGCATTGTATGTCTCGATTTAATGTTTCCTATTAAAAGTCACCCTCAATATTTGAAGAAATGTGTATTTCAGGATCAGTTGTAATTTTTTAAGTATCATAAATGTAATGAACATTTGAAGAAATTAAAACATACTAATATTTTCAATTTCATTTGTATTTATTATTTGTATTGCTGCTTCTGATTCTTGTCCAACTGTTAAGTCTAATTTATCACTCATATTTTCTCTGGCACTTGACAACGCATCTAAATATCGTTTAAGTACAGAAACGAATTCTTCCATATTTATTGTCTCGGAGAGGGGTTTTCCAATTATCTCTGATTCCTATGTATTAAATTAAAGAGTGTTATAAAACAGTATGATTATATGAAAATATATTGGTTCATGTCTATGTATTTCGTTTAAGATATCTGTAAGTTCTGAGTTAACTTCTTTAAGTAGTTGTTGGTTTCTCTTCCAAAGAGTCATATATTAAGACAAAGAAGTCATTCAGTGTTCCCTGGTTTTTATTGGTATCGTATCTGTTACCGACACTTGTTAATCATTATATATATTTCCACCTTACTTTTATCTTTTCTGGGTTCTAGGCAAAAAGCGTCTGGAGAACCAGGTAACGTTACAAATAAACTTGAGACATTTTAGTTTGAGGTTTCTTGATAAAGAAAACAATTTCAGAAAATTTTTATCCTATTTTGTGATTACTCTCAGATGTCAACTCAATGTGACCCAACAATGACATGCACTACATATATATCTAGTGGTCATTGGTAGTAAAATTTGGAAACAAATTATCATACTATGTATGACTAATTATACTGTAATCTCATGTATTCAAGTTTGAGAAGTAACTAGAAAGAACGAATGACTTCCATGAGAAATTAAGAAAGTTCACTTAAAAGAGAATCACCGCAATATCATTATATTAGATTCAATTTCGCTCTTACATTTAGCAAATAATAATCAGCTGACACCTGAAGACTTTCCTGGATTACTGGTAAGTTGTAAAATTCACAAATGTTGGGGAACCATTTTTAAAAATAATTTGCAGGGCACCTAAAGAAGATTGATTATCATCGAGAACTGTTTTTCTGTAGACCATTTTATTATTTATGATTGTATATTAAGTGGACATATTATTGTGTTTTACTATTCAGTCCTCGTTTCAATATCCTCCCGTTTAACACATTAACAACTAGTATATCATTTCCCATTTATGAACTACGGTCAACTGACTGTGTATACGCTGTTTCATTTCACAGTCACTGTTAATGCTATTTTGTATTCATGTTAGTTTTCTAACTGGTTAATTGTGTTGTCAGGTTCTGTGTATATATAAAGGGACGCCTGAAATACAATATCATTTTGTTTGGTTGACTTATCGGCTAGCATTCTTCGTGTTCTAGTCTGGGATCGAGAGGGCATCGGGCAGACATACAGGGACTGGTTAAGCAATGATTGGCGTTGTTATTATGACCTTGTGCGTGCAAGGCCATATCCATTAATTACTCTCATATATCAACTACAGCAGTTTCTTTTTACGCCATAACAAAACATTATACAGTATAACAGTACAGTACCAAAAATTCTGTTACATTATATATCCACTAATCAACATAACTGAATAAGAAGCACACTGGCATTGAATTATATGTAAACTCATTATTTCGTTTGTGTGTTTGTAAATGAAATGTTCTCATATGATGAAATGAAACTGTATTCCTTCCCTCTTTTCTAACTAATCCATCTTTTTCAGTAGCATATCACAGTTATAGTTATTGAAAACAAGGAAACACTGGACAGTTGAAACAATCATTCAGACCTTGTAGTGAATTATTAGAATTTTAATTTATAAGTCAGCATGTACTTCTAACTATTAGGAAAAGATGACTGTCAAATCCCTCCTGGTTTTCAGTAATTTTCAAATTGACACAAATAAGCAAAGTAAATTCACGACATTAAAGAAACTTCATAACCACTTGTACTAAAAATTTTTTCATGTGCTAAATGTCGGTTAACGTCGAGAAATAATTCTTAGAGTTATAGTGAGAGTCCGTAATCAATCATATTCATCTATGTTCGGTGTGTAACAAATATCACCAATGACAATAGATGATAATCACTCAAAATATTGTGAATAAACCATAGATAATAATAGAAAAATTCTTTTGGATGCTAATTTAATGGCCTGGGAGTAAACCTAGACCCCCCCCCCCCAATAAACACGTACACGTAATTTAAGTATCGTGAAGTCTGTCATCAATGAGGTTACAAATGCGCACTGTGAAGAGCTGCCATACTAAAACAACTTATATGGTCTATGCTCATTGAATTTTAACAGCTGTCTAACCAAAGTCTTTCAATAATTTAAAACTATACATATCAGCATTCTATTCAACTTCCAGTAATAAGAAAGTAATAAATCTTTGTTTAATCAGTATTCTTTATCTGTGCTTATGGATGGAGTCGGTAGAATAACCGATCTTCTAATACTGTGGTTACCATATGACTTTCTTATTTACTAATCAGATATATGAAGTATTACCTAACAGTTATAATGTCATTTCAAATAGCCGTACATAACTGCTGAATGATTTTTCTCAAAACAACATATACACTTTAAACATCAAACTAAAAACTTACTCCTAATCCTTCAAAAACAGGTAATGCAAGCTTTTCTAAATAATTTTGTACAGATTCAAATAACCGCCCTTCTGTTGCATCCAATTGTTGAAATAAAACTTCTGTACCAATATTTGCTGTAGTAATAGCTTTATCAGTAATTCTTAGGAAGATAAAGCATGTACCACGTAGTACCTAAATAATAACGAAAATTATCATGAGTAATGACATTATTAAGCATATATATATATATATATATATATATATATATATATATATATGTAGTGTTGAACTGCTTGTTTCGTTTGGATGAAGTTCAATGTCTACTGTGGCATTCAAGTACCTTTGAGCACTTGTGTGAATGATTGTTCCAATCCAGTGTAGAAATTTCTATCAGTGTACATTCATGATTTCACCAAAAATGGAACTCAAACCCTAAGATAATCTCTTGATATTCAAAACATTCAGTTAGTATCCACTGGCATATATTTCTAACATCATATCATTTGGAGATATTACCCACTACTAAACAATCTTATACCAAGACGACAGAAATGTCCAGTAAGCCTTGGTTTTCAGTGACTGACTATCTAAAGTTACTTTATAATGTAAAACTTTAAATTCAATAGTCATCACAACACACTGGAATAATAATACTTTAGTAAGTGTTTTTCAGTTTGACTTTTATAATTAGGTCTTTTAATCGAAAAATTGTAGGAAAAGCGTATTTCATTTTACAATACATCAATCTTTGACCCACAAATACCATACAGTAAGATGAGGTAGTAAAAATGAATCAAAAATAGCTTAGATTAATTGTTTACACAATGCGATCTCAATTCATATGATATTGAATGTTTGATAAACTTAATAAATATTGCTACTCAATGAAGTAACTACTTGTGTAAAATTATTATAGCTTGATGGGTACCTGTTATGAATATTTTTGAACTAACAGAATTACATATTTTGAATTATGTAGAAAACTTCTGACTTCGAATTTCGTGTCACGAATTGACATAGGTGAAATTATAATTGAAATCATGCAGTACTACTCAACCATTTCGTCTTGCTATAGAATTCCTCAGTAACAGTGAGTACCCATTCACTTCGAATCAAGCTCAGGACCTCCAGGTTTCTTAATATACTGCGCTACCTCACCCACTGATATCGGTGAGTAATTACCTCACACCTGATTTAACTAAACTCTACTTATTAAGTCTCTTTACAACAGCTTCTGGTTTATTTCTTGATACCAATCACTGAGAATCCGGTATGGCTAATAAGTGATTATTATGGGGGATGGATGGTGATTGTAGAATTTGTCATTACAAAGTGATCTCACTTAAAGAATTAATGAAATATAAATTACGAAATTTTGTTTCATTCTTTAATCAAATAAAAAATGTACCATTGTTCTACTACGTAGAGAAAAGACTGATGACCAAATAGATCAAATATTGTTACTAATAATTTTATAAATTGACGTGACTTTGTGGCTCGAAGCTCACACTTCCACAAAAGATGCAGAACAAATCAGTTAGCGAACCAAGAAATACAGCGACATATATCATTGTTATTTACAGTGGGAGATAGTTTATTGAAACACGTTAGTTTTCATGTTCAGTAGATAACAATGTCAAGTGGCTGAACGTAGTCCGTAAGAAACTCTTGACTTAGTTTTTATGTTTTCTGCAACTGTTAGGAGGCGTATCTCATATCTCCAGGGTACTGATTTTCCCATATGGATATGAGCTCTGGATACCTTATTTCATTATCTGACTTGTTATTGCAGTAACTGACAATGTATGAGAGTGTAGTGCATACGTCGATTAGTTACCAAACAGTGTTTGCGTTATCCATAGAACTAATCTAATACTACTAATCGAATTGCAATCCAATCACGAATTTGTGTAACTCAACATCGCTTGCATTATAATATTAATTCCAGCTTGTTAACAGTAGTCATCAGGAAACATTTGAGTGAAATTTTGTTCTAGTTGTTACTTTTCAAGCAGTCACTGATATAACCTTCAGAGAATTGATTATCCCTTATAAATCCAAACCCAATTTACTTTAAACTAGTCAAATAGAACATTTGTCACTACTCACTAATCAATCTGTATAACTTAACTTGTCATGGTATTTCATTAACTAATATGTTTAAGTAATATGTCTACATAAGTGATACACAGTTGTTTTTAAATCATAATTAATCATTATAGTGTTATAATCACGTAATGTATACTGCTTAAGGTTATAAGGTTTATCCTTCAGTGAAAACATTAGAGTTTATAAAAACATCTTGATATTGTATTTTATTCATATAGAAAAGACCTTAAAGGAGTTGTCTTGAAGTTCTTGAAGTTATTTAACATGGTATTAGGTGACATTATTGTAATACAAGTTCATGATTCAAGTAATTCACTTACATTTAAAACATGTAAATGAGTTTGTAAAAAGCAGCTAATTTACATTTTGATTTAATTGTTTAAATGTATTCAACATATTAATCACTTAGATTCGATAAAAAGGAAGTATGTAACTCATGATAAACTTACTTCATGAGTTCCAGTTGTTATAAATATTCTTTTCCTTGTTTGTCCAATAGCCTATACAGTTAATAAATGAAATAAATTAACTAGGTAGTCTATAAAGTTCAGTTGAATTTTTTAAGATGCATCTTAATTCTCAATGAAGATGAATAAACAATGACTGTGAAGTTAAATAATAGAACCTTTTGGTGCTTTGTTCTTAGTATATAACACTTGATGGTAATTAAACAAAACTTTAGTAATCAACATTTCATTTATTTATTGGCATTTATTAGTAGTAATATATCCATAATATGAAATTTGATATGCCTTCGAAGTTTCGTCGTGTAGAAGATACTATTAATGAGTTATCTAAGTAGTTGAATCAAAGAAATTCACTAATAATTTAATTAGAAAATCAAGTTACTATACAATGTTAGTGTTCGATAATACAGAAAAAAAACAAATTTCACTCTATTTGACTTCTGTAGTGAATCAAACGATCCAAAGTACTCACTGACTATTCGATTATAAATATGTTTAAGTGGTATTATTAGTGCTTAATCGAAAGATGATTTATTCCATTTTAACTAAGTAATTAGGGAATCGATAAATATGTGTTACGATATAATGCGACGATCATCCACTAATATTAGCGACAACTTTTTCACTCCTGATAAGTCCGAACCTCACCAGTCACGACTTTTCACTCGAACTTTAGAAACATCTTGAAGTTAGCTACTATAATCAGCACACTAATGACTAACTTAAGGATGCTCTCAAAGTTCTAGTGAGAAGTCGTGACTAGTGAAATTCGAACAAATCGAAAGTTAGACAACTATCTTCAGTGGCATTGACTGATTGTCACTCTATGTGACAATATGACAGACATCGGCCAGCCCAGTGATGCCGATGATCAACTTTTTGACGTATGACCTGAAAACACTGGAATTTGATTAGCTGGTGGAATCGAGAGTATGTCCTGCTGAGGAGTCCCATACTAGAGCAAAACAGCTGTCCAGTTCTCCCTGATTTTGATTGGTACCCAACTGAAATCAATCTATGGTGAATAGAATCGATGAAAATAAATACCAGTTTATCTGGTGAAAAACACCTGGACTCGAAATTTTTTAGATTTATATTGTTTTATAGTGTTCGTTTAAACATAGATTTCGTTGACATTGCATAGACATTATTAAGTTTTGTTTTGAAACTAACTTCTTGATAATAGAATAATAACCGTCGACTTCCTTTTGCTTGAAAGAACTCATCAAATTCAGACCACTGAAATTAAATAATATACAAAAGGTTTATTTAATGTCATCATAAATAAATTGTCTTGTGCATTCAGATTGATATTACTTAAATAAGAGATAATAGACATCTATTATAAACATCTGAAAACCATCAAGAAGTAAATAACCACCGGCATTTTCTGTATATTTGTTTCTTACTCACCAAGAATTAAACTAACTGATTACTAAATAGCAATAGGTATCGTGTTGGTCTAGTATTTAGCATGCAATATGGCCCAATTGATGTGATATCGTGTAGACCACATTTCAATATTACGTAGATGTATGAAGTCGGGAGAAAAAAATGGATCTAGTCTTTGTGATAGATGATGTTTGTTAGAAAGGTGTATTTATAATCTTATGATAATTAATACTTCCAATATGATTATACTATTACAAAGTGATCAATTGGTGTAAATGTCTTGATTCTACAGGAGGTCAGTCATCGCGCCACATAGCTCAGTGGTAGCATTTTAAACTTTAGAACTTATCAAAACCAACTATTGAATGACAACTATGGAAAAACATGAATCGTTACGAACAGAAAAAGATTTTTGCTTCATGTATAATCATTCATGTTAGTATTAAATGTCAATACTAAAAAATCTGAATAAATCAGGATTAAACAGAAGTAAAATTATAAGTCAAATGAAGATAATAGATTAGTAGAACAAATAGTTTAAGCACTGAGATACAAATATATTGAATTCCAAGTGTAGTTTCAAACAACAGCTTAACAATTAAATTAGTTCCTTGAGAAATCTGTTTATTAATATCTTGCTAGAGTACCTTCTTTGTATCTGTTTCATTGAATAACACCATTCTACAGTAGAAATAACGGTCCTGTATTCACCAGTGATTATTAAAATAATAATTTCTTAAATATAATTTACAAAAAATATATAACTGAGTTAGTTTACGGTGAAGTTTGATGCTCTCAATATACGTTTATAGTAACAATTCGCCTACCCTTAATGTTTAATGTGTATACTAGAATTTTGTTTAACCATTTTAAATCAAACAGCTGAATCCGATAAACAACAAACATATTTTAAAGTTTTCCACACCACGTTGAAAAATGCGTGGTACCACCTAGTTTCCACACATGTGCATGTAATGTGCATACAGAAACTTCAAAGAACGAACCCAGGATCTTGAGATCGAGCAGTAAGTGCTTAAACTTTTCAGACCGCTGAGTTAAAGTCTAATGGTTTACATTATTAGCTTTAGTTAATTCACAGTTTATCAATACCGTATTCAACTCTATTAACGGATAAGAGCTTTATGCAATAATGCTATTATATTCCTTCAATTAAGCTTTAATTTAAAATAATAATGTTTTAGAGTCATTACACAGTCTTAACACATATTGAATCTGTTATGAATTTCATGAATGAATGTTACATACTTTATCGTCCACTAATAGAGTATCAGTGATATATTGAACTTCAAGCTGCGTAGCTTGAGCTAACTATAAACAGTAAATAAAAAGAAAACAAAACCGAAAAAATCTAGTTGATAAATGAAACCATTAAAGAATATGATCAATTTAGAGCTTGGTATAAGTATATGCTATATTACTTTACTATAAATCTTCAGCACAATTAGATGAAGTTAACAGGTTTGATAACAAAGATATCAAAATAATGTGGTATTAGTTATAATGTAATAAACCAAGTTAGAGAATGTGGTTAAAAAATGGAATGATAAGGTATGTATGAATAGATGCTACAACTCAGAATTTCTAGGAAGATTTTCAGCGAAAGGCCTCTGAACCAGTGCAATAGATTTTGATTTTTGTTTCAAAATGTTCATAGGTGCTGACAGTAATTTTCTCACAGAACTCTAGTCAGATGGTATATATCTATCAGTATGGCTCAGATTAACAGTTAATGACTCCATACACCGATGTTATGCCCACTATTACATTTTTTCTAGCTTACTTCCACTCTAACTAACTTTGTTATTCGAAGAAGTCGGTGGTCGAGCATACATATTATACCCCCTAACCACTTCAGTCAATGAATGCTCATAGCTATATCGAGCTATATCCCATCTGTGTCTAACAAAATATCCTTAACCCTAGCATTGCTCCTTCAGTCATTCCAAAGTAGGCTAGTAGTGCTTTCAAAGGCGCTGATTAGTGGATACTCAACCTTAGTAGTAATCTACTTGGGTGGCTTTTAAAAGAATTAGTCATTGTTTATGCAATTCAAAGTTATAATATAAGCGTTGTGATAAAACCATCCAGACTAAAGAAACAAATGCTACCTCATTCACTGACTTCACATACTAACATTTTTCTACCATTTCAAAACCACAACGTAATTTTGTTAGTTTCAAAATGATAGAACTCTGCCAAGCCCCTATTAGAAGGTATGCATTACTCCTGAAATTTCTCTAGCATCCTTGTTATTTTCTTATATCTTGAATTCTAACATTTTACTAATCAAATCTATGTTCTTGGATACCCACAGGGATCGACATTCGCACTAACACTTGTCGGTTTTCCTGTATATATACATGAAGAAAGTGTCCATTATATCCAAACTGCAAAGTTCACTAAAGTAACCAATTATAAACACTTCCGTTAAAACGAACTGATATTACATCAGTGAATTGACAACATAGCTCACTTTCACATATAGTTGGCATTAAGAAGTGATGTTTTCTAAAATGACAATCAAATTTTTCAGATTAAACCATCTAGTTCAGGAAACATATTTCATTAGTAGGTGTATTTTATTTGATAAGTAACACCATCAAAAGATCTAAACAAACGACTTCATGTGATGAATTCTGATAATATATTCTGATCAATTTATGACCTGTATATTTTTTTGTTACATTTACATGACCATTCGTAAAAATACTACATCTGGCGTCACGGGGAGAATCCGCTACATGATCGTAACTTACTTCTAAAATATTGAAACAAAATGTTAAGTGCAATTGAATCAATGGTTGCAACTTACTGAATAATTAACACTTACCGTTTGAATTATGTAAATGTGTCTTCCATCCACCTAAATATACAAAATATGATTTAAAAGTAGATAATGTGTAGAATAAGTAAATAATTCAAAATTAAACGTGATCTCAGTTTAATTATTGCTGGGAAATACATCAAGTAGTCATTTGGTTGAGTCTTCAATATTAGACAAAGTTTACTGTATAGAATGTAGCTATAAATCAAATTTTACCCCTATTTAATGTCAAATTTCTATGAGTACATCTAAGGTGATTATGGGTTTAATTAGCGAATTTAATGAAAGTGTCTAGATGTAGATAATGTGATAATACCGGTGGCTAGATTGTCAGGTGGTGGCTTTCTAACACGTGTGTGAATACTGGTTTCTTTCTAGAAATGGAAATTACAAAGATTGTAATTGTCACAAATCGATCTCAGTTTGGATACCAGACAAAACTAGAGAGATATGGGACTTTTTAACTTTAAGTAACCACAACCCTCCTGTGTGTTAAATACAGGTCCTCGACTAGAATCAAATAAAACAGCTGCTTAGTACTTCCTGTCTTCGTATAGCACTACAACCGAGATCTATATAACCTACAATTTAAACGGAAACCATCTCAAGTGAATTCAACTAACCAACCTCTTAACGATTTACTTTAGGATATTCCCAAATTTATAGTATAGAATTGCACATAGTGCTTAAACAAGTCTGCAGTAAACCAGTTGCCAATAACATTACTGGATGATCGTCTCACTATATCGAAGATTAACTGAAGTTAGAAGTATACTATTCGGCGCTAACTCAGTGATTCAAATGATCTAGCGTTTGTTGCGAGAGCTGAACACTGTGTGGGTACGAACAGTTAAGAGTTTCCTCATAAATAAAAGGCAGTTATTCAGTGCTCCTTGATTTTCAATGGTTTCCCAAATGTGATCCATCTGTGATGAGTATAACCTAAAAGTTAAACCATGTTTTCATTCCGAAAAATACCTATATTCACTACGGTTATCACCAAGGTATTCTGGTCTTTGGAAACTTTCTACTGAGAATATGAAATTGCTTATTCAAAATATTATAACTTGTATTTATTAGATAGAATTAGAACATAATAATTACTATTTTAAGTAGAATGTTTGAAAACTTGTTATATTAGGCGATTAAAGAAGTATAACGAACTTTCAGAACTGTATTTTGGAGGACTATTTCATTTATTTTGGTTGTGAGTAGTGTAAACATTTCATTTCTATGATTGTTACGTTCCTTTTACCCTATCCTTCTTTTTAGTGTATTTACTCTTAATATATCGTTTTTTAGTATGAACCACAGTTATTTGGTTGTGTACAAGTTGTCCTTATTCACTACCATCATCTCCTTTATTCTGTATTAATGTTCGATTCCTAATTGGTTTGCTGTGCGGCTTAGTTTTATATATATATATATATATATATATATATATATATATATATATATATATATATATATAGGAATGCGTGAAATATAGTATGATTCTGCCTGGTTGGTCTATCGTCTTACGTTCTTCTGCCTCCGGCTTGGGACTGAGTGGGCATAGGGCAGACGCGCTGTTGTCGACTAGGCACACCCAATTGGAGTTCGATAAATCAATCTTCTCTTTTCACGTCATAACAAAACCATGATGAACTAAGGAATGACTGTAATAATATTTAACTGTAGCTTCTAGTGAAATCATTAGCGTGATCATTATGGGATTATGTTGATGTTTCAAATAAACTATATTTACTCTCGGGATTAAAATGAATAATGTATGTAATGCTGAAAGGATTATGTTTAGTTTTAATCAATATTGAGCAATATTTTGTATAATCGAGTATTTTCATACAATATCAACACGTCCTCATGCAGACGGACTCTGTAACTGCTAAAACAAAACGGTAAACATCTGAAATGAAAAATATTGGTTTAAAGTCCTTGTGTAAACATTGACACTGGAATATAGCCAATATATCCAGCTGATGCGTCTTAAGTAGCGCAGAAACGTGCCCATAGAATCAACTTCTAGCTTGATACTATATATTTTAAACTCACTAAGGCCTGTTGTCATAAAGACATCTTATAATGAATAGCTTGAAATATAATCTGTCTGCTTTTCATGAAAATATAACAAAATTATGTACGTAATAAGATGTAAATTCATCCTTCTTAATATGAATGTAGCACATGTAAATACACCTACTGTCCAATATGGAATAATGGATTGAATTAAAGTTGAATCTTACTTGTCATTTTAAACTGGTCTCTAGTAAATTGTGCATTAAATGCAAATTAAATGTAAAGTAGGGTAGGGGAGGAGAAAATGGAAATGTATAAACTTTGCAATTCATTAATAAACTAAGTAATGAAATACAGTTGAGTTTATTATTAAACGTTAGGAAATCGTTGACGAATTCCTAAGGAAACCTTAATAGAATACACTGTAAGCGGATCCCGATTTATCTGAAATTTGAATGCTTGTCAGGGTCTCCGTAACCTTCTCCTAGTCCTTCAAAACTACATTTTGATCACCAACACAATAAAATAGGCGGAAAGTATCAAATAAGGCTTTATTTCTACAGTTAGTTTCTAGTATTTTGATATTTCATATGCTTCTGTAAACATGACAGAATAAACAACAAAATCGGGGATTATCCGTCCAGAGTACGATGTATAATTTATCACTTTTATAGAGTTTCGTAAAGACACCTGTTTGACGAGATAGTCTTCAGAATAATTTTAACATCAAGAGGCTCACTGAAGAATTTTCAACGCCTCATTGCACATCCTATTACTGGACACCAAATATCACAACTTTTTTACCAGTGATCCCATACAGCTCAACTAAGTGGGTAGTACTAACTGACTTCTATTGGTTCAATAGTCTTACTACACCATTTAGTAATTTAGGTAAAGTTCTAGTCAAGATCCTTGAATTTAAACCCAGTAATATACACGTATAAAGGTAAACATAACTTCGATCAGTTCCATCTATTACTTACTAAATCGTTTTTTACCATGGTCTCAAAACTTTAATACACTTAAGTTTAAAAATATTTGTAAGATGAAGAATTTACTCGTTCTTAGTAGTATGTACTGTAATTAATCAGTTTTGATTATTATATATACATCCTTAGTGGATTATCAATTGAATAGTTCAACTGAAATGTAGATTCAATAGCTCAGAAAGAAGCGTGTTGGTAGTTAAAGTAAATTGTTTTGTTTTCAAGTTTAGCTGTCGAAATTTACACTAGGATACAAGAATATCCATCGAATCAGTTCCAAACAGGAAGAAACACGCGTCTAACATTCCACTGTCCAGTGATTCCAGTTGATCAATAGTCGTGTAATTCAAGCCAATTAGTGAAATCAAAGTGATATTCAACAATCTCTACAACACCCAATTACATCACACTTTCAGTCATATTTTAAACTTAATGAAGTCTTTGAAAGACTATAGGGAAATGTCGTTCATAAGATTGATAACAATCACTTACAGTTGCACGACGTTCTTCAATTAATTGTTTTAATCGTTTGCTTTTCTGTCGGTTTGCTTCGACTTGACTAATCAATGTGCCTCGAATAGCTTTTACATCCTGAAGGAAATCAGAAAAATAGTCGTTTATGATGCTGAAATTGTATTGCATTTATACACACTATAAATTGATGAAATATTCTTGGAACATGGAGTTATATAGAAATCCCTAACAAGTTTTTAAATAATTATACACTTTAGAATTACAACTGTTAGATCACTCAGATTATTTTGGTCTAGTCCTTACTGTTTATCGAATCCCATCAATCAAGTTATGATGTAGCCATTAGTATAAGTAATTCGATATTGTATCTACTCCGTTTTGATGTTAAGCAGTTTAAGGTTGTCGGTAGAAGACCTTAAATATCACGATCGCGAATGTGACAACTTGTATGCAAATTATGTTAAGCAGGAATTCCTGTTGAATACTTCTAACCACTTAAAGAAGATTTCAGACTTTTTGTATTACAAATGGAAATAATTATTATGTAAAATATGACCATTTTTTGTAATGGGACAAAGAACTGGAAAGCATAATATTTGGAGTCTATTATTAATAACATCGGAACATTGACTGTTATTTCTTAACATTCAGTGAGTATGTATCTGTATTTCTTAAATTGTCACCTTTCCAGAAACTTATTAACTAGTGTCATATTTATTTACTTTCTTAAGTTATTGAGATTTTACTGAAAAACTGTTACCCCGGTTCCTTTACACAACTCTCCTAGTACAGTCTGTATTGTGTTGGGATTTCTTATTTCTAATTGATCCAGTAAGTGATATATAAAAGCAATTGCTTCTCAAATACAAAGTGATTCTTATTTGCTGGTGTTATCCTCTATCTTTCCGTCTACTTTGGAGAAGGATTTGGTCACCAGGTACAGTGTCACCAATCAGCATCCCGTGATTCAGGTTGCAATTATTGTACATGTTCTAATGGTTCATTTTCTTCACCAATTAGAGGATATAATACTATTTTAGTTAGATTTAATATTGAATTTAAACTATTATATTTTAACTTAGTATTTTAGTTCTTATATTACCTGACCTCAAAATTTCACTTTCAGTAATAGCATTCATAATTGATACATGTTTATATCTGCTTCATCTTGCGGTACATATAGTTAATGAATAGTGAACAAGAATAATGAATCAGACTGATTGAATAGTTAGAAAGAATTGATACTGTTAAATTTAACGATATAGTAACTGTATTAAAGGAATAAGAATTTAGGCTTTAGAACAGAATTTGTTTTATTTCTGTTCACCTGTAGTGTACTGTGTAGTATATCATGTAGTATATCAGAGAAACTCGTCAACATCATTTGGAATTCTTATGACGGACTACAATGCAAAATCTTGCATGGAGGACAGCTGACAAATGCGTTTCCAGTAAGAACCGGTATCAGACAAGGCTGTTTGCTCTCGCCTTTCCTCTTTCCCCTAGTGGTTGATTGGATCATGAAGACCTCTACATCTGGGGAGAAGCACGGGATTCAATGGACAAGTAGGATGCAACTCGATGATCTGGACTTCGCGTATGATCTAGCACTTCTATCCCATACACACCAGCAAATGAAAGTGAAGACAACCGACGTAGCAGCAACCTCAGCATCAATCGGCCTGAACATACATAAACGAAAGAGCAAGATCCTCAAATTCAACACTGAGAGCACCGACCCTATTGAACTTGATGGTGAAACTCTGGAAGAAGTGGATACCTTTACATACTTGCGGAGCATCATCGATGAACAAGGAGCATCCGATGCAGATGTATGGGCAACGATCGGCAAAGCAAGGGCAGCATTCCTACAGTTGAAAAATATGTGGGACTCCAAACAACTGTCTACCAACCTCAAAGTTAGACTATTCAATTCGAACGTCAAGACAGTTCTTCTCTATGGAGCTGAAATGTGGAGAATCATTTCAAACATCCTCAGGAGAGTACAGGTATTTATAAACTACTGTCCACGCAGAATATTGAATGTCTGTTGGCCGGAAACCATCAGCAGCAGCCTACTTTGGAAGCGAACAAACCAACTTCCAGCTGAAGAGGAAATCAGGAAACGACGTTGGAAATGGATAGGACATACATTGCGCAAATCATCAGACTGTATCACGAGACAAGCACTAACTTCAAATCCTGTTGGACAACGGAAAAGAGGAAGGCCAAAGAACACCCTGCGTCGAGAACTGGAAGCAGACATTGAGAGGATGAACAGTAACTGGAAACAGCTGGAAAGGACTGCTCTGGACAGAGTTGAATGGAGAATACTAGTGAGCGGCCTATGCTCCTCCGAGAGGGGTAACAGGAGTAAGTAAGTAAGTATATCATGAATTCAAAAATAATATTCATCTACAGATCAGAACTGTTTCAATAGTGATACACAAACTAATGGATAAAGTAAGTAAGAACTCCTTCATTTTGAATTGTTCTTCGTGACTTATTCAAAATCACTAATTTAAGGTATGTGTTAAAGCATTAGTTGAAGATCCAACTATGATTGAGAAAAGTTTTCATTTAAAAATACATGTCACATATAATTGAAACTGAATTGTGATTAACAAAAACGAATCGACGACAAATGTTTCGTTATTTTGAGATTTACTAGCTGGATACACCTGCCACATCTGTTTTAATGTTGACATCAGAACTCGAACCTAGTGTATTCATATCATAAGACATCTCATTCACTACCGAGCTACTGAATGCGAACAGCCATACATGTGTAACGGGTATGTAGATGTAATTTCAAAGTTATGCTATCTTCCCAATAATTTTGTTATGGATTGAAGCTGTTTAGTCTACGTTATCTCATGTACATCCTGAATCGTTTGCTTTGGTACGTCAATAGTTCACATGGATAATGAAAGTTTAAGCTTAATAATTTCAGTCCATGACAAAATCAACGGAGAGAAAACACTTTCAAATTATATATATACTTCATATATATTTTTTTCATGAACTGGCTTTAATTCTTTATTTTGTGTAGCTTAAAGTCACCTAAATAAATTAGTTCATGATAAATGTATTGTATGCATTAGACTGCTTTGTAGGCAATGACTGAACTTTCAGTTTAGTCAGATATTTTGAATATAATAAATGTCTTCATTAGCATATATACATAAGTATTTAAATTCTTTCTGTTGTTGATATTTAGGGCAGTATTTATTGGTATGTATTTATTCTGAGTAGACTTTGTTGATACGATATTTAGTTATAAGCTTCAGTAAAGATAAATTGTGACTACCAGTGAGATTGTGGACTAGTCGATAATGCGTTGATATCTAAAGAGAATAATGTTTAGTTCATATTCCATCATAAGTACTAACGTACTCACTGTAATGTAGGTACATCTAGTTGTCAAGTTACTAATAGTATGAATCATACTTTCTGTATTCCACTGTTAATTGTAATCTAACTTGACTAAAGCATAACTAACAGTTAGACACATGTAAAATGGTAATCCTTAGATAAGCGACTAGAGTAACAATTGTCAAATATAAGGTTGTTATATCTGTGAAAGTTTAAGTTACATAACGAACTAATGAATGAATTCTATATGTATATTAGATGACTTAGTTGGCATCGAATATTAGCTAGATCAATTTGAACTGATAAATCAAAGAATTAACCACTTACATTTTCTTTGCCGGTGCCCTCTACTTGTTCTAAAATTTCGGCAAAAAAAGGCAAGAATGTGATACATTTTAGTTACCAACATAGAAAATTCGAATAACAGTCAATGTATATCGGTGAATATTAGTCTACACAGTATTTAGTTATGTGATTCTATCCTATAGTGATGAGATTAGTTGAAAATGTAGTTTCCAATATTCGGTTATAAATAATTACTGATCTTAGATTAAAAACAATTTAGAATTTACTGGAAATATATCCTAAATCTATGAGATATTTTGGTTAAGTGTGATACAACACCTAAGCTCTCCTTTTTATGTCAACTTGTGCCATGTTACTGATATCGTTTGAATTCAGCAACAAAATATCAATCACAATTAAAATTTAGCAAATTTTACGCATTGACTTGAAGTGTAACAACTTCTAACTTGAAAATCAAGGCAAAATGAGAAGTCTTTTTCTTAAATATTAATGTCCCGCGAACTAGATGAGTACTTATAATCTAATCAATCTCTCAACATAGTCATAATTAATACGAAATCACTAGAGAGTAAATAATTTCGGTAGGTAATTTTGGGAGTTCTGATGAGAAGACGCAACCAGTTGAGTTTAGTCATATCGGGTGTAAGGTAATTATCCACCGATGGCGACATACGAGCCCGAAGTTCATGAATTCGATTCCGTGGTGATGTTGTAGATGTTCATTGCTTAAGAGTTCTATGTTCGAACGAAACGGCCGTTTAGTTTATCCTGGTTTTCAATCGTTGTCCAATTTAGATCAGTTCGTGATATCCAATTAAATCTCAATACCCAAGTGCAAAGACCAACTACAGAAAAAAGCACTAAAAGTATCTCGACAAAATCATTCTTGATTCATCAGTGTAAAATTTTTCATCTGCTACAGTTTAGTTAAACTCAGTGATTTGAAAGTTAAGTGTTTACTGTGGAGTCTGGTCATGGAATTGATCTCCTTTTATATGACAAAAGTGCACTACTGCGGAGGAAATATCTTTTCGATATCCTCCTTTCTGGTTATTAAAGGTCAGTCCATGATGGTTATGTCAGAAATTTACTGCATTGTTTATACCATTTATGCCTTAGAACTTTACTTTTTATGGAAATATACCTTAATTATGTTTATCAAGATTAACATTACAAAGCCAAATATTCGTAGTTACTTTATTAACTTACCAGATGAAATTAATGGTGGGGCGATTTCTGTTTGATTGTTAGAAGACATTTCGTTAATTTAAGTTCTATGGTATTTTTATTGGATTGATTTTATTAACTACAATAAAAGTACAAAGCGAAACATGATTTAATAAGAATATACGCATATGTATTTCTTATCTGTATTCATTATAGATTGATCTCAGCTGAATAGAACTTAAAACCACGGAACATTGGATGGTCTTTTCGTTTTAGAATGAGACGCCTTGATCCTATCAGGAAATAGAACCCATGACTTTCAAGATTCGCGATGAGCACATAAAAACAGTACTGCTAGTTTTCAGTAGTATTCAAACTAAATCAATTTTCGACAAATAAAAACCAACAAATGAAATGTCAATCTTCACAAACTATCTTAAATATATATATATATATATTACTAGTCCTTAACATTTTTTTATTATTCATTAAGTGTACCCTAAACTTTCGGGTACTTTACCAATCTACTAATTAATATATGATATCAATTGTTTAAAAATTCCCATGTTTATCAAAAACAAAGACGTTTGAACAAACAATATTCTTTTCGATAAATGCTCATCAGGCTCTATATTTATTAGTTCAAAATTATTAGTCACAAAAATAGCCAGTTCTGAGGCAGGTAAAACATTATTTAGATATCAAGGAGAATTGGTTGATAGGAAGTTTTTCTCATCCAGTTATTTATAAAATACGAATGTTAATCTTGAAATACTCATCATCATGTAACTTGTGAAACGTAAACGACAATTGAGATAAACAAGATTATTAGTCAAATATGTATGCAGGTATCTCTGTATATGGGTGATATAGGAGATGGGGTGGTAGAAAAATACAATTAGATCAAGGCTGAATTCTACTTAAAATGAAACCGAATGAGTAAGAGTTTGTAAAATGGAGTGAACGATAATCAAAATTCGTCAAATAGTAACAATAACAATAATAGACATAATTACAATCAGTTCATTTGTTTGATTTTAAAATGTGATATTCAAATTCATTCTGTGTACTTTGATTAATAATAATAATAATAATAATAATAATAATAATAATAATAATATGGCAATGCACATTCAGAGGGAGAATACATATGCATTAATCACATGAAATCGTCGCATGATTAAGGTAGTGATTGGTTTAATGGATCTTGCGTCGGCTATGGCAGGAGAAGAGGTTGAACGTACTTCTTCTGTATGCACAGGTCTGGCTTCTTGACCTGTATAGCTATCGCCTCTGCTGTTTTAAGGACTTTGAGTCTAACCGATCTTGGCAGATAACTGGTTACACAAAATATTATTGTAAATGACTAATTTATGCTCGCCACATGACCTGTTTGAATTAGGTGAGCTAGTATTGAACTGTTGATACTTCTGACTACTCCTTTGGTTAACCAAACCGAAAGGTGCTCCCGAGTACGGAGGAGTAAATTCCTTGAGCATCTCCCAATGTAACTTGCTCCAAAGGAGCATATATTTGACTAATAATCTTGTTTATCTCAGTTGTCGTTTACGTTTCACAAGTTACATGATGATGAGTATTTCAAGATTAACATTCGTATTTTATAAATAACTGGATGAGAAAAACTTCCAATTAACCAATTCTCCTTGATATCTAAATAATGTTTTACCTGCCTCAGAACTGGCTATTTTTGTGACTAATAATTTTGAACTAATAAATATAGAGCCTGATGAGCATTTATCGAAAAGAATATTCTTTGTTCAGACGTCTTTGTTTTTTAATATATGATAGATATTACAGGGTAGTTTATGCAACAAGAGACTAGAAATCTTAGAAACTAAATGATATAAGAGTGCTAGTGTAGAATAGTCGAATATACTGAATAATAAACATAAAACTTATGATAGTACTTGAACTAAAATCCTCAATTTACATTATAATCTAATGTACAGCAATCACTTCAGAAATAAATAAATAAATTGTTAGAAGTGCCAAACACAAAACATTTATACAGCATATAGATTTATTAGTTTAGCATGAAGATGATGGTCGACATCAGGAATAAGTATCTTTAGACAGACGATTGGAAACTGAAGAGTACCTGTTTTTAATTATATTACTGATTATTGAGAATAAAGTTTTCATATTTTGAATACAATAGTAGTCACATGTTTGATATATTAAAAAAGTATTAAATACAAATGAGTGCCGGTTCACATTAATCAATGTACTGGCGTCAGTATGTGGAATATAAAAACTTCCTTATGAAATGATAAGTTAAGTGTTTTAGTGATTTAATCGACTATTGATAAATTAGATTTAATTTGAGAATGGTGTCCTCGTCGTGCGTACTCTTTATAAGTGTGAACCATTGTTATGTGTAAACCATCAGTAACGAATTGATTTGAAATGCCATTATACGGACTGATATATAATTTGTATATTATTCATAGATTAAACTCAGTTTGGTGCCATTGAAAACTAAGGTACACTGGACAGATTTCTGATCCTAGTATACAACTATTGAATCTGGCCACTCCCGACACAATCATGAAATTGAACCTAGGACATTCAGGTCACAGACAAATGTTCAAACATGTTACTTAAGTTCGTTAACCTTCTTCATATGCTTGAACATTTAATGTGACGAATAAAAAAAATCATTTTTTTATTTAATTGATCGAATATGGTCACATTGTCTGGCTGTACTGTATAGAACAATTCTGTTAAATGGTCGTTTAAAACATAATCTTGTAGTAAACTTAGTTTACTGGCTTGTATTGTTTACCATGAATTATCTTTTATAGTAAATATGTTTAAGCCAATAGATGTACTTGTAGGTCAATCGAAGTAGCTTTGAGTTCGAGTCACTGCCGAAATTCTAAAATTTGAGTTTAGCTGAATGTAACAGAATAAATGGATTTACTGTTTCGTTTGTTCAGTTCACTTTATGAATGATATTCTTAATTTATATATAAGGTCAACTAAAGATCAATATTCAGATGTTTCTTTCAGTTATTATACTCTTAATCAATGCTCACTGGTGACATTATCAAGGATCAGATCTGTGTACTTCAAATATCACAATGAGAGTATTATCATTAGACTATAGAGTCAAATTTAAAAATGCATATGTCTGCCTTCAGTTAGCTCATGAAACCACATGAATGTCATCCAGTATCATCGATGTCACCTGTTTCATAACCATAATGTTCGAACTGCTTGAGAAGATTAGATTAAGTTTTAAAGCGATCCTTACTGGTTGGCTTGTCACAAAAACCAAGGTGTACTGAGCAGTTGTTTCGTCATATTCTGGGATTTTTTAACAGCACACTCACGAAATAAAATGGAATCTTAAAGCCATTAATTACTTGATTCATATTTATCCTCACAAGACACCAAACTATATACAAATAAACCTTGTTTCCAAGATTTGATGTTATTAGGATTTAAGTAAATGTCAGAATGAAAGATATATATATTTATAAGGTTTAATATTTGATCGTTGATCATACCAGTTGCACAAATGAATGACTAACTGAACTCAGTAGCTCAGCGGTTGACACGTTATAGATTGATACCATCATTACTGGGTTCCAGTCTCACTGCGAATGCCAATGCTAGGATGCAGGTACTTCATGCTAACGAGTCAAAAATGAAAGTAGACAATACTAATTACAATTTATTATCGCAGGCTAGTTTACTCTGGTGGATTGCAAGTTTAATATCATAAGTAATGTTTGTTTAACGACGCTTCATAAAGATTGCGTATGGCTCTAGAAACCTGGTTATCATAACATGTTTATAAGTTAGAATCGGTAGTTATTGCAAAATAAACATTATTTCAGAAGTACAGCCATAACAAATTTTATTTTGAGTCTTCATCTCTTATCTTTGCATCATGAATATCTGTATATCTCCAAAAAAATGTAACGCATAAATACCATCCTACAAGTGTAGATTGTAGTAAGAAATTTACAAGACTACTCAGTGACATTTAAGTTCTAGTTGATTGAATATGTCACAGATTGATGTTGGCAGGGTACTATTATAAACCAGGAAGCACTGGACAGCTGTTTCGTTCTAGTGTGGAACTTGCGCTATAATTCACAAATTAATGGAAGTGGAAATTCTATCATTGAATGTCTACCCAGTGGCGTAGAGGGTTGGGCATTCATCATCAACCTGAAGCCCCTTGTGCGAAATATGTAGTGCGTAGTGTTAAAGACTTCCAGACTAGAACGACACAACTATCCAGTGCTTCCTGGTTTTCAATGGTACTCTGCCAACATCAATTTGTTACATATTCAACCAACTAAAAAACCAATCTACACAAAAATAACCAACCCAATTGAACATTTAAAATTGTTTAACGGAGGCTTCATTAAATTTACATAAACCGGATATATCAATATGTGTTTTTGCCAAAATCAATGAAAAATTGTAAAAACTACTAAATATGTCTTATGTACGTTATTAACTGGCCATCCTTTTTTATTGTTGAGGGATTCCAATAATAATCGATGTAAGAATAAGGTATATAAAGGAATCAATATGACAATCCTAATTGATTTTACTTTTCTTAATTATTATTTAGATGATTCTGTAACCATGGTGATTGGATCTAACAATGTCTAGATGACCAGATATAACCTCACCAATTATATGATTCTTTTAACAGTTTACCACGATCGTTAATACTATTATTATTGTTTTCTGTGTGGAAAAAAAAGCCAGCAATTACATAATGTTATACTTTATTATTCTTAAGATATACAAACCAAACCTGTCCCACTTTAGAATTAAATAACATAATGAAATAACAAGAAACAAACTCTAATGCTTTGGTCTTGCTTTATGACTGATGAGTATCAAGAAGCCAATGAATAGTGAATATGAAACAATGTAACAAATCAGAAATATACAATCCATTCAGAGGAAACTATTCTAAAGATAAGCATTATTTTTAGAGCTAACGATTTTGAACAAGTAATAAGTATGCAGTACGATATTTCAGATTCTAGCATGAAATCATCTCAGCATTCATGACAAAAAGTTTTGTTGAACTTGAGACTTTACAGCTGAATGTATTTTCTATATTTTAATGTTGATGTACACACTGAAACTAGATTCTATTACTAGTCACAATTCAACTTTACTAACAAAACTTTTAACAAAACGTACATTTAAGGTAATTCACTTAGAATGTACAATTGTCAATAGTGACTAGTCGATTGTAATCTTTAATACCCACAATGAGAAAACTTAAATTCTCACAATGTGGTACTTTATCTAAAATTTCATATCCAATAATAAAACAATACCTTGAAAACATTAAATTAATGGTTGTGCTTGTGTGCTGTACTGATCTGATTCAGCTATAAAGGATAAAATACTCGTACCTTCAGATTCTACTATACCAGTAAAGTTAGTTGGCAAGTGGTAATACTAAAATGCAACATACTAAATATCTAAGGATGAAGACGTGTAACAGTAGTACAGTATACTTTTATAAACAATAAACATCTTTCTACAATTAGAGAATAAGATTATAAAAGATTAGGCTAAAATACACACAATTGATCTTAACCAATGGATTTGTATTACTGGCCGTAGATTATGAAGAGTAAGGAACTAATACTGGATTAAATACTATTCACATAAATGTATGGTATAAACAGTTATCCCTTTACACTTTCAGGTGGTGACGATCTCATCTAACGTAGTTAAGAACATCAATCATTCTATAATCTGAGCAACTGTAAATTACAGCATAAACATTTCACATCTGTAACAGAACTTAAAACCATCTTAAATAACTAATGATTAGTATTTAATTGAGAGAGAAACCATACTAGGACGAGACAGATGTCCAGTGCTTCCAGATGATCAATGGTTGTCGTCTAATTCAGATCAATTCGTGATATCAGCATTAACAAATTAACTATCTCCACAACAACCCCCTTAATTGTAAAATTAAAAAAACATTAATTATTATCTCTAACATAGTTACAAACTTCTTAATAAAATGCCTACCAATGAATATTCACATAAAATTGATTCTATATTATTAAGGTTTTTCAAAAACTTTTTCTCATTAAAAACAATAATAATAATAATTAATTTCTATGTATAATATTAATCAATCAATTGAATATTTCATAATTAATCAATAATACAAAAAATTTTTAATTTTTTTCTTAAAAAAAGATATACATCATTACCAAGGTTAACTTTGATAATTTCAAATAAATTGAGCATTGAAGAAGCGACTTACACTAAGCCGCGAAACGTCAGAAATTTTAATTTCTACTCATTGGAATTTTACAAATATATATAACTCATTAAAAAAAAAAACTTTTAAATATGCTTTTATTTCTTATATCTTACCTTAGTTACTAATTGATTTAGATGAAAATTAAAAGAAAAAAGTATATCCTGACGATGTTTTTTTTTCTCAAAGTTCTATTCACATGAATTGAAGCCAAGTTGTTATGTAATCAACATGGATTAACTTCGAAAAATAAACAAATAACTAAGACGTCAAGTAAGAAGAATTTGCAATTTCTTATCAATTAATATTATTCGTTAACTGTTAACCAATTGAATGATTATTTATTGTTTAGTTAAAATGAGATAATGTAATATTGTCTTGGCTTCTTTAACATTGAAAACAAAGAAGAAATGAATACAATGATTATCTTTATTTTTTCAGTTAACCTTTTTTTAATTGCAAAAATATAACTTAATAATATTATGAGTATACTTTGTTTCTCATCTGATTGGTTACTTTGCTTATATATATATATATATATATATATATATATATATATATATACGTAGCATATGGTAACTGTTGCTAAGAGAGATATTGTAAACAAGTGTGCTTAATATTGACTTATTGAATTTCTAGTTAATCCTAGCAACCAATCAGAATGATTTAAACTTAGTAAGATGACAGTCATTATGATGATTAAAATTGTTTCATAGAATTTGTTCGAATTACACTTCTTCCATTATATTGAAATTATGATTCAGAGTAAACATGGGAACTGGGCACAGCCAGCTGATGACTCTCTAGAAGAATGAAACGTATATCTTACTTTCTGCTGTTATTGCACAATCTGAAGACCTGCAATTAGAGACAATGCTTAAAATTTAATTATGTCAACAGAGAATAATTAATTGATGTTCTTAATTTCAGAAACCCAAACTACTGCCTATATATATATATATATATATATATATATATATATATACCATGGGTTTCTTTCTACATAATTATTACTAATTTATGGTGATCTATTTGTTATTTAACGTAATAGTTTCTTTATCTTATGCTGGGTTAATTCAAAGTAGAACAGTTTGAACTGATGTTCTAGGTTCGCTATAATTAAAGATATTTTCAGTTAATGTGGATCACCAATACTTAGAAGACTATAAAATTGGAGATCATTAGTGAATAGTATTTCATAAGTAGTGAATATGTATGTATATGTATACCTTTCATTATACTTAATTGGTATAATTAGTTAAATGGATCCATGATTGAGTTCGTTAAAATTGATAAATAAATCACTAATAAAAGTACCCTGTAGTATTGTACCACCGAACTAAATAAATGCATAGGTACCTAAAAATAGTGATGCTGACCTAAGAAACGGCTTACACTTTTTCCGTTGTTTATATAGAAAGGTCTAATCGATTAGCCTGCCTTACTACACATACATTCTCGTTGAAATGCTTCAATATGATATCACTTAAATATGCTAGTGATTGTACTATTAACGCATTGGATAACGTATTAAGAATTTAAGGCTAATGGTACTGGGTTCAGATATTAATGATCTAATCGAAAGCAGGGTGCAGATACATTCATCAAGTCATAAATAAGACAAAATATCATCCTGGATTCCAAAAATCAAACAGGAAATATTTCAAAAGATTCTGATCACATTAATTTTATCAAATTTCACTAGTTAAAAGCTCTTGAAAAGTATGGTAGTGCGAAATGATGGACTTTCTTTCACAGTTTCACACTGATCTATTGGTTGGATGATGGTGGTTCGAATTACACTGGAAGTAAAAGACACCTCGAGATAGCAAGTACGCCTCAACAATGAGTCCCAGCTAAAATGAAGCCTGATTCAAGCAGGGCCTCCTAGTGACTACCTTCAATTGCTAAGCAGAAATACTAGTTTTTGAAGTCTATCGCTATTAACTGACCTTAGATGACTAGTGATAATAAGGGATCAGTGGAGATTCTTTCCTCGGTAGAACGTATACAAAACCCAATTGGGACCCAGCCTCGAACCAACAAGCTTCGCAGTGATTGCTCCTTCATGTCTCCAGTAATTTCAGAGCTCTAGTCAAAAGAAGCTATCGACGATGAGAGTTATTTACTAATAGACTACTTATCAAAATAAGTCATTATAAGCTGAACCGGTGTTTACAATGTAGTAGGCGAAGGAAGGTGCTCATGTGAGTGTAGTTCATATGCTACAAAATTCTTTGTCTATGTATAAGCACTAGGCTTTGATTTAAAATAAGATCAAGTAATCTGAAGATCGAATTATTAGATCATGCTAGATTTAAGAATAATTAAATTTATTGTGATGAAAAATATCTGTCAAAGAATAGATGTTGGTTTGAAGTAAAATGGTTCTCTCGTGTAATTTGACTATAATTTGAAAGTCAAACAAACGTTTACGTTTGTATCGATGCACTACGTAAACTAGTTGCCAACATTAAATCAAATTACAATAGTCACCAAAATAACTAAATGGACATGGATCCAAGGTTATATTCATACCCGAACTCGAACTCAGTTTGTTTAGTGTAAAACGCCCCCACGATCACCACAAGGTAACTGAGTCCAGGCAGACATACTTTTGCGATGGGTATATACGTATAAATTGAAGGTACTTGTATTTTCACACTGATTTGATATGGACTTAATCCACACTTGTGAACTACCGCTATATCGAAGCAATCCGCACAGGAGGCACAAATAACAACAGAAACTTATCAACTGTCCATGACAATTCACTGAGTAAATACGAATACTTTCAAGTTAGGTGAATCAGTATTCATAGATAATAGGCGGGAAATTCTAATCAGCTACACTTGAACCTTTTATCCATATAAAAAGAAGAAAACAACCGAATGGATCAAATTTATTGTATATTATTACAAGATAACGCACCTTGAAACACTTCCATATAGAGGCCATAGAAATAAATACTTTATCATAAAAATACATATAAAACTGTTTGAATACAAAATAAGTAAATAAGTATATTTAAGTAGAAAAATTAAAATATAAACCTGACTAGAATATGAATTGAAAAGTAGTCAGTTGTGAGATAGTTATTATTGAGCTGGATTTTGAAATGCAAGAATAAAGTGAATATTTCTTTGAGAATTTATTTTGCCATTATTAAACCACGCATCATATCCATTGAATTACCATCTGGATGTAACTGATGTTTAATTCCAGTGCATAGATCTTTTACAAGTAGATAGCCATAATTATCTAATCCAACAATTTGGTAAGTATTAGTATCATTGGTTGACTGTTGAACAGTTTCTATGTCACTTTCATTCGACATTGATAAATTGGGATAAATTTTAACTTTTTGATTACTAAATAAAAATCACAAGAAAATTACACATAAGTATTAATAAGTTAAACAGTAATATTTGTTTATTGGTGAAAAAGTTCATTTTACTGAAATTTTAATAAGTAGACTGTATGATTATTATATTAAATCATTTACCAAATGTATATTAATGTACTTGACTTCCAGCCAAACACCAAGTACGAACGCGTTAACCACTTAGTGACTGTTCAATAATGTTAGATCACTAGAGGTAGTTGGCAGGAAAACCTGCTCAACGTAAGATCTGTTACTAGCTTACAATCTCCAACAAGGTGTGACAGCAAGTTTAAAGGAACTGATGTTCTAATTGAAATCTCGAAGTACAAACGAATGCACTACGAATTTATAATTATATTACAAACCACTAAGGTAATCTGTCGAACGTATTGGATGGAATTAAAAATGAAATGGTAGACATTAGTTGTGCATAAATAGTACATAACCCAACTAGCTTAATCGATGAAGACTCGTGACATAATCAATTAATTTGATATTTTTGCCTAGTATTATGTACATAATCTAGGCTTTGTATATTGAAACATTCCAAGATATATAGGTGATGCCTCGAAGACACTTATATTCAACGACCAGCAGCTTATGTAAGTTTTCCAACTTCATATTTCATTATTAACAGCTATGGGTTATTACAAAGCGAACTTTGAGAAGCATGTTCGTCTTTTGAATGACAAATGGACATGTCAGCTGCACCACAAGTGATAATTAGGCAAATGTTAATTTGAATTTCGAATCAGTGCCGGAACTTCGTCAGATACCAACCCATCAAGGTTAATCAGACCTCCAACATAAGTGAAGTGACCAATGTGCTCAATTACTTAACTCATGATCAGTTTAGATAATAATAATAATAATGTAATCCTGAAGTAATATTTTGCATTTAGAGGGAGAAAACTTCATCTCAAATAAGCTTGTATTGTTGCACAATGCGATCAAAAGATTTCATATTTTATCAGTAGGACTACATGACTACGTCATCATTCTAAGTCGATAAGTGGGCTTCATGATAAAAGATCAATCCCTGAGAACTTAAGTGAAGAAAGTGGAATTTACATGAAGACAACTATGATAAAATTAAATAAAAAGACGAATAAGGGTAGATGTGAGGAATACCACTTTAACGTGACAATTCTGACGACAGGTCGTCATAAGCTCTGAGTCGACCAGTAGTGCCTTCATAAGATTCATATGCTTCTATGGTATGACAAATGCTAAGAAATAATGTTTCGGTCTATAGACTCGATAAGTATGTCCATGTTTTAGAATCTGAAGAAGAGTAAATATTTGATAAATGTATCTACGTCCACATTTGAGTTTGTTGTTCTCTAGCTTCAAATAGGAGTCGGTTAATTACAGAGGTTAATATTTTGGACACTATTAGGCAAACTGATCGCTTTGTAGTTATCATTTTTATTCATCCTTATAAACAATAACAGATGCCATTCAGTCCATACGAGTAACTTATCAATTCGTAAATTTAACGTTTTCAGAATACGTATATGGGGCACACTTATTTGACAATCGACTTACGTGTGAATCCAACATTTAGTGTACAAACTAAGTACCCATTCAAGATTATAATTTGAATTCGAACCATGAAGTTTCATTAGTATTCTCTCCACATAACTCACTACAAGTGCAATTAACTTGGCTATTGAAAAGTTTGGTTCCATATAATCTTGGTGTGATTTCATTAAAATCTGCCTAAAACTAATTGTCGGTATTTCATTGAATGCATTAATACCACAGCCTGAAATTTGATTGTTTTAATATCGACATGAAAATAAGTTTTCAAAAGATAATTATGACACGCAAGTTTTATAAGTTAACAATAAATTAATTCATAGATTTATGTTTTGTCAGTAAACAATAACGTAACTAATTAATCAATAGGTTGAACAGTTGAGAATCTTCAAAACTACGTAAGAATCTAATAGAACTTCCAATATACCATTAAAAAGTACAGAGAACTGAGAACTGCTTGTAGTTCTAGAAATCAGGAAACGTTGGACAGCTATATGGGTTTAGAATAATATCCCTTTTCTGTGTGTCTACGATAATACTAGGGATAGAGCCCAGAATTTTCAAGTATCGAGGTTAGAGCTTAACGCACATACACCACTGAGTTGGCATACAACGATTTATGTATTTTGACCTCAGTCAATTCATGATAAAGCAAGATCATCATTTGATCATGTAAAACTTAAGACATGTGCATCGATCCACGTTCTTACACTACTTCAGCACAATAAAATAATTACCAAGGCAGTAGAAGTGGTAGTAACATTAGCGGTAGTCAAAGTGTTGTGACGGGACAAAAAAATTAGAAGGCATAATCTCTGGAGTTTATTTTTGATGACGTCGAAACATGCGCCGACTTAATAATGATGAGGTTGATAGTAAAGTAATAAGCAAAGATGCCAAGTTGATTGATGAGGATGAGAATTTTCATCGACTAATGTGGATATGTGTAACATATGCACGACAAAGGAGCGATGTTCGCTGGCGTCGAAGTAGGCTAAAAATAAGAAGCTATGAATCAGGCAAACAAAAAGTTCGCATCAGTGAATAAAGCCACTGAATTATGATCTGGGCTGTGTTGGTAGGTGTAGGCTACCTGATTGATGTCTTTGAGATAACCACTGCCAGTAGTTAGAGACTATGAGTGACATAGCCTAGGATTTATCACAATAGTGTAGATGCATTTACTTCTTGTCTTTCTACAGGTGCTGAATTCCGGTATTAATTTACATATACCTTTTTACTCCTACTAAAATCAGATTATCAATGTTTAATGATTCTTACTATTATCGATACTATATTATTTGGATTTTGTTGTTAACGTTGTTCATTTTAACTCATCGTGCAACTGTGATATGGCGAATTGAATATGCATGACATGCTCAAAGCTAACATGACCGACCGATCGACCGATTGATTGATTAGAATATTTTACAAACATGATGAAGAAATAAACAATATACATTTTACCAATTATTAATTCTGCATGATTTAAATCCACCAATCGACAATGCACTAATAAACCACCCAATTTTCCAATGATCTTGTGTTGCAAAAGCTTTGAATTGACATCTTGATCACTATCACAGCTATAATTATCATCAATAACGTAAATATCGTTTGGCCATTTAATAAGGATTTTAGGTCCATGATATTGAAGATCCTGTACAGAAACGAAGTGTATCAGGTTGAATGTAAAGAAAGTCTAGATATTATGGAAAAACAACGTTCTGAGATACAAAACTAAAATCTCCAATTGAAAGTCGCAATTAGTAGAGACAACCGAATCAAAACATCCATAATAAGGATGACGGATTGAAGTGGTACATAATTAAAACCATTTATTCAGTAGTCGAATGACATCGTGAGAGCCATATGACCTAAAATTTAGTTTGATCGCACATGACGTTGTGGGTCTCAAACAACGACTACACGGCTGCGTAGAGTTTACTGTTTTTCAGTGATTGTCTCGTAAATGCCGTTTTATGATTAAATATACTTTGTATTTCAATAAAACTAACATATAGTTGTTACTAAACATCAGTGATTAAAAGTGAGTCACTAAAGTTGACAACAATAAATAAAGATTAATTTAGACCACGATGATGATGAATCACTTCCGAATGATTGTCATTTACAGAAATATTCGATGAATTTCTTTTCAAGAAATGTCATGATAGCTTTATCTGGAATGCTGCTCCAGCAAACAGTAATACATAAAACCATTCTAAATTGAGACAGTAGTTTGTCGACCATCAACCTAACAAGGCTGATGTCACACCTCAAGTAAATGGAGAAATATATATCACCAGGCACTTTCGCCACTATCCTCTCCCGAATTTAGACAAAAGTGAGAAATCTGTTGATCTCATCATGCTAATGTAATATGGTACCTTGGGTCTATGTACGAGTTTGTAGAATTCTACGTTGTTGATGACTGACTGATAAATTAGTAGAAAATCTTCGTGGTATCAGTCCTTGAAATCAATGACTGTTGGTCCAAGCTGTGTTGATAGGTGGAGATATTGAGTAACACACTGAGAATCAGTCACAAAAGCGGAGGTGCATTCACTATTCATCGATTAAATCTATTCATCTATGCATACCTCTCCACTACTTCTGGTTGGACTAAACTGTTGATCTTCTTAATTTGATTTGGTCATGATAATGTGTGTGACATGGCAACTTACATAAGAGTGCAATCTGTTTAATTATGTAAAGATTCGCACACATGAATTTGTGCATTTGTCGTTAATTGGAATAAAAGTATCACATTTCATTCAATGAATTGCCAAAATATCAATAAACAAACGCAGCGAGATCATGAATGTCACAACAGGTGTAGTTCATTACTTCTGTGTATATATTTTGCATCATTTTGAAGTCTACTCAAGTAATAAACCAGTGCATCATGTTGTGATGGAAGGTTATTGGCTAGAAATCCTGAACTTAAGTTCTATGCTAATTGGCTATCGTCAGGAAGGAGTACCGGCAATTTTGAGCCACCTAATGTTCATTAGTGGATTCGATTCCGGGTCATCAAGTTTTACAGTCTACTATTGTTGCTATTAAACAATTAAAGGCACTGATGACCCTATATAGGACTGAGATATTTACACTGACTAGTCACTGAGTAGTGATCACTGTGATGTTTGGCTAGTTAATTAGAGTTGATCGAATGCTATCAATCAAGTTTCAATTTGGAAAGTAATGACCAAACACTGCAGTAATTGTCGCAGAATATGAAATTGGGTGACTTGGGACACTAATGAACATTAGGTGGCTCAAAATTGCCGGTACTCCTTCCTGACGATAGCCAATTAGCATAGAACTTAAGTTCAGGATTTCTAGCCAATAACCTTCCATCACAACATGATGCACTGGTTTATTACTTGAGTAGACTTCAAAATGATGCAAAATATATACACAGAAGTAATGAACTACACCTGTTGTGACATTCATGATCTCGCTGCGTTTGTTTATTGATATTTTGGCAATTCATTGAATGAAATATGATACGTTTATTCTATTTCATTGTGCTCCGATTGGCAGCAAGGGTACAAATTCTAATTTCACCGAGAAGTTTCGTACTAGGATTAAGCCGCCCCCCAGAATGCCCGATGATTTTTAATGGTACCCAACCGTGATCTGTAATAAATACAAACAACAAACTTATGATTTTGGTAATGCAATGAGAAGACAAAGTTTATCAGAGTTATGTGATATATTTGCGCAATACATTTCGAACAATCTGATCACGCATACAATTGTTAAGGCACTTTTATATATGAAAAAAAATAACTCACATAACTCTGATAAACTTCGTCTTCTTTTTGCATTATGAAAATTTATCAAAGGGACAAATTGTTTTAAACTTATGACTATTTAAATATGAACGATTTATAAAATCCTCTTATTGACATACGAATAAATGATCTTGATGTAGACTTTCAGAATAATGAGAAAAAAGCAACTTACAACAAGAAATTCTTCACTGATATCAGAAAACTTAGTATCATCCGGAAGCAACTTTAAATGTTCAGCAATTAAATGCCTACAAGCCAAAATTATACTCAATGCAACAATATGTTGTGTACAGGATACGCAATTCATAAACATTTGATCATTAGAAGTAGATTGTGTCAAATGAAATGTAAACGCAGCTTGTCCAACAGGAGTAATCCATTTATTATCTCCTCTACCTAATGAAATAAAATACAAAGAACAAATTTTATTTACTACTTGGGGATTCGCATAATCGGTTTTGAAATACACTCTAAATGTGAACGATAGCGATCATAAATGGTTACTTAAACCAAAAGTGGATTTCGGTTCGGATCTGCAACGTAGTGGTTTAAAGTTGAACGCCTTAGCGATTAAGCCACTAGACAAAATTTTTTTAGTGTCCTTGACTTGGCCAATTACAGCTAATCAGTGACAGATGAACTTTACAGATGAGAAAACGATAAAATGCCCTTTAACAAAGACCAGGTATTCATTGTAACTGTAAGGCAGTTCCGATACTATCCAGTCCCAACCAGAAAAGAACGAACACAAGGAGATGAGCTAGCCAATTCATATATATTCAAATATATTTCCAACTACAAACAAACAAACATAGTTATAGGAATAACATGGATACAGAACCAGAAAATTTGTGATACAAAAGTAAACAATTAGCTTTATTCCATGAGCTACAAATCATGTAATAGATGTTTATCACTTGAATAATAGTTTAAGAAACGGAAAATATGAAATTAATAAAAAGTTAAATATTTGATAAGTATGCTATCAAAATATGTAAAATAAATTTCCGGCAAAAAAAATCCAAAAAGTCCGTTTATTCTTACTACTTTAACCTCCATAACGTTTAGCGACTCCTCCACAGTCAGTACGTATGTACCTATGTTTTGATCTGGGACTAAACTTTACCTAGGTCACTCAAAAAGCACAATAGCTTGAGACCACGAAATCATAATCCAATTAATCAACGAGTGTGAAACCTTAAACTCAGAGTAAATCGATAAAATAAGTAGAAGCATAAATATAAACCATACACAGTTAAAAATATAAACCATTAGATACCGGGTCAGTGGGATAAAATTTAGGTGCTTGCCGAGAAACCCGAAAGTTTTTGGTTTGATCTTTTATAACGACGTGAAGCTGTAATACCAAGGAGTCGCATACTAGAACGAAACTGGAATTTAATGCTTCTTAGATTTCAGTAGTTATCTGTGGTCGATTCGTGGCATTAAACTTTAAATTCAACAATTTCCATAACACTTAGTAATAACAAATTATAAATAGCTACTTACCTTTTCCTTCAGTTTGAACATTTGAGCATACCAACAAACCAGAATTTGGGGGGATTCGTTCAAATAATCTAGAATGGAAGTGATATTTGTATATAATCGTGGCAAAAAAGTTAGGAGACAAGATATACAGTATAATAGAATGGCAATCTTTAAGGTTTAATTATGAAACAAATTAGTTGAAGTTATTAACTCTACGTGTGATGATGACTGATGTAGTAAGATAGAAGAAAGTTAGGAGCAGCCAAGCCAAAACGCGTTATCAGTTTGTGAAGTCTCTGATCGTTGATCACAGAAGCGTCTGCAGGCACATACTACCTGGTTACAGTTCGTAAAGTTGTCGTAACCAATGGCTAGGGATGTTGAGCGATATGATAAATCCACAGATGGCTAGCATCAAGGAAATATTTGAAACAGTGAAGTGGATGTTATTGTTTGATTATTTCCTCGGCTTGATGATGATTAACGTTGTGTAAAGCAGTTAATCCGCTTAACGTTTAGGAGTGCAATTTACAATAATTTTAATACACGGCGAAACCAATAAACCAATCATCAACCAAAAAAGGTTAGATTGTAGATAATTGTAGGATACAGCACGAATGTCTCGTTATGTCTGGAACTCGTCATTTGGATATATCTAACATATCTAGTGTTAATATTCACACCAAATCGAGCGTAATGTCAAGCTTTAAGCATTTAAGGTATTTCCACTGAGCTACTGTGTTTTGACAGCTACACGTGAGTTTCAATACAAACAACAGCATTAAAATGTGACAGGTACGATTTTCAAGTAAGATCAAACGCTCGCACTGGATTTCAATTGCAAATCACAATTTAAATTTAATCGAACTTGAGACAGAGCTATTTCGAAGCAATCCGATAAGGATGCACATATACTAACCGAGACTGATCGATTGCGACCTTCAACAACATCAATAATGAGAAGATACAAACGCACATAAACAAAATATAACTCCCTATTTTGACAACGTATAGAAAAACACTTACTTCTTACAAAAATCCCAACTAGATTTCATTGAATTAGCCCAAACAATCAGTTTACCTAAATGTTTACTATGAAGATTTAAAAAATAATCTGTCCAATTGAAACCGAACGGAAGATCAGATACAGTAGGACAATAGATAACCTCTTCGTTGCATTCTTTTGTCGAACATCCATTAACGATAAAATCAACCATTTTCTGAAAATGTAAATTGTTAAGGTAAAATTAATGACAACTACCACTGTATTGAAATTAGTAAGCTCTATAATATTCAGATGAATTCACTAAATATTAAACCGACGAGATGGAGTACTGTTAGCTGCATCATGGCAACTAATGATTAAAAAATGAATTCAGACTTCTACTACTCCAACTTCCAACGCATTCCATATAGTTATTGATTGATTCTGTTTAGAGCTATTTATTCTAATTACATAGTTCAACGTGTAGTCATTTGGAAATATACACCCTTCCTTTGACCCATAATTATCATTACTTTGATTTACTTCAAATATGATTTGATAACAAGCCTATCTTCAGATTGTCTATCCCTCACCATGAACAAAGCTCAGAACAGTATGTGTACAAATTGCTGTAACATGAAACTACACACGAAGAGCACACCATCCTTCATCTACAACAATTTCAACATTAGTTCACTTACAATCACTCATATAACAATTTCATACTCTGTATACGATTGGATATTTGTAATAAATTTGACCTCTTATTTACATTTATATTCGATAATTTTTGATTTTGGTTATTTCCCCGAAGAAGCTCGGACCAGCTTGCCGAGCGAAACGTTGAAATTTTTCTTTAGTTTCATCCGCTGAGATTATTTACAAATATATTCTATTCATATGTATTAATTTGATACGTCTGCAAAATATATTATGCATGAGTTTTTAGACACAAATACTAGTCCTTAAAAATCTGTACTTTAAACCGAATAGAATATAGAAGTTGGAAAATATGGAAGGATCTTTACTCCTCTTCAAACACAGTTGTTTTATATACAGAAAATAATAGTATTTGCAGTAATTTACATGACGTCGATACTCTAGAAGCATATTAAAACTAGTATCACAATCGACGGTTATTGAAGAGGATAATAAAAACATTACATATGATTTTCTAGAATTCTCTCAGGATGTTCTCGAAAATACCAATTAGTCCCTATACTTCTAAGCATCTGAAAAATTCTTAAAGGAACTGTCAACGTCTCTCAATAAAATGAAATTATTTATAGCAATAGATAGAAATTCACCTTGTAGGAGTTATTGTTATATAAATATTGGAAGTAAATAACGAGCGATAGGAAGTATTTGGAACTAAAATCGATGAACCATTTTGTTTTGATAAGCAATTAACTACGATTTGCTGATGATTCAATAAAATAAAAGTAATCCACAAACCAATTATAAGTAATGTAGGACCTAGCATATACATATATATGCAAAGGTTCATGTTACCACTTCACATAATCACAGCACGATGAAAAGGTTAAACATTGAGGATATGGTTCAAAAAGAATCAATCCGCGGAACAGAAAAAGTAACTATACAGTTTAGGTCTAAGGGAAGGTAAAACGGATGCATCTACACGATTGTGATCGATTCTAAGCTAAATTATTCAATGCTTTCAACCATTACTTACGACAATCGCTGGAACCCCGATAAGATAGTCTGCACCTAACAACATGGCTAACGACGGTCGACAACTTCACAGACTGAAACCGTATTTGGTTTAGCCGCCTCTAGCTTTCTTCCATCTTACTCCTATGTCAGTCATCATCACATGAAGAGGTAACAGGAGGTTAGTTATGTGTTATGCAAGTAGCAACTATCCCGATCCATTAATATACTGAAATGAGAATAAATTCACACAATGAGATAATGATGATGCACACTTAGAATTTTTAATGAAGTTATATTTGAGTAATCCTAGCATTAAATAAAGTTGCCATTATATAAATGTTAATAATGTCTACAACTAAATCGACCAGTTGCAGTTGATTAAGTGTCCATCTTGTGAAATCAACCTAATCTTCGTGTAGACTACATGTGCATAATGATCAACAGTAGATTCGTATTTTATATATAAACATGTTTTATTTGCTAGCGGAATAGAGATGTTTAAAACATGATTGCAACGATACACGGTGATTCATCTATTTTCAGCGGATCAGAACTAACGAGCAAACAGAGAAGTGTTAGAAGATTCTTATGTGAATTTTATATAAACTTCAATATATTTACATCATATTCTGCAGTTCTTATTTCGGAAGATGTTTTGTTATTTGCTCAAGTTTTGTTCTAATCTGGGATTAACTCGGTGAAGTTGTCGCGTCGAAGAACACTAAAAGGGGATTGAACACACTACTTATAAGTAATTGATTTTATTGCCTTGCACTTTTCGAACCATTTTCTAACTGACGGTCTCTGTTGTATGTTCTAGTACTAAATATATTTATGTTTTAGATACAGATGCAAAGTTTCTACTGTTACAACTGTAGTTAAGCATAGTTTCTCGGTCGATGGTTTTGAGAAGACTTCTCGGAAGTGTAATTGTAAGCAGAAGCATATCCAACACATGTGAGTACATTACTATACACCCTTTATTATGATTTGTTTGACGGGTGACATGAAGCTTATGTATTACGCAACAGGTCTAGGAATAATAAACAGAAGTGAGCTATAATAAACGAATAATGAGAGGGAGAACAAGATTGTGATGTATATAATGGTAGGAGCTACGTTTGAGTTTCAATTAAAATTCGAAAAAGCCAAATGTATTACAGCCTAGTTTCAATAGGAAAAAAGTACCTTTGTACATATACCCGCTTACTATGTACACTAAAAATTAAAAAGGAATGCAATTCATTATAAGAAAAGAAAATTAAATCCTACTTTTTTCTCCGAGTTCAATGTGAAGCAGTATAAAGTTTCCGAATAGGATAAATGAATCGAAGATAAGTTACTGGATAACTGCTTATCACAGGTATTATATTCCCAATCCACACAGGATATCCCAAGAAGGTTCAAAGCATTTTTCAAATGCACTGGTTCAGTTTGTAAACAATCCGTCTACATTAAAATATGTCATAAAATGGGCATTTGTTACATGTAAGTTTTATTATTAGAAAATTAAGTTCTATCTTGCAAAATACCATAGATTAGTAGTATGTGAAGTTAATGCTAATTCCCCAGCTATGGAATATTGAGGTTACTACCTGTTGAAAATCTTTTTCACATCACTAAATAAGGTTTACTATCATATCTGGGAATAGTCAATCAGAAAGTCGTGGACAGAGTAAAACCTAACATATATGTCCGTCGGTTCAAGTTACCACACTACGTCAGAACAGTAAGACGAATACTGAAGCAATAGAAGTACTAGTAACATCAGAAGTGGCATAAAAGAGCATATGATACGAGAAGGAATACGTAAATGGAAAGGTATAAAATAATCTTAAACTCAGGTGTTAAGGGAAGATAGAGAGTGAATGCATCTACACTGTTGTGGTTGATCCTGAGCTATGTCATCCAATCCTTCCAACAATTACTTACGACAATCGCTCGAACACGGATAAGATAGTCTGAACCTAACAGCATGGCTGTGAACAACGGTCGACAACTTCACAGACTGGAACTATGTTTTCGTTTGGTAGCCCGTAGTTTTCTTTCATCTTACTGCTAAGTCAGTCATAATCCCATGCAGATGCAGGTGGTGGCTGAGCATAAGTAATATGTATCCCAACCACCTTAGTCAGTGAAGATTCACAATCTAATCAACTGATTTGCATTATTTATCTGGTGCTCTGTTTCCAACTTCAGTACTGCTAACCCAATGACTCCAACAAAGCCAAACAGTGCATTGAAAATATTTGTGGTCAATTACTAGTAACGTATTCTTGTGTCCGTGACTCTAACCAAGTATAAACAACGACCTAGGAGGAATTAATACAACAACCGAGGACAACAAAGACTGTCATTCTATGTCTCTAGCTCTATCTTAACAATGACTAGCACCAAGAATGAATAGGACAAACACAGGATTGATAAGTCAACAAGTCCACATTGTATATCTGCATCTCAGGTACGCGTTTACATATAACATGAGAATCCAGATTATGTCACAAACCAAGTATCAACACAAAACAATGATATTAAAAATAGAAAAATAGAGTACTAGGTACACAAATAATTAGTTATGGTTTATGAATAGAAAACGATATAATACCAGTCAATACATCAAACAGTAGGACAATGGGAATAAAAAAGTAATAGAAATAAAATGTTCAATGCATATACAATCAAAATATCGAAAAATATCATTACAAAATAGTTCCCGAAGCTGATTATCTTTCTTGACTCGCCAGTTAGAGCAGGTGCAGATAGTAATTCATTCCTCTTTGGTAATCAAGCAATGGCAGAAATATGTCTTACATTTGATTTCATTAATGTAATTGCAACCACCAGATGGAACAGAAAGATGATTTTCAAGAAAACTGAAAAATTAGTGAAATAAGTCAACAGCATCACTGTTTTACCAATATTGCCACAAAAAGATCCCACATTATTTCGTGGGGGTGATGATATGATGCATACAAAAGATAGGCCTCAATTGATTGGAGAATGAGTGACCTACCGTAACTATGTGCTTACTGAGTTATCAGCTTACTTCTATTATTATTCTCTATTAGAGATTCCCACCTACTCTGCTCTGCACAATTGCTTCAGCATACAAATTAATTTCAGGGCAGATGTAAACTATCAAAGACTGGACTTTACACCTGTGAATAAATCAACTGAAAATCAATTTATGTGACAAGCATTTATTGTTTCTCCTGATAGATACAGAAATCCAAAGCATTATAATTTAAAATTCGCTATAAATCCAAACAATATTAAGGCTTATTTAACAGAGAAATAAAAATGGCATTCAATGCATTCTAAACAGAAATCATGGTTGTGTTGTATTATGCGATCCGATTCAATCTTAAATACACGTTCTTAACACTTGACCAACGAGTTATGTAGAAAATTAAGGCTGCATAGAAAGCTTTATTGACTATGCTTAAATAGTGGTGTATGTAAACTATGAGTAAATGTTAACATAGTGGGGAATGACCTTGGCCAAGTGAATGATTTTTTAACGAATCATTTGTTCGAATATATAAGACTCGGTATGAATGGGTCACATAAATAAAAACAAGAAATAAAGAGGATGATCGCGATCAGAAAGCTAAAATGTAATAAGAAAACAAGGTTGAAGATGATCATCTCACTTTATGAGAGGTTTGGTAAAAAAATAAACTGGACCAGGATCGTAACTGGTTACTATTCTGTGCTACATTTGATAAGGTCTCAAGCCGCTAAGTTGTATTATTATCATCCCACAGCACCATGTTATAGACTAGCCACCTTTCCCCTTCTTCCACTTAGTCCAAGCGTTGGTAGGCAATGAACGGTATGAAATCCATTTGGATGACATTTGTATAACATGAAGCTGACTTTTTTAAAACAGTGACATCAAATGGTATATAATCACTGCACCCGAACATGCTGACGAGCCCTAGTATCGGATATTGATATTTCAAACGGTGACAATCAAACACGGAAACGGTGAACATCATTAACTTGGAGATTCGATGTCACAAGTGTAGAAGAGAAGCGCCCACACCAATGCACTGTAAACTTGACTTTTACAGTCGGATACACAACACAAAGGCGCTAAAGATGGCTTAGATTTGGATAAGGCACTCTGACTCATGACGCATGGATTGACCTTATCTGTCAGACCACCATCAGTACCCACACAACTACCCAAACACTAGAATTTCACTAATATTTCTAACAGTGTAGACACAGAATCATGTCAGTCATGCAGAAGTAGTTTGTATTTAAAAGGTGCAAAGTAATTACAACACCTATGAACACAAATTGCGAACAGATTAGGTGAGAGTTTGATGACCTGCGTATCATTGTACAGTGAAACAATATCATCCGCATATTCAAAATCGAACTCAGATGAGTTGAAAGAGTTCTCCACTATTACCAGATGCAGCTGCTACTTCAAACTCTTTCCGAACCCTGACCACTAAGTTTCTCGGTCCTTGTGAGATTTCCCGATGAAACAGTCTACGCGTCAAACCAAACTCATCAGGGCAGACTGACCTTCTTCAAGGAAATGTAAGGAAAATGCGGAAATTCAATGCTTATAAGCATGACGTTTCGTAAAACCGAAAGAAACGTGTCCCACCAACTTTATTGAGTCATGTGGATGCAATCAATGTTTATCTACCCTGTTTAGTGAACTAGCAGTCAACCATTGATCCTAATTCGGACTGATAACTGTTTACAGTAGAAACTGTAACCAATTCGATTATATCGATTCGTTTAGGGCAACTCGTTTAATGGTCATTGAAACGAAGGATAAGCTTAGAGTATACAGTACCTTTATTGGAGTAGAGAGGTATTTTAAAATAAACGACAGTCTTCAACAAAACTATATCGGCTGCAACTAATAGTGATGTGATCAGTCTGTATCCAGGCATTAATTGCAAAGGGTTGATGTTACATGGTTGACGGTACATAAGTAATGACTGAGCTGGAAGTTGCTGTTGGTCAAAAGCATTATTTTCTGAAAATAGCAAGAATGAGCATTTGAGCAGCATAAGATAAACTCACATCATCCCATTTGCTTTTCTTCAGCTGCCTACTTTCAACAACATTCCAAGACCAAAATTGCAAAGAGAATTCAACACTCTTACATAAAGAATGCTTTAGTAATAAAACGATCGTTTTAGGAAACTGATTAACCACCAGACTCAAAAATATACAGAATAAATTAACTAACTTACACCAAGAACAGCAATCGATGGATGATCTTTTGTTAACTCGACTCTAGCATCATTTTCATTGTTTAGGTAAAGATATCCACCAGTTAAAACTGAATCTTTAAGTATCCATTTCCAGTGTGAATTGCTATTTTCACGTAAATTGGTAGAATTGTTTGATAATGAAGTGTAATGAGCAAGACTGGTATGCGAGACATTTTGAACCCCGACCGTATTCAAAACTAACAGGACACGGCCACCATTGGTCAAATATTCCGTAACCTGTAAAAATATGAAGAAGCTTCGTATAGTTAAGTATTCTACTAGAGCGAAATCGTAAGGGAAACAATAGAAGGGGATTATATATATGGTCTTAGACTAATGTATAAACTGATTAACAATACTTTATCCCAATGTGAAAGTTCAGTGTGCTAGTAATAGTTCGTCATTAATAGAAAACCCAAGCCTTAATAAATTCATAACATATACACAGATAACTTGAATATCTCGGACTGAAAACGATAATGACTCAATAACACAGACGTACGATTGTGAAGTCTTTCTGAAAGTCTGTTGAATGCGTTGTACGATCGCCACATAATGAAGACTCAAGAACCATTAGTAGCTTTCCAGACGTAATCCACGACTCAGCCGAAAACTGTTTTCTTGGAAGAGGATACAATAAAGCAGTATTTGGCATAATTATCTCATGCACTCTCCTAAGTAGTTTCTGGTAAACAGAAGTTACATGAGTAGGAAGAACTTCGCCTGGTGAATAAACATAGTAAATGTTAATCAAATTATCATGATTGATTATTGAAGGCGGTTTTTCCGAAAGAATATTCAATCGTTCGGAGAATTTGGATAAACTAAGGGTACTCCAAGTGTTGATCATCTAAATTTTAAAAAAAAACATAAATTATTTTTGAGGTAGATAATAGGTAATATTAAAAATTACATTCAAATGTATAATTAAAACGACGTTATGGTAAGTATTTACTCATTTTCGGGACACAAATACACCCACAAATTGCGCTAAACATGTAAATGCGCTTGTGACTGTCTACATAGCATATCTAAATCCTCCCAAAATAAGTGATTTGGTGAGGAATTTTGAAGCATTAATATAAGGTTTCGACTTGTTTAATCTGACTTCTTGAATATCTGTAATAAGACAAGTCTGCTCATCGATTGTGTCTGTGTTGTCTAATACAGAAAGGAGGTAAACTTTTTTCTACATGTAATAATCTCCCCCCTAAAATCACAAGTAAATGGAACCGTCCATGTTTTTTTAGCATAATAAAACGTAAATGTGTTTTTGGGTGGAATAATATGCAAACACAGGTAGTTAAAACAACACTGAGTACATGGGGTAAACTGTCACCGAATACTTCAGGTGCCAAATAAATCAAAAAACCTACAATCGTGTATGCTTTCTAGATTGTAGCATTGTGGAGGTCATGAATGATATTACTTTTGAAAGTTTGAAGGAACGAATAAAATTATTAATAACAGTAAGATATTTTTATCCATATTTTTAAATTGTTTATTAGATAATTCATGCTATAAAGTAACTTTCTAACTAAATCCAAGTAAATCATGACCACATGTTTTAACGAAGAGTGAAACCAAAATAATTAGTAATACTTTGAATTGAGAAATCGCACAATGACAAAATGGTTTAAATTATCCTTAGAAAGTATAACTACTTGTTGAGCGCTTGGAATTTGGGAATGTTATTCTTTGTCTGAGGAGCTCACTTCATTGAGCACATCATAACCTGTTGTTCTATTGTGGCCAGAAGTGTACGTAACATAGGTGCAAGCAAGTGCATTACGAATAACTGACTAATCTCACAGCTGCACCAACATTATGCACAATGTAGTCCTTGATTAGGAAGTCCTAGAAATTTGGACACAACAGTAGGAAACTGTTAAATTCAAGTGGCATATTATTCAAAGTTTGACAATCATAAGTACATTAGTGATACGAAGAGCAGTAATGAGACCTAATGTGTGTTATAAATGTTGCCTAGGATTTTTAGACAATAATAACCCACTGTCATAAGTGAAAAAGCCAAAACCACTAGGGTCAGATTATTCTAGCAAACTGTGCCTTGGTCTTGGGTGGTAGTGGACACGATTATTGATGAACTATGATCCCCAATTAGTGCAAGTTCTCTGCAGATTTCTGATACTAATAAGGAACTATGGGGATATAACTCGACAGGATCGGTTCTTCAGGTGGTAGCATCACTATTCATCATTTCGAAAACCACACTCATTCTTCCGTAGACACATCCATATTTTTTACGAAACAACTAACGCACACCCCTCCCCATCCAGTTTGGTTGAAATATTAGGTGATAGTTGTGATTACTAATTACATTCAGAGGACATGGTGCAGTTTAATTGTTGAATGTAACAGGTGAGCGTATTATCTTACTAACCTGTTATTAGTAACAGAGAATGTATTAATAATAGCAATTTACTATCGCTATGGCCTGTATATTTACGTTCAACGGGTTAAGGTTATTCGAATTAGCAACCAACGTTAATGTAGTTTTCACGGGGGAGTACCGTGGGATTCTGGAGAAGTCCAGACAAAACGTGGCGTTTTCCCTCATTCTAATGAGGAAGGTCTATACATTTCATACAAAGTTTCCAGACTTCGCTTGTATATGGCCAAATTACTCACATTTTTCAAGGGTCGGATAAAAGTATACTGACTGAGCATATTTTCTCATAAATGTTAGTTATGTCCTATGTTTACTTTAAGCAAACTGACTACAACGGGAGGAAACAGTCAAATTATCAGATAACACGAATCGCTTGGTGGTCGCGTAAAAGTTACAAAACATAAGACAATCAAGCTCCACAACTTGCCCCAAAGAAGAAGTTCCATTAAGATGACTAGATGACGCTAAACAAATGGAAACCTGACAAACAACTGTGCAGAATACACTGACTTAAAATAGACACCGGATGAATTTGTAGTTTTCATCACATTTTCTTAAATTTATATATTAATTTTTGCATGACATCGATACAATATACTTAGTGTACATCAACATTGTTAGTCCAAATCTTTAAAGATTTTCACAATTATGGCATTTACTTAGCTTCTTAAAGTCCAGCTTAAGGTCTTAACATAGCCTTTCTCTTGATTTTATGTGAACCAATTGATATGCCCCTATACTTACTTCTGACCTTAGTGTTTAGTCGAAGGAACGTCATAATAACGCCATAACTTAAACATGCCACTTATGTCCAATATATTTATGACGAACTAGTATAAGCTAGACTAGATATCTTGTTGTTTCTGATTTTAGGTCATTTGTATCCTTCAGCTTAAGCTGCACTCCACCAGCCCTAAAAAAAGTCAGCAGGAAAGAATACTGTTTTCAGTCTTCAGAAATAAGAAGAGTAGGTATAGCGACTTGTGTTGATCCTCGTTATATCTTTTCAAGCGTAGATTCAACTTCTCCTAGTGAGGGTTCACTTCTGGAACTAGTACCACTTATTTAGGTGGAGCATTACAGTTGTTGACCATTCGATTGGAAAAATGGATTCCAACTCTGAGTTTGTTCGATGTCGGTTTGGAAAACGTTCTTAAGACGGCCTCTGAAATGATTAGTTTTGAAGGGGGTAAAGATATATGACTTCAACACGCAACTCTTTATTTATGATACGGAATTCCATTGTAAGGTTACCTAGAACTCTATGATGAGATAGGAAGAAATAATTAAATCTTTTTAAACGCTCTTCTTAAGATAGGTTTGAAAGGTCTGTTACTAGCTTAGTAACTACCCACTAAACTCGCTTGAACGTCTTGACATCAATAATAAGATAGTGACTTACTGACTAAGTGCAGAATTCAAGGTGAGGTCTCACGTACGTAGAATATAAAATATGGAATACATACATCAAAACATTTGAATGCTCTACGGGGTGACCACAACACCAGAATTAGGTTAGCTGCTGAGTAGCAGTATGCAGTGATTTTCAAGTCATGACTCACGATTGTTCTTAAGTCTTTAAACTTTTCTACTTGTGAAAGTGCTACATTACTTAGGGTGTATTTTCAGCCATTACTGCAGTCCATGAGCATAAATGCTCTCTTACTGAGATTAATCTCTAACCTCAGTATATGAGGCGATCCAACTGATTTGTCCGAATCCAGTTAAAATCACATTGGTCAAGAATGCTACATACAGTTTTCTAAATTCTTACTTTACCAGCCAATAGAAGTGCCAATGATTTTACTTGTCGTGGCAGTTTATTAACGAAAAACAGGAATAAAAGAGGACCGGAGAATGTATCTTTACGGGGAGGAAGACGCTTAGCTCAGAATTCCATTTCGCTAATTCGAACCCGTTGCCTTCGCTTGCATAGTAGGCTTTTCATTCAACTTTGAAACTGATCCTTTAATGCTGAAGATTGATGGTTTCCATCAAAATGAAAACGCAGGATACTTTGTCAAATACCTTGCTGAAGTTAATGAATATTACGTCTACAGACAGTCTGTCAAAGTTGGTTACATATTGTTACAAATGATTATTTGTTCTTTTTTGCTTGGTTTATTTTTGTTCGTGACAGTAACCGTATCGGGTGTTATTGGCCGTTCTGTATAATATATCCGGGAAAATACTATTAGAGGTACTTTGGAACTTATCGATAATTCTATTTTATTGAACTTTGTTGCTATCCAAAAAGTTGTTGATATTTGTAAGTGCTCTACAAATATAAGTGTATTGCGACAATTGAGTTATTTACACTGGCACAGGGGTTGCGTGGGGAATCAAGTTGTATTTGTTCTGGATAATTAGATCACTCGTAGTTACACAAAGGCCGGTAGTAACATAGTATTTTAGCTCAGAGGATCTGCTTAACAAATGAAGGTCGAATCCACTTTGACACAGTTCTTTATCTATTACGTCTACCCAGTACCCCCTCGCATTTAATAAGTCAGTAAGACAGCAAAGGCGTTTAAGAAGCTCATATCGCTTTAAAATTGGTATGTTTTATGGCACACGATTCGGTATTTTATCTCGCGTTATTTTTCCTGAAACTATAACTGTTACGCTAGTTAAGCTGACGGTTTTGTGGTTAGTTGACAACTGTGTTTTTTCATTCTCAAAACAGGGCTAATTATATCACCCTTCCATTCTCTCGAAAGTTGCGTTTGCAAAAGCGACTTCTCAACCAGCTCTAAGAGAGGTTTTGAAATGCTGCTGCGAGTGACTATAGCCGTTAAGAGTTAATCTCACTTAAACTTAGTGAGTTACTTTGTTTTAGATTGCTAAGCGGACTGCAAGCTCTTTCTGTAGTGATAAGGACTGGTTCCATTGTAATTACCCCCTTGTTTTCATCGGATACACATCAACATTAAAGTCTGTAGAGTAAATTTCGAGGAAATATTCAGAGTTTTTCAGCTGTACCCAAGTCTGAGACAGCCAACACAAGTGCATCTCCCTGCGTCAGTAGTGACGGTGTCCTGACATTTTTTTTAGCTCGTCTCTTTATACAAGAAAACAATTTCTTAAAATAAGTGAGGCTATCCTGTGCAAGTTGCCTTTCGTAGATTGTACATGATCTATCAATAGTTAATTTACAAAGATTTTATTTTCAAATGTACAATTATACACAATTTTTCTTTGATATTTATAAACACATCATGATCCTATTTTTAGACAGTGATTTTTTATGGGTTTTGTCTTTTATATCTTTTGTTCCGTTTTTGATCCACGTTCGCTTTTGTTTGTAGCTGTACATCATTCCCAAATAAACAGTTTTGTAGGCTGTTATCACTGATGTTGACCATTTTTGTTCCAGTGGACGCTAATAACTGAGGTCGCTCGGCCAAGTATCACTACTAGATAACGTGGAGCTTATTTAGAAACAACTGTCAAGGAAGTTGAACATTGGTACCACTAAATGTTGTTTGGTTGTATCGAGTTCCATTGTTAGCGGCCATTGGTTCCGTAACGATTGAGCAAACGTTCTGTTACTGTCGGAGTCAATATTATTCAGAAGTACACTTCTAATTACTTTCTATATTTATTGTATTGTTTTAGACTATTGTTATTGTCATCGTTATTGTTATTGCTGTCACTGATTTTATTGTATTCGGTGTAACTGGAGTAATTAATCGTTTTTGGACGACTTGTTGTCATTCCTTTGGGTCTTGGGGATAATAATCAAGGTCGATACTCGATTAATTAGGAGCATTCGGTCGGTGGAGGAAACACAATAGTATTCTGAACTCCGGTAATTTGCTCAGTCGTAGCTTTCAGTCGACTGATTTAACAACAACTCCTCTCCAAGTCGGCCAGTATACAAGTTTTGATTCCGTCTACGTCCTACTTACGATTGAATATGTCCTTCACTCCTCTCATCAGTATTTTTTCACTTTCCCCTATTCGTACATGTGTTTTTAATCGTTAGAAGCTATCATAGTTGTACCACACGTGTAACTTGGTCGTATACAGTGTTCGCTTTATGTTTTTTACATATATTTTTACTTGCTAATTAGTTTCTGAGTGTATAAATCTAACTTCAACACATAGTGTATAACAATTCCAGGTAGCCAGGAAATTGGAATGGAGGCAAGGAATAAAAAATTAAGAGAAGACAAGATGTTAGATTCTATAAATGAAGGATGAGTAGTATACAAAACAGCAAAAGAGAGAAATTGGTGGCGAGGATAGGAGGGGAAGTAAAGAAAAGTTATGTGATGGGGATTGTTGGACGGGTACTTAAAATAAAGTACCATATAAACAATTATGTGAGATGTCATTAGTGATACTATGGGACGATAGGGAGGTCATGTATGATGCCTATTGTGGGAACTGGTGACGTCGGATTGCAGTTACTTAGGTTCTGTTACTTAAATATACCAAGAGTGAAGAATCTTGCGCATTGTACATTGACTTCATGCACATATACCGTGATTAGATGCACGTAAAATAAAAAGCCATTACTCTAGAAACAGCATTTTAACCAACTGAATTCAATAATTGAAACAAGTTTAAGCGAACTTAGAGAGTGAGGAAGTTCAACTATACAGTGGACATGCATACACAAGGAAATTTAGAGTGTAACGGTAAACAAGACGTTCAGACACCGGGTGCTGAAAATATAATTAATCAGGTTTCCAAATAAGGTCCAATAGAGCTAAAACCAAAAGAAATAAAGTTTATATAGTGTGTTTAACAACCTGTCGAGCAATATCGTTCTATGCAAAAAATTATAAATGTTTCATTACAAATCTCAGACACTACAGGCATCCACTCTAGTACAGATGGTCAAATGGCCCAAAACAATTGTGCAAGTAAAAATGGTGAAAGTGAAGATAAACACAACAAACACAAAGCTGGATACAACGGATAAGTTAATAAAGTCGAAGAGAGTTTGTTAAGAACACTTCACAAAGAAAGCAGTAAAAAGAAGATTCTGATTTAAAACTGATTATTTACTACCTTTAATTAAATTATTTTTGTCTTTTTCTATTTCACATATTCTTCTATATCACTGTCTCTCTGAGTTTATGATCTGCTTTCGTATGGAATCGGTCTTCTTTAAGCAACTTACTCCAAACGCTGGCTAGGAACGCAATTAATGCATCAATAACTCACTACTCAAGACCAATCCACATAGATTGGCTCTTTTAATCAGATTTAAAATACTCAGCCTTATCCCGTTTCTGAATAGTTTCTATGGTTCATTCTGCTAACTCACAGCCATTTCCTGAAATTACAGCGCCAAGGACGAAAAGTGCGGTTGTTTGTTGGAAGTGCTCTACAATAAATAACATATCTCTAGTACACTAGAACTGCAAACTGTGAACCTTGTTACCGCTGGTTTTGTAATTATTTAATATTTTCAAATAGCATGATTTCCATAACAATGACTCTCTATAAAATCCTTATTAAAAAGAAACCATATCATTCTGATCATGTCTGTAAACTCGTATGCTCTCATGTAAAAAATGCTACTTGAGAATAAACTATTATTATTATTCCTAAGTTTACCGCAATACACAGTGTAAAAGTTGATGTTTTCAAAGGATAATCTAGGCCTCAACAGTGGATTGAGATATAGTTAGAATTTTTATAGAAGATAGACTAACAGAATTGGTATGGTCCGATGGTGAAGAGTCTGGGTGTACGTTAGGTCAGCTGCCGTTCCAGGGGGAGTATTTTTAGCCATAAAACAAACCAAATAGTATCACCCCTGAGTGGTGATCACGAATTCAGAGTCTCAAATGTTCTGTTAGTTGAGGTAGAAATAATAGTTGGTGTAAACACTTTCAGCGCGATATCAAAAGAGGAGAAATTATCTGTATGTCATACAAACATAGAAAACGAATCAATTCCACAAATAGCTTGTGGCACACTGTTACAGATTTTTCAGCATTTGTTTGTATAATTATTCATATAAAGAGTTGATCTAGAATATAAAACTTGTTTTTGAAGCCTAACAGCGTAACGTATCGCAAGAAGGTCCCACAAAGTGAATTGTATTCTACGATGCAAAAGTGATATCATTCAGTATCTTGTGAATAAAAATTAAATTTGGCTTGAGCCAGCGCCTCGGTAAGGTGCCCAATTCTAATTTAGCACATCTAATTATATAGTCTACCGTACAACTAGTCCCAAGAATACGAAGAGTGAAAAATGTTAGAGAGATTCTAGTCTGAGTTCATCCTTAACGCAAGCACAGCTGAAAATAAAAGTGCTTTATTCTAATAGTTAGCAAAAAGATAGCTGTAAAGTAAAATATGGAAATGACTGTTGTGAAGGCTACGTTGTATGCAACCTAGAAGTCAATCCGACTTAGATGTCTGCAGAGTAACCTGCTCTGGGGATGATAGGTTATAAATGTTTTCGTTACCTAAGCCAACCACTGAATGAAACCTTAATAACTTATCATCGTTAATGGAGAGATCAAAAGTGATGCTCGTCTTTTGGAGCATATCCAGTCACACTTGAAAGTAATAGGTCCTAATTTTCATTTCGATCACCATACGTAAGTATTGTCACGTTCTACACTGGTACCACTGGATATATGAGTAAATCTATGAGGAAGGAATAAATACACTATTTTAAGGACAGTAGCATACGGAAGAAATCTTCCAAACTCAAGCGTTTGCATATATCACTCATATCAGCTATAAAGAGCAATCATCCTTAACAGTATCTTTCATGGAAACACTTGTATTTGGTTTGGCAATCGATGAAGAGGAGCTACTTTTAACAATTTGATATCGACGATAGAAAAAGTAATTTAGTCCAGCCAGCAAAAGACTTATAATCCCATAAGATAATATTTATGTATAAGTAACCTGTAGTTATCCATTTGAAATGCTTTAGATATGCATAAGCACATAATACCGGGTGCCTAAGGCAGAGATTAGTAAAGACTAAGGTAAAAACTTCATAGGGATAAGTCATGCACGTCGTGACAAGTGGTTTCAATTTTTTATCGACCGCAAAATCTCTGTCGTCAATTATTATCTCGTCTAGGTTGACCGCTTGATTCGGTTCCTAAGCTTTAATACGACCACTCCCCAGGCTTGAACCACACTTCTACGTGAACACAAGAGAGAAGGCAGGAAATACAGCAGAAAAACTCTTTACTGAAAGATTCAATTATGTACAGAAAACTAGGGATTTATAGTATCATAAATGTCCTTTGGGCTTCTAGAGATTTCTGTATCCTACTAAACACAGTAGTAGTAAGATAACTATCTAATCAAAGACATATCACGTAAATTCTCATTGTCTAGAAGTTTCTGATAAAGAACTATTTGCGTGCTGATTGAACACAATGTTTCCTATTGATTCCTACACCTTTACGAACGTGTTTCAAGGAGTTTTCTGGCTCTTCCTAACAATGCAGAAAATGATCGGCAAAAACTATACTCAGAATTAAAGATAGGTTTTCCTGAAAGTGAATGATCTGAGATTTTTTTCGTGTTATTCTCTTCATTATTCTGCAAGTAACTGTGGTAAAATTTATAGATATGTTGTCATGAAAGTTGGTCCCGCCTCTCGATGTGAGTCGAGGACCTATATGTGAAGTAGTAACATCAAGTTTCACAGCCTACAACTAGGAAGAAAATGCCTAAAAATAAAATTTCGTGTTCTTTCCTTATCTTTTGTAAGTGGTGTACTTTCAACTTATTGAAATTGGATGACGAAAACTGTTCGGTTTGTTTGGATTAGGAAGAGCAGAGCTTCACTGGAGGGTTTCGTGGATTGAAAAGAATAAAGAGTCACTACTTCATTTTGGTGGTCCATTCTTTGTCTCTAATAACGGTTGGATATAGAAGGAAGGCGACTAGGGATCAGTAAAGTTTTGCATCTTTTAGGATAAGTATTTGTTTCTAGGGTGAGTTTGAATAATTTTGGCAAATGTATTGGGATTTTGAGTCTGCCAAGTTTCAAGTAAGTGGATACCTTGCCATCTAATTCACAAGTGTATAAGTCTGAAATAAATTTATGGCTATACAGATATGGTCATGAGTGTGGGAAACAAATTCTTTATAGGTAGCAGCCATGTATATGGTGTTCCCACTAATAAGTCCAGGTGTTCATTTCTGTTAGGTATCACTGAACGGGTTGAAAATAATATTATAGTCGTTAAGAATTTAGCCATCATGTGAAATGCAAGGAATATCTTTATTTTGGGGGGATTTGGGGCGTTTATTGAACAGATAATAATGATAATAATATGGTGAAGTACAAACATACCAACACATACCACAATACCACAAGTCACAAGATGGAGACTTATTCGTTCGTTATCAGGATTCTCTCACCTTTATGGTCGTATTTAAACAAGATAACGTCACTAGGTTTTCAAGGCAGACGAGGATACATGTAGAAAGGTTAGGTATTCTACCAACACTATTAGCACACTAACTAATCTACGCTACTGGGTACGATACAACGTGGCCCATGCTGATGTGTGTGTAACTCTTCCTGTTATTCTTATGATCTAAAATAAAACCCTGGCTACCAAGGTTACGGTAGGCAAAGCCAATGGATTCATTAAGCAATGTAACTCCACGTTAGCCAAGAAGTCGCATCCGTCATTAATCGTAATATATAGAAATTGGGTTAATAGTTAATCCTTGGTAGAAATCATCATGCCAATTCTTATATTGTAAAAGGTCGCTCACAGAAAGGTAGAGGGTTACAGCACATTCCTCTAGAGCTACTAAACCTAAACTGTTGCATCTTGATGACTTGACAGTTTTAATGGCTAATGGTTTACACTGTGCCAACCCTCGTATTACTCCTGATGAGCTATTTCTCTGGTTTTGATTGGCGGGAGCGCGTTATTACTAAGTATCTGGTTCAGTTGTCTGTCAAAACGTGCGCTGAATGCTTAGTTGTCCTCCAAGTTGGTGAGAGATATTCCTTGTGAATGTCATGAATATGTGGTTTTTGACGTTTCTTTTTTGTACCCGTCACGTATGAATCATGGTAATAGGGATTTAGAAAGATCTTTCACTTAAAATATACCTTTCCATGAACCTCAGTGCTTTTTTTGAACCAAAATCCATGTTAGATTAGCTAGGCAAGTTTATTACGACTGAGCCCCTTATTGGACTGTAGAATATTAAATAAACACTGCCTTAACTAACCTGAAAATTAAACGAAAAACTGTTTGTAACCAGTTTCTTTTAAATATCCGAACCGAAGTAACGAGTAACTTAACACTGTACAGATATTTAATTTATCAGTGCTTAAGTCTAAGACAGCATGGATAAGTAGGATTGTATCTCCGAACAATACGTACTCGTGATTATAACCAAAGCTATTCAAATCAGCAATGGAGTTCTGTCCAACCGAACAAGACTCAACAGTACCAAAACGCCAGCTTTCCAGACAACCTTTTTCTCGTTAGTGATGTGCTTCTTAAAACCGTCTAGTAAACGACGCCTTTCAAGATGGCCCAAGACCAATCCACAGATATTTCTTTTTAGTCTCAGGACCATGGTATTTAATGCATGAACAAAATTATGACTTGATACTTACTTACGCCTGTTACCCCTCTTAGAGGAGCATAGGCCGCTCACCAGTATTCTCCATTCAACTCTGCCCTGAGCAATCATTTCCAGCTGTCTCCAGTTACTGTTCATCCTTTTTATGTCTGCTTCCAATTCTCGACTTAGGATGTTCTTTGGCCTTCCTCTTTTCCGTTTTCCAACAGGATTCCAAGTTAGTGCTTGTCTCGTAATACAGTCTGATGATTTCCGCAGTGTATGTCCTATCCATTTCCAACGTCGTTTCCTGATTTCCTCTTCAGCTGGAAGCTGGAAGCCCGCAGCTCTTCTAGGGTTGTTGCCGGTCCCAAGCCCGGGTTAAGGAGGAGGGTTGGGCATAGGGCTAGCACCCCTATCCCGTAAAACTCAAGTTTGCTAAAAAAACGCTAACCAGAATAAACAAACCTAACCATGACTTGATAGTTGATCCTGATATAGTGAGGACACAGAAGGTAATCGTTTCTAGACAGTCGATTAAGGCACTGTCATTACGTTGCTGACCCTACTTGCTTGATGAAACTTTCCGTCCTTTTTGCGAAGTAGTCCATTTTAGTGTAACCACTTTGGGCCCGTTATTGAAACATTGAAGTTTTCATGTTTGTCAAGCCAACTTGCTGCTATTAAGCAATTACTGGGGCTCATACAACTATTGTGATTCATTTATCAAAAAGGTGGTTTTATTCAATGGATTTTGATTAATGTTCCTAGGACTCAAGTGAAATAATAACACGCCATCATGAAATGATTAGTTGCTTCACCAATGCTGTAAGTGCATACGAAGTTTCTGAATAATAATGACTTCCATAGTAACATGAACATTCTCCCAGTCATTCTAGAAACAATGGCTCGTAACAATTAGACTTGATCGAACTAAACAATGTTCAGTAGTATAAATCTTTAAATTTTTAACATGCCGGCTATGCGGATTTTGGCGAATTTGAATTTGATGACGACACCATTTCGATTGTTTCCTCGTGAGAATGCTTGATTGCGTATGGGCTGTACGCTTTCCCGATTGTATACTTGATGTCACCAATAAGGAAGTAAAGCCAACTGAAAATTTTGGGCCTTGCCATTGCTTTATGAGTACTATAAAAGTAGAGACCTGAGTTAGGGAGGTTAATTACGTAGATAGGAACAGTTTTCCCTCTAACTCGACGCTTTGGAGAACTATCATGCCTTGGGCGCTCGCATCATCGCTCGATGTTAACCTTGTTTTGGTAGCGCTTTGGGTAGGTAGTCCTAGTTCAAAACCTGATAGCAAGTAGGGGTGGTATTTTCGGAATCTCATGAATCACTATGGTTATAGTCTCGATTTACTGCATCCTAGCTGCCCACTTATCGGTCTTTTACACCTAACTCTAATTCGTATGAGTTATGGTTTGCAGGTTTTTATGAGGCTGGCAGGACTCTTCCCCACCCTTTGCGTAGTTCAGTAGTATACTCACTGGATGGTGAGCTTTCCTGTATGGTGTGATGAGCACTATTTACGTAGTAGAGTTTGGCGTGGAAGGAGAGTCGATTCCTAGATGCGTGAATTAGTCTTGATATTGCTGTTTGTTAAAGATATCTCAGATATATTTAATTTAATCACATACAACTTTTGTACAATAAGCGTTATGAAGAAACCGCTTTGAGTTTTATCAAGGGAATATACATATTCAGTGATTAAAATTAGTTTACAACGCAAAAGAGTATTTAAAACGAAACGCAAATATAAACTATTATATACGTATATACAGATATATAAAACTAAAGAAAAAATGTGATGGTAGAAAAAGGGTAAATAAAAGACTCGAATAAAATGTAAACACTTTATTAAGTATGTGAACTGGGTAGAAAATTAGTAGTCATTTGGTGCATTTTGAACTCATTTGATACATTTTGAACAGTTTATGCAAAGTTGGGACCTTGTCTCATTATATCGTTATTTATTTGTTGGTTGTTAATGATATCACATGTTACTTTATTCATCAAGTAGTTATTAAGTAATGTTTTAGATTCAGTTAATGATTTGCTGCAGAGAATATTTTTCGGGTGTTTATTCCATAGTATTGGATATCTCACCGTAAAGAAGTTTTGACGTGACTGTGTATCATATCATGGGTTACTGATAGTGTTTTCCTTATTACGCAGATTGTGTCGGAAGGAGATAAAGATTCCATTAAAGTCCTCGTAAATGAAGGCCAATTATGGAGAACATAGGCGATAACCATTTCCATTCCATACAGCTGTTAGCACACCTTGATTGTTCATGTTACCCAAAGCATTCCCAGCACTGACAGTTCCAAGTTTCGATTTCGCCAACTCAGATATTCGAGAAATAGATAGTGAAGACCGTGATACACACAGGGCTAAGAGAAAGGTTTTTATCATATTTGCGAGTAGGGTAGTGGACGTAACGTCGATTCTGTTGACTTAGCTTTACAGATCGGATGCCCTTCCGTTGTGACGGGAATATTTCTACAGCCTAGATGTATATGCTAGAGTAACGACAAAGGGTAATCTGCACCCGTAGTATTCGCTGGGTATCCGGAACGCTTTGTTTCTGAACAAAGGGGTTCGTGGTGGATGGGGGAAACAAAACAGGGGTGTTATAATTTAAAGCTCAGGCTATTGATATGCTAACTGTTTCGGACTGGCAGATGGGTTAGCCATCGAGTGAGTCAGATATGCAGGACCTACTGTTAGTGTATGAGGTAGTGTTTTCAGCAACCGCCCTTGTTACTAATACATACGAGCTTCTGATAGCCACAATTGTTGTAGTAACCACGAAAATGGATCCAAGTCAGTCCAACGTAAACATCCCCTCACTTTTGCATCAGCAACTCCTGAGAAACAAATCTCGAATTCCACATTGAAAGTTGAATGCTCTTCCACGAAATTTTCAGTATCAGAACCAGATGATCTCTAAACTGACATGTGTGGGTCAGTTTCAATGAATTAGTCACATAATCTATAGAAATCACTCACTATTCACCAATTCCCGTTCAGTCATTTATTCAATAGAAGCCAACATGGGAAGAACGACAGTAAAATGTCAGATGACTCCAAGGTATGATCCTCAACCTTGGAAACTTGTCATCTTAAAGTGATCTGAAGATCATAATTCATACCGAACCGTGGCTTACCTTCAAAGTCGCGTATTACCAAGTAGATATTCCCAGCATAACATCATTCAGGAAGGATTTAGGTCGTATTTGTTGTGTCGCTAGGATTTTGAGGGTTTCGTGAGCAAACGCTATTACCGATACTTGTACCTCGGACGTATACCGCGACTTGTTCCCTTCCCAGCCAGCAGCTATTACAAAAGACTAAGCTTGTAGGAAGATTGTATTGTGGAGCAAAAGTGAGACGAGAGAATGGTGAACTAGCAAACCAGTGAATTTGTATTTTCAAATACATCGATTTTCTATATTAATCAATTTACAATGATTATTCATTAAGTAAAATCAATAACGTTTAATTAATATAATCAAATACTGTCAACTGTATTTTTAGGGATTATGAATCCCTAACACCTCCCCCTTGTTAGTAGCGCACTGCTTCGGGATTCACTTGTAATCGCACCGTCTTTCGCCGGCATCGTTCGGACCTTCTAATTGGTAGTAATTTCGGTTTAGGAGTCTTATTTATTTGCTTGTTTTCATAATTGGGCAAATTAAAAGTGTCCAATAAAACATCCAACGGCATGTTATTGTTGTACTCGGTTCGGACACTTTTCTCTTGCGTTATTGGTTAAAATGTCTCATCCATTTGTCCTTTCCCACAGTCACTTCATACAATACTGTCCCCTGCCTTCTTGTCACACATCCTTCTATCCATTTATTCCCTTGATGCCGGTAATCCCGAGGGAATACTGGCGTACCAACTTCGAATCCTGGGGAGTTTGTGCGAGTTATTGGGTATCTCTGTGGTAGCATGGCGTAATGAGTTGTCTCCAACTTTCAGTTCATCAAGGCTTCGGCGGTTGATACCTTATTAGGAGTAGCATCATTTGGTGTTGTGCGATAAACCAACAAGAAGCTTTGTAGACTATCAACAACCCCCTCCCCTTTTGATTTCAACAGTGCCCTTTTGAATTTGTCGACAAAACGTTCAGCCTGTCCATTAGATTGTGGATAGTAGGGCAGTGACCTTAGGTGGTTGAGTGCATGACGGCGACAAAATTCTTGAAATTGTTCCGACGTAAACTGAGCCCCGTTATCTGATACCAATGTGTCTGGTAATCCATGGCGCGAGAAAATCTCCGTCAGTATTTGCAAAGTTCTATTGGTAGATGGTGGCACTACGGGAACAATTTCTGGCCATTTTGAACAGGCATCTACTAGTACGAGATATGTGATACCATTTATTGGACCAGCAAAATCTATGTGTAAGCGTGTCCATGGTTTTTCTGGTTCTGGCTAGGGTACTGGGTCTATTAATTTACTCTGTTTGGCAGCTAACTGACAGTTGTAACAGTCTTTTACGAAGTTGGTGATGTGCTTGTCCATTTTTGGCCAATAGGCGAAGCTTCGTGCAATGGATTTCATTCGCCGCACCCCGGGATGTCCGATATGAAATTGACGCAAGACCTTGGTTTGCAGAGATTTCGGTAATACCACACGCTCACCAAACATTAGGCAGTCATCGACAATGCAGAGAGAGTCTCGTCGGCAAAAGAATTCTTTCTCATCATCATCTAAGTTCTTTGGCCACCTGGTTGTGATAAATTGTTTAACTTTCTGAATTATGGGGTCTCTGAGCGATTCTTGTTTAACATCGCATACGGTCACTGGCAACTGTCGAATGGCACTGGATAAGTAATTTACAGCACAATCCTTGTTGGATAACGTGGCGATTACTGACTCTTCAGTGTTTGTTGGGTGTTGGCTTATCAATCGTGATAAAGCATCAGCATGTCCAAACTCATCTGTTCGATGATATTGTATTTCAAATTCATATCCTAATAGAATAAATGCCCATCTCTGCAAGCGGTTAGCTGTATGTACTGGTACACCAGGTTTTGATCCAAACACAGTGAGTAGTGGTTTATGGTCCGTTAAAAGAGTAAATTTACGGTCATATACATATTTGTGAAAACGTTTAAAAGCAAATACCAAAGCTAGCGCTTCTTTTTCTATTTGGCTATATCTTCTCTCAGCTTGAGTTAGTGCATGATTGCTTTTTCTTTTCCATCAGGAAATATGTGGGATATGACTGCGCCTATTCCATGACTTGAAGCATCGGCTGCTACTATGATTGGTAATTTTGGATCATAGTGCATTAGTAGCATGTTAGAACTCAGTGCAGACTTCAGTTTGCGAAAAGCTGAATCACATTTCTCGGTCCAAGTCCACGGTATGTTCTTTCCAAGCAGGTGGTTTAGTGGGTGACAAATCTGATGTAATGATGGAACAAAAGCTGAGTAGTAACTGATCATTCCAAGGAAGGATCTAAGTGAAGGGACATCTGTAGGTGCTGGCATTTGTTGAATAGTACGGATGTTTTCCGGATCTGGTCGGCGTCCCCTTTCATCAAAAATGAATCCCAAGTATTTTACTGACCTCAAGAAAAATTGACATTTTTCACAGCGGAGCTTGAGCCCATTTTCTGAGATTCGGTGTAGAACTGCCTCCACCCGACTTCGAAGTTCTGCGGGTGATTTGCTGACAACCAAAATGTCATCTAAATATACTGCAACACCTTTGATATCAGAAAAAATAGTGTCCATCAGCTGTTGAAAAATAGCCGGGGCGGTTTTTATCCCAAACGGCATCCTGTTGTATTGAAACAGACCGCGGTGTGTATTTATCGTCAGAAGGTTTCGGCATTCGGGAGCGATTTCAACTTGTAAGTATGCGTCAGCGAGGTCGAGTTTTGCAAAATAACAACCACCGTTGAGAATAGTAAACAAATCATTAGGTGCTGGAAGTGGGTAGTGGTGTTCTTCTAAGGCTGCATTGAGACCTGTTGAGAAATCAGCACAGATTCGTATAGCTCCGTTAGGTTTCTTGATAACAACAATAGGAGCTGCCCAGTCTGAGTAAGTAACCGGGGTTATTACTCCTTGCTGCTGCAATCGTGTGAGCTCTTCATCAACTTTTGCCAGGGATGCATAAGGAACAGGTCTTTTGGGTCTGAATACTGGTGACGCGTCTGACTTTAGTTTTAGTGTTGCTTGCATGGTTTTGCAGTAACCCAGTGTAGACTCGAAAACATCAGGAAATTTTTGTAGCAATTCATTTGAGTAGTTCATAGACGGAGTAGATTCAACATGATTGCAAATACAGTTGAGAGGTATATCTGCCAGATAAAGGCTATCAAACCAGTATAGACAAAGGAGATTTAAACCAGTGGGAGTGATATAGCATGTTCCAGTGAAGCTTATATCACGAAACGAAACAGAGCATTGAAGCTGTCCTATTAATGGTAGCTTACCTCCACATGCACTTATTGCCTTCTGTTGGGTTCGCTGAATTCCGGGTTTTCCGAGGGAACTCCAAGTTTTCTGTGACACTATCGTTATATCCGATGCTGTATCTATCTGTAGGCGTACCGGCTGGTCGTTAATTAGTGGAGTGATGAATTTTCTTTCTACTGGTCTTGTTATCTTGTAAGTTGCCAATAAGCTCAGTGATTTTGCTTAACTACTAGCTTTAGTCTTGATTTTTGGATTGTTAAGCTTTCGATTTCGACAATAGCCGTCCTTATGCCCAACTGCTTTACAACGGCGGCATAGATGATGCTTGAATGGGCAAAACTTGACGAAATGCCATGCTCCACATTGCCAACATGGAGAGGGAGGAATTTTCATTGGCAGGGGAAGAAGACTATGTTTGTTTGTTGACTGTGATAGATGCATAGGGGCAGTTGGGTATTGTTTTTGACGAAGCACGTTAACTGAGCCGTAATGACCGCCAGATTAGATGAGTGTGGTATCCCGTTGTAAATTCACTAGCCGTTGATATTCCTTTGTGATATCGTTCAGTGTCAATTTGGGGTCTTGCTCCAGACAATTCAACAGTCTCATTCTAATGTCAGCGAATTTGGATGATTGGAGACTGCAAATGAATATCAATGATTTAAATTGATCTTCCGTCATTGATTTTAATTTGAATCGCATTCTCTATTTACAATACCAACGTGAGTTAGGAAATCGTCCGTTTCATTCATAATTAATTTAAGGCAACGGTGCTGAGTATTAAATAATGAGGAGGTATCACCAAATTGTTGACTAAGCGACTTACATGTCTCGTCGAATGTCCTATCCCTTGGATTTTGTGGTAATATGAGGTTACAGTATTTGTCCAATTCTGCTGGACCAAGTTTTCGAAGTAACAAGCGAACTTTCCAGGCATCGTCCTGAGCAGCAAAATCAAATTTAAAGAGATCTTCATATCTGCGGAACCATGTGTCAAAAGTAATATTTGCATCAGGATCATAAATGAATTCCACGATACTGTTAGTGAGCGCATCAACTGAAGGTACAGCACCGAAGGCAGGGACAGATGATGATGCATTGGATACAGTCTTTGAGTCTATTAATAATTGCATTAATTTCATTTGTTGCTCCAACAGCATATCGAATTTAGTTGAATCCATTTTATTCTTTTTTTTGGTATGATATGTTGCGCGAAATTTGCTGTTTGGTTTTCACCCCGTCGCCAATTGTTGTCGCTAGGATTTTGAGGGTTTCGTGAGCAAACGCTATTACCGATACTTGTACCTCGGACGTATACCGCGACTTGTTCCCTTCCCAGCCAGCAGCTATTACAAAAGACTAAGCTTGTAGGAAGATTGTATTGTGGAGCAAAAGTGAGACGAGAGAATGGTGAACTAGCAAACCAGTGAATTTGTATTTTCAAATACATCGATTTTCTATATTAATCAATTTACAATGATTATTCATTAAGTAAAATCAATAACATTTAATTAATATAATCAAATACTGTCAACTGTATTTTTAGGGATTATGAATCCCTAACAGTATTGGACGAGGGGGGGGATAATAGTAATATATATCAGCCACTATATATATGCTTCTGCCCTTCATCACTCATCACTCCACGAACTCGCATAATTGTGTCGGTGCTACTTTAGAACTAACAACATAAGTTACTTATTTGGTGGATTATAACGTCCCCCCCCTCAACAAACTAGCACTACCAAAATGAACAATTATTGCAGACGTTTCCGCAATTACATAAAATGAAGTTTGACCAGCTACTTATTGCCAAGCACTTCGATAAGCTACCCCTTAACTTCATGAAAGTTACTTCGCATAACAGGGTGGTTTCCCAGAACCTTTGTGAATACTATCAAAGCCTTGGGTCATTATGAACATATAAGGAGTGACACAAATTTACAGAGAGGCAAGAAGTAATCCAAACTAGACTACCTGCTACCTTGAAACTCGCTGTTAATAGAGGACACCTGAGTCCAGACTCCAGTAAGTAGTGGTGACCACAGACTAGTCATATTCGAAGTAGCCATTAACTAAACATTATACTGAATGAAAATATGCCACTGCTATTTCAGGACAGACTAGTCGATTATAAATGAGTACTTACAAGGGGGTTCATGGTCCAAGAAAGGGAATGGGGAAGTGACATTTGATGAATAGTGAAAGATAATATAATTTTCAGCCCATGAAGCTGTATCTAACTGCATTGATTTAGTGACGAAACGATGCGGCTAAAGGACATCCTGATTACGACGAGGCATCAATCGACTTATCCAATTGTAACAGAGAGCTTAGTACAGATGTAAGACATCCCGAAAGGAGACTGACCACTGCTTTCACTTAAGGCTATGGAACTGGTTTGGCCTATAGGCTAGGGAAGACAGAAAGTCATTACGGGTTTAAATAATGAACAAAATAAAATCCACCTGGAAAAGTTTGTACAGGTTTATTTGAGAGACGAAAGCCAACTAAATGGAAAGGCATGTGTCATAAAATGACATAGAGTAGAGGACCTTGTACAACATAAAATCCCGTTAACGAGTCAAAAATCAACAATACTTTTTGTATAGGACCGACGAGTTCTTAAGCCCTGCACGAATCTACAACAGAATAAACAATAACATGATTTATGGGTGCCAATCTGGTGCTATATGCATCTACATATACTACTTTGACAATAGGTACAACTTTAGTATATGGACCTCAAAAGTTACCATTCCCAACAAAGCCAGTCTTTGCAAGCACTCATCGGGACACTACCAACTTCCGTGATACTGAAAAATATTTGTTTATCCCCAATATTTAAAGGCGATGACAGAAAAAACTTAACGTGCTGAAAACGAATATAGCTGGTCTCCACACTATCCATGATCATAGAGGGCTCGATCGGAGACTAAATAAGGAAGCGTATAGACAACCAGAAGACGTTTCGCTAGTCCCACTATGGGTTCCGTAAAATTAAATCATGTACCTTCAAACCCCTAGCTTGTAACAGTTAGACATCCCGTTAGAAACAGAAAGTGCCAGTACATATCGTATTCTTAGACCTCATGATAGCCTTCGACACCCTACCACATGTGACACTTAGTAGGAAGGTGGTAAGTATTGAATTGAAAGACTAATCGCTCTCCTAGCTCAGAAACCACCAAGAAGACTAGGCATTTTGTACGCAGTATAATAGAGTTCAAAGAAACAAGGTAGTATCTATGTCGGGGATTTGCAAGTCATAATGCTTATACTACCAATATTCCTAATTTATATAAATAACCTCCTAGGCAAGCCAAAATTCCGATTCTCATATGGTTTTGAGCGTGCCAAGATTTGGAGAGCGATAAGAGGTGAGAAAGATCCCCATGTTCTTCCAATCAACTAGAAATGTGAATCGTAAGGTACGCTATCAAACTCAAATCATGGAAATGTCACATGATGAATATTCATTAACGAAATACGCACCAGGCTATGTATAGACCGTATGGTTGTCCTCTCCCGAACATATTAATAGAGTGAAACTCAAGCCCAACATTCAGTGGTACCTTCGACACCGAGGTAAGTAATAGACACAGGGTTATCAAAGTATACTGTATCCTACACAATATACGTAAACAGCTTGGTCCACTGACTGCACAACTATTCTCAACACTAAAACATTTGTTTGGCCTCACCTAGAAAACAGTAGTGTTGTAGACCGCCAACTGGAAAAAAGAACTCAGACCTCAAAGTGGAGGTTCATCTCCAATCATCTGGGTGGGTAGTGGGTCTGAAACACGAGCCATATGAATAGTGTCTATGGGAGCTCGGTCTCTTTACTTTTGGTTATAAAAGAGTAGTGGGAGACTTTTTTCATACACAAAGTACTCCAATGCCCAGGTCAATAGGACAGGGTAATTTTCTAGAAATGGGCTTAACCGCAGTGTAGCCTTTCGAAAATTGCTCACCAAAGAGTGACTTCATGAACGCGTATACACTTTATGTAATGAGAGTGTGCTTCACTTGTGAGTTACCATCCTCCATTGAGATAGCCGTATTAGTAGAGAGCTATAAGAAGAAGCTTGATGCTCACATCATGCATCGTGGACTGGCTACAGAGTGGGTGACAAGACCTAGTCTGTGTTTGGACGAAGACTGGTTACTTACCCTAAGATTAATCTCGTTTAAGTACAGAAGAACGAGGAGTAAGTTAATAACAGTTAACGAAATCCTGAATACCCAGTTCATACAACTAAGGCTACACTACCATAGTTCGTTCGTACTCTACGACTTGGTGGTCCCCACAAGATCGCACACCAAGGAGCAAACGCTCGAATCGAGTAGCACTTCTCCTCACTGAGGGCCTTCCTGATCAGGAATCCCTTCCCCACTACTGTGATTTCATCCGACACATTAAATACCTTAAGGAAGTGGTTGATCGAACATGCATATTATAAACCCAAGCGTCCAGTGTAGCTTTGTTTAGTCAGTTTAGCGGCGATGAGCAGCAGCGACGATGAGTGTCTAGTTCTGATTCTGTAAAAGGGATCAATTATTAATCCAAGCAATCAGTGAATAAGACTCAATTTAGAACGAAGAATCTTGCCGTGATAGTGTTTTGCAGGTCGGACAGTAGAAAGTACCAGATACCAAGAGCGAAGTGTGGTGGTCATTTGGAGAACTTATCGATAGCCTCAAACATTGCAGCTGATTCAAGTATACTAATTCTGATAGATATTGAACTTGTTACATGTACTTGTATCAACTGTTAATATAGTATTTATTTTCATTTGACTGTTAGTAAGGCGTTATTGACTCAATAGTGTTGCGAGGCAGCCACAATGTGTATTTGAAATTCCGTTCACCTTTTGAATTAGAGGCCAAATACTGTTCTGTCTCCTCCTTACGTCAAGCACCTACTATTTTTTAACTATAGCCACCACTGTCAGTTTACACCAACCATTTATCTATCTTTTTAATACCATTTGTATTTATTCTTCTAATTTTACTTTCTTTTCATCTTTCATTTTCATTTTTACTGCTTTGTTATATAGCCGACTGACTGGCAACGTGTTAGCTGTTTGCTTTCGCCAACCAACTACATTGAGACGTTCATTCATTTTCAGGTGACATCAATCAGTAAATTGGTTGTCATAACTGGAGGGTATTGTGCAGTTGAGAAGCTAGAACTTCCACACTAGATACTGCGAAAGACATGTAACCCCACCTAAACATCGAGATGCGATCGTAAAGATTTCAATTGTTATAAACTCGAGAAATCTATTGGAATTTAGCCTATCAAGGTCAGGCAGTAATTAAGAATGGTGGGACATGAGAGGTAACAATGGTAAAACTTGGTCGTTGTACTCGAGCGTCAATTTAGGTTTTGCACGTCAGTGATTCTAGATAATCTTACTGGGCTTTTGCTCATGATTGTTTTGTTTCCTTTTTATTTACCTCGTAAACTGTTTAGTTCTGGTCCTAAGATTGCTTCATTCAGTTGCTGACCAAATGCAATGTGTATAGCACCAATTCATCCCAGCTTACATGATCCGTTAAAGCATAATGGCAGTTATAATCTATTAGTGAAGTAGCATTTTAATAATAGTTAGGTGTTTTGGATAGTTACTAGACAGTAAATAGCCTAGTTGGGTTGGGTAAACGAGTTTTACGACCAAACTTGAGCAACTTCAGAGTGATCTCGGAAACCTTACTCTTAACAAACCAACCACAATTCTGCGAACCAGAATCAACGATTTTCCTCTGAAATCGAGTTTTTTACTAGAGGATTTTAAGCCAAAAACTTATTGTACTATGCCTCCTCCCCCCAACGGGGATTTTCGGTAGAAGACGAAATGCAATGAAAAACCGTGATTTCTAATGGATTAATTATAACTGGAATTGAAAAGCTATACAGGGTAAATTGTTTTTATATCATCCGGAAACTTATGTAAGTTATTCTCGATTTCGCTCGACTTAATATCACGATGCACTTTATGTAAGTATTCATCTGCGCAACTCAATAACGGCCTTACTATGGATCTAAGCAACCGTCGTTACCTTAGTTCCAATGACCCATTCAATGTTAAATACATGGACATGATTCAATTCTAGTCTGGAACGAGCAAAAAATGACATTACTTATATGACGTAAAAATATCTTTTAGACGATAGAGCGTGTTTTAAGTTCGATTAGTGATGAAAACCCCATAATTCGTTTAAAAATTAAATTGTCAAGAGAATGTGGCAAGGAAATGACAGTTTTTAAAACTCAAGGAACGTGAGATGTATATTGCTTTCAGTGCACTGAGTGTTGGTGTATGAAGTTCATCAAAACGGATTTCTTTTTTGCTTCTTCACTTGCAGGTGTTTCTGAAAAAAAAACCGCAATTCAATGGTATGAATATTGCCGTGAAATATGTTCTGGCATATTAGTTCCCTTGCGAATATAATGTGGAGGAGCTGGAAAAATCGTCGAAATCGATGAAGCATCGATTCGAAAAAAGTATGATAAAAAACATCAGGTTAAAGAAGATTGGGTAAGTGACCCCTTTTTCTAATGTGTTGCTGTTCGGTATATGGGAAAGAGAACTAAACAAAGAACATTGAGTAAGGAATCGTGACAGGTCGGCCACTATGCTTCTTGGACTAGTAGAAAAAGATATCTCACCTGAAATAATAATATACAATGGCATTTGGTATCCGTATGAATCACTTTCAAACATAGAGTATGTACACACAGTCATAGTGGATAAGAAACACTTCATTGATCTGCCTTTGAGAGTCCATGTAAATAATATCTAATCAATGTGGAGTCGAGTAAGGTATCATTTGTGACCGTACTTTGGATCAGTAGTAAGGCCGGTAGTGAGTTGCGCAGATGAATACTTATATAAAGTGCATCGTGATATTAAGTCGAGCGAAATCGAGAATAACTTACATAAGTTTCCGGATGATATAAAAACAATTTACCCTGTATAGCTTTTCAATTCCAGTTATAATTAATCCATTAGAAATCACGGTTTTTCATTGCATTTCGTCTTCTACCGAAAATCCCCGTTGGGGGGAGGAGGCATAGTACAATAAGTTTTTGGCTTAAAATCCTCTAGTAAAAAACTCGATTTCAGAGGAAAATCGTTGATTCTGGTTCGCAGAATTGTGGTTGGTTTGTTAAGAGTAAGGTTTCCGAGGTCACTCTGAAGTTGCTCAAGTTTGGTCGTAAAATGCATGTCTACCACTTTCCTTAATAATCTCAAGGTTTACAAACGAATTACTAAGTTTTTATGACTAAGCAGATCTAAAACACACTATCGTTAGCATAATTCTGTCAGGTGTTCGACGTGAGCTTCATTAACCTGTTCCTTATTGGTTCGACTCTATAGGTTATATCCACCTTCGATGGTTTTTCGTTATTGCGCCATCGTTCTATTTCATGTATGCTCAAGCAACCTTGCGGCTTTGATGGCGATTGCTAAGACTTTGGTTAATCCCCCCCTGAACAGAAGTTACTTTGTATAAGAATTTCAAAAGTAATCCGTTAAACGTGGCTAAACCCTATGGGTTAACGCATTACAACGCTAGCGATGTAGTTACCTATATTAACGTTTGTAACAGCTGCAGTATCTGCAGATTGTGGTGGCTTGCGAGGGATGAGATATTACATTCCTCTAAGACATTATTTCCTATAAAATATCACCGACATGATTCTGTGGTATCTAGTTCAATCTTTAAAAGGTGGTTGGCATTTGGGCTTTCAGAATCTGGTTTTTAACCCAACATGGTAGAGCTTGCGCATGCTTGCTCTTGTTGCTTTTTCCAGGAGTAACTTGGTTATTATTGACTTAATAAAATTTAAGTCATGTGCAAACTTGGTCTTAGGTTTCTTTTCTAAAAGCCTTCAGTTTATGGAAAATGACCTATCTGAGGTCGAGCTGAGTAACTCCTCGAGCTTAAGTAGCAGGTGCCTGCAACTTCTCTTCGTGGTTCGGTGTATCCCTCGTTGAGATTACTCCAACCCATTGATTGACTTTCCTGAGCTATCTTTCTGGGCTATCAACAACCTCAGAATTTAAAATTTGCTTCACCGCATCGCTAAATTTTATCAAGCCCTGGCTATTCCAACGCTTCTCACGTTTCTTGTTTTTCTTAAGACCTTGATGACTCTAACCTCCGGAGTTGTTAGAATTGGCGAATTCGCCGCAATGTTGTTGTTAAAACCTGTCAGTGGACTGACGATAACACTTTGTACATCCTCTGTCAGATATATCTTTTGAGCGTTACTACAGGCTTAATCTACCTGTCCGGAATCAACCGTTAGTTAGGCTTGATTACTTTAAGCTTGGAAGTTTAGCATCTTGTTTCTTAATTGTTAAGCCAACAGCACAACAACAACGTGTTAAGTTTGCAGGCTATTACTTGCTAAACACGTGGATTAATCAGTGAAAACTAGTGAATTTTCTAACACTTGGCAAATCACCTAAGTAACTAGATTTAGTTCTGCTGATCCATTTTCTCCCGCTTTCCCTCTTCTACCATTTTGCTTAATATTTTTTTCACGTGGATCTAAATAACGGGCTAAGAGAAAGCCTGAGGAAATGTTTACTTTTCCATGGGTTTATGGGAAAATAGGGCTCAAGCATCCTGTTTCTCATATTTCCTGAATCTTTACTACAGATCATATGAAAGTAATCCTTAGCTTAGTCACGTGAGATGTAAATATTTGCATTTTGTTTAGGAGGGTTGAACATTATTTCTACCATTTTATGCATTATTTTTAGTGATTATTAATAACGTCGTGGCTTTAAAGCTATGCCGAATTTTGAGGTTTCGATCCGCACATTCAAAAGCTCGTATTAGATGTTAACAATGTATCGACTTACTGATAAGCATAATATGTCCATGTAATTACTGGCACCCAAAAATAATGACCAGTCCTTCCTACTGACGGCTTTTCGTTTTAGCTGTGGTAACATTTGTTTAGTTTATTTGTATGTATATGTCTCAACACTTTACTTTTCAGGGAATCTTTACACTAAAACATTTCAACCTAACATATTGAAAATCTGGGTTGTACTGACTTTGAATTAGTGAATGAGATTTTCCCAGGCATTTGCTTATAGTGTCAGAGCTGTCATTATTGGACCTCCGGGTTCGGGAAAGGCAACCATCTCTTCGCGTTTACAAAAGGACTTCGCTTTGAAACATATTAGCTGTGGTGATATGCTCCGAAACCATGTAGCCTTAAAAACAGGTATGCACATTTCTTCGTGTTTATTTTAGTTTTAGATATCGGGAATCAAGCAAGAGAATTTATCCACAGAGGTTCGCTTGTTCCGGACGACCTAGTCACCAAAATGATGATTTCTCAATGTCAGAGATGTAAAAGCGATCATTTGCTTATTGATGGATTTCCTAGAACTGTTACACAGGCTAAAGATATTCAAGGACAAATACCTATCAGTTGTGTTCTTTGTTTAGATGTACCTTTCGAAGAGATTATTGAAAGAATTGGTGGTCGATATATTCATCTTTCGAGTGGTAGAACATATAATAATAATTTTAACCCTCCAAAGCGTCAGGTTAGTTATTGGTTATTAATCTACACTACTTAACAGTTCCCACTGATTATCATTTGCCTTCATTTCATTGTTTATTTTTTGAAATTATTTTTGAGACTATTTTCAGTACTACTGAGTTTGTGTGTAAATTGTATGCTAAGTTTTACCATAATTCCTTGATATTGGGTTGAATTGTTGCACTGATAATTTCTCGCTAACTTCACTCACGTAGATTTGAATTAACTTCTTTTTAATTCATCATTATATTGTCTCTAGTAGCCTAGAATCGAGCATATATCTCTTTTTATTCCCTTTATTCCCAACTGGATCGATGCGAAATTAGCCTTTCTTCCTGATCCACAAACACTGGGACTTAAAACCAAGCATGAGTTTATGAAACTGTACTAGAAAATAAGTTGCATCATTATTTTTATTATAATTATCATCATAAGTCTGTTACAAAAATACTTATATCTACGTTTATAGTATTAAAATCCTAGTCTATTATTCGATGACACTGTAGCATTGGCGTCCGGTTTTGCTGGCGTTAGTGTCTCACTAAGCCCCAATACCAATCGACTGGATCTTTATTGTCAGTCGCACATATCCTGTTAGATTAGGTTTCATCAAAATGAGGAGAGACGCATTGGGAACGATGTATTTTCGAACAAACTGATTGAAGCCTGATTATATTCAAAAATAAGCTCTACAATTAAATGATATTCTTAAGAAAGCGCACTCGGTAGTGTTATGACTTCGAAAAGGCTGTTAAGATTAATGCATATAACCAACTGTTTGATATAACCTTGTGTGCACAACGTTACAGTGACAAACGTCAATGAGTGGCTAGCTGGTCCCTGTATGTCTGTCTGATGCCCACTTAATCCTTACCCAGAATAGGAATAACATAAGCCGATAACTCAACCAGACAAATCGTATTATATTTCAAGCATTCCTTTATATATGCAAAAACCAGACCGCGCAACCAACCAATAAGCGAATTAATATCAATACAATACGAGGGAGGCTGGTAGTGAACTGAAGTGACATGTCATTCATTTCATTCACCAACAGCGTAGAACCGGGACATGCGTCCATAGGTTCAAATTGCCATACCACATTAGCACTACGAGATTATAGAGGTAACACAATAACATAATACAAGAGGTCAGAGTAAAGGTGTGCAGAAAAAAAAGAATTTAAGGTCCAAATGAAGGTAAAGAGTGCAGTAACGTGTGCACAATCCATCAACTGTAGTTCATAAATAAGAAGTGGTATACTAACAGTAAGTATGCTAAACGGGAGGATAGGCCTCGAGGCACAATAAAAATAACATGTTTACTTTGCACACAACTAAGCTAATTGAAATAGTTTTCCAAAATATAGTTCTTAAAGTCACTTATTTCTCTTTAATCACCCAACATAACAGTCAAATATTGCAGTATAAGATGGAGATTTCAATGGGCATTTCGAGTGTCTGGACTCCGAGGAGGGTCGCGTGAGTGACCAGTGGGGACTTGATAGTTACAGATTAGATAATGGTGATCGTCTTCTACTGCTTTGTACAAACCATAACCTGTTTCTAGCCAGCACCAACTTCTGTCACAGCCATTCTCGATGTACTACCTGGTGTCTTTCGTCTGCAGTCCAACCCTGAACACAGAGTGATCGCACCACGATTGATTACCACTGGTGTGGCTGTGCTCAAGATTATCATCCGTTATTAAACACCTGTCTGGACTCTGATAATGGTATAGTTTGCGCCACGCTTATCTTGCGTTTCAATAACCAGTAAACGTTTTGCCCAAAACGGATTAATACAAGCACACGTGATAGAAAGTACGTAGAAAGGACTATACTTTTCAATTGCGTCCGTAGGAATCTGTGTTTGAAGGACAGTACAATTTTTACAGTTAAAATCTTTAGACACCTTTTTGATAGTAGATATAATGCAGATGTTTCAGAACCATTCAAAGTTATTAACAGACAACTAACACACTTATTACTACATTTTGCAGTGACGGTCACTATCATACGTTTTCGATCTAACCTGTGTGCACAGAAAATAACACGATCAGACCTCCTTTACCTTGGTGAATGTAGTAAATTTTTCCCTCTTGGGCAATCATTTGGATGTTCATAAACTAAATAGATAGATATTATAGATAATAAATAGATAGATAGATTGATTGATTGATAGATTAGATAGATAAGATAGATAGATGGAATAAAATTTCTTAGAAAGTTGTTCAATCCTAGTAAATTAACGTAACTTGTATTTCCATTTATTCATGTTCATATCACTACTGATATGATACAACTTTATTTCTGTAAATAAGAAGTGTTGTAAACAAGAATAATCCGATATACCCTGTATTTTGTAAAACAACTCTCAATGACACAAGTTCGTGTAACTCAGTTCGCAATGAAGTGGTTCTCTGTTTTCTCAATATTTGCTGATACATACCAATTTCTTTTATTATTTTCTAAACTCATTTTGATTGTGTGTAGTTAATCTGTCGACTGTTTCACTTCAACGCACCAACAACCAAACACAAATAAACATATAAGCCCTGAAGCAGTGACTAGACATTCCCGTTTTAATAAATATTGAAATCGCTAAGTGGATTGATTGAAAATATACTTGTGATTGAGACTAAGTTGTATTATACTATTTCAAGACAGAATATAGATTGATTTAAAAGTATATTTGTATGATTGCTTATTCTCAACATACTTTTTGTTGATATCATGCATGAAAATTGAGCCGAGATTATTTACGTTTCTAATGATCAAGTCCAGTGAATGAGCTCAATTTACCAACAATATTTCATTTTAAGCGCCTAGAATTAGACTTGATATTGATAGTCAAGTAATTAGGAAATGATAATATGCACTGCCTGACTGTGCTGCCTCCTTGACGTGGTGGTCAGGCTTGCTTATCGCGATGACTTAATCGGACTATACTAACTGGAATGATCATCCCTCAAGGTCCTACCATGCTAGACAGGTCGGTTGAAGAGCAGTGAAGTAACAGCTGCATCTGGGAATAGTGGAGAACTCTTTAACTGATCTGAGTTGCTGGTAGCAATGAGGTTAGTGTCAGTTAGACAATCTGTGAAGCTGATAATACGCCAGTCACTAACGTCCAACATCATCTCAGACTATGGACAGAGTTTTCTGGGGATCCGTTTAGGTAATCTGCACTTCTTTGTCGATGTCGATCGATTCAGTCTATGTAAGAGAGGTCCACAATGGACTCCAACTCCAGAACTAAGACAAACCACCAGGTCCATATGACGTTTTCTCAGCTCTTTAAGATGGCGACGGACGCGTAGTTAAATAACTGACAGATTTGTTTTTCGAAGATGTGGAAAGCGGTGTTCCAACACCATAGAATAGGGTGATCATCGTCCATTTGTTTTAAAGAGGCCCACATACTGTATGCAACAACTGTTGTCTTCTGTCATATTTTACAGATTGTTGCAATCCCGTGAAAAGCTGATTCTTTAGAAGCAGGTTAGATGTATTTATCATCTCTTTATCCTCTCCAGGTGTTGAAGCAGCGTCACACGTATTGACAATAAGCCTGCCTTCAATTTATTGGACGGGACTGTGCGTTGATATTGTCTGTTGGAAAAGAATTTGCCTGAAAATTTTATTAACGTCTTAAAGGCTCTGCACACAAATCCTCAGGCAGATTGAAGGTATACAACGAACATATTTCATTACTTACCTTAAATGCGTTCTCTTTTACTCTATGTTATTCCTAATTTGCTTACTTCTTCAATTGCTGCTTTTATTCTGTTCAGGGATTTGACGATGTTACTGGCGAACCTCTTGTACGACGAGATGATGATGATGATCCGATGACTGTCCGTAAACGTTTGGATGTTTATCAACTTTCTACTTTACCCCTACTTGACTTTTACAAGTATGTCATCCTCCCTTAATCGGGATTTTCTATTCGAAAGTATTTCTAATATAGTAACCGAAAATGTCCGTTATATCGTTTATAAAGAAGTAAAGACAACTGAACGCAGAAAAGTTTCATTTTAGGACATTTCATCATTTAGATCATAGTGTGATTATTTTGGAAATGCTAGACATAAAATACATTCGATATTAAAGATGTTGCGAGTAACCCCCAGTCCACGTTTGATCTGGATACTTTGGGTGATACTATGATACTGTCTTTAAACTTAACTTACATTCATCAGACAATGCTACAATCCACTTGCATTTAACATAATTTATCCCTACCGAAGCTTCTACTTAGACGCTGTGCGCGGACTTGCTTATTTTGGTAAACCAATCGAGTTGTACTAGCTGAGAAACGTTTCTCTTTATGATCTACCATACTAGACGCGAAATGAATATCAGCAAACTTTGGGTCTTACTGTCAACTGTATAGGAATGTAAGGGCAGTAAGGATTTTCCTTCCAACAATAAGCATTGCAACTATGTTGCCTTCTCATAACAAATGGGGTTGGAAAAAGCCCTACTAATATATACCTCCTCGTCTCCCGTCTCCGATTGTAAGACTTTTAAAGCTTACTAATTACTATTTACAGAAAAGTTATTTGTCCGTTAGGCCCTGGAGTTACGTTCTCAGATCGCAAGAGTACTACTAGTTCTTTTTCATTTTTACTGGCCCATCAATTTGTGCTTCCGTTGATTACGGTAATCCTTCAAATTGTAGTCATGATCTCCGAATCATATATGTTTTCATTTTTTATTCTAAAAATCCTAACAAACATGATAAAGAAAAACACTGTTCATTCTTTTTATTGATTTTTGTTTCTTCATAAATTAAGGGAACAGGAAATTTTGCATATATTCCATGGACGTCATACAAATGAACTTTGGCCTCAAGTTCATAGAGTTTTTTCTCAATTTGTTAAACCTATACAATATACTGAATATAATAGAAATTAAAACATTTGTTTAGTATATATGATCCTATTCTTATTTTAGTTTTCATTATTTCATTCCTTTTCATAGACTTATTTGTATAGGATTTTCTCACAAAATGTTTCTTCTATTATTACCATGTAAGTAGTTTTAGCTGATAGATTTATCATCTATCTAAATTTATTTTTAATGAATTTTACACTTGAACTTCAAATATAGCAAGTATAATAACTTATGATATAATATTGAGACATCATATTAAGAGATCAATTTAGAAGACGTTCAACAGACCACATATCATTACGATCATTTAATATACATCCATGTGAGTAATAAGTTAGCAAGAGTAATCAAATTCACTCTGTCTTGTTCTTAGTCCATGCCATCTATTTATCTGATTCAGTAGAGTTTACCAGCATAACTTATCATGGAACAACAAAAACTAGCTATGTCACTTATCCTTCAACATGTGGTAAACTCAGAATACTTCTTCTGATTCATCTTTTGATATCATTCACAACATTCTGTTGAAACACCTGGGAGTTGTGCACTGGAGTCTAGTGTATATTGTGAAACCTCAAATTTAAAACTTGTCTTATGTATTTAGAAAAAAAAACAATTTGACAGACCCCTTTCTTTACAACGGGCATAATTTTAGTTATTTTACATAAATTATTTCTTTTTCAATTGGGTTTATAGCTACAAAAATGTCTTATGTATTTTACTTAGTATTATAATCGTTATTATTATAAAAGATCATCTTGATCTACAGTTTTCGATTACCTTCCACTTATCTCTTTCATTTCAACTTCACTAAACAGTTATTCTATTCATTGTAATGATTATACTACTTTTGTTGTTTTACAATTCTTTCATTGACTAATTTCAAATTGAACATAATTTCAATAAAATCTTCTTGAATTACATATTTTTTACATGTTAAAGGTGTATATGATGTGTTTGAAGAATCGTGTTTAACTTGAGAAGTCGAGACGATTGATTTTGAGATAATTTATTTTTAATAAGAACTTTCATGTTTGACAGACTATTAATGTGCTTTAATAACATTACAGTATTTGGTTACTCAGTAGTAAAGTAATTGTAGTACATCTTTTCAGAAATAGCCTACTTTAGGTATGTGACGGTTGTTTTATATATACAACTGATACCAAATGCTTTTAAAGTGTCCTCTCACTGCTTTTTATGACTTCAAGGATACCTTAAATTCAAATTGTTTCATAGAAGTCTGTAATGAGTTTTTATACATTTAAATGCTATTAGTAGAAACTTCCGAAGTAATAGAATTACAATAATTTTATTATATATGATTACGAAGGTTAGATTTTATAATTGAGCATCGGGTAAATTGTATATAAAAATGAGTGATACATTTATTTGTAATATTCTAATGAGTAGAAATTGAAATTTCCGACGTTTCGCGGCTTAGTTCAAGTTGCTTCTTCAGAAAACGAATAAATAACCGAATCGAATCAACACAAGTTTAAATAATACAATGGAACAAATCAAAATAAGTTTGTACAATCAAAATGCGAGTCTGATCGTGTCATGTCATATCATTTGGGTCAAGGTGATTTAAAGTAAGACTTTATCTTTCCTACAAGAGAAGTCCTACCCATTGCCTTCCCGTGGTGGGGATATTGTTTACTAGATTGAAAGGATAAAATCAAACTTTTGGTGCCTAAACCGAGTCACTGGACATGGGGGCCCACTTAGGGGAGTTGAAAAGTCCTAATCCCAAACCTATGGTGCACATAGGCTCCGTGTCCCTAGAGGAACGAACGGGGTGTAAGCCAACTTTGGTCACTAGCTACGATGGGACAGCATCTCTTGACGATGTTTCACTGCCTTGTGGATTGATCTTAAAGTCAAAGGCTCTTCATGGCCCTCACGCAACTTCCTAGTTATGCCAGTCTGAAAATAATGGTCGGTGATTTATCCAGCAAACCAAATATATCATTGGTTAATGAGGGGCGATAGTGAAATACATTTGTATCACATATAAGTAACTAGTTCCGTTATATAAAACCTTTTTATTTTGTATTTATGTCCGTACAACTTGTGTTATTGATATATCTAACTTAATGAAACGCTCAGTCAACTATCTGTGGTCACGTAGTGGCTTTTATTAAGCTAAAGACTAATCAACCCTTAGCAAACGTATGACGTGGCAACAAACATAGTACCGATATATCAAATAGCTGGTATTCGTGAGCAAGTATAGGTTTAGCTAACCATCTTTGAATAATGGTCATTTGAGGGGTCTAATGATAACATAGTTGAATGAGGCAAAGTTTGGACTCACGACTTACTGGTTGAAAGTCCAGTGAATGAATATATCCCAATTATGTCAAGTGAAACAAGTCAATTATACGTTTACATCGATTCTTTATTTTGTTTATTCTATTCCTGTAGAATAATTTCTTAAGCGATAAAACTCTTCAAGCTATGATAGGAGCAATTATATCTAATTTATTAAAGGTGTATGTATAAATGCTTGTATGTTGAATAATTCTTTTACATATAGTCAACTGTTAACATAGTTGTATACGAAATAGAAAAGAAGTCGAAAATATGTTTTGAAATGTAAACAAAAGGTTGGTTACTTTTATTCTAATTCTAGATGATAGTTGAATGAAGAGGAGTAGACGGTTACAGGTAAAAAATGTCGGAAGAAAAGGTGTTTTGTTTAGTAATCTTCATTCCGTCGAAAAATTTAGGTTGTTTACTTATATGTATATGGTGTATTTGTATGTATGTAGTGGGGATTTTATTGGAAAGCAAGTGGGCATTTGAAACAAATCAGGCGGTATTTCTGTATAGAAAATATATTCAACACTGCTTATTATTCATTATTGAGTAGCCAAAGAATTAACGGCGGATATGTGAATTTAATACAAATATATATAGGGCGGCTAATCAATGTCAATTATCTATTTAGGGGTTGTTATCGGGAGTTAAATGCATTTTATAGTATAAGGGTAAGAAAAACGAAATAAGATGTATTAGGGTGAAGTGAAGCTTCAAGTTAATTCTTTGTGCATTTTTGTTGTCATGAAAAATATAATTCTTCCGTTTCTTTTACATATGATGAACTTGACTTTTCATCCAATGCAGTTTTGTATGGTCTTAATAAATTTGTAGGAATGATCACTGAAGTTAAATTGTTCACATTATCTGCGTTTAAATCGAACCAATGTGAATCAAGCCAAAAATCGACTGTTCCACGTTTCCTGTTAATGTAAAAACAGTGGAAATTAAGCATTCGGGATATCTTTGATTATTTAACTGTACGCTTTATATTGATTGATTAGCGAGTATTAATTAACTCATATGATGTTTATCTAATAGAATTAATTTTGGTATGTTTACTCTTTTAAATGAAAAATAATCATGTTCATTATGTTTTGATGTCAGGCAGGCGGCTGCCTGAATAACTAAGTGACAACAGTCACAGACTGTTAAAGTGAAACAAGCTAGAATGGTTCCCACAAGGAGCATCAACTCCTTCAAGGTTGAAAGTGTACGTTACCGATGAGTCTAAACCAGCACAAAGTCCAGATCAAACTGAATTTCCCACACATTACCATAAGCCATTTGACATGTATATTTCGTTAGTATGATTAAATTCTCTAAAAAATGGATTAATTATTAGTTAGATTACATAATGGAGAATAATTATTATGAAGTGGTTTGTCTGAAATCTAATGTAATTGATCATTTGTTCAAATTCAACTTTGACATGAATTATAATTGTCAGTTGAAACTCATTAACTTTCAAAGAACTCGTCACAACTTTCAATGAGTTAGTTAGTATAGTTTCACGTTAATTAAGCAGTCTCGACTTTTATAATTCCATTATTTATAACCGGCTAATAATGCAATTGAATATCAATCCACCTAATTTATTAACTACACTAAGGAAAATGTGGTCATTAGATGACTAAATGACATGTCATTAATTTAAAGTGACCGATTGAAAGTCCCTCAACTGTCAATCAGTTATTGTATTTCAATTGTTTTAAATTCTTCATTTATGTACATTTTAAGCTGTTTCACAGGTTATAGAAGGGCGTTCGACTTTCAGTCACATAATTACAGTGTCGAACCTCAATTTCGTTCAGCTTTTTTATAGTCAAATAGTCTAACTGGACCTTACATTTATGGCATACTTCATAGTCAGATGCATAAATTACTACCTGGTAAGTATGTTAAAGTTGGTTTTGAAGTCTGTAGACTACTTAGACCAATTCTGGTTTAGTTTTATTCTAAAGTTATGGATAAGTTTTTGTGCTGTGATCGGATATAGAATTTGAATAAACCTAATGATACCACTTATCTACTTTTTGAATAACAGTAAGTAAAGCGAGTTTTAGACCCTAATCAGTATATTGCAAGAATGGCACTCGAATCAATAATGTTTTACGTTTCAATTAATAACAAACTAAGGTGTTATTTGATATGCCGATTCAAACAGATAAATCGTATAGATACCTCATAGCCACATCGTTAGTCAGACGCTCATGAAGACGACCTATTACTGATTAGTCACTTATTCAAGATCGTACACAGTTGTATCTCTCCACGTATATGTATGCATGTATATGTTTGGCATTAAAAATCCAGCTTTCCGTGCAACTTATTACATTCTACTTAATTGAATTAGCAACGTTTTAGGAGTATGTTCGGTAGTTGAACCAGACTTCAAGCTATAAACCTGTTTATTTTATGTTTTGCCTTCACAGTTGACTACTGTGGGTAGAAGGTAGTGGTAGAAATTATTAATCATTGACTCATGAAGCTCTGAATACTAATTGCATAAATAAATGTGGTATTATGTTTATAAATAATGTAAATTATATACCCAGTCTCATTAAGCTATCAACATGTGCAGATGATCAGTTATACAAAGTGATATTTGTATTGTAGGATTCTCTCATTGATTCTACTTGTAACTGTACTAATATAATATTATATTTGTTGTCCGGTTCTCACTCTGTTGAATATTATGTCGAGATTATGTGTGCTAGTTATGTGCTACGAAGTATTTTGCATTAGACTGATAATCTCCACAAACTGTATTTCTTCCTTTAAGTCAATACACTTATGTACTTTAATAGGAAAGCATTTAGATTATTTGTTAAGGTTAAATGATTTTCATTATAAACCTGCTTAAGCTTATGAGTTATGTGAAGGTAGATTGCATTAGACCACTATTTTTTTCAAAGTTGAAAAGTTTTCTGTAATGATCATTGATGATACAACGTAGATGATAGAAACTAATACTTTCCACGTTTTTCAACATTTTGAAACATAATCAATCCATATATGTTTGATATTTCCCTGAAGTTGTGAAGTCCCAGACTAACACAAATTATTCTCATATGTTCTAGTATTTAGGTATTTTTCAAGTAAAATTAGCTCCTCAGAAGTCAAATAGTTCTCCAAAATTAGATCACAACCGTACAGAATCGCTGTTTCCTTGATTTCGTATAACTACATCAGACAGTTTTCACTACATTAAATTTAGGTATTCGATTATTTGACTGATTTACTCATATACCAAGCGTTGATCTATGCACTGGTCATTTTTAGGGGGGTGGTGAGTGGTTGGATCTACTAACTAGTAGAAAGCCAAGTAGTTTTTGACAACTAGGCTATCGTTACATTCATTTATTGTTTACACATTCATGTACCTAGCTTTGGGACACCTTAGATTTAAGTGTTAGCGATACTAGCTTGCTGCTCAAACAGAAGTAGGTAGTGAGAGTTCCAAACTTAGTGGCTGAAAGTTAAACAGTTTGACAAATTAACTAACGTTTCAGAGTTTTATGTATCTAACCGTATATATATATATATATATATATATATATATATATATATATATATATCGGTAATATATGTAATATCGCTTTCCAGTATACCAATTAATCAATAAATATGCATACGTATCTTTCTGAATAAACTTTACCTTGCCGAAGGATTAAGACAATTGTATACAAATTTTCGAGCAGGTTTAGAAAATCTCTTCAATTTCTCTATATTTAAATGACTTTGTGAATAAGTAGTATTTCTAGTATTTTCAGAATTTATTGTAGATGTTGATAAATCATTAGGTTGTTTAGATTTGGATTTTTCCCGTTGTTTTGTTGATTCATCAGATATTGAAGTTTTTCTGGGGCTATTGATATTTTCTGGACTTTCACCTGTTAATCTATATTTATATGTAAAAATAATAAATACTTGTAAGCTCTTAAATAAAAATGAATGATAGATTCTATAAGATTTTGATAACATTGAGATATTTCTATCTGTAAGGATTTGTGTTATCTCTTCATGTTTATAGTCAAGAGTGAATTTTGATTAATATTTTTTTACGATTTGTGGATCAACACCGAGATACAAGTACATCAAGTTGACGTGATACAAACAGAATGAAACTCAGAATTTGGATTCAATTGGCAACTATAATCTAAAATATACTAAAGTTGTTAAATGTATGCTAAATTTATTTAGTTATTACTGATGAATATTTTAGTGGAATAGGAATCGTGACTGTTGGAGCATCCATGTTGTTTTTTCAAATAATACTAGCTATTACTCAATATCAGGTTAGTTTAGACATCTCAGCCTTATATATCAAGTCAGTGGCAGCAAAAATAGCCCAGCGTGTCTATCACTTTAATACTGGGTGGGATTGTCTTGAATGGTCAAATAAATATCAATTTTCTCATGAATACAAATAAGCCACATAAATTAGTGTTAATTAACCCAATACACATGTGCGGGACTGTTTGAACGGCTCCCAAAAATAGAAACGAAGCTTCCAGAACCCTCGTTAGAGCCGGAGACATTCCATTCAATTACTGGTCGATAGAACTTTCCAGAATCTCGATGTAGTGTGTTTTGATTGGGTAATGGTTGTAACTTCTTAGTTCTGATTGGGTGGGTTACAATGATGATTTTCGTTGAGAAAACTATAAATATGCGAATATTTTGTACATAACTCTTTCTCTTAATGAAACAGAGATTTCTGCCTACTTGTATTCTGAGTTTTTTTTTTACTGTAAGGGTTTAATGCGTTCGGGTGTTTAAGTTGCTCGCAAGCAGCTAAGCTATCAAGCACGAGTTATAAATGGGATTTACTGCTGATTACTTCAAGACGTCACATAGCATACAACCATTCAACAGTATAAACTTCAAAATTACTAGGGAAAAATAGAGTAATCAACCATAACAAATATACTTTCACTGACAACCGTTTCCTTCTATACAAGGTACTTTCCATTACAAATCTCTATCGAAAGATGAACTACCAAGAAAAAGATCACTTAGTAGCTGTGTCGCAATTGCTTAAGATTTCATAACAATGTGCCCTGGGAAAATTGAAGTATTGCGATCAGTTTGATACAATCTGGTAATAATTCAGTTAGTTTGTTATATACTACGTTGATCATTAAATTAAATACGAGTTAAATTTCACGTTCTCAAAATTTAGTTCTGCAATCTGGATAGTTTGATCATGTAGCTCCAAGGACTCGGTGTTAATCAATATTATTCTTCTGAGCTACAAATCTATACATTCTTAGATCCCATCAATCATATTTTTTCGTACTAAAACTTCACTTCTAGGTAAAATTGTTTCGTGATGAAAATTACCTTGGAACTAAACTGAATCTCTACAAACTACTTAAATTACAAGTCACTTAAATTTTATGAAACTTACAGTAATCTAATTACAGCTCCAACGCTCCACAAATCTGAAGCAATTGATGTCGGTTGATTGTCATACAACTCAGGAGCTAGTTAATAATCAAAGAAAAAAGAAATAAGCAACCATGATAAAGATAATTCAACATGAAAGCATCAATAGACAGTATAAAATGATTTTGAAACCCATTATTTAAAGGAATACAAAGAGTGAATTTATCTATCATAGTTGACTGATATAAAAAAACTATTAGTCAATCATGTGTTTCAACAGTTCATAAATCAATCAATCAATCAATCAGTGCCCGTTACCCCATGTGAGGCATAGGCCGCCGACCAGTATTCTTCAACCAACACTGTCCTGAGCTTTCCTTTCCAGTCCTTCCCAAGTACTCTGCAGTCTTTTCATATCTGACTCCAGTTCCCTACGCTGTGTATTCTTACGTCTTCCCCTTTTCCTTTGACCTTCAGGGTTCCATGTTAATGCTTGTCTTGTGACACAATTTGGTGGTTTCCTCAGTGTGTGTCCTATCCAACTCTAGCGTCTTTTTCTAATTTCTTCCTCTACTGCAAGTTGATTTGTCCTCTGCCATAGGAGGTTGTTGTTAATGGTATCCGGCCAACGGATCCGAAGTATCCTACGCAGACAACTGTTTATAAATACTTGTATCTTATGAAGAATGCTTTTCGTAGTTCTCTAGGTTTCAGCTCCACACAATAAAACTGTCCTCACGTTTGTATTGAAAATTCTAACTTTAATGTTTTTGCTGACAGTTGGCTTGAGTTCCAGATGTTTTTCAGTTGTAGAAATGCTGCTCTTACCTTTCCGATCCGCACCTTCACTTCTGCATCAGACCCTCCTTGTTTATCGATGATGCTGCCCAAATATGTAAAGGGTTCTACATCTTCCAGAATTTCTCCGCCAAGTGAAATTGGGTTAGTGTTGGTTGTTTTGTATCGGAGGATCTTGCTTTTCCCTTTGTGTATGTTGAGGCCTAATGCTTCCGAGGCTGCTACTACCTTGTCCGTCTTCATCTGCATTTGTTGCTATGTGTGTGATAGGAGAGCTAGATCACCTGCAAATTCCAAGTCATCTAGTTGCATCAATGTTGTCCACTGTATTCCGGGATTGCCTTGAGGTGTTGCGGTCTTCATGATTCAGTCAACTACCAGCAGGAAGGGGAAGGGCGAGAGTAAGCAGTCTTGTCTAACACCGGTCTTCACTTCGAATGGATTCGTGAGTTGACCTCCATTCAGGATTTTACAATGTGGTCCGTCATAGGAGTTCTGTATAATGTTGACTAACTTGTCGGGTACGCCAAGTTCATAAAATGCAGAATATATATTTAATTTGACTCTCAACATTGGTAGTGCACTTCCCATAAAGTTAATTCATTCACTTAAATAGTATTATCTTCTAAACTGAAGTGATCTAGCAATTATCTGGTGTAAATGAACCATTGGAACTTGTGTTACGATAGTGACCTCATACACTTGGAAACGATAATTGGTTAGCGCAGTGCCTGAGCTACCAGAGGTTTGGATAGAAAAGAGGAACACTGACAAATGACAGTGAGACATAACATATTCGTCAGATTACCTGAAGTGAGATTGCCACTTAGCCTTATTGCGATTTTCCATAGCACTCATCAAAATATACATGTGTACTTATCATGTTAGTTATCAAAGTACACTAAATTAAGTAATCACCAATATGTAATTTGTCCCTCAGCAACCATCGCATTCCATAAAAAAATTGTTCTCACTATAAGTTTAGTGTATTGCATAATATTACAGAAAGTACTCAGAAGATTTTTTCATTGTCTTTGATCTACAACTTTCAACTTTTTAAATAACGAATTATTTAGAACAGTTAATATTTTTGAAATGAAGTGGTTTGTAGAGATCAGTATTAAGTTTAGTTGATTAAATTGGTCACAGATTGTTGTTGGTAGAGTACCATTGAAAACCAGAGAGCACTGGACAGTTATTTCATTCTAGTATTGCACTCCTCATAAATTGATGGAAGTGGAAATTCTACCATTGGTGCATAGGGTTAGGCGTTCGCCAACTTGAAATCCTTGAGGCGGAACCTAGGGTGAGTACTACTGAAGAATTCCAAACTAGGATAAAACAGTCTTTCTGATTTTGAATGGTACCCTACTAACATCAATCTGTGATGCATTTAATCATAACTCAAAGATATCTGAAGAATCTAATAACGAAACACAAATGCTCTTTTATACCTCTTAGAATTATTTTTAGTTGGAGTTAAGGAATAGGATTATGCTGAGGATCAGGTCACAATTGGGTTTAAGTTAGATTTAAGATTAGTTTACGATTACTATTATGATAAGGTTGAGAGCTTTGATTTAGTTGAACCGATGATTTGTATTGTTTATCGTTTGTCTAACAAGAATTTACCATCTTATGCGTTTAATACTATAATTTTTACATTGTGATGTTAAAAATTAGTATTTCTGGAGCGTCCAATATTGGCACTACAATAAATAATTTTTGATTGGACTTTGAATTGCAATCTTGCCTCTAATTGGTTGTAATGCTTATTCTTTGCGGAAAATTTAAGATTTACTGAAGCTCACCACTATACTGTAGTCATACGTTGTCTCAGTCGCAAAGATATTTTGGCCAATTAGTTTTTGAATTATTGCCGTCTAAGGTAATATGCAATGTCTTCTTTATTCAATATGTGTTGTATTCAGCGTTTACGGTTAACTTCTCATTCATCTAATGAATGAATGCTGCATATAATAGTGTGATTTTCATTAAATATTTTATTTGAAACTATAAATGTTACTATTACTGTACTTTTATCCAACTTCTAAGACTAATTGAACCTGATATTCATCAAAGTCAGTGATAAGCATTTCAAGTAACTTGAAATAAAATCTTTGGTGAAAATTACACTTCCAATGTTCAACACTCACCTACTGAATGAAAGGAAAAATGATCAGAAACGTTGGATACAACATATTCATGGAATATCTTTAACGTTGCGGATATTTTTAAGCTGTCACTTACACACCTAATTTATTTGAAGTTTGCTTATTAAAGAGCTGAAATTAACTACACGAGTATACAATCTTACGTCAACTGAATCTGCTATAGGTCGTATAGAATAGGTAGTTCCAAAGGATTTGGATATACGACAGGTTACTAGGTGATTTAAACATAATTAGAATTCACTCGAATTAGGATTCAGATCAACTGAATTTAATATATTCTGATAACTTAATAATATGCCTCTTATCCAAATTCAAGACAAGTTATTGTATAATTAACATACTCGTTTATTTGGGCTAGTAATGCATAAGGCTTCTCCCTGTATTCAAAAGCTTACTTAGTTGCTAGTAGTTTCATATAAATAATCGGAATAAGACGATATGTTTTATATTATTCAACAGGAACCTACTAGGTTGATAACCATGCCTGATTCCTATCGAATTTCAAGTGGTCTGTAAAACCATTATTTATACAAGTGTATCTAGTACCATATATAAAATGTTCACTTCATAACATCGAGCGTTAGACCTTGTACATTTACTATGTGCTTTTAAGTAGCATACTAAAGGAATAGAATGTCTATGAATTACCTGAAAAACAGTTGTGAATTTCATTTGGATCAGATTCAAGACCGAAACCAGTCAACACAATATCTGGAAGTGATGATGTACGTCTTGCGACAAGTATATGTTCCGGACAAATATTTCCATGCGAATGACCTAAAAAGCATGTGTAGAACCATCTAAGCGCCGAAAGAATTTGTTGACTCCACATCATAACCGAAAATTCAGTATATTCTACTCTACTGCACAAAACATCAATGAGACGTCCACCAGGAATCCATTGCATTACTGTTATACCTAATGTTGGTTTTACTTCATCATTTTCTAGCCACCCAATGGACCATCCAGATGGTAATAGCTGTCGTTGGTTCGTGAAGAGATATGAATTATCTTGTTCACTGATGTAATCTTCAAATGAAGAATACATTCCCCCACTAGATCCACGAAGAATAGTAAGCATAATTGCTTCCCGACGAGCTTTTTTTAATAAACTATTGTTGTCTGAATTGTAATATGTGATTTTACTTAGTAATCTAGGTGGAAGAGACGTATTATATTGTCTAATTTTACCAAAATATGCTCCTTCATTTAGCATGGGATGAGTTTTTCCAAGTATAAGTTTTGTATTAGTTCCTCTATAATAATCAACAAAGAATGACAATGATTAAAGCAATAAAATAAACATTAAATCAATTTTACTGCAATTTATTGAATAAAAATCTGATTTTAATGATTTGAATTGACTGGAATCTAGGAGAGAAAACATGAAAGCACTGGGTAGCTATTCTATCATAGTTTGGGAATCCGTAGATGTATACATCTACAACCCCACTAAGAAATGGAACTCGTGAACTTTAGGTTTTGAGGTGAACGTCTAATCATATGATGAGTGAATTGGGAGGCTTCATTCAGTCAATATTTTCAACTTTAGTTAATTAGGGATATATTGAAGATGAGTTCAACAGTAGAATGAATAGAAATAAATTACGGGTGTAACATTTAACATATACTTCATAAAAGAACCTTCGGGTCTCGCTAAGCGTATGAACTCATCTATTCACTGATAGAAAGTTCAATAGGCGACATCTTTAGCATCGTGTGACTCGTAATATACTATGACAATAGTTCAATGTCACCTGCTCACTCACAGATAGATTAGTGGTGCAGAATTTCACTAAAGCATTGAGATATCCATCTGAAAATAGGTCTTTAGTTTGTAGAGGCCGTGGTTACCGTCTTCCCCTAACATAATGGTCCTTGTACTGCATATTTCTTTGTTGACATGCATGATAAATGCTAGACTGTACTTTACTATTGAATTCGGTGTGTTGTGTAATTTGTAACGTTGGGTTGTTTTGGTTCTGTAGCATCTTCGTTCTGGAATTCTTGACCAAACGCGTACCCCGCGATTTTCGTGTGTGCACGAGTCATTGTGATTGATGAAGGTTGAATTACTGATAGTATACATTTAGTTGTTGAATCTAACGCGGTTACAAATTCAGCAGCACATATACAACTCAAGAAAGCATTATTTTACGTTTATGGACATCAACTAAATTAAACGAAATATGAGAATGTTGACTGTGATACATACTAAAATGACAATCCTTCACGGAAAACTTTCTAATTATCATTACTTACTTATTGATTAAACGAATTGGTTTACATACAGACTTCAATACATCTAAACTAGGAATTATTCCGTTATATCGATTAAGTTTCTGTAGAATTTTGTCTGGTGGTGGAGGTATACTGATTGACTGATCAACAGCATATTGTAAAGCTATTGGATGATCACTTAGTGCATAAATATTTGTCGATTGACGCCAATTGAATATCCACTCTTGTTCATTCGGAGGTAAAATAGTTGTTGACTGATCCATAGAAGCTTATAGGAATAAAAGTAAAAAAAGGGAGATTATATTAAAAGAACACACTACTAACGTTTCAGTTGTCAAATTACCAGATAGGAAACGGCTAAATTAACAGATTTCATATTAAGTTTGGTTGGCTAAATTCGTCACAGATTGATGTTGGTAGGTTGGCGAACGCCTAAACCTCTGCAGCACTGAGCTAGCATTTAATGGTAGAATTCCCGTTTCCATCGATTTGTGATGTTAGTGATAACTGTCTCACTTCCAAAAAATCTAAACTTCACTAGTCACGACTTCTCACTAGAGCTAACCTGAAACCTCTGGAGAGGAATCTGGTGTGTGCACTTCTGAGAGGTTTCATACTAAAACGATAAAGCTGTCGAGTGCTACCTGGTTTTAAATGGTACTCTGTCAACATCAATCTGTGACGAATTTAATTAATCAAACTTGATAACAACTCTACAAACCATTTCAATTCAGGTATTTTTATAAGTTTGATTTTACATAATACCGTAAATTCAGGTTGCTTATATCAAAAGTCATGATCCTTTAAAAGTAGCCATAAATTTTGACATCTAAATGTAGATGATATTCATATGTTATTAGTATTTAACCAGAGATGTCTTTTAGTGCGTTACACTTGTATGCTGGGACCAGTAAACTAACAGCGCTGAAGTTAAACATGGGATACTAAATTAAGTTAGTAAATCGGTTCATAAGTGTGTAAATCTTAAACGACTGAAGTTGTTAAAACATATAATACGTATGTCCAACCACCACATACCTTCATGTACGATACTGACTAGAAAGGGGGTAAGTTGTTAGGAAACTAAAGGAGGCCAAACTATGACTTGGGATCACTTCCTGTTTGAACTTTGCTTTTAAATGTAAATTACTTGATTGAAGTCAACACAATAACTGCGATTTGTCGTTGGAGGTAATGAACGATATGGCTCAAGATTGCTTAATTGTACGTATTATTTGTCCCCTTTTATATCTTGAGAATCAATTCTTCTCTCTTGAATCATCTCTATGCCAAATCACTTATTACAACCACTGATACTGTTTCTACTATTTCGACACGAATTATTCAATTTTCCACTAGCACTTACTTTTTATAAATATTTGAGCTGTAGTATGCAAGTGAACAATTCGTCAACCCAATTTAGAATCTATATCCTAGTCACCTAAAGGTGTTTTAGCTCAGACAAATTAAGTTTGATCTCCTATGCAGTCCTTGTCTTCTATCATCCCAGATAGATTGGTAAAGCTTAAAATATGCACATAGAGTTAATATTTAAAGTATGATACAGCTATTTTGGCATGAGTTAAAAGGCAGGCTAAGCTATCTCATTGTCTATTACAGAACACTACATAGACAGTAGGATGAATTTGTATATTCCCATCGATTTGTTATAGACTGAATCTGGTCAGTCACTGTTGCTATATGTGCATCCTGAGCAGATTGCCTCGATGTAGCGAATATTCACAAGTATCATTTAATTTGGATTGTGATTAGCAAGTGAAATCCAGGACGCGCGTTTCGTCCTATTTGACACTCGTCGGCTGAATGTACCTGCATCCCAATGTTAATGTTCACTGTGGGGTTCGAACTCAGTCCGTTTCTTGTCAAACGCCACCCCGTTCACCACTAGACTTCTGAGTCCAGACAGTCACACTTGTGCACGTCACTGTAAACATCAACATTGGGATGCAGGTACATCCAGCCAACGAGTCCCAAATAAGACAAAACGCTCGTCCTGGATTCCACTTGCCAGTCACAATCCAAATTAAATGACACTACGTGGACATTTTAACTTAAAAATGAATATTATTAAACGATATATATACATTTCTATTCTTAATTACTGATTTTCTATGTATGGAATACTTCTAAATGTAAGAATACTGGGAAGATTAATTCGCCTATAAGCTCATAACTATTCTGTCGTTGAAACTACGCCAGATTTTTTTATTAAGCAAAATTTTTTACTTACCAATAGGAGTCCGAAAATCAGAAGATGCAATACTATAATTACCCCAGCCGAATGTATTTCCAGCAGAGACACGAACACGATAGCATACACCAGGCTTAAGATTATTAATAAGATAACGACAATCAACAGTAAATCCAAGCCGATGCCATGAAGGTGGTTCATTCTGACCGTCTAACGATACATAAAAATGTTTTTAAAAAATTACTGGTCAAATACTTTATCACATTGGCTTAAATACAGTACATAATAAAAAACACATTGTTACAACAGAATGAATAATTAGCAATAGCAAACTGAGGAGGTTACGTTTTGTATTTAATGTTAAGAATAAATAATCCTATTGTTTTGCATAGTATGCATCAATCTTTCAAATGAAATCATGTAGTTTAGTGATGAATTGAATTGTAGCTAGCATGTGAAATTTAAGACGAACTTTTGGTTCTGATCGACATTCGTCAGATAGAAGTACTTGCATCCTAGTGTTGAAGTTTACACACGGATCCACATAGTTCAACTTTCATCATTATATTTGTGAAATGCAGTTGTATGGAGGTGATCCATTCAAAATGTACATATTACAACAGAAACTGGTCAGTTTTAGTTCATAACAACAATAACGAAAAGAGACAAACACTTCCATATTATGAATATCATGGAGTGATTTTATTTATTTTCAAACTGCTATGATCAGGACAATTTAACAAATCATGCGTCATCTCAAGGTTTTACAGTCAACTAAATTTAAGGATGAGAGAAATTTAGTAAATAATTGGCTTTTGTATCTGTTATAAATCGCCATTTAGTCACATGTACAGACGTACGGATATATCAGAAACCTTTACAATCAAAGAAAATCACGGAATTGATTAATCATTGAATACTGATCGATTTCGTGTTTGTCTTAGTCTTAATGCTGAACGTATTCTATCTATTGAAATGAATTCTAACCATTAGACACTTAAGCGACCTGATAACATATGCATTTAGCTTCATAGTTTCCTACAGACTTCCAACAACCTACTAACTTCTTAAGACACTTTCGAATTATGTAGTTTGTTGAAATGGATATTTGATTTGGTCGATGTTAATTGTCTTTATATCATGAACTATTAGTAATAACCATTAGTTTGTTAGGGAAATGAACTAATGTTATTAGTTTTTGTAAAGATTAACTAATTTTTGAGAAATCCAATATTTGTATTTATTAAACACTTAGTTTATGGGCTTTTTATTTTCCCATTAATTGTAAGCTACCGTTGAACAGGTTATGTGTTGTTATTTGTAAACTAATTGTTAACTGATCTTAAATCCGTTACTTTGTTCTCTGCACAATGATGTAATTTATTATTTGTTATGTGTTGTGGTCTAAAATATAGTTTATACAAACTGTAGTTCAATTTATAAATGAACATTCTAAGAATTAATTGGCTAATATTTCTTGTTTATGGATTAAGGCTTCCGTGAAGGGAAATTTTATGCGTTCACCAATTAACATTGATATTCTAGGTCATAGTGCAATAGCCGTAAATCTTATTTGTTCAGCAAAATATGTCAAATACATATTAACTAAATACCTGGTTATTTCATTGAATGTTGTTAAGTTAGAGTAATTCAGTAATCTATTATCATACTTACGATGATATTACTAACATTGTTATTGTCGACTTATGTTTGTGATTCAAGAGATAACTATGAATAATGATTTGGTAATACTTCTGTTCAATACAAAGTGAATATATATCTAGAATGCTACACATTTGTTACTTTTATTAATCCACATGCATAGTATTACGGTCGATTCGCATGAATAAACAGAATAAATTTATATGGAATATGAGAAACAGAAGCCTGACTAAATTTAGAATATAGTTAGGAGATTGTTTTAAACAAATACACTTGCAAATTTTTCATATCTTAAGGAATACGTGAGAATTCATCTTTTACTAGTTTCATTTGGCAAGCTATTCATTTAACTATTTAGTGGCATATTGTGTGAGATACGTCTAGAATAGTTTTAATCCTACTGCATAGCCACTTGGCTAACCAGTTTCATGAAACCTGTAAAATACGGGTTCCTGTATGCTAGGTCTCTGAAATCCTTTAGTTCTAGTGAGAAGACAAGACCTTAGAGTTCGACCTTATCGGGTGTGAGGCTGTTACCCATCGATGGCAATGGATGAGCTTGCGTGGAAATTTCGCAAACTGACTAAGGTATAAATATCAATCGTTGGGAGCAGGATCAGTGGTCTAATGGTTAAACGTTCTCCGCAAAGCCAGAAGGTCTTAAGTGCGATCCCTGGTGGGATCGTGGACGCGCACTGACGAAGAATTACATACTAAGACGGATCAGTTGTCCAGGGCTTTCTGGTGGTCAGTGGTTGTCTAACTTGGACTTATTCATGATGCCAGATTGACATTCAACAAACTCCACAACACCCAATTTTAGTCACACTAATACCTTGGTAGACGAGAACTGAGACGGTGGCCAGTAATTCAATAACAGAAAGAAGGTAATCTATCCCGGCTTTCCAATCTAGTTAGCTAAAGTCAGAAGTTTAGCCTGAAAGACAAATCATAAGCACTGAACTCATGGGTACGTATACAACAAAAATGTCTTTGAAAAGTGTCACTAAACTAGCTAACTAAAAGAGTAAGCGAGTCAATGAAGTTTAGGATTTATCCAGGTGGGAAACATTAACTGAAGATAATAATAGGCGCTTTTTTACGTAAAATTTCAAATGTACACAAATACATACTAATGAGTTAACGGAATGATTCTTGAGGGTCTAGCATCCACAACACTACACATTCTTTATAACATATCACTTAATTCTTTGAAAGTATAAAATGATCCAAATGTATATTCAAAATAAATGATCTGACTTGATACATAATTACTATTTCACTAATTTAAACCTCATAAAAACAATTTGTCTAGTCTACAAATATATTGATAGATACATCATTAACATTAGAATACCAACTAGCTATATCAAGGAATTATGATTGAGACATACCTTCAATATCAGATACTGACAATTCAAAGATGTTATTCACATTGCTGCTCATAGTGTGATCTGAACTAACATAACTAAGTATCACAGGTAACAACAAACCTTTTTTTTAAATTGAGATATTCATACTGATATATCACTTAGTATTAACCAATGTTTAACGTATTTGTATCTATATATGTAGTATAAATACACTACTGCACAACATATTTTATCTCAGTATAATTTTACTCTGTATGTTTGATACAAGGATTCCTGTCCATTGGTTATAGTCAATTAACATCAAAAATTTCAAATTATTTCAATTCGGATTGCATTTATTCAATATTCTATTCAGTGATGGTAATCTTATGTATACACATACATAATTATTACGTCACTGTGTAAAATAATGTGTTTTTCTTTAAAAATTTTTTGTACCTGAATATTTAATATCAAGACGATATATTAGATCTTCGTTAGAATCTGGTGATGAAGATAACCAACTGATTAATGCTTCTGTAGGCCGAATATCAATAAGACCAGGACGACCTGGAGGTTTAGGTATATCTGAAATATAGAAAAACAAATTCGATTTTCTTTTATTTGAATAATTTTACCCCACCTTTACCTCAAATAAATGTTTTTATTACCAGAACAATAAAAATTATTCTCTGAGAGAACGATTGGCCATTTAAATAATAATACGACTATGATGCTAATAATTGAACAATGAATAATCAATATAATTGCTTTAATCCTACTAAAGTCCCTTTTAGAATTGAATAGCTTTGTGGTAAAGTTCCAGGTTGTGAAACAGTGCGGTGTCAGTTTCAATCACACAGACAGCATCAGTTTCATTAAAATTGAAAGTATACCTTGTTAACGAATATCAACTAACATGAAACCTAGATCAAACATGCATTTCTATCGAACACTTCGAACCAACTAACATTAGGAACTGGTGCAAAAGTTTAATAAACAATATATTTTGAACAATTTTCATTAATTGATTTAATATGTCATAGATTGATATTGACAGGGTACAATTGAAAACCATGGAGCACTGGATAAATGTTTTGTTTTAGTACGAGACTCGTAAACAATACGCGCCATATATTCCACCACTGGGGCGTCAGGTTTGCGAACACCTAATCCTCTGCACCGCCGAGCAGACATGTAACAATTCCCACTTTTATCACTTTGTGATACATAGCTCGAAGACCATTCATTGTCATTGGTGATAATTGTCTTACTCCTAACAAATCTGAACTCCACCAGTCATTTCTATTAAACTTACGTAGGGTTAAGTGATTAATAGAAATTGTAATAATTAAAAATATAAGAAAGAGAGAGAATTCATATAGTTCAGGATGGTTGATGGGTTAGATCTTAAAGCAACTTTTAATTTTCTGTATAAAAATTATCAGGCATTTTGTTCTTGAACATTAATGATTCGAATGTACATTATGTAACTAAGTTACGAAATCTAACAAGAAATTTCTAATTATATACAACCTTACTTCTCTAGTTCACAATTTCTTATGTATAAATATGAATTACCATAATCTCTGATCTCTTTATATCAAACAATGATGCATAACGATTTGCAGTCTGTTGATACATCCAGTTGTCAATTCTCGAATAGAATCAACTGTACGTTACTGTTGAAAATTCAGATGCAGTTAAAATCTCTAAATAGTTCATTAGTATAATAAATTTCTAGAATATCAAGTACTGAATATCAGACCTTTTCATTTCCAAGCTAATATTATGATAACTTAAACTATTCTTGATAAAACTATAAAATATTAGAAAATAACATGTAACGTATAGAACAGTTCAGATTAACGATAAAGAAGTATTGACTGAAGTTGAAAATTCAGTCAAATGTCCATCACATTTACTACTAAGTTGTCAGTTCGTTCTCAGTTAGAATATGTTATTCTAGGCTAATACATAAGATAACTCATACTGTTGATATAACATTATCAGATAAATAGATATATAAGTTATCTACTAATACAGGTTTAATATTGTTTTGAAAAGAGCAAGAGCAAATATTTGCACAGAATTAGATGAATTCATCTTATTTCGTTTGGTTCTCATCAGCTGCTTACAACTTATTATATTGTAAAATCAATATTTAAACAAATATAACATACTGATAATGATCATCTTCAGTGAATGACTGTTAACTAAGTTTTAAAGTAGCATTAGTTTAAGCATATGTGAGTTAGAAAAGTAGTATTATGAAATACAAACAATGAAAAACTTTTTCATTTTGTCCTATTACTAAGTTAGAGAATAAAGTAAAGGGAATTTTTAATAGCTTATGATTTCAGTGTTTAATATGTGATTCTTATAATTTGTTGACATAGAAACTGACTCGTGAATGTTGACGGTTTACACAAGAACTGGCGTTAATCATCTTGTCAATCTAAATTGTAAGTGATAAATTAAAAAAAAAATTGGACTGAAAATAGACCATAATCTCTTCCCAATCCAATGTGTACTAGTTAATCATTGTAAAACATTGTTTGGAAAAAGTGGAAGACATCCGTTGGCTGAAGACATTGGATCATAGGTATAATAAGAATATTAGTCACGCACCATAAAACGACCGAATGGGCAACATTGAGGTAGTTGGGGATGTCAAGCGACATGGCTCAAACACGGCCACAGTAGAGTAGCTGCATTTACTCATACTCTTCCCTCCTCTGTATCTTGCATTTAATTAGTTCCATATACGTACCTTTTTATCCATTCTCGAAGCATGTTTTTCACTTTTGGCCATTTTCGTTACTATCGCTACTACTTTTGTTTACTGTCTAGTTTATCTTGTTACATCGTTCATGCATAATATAAAAACTTTAGCTAAAATACTTTTGTTGATACATGCTAGAAAAAAAGAAAGTGTAAATCTATCATCGTTTTCAATATCGCTTATATGTTAACTTACCACCAAGTAAAAGTCGTGCTTTTGTTCGTGATTTTCCAGCTCGATTTCTTACAACACATTCAACAACACTACGATTTTGTTCCGGACGAAGATCACTTAAGCATAACCATAGCCATCCACCTTGTTCTGCACCTAGACTAACACCTGGACCATCAGAAAGTAAACAACCACCTAAATACCATGCTGCAGCAGATGATGAACATTTAGTGATTTCATTAAAACTTAATCCAGATGGATATATTTCTTTGATAATCTCTTCATGATCAGTAATACCTTCTGGAAGGTAAGGAGGACTAGCCAACTGACAAGTGAATCTAACTTCTCTTGTATGCACACTGAAATAGGCATCACGAAGTGGACTAGCGAAGACTGGAGCTAAATTAATCAGAAACAAATGAGTGGAAATAAGGTATGTTAGTAATAAGAATGAAGATAATTTTTATCAAATCTAGAGATATAATGATAAAATAAAGTATAATGCAGGTATTCAGTTTAACATTTGAATAACCGCTTCCAAAATAAGATAGCCAGAATTATTTCATATTTGATTTAAATGTCATAAACATTGAAGAAGTCATGTACTGCAAAGAGTAGGTCATTTAGATGTTACTTTTATCATAAGCCACATAAGGTTATGCCGTTTGAAAGGGGGCAGGGAACTGATATGATAGATTCGTATGACTAAGTGGATGATACTACCTTGGATGCTAGAAAGTTTGATATCCGGCTTGCTACCAGCTTCAATAAAACTACTTATAAAATGTTCTGTGGCTCATTTATCAGATACATGAAAATATTGCAAAACAAATAATTTCTATCAAGTAATGCTTTACCTCATAGTTTATTGTGAAGATTTGCATGAATTTCAATTGTTAGGTAAAATTAACAAGTGATAATGCTTCTGAATCTTTTTATTCACTTCGGATTAAATGTGGTTTTAATTTCAGTTTTAATTTTAATTAGCAATTAAAAAATTAAAGTAACCCAGTGGTAACGGATGCAAACTATGAAACTAGGTAACCTGAAATCGAATTCATCAGAAAGTTTTGATTCCTCCAAGATAACAGGTATATCTTGCTGGCAGGCGATTAATGTCACGAAGCTAAGGTCAAGAGTTTCCTGTCAACTACACACAAAACATCTATGACCTGGACATAGTGCAGGCCATGTCCAATTACTCAGACTAGTGGTTACATTACTGCCAGCTGACTGACAGTAATCAGTTAGAACACACATCTAAGTCCTACAGGGGTTAGTCGACGCTCTATTGGCTCCATGGTAAAGATCACTGAAAAGAATCAGTTGTCTAATGTATGTAGTTACGTCTTATCGCTAGTATTAAACACCACTAAACTAAGGTTCAGGATTTCTTGTTGACTCACCCTAAAGAACGTTCTAATTTACAAATAATTTAACATTTAAAATAAGGTAGTTTAGGTAATTGTATCTACAACATATCGATGTTAGTTGGGTACCGCTGGAAACCAGGAGGAGCACTGTACAACTGTTTCGTCTTAGTGTGCCACTCTTCAGCAGTGCGTACCCTAGATTCCACCAGGGAATCAAAAAAGGAATCTTTATTTTATCCAGGGAACGCTTAACCATCTTCACCACTAGGCCTGCGTCCAGTGGCAGAATTTTTACTTAAACTTTTGCTTCATTCCATGTAAAAAATCATTTGAATGTAGATATTACTGTTTAGTGGTAACTAGTTTATAAAATTTTAGGATGAAAACACCATAGATTCTATTCATTGTTTCCCAATGATACTGACAGGAAATTCGGCAGAGAATGAGTTGTTGTTTATCATTTATGTTATTTACCAAAGAAAAAAATGAGTAGACCGTAGTTTGCAAATAAACAAAGTCGAATAGTTCATGTTTCGGTCAATACCGGCATTTTGTAAGATTTTACTAAAACTCTTCAAATCAGTATGTAAAGCTCATCATTTCAAATGTTTGCTTGATGAAGTTCATTACAATCTACTACTGAATAAAATTTACTCTACTTGTATTGAATTGGTTATTTTACACACTTTAGACAAAATCAATGTCATTCCATAGAAATGAAAGTTTGATTGGCAATAAGTTGAATTATTGAAACATCAGTCATTTATAACTCACCACTGAATTTGCTTAGAATTTCTCCATGTTTTACTGGATTAGTTTGATTTTCTTGATCAATATTTTTTGAGATCTTTTCTTGTTCTTTTAACAGAGTATACGTGGATTCTTCTAATAATGTAGTTTCTGTAAGAGTATTTTGACGTTGTAAATTGAATTTTTCTTGAATTAATTCTGATGCATCATCTGCAGTAGAAATATTAGTATTTGATGTATTCATGAACAATTCACCATTGAAATTATGTCCTTCGAATTGATCAAGTAGTCGTGATTGAGATTCACTATGAAATAAAGAGTAATGAGGAGATAATTAGTGGATTAAAACAAGAAGCTTTCAAAAGATCCTTTTTATTGAACTTTCAATCTTTTTCTCTAGATATGATTTAATGTAATATTCAGAATACAAAACATACTCATGAAATTTATGTTGAAACTTTTAACAAATTTTATAAAAATTGTATCTATTCCTATTGAGTAACTGGTTGATTAAAGAGGTATGATTAAAAGAAATTTTCTCTATTAGTCCTCTGTTGTTAACCCCTATGTGTTGGCCGATGACTTCCTTGAACTTTTAACTAAGCAATATCTGTTTCTAAATTCTGAGTCTAAATAATGACGAAATATGTGTAATGAATTCTCCTGTTAACAAGTAACAATATACATGATCAGTATACATGAAGTTTGATCTGTCTTTCATTGGAATACGATATCAGAATGTAAAAAGGATCAATTTTAGTGATGATTAACAGTCAAAGTTACAATGATTATTTTGTTCCTTTCTGAATTTTTATATCCTGACAGAATAAAACATAAAATGCCTGCAGGTTTTAAGAACACATACTCTTAAAGAGTCCTATACTAAGGTCGAACAACCGCTCAGTGTTTTCCATCCTTTAATAACACCTTAAGTCAAGCTAATCGATGATGAATGGCGCCTACTTGTTAATAATTTTGTCAGTATTATTAAGTTGAAGTGTGTATAACAAGTGAAATCCAGGAGATGTGTTTTACCTTATTTGAACTGGTCGACTAAATGTATCTGCGTCTCGATGTTAATCTTTACACACGGACTTGGTCTTAATTGATTCCTATCGAGTACCATCTCGTTTTTCACTGTAGTACTGAGTTCAGACAATTACATTTATGCAGCTACAACTCGCTGACGCATCCCAAATAGTATGAAACTTGCATACTGAAGTCAACTTACCAGCTATAATTCAGTTTTGACAAAAATTGTAACTTATTGCAATATCGAGACAATCTGTCTATGATATGTAGTTGACAATATAGACTGAAACAGTTTCACTAGTAAAAAATCATCAACGAAATGATATAATCCCTTACAAATTTACTGATCTTCTAATTATTTAAAATGATTTAAAGTGATTCTCACTACATTCTTGGGTTAGTTTGTTAATCAAATAAAAGTTAAGATATTGTACTAGTACCACAGTGACTGATACTAGTCTACTATTGTTTTAAATTGGTAAATTAAACAGCAAACACAACACATATCCAGTAAATGATTTCAATCATTTAATAAAATGCCTTTGAACATTATAAACATGACATCATTTTTACCTGTACAACTCAGAATTCTCTCTTAAACCGAGAACTGATGATGAACGAGAAGATAAAACACTTTCTGTATCTTCACTTGGAGTTGGTTGTCTTGCCATAGAAGCCAAACGATTTTTTAAATCAGCATTATAATTTTTCTCATCATTTATAATGTAAATTGGATGCTGTAAAGTTAGAAGAAGAAACGTTATATATATAATGTACCTTGATATATTTAATATATTAAACATACTACCTTGATCGTGATACAAATCATGCTTAAGGTGAATCAAATCAAAAAATCTTTTTCCAGTATGTACAATGGAGTCTTTGATGCAGATCGAATTCAAGTCTATAAATGATTAATAATACTTATCTACTATCTACTTTGTTGTTAGCATTTGTCATTGATTGAATTCAGTTGGGTACCGTAGTAAACTAGTGAGCGTTGGAGAATTGTTTTGTTCTAGTATGGAACTCTTCAGTAGTAAGTACCCATGACTTAGCTGTCTAATCGAATCCAGTGTTCAGCGGGACGATCATCACAAATTGATTAAGGTGAGAATCCTGCTAATTACCATTGATCACTAAAGTTGTTTCGACTGTTAAGCAATAGCCACAAAGCCTTATACCCCTGAGTTTGATGTGTGGTGGAGTTGTAGGCTCTCACTACCGAGGTGATTAATACTAGAACAAAATAGCTGTCCACTTCTCTCAAGTTTTCAATTGTAACTAACTGAGTCTAATCCACGATGAATACAAACAATAAGTTGAAACTAGTTACCTCAAAATCACTTCAATTTTATTATTACATCACTCGGAACCTATTAAAAAATAACTAGTCAACGTGAGATCTTTGAACAGAATCGTTGTTTTTACGCTGAATATTTCATTTGTGAACATTTCATTGGCAAACTGATAATGACTAATCATTTTAGGGTCAGTCACAGAATGATAAAATAAGTTAGCAACCGAATTTAAAAAATGCCTTAATACCAACTTATACACTTCAGGCTACAGACATTTACATTTATACCCGTTTCCATTTATATGTATGTTGTTACTGATTACATGATTGAGATAATCGATTGATAACGAAAGTTAATAGATACAACGCTAAATATCACATTAAATCTGAAGTGCTAGGGTGCATCAGTGAACAGTAACTGGAGCAATTTGCTTGTATGTTAACGGAAACTGTAAAAATTAAATTAATCGTAGATACCTAGACCATTTTCTAGTCCGCAAATAATTCTAATAATTTATTCTAAAATATTTTGCATTAAAATTTGTTATTCATAGATTAACTAGTGAAATCCAGAAAACCATATTTGTACAACTACCAAAGATGAAGCGAAACAATTTAACTTGCCTAAGTTAGAAGGTGGTTATGGGTAATTGGCAAGGAGCTCTTGATCTAAGCTTCGTGTTATTTGACGCTAGTCAGTAATCCTGAGAAAAATGATGCCCTTTAACACATTTGGTTCTGGGTCACTCACTCTTAGTCTACAAGTATTACCATTGAGCTATTAAGGCAACTGCTTACATCTATAGGACTGAGTTGTATGCATTAATCAACCACCAAGTAGTGATCAATGTTATATTTTTGAAATCCTTTATAGTGTTGATTGAATTCTACCAATTAATTTGCAGGACGTGACCGCTAGTCCAAGTGACTAGTGATCGCTGATGGTGAATGTTTTGAAGATAAGTGGCAGGAAGCCCTTGGCCTGGAATTTCATCTATAGAATTCATCATCGCCATAACGCACTAGATAAACACATGATATTAGTCACTACTCAATGATTAACCAATATACACTTTTCTGAGTCCATAAATCCGATACAGATATTTAGTATTATCAATCTAAATTAACATCACAATACCACATTGTATGTCTTAATTATTTACTGTAATGAATTATAAAAGACAGCGTGTTTTCACTCAATCCAAAGTTAGTATTCATTATAGATTGAAATTTGTTGTAGAATGTCTCCTAAACAATCTAACATTATAATGAATCATCTATTGATATGTCATAGTTTTCAATAGTTCCATTTGATATAAATCCAATATGAAATAGTTCAATTTTGATAAGTAGATTGATATAAATATGTATCTATATAAACAAACACATTATTAACTCACTACTGAATTATAAAATTCTTTATATTTCTTTAATTTTTTCAATATATATTCTGATTTATTCTCAGAATGTGAGTATATCTGAATCCATGGATGTGAAAGACATTCTTTAGCTGTAGGTCGTTTTCTAAAACATTTCAAAGAATCAATCTTAGAATTAATATATGATGTATAAATTTGATATATTTTATGCAATTAAACCATTTCTTATATTTTTATTCAGGTAATTCTAGCTGATGAATTCCAAGGAGCACTAGATGACTGTCTCATTCTAGTATGAAACTCTTCCACAATGCGCACTTTCAGTTCAGCTAAGTAATCGAACTCGGGGCCTCCATGTCTCATAGTGAAAGTTTAACCATTGGCCCCACTGGGCTGGAATTCACTGGTTGAATTACTACTATGATCAATATGCAATATGATGCGGCTATCATCAATTGTCATCGGTGATAGCTTTCTCACTTGTGACAAATCTGAACTACACTGTACACTTCTTACTAGAACTTCATGGAAATCTTGAAGTTAGTAACTAGTTAATTTGAAGTGATTTTGTGGAGACGTGTTTTTGTTGGTTTTCATCATTTTCTATTTCGGTGCAAAAAATGTTTTGTCTAATTGGTGTTCCGACATCATCGACAGTTTTCTACATTTTCTCAGACTTCACTAGTATTTGTATCTTTCTGTTGATGTTATCATGAACTGAAATTGATTAGTCTTTGTCGTTATACTTGGATTCATACACTAGTGAGTCTCAACTAGGAAGAAACGTCCTTCTGAAATTTAACTTCTTGGCTGCAATATGTCTTCATTCCGTTTCTAACTTGATTTAAGCAGCGATTCTTGACTAACTATTGAATCTGAGGTTATCCACAATGTTCCCATTATTCACTAAGTACAGTGTAAACAACCTTCCTCTGTTATTTAGTGGTCGAATTTTTCATATTTACGTACATAATTTTCATTAAAAATCTCATTCAGAGCTATAACTTTTGGAACTTTCGTATTTTTCCTTATGTATTTAAGTATTCCACACTGAATTGTTCATAACAGTTAGTTTTAGATAACTTTGAATGGTTAACATTAGATGTTTATTGAAGAATATATACGAAATATGTTCGAAGTATGAAACTATGTAGTGAACAATGATAACATTGTGATTAATCCTCAACCACTGACAATAATCATTGTTTACATCCATCCATGATTTGATGTTTACATTTTGTTGTAGCAACTGGTTTCATCTATTAGTAATGAATTGACTTTTTATGTTATTTCGGTTAGTTAATAAGATAGGCCATGTATTTGTTGTATCTGAGCACGGATGGCCGATGTTATCAATCTTGTTATCTGCAGCGTTGTCCTATAGCACCCAGCCTTGCCTTAATCTATTGCTCAAGCACAACGATCCGACTGATTTATCAAGAAGCCAACTAGTCACTCACATGCATGTATTACAACCAATAATATACAAGTTATATATATATATATAAGGTCTAGCCATTGAGTCATATGTCTGTCACACTATATTAACCAATCACATATCTTCTTCCAGATATGTCAGTATTTTATAGAAAAAATTCAGGAGACGTGAACATTACTTCATGAGAATAAAGCGTTGTAATATTAATAATAAGGTTGGATATTCTGGCAGGTAAATTTAGTACTAAGTTAGTTATGGGACTGTCGAGCCTCCCAAATGACGAGCGACATAAACATCTAGACCTTATTCTCTTATCGTGGAATGTTAGGTGACTTCATACTAGCATTCTTACTCTAAATATGGACTTGAGTACTAACTTGCTCTACTTTTTACTGCTTGTAAGATCAAATAATTCCAACGCCGTCACAAAAAATATTTTTGAAACCAGGGTTGAATAAACCTAAGTTGTGAATTTTCATCTTGTATCGAGTAGTCGACGATTGGAATGTCCTACTAGAATAAGTGACATCAGCACCGTCGATAAATATCTTTAAGGAAAGACTGAATTTTAATCAGAAAACTCATTACAAGGATTATTACAAATCATTCGACCTATGATCCGTACAACTGAGACTGAGTTTTCAGTATTTTAACATGTGCAGTATTCTAGTCTATAAGATTCAAAATTAGTGTTCATCCTAACTGTACTTATTTTAGTTGATATATGTTTATGTGACCAGCATTACTCATACAGTGTGGTTCATTGAATGCATGTCCACATCTGTAACTATCTTTATGCATTGATAAAAATGACAACACATCAAGTCTTTGGACTGGTTATCTAACCGTAACAGATACAGTAAATTTTCAATGTTACTTTATATTACTGATTAGTAGACAGAGTCGTAGATAAACAATTTTAATCTCATGTGGAAACAAATAAACTTTTCATTATAATTTACAAGATGATTTGTGTGTAAGTAGATGATATGGAAGGGGGCTTTCAGATTTTGTAATAAAAGGCTTCTTGTGGCTGGTTCAATTTATTTCTCTACAATAGAGGCTTTACAGCTAAAAAATGTAGCCTACCAAACTTCTACCATACCAATAAATAATTACTTTATTACCATTTGATAGGCTAATTTTGAGTTTGTATTACAGATGTTTGTTCTACAATACATTACCTCATTTACATCCACTGTTTCAAATGATGAATAAGTAATTACACAATAGTAACTGAACTGAACACTTACTTAGGATTTGCTTGTAGAAGTTGAGAAATGAAATCCTTTCCTTCATTTGAAATATTTTCCAATTCTGGTATATTAAATGGAACATTAGCTTGTAAAATATTATCAGTTAGAATATCACCGGTTTCATAATCAACAAAAGGTGGCCAACCGACAAGTCTGTAAAGGTAGTATATACAATGGGAAGAAATCAATGAATATGCCATGGAAACAAATTAAAATGAATGAAATATAATTCATCGATTATCTATTAGATCAATCAGAAGATATAGTTAGTAGGTTACTTCATAGTCTTTTTGAGCAAAAAAATCAGTTCCAGTCAATTAACGATTGAGGATTAGGTCACTGGTTGATAAAACGTCAATCTAAGTGCTTCCATTGTAACAGATATAAAGTTATATCAACTAGATAGAAAAGTCAGAACATAATCATTATTGAATGTTGGTTTTAATACTTGTGTATTTTGAAGATGAGTCTGCTGAAATATAACTTCGAATTAAATTGAATATACATTTATGATATCTATTTGGTAGATTTCATAAACAGGAATCTGCCTACTTATGTAAATGATAATATAGAGTAAGGTAAAATCATATCGTTAGAAAACGCATTTCTTATCCTTAAGTTGGATTTTGACTGGCAAGTGGAATCCAGGACGTGCGTTTCGTCCTATTTGGGACTCATCAGCTGGATGTACCTGCATTCTAAATTACATTTCTAATCCGTTTTCCGATTTCTCTGTTGTATTTAGATGCACCTAATACTAACTACATAATTTATAACATTTGGTCTTTGATAAAAGCATACATGAAGTTCTAACTGTTATATAATTTGATTACTTCCATTCTACAAATGTCACAGAACAGTATTCCTATGATCTAACTACGAATGATAAAGTATGTAACCGAAGCAGAGTCAACATGTTTATTATTAGCCAGTAATTTTCCTAATTCTGAATAATAGTTATTGACCTACATTCCAAAGTGATGGTTTAGCTAATTATTGAATTTGATCTTTATTTAGCATACTTTATGTATTCGAGCAGTATTCGAGTAATATTGCAATTTCATATCTTGACTACAGCATAGCTTAGTAATCAGTTACTTAGCTATTTAGTAATTTAATTATTCTTTTCACAAACCTTGCATAATGTTGATGATTTTTCTATGATTTATAAGACTACTACTTATAACTAACTAAAACAGTACGTTGTACATTTTAAACATTTAGCTAATTTAGATTGTAAAGTAGTTGGAGCACTCGAATCATCCTCTGAATATCTTTCCAGGAGAAAGGAGTAGGACTCCAAACAATTCACCAAATCATTACTATTGAAAACACTTCACAGGAATTATAGAAATTTGGTATAGTAAACGTATCCTGATTGTACGCTTATCTGTTTCGCTGTCAGTTTAGACAGATCCGTCATAGGGTTTCAGAATATCAAGATCTTATGTTGCTGTAAGTATTTATGCTTCCTAATTATAAACCTTCCTCGTAAGTAAAGCAGCTTATACAACGTAGTTCTATTTAGGGCACAAAGGTAGTGGATTTCGGGGGACTAAGAAGTGATTAGGAAATCACTATCAAGAATTTAATTATTAAACGTAGGAGATAACTTACTTCTGACAATACGTTCTCAACGAAAATGTTTAGGAATAACATCCATAGGATTTGGGAAATATATGTTTGTCTGTCTCTAAGACAGTATTATTTATATTCTATGGTAATGATGATAGCAGTATGATATCACCATAAGCTTAGGCAGTTATTTCGTTCTTGATAAAAATTGTTTTATATGGTGTGTTTCATTCATAACTATTTTATCAACGATCCACTATAACACGGCTAATAAGTTCACATTCCTACGCTTTAGACATTTTATGTCATTCAGAATAAATGAAGATATGAAAATCAGATGCATAGTACCCCATCAATTACATCCAACCCATCTTATACTTAAAAGATATTGGACGCAATGCCAATTCAACTAAATGAGTGATAGAAGTTGAGAATTATGAAAATGATTAGACAAAAGTGAGATTAATCACTATATAGTAATAGATCAGTGCAAATACACAGAGGATTACATACAGAGGATAAGTCATGGTAGAAATAGTTGGAGATGTAAAGCTTGATTGTCCAGGTTGGAATTCTAAACAGAGTATTGTTTTCTTCAAGACCGTCATAACACCTCAGTGACAAGTACCAACTACTACGAAACCCAGATGAATCAGAGTATTCTGTCAATTACTTCTGACGACTTTGCACTTTAAACGTGTTTACACAACTAGCAAATATTGCTTCATAAATATTTACTTATAGGTTTTCCAAAAAACCTGTAACATCTAGGTTAGATCGCAGATTTAATAATAACAATTATTTGAGTTATGAAATACAACCAAAAATTTTGTTTTCTATAATCAAACCTGTATTCAAACCAATCAAAAGTAAAACAACTATTCACAAAAATGTTCAGTGTTAAACAACAATAAGCAATGCATTAAACTCACAAGATATACGTTAACACTCCTAAACTCCATATATCTGAAGGTGGACCTAGATTTTCAGAATAACCATGAATAGACTTGGATATTGTTCCATCAATTATTTCTGTTGATAACAGAATTTCTGGTGAAACATACTCTGGTCTATATCTTAATGGTGGCATACATGATACAGATTGTTGACAATTTGTTATATATGTTTGAGCTGAAGAAAATCCTATGACTTTAAGTAAATTGCTAAATACATTCATTTTATGACGATCTGTTTGACTTAACACATCAGTGACTAGTGAAGCAAGAGCACGCAATAAGTCAGGATTATTTGATGAATTTGTCGAATCATAATCATCGATTGTCTTCTTTATAAATAGTAGATTATCTGGCTGAAATAAAGAAAACAGTAAAATATATTTTAACTTTTGATAAGTATAATTGCAGTTTAACGTTCTGTAACAGACAGAGTGTTATATTTACTCAACACAGAATAATGTCAGCGGGATAAGACTGGAAATCAAAGAGCACGTGATAACTGTTTCATGTTAGTATGACACTATTTATTCATCCATGTATTCATCCATGACCTGACCAGGAGATCAAACACAAAGTCTTACGGGTTTCGCTGACACACCATCATCACGACTGAAATAACCAATGTTCAGTGGTTGGATTCCTACAAAAGCGAACTTTTCATATATCGCGAATATCATTTAGGTTTTTGTGCATTTTTTATTTTAGTCCTGGCATTTAATTTTTTTATTATATGATTTTTAGAAGATAGGTACATTTCAATTTTCAGTCACAAAGTGATGTCAGTCAGACAGGAACAACCCCACAACAACTAATAATAACGTTCATCGCATGCTTTTAATAAGTAATTTCTAGAGGTAATTTAAGAGCTCAAGTGGCAAGAGGAATTCATCCATATATGACATGGGGGCATTTACACACTAGTGACATTGGAAGTGGTAGCATACCATATTAGAAATTAACTGAAGATAAAGAGGTAAACTATTGGATGGCGACTCGACAATTGAAATGTTGAACACTTGAAACAAGGCCCTGAGTTTGGCCCCTAATAGTGACATACGTATGCACTGTCGCCAAGTCCTACACAAAGGGGGAGAGGGAAACAACTGTCTGGTACTCCCTGGTTTTGATTGGTTGCATAACTACGGTCTATTTGATAATATTAAGAGTCAAATTTTGTTATAGTCAACTTAGTTGTTTGAGCAACTGCATGAGGCTTCAATAATTTGTTTGTCTGAATAATACAAAACAACTATCAAGAAATCGAAGGCTTTAAACTACATAAACATCTATACATATGGTTATATATATATATATATATATATATATATATATATATATATATACATAGTAAAGAATCAAATATCTACGCTATTCCCATATAGTGTCTGTTAAAAGTCTATTCAGTCCGCTTGAGCAGTGTTTCCTTTCTGGCATCATTTAGTTGATTTGGCGTACACGTTGAAATATATAAACAGATTGTAATTAATTAAATCTAACTGAAAATTATCAGCAAGATGAATTGTATCAACAGCAATACAAGCTTGATTACGGTATGTTTCCATGAATACATTTCAACTCTGGTTAGTATAAATAGGAAACACTAAGGACGTTTGTTATAGAACTTTTCGTAATGCAAATGAACAATACTTCGAATATGACAGGCGAAAGTCCTGTTTTGATCAAACTTTCCTCTACAGTTATGATATTAAATATACTTGAAATACAATAAGATGAGCAAGTTTGCATGTGAAGTTCGGGTCTGTTTAGTAGGTGATAGTTCTGTTGAAGTATTAGAAAAAAAAGAAGAGACAGTATATTCATATAGTTTAATGTTGATGTACTATGCTTCCAATAGTTCAATGATTAAGGGGAATATATATTCAAAAGTGTCAGAAAACAATAACAATAAAAGAAACCTGGGTCACTAATTTCTCATTGGATTACAAGATCGTCACGTAAAGAAGACATATTTTAGAGCCAAATCTAAATGGATTTTCATTATTCTATTCGGAAACTCAGTAAAATGTAAAAAATGTAACTGTGAACATCAATATGCTATTTCCAGAAACTTTTCAATTCAAAATGGGTTCAAAATCACTTGGTTATACTGAGTTTTCAAAATTAGATAATTTAATTATAGTTCCTTCATCGTCATTCTGGACTACCTCATCGGCGTATACTTCTGATAGAAGTGAGTTATGACATCGTCTTCACAATGGACTAACAGCCTGTCCTGTCGACCTTGAATTTGATTAGCTATTGGTGACATTCATTCTATCATTTTGACACATCCATTTTGATTCCCTTCCCTCTTGACCTGATTTGTAGACTTGTAGATGTTTGTTAGTTTTCTAATTGGTTGATAATTTGTATCTATTTCAATGTGTGGATATTGATTGTCGATTGATCTGCATTCCAAGCTTTTGAATTAACTTTGGCTTTCTTTACATTCCGTTTGTTTAAAATCATTACATTTTACCAGTCACACCTGTGTCCATAATTGTTTGTAGACATCGAAACACAATAGAAGACATATCGTGACGTTTGACGGCTAATTTATGTTCATGTTGATTGAGATGAAAAGGTCGGCCGCTTTGTCCAATGTAATGTTTGTCATATTCGGTGTACTTTATTTTGTAGAAAACCTTCGGTTAGTCTTCTTTCGTTATTTTGTCCTTCGACGTGCATTGAATAGGTTGCAGTGGACATTTTGGATTGTGCTCAACATTTCACCTCCGACTACATGAACGTCAGTTAGACGTCAAACGTCACGATATGTCTTCTATTGTGTTTCGATGTCTACAAACAATTATGGACACAGGTGTGACTGGTAAAATGTAATGATTTTAAACAAACGGAATGTAAAGAAAGCCAAAGTTAATTCAAAAGCTTGGAATGCAGATCAATCGACAATCAATATCCACACATTGAAATAGATACAAATTATCAACCAATTAGAAAACTAACAAACATCTACAAGTCTACAAATCAGGTCAAGAGGGAAGGGAATCAAAATGGATGTGTCAAAATGATAGAATGAATGTCACCAATAGCTAATCAAATTCAAGGTCGACAGGACAGGCTGTTAGTCCATTGTGAAGACGATGTCATAACTCACTTCTATCAGAAGTATACGCCGATGAGGTAGTCCAGAATGATGATGAAAGATTCATAATTAAAACATTTAATTCAAAGGACGTGGTTTAACGTAAAACTCATAAGCAACAAGTTTCCTCTACCATCTGGAGTTAAAGATCTGCACAAAACCAGTTAACAAATCATTACTTTAAAATAATTACTAACCACAATTATTATATGCAAACGATTCACTAAAATTCTTTTAGAGAAATGATTTTGATTCGTAAATATTAAGTGAGAAAGTACTATTTACTTGAATATCATAATGAACTACGCCTTGACTATGAATATGATCTAATGCTTCAAGTATTGAACGAATAACAGCTGCTGTCGCCATCTCAGACCAATTTTCACATGCCAACACTGAATCAAGTAGATTTGAACCGGATAACCTAAGAAATGTAACCAGAATAATTAGTTCATTTAAGAAATCTTTAATGATTATTAGAAAGTCAGTAAGACAAAATTTACAAACATATCGATATTGTCGATTGCTTATAGTAACAAAATGATGATTCTACTGACTAATTAGCATATAAAACGCTCACAAATCAATTTCATTATTCACCCCCAGCAGCCTTAACCAGAGTGTAAGAAGAATATGATAACGCTTTTTTTTTTACTGTAAATCACTTACAAATGATACTGGAAGATGTTGAAGAGTCGACGTTATCCCCACTATCAAATAACTGGCGAGCTAATACACTATTAGTAACATGCTGTCATTTACAATTCAACTTCTGTAGAATACCCCTAGAATTACGATCAGTGATCTGTTTTTACACGTGCATGTAAGTTTGTAGTCCCGATAGAAGGCGAAACAGGGGGGGGGATTGTCCTTATTTGAGAAACAATTCGTTTAATGAAAAGAGATTAATTTAGCATCCGAATAAGTTCATTTTAATAAAGCCTTTAATTTGAAATCTGTAGTTCTGGTTGTTTCTTCCTCTATCCCCCCCACTTTCTTGAGGGTGAGTTGTAGGAAAACCAGCTTCTTCCAACCATGTCATATTCAGCTTTCTTTAGTTTAGTTTTTGAATACTTGGTTTTAAAATTTTTGGATAACCATCATCACACAAACAACTTGTCACCATAATTAACTACTTCTAAAATTCTCTCCATTGAGCACAATTGCTGTACACGGTTAAATCGAATTCCAACCGACACTCTTTTTGTGATGTACTGAATAGAAGCTATCGTATTTATGCTCCAAATAAAATCATATATAATAATCTATTTGATTAAGGAAGTACAACATATCAGAAGTATATATGTAACTATCATAAACAACAAATACATCATTAATGTATCTGATATAAACTGCTACCTCATTAATTTTCGACTTTGTCTTTATCTATTCTAGGTTGATCATAAATTTATTTGCTAAGATTGAACTTAATGGACTCTATATAGCCACTCCATGGGCTTTATGATTGTTAGGGATTCCTAATCCCTATAGATACAATGATTGATTTAATTAAACGAAAGCAATTGTTACATTTTTTAAGGGGTTGTTGTGGAGATAGTTAATTTATTAATGCTGATATCACGAATTGATCTGAACCAGACAACCATTGATCACCTGGAAGCACTGGACAGCTGTTTTGTCCTAGTATGGGACTCAGCAGTATGCATCCACGACCCTGTTGGGGATCGAACCCAGGACCCTCTGGCTCCTCAACGAGCGCTTTACTATTGGACCACTGAGCCGGCTCCTAATGGTTGATATTTCTAATTCAGTCAATTCGTGTAACGTTTGCGCAACCTCATCCATTGTCATCGGTGAGTTACTGTCTCACACCAGACACGATTGAACTCCACCGGTCATGTCTTCACACTAGAACTCCAGGAATTGTATTGATTTTTTGTAAGCTTCATTTGTACACTTTCATCACATTAATTTGATTTCAATGTGAGTCCTACTCCTGAGTACAGTTTGACAGTATTTCATTGTATTAATTAAATGTTGGTGATTTCACTTGATGAATAATCACTGTAAATTAAATGATATAAAAATCGATGTATTTATGTAAATAAATTCGCAGTTCACTAGTGTTGTCTGGTTGGCTTGTGTTCCTTCTTATTTTCGGCTTGGGATCCAGTGGGCATAGGGCAGACGCGCAATTATCGACTAGGCACGCCTAATTCAATATTCACTCAACCACACCCAATTTTCACGCAACATAACAATGATATAAATTGTTGTTGAACTGAAACTGCACATCTCTATAACACATAATTAATAGTTGTTTAAATTCAATCTTTGCGAATAAGAGAAGATCAGCTTCCTCACGTATAATTTTTAAATTTTCTTCTTAAAGGGATCGCAGTGAGTATTGATAATATAACTAGTGAATTCATGAATTTATCAGACAACTTAACATTTTGTAGCACCTAAATAAATTAAAATGGATTGTTCAATCAATAGACAGGCAGCCTTGAATGGATTGGTTCTAACTGTTTTGCCATCCAGTGGGCAAGTTTGTAAAATGAATAGATGATGATTCGAAATACTGATTTGATTTAGACAATGAGTTTATATATTTTCGGGAGTACATAAAAATAATGCAACCTGGAACCCATGGATTTCAAATCAACGTATATATAATATTGTGGACTGGTCTCTTTGTAATGAGGTCTCTTAGTGATTTTCAGTGGATATCAAGTGTTGTGATTTAAAAAGTTAATCATTCACGGTGTATTTGATTTAAGTGAAATATCTTTAGTGATTTATTATATTTGTTCTCTATCTGTTTCAAAATCCAACGTTTCGATCAATAAAGTCAACGGTTTTCACCATAGTGAAAAAAACTCCAAGGACAAAGTAATCGGAAGTATGTTAGTAATTCAGAAGAAATCATTCTTCATCATGATCAAAAGTCATCAGAAAAACTGAATGAAGATGAAAATATTCATTGGTATTGATCAACATTCAGTTGCAATTTACTAGTAATCTTCATATTTAATTCTGACAACAAACTGGATACTTCACTAGTTCATATAGAGATAAAGTGATTTAAATGTTGCAATAGCCATCTAGTTAGATTAGTTATGATCACTGCCCTTCCCTGAGACCAAATGCCAGATAATAAGGTTTCACAATGAATGCTTAACAACCAGTACGAGTTGGTTGGCTAGTATTTAGTGTTAAGATTTACACTTTAATCAATTTGTAATAAAGTATGGCATTTAATAGAATCAGATTATCTTAGTGATATATCACAGTCTTGTAGAAGCGAAAATCCAACCTTTGAACATCAGGAAGACAAGTTGTGTTGTGTGTTAAGCACTCAACAATTGGTCCCAATTCTTAGGATACTCACTGATGAAGACTCTTATACTAAGAAAAAACAGTTATCTAATGTTCCCTGGTTTTTAGTGGATACCCAATCGAGATTGATCCATAGTGAATACAAGCGCACAAATCATTTTTATACACATTGCTTATACTAATGACTTACTTTTCGCATACTAAAATCAATACATTATCACTGATAAGTGCATCAATTAACTTTAAAACATTTTTATGACATAGACGTGTTAAACATTCCATTTCACGTGCACCATTTATACGACTTGTCGGATTACTTAAATTAAATAATTTGCCAATATATTCACGATTTGTCTTTTTATCTATAAGTAGACGAACTTCAGAAAATGAATCACTGAAAGAAAACAAAAATTAAACAAATAAATTTTAGTGATCATCAATAATCAGATCATGTTAACCTAAACAATCATTTGACTAATGTATACTTTAATCGATGGTGCTTTTATAAACGTGCTACTATGTTTTTGTTGGGGATGTTAGATCCCCAAAACTCACTTTGCAAACCTGTTATTTTTGTGATTTTATTGTGTAAATTTAAATTTCCTGTTTTCTCGCCAAAAATTCCCCTTCTCACCTTCAGTTAGTGTTTCCCACTCGGTAAGACGCTAAATCTTATTGGTTCGTTGTTTATTTTAGTACGCTATTTGTAACATTCCAAGGACGCTCTCTATTTTTGTATATATACGCATGAGTTGTGTGTGATGATGTCGTCTGACAGGCTGCCTGTAAAATAAACGCCTCTTGCTGTCTTTGGACTTCTTACTCTAGTTAGCTGGGCTGAGGCGCTGCGGAATAGCTTAGCTTCCTGTTACTGTGTCGCTGGTCTTACGTTCGTTAGCGGTTATCTAGGTGTCACCATAAACTCGCGAAACCTTAACAGTTTTATAATTAATGAATAACTTCTGATGCGTAAGTGTTTGTGTTCTTGCTTATTCATTTTCTTAATTAGATTTCTTATGGTTTAGTATGCTAATCTGACCTTCATTTTCCTTACATGTCATTGGTTATTCTACTCTCATCCAATACGCTTAGCTATATTTAATACACTAGTATTTCGATCTTTTTATGCTTGATATTGTGTTAGCTACTTTATAGGAACTGCCGTATTAAAGTAAATAAAGTTATCCATTATTTAGTCGAACTGAAGTATTTTCATGGAGACTGGTATTAGGTTTAGTTGATTCGAGCTTCAAATGGTCCGTTTCTATCAGTCGTATATCATGAAGCCACTTCTTTATAATACAACTAGTTACAAGTGTTTTACATATGTTGAAATTTGTTTAGAATTAAAACGATGCAGCAGTAATTAAGATAAAACTTATATTCGTTACATACCTTTCAAGTCGTCTCAATACAAAATAATGCTTTTCAACATTTGTCCATCTTAATGTTATATGAGTTGGGACAGGATTTTCTAATTAATCAAAATGAAATAAAACAATCATTAGCATACTACTAGTAAGTAGTTTAAAAAAAATAATAGAATAATAGATTTGTATGGTTATGACATCAAGACAATAACAACGGTAAAGGAATCTAGTTGAATTAATGTATGATACTTTTCATACTACCATAATCAACAGTAATAAATACCTTTTATTCTGTTCCTGATGAGGATGTTTATTCCAAAGGGTTACTTGCAAAGTATTGAATTTATGTATGAATTTAACATTTTTAGCTCCAAAATTTTTCATGTAACCAATTCTCATTATTCATGATGTAATAGGCGGTCTTAACCAGTTGACTAGTTATTTTTTATTCTACTGTTTTGTTACCGTGTTTCTGAAGCAACTGTTATTATATATACACACAACAGCTGTTCTTTCTTTTCACTATCTTTTTATACGAAGGTTGTGATCATTGTGATAATCATTACTTTTTTAAGTAATTAAGTCTTCTAGTTAAGATGGAACTTCATCTGTTGTTATTACGCTGAAAGTTGACGTATATGAGTAGTCTCGTTTATTATTATTAAAGATGGTATAAGATGCATCACTTATTCAAGTAATCATGTATTTATGACTCGTTTTATGTTTCGAAACCATTATTTCTGCAACTTCATGATTATGAAATCGACTTATACATGATAATGTGAATTTCATGTGTCAAGAATATAGATAATAATTTAACTAACTTTTTTGTCTTCTGATGGGAGCTTTGAGATAGATAAAATTATATAGACAAATAAAGAGTTAGTCATTATTATTAGAAATTGTCTTAATGTCATTGTTAAGAGAAGAACATTCATACTATTGGTTAAGCAAAGAATATAACATTACCTAAGTGAAACTTCTGTAGAGTCCTAAACTACCGGGTAATACTCATTTACTAGTTGATTATTTGATGAATTCACATACAGTGTAACTTCATTTTAAATGAAGAAAAATATCATACTGTGGTTACTCAATTATACATTTTGCACTTTGATATTACTAAATTATTCAGGAAGTACATTTACTTCTATAGAACTGAAACATTTAACTTAATTATCCATTGAATAATAGTAACTAATGTTATAATCATCATCTTCTTAAATGATTATTAAATTTCTACTAATTAAATCATATTAGTAATATAAATTGATTAAACATAAATTATGCTAATATTGTTTACCTTCAATATGAATTAAACAACTCGTCATTATACGACCAGCTATATTTTCAACTGTTAATGTATACAAGCCTGAATCTTGATAAATACATTTTTCAATAGATAATGTTGCATCTGTACTAAATTCACAATTGGAATGAATTGATGCTTTATTCATGCATTGTTTATCATATTTACCAATTTTTGTACGATGTGATTCAACAATTCGTTTAGAATCTTTTGTCCAAATTATTGTTGGCAATGGTAATGCATCAATATAACATGGTAATTCAAAACGTGAATGTAATTTTACAGTTAATAATGGAATAGGAACTTCTAGAAATACAGGTGCATCTAAAATATTGTGAAGTAATGCAAGAATAAACAAAAAGTGTAAATTGTTTAGATATTTTATGAATAGAAATGAAAATCATGTTAGTTATAATAATAATGAAATTCAAGGTGATAGATAGGAAGAATCAAGATGAATGATTAACTTCTAGAATTGTTTTTAAGAAGATTGCTTCATATATTTCGGTATATTTTCTTGGTCCTAAACACCTATCTAACTTATCTACTGTTGTTGTATTATTTTGTATTCATGGACTATAACTATTACATTGAATGTACGTTACCGCTTCCTCCCACTTCTTTGTCATTGTTATCCTAGTTCTATAGAGGTGCTATTTTCCCAGTTGGTAAATTGTGCCGTCAGGCTTTACATGTATGTAAACAATTTTAAAAATATAAGTGTAACTATAGCTGATTGACTCAATTTTCTTTTAATTGGGTGTTGTGAAGATTGTTGAGTGTAAATTTGATATCACTAATTGGTCTGAGTTAGACAACCATTGATCACCCGTAAATATTGGACAACTGTTCCGTCCTAGTATGGGCCTCATCCGCAGAACTCATTTACAATCCCACTGGGGATTAAACTCAATTACATCTGGCTCCTTAACGAACACCTTACTATTAGACCAATCAATCAGCTTTCAACCACCAAGAGTCCCATACAATGACGAAACAGCTGTTTAGTACATTCAGGTGACCAATGGTTATCTAATTCAAACCACTTCACATCAGTTTTTCTTGTTCTTCTATCAGCTTTGGGAATAGTAACATCAGGCATAGAGTAATCAGTCTTTGTGTCTTGTTGCAGTACTATCATAGAATACATTTTCTATCTTAGCGTTACAAAGTTTCAATGTATCCGTCCAATCTACTACAGGATCTCTATCAATGACTGCTTAAAATCATCAGTGAGCGTTGAAATTAAACTCTTGTCACTGTATGTATATAATGAATTATATCAATACGTACTAAATTATTTTATTATTTTAATATTATTACTAATATTATTATTATTTTATACTTACCAGCCATTTTTACAACGAATTCTTTCTCACTAGTTCCCAGCATATGTACAGCTTTGCAAATATAGGAACCAAAATCATTTTCATTTAAACCATTTAAGTGTAATACAGCTGTATCACCAGATTTAGATACTGTACTATAGAATTTCTGATTTAAGGTTGGATAAAGTGTATTCACTGAAACAAATTAAGGCAAAATATTGAATTTCTTAAATAAGGGCATCTGTTTAAATTATTAGTGGTTGTCTTCTTCAAATACGATTGATAAATTGTTTAGTTGTTTGAATTTGTTGTTGATTGATGTTCTTACGGTACCACTAAAAACAAAGAAGCACTAGGGACCCGCTTTGTTCTAGCGTGGGGAGAGGGCTCCTCAGCCGTACACACACAATACTCTGCTAGGGAATTGAATCCACGGTATGTCGTTGAGAAACGCCCAACTCTCAGTTCCACAAGGCAGACTGGCGTTCACTGGTAGAATCCTTACTTCTAACGATTTGAAACATAGTAGGACGACCATCTATTATCACTGGCAATAACCATCTCATTCTCGACAAGACTGAACGCTACCAGTCACCACTTCTGAAATCTCATAAAAGAGCGAAACAGATGTCCGGTACTTATTGATATCCAACGATACTACACTACCAACATCAATCTGTGACGAAGATTAACAACTAAACTTAATATCTATTTCCACAAAACCACCCAATTTCCTTTATGAATTTTTCTTAAAAGCAAAGCTAAAGTATGTGATGTAATCAATCGATTCATCAACGCTAATAAAGCAGTATTTTTTTTACAATAGATGTAGAAAACAACGATAGAATTCTACCACAGAACATGTTAATGACGAGAAAATTATATGGAACATTAAAAGAGGAGCCTATCAGTAACGAACATCTTAAGGCTTATTAAGTTTTATCAAATTACAGTTGAAACGAAATCCAGATTAATGCTGAGTCTATGGTGCTATAGTTATATGATCTGAAAATGCCGTCTGGAAAAGACTTATAGCTATCCATGTACTAATCAGTAAAAATGATAAGTTTAAAAGAAGTAGTTAAGAAATCTCCATGGAGTAATTTGAAATAAGAAGTATTCAAATAAATAATCTCTCTTTTACACAACTTCATCCTTAGTCTCTTACACTTGTAAATTCACTAAATTTTCATTACAATGGCCGAAATAAAAGGGATGAAGGAGTGGGGGGGGTGGTCAAGCATAATTGAATTGAGTGAATGACATTGTTAGACGATGACACGTTGAAAATAGTAACATTTTACATTGAATACTACTAAGATGAATCCTAACTTTGTCAGTTATGAATTTGAAATATCATTTGCAAAACGGTGGTAGGAAACACTAATAATTGTTACTGAGTGTTGAGTTATTCACACTCAATAGTTCAATGAATAAATCAAAAATCAACTTATGTGAATACAATAAAGTAGTATGAGAAATAATATATTGAGTTGGTTGTGATAATCAGAACAATAATCAGTACCCAAGTGACTTCTCTTATGTGCTATGTTCCAATTAACCTATCTCAATGATCGAGATTACTTCTACTATACATACCTGAAGCTGTCACTATTAACTGCAGAAAACCCAACTTATGCATCTACAGGAAGTATATTCAGCCTATACGTTTATCATACCCCACGACAATACCATCCATTCATTCCAGAAATCTTATTTTCTGTTTAGTTCACTCTGTTTGAACCATAATTCAACATTCATCTTCCTAATTTCATACTAATTTCTTTTAATTATTATGGTAATTACCTGAATAACAATCTGATATATTATAACAATGTATTATTATTATTTTAATATTCTTATTAACAAAGTCAACAAAACATACTATATCTCATACTACTTTATTGTATTCACATAAGTTGATTTGATTTATTCATTGAACTATTGAGTGTGAATAACTCAACACTCAGTAACAATTATTAGTGTTTCCTACCACCGTTTTGCAAATGATATTTCAAATTCATAACTGACAAAGTTAGGATACATCTTAGTAGTATTCAATGTAAAATGTTACTATTTTCAACGTGTCATCGTCTAACAATGTCATTCACTCAATCCAATTATGCTTGACCACCCCCCCCCCACTCCTTCATCTCTGTTACTTTGGCCATTGTGATGAAAATTTAGTGAATTTACAAGTGTAAGAGACTAAGGATGAAGTTGTGTAAAAGAGAGATAATTTAGTTGAATACCTCTTATTTCAAATTACTTCATGGAGATCTTTTGATTATTTACTAATTGTGTTGTATTAAGTATATTCATTCACTTTTCTAGTTATGTGAATAATAAATATTATATATCAGTATACAATTTTTATTGAATTATCTATTTTAAAGTATATTGTTTCACATATTTTTATCCGACTGTTGCGCATATTTATAGACGCTTGAGATGAAATCTTTATTGATAAGGTCCTTTCAATATACAGCATTTATCAAATGAATAAACATAAAAATAATTGAATACAAGAATGATAATGCTACGAATAATCTCGACCAGATCAGATTGACCCGTCTCATAAGGATACACGGTATAAACTGTATCATTTAATTAATTGGCTATTGTTGTCGTTGTCGATAACATAGTTGACACTCAAAAAGTAGATTGGTGTAAACTTCTACTACATTCAGTTCACTTTAACTGCTTTCGTTAATATAATCAGTTGTTCACAGAATTCCATATGAATTAAGAATCATGGTTATTATATGTTGAATGATAATGACAACTTACCATCTGTATCTAATAATTTACCATTGAAATACCAATTAAAACGTGTTTCATTTTCAATATTCACAGGGTTAAATATACATTTCAATTCTAATTGACCATAGATTGGTGCATAAACTACACTTGTTCCAGAATCAATGAATGATGGTGAAGCTATAAAAAAAGTATAAAGGTGAAAGAATACTTTTGACAGGATCATAAAGTTACCTAGTGATAAGACAGTATGACTTGTTAACGTATTTATTACTGTAAGGATCGAATTCCACTTTTAACAGGTTATTTACTTACAATCACCTAGAAGTGTGAAATTTTTTAGTACTGTTTGTTCTATAGATTTTGTTAGTTTGCAATTTTCAGAATAGATAGTTGTCTGGAAGACGTCTTATTTATTATATTGTTACGAATAACATAAGATGGCTATCACTAAAGTTAATGAGTATCATTCTTTATTGTCAATTGATTGCAGTTTTTTGTAGGTTTCGACTACTTGATTGACAACATCTTGTTCACTGTTACATTTTAGCATTCCAAGTTCTGTCCATTGTGTGAGTTTATGCGTTTACACCACTTAATAGTGTAAAATTAAAAATACAAAATGATGTATTATCATGTTAGTCACTTACAGTGTAAGTGTTTGATGATAAAGTAAAGAAAGAAACACGACAACTGACGATATTAGTGCAAATTATTTACAAGACTTCATAGACTATTAGTTCATGAATACCTTAAGAATATGTAGTGTGTAAAGATATAAAGACATACATAACACACTTGACCGTTTCTGCTTGTTTCAACAGCCTTTTCACTTTACTCAGTAAATAGTGCTAAATATTAATTATAGTTACTAGTTCACATAGAGTATCTAACTTACAGACTTGTATACACTAATGTTTTAAAGGTTTTTCCAGATAATGAGCACACAGTAACTACGTTTCTATCTTTTGATTAATGAAATCAAATAATAATTGTAAAATTAAAATAAATTAATTCAGTTACTACAGTGTAAAGTTAAAGTTTATGTCTCTAATGAGTCTTTGTATTGCATAACGAACTATGTCAAGAAAGTACAAAGTGAATCTGTGACACGATAAGTGATTCAATACAAAGTCATTTATTCACACCTTCCTAATGCTTTAATAAATCCTTCATACAGTAAAATAACATTGAATACTTTACAAGTATTTAGTAGGTAAAATGCGGATTATGAAATCAGTATACACAAAGTTTGTAAATGCTGAACATGACAAACTTCTATTATAGAAATGAATAGAGTACAGTATAAGAACTAGTAAATACGATACATGAATTGTCAGAGTTCAATTTACAAATGAACAAATCATTGTTTTAATTTATAAACTGCTTTAAGACAATGAGAAGATACTACATGTGATCGAATAGGTTATCGCAAAAAAAACAGGAATTATACTACAAAGGATATGAATATTTTAGATGGTATACAAATAAATCATAGTTTCGTAGTGGCGATGACACTGTTAAGCCACAGAGACAACTATAAAGAAGCCTATCTATGTAACTGAAAAGCAGTCAGTTCATTTTTTCCCGAATAATTTGAAGTGACAACTTATTACAATATGCCAACTTCATGAAAAATTGTACTTCAAGGCAAACATTTAACGTCAGATGAATTTATAACACAATGCTTCCAACTAAAAGCCATATATATATATATATATATATATATATATATATATGGCTCTGACAATAAATGTCGTCTCATTAAAGCTTTACATAGAGAATTCATAATAAAATCAGTCTTGTTTCCTAACCGACAAACAAATCGATTGACAAATAACAATACAACAAATCAAAAATATTATTTACTGTACTAATCAGGTTGTATCCCTAACTCCAACTTCAAATACTAACTTTACAACAAATTCATAACCTTGGAAAACTAATCCCAAGATCACATTACGTTTTATGCAGTCTTACAACACTGACGAACATAAGTTGAAGAATACAATTAGGACTGAAGGCTGGAAACAGAATTTATTATGTGAATTATTATTATCGTTACAATTTAGAAATTATAGTTTAAACTAGGATTGGACTAAACGTTAGGTCGGACAAAACGTCATATGAAAGGCCGTAACAAGATGAGGTTTGACAGTGAGTTGCGAACCCCTATGTATTCTGTGCATTTCAATCAATGTTTCACTTACTATTTTCTCCAGCCTCTTATGATTTGACAACAACTTTTTGACTCCCTGAGTTAGATTCAGTGTTATTGTGAATAAAGCTAAACACTTAGATGTTTGTGTCGGCCTCAACAGCAGAAGTTTCTCAGTCTGTTCAACTTTTTCTATTCATTGACAACTGGTTCATTTAACTATCTGTTGAGGCGGAGAGTTCACTTCACTATTATTACTGTAAGACATATGAATTACTCTGAAACTTGGCAAAAACTAATATTTCTACCACTGAAAGCATCATTTTAACTTTAATTACGTCTCATTAGTCAAAATACTAATCTTAACCGTGATACATTGTCAATGGTATACATTTTTGTTCAAATTCACAGCAACCTCGATGCCAATAGCTTATCTCACATTACTTGAATGAGAAGTTTACCACCATCATTTGAGTAACAAGTTTAATCGTTGCTATACTAAATCCTAACCATTATTAAATACTTAACAGTTGACACTATTTAGCAACTGTCAAATACTTACTGTATAAACAGAAAGCAACAAGCAATGATCATCATCAAACAATGTTTTACTGTCATGTAAAACCATGAATTCATGTGTAAATCAATTACATTACTTTCAACAAATCATCTTACTTTTATTTCATATTTTCACTGGATGTAAATATCACTTACATACTGTAATATAGTTTAGTTTTTGTAATAAAATGATGAATTCGAACAAACTTGTATCTTTCCATTGATTTATTATGAACTGAAGTTTGTCAGTCTCTTTTGTTGATTGTACATGATAACAACAACAACGACAATAATGACTTCAGATAAAAGTGTCAAACGATGAAATCTTTAACATTGAACTATGTTATTTTTGTCTAAAAATTGTTTAATGTAAGTAATTCATCAATATTGATGAGTGAAATGGAAACAGTTGTTTGACATAAAACATTAAATCAATTAGAATCACAAATTATACTTGTTTGTATGTATTGCTTAGTGAACATAATCAACTCCACTATATTTATATAAATGGATATTGGAAATAGATTATCTACATAAGATCAAAAAGTAAATGTCTTCATATATCCTGTATACTCATTGTGATATTCAAACATATTTTGGTTCCAATTACTATCGCTGATATGAATAGTTCTGTTATCACCTTTTATTGCATGAACATTTATGGTCATGTAATCATATGCAGTAAAAAGTACTATAATTCAGTTCAAGATTTGTATTTATAATGTGATTGATGCTGTTGTTTTGGGTTCTTAAGTTAATTGGTTATCTAAGATTTACTTAAAACATATCCTATATACAAAAATAAAACTAACGTTTGAAATCCACGGGTCACGTCTCCTCACGAGAACTCCATGAATTACCTCGAGAAATTAGTTATTAGTTAGCTGATACTGAATGTAATTGGATGTTGCGAAGGTTGTTTAATGTCAACCCCTGACAACCAAGAAGCACTGGACGGCCGTTTTGTCCTAGTATGAGACTCTTCAGGAGTGCATAACCACGACAACACCAGAGATCTAGCCAAGGACCTTCAGGTTTCACAGCAAACGCTTGATTATTAGATCATTTTACTGGCTCTCAACGGTTGATAGTTTCTAATTTCAGTCAATTCACGGTGTGTGAGTGACTTCATCCATGGCCATCTGTGGGTAACTGCCTCACACCCAATTACAACCAGTATCAGCTCACTAATGACTAACTTTTCTAGATAATTCCTGGAGTTCTACTAAAGAGATGTGATCTATGAATTTTAATTTTGTCGAGTATGAGGTAGTTACCCACCAATGATATTGGATAAAGACTCATAAAACTTATCTGTTGAACACTATGATTAACATGCATCACTATGTTCAACCAGCTATCCCCATAGTTGAATGGAGTGTTTAAAATTGCTCTTTAAACGATGATAACAACAGTACTTGGAAACCTATTAATACCTAATTTTTTTATCATCAATTACTACTACGTCTTTGTATTAGAACAACTAATCATCAAGAAAATTTATTCTACAAGTCAAACCATTACTACCGATATTATTCATTCAACTCACATAACAAATGACTCAAAACCTTAGTGACTGGAATTATCAATGTCATGTAGTAGGATAATTACTGTACAGAAATCAACCGAATTAAACGGTTGAGAATATTTCATTTTAGGCGGATAGAACAGATATTAGAATGTGTTAATGAAATGTATTGTAAGTTTAGAGTAACTCTGTTGTAGGATAATATGAACTAGAAGGTCGAAGTACCACCTATAAAAACAATGAACTGGTATATTCATGTTTCACCTGAAGGTTTTGAAACCGTGATGATAATAATAATTCACATAATAAATTCTGTTTCTAGACTTCAGTCTCAATTGTATTCTTCAACTTATGTTCATCAGTATTGTAAGACTGCACAAAACATAATGTGATCTTGGAATTAGTTTACCAAGGTTATGAATTTGTTGTAAAGTTAGTATTTGAAGTTGGAATTAGGGTTACAATCTGATAAATACAGTATATGTTAACTGTATTTAGTTGTATTGTTATCTGTGAATTGGTTTATGTATTAGTAATAAAACAAGATTTATTATATTATGGATTCTTCATATATACTCGTCATAAAACTAGATTAAAGTTGACTGGTGATTACGGGAGATATAGTTCACGGTAAGATACTCTGTCACATTTATCCACACTATGTATATTCTATATTTATGAAGTAACTATATAACATTACTTGTTAAATATAAGGTCAACTAAGTGGCCTGCTAAAACTTTTGGGTTGGCTTTTTTTGCACCTCGAATTTACTGCCAATAACTAACCTTATTTAGATTAGTATTGATAAAGTTGTTTGGAGTGGCGACTGTGTGTACTCTCACATCCTTACAAATTATTTTGACAACAAATTCTGGATAAATCAAGTCGAGAAAATGGCTTTGTATGTATATTTTCCTCCTTGTTTATTTAATGGGGAAGTAAGAAATGAGTATTTTAGAACGCATCCACGGCGCTCTTTCTGAAATAAATCTATTCTATAATGTCAATTGTTAGCTTATTCTGGACATAATGAGATCATATCATGAGTGATATAATTACTGCTAATTAAATTTCATAAGTATCTTGTTGTACAGATTGACTGTAGTTGAGAATAATGATCGTTGGATGAATAAATCAATGATCTTAAGGTTTAGACTTCAATCCTTTGTACATAAGTAGGTGCCTAATTCTATGGTGTTTCGAATGAAAACAAAACAACTATATTTTCTTGGTTTTCAGATATTCACATTCTATTATTTACAAATGTTCCAAATAACCACGTATAAAATGCTAAAAATAACTGTCACTCAGTCAGTTACAACGTAGAACTTGGTACATGCGTACATCACTTAAAGTTGCCATACCCCAATCAGCAGTTAGAGATTAAATTATCGAACCAAATCTCAGAGTACTGGAGGTAGTAACAGAGTAATTACTAATGGAAAGGCATAGAGATCAGTGATATGATTTAAGGAAATATGACTCAGTAAAGAGAAAATTATGAGGAGCTCAAAAACTTAGAATTTAAAGGAAGACATGGGATGGATGTGCCTGCGCCATTGCCAACGATTTCGAGCCATATCACCTCAAGTTTAACTATCTTTTACGATCACCACGTGGGCCCCAACCATGTAGTCTGCATCTATTAACGTGGCTCAGCCCAACTGTCAATGATTACATGGACTGGTTCCATGTTCTCATTTGGCCGCTTGTAGCTTTTTTCCAGCCTACTCTCACATCAGACAACATTGCTTGTCGAGGTAGGCAGTGGTCAGGCATACGTAACACATATCCTAACCACCTCAGCTGGTGAAGATTAACTACTTCATCAATTGACTTATCGTATTTACCTAGTACTCTATTCCTAACCCACGCAGTGCTTACTCTGTGGTCCCAGGAAACACGAGCAATGCTTCGAAGACATCTATGATCAAATACTAGAAGTCTACGAATATCCTCTATCATTAATAGCCATGTCTCACATCCAAAAAGTAAGACGAATCTAACTGCTGCGCAGTCAACGCGTCCTTTGGTTAGAAGATGGATGTCTTGCCTACACCGCGAGTGACGTAAATTGGCAAAAGCTAATCTGGCCTTACGTATATGAAACGAGATTCCAGCAGTACTGTACAATCTACCATATTGGAATGTCTTTATTTAAAGTCAATACAGTAATATTAGAAACGGTAAACAAATTGTTCACTAAATAGCAACAACTTCAGTTGATTAGATAACATCCATATTTTAAAACCCTTTAAAGGAAAACAGTGTTTTATGCACCGTTATTCAGTTCTGATTAAAATTTATGATTAAAGTTATGCTGGACTTAAGGTAAGGAATATGGCTAAGTTAAATTTATGGTTAGTTTATGTTTAGCACTGGTTTAGGCTAGAAGGTTTCGTTTCGATACAGTATTGATTTATGTGTTTAACATTGATTATTAAGCAAGAACTTAGTATTTGATACGTTTGCATTATAGTTTTGATTCTGTGATGTCAAAATGAGGCTCTTTTATAATTTTGTGCAAATTTGGCGTTAAACACAGGTATAACAATAAGGGATTTCTAACTAGATAAAATCGGGTTTCATTGATAATCACCAACTTACTCTAATGTTTATTCTCAGTGAACAGATTGAGAATTGCCGAAATTCCTAATTAGGGAAGCAAATGATTCTTAGATATTATTTATCGAAATAATGTTTATACACAGAAATATAAGTAATGCACATAGTAACTTACTAGGTGTAGGTTCGTGAAGAACTCCAAGAGATGCTGATGTACATCGATAACGTCCTTTTCATTGTACAGAATAAGAAAATATGAAAGTAATAGACAAATGAATTTCTGTTTTATTGAATCTACTAACATATACATCATAGAGAAATGAATGAATTAAAGATGCCGGAATGTGAGAACTGTTTTCTAGTAGATTATTGTCTATATCTCTATTGTGTAGTTGTTACTAGAAGATTCTCTGATATGTATACTTACATTTGACCATCATGTTCATAAGAACCACTTAACTAAACTTCTGTCAAGTACAGTTTTAAACCATCATGACGCGTTGTGGCCCAGTAATAGTTAAATACAATCACATGAGATTTTGGTAGTAATTTTAGTGATAGTAGATTTCAGTGGGCGACAGATGAAATCATATTGATCAGTATGCTCTAGTCTAGTTAATCATTGTTTACAAGTATCACTGATCAAGATCAAAGTTATTGACATCACTGTCAAAAATTCAAAATTAACTATGATTCCTAAGTTTAAAGGGAACTGTTTAGCTTATACACTTTCAAATGAAGTAGTAAGATACATTAAAGTTATTCATTGTCATTTTCATTCATTTGATCATTTCATCTTTCTCATAAGATTATCAACTTACTTGAAGTTAAATCAGCCATTTTCTTAACAGATTTACTTGGTGTACTACGACCATATTCTGTAACAGCAACTATTCTTAACCAATATTCTTCTTCAGGATTTAAATTTTCCAATGATAAACGATTACGTTTTAAACCAGATGCAAGAACTCTCCAAATATTTTCATTATTTGCATTAAAAGAATTTTCTTTTGTTAAATTATCAATTTCATAATTTTTTAATTTATCTACAGCTTTAATTTGTACTTCATATGTAAACGGTGTAAATGTTCTATCTAATGAATAAGATTTTGGTAATTGCCATACAAGTTCTGGTGCAACTCTACCAATTAATATATCTGATGGTAATTCAATAGATGGTCGTATAAATGTTAAATCAGGAATAACTAAAATATCAAATAAAAGAAGATACATTAGTAGGATAAAGTTGTTTCTATGTGAAAAAACAAATGCTTCATCAAAACTTAAGTTGTACAGAAGAATTTCTGTGAAATAATTTACTTTCCGTTTGAAAGAGGTCAGTGTCTATAATAAGACTGATCAGTCTCTATTGATATATGTGCATTGCTGTTTGAACTCAGTAGCTTAATGATGAATGCGGTGGTGTTTGACACTAAACGAACTGAGTTCCAGCCCCGGTGTGAATAATAATAATAATATTTGGATTCAGGTGCATTCATCTGACGAGTCCTAAATAAGACGGAATGCGCTACTTGGATTTCGTTTGTTAGCCACAACTCAAATCAAATAAGGTTAGTATTTAGTTTTTTATTTGATTGATATTTGAATTTTGTTTCAGATATATTAGATTATGAATTGATCCAAATCATTTTCTGTATCTGAATCACTACTGGGATTTGTTTGATATCATTTCGTAGTAAAAGTTATGGTATTTCGTGAACTTACTGCGTTATTCATTTGTAAAGGCTTATATATTCCAGCAATTGATATTATAAAGATGTAATTCGTAAGTCTTATCAGCAACTGTGTATCCTGTTGATTCGACATTGCCAATGCGACATAAATTCTAGTAAAGTTGGATAATATGTAGAAGCAAGGTCCAGGACTAATGTTTCATTCATACCTGATTTCTAATACTAATGTTAGCAAACAGATCATAAATCAAAGTTCATTACATCAAACTCCGATGCTTTATCCAATAAATTACTGGTACTAGAAAATTTTTAACTTGTTCAGTGAATATGAAGTTATACTCAAGAATTTCCATTCTACCACAACAAACTATTCATCGTCTTTACCTTAAAGTATTATAAAATTATCACTGGATCCAAAGAATTTATACGCTACTTACCATTCTTCAGATAAAACTAACTTTGATTCTGAATAAAACCAAATAATCATGTTGCTGATATATTTAATCCAGAGTAGCCTACTGGTAAAGATAAAAATTCACTGACTCTATAATTGTGTAACCTAATTCACCAGGTAAATATTTGCATACTTAGCTTTAATTCACACTTTGAGTATGAAAGATTAGAATATTACCCGTCTGCCTAAATTAAAGTAAGTGGAATTCGAACTTCATAATTGAAGGTTGAAAGCAATAAACATTGAGTAATGATGGAATCTTTTACGTTCATTAAAACATTTTGCAAAAAAGCATTGAATTGTTAAATACTGCTTACCAACTTGTGGTGATATTAATACATTTCTAGTTGGACGTCCGATACCAAATTGATTTGATGGCAGAATACGAATATGATATCCAATCAATGGATTAGGTTGATTCCATGTCCAATGGTTTGTGTCTAGATTAGAAGCTAATGTTGTCCATTCAGTTGAACCATCTTTTTGAATCTAAACAACAGATTAGTTTAAATTAAGGTATTCAGTAATTTTTGACTGTAACTGAAAAAATTAACAAATGCAGTGAATCATTTTTAAAAATGACAACAGCTGAAAACTCATAAGGAACTTTAGAAAACTGGACAGTTTTCTTGTTTAATTCCAGGACTTCCCAGCAGTCCTTGATACACAGCACATTGATTAAATTTGAAAATATAAGTTAACTAAGTTAAACTAACTTGCAAGAGGGTGTAGTGTACGACACTGTAAATCATTAAATCATGAGTGCTTATAGCTGAGGAGTCTTTGATTAGGACGAAACAACCATTAAATGTTATCTGTCTTTTTCCTTTTCATATATATCTTCTTTTGCTTAATCCAAGATGACTAACACTGTACAAACTATGGAACTAATTAATCATATTTGGAGAATCTAACTTTTACTGTAGATAAAATCATTTAGAAATGGTTTTCTATTCATCCTACATAATAAATGGAATGGCTACTAAATATTTATCTTTTTTTCAAAATAAACATTGAACATGTTAGGACAACAACAAGAACAATAACAACAGCAACCACCTACTGTTTTACTTGAATAGAGAAAAATGTTCCTGATAAGCACTGATTTACATAAATCAGTATAGATACATCATATTTATCAATGTCATTATGCATTGACTACACATTGGTATTAGTTTAAAGTATGATTATAGTGAATAGGTAAATAGTTCACTATCAATATAGAGTTTAGTTGTAACTATGTATTTAAATGTATATCATTTTATTGATAGATTATTTGGTGTATCTATTGAAACTCTACTGTATTGAAAGTAAACTATTCTAAATAATTGACAGTTCATTAGTTAGTGAATTATTTTGAAGATCTTGTATGAAAGTAAACAAAATTAAGTCAATATATAATTTGTGCATAGTTATCATATTAAATGATAAGAATTAATCATAAAGAATATGTGTTCGCTGGTCTTTGATTTCAGTGTAAGATGTATCTGAAATTCTGATAGAATGAACATCTTTAACAGGATTCGAACACACATTATCTAATATCATTCATTATTAGAGATATTCTCATTGATTTACTTCTATTGTTGCCAACAGAGTTTTCTTCATGAATTCTGTTGATTGATTTGTAATATGATTGTCAGTTAAGACTTAACTTCAATTGACTTATATTATCTCATAGTGAATAAGTGCAAACAATATAACACTGGTTACTATTGAACAATTGATTCAAGTAAATCTTGATGAATTCATTTCAATTGTATACAATCCATTTGAATGAATAAATGAAATATGTGTGCCTAAATTTTTTAATCAAAAAACATCCCTAGAATGATTTACATTGTACAGTGATGTTTGGCGAAGGAAAATAAACTTTTCAAATCAGTTTAAGATGAACATGTTGACTATATTGAAACTGAGAAAGCATTTTTGTTAGAATTCATTAACTAATACTTTTAAGAAGTTTGAATAATCTTAGTTTTTAGTTAAGTTTAACTATTTAAAAACGCTTCAAACAAAGCAGATCCTGATATATAAGTGAAGTTATGTAACTTCAGTAAGACATATCTGATCGAAATTAGATAGATACCTATTCAATATGTATCTGTTTAAAATCATCGTATAAACTGAGGGAATGCATGAATTCAACACTAACAACATTAATTTTCGGTTTTTCAGTATGTTATTCAATGAGTTAAACATAGTTAGAAATGTAATTCGATGTTGTGGAGATTGTCGGGAGTTAATTTGGTATCATGAATTGGTCTCAGTTAAACAACCATCGACAAGCAAGAAACATTCAACATCTGTTTCATTCTAATAGGGGACTCATAGGCAGTACACATTTATAGCCCAACCAGAGGTCAAGCTAAGGACTCCCTGGCTACGTGATGAGTGTCTAACCACTTAGCCGGCTCCCAACAGCTGGTATTGCTATCTCAGTCAATTCACGATATATTTGAGTGACCTCATTCAATGGTTTGCCTTCAGTGGTCACATCTCACAGACTGAATTATTGTTTTAAAGCCTATTTTGTAATATATTTGATTCTTACTGTAATCGAGACACCATGTGATAAATTTGGCTGTGATTATATAATATGTGGAAAAGCTATTAAAATGTAGTGAGCTGTGAGTGTCTAGATTTTAATTCAAGTGGATTTCGTTATTCTAAGCGCTTGGCAACATGACAGATAACGCGAGTCCGCAAACATCATGATGCATATGTTTTATTAGACTCAGGTTTCTGTCTACATCATCCTATTAAAATAGTATTTGTATGAATGTTTCACTAGAGGGCTCTAAGCTGATGTTTGAGGATATTTTCCGCATGACTGAAAGTCTTAGAGATGCCATTAGTAAGGAATTATAATCTATTTCTTTTCAACATTATACATCTTTCAAATCCTTTAATAATCTGCCACTTCTCCCACTTGAAGTGTTAAGGAACTACTTCAGGTTTCTGTCTACCTAATTGAACATTTTATGAAGAAATTTTAAACAGTTTTAAATCATCTGCTTAACTGAAGAAATTTTCACATCAAAGTGAAATAATTATTCAATCAGGTGGTGCGACAGTTTGAATGTATCTTGTAATGAAGTCGCCTAATTTGTAATTCATTAAATGGATATGTTTGCATTCCAGTGTTTATTTTTCATGCAGTAAATCATAGCCAGTATTTTATACTTCAAATTCCAACGAGTTGTCCACTAAGCTATCTAGTTCAAACAACCAACCGAATTGGATGAAGTTATAAACAATCTTGTTATGGATTACAATTAGTCAGTTTCCATGGGCATATACACATTCTATGGATTTCGGTTAACTTTGATTATGGCTAGCCGTGTAACAGAAGACGAGCACTAAATTCACTTTCGGACGTGTCACTAAGGTATATCTGTATCCAAGTGTTGATGTCTACACTAGGCCTAAATTCTAATAATAGCCATAATTCAACCCTACTAAATAGTCACCTCCAAGCAATCCGCCTCAAATGTATATACACCAATTGAGAAGAAACAATTGGAGTCACTAACATCAACCACAGGATGATTCATACTCTTACAAATATAAGTAATGTGTATGTAAAAGTCGGAAAGAGTAGTTTACGGGAGATTTACTTTCGGTAATTAAATTTTTCCTCACTTTGATTGAAACAAATAATTATCATGATATCAACTGAATTTGATAAAATAATAATTTAGTGGAAATTGAATTGATAGTATTATCAAAGTAGTTTTAAATAAGAAGAGCCAGCGACATGAAATAATCCAGTTAGCTTGTTACATTCGACATATAACCACTAATGGAATCCATGACTTTGTCTTTCATCCTATTTAGAACTAGTCGATTGGATAATCTTGGCACATTCCAGTTTTATTGTTCATTAAGGAACTCGAACGCAGCATCCATTGTTACAAACATCAACACATTATCCACTGAGTTCAAATATTATTCAACTGGTTTAATGGTTTTAAATAGGGTTTATAAATTCAGACTTTCGACATTCAGTTTATCGTAGTTTGTAAATCTTAGATTATTGAGAACTATAAAGGAGAATAAAATTTCACCTAATTTAAAGCTGAATAATAGTACTTGGGTTATCTGCAACGCTTTCAATGTATGGCCTCCATTTTTATCAAGAATTATCCACAATTGTCTCGAATAAACATAAACAGTGTAGAGAAGTTCGATATACCGGATACAAACCACTAATATAGTCTACATGAGAACTTGAAATGAAGTTTGTAACTAAAACTGCGCATTACACATCTCTTTCCGTAAGAAATCGTTTACTTGAACTCGGGTTACCCCTTTGATATTTGCATCCTAGTTTCCCGTACTCTAGACACTGAAGATTCAAATCAAATGACAGAGTATTTCAAAAATTTAATTGAACGATGATTAGTTGTAATGTTTTTGGCCTTCTTGAAACTACTTCAAGATGTATATTAGACGCTTTAACATCATTAGAGAAACAGATATTAGTCGGAGTACTTAGCGAATATTGAACACGTTGTGTGTAACCTCATTTCAAGATTAATTATCATCTGATCTCATTTTTACACCAAGTAACATTGACGCTTTATCAGTGCAAAGATTATGTAAGCTGAAGGTAACTTGATTTTAGTATTAATGTTCATAGTAAGCTTAGAAGAGTTTTCGGTATATTATGCAATATAATATGAAAAACCTAATGCTCACTGAAGTAGTTAGTGACTACTTAAACACAATGGATATTGTGTATCATAATTCATATGATCTACATATATATTTAAAGAGATCAGTTCAAGGAAAAGAATAACTAAATCAATATTTCAGATTAGCTTCAGCACTAAGAGTGTTAAGTTGAAATTATTGTATTGTATTGCATTCTATTGTTATATCAAATGTAAGATGCTAATAACAAAATGAAACAGTAAAACAAAATTCATACTATAATATCCTTACTTGTATTTCATAAGTAGTATCCTTCTGTAACACTTGAGGTATTGATAAATTCAATATATGACTAGTAAACAATGATTGTACATCAGGATCATCCCATGATATTAAATATTCTTCAACTGATGTAACATTTACATGAGGCTTAAATGCTGAGAAATCTGGAACTAAGAAATCTATTCAGAGTAATAAGAAAACAAAAAGTAAAATGATAAGATTAAATTAAATGGATACAAATGAATGAAGAAAACATTGAAGTGGGGGGGTAAATATTATTTTTAAGTGTTTATTGCAATATGTTACATTCTTCTAAGAAGATTAGTAGATTAATAAGTAGACGTATCATTACTTTTGTTAGGTCAGATGTTTGGAGTCCATTTTATTGTTAGAAAGTAGATGAGATGATATTAATCAGTCAAGTTATCATGGCAAGCAGATTATTCATACTAGTTAAAGTTTATACCTACCTAATCTATACCCACATTAATTTGATCTCTCATTAAAGCTTCGTTTCTGCCTATTTCTTAATCATTTCCGTTTTACTTAGTGGTTTAGTTGTGAACTGGATATTATAAACCAAAACTATCATGTCTTACCCTTGAATAATTACTGACACTGAATCTATGTTAGCCTATGATACACTAACCGAATGATAAAGCATTATTTACTAATAACTAGGGTATCCTAACGGCTGTACATTTGCCACGAATCTATTGATTCCCAAACGGTGAATGTGAAGATTTGAAGTCAACAAGTCAAGAAACATAGAAACCTTAAAAATCAAATATTTCACATAAAAGCTGATTTCCCCGAGAACGCATAAACACTATTGAATAAATAAGATAGATGAAGAACCAGAGATCAATGGTACAAAACTGAGGTGGAATATAAATAATAAGTATTGACTCATGAACCATAAATGATATAATAACAGTTTCTGACTTACATAAGAGCATAAGATAATGGCAATATAAAGATAATAACAGAAAAGTATTCGACCGATATAGAGTCAAAATATATGAAATAATTTTTCGAAAAATAGTCCTTAAATTAGGATGGATTTGTATCTTTCCGTTGATTTGTCATAGACTGAAAGTTATCAGTCTCTGTTGCAGTATGTGCATCCTAAGCAGATTACCTTGATATAAAGATCATTCGCAACTATTGTTTGAGTTGGATTGTGACTGGCAAGTGGAATGCAGGGCACACGTTTTGTCCTGTTTGGGATTCGTCAGCCGAATGTACCTGCATCTTAATGATGATGCTAACGAGTCCCAAATTAGACGGAACGCTCGTCCTAGATTCCGCTTGCCAATCACAAATCAGCTTAAACAATAGTCATTAAAGTTTAATTTTCTTCATAATAACAACAAAAATGCTTAAAGTGAAATTGTCACCTGGATGTACCTGCTTAAACCGTGACACAAACTCAGTCCATTCATGCCAAACCCTTTCGTGTTCAGTACTAGGATGCTGGTGCGTCCGGTTATGAGCAAACGTGCGTCCTGAATTTCACTTGGAAGGCACATTTCAACTTTATTCATATTTGTGTAATAAAATTGCATTTAAGTAATTCACTGAAGATGTGCATATACAAACTGGGACTAGTTGATTTCAGTTCAGCTATTTAATTATTCAATACTTCTTGTCAATTTGATGATTTAAAAAAATCTTTGTATAGATTCAAGAATCTCGATTAACTTTTAATAAATTGTTTGGAAGAACCACTTGTCTGCTCACCATAAGATGAGTTTAATGAGTAGTGGTCTACTAGTTTACTATATGGCTGTGAAACTCGGTTACTCAGAGAATAGGACATTCATAAGTTAATAATATTTAATTATAGGTACCTTTTATACATTGATCTAGTTAATTAAAATCACTACATTGGCAATGATAAGACTAGGTGCAGTGAACTAATAAGAGCTTTCAATCAGTTAACAAGGTTGTAGATCATTATTGACTGAGGTAGTCAAGATATGTTTTACATATGAGTAACCACTGCCTATCAAAACAGCAATTGTTCATGAACTCATTGACTGACTATCTAAATCATGTAGGCAGGTGAAGACTATTTGATTGAAATTTTATTGTTTATCGTAATCTTAGGTTAGAGACTCTTGTTGATAAAAATAAGAATCGACTGTAATAGCGTAGATGCATTTAGTTATTGCCTTCCCTTAAATTCTGAACAACTAATTCTTTCTTTTTTGACTATTAATGTACATATTAAATCCTTTTTTAATTACAATTTAGATCACAATCAATCCTATTACTTTGGTACCTATCTAGGTTTATTGATATAGTATAACTACTATGTACCGATGTATCTATATGCTAGGTTCTTTGTTTCATTAGACTCATTAAATAATTCTAGTTTCATTAGTTACTGACTCCTGATAAGTTTCATAAAAAAAAAGATTAATGTATAACTGATAACAGGTATATATGACAGTTAGGCAAAAAGAAAACACTAATCACTATCCTATTCTATATACACAACTTACCTGTTTTAATGCATATATTAATAGGTCGACTTGGTTTTGTTTGTTGACCATCTACATTAGCAATTATTCTACAAGAGATATCTTTATCTAAATAATTAAAATTTGATAGAATAATTTTATTATGTAGATTTGCATTAATTTGTTCTTCAATAGGATACCAATCACCGGCATAACCATCACGTTTTTCAATTGAAAATTTTACTCTTTCACATATTTCATCTGATTCATCTATATCAAAATCATTTGTTATATGATATGATTGATTTAGATTTTTACGAAAACCTAATGCATCAATTATTGTATCACCTAAACGCCAACGTAGTTGAATTGTATTTGGTCCAAATATTAGAAAACGTAAATCTTCAATACATCTATCAAAGAATGAAAATGTAGAAAATATCAAAACATTTTTGTTTTACTTAAGTGAATAAATTGAATACAAATTCATATGGAATGAGAGTATCATGATTAATTGATGATATTTATAGAAACTGTTTCTAGATCATAATTCATAAATCAAATAAATTTATCAAGTGTTAACATTAAACATTTTAACTTCAACAAAAAAATAATATAATTTAAGTTGGATTGTGATTAGTAAGTGGAATCGATGACGCGCGTTTCGTCCTATCTGGGACTCGTCAGCTTGATGTACCTGAGTCCCAATGTTGATGTTCACAGTGGGATTCAAATTCAATCCGTTTTGTGTCAAACGCCACCACGTTTACAACCAGACTACTGAGTTCGGACAGTCACACCTGTTCAATAGGCGCATTAGTATCAGGGTGAATTTGTATATTTCCATTGATTTGTTTTAAACTGACTGCATCTCATTGGGATGTGGGTACATCCAGCCAACAAATCCCAAATAGAACGAAACGCGCGTCCTGGATTCCACTTGCTAATCACAACCCAACTTAAATGATACTTATGAATAATCGCTATATAGAGGAAATCCGCTCTGGATGTACATATAGCAAGAGAGACTGATAAGCATCAGTCTATGACAAATCAATGCGAATATATAGATTCATCCTACAATATAATATGCAAGAAATCTGTCTACAAGGAAGTGATAGTGGTTGTTGACCATATTTTCAGTTGAGGTGATCAAACGTAACTAGTAATTAGGGTTAGTTTGCCAGCCACTCAAATAAAATTTGAGTTGTTTCTTAAAACTTAAAACACAACTCACCTGCAGGACTAAGGAACCGACACAAACTTTAAAGTCTGTTAATTTAGCTATGACATAAGCTTATGATAATCAGTCTATCAAGAAACGGTTAACTACAGGGAATGATCTTAATGTTAAAAAACTACCAAAATGTATACAGTATTTGTTCACGGTTAATGAGTGTTTAGATGATATAAATATTTAAAATCAAGGTAACTTCTACATACTTACTCATCTATATGATTGTAAAACATTTCTCTACAAGTTTCATTGTATTTACAAATACAGCTCCTTAACCTAGACAACATGGCCTGTATATTATTTGTGTAAACTCCTGCAATAGGATCAATAGAGTTCTCTCTGTGAATAAAGACATCAAATTTGTATGCAAGTCTTGCGAGGCACTTGTACGAATTTAACTGATCTGTGTTAATTGTTTTTCCTGCTTCTAAATGATTCTCATTGGTATTGATTAAGATTGATTTTTAATATCAGAGACCTTAACAGTGTCCTATCCCAAATTCGGAAAATCTATTGTACATTATAACATAAAAATTAGTTACCTATGCCATATGAATAGTACATATGCAATTATATATGTGTTTTCTGACTACTATTTCATAAATCCGTACGATTTCGTTAACACCACTCATGGACTTTAGTGTTCACATTAGTATATCGGAACAGACACTTCTGCATAGATGTCACTCCACTGACATCTGCCATGGCTGCTCTTTTAGTTTCAGGTGTCTCAAGTATCCCCTCCATTACCATAACCGTTGTCTATCGAATTATAGAAATCTTAAAGAACAAATTCAATCTGATAGATTTATTTTTCCCGATACCTAGGACACGTAAGTATAACGTTATTCTGCTTCAGCGAAAATTTCACCACAGTAGCATAACTAGGTCCTTCAAAGTAATCCATTATTTACCGAATACCTGATAATGATTTTATCGCCGAAATTAGTAAACATACAATGATTCGTCATAGATAATTAAACGATGTGTCATGACCTTAAAATCTGAATTTACTGTTTGATTAGCTCGTACTAGTTCTTTAGTCCTGTCAACTCTGGTGTTTCCTTGTTTAAGAATCAATACTTGTCTAATATTAAGTATTTCCATAAGGAAGCACATTACGAGTAATTTTATTCCAACTAGGTATCTCTCACGATGCAATATATATATATAGTTACATCATGAGGAGTAGACATTACCTAGAATAATTCTTATGGACGACAAGAAGAACATCTAACTACTTGTAAGAAGAGCATAATCTTTCCTTTTTCATTTCACAAGCAAGTATGTCTTAATATACACATATATGTTGAATGTTCTTTAAGGTTGAAAATGTTTACTACATGTGAAGAGAAGAGTTATGGAACTGCACAAAGTGGTATCCAAGCGCAACTTAACATTATACACGTTTAGCTTGTTTATAAATATCATTTCCAGAAAATGATTCACGTATAAGCCCCAAATTGAAATGATTTGTAAAAAACGTGTTTACAAAGGTCTTCGTTACATCTATTTACAAGAACGAATAATATGTAATAGTGTCATTATAACTGGTTAGTGTGCTGCTGTTCCTATGAATAACTTTGAACCCCGCCCCTCTAGATTTTCTTATACTTTTATTTACCTATGCTTAATTGTATCGTCGTCTTACAGATCATATCAACATTGCATATTCTCACAAGTGTTGTCTATTCTACTCTCATCTTTGGTTATATACCGAATAGTTTAAACATAATGATAATTTACTTAAACTAGAATTTAGACACATGCTACTCATTTCATCTGAATAGCATAACAACATGATATATAACTAAAGCCCGTTTTGGGATGGATGTAAATTTAAGTTAGATAAAAAATAGCTGTTTTAGATATCCGGGATGTTGTTAAGCTATTCAAACGTAGTTAGTCGTGAGTATTCAAAGTCTAGCTCAAGCGAATTCTCGTTATGCTTTAATGGCTTGACAACATGCCGTATTATCCAAGCCGATAAATGAAGTCAATGAGTGTCTAAATTTTCAGTTTGCGCGAATTCTATACAATTTTTAAACATCTTGACAACCGGCTTAAATTTTGGAAACTTTGTTTTTCAACAAATGTTACCGATATGACCGAAATGAATGCCATCTTTTGTCTAAACATAGCACATATAATATCATGTCACTTAGACTAGTGGTTGCATTGTAACTTAGTCAATAGAATTTTATAAGGGTTAGACACTTAAACAGCTGCATGTAGCTCAGAAATCAGGAAGTATCAGTAATAAATCTTGTAAAGAGTAATCTGCTTTATGTAATAATTCCTTAATATGAGTGATTACTTTGAGCTGCATCCAAAGAAGTCAATCCAATCTCGTTATCTACTTTAACCAACTTTAGGCCGAAATACATCAATAATAATCGTCTCACAGGATGGTCTAATGGGTCTAATTTATATATTCCATGCTTTTAATAAATTTGATTTAATGGAATTAAATATTTTGCATTTAATTCGTCCATTAAGTAATTACCTTAGTAATGTTTAATATGGTCTACTGGTTGCATCTCCTGTGTATTTAAAAGAAAATATGCTGAGAAAGTTAGTTGAACTAAAACGTAACTCACCTTTCTAAAGTTGTTAGTAAAAGTGGAATTTCAATTGGAGAAGTATATGATACTGGACCTTCACCAAACTGATTAACAGGTGTTATACGATAGATGAGTTGCGATCCAGGTTCAGCTTTATGATCATCTATTTTACCTAATGATCCAGATACAAAGCCAACTTGTCTCCAAGGTGCTAGTTCACTCAAGGTTGTGCGAGCTTCTATTCTATAGTCAATTTTATTATTATTATTATTAATGTGATTAAGGTAGTTATCATTCGACGGAAATTTAAAGTTATGCGGTTTCCATGTTATACGTACTCCTGCAGCACCTGTTATTTCAATTGATGGTATCAATTTTACCTCTATTCCTGATGGGGCGGGAGGGCATATTTCATTTAATGCTGGTATGCGAAGAACTTCATGGGTATCCAACCAAATATGATTGCCTTCTTTATCTTCTTGTAAACTAAGTATCCTAACAAATTGCTCCATTTTACCTGGTCTCACATCAAGAACATATTGTTCTCCATAAATTAGATCATCTTCTTTACAAACTACTGTCCAGTTATTCATATTGTGTGAGAAATTATCATCATAGTTATTGAAAGTTCTCCGCTGAATGCGGTATCGACCATGTGGACTGTAATAATCATTAACACCAATATTTACATCTGGATTTGTGCAAGCAGCCCATTCTAGTGCAATCCCCTCTTTAGGATCAACTGAATTCACTTTAACCTCTAACCTTGGTATCTTATCGGATGAAATAATTGGAAACCTATCCATAACACTTATTTGTTCATATTGATCCATTCCATTAACTTTATCTGACAACTGACTATTGCTTCGATAAGCTTTAGTTCTAAATATCTGAGTTGCTCTCAATCTATAGCTTTTAGTTGGCCCACTTTCGCCAAACTCATTATATGAAAATATGCGAAATTCAAGTGAACTATTCGAGTTTGTAGTGTTCAAGTTCAAGTCATTTCCCATTTGCGTTTCTTTAGTCAACATTTCTATTAGATCGCTTGGTAGAGGATAACCTGACTCACAGTCACTGATATCACTAGCTAAATCATTCCAATGTCCAGATATTCCACGGCGCCATTCAACGCGATACATAGGCTTAAGATCCTTTTTGCAATTGGTGCAGAACTCTGGTGTATATGCTGCTTTCCACATAAGGCGGATATTACTCTTCTTTCCAGAAGTGTTATCTGATGGACAATTTATTGTTATCCATGGTGGATCAATAGCTAAATCTGGAATTAATGAATTAGGATCAAGTTGAACTATTGCCATTGGGGAAGGACAAGACTCTCCATATTTGTTTTTGGCTATAATACGTATAGCAGAACTGATGCCAGGTCGTAAATGATAAAAGTAGGATAGAGTTGTAATATCATCTGCCACCCGACACCATTCTGATTGGGACCCCTCTCTAACCTCAACGGCATAAGTCACTTTCCCGAGTAACTGGGATGAATTTAATGTAATGTTTTTATATAACTGGCTCGGTGAAAGTGCTGGTACAGCTTGACACCAACGAAGTTTAATAGCCATGGCCTCTTCAAATTCATACTCTGGCTTAACTGCCTGCATGTGAGGAAGGCATGCTCGTATAGGCAAGCGAAGTACTGGAAAACAAGGAGGTCCAAGGCCGAACTCGTTTTCGGCAACTACCCTAACTTGAACAGGGTTCAAAGGACAAGCAACGTCATTGGAAATGTAAGCTGAAACTTCTAGTGAATTGGTCACTACGGGTTTCCACCATCTACCTGCATCATTACTGATTTCAACAATGTATGTTACATTTTCATTTGATATTGGATCCCATGCAATTTTGAAACCATCATCGTATACATCAAGTAGTTGGAGATTATTTACTCTTGATGGCAAAACTGGGAAACAAAGTAATTTGTTGATAAATTACAATATCGAAAACAAAAGAAATATCAAAGTGATTAAAAGTTTAAATGCAAATAAAAATACAAGATCTGTCTCTTTTATTGTCAGTAAGTAATGTGTGTTGTGAATCTGGATACAGCAATGCTGAAAGTAAAAAACCAGAGGTTTATCTGTGGTCTAATGGCTAAGCGTTTGCTGCGAAGACTGAAGGTCTTGGGTTTGATTTCCCGGAGAGTCGTGGATATTCACTGCTAAAAAGTCTCATACTAGGAAAAAACAGCTGTCTAGTGCTTACTAGCTTTCATTGGTTATTTAACCCAGACCAAGTCATGATGTCAAATTACGAATCAACGATCTCTATAATACCCAATTACAACCAATATTAACTCATTGACTCCTGTAGGTAATTCCTGGAATTCCAGTAATAGGACGAGACCTATAAAACTAAACTATGTCAAGTATGAGACAGTCATCCACTGATGGCGAAGGGTGAGATCGCGCAAATGTAACGTAAATTGACTGAGTTAAAAATATCAATCATTCTGAGCCAACTCAGTGATTAAACGGTTAAACCGTTTTGCAGTGAAGCTTGAAGGTCCTGAGTACAATGCCTGGCGGAATCATGGTATGCGCACTGCTGACAAGTCCATACTAACATGAAACAACTACTTAATACTTCTTCACTTTTGGTGATTATCAAATTCAGACCAGTACATAACGTTAAAATTAAAGTAACTGCTATTTTACAAATCTGTATTTCTCTTCATTATCTTATACGCATCTTCACGTATGCTTCACACTTACAAGGATGTTATACAATATAAGTCTGTTTATGTTTGAAAATTTTATTCACGTATATCATTTCCAAAGATATTCATATTGCATATATACATAGATATAAACTACAATGTCGTCTCATGCTTACAGTTGGAATTATACCTTCCTGGACAAGTTTATTTATTATCCCTAGTTAGCTAAGTAGAGGATCTGAGAATGGAAATAATAACGTTTAGTGTCAGTTAAAGTTTATGTTAAAAATGTTTAGTCGATAGCTGATGTCAAAATTATTAGTTCACTTGAGGACGTAATGTTAATATGATCTGATTTTAATCGTAAGTGGTACTTTTTAGTTGATTAGTAATTTAACTGATACTTATTGGTAAACGTAGCTGATAATCAGTATTCTCTAGGATAAACAACAAATAACTGTTGTTTGTTAATCCCAGGTCAACTTAAGGTTATGTCAGCAATGTCGGCTAACAGTAAATGTGACATAATATACATATTTTTGTACAGGTAAGAGTGGTTATTTGAAACTATCATATAAGCTTGGTTATCAGCTTGGGATAATTCAGTCTATGATTCTTATCTGTACAATTATTGATCTATTACATAGTTTTATTTACTACTGTATCTTGTTATAAATGTTACATCTATAACACTTAATCACTCCGAATTCATTTCATGTAGTTTCAGTTAACCTGGAGAATAAATGTTCACTTGACAGTTTCCATAATTCTTTCAAATGTTAACTGGAGCAAGGATTTATTGCTGATGAACGATTGTTGTAGATTAGCCCTACGATCTTTACCCTTATCGGAGAGTCCACTGAATATTAGAATATTCAAGTTATTTATATATTTGTCATAAATTTCATCCCACCTTCAAATCATTAATAATAACAGATTGTGAAGCTCCACAACTAATAACTAGTTTTATCTTGTCCTTAATCAGTTGTTATTAATATTGAATATTGATTGTTTAAAATTATCGTATTCCAATCAAGACCTGAAAGGTATTAACTATTAATATTGACTAATCTAATAGACAAAACAACTGTCGCTTTCTACCTGCCATCAACTTGTTCAATAGATGATGATATCAGACTGTAATATGAACTACTTTCTAATTGAAGTAATCTTTACAAACTACTTAAATAAACACTTATATTTTAAGTCATTTCTCTGTATACCTCTAGTTTAGTTATTGGTTCCATGAAATGTGTTGTTCACTTATTACCAAAAATGCATCAAATAAATATGTAATTTGAAGGATAAGATTATTATTTTTACTATTGAACTAAATTATCTGATGCTAATACTGTAACGTAAGTCATATTTGCCATTTAAATCACAGGTTGACTAAAGTTAGTCGATCATTAGTAATCGAAAACCACTGAACAGCTTTATCGCCTTTGTATGCAACTTTTCAGTAGTACACATTATCAAGTTTACTTATAATGGAATCCAAAAACTTTACGTCATGCTGAGGCAGTATAATATACAGAATATTAAATTAGCATCCATTGGTTTAATTTTTTAACTTCAGTCACCCAAGTGCTCACGAATAATTAAGATAATTCCCCAAGTTATTATGGGAAGCATAGCCAGTAGAGTTCATCAATGTCAGGAGTGAGGTACTTACCCACCAATCTCGTTGGACGATGATCATGAAAATTCCAAATTGAATGAAGCTAAAGATGTAAACACTTGAATGGTAACTCAGTGGTTTGAATGCAAAGCGTTGTCTACGATAACCGAATAACTTTTGTTCGACCCCTGGTTCAATAGTAAATTTGGGCAACCGAAAAGCCTCTACATTCCTAAGGTATAGTCAATCCATGATATAAATCGTAAAATTTAGTGACCATTACAACTTTCTTATACAAATAGATTGAACTAATCATGTGGAAATTAATTAAATTAATGTTTAGGACAATAAATTACGTCAAAATTGAAATAATTAAGTTCTCTTAGTTACTAAAATCAATTACAAATGTTAATGTGGCATTACCTGAAAATCGTGTTTGTCTAGAAGTAGATTCCAACGAATCCGTTACATCATTCTCATAATTATGTGATTCATATAAAGTACCTAATATAAGCATTCGAATTAAATAAAAACATATCAAAGCCATGCTGAGACAAATAAAACTTAAGTTTGTTTATTTAAAGCCTACTATTCATATTTAAGCTGAAAAAACATGGTCTTCATTCATTCAATTAGGTGTTGTAACATGGGTGTTATTTGCTATACAGGGAAACTACTAGGAGATCATTATTTTCTTGGGTGTTTCGTTGAGAATCGTATTATACGGTTACCGTTTCGTCACGAACTGTAGTTGGCTTGTTGTCTTTTAAATATACTTTCATAACTATATTAAGATGCTGTGTTTTCTTTTAAAGGTAAGATTTATAAGTGGTGACGAAACAACATCTAAGTTACATGTGTAAGTGTTTTAATCTTACTGTTGTTGGCAGCGTATCAGGGTTTGAAAATCATTATTGAGATGCGAATATATCCTACTGAGAAATAATAATATCTAATTAATCTACGTAATATATATATATATATATATATATATATATATATATATGACTTTATTTCTGTTGAACAAGTTAGTGGATATCCGAAGCCAGTAACATCTTGTGAGTTTGAAGCGTAATCAACGGTCTCACTATCTATGTGAACATAGACAATCGGATGTTGACAAATCTACGGTACACATTCTTAGCAGGGCGAAACAGGTTTCCTAGATTTTATTGATAGCTACAACCTAATAAATATGAGAATTTAAATTTACATATTTCATAGTGGGACCTAATAATATAACCAAGATAATGATTAACATAAACATTCTATGGCATGACGTAGAATTAGTTACAGTACCAAAGATGAAAATTCACTGTTTTTCATATTCTTGATCTTGAACTACATAGTCCCATTATACTGCTCTTTACATTCCTTCTTGTTGAACTACATTCTAGTATTTACCATGTTAATTTACTCTTGTTGTATTTATGTAGTATCTCAACATGAGCTGACTGACTGGATCAAAAGTTAAATTTAGTTAATCTTGAATAAGTTTTAATTACTTACTGATTAAACTATTGCTTTGATGGACCATATTATGTTCAATTTTATGTTCAATTTCACAGACATTCCATGTACTTTCATTTGTATGTACTACACATGTATTTACCTGTATAATTATCTAGTCATATTTATCCTGAGTACAAAGAGCTCTTCCTTTTATGTTATTTATTTCATAAAGTCTTATTACAGCTGTTTATCATCTTTGATTTTAACAGTTGGATAGACTTGATTATACTACTTACGACGATTTGTCTAACCGGAATAATCATAATTAAGGTTTGTTAATTAATTTTTTTCTTGTAATGATAGGATATCGCTTGTGACTTTAAGAATGTTCCTGTCTCTTAGATTTAATTCTTAGAAATATGTGCATGTTATTTTAAATTTTCTATGCATCACTTCACTTGGTCTAAGTAACACCGAATTCAGCAAATTTAGCCTACTACTGATGAAGTGGGAAAAACAATTTCATTCTATGTAGGTAATTAGTTTGCTCCCAGAGCTATTTACTTGGTAAACATTATACAAGTTGACACAATGCATGTCATACACAGATTCTTACACTATTGTAACTACAAATTTGTTTACTAAGCTATCAATTAACAATAATACATTCTTATGCATATTGTAATGATGAATGTTTTGGTGAAAAATACTATCAGATAATTATAGGTAGATAAGTTAACTTACTTTGTATGTATAGAAATGCTTTAGTTTCAGTTTGACCTAATACATTTAATGCTGAACATGAATATTCACCATAATCTTCATCTTTAATATTCTGAATAATAAGTGATGGATTTATACCATCTTGAACGATTTGAATTCTATCATCATTTTCAATTTGAATACCATTATGTCGCCTAAATATGAAATATAATGAAATGAAATTATATTTAAGTTGGATTGTGACTGCCAAGTAGAATCCAGGAAGCGCGTTTCGTCCTATTTCGGACTCATCGGCTGGATGTACCTGCATCCCAATGTTGATGTTTACACTGGGATTTGAACTCAGTCCGCTTATGATTATATCAATAACATTATGGATTAATATAGTGAAGAAAACAAAACAGTATTTAGTAGTTATTGCTATCTACTTTAAAATTTTTTGAAGAACTTATAACGTTCAATTATTATTCTAATCGCTTTATGACTGTAAAACTGACAGTAGTTAAAAACTATAATAAACATTTTTCAGGCATAGATGACGTATTCATTGATGCATGATTATTGTAGTTATAAAAAGGGTAGAAAAATGAACACACTGAATGTTGCTTTTCAACTGATCAATTAGTACTATATCATTCATCTATATAAATAAACAAATGTTTGTCTTACTGGTTTCATATCAAGGTGAGGTTAGAAATGTTCACTACAGAGGCCTCTAGCATTAACACAAAACAGCTTACAGTGTTTTTTTTTGTTTCAGTTGTTATCTAAGATCAGTCGGTGAGGTGAATTCCAAAATTAATAACACCCAATAATAACTCTGTAACTTAGTAGACAGAACTTGAATCTTTCAAAGTGGAAGGTGATAGATTCGACAACTATTCAAAATAGGAACTGGGATTCAAGTATACCCAAATAGATAACGTAGAATGCGATTCAGCAAAATACACTCAGTTTCATTTTCAGCCAGCAAGAATCAGATTCCAATTTCGTTTACTTAATTAGACAACAGTGACTTAATTTGATGATGTCTGTACTGGGCTGAATGGTTTAATCGAGAGACCTCAATCACTGATCAAGACAACATCACAAGCACTAACTTCATGTTTTACAAACTACTCATGGTCTTGTATGTAGTCAGTTGTATTCATATGACAACGTAAGAGTTGACAATGTTGCCTGTGTCAACAACCAAAGTTTCATAGTCAAACTGGGGAGTATAATATAATCAGATACACTTCCCACTCCCTGCTAAGCCAAATATCTAGTTATTATTTAAATTGTTCAGTAGTTATTCAGAGTGACCTTGGTGGCTGTTGGTTTGAAGGCAAGATACAAAATGGCCTAATTGTAACAATGCCCTGACTACGTAGACGTCGATTGGCTGGATCGGAATCTATGTGACTAGGCTTGCCCAAAGGTAGACAGAGAATAAAACATCAGCCAATAAGGAACAGAAACAGGTGGCTTAATATATTTTGATCCAACTAGTAATAAGAAATACAAAATAGGTTAAAACTGAACCTAGGGATGGCGAGAAATTTCCTATCGAAGACGGGATAATAGGTTCATTATAAGATTACAATAACTGGGACAAGGAGATAGATATGACCATCAGTAATGCGTCTATAAAAAGCACACAACTTAAGCAATACAAATATCGTAGTTACTAAATTATTAAAAAACGTGGCTCATCGATATGAGTTCCGATAACATGGTGAAAAAGTTCATAGGTTGTGATTTCCAAATCTTTGTTCCTATTATAATAGTATTGAAACTGATAAATGATTATTATGAAATAATATACTTTTTTACCAATATTTATTCGTTCAATTGTAATTAAATAACAATTCATTACCATGTAACGATAGCAGGTGGTTCAGCGACTAGACGTGCATTAAATCTAACTGTTCCATTTATTTCACCAGTGTAATCTTGAAGTTTCTTTGTAAATAATGGTTTAAGGCCCTCTACTTGACTAAAATAAAGTAAAAGATAACTTGACAAAGTGAAATAAAGAAACGATTTTCAAATATTATGTTACGTTAGTTATACAAATCACAACTCACTTATATTATTTGAATTAGATTGTGGTTGGCAAGCCTAATCCAGGAAGAGTACTTCGTCTTATTGAAGACTCGTCAGATGAGTGTGTCTGTGTCCCAGTGTTGTCGATCACATAGGGACTCAAACTCATTTTATTTCGTGTCAAACACCACCGCGTTTACTACTATGCTACTGAGTTCAGACAGCTACACTTGTGCGACCGGTATGTTTATATAATTAGAATGTGTTCCCGTTGATTTATCAAGGACTGGGATTGATCAGTCTCTACTGCCATATGTGCATCACCAGCGTGAACACGCTGACATTTGACACGAAATGAACTAAATCTGAGTCCCGGTGTAAACATCAATACAGGGATTCTGTTATATCTGACGTAGGAATGGCCGATATAATCGATCCTGATTTTCCGGAATGCTATATTTTGCAGCTAGCACCCAGCTATATATATATATATATATATATATATATATATATATATATATATATATATATATATATATAGCCTTTATTTCATGTATCTGTCACACAATATTGACCTATCACATGTGTTCTTCCAGACGTCAAATTCAGGTACATTCAGCTGACGAGTGACAAATAGGGCGAAACGTACGTTCTGGATTCCGTTTGCCAGTCACAGTTCACTTCAAACAATATTTGTGAAATATCGCTTTATCGATACAATTCGCTCAGAATGCACATATGACGACAGAGACTGATCACTTTCAGTCCATAACAAATCAACGGTAAAATCCAAGTACATTCTAATTAAGGTTTGCACTGTTATCCCCATTTAAATGATTATAGCAAATGTTAATTCATGGAAATGGCGCAGGTTTATTAAGCCTCTTATTTCTTTAGATTCTAAAATTGCGAGTTGTTTTATACGTTTGTTTCTACGAATTAATTATTTCTTCGCAGTTCATGCTAAATGTCATTCTATATCATCTTTTTTGTTCTAGTATGAAACTCTTCGTTATTGTGCGTCCTTAAACCCATCAGAGAATTAGGCGAAAGAACATTAAGACTTTAAGGCGAACGCCTAAACATTAGACCACCGAATTAGAAATATCAACTGTTGGAAGTTGGCTTTGTGATTTATTGGTTAAGCATCCTGACGTTGTTGTGCATAATTCCCTAATTGGTCCATGAATATACACTTTTGAATGGTCTCATACCGGAACAGAACAGCTATCTAACCCTTCCTGGTTTTCAGTACTTGTCTAAATCAAACATTATTTACTTTAAACATTAATTTACATTGACCTCCAGATAACCCTGTAGAGAATGGTAATAAACACCAACAATAAGCATTAAAATAATCTCCTTATCGAAACAGGTTAGTTACCATTTAGATTACAATTATTTTAACTTATACGAGTTAATTTGCACAATAGTTATACATGGAATATCTTTGAATACTGTTATGTAATTGGTTTTTATGGTATATACCATACATACAGATATTCCCATTTTACTTATACTAACATTCTTATGTTAACTGATAAAGTTCACTTTGTACCATATACAGTCTATTGAATAATTTTAGGAATAATCCTTAAAAAGCAATCTAATAAGTGAAACATTTAACCTCATTACATTTTCTTACAATAAAGATTATTTATAACATAAATCATTTTCTGGAATGCATTAGTTCTATTGACATAGTTAAAGATTCTAAAAAACGAATGAGGTAATGATATATTTTTCATTAAATTAGATGTTAAGTAGTGAAAACTAATTGGAAGAAGGCTCTGGATAAAGATTTTCTGTTAGTTTGTACATATTAGAAAGGTATATTTTGTAATTATGGAGTAGTTGAAGTTTCCTAGAGTATGTTAATCCTCTTCACCTCCAGTTTTAATGAAGGAGATATTAAAACTGATTTGTTAAAATAGCAACTATAGAAGGACTGTGATATTCACTTAATGTCATGCTTATCTAGTTGTTACTAATCAACGATGAACTCAGGGTACTTTGATAACTTCACTTAAATTGTATATAAAACTGATATCAAATCATTAAACTCGACATTTTTTGAACTGTTTAACATATCAAGAAGCATATATTATGCTTTCTATGCGTAATATCACTTTAAGCTCATTATTTTGACATCAAAACATGAGTTAATCATTCAGATCATAATGACAAGCCGTGACTGATAAAGAATTGGGTGGTTGCATACTAATACCACTTGACGATGATCATGCACTATCTCAAATTGACTGATGTTGGAAATGTAAACCATTGATTACCATCTTATTGATTTTTAGGTTAGGCGAGCTCTATGAAAAGTAAATGCTATTGGTCTGATCCCAGATTGGGTCACTGATTTTCTCTCAAACTTGGCCCCATAAAATAACAAAACTACTGCCGAATATTTCCTGGTTTTTAGTGGTTGTCTATCTACAGTCAATCCTTGATGTAAACCGATAGATTCTCTTTTATTATTGAAATATATTTTCTTTGGTATTTTAAATGTCATATGAATTCACTCAGAAACATATGTAAGTAGGTTTGTTTATATATTTTAATTAGTCTCCCAACAAAAAGGCCAAACGTTATCAGTTTGCAGATAATCAAAAGTGAGTATTTCATAACAATCCAATAGTGAATCGTTAATGCAGAATACTGATTGTATTTCACATATAGAATTCAACTGTACATCTTCATTCTGTTCAATAAACATAGATCTCTGATTATGTTTAGTTAGTAAACAAAGAAAGTTAATAAAGGTAAAGAAATAACTTACGATGGAACATATGGTATCGTTTGTAGTTTCTGTCCATTCACTGACAGATCACCTGATGTGTAATATTCACCAGATGTAGTATCAATATGTAGTGTATAAGTTCCTGTTAAATCTGATCTAACATTTGGTATTGTCAATGCAATCCAATTGCCTGTTTGCCACACTACAAAATCGGTTGTTGACTCAGGCTGTCAAAATAAAAAGTAAGATAATATTTGCTGAATATGAAATAAATAGAACTGTTTAAGTGAATATTTTTCATTTGGTCAGTCTACGATAAGCTAGCAGATCATGAAAAACTAATAATAAAATCAGGACTGGCAGTACATGCTATCTTCAGCAGCAATCCCATCGATACTAAAAAAACATCAAAATAGCTCAAAAAGGCTTCTCCAGCTACGAAGGAAGGCGAGTGGTTGAGGCTTTTCATATATTGTTAAATCCAACTGCTCCAAATAGAAAAGAAAGCCTTATGATTTGTCCAAGTTGGACACTTTTCATGCAATCATACATCTAACTTATACATTCAACCTCACATTAGAAACATACTCACAACTTAACTTTACCCTTGCACATCAAAAAATACCAATCTCTACATTCTATCTCAATTCAATTGCAATAATCAGCTAAAGATGTTCATGAAGCTCTAGTGAGAAGTTGTGACTGATGGAGTTCAAGCTTGTCTGGGGATAAGACAGTCATCACTAATGACAATCAATGATCATCGTGCTATATCATAAATTGATGAAAGTGGGAATTCTACCAATAGTTTTTGACTCAGTGATGCAGGTGGGTTAGGAGTTTCGCCAATCTAAAGCCCACGGAGCGAAATTTAGGGTGCGCACTGCTGAGGAACCCATACTAAGACAAAAATACTGTCCAGTGATCCCTAGGTTTCAGTAGTATCCTATCAATATCAATCTGTGACAAATTTAATTAATTATATATTAATCATTTTATTGTTCCACTTGAATCCAGTCCATTGAGTTACACGTAAACTGATCATACCTCTTGGCATATTTGATACTGACATGAAAAGGCTGGTTGTTGCAGTGAGTTTCATAATTAGCATTTAATTTGATTAGTCTTTCTAACTCCTGTTAATTTGATTCAGTTATTTATTTGTTTTCTGAAGAAGTGACTAGGATTAAAGCTGTTGAAGGTTAGAAATTTATAGTTTCTACACCTTCAAATTTTATAAATATTTTACTTGTTACAAAGCGCTTTAAATTTTCAAAATAAACCATAAGTTTAACATAATGATAATCTGGCTGTACTTATCCAACATGTTGTCAAGTCATGATTAGAATTCACATAAGCTAGAATTCGAATATATTCGACCTAGTACAATTGAATGGCATAGAAACATGCTAGATGATTAAAGCTTAATAACCGTATTCATAGTCTCTTAATAGTCAATGTATTTTAATAAAATTAACTTACAGATACACTTTCACATGTCACATTTTGAACGTATCTTATATCAAGTGGCTCATTTCATCGTTATAAGCAAACTTAGCATTTAAATATGAGTAGATAGGTATCTAATAAAATAATCATTTTTGAGTCGAGGCGATTTATATGGAGATTGGTATTAAATTTGGTTGTCACAGAGTGATGTTAGTAGGGTAAACATGAAAATCAGGGTACACTTGATAGTCTTTTCGTCCTAGTATGGGACTCTTCAACTGTGCGCACTCTTGTTCTCTCCAAGGAAGTCGTTTCCAACGATTTCAGGTTGGTGAATGCCTAACCCACTGTACAATCTAATTTGTTTTTGATAATCGTTACAGTGATTATTTAACTGCCACCAGGTTGTTAGGCAAATCATTGTAAATTCTTAGTTCACAATCATTATAGTTTTATAAGTAATTGTGACTATGCTTATCGTTTACACTGTTCACTGAATTGTTTCACTTCGACTTTTCGGTTATTTCTCTATTCATTTAATAAGCGATGAATGCTGCATATAAAAAACAGAATCTTCATAAAAGATCGTATTAATTGTTCTGCTTGTACTTTTCTTCAGTATGTTTGTTTTACGACTAAAGATCTATTCATAGAAAGCGATTGCGGATAGCTTCATTCACTTACAATGAAATGCTTGGTAATATTTGCATTAGTGTACAACTTTTATAGTTTACAGAAGTAAAAAAATTAATTAATAGTCCTAAGCACTACACAGTGAGTACAAAATACTTTTAGAGTAATGTGGACTTTTAGTGACCCAGATTATCCCCTGAACATATCGAATATTAAGTTGTATATTTCTTTGTGGGTGCATGATCAAGTTGTAACTGAACTGTCTCCCATTTTAGTATGTTTTAATCTTGGTCGTTTGTTGGGTTATTTAGGTTCTAAAATACATTACTATCTGATTTCCCACAATGACGATTTTATGTACATGCATTCACTTGAGAGTATATATGCGTGAAGTCAATTGATAAACCTGAATTATATGTACATAGGATTTATATCTAGCTGGACCTAATACAACTAGGATCTAACATTTGTAGTTCTAAAAGCAGACGTCGTATGTGATTTCCTGATGGTTCCACGATAGCTATCTCTATAAAACGTCTAACATATCGTATACACTTGAAACAAGATTTCGGTGAAAATGTTCATATAACTAGAGACTCATTTATATTAGGCATAGATTCTATGAAATGATGTCAAATTTATGTTTATAACATATGAAAAGCTTAGATTAAGAGGTTAATTTTAATATGTAATTCATTTATAAAGTAAATAATATTATGAATACGGTTGCTATCGTTATGCATTTTAAATAAATTGAAATCATATTCACACAATTCAAAATCGTATTACAATATCAATTTCGATATCACAAATTAATCTGAATTAGACAGCCATCGATCATCAGGAAGTACTGAACAGATGCTTTGTCCTAGTGTGAGATTCTTCAGCGGTGCGCATCTACAACCCCGTCAGGAAATGAACCAAGGATCCTGTGACACCGCGACGAAAGCTTAGCCGAAAGACTACTGAGTTGGTTTCCAATGGTTAATATCAGTTGATTTATCATATGCTTGCATGATCTCATTCATTTTCATCTGTGAGTAACTACCTCACACCAGACGCAGTCGAACTGCATTGGTCATGTGTTCTCATTGGAACTCCAGGAATTACCTCCATAAGTTAGTCACAACACCTAATAACAATTAATATCAACTTTCTATTGACTAAATTCTCGGGGTAATTCCAGAGGTTCTGGTAAGAAGACGTGACCAAGTAGATTGTTAGATAGTCACTTACCGATAGCAATTGATGAGGTCGATTTCAAAACATCAACCGTTAGCAGCTGGTTTAGTAGTGTATTAGTTAAGCATTGACTGCAGGACCCTAGAGTCTTGGATTTGATCTTTGATGAGGTCATAGATACACACTGCTGAAAAGTCCTATTCTAAAACGAAACGACTGTTCAATCCTTATTGATGATCAGTGGTTATTTAATTCAAACTAATTCATGATATTAAATTAACATTCAACAATCTCTACAACGATTTAATTAATTTCATTTCAATCCTGATATCACGAATTGTTCTGAATCAGACGACCATTGATCACCTGGAAGCACTGGACAGCTGTTTCCTCCTAGTATGGGACTCTTACGCAGTGCGCATCCATGACCCTGTTGGGGATCGAACCAAGGACCCTCTGGCTCTGTGACGAGTGCTTTACCATTGGACCACTGAGCTGGCTCCTAACGGTTGATATTTCTAATTCAGTCAATTCGTGATACATTTGCTCGACCTCATCCATTATCATCGGTGGGTAACTGCCTCACACCCGACACGATTGAACTCCACCGGTCACGTCTTCACACTAGAACTCCAGGAATTACCTCAAGGAGCTAGTCACTAGTGAGCTGATATTTAGTTACATTTGAGGGTTGTGGAGATAGTTAATTGTCAATCCTGATATCATTTCATTTATTATTACATAAGTAATAACTTACATCAATTATCTTTTCATTGAATAACCATTGATAATTTTTCACTAAAATATTATTTTTCAATTCAACAGCTAATTTCAATGTTTCACCATGTTTACAAATATATTTTGGTAAGAGTTCAGTTAAAAAAATTTTCTTTTGTTTATAATCATCATGAATAATTGTTAAATGTTCATTATTATCAATGAATTGATTAGATTCAATGAAAATTTTAGGATAACGTAAATAATGCATGGTGTTTAAATGATTCAATTGATTATTATTATTATTATCATTAGATGATTGATTTTCTATTAGATTCTGTTGTTTTAATTGATGTTCTATTGAGTTATTCAATTGAATTTCATAAGTACCGCTTTGTTCAATTTGTATATTATCAATTAATAGTTCTACATTGTTTTGTTTAATAATTAATTGTGGTTTATAATTTGTATTAGTTTCAATTGGTTTACCATTTAGATAAACAGTTAAATTATCAAAATTTGGTAATATTAAATCATTAGCATTAAAATGAGTTGTTAAGTAGACTTTACTGCCTTGTTTGATTGATACATTTTCATCTTTATTGAAATCTGTTATTGGTATTAGATAGGTTGTGTTGTATTGTAGTGTTTCATCATTATCACTAAACTCTCCTTGTTTTTCATTTTCATTAGCTTCAAATTCTATAAAACGAGATAAATATATTATTAATTAGAACAATGGAAACTGGAACAATATATTGATTTATTAAAATCATTCGTATTTTTTCTATTTTATCTCCCTTTACTTTGTTAGTTCATGATAACAACATGTACATGCTAAGAAATAAGAATATTTCAGCATGCTAATTCATGTATCTACCTAGTGCATATTTGTGTAGTTGGTTTGTAGTCAACCTTAATATGATGATTAGTAATAATACCCGGTTAGCTAAATTGAAGTCGAGAGATTGAATTCATTATCTATGAAATCTAGCATTGTGACTGCTAAATCACTGTTCTACACAGAAACCAAATATATAACATTAATTTAATTTATAACTGAGTAACTAGTCATTAAATGAAATTCATTTCTATGGATTGACGGGATCCAGTAGTGGGATTGTCGCTTGAATCGATGTGTAATATATCGTGACGTTCATACAATACTGTTGGTGATAACTGTTTTATTCCTGACAGAGTACATTCTCAATAACGTAACTGCACTATCCTACCAGCAAAAACATTTACATGTATATATACCAAATAACTCATTTCTGACAATAAAAATAGATCAACTTTAACAGTTATCTAGCTTAAGAATTAGCTTTAAGATGAAGTCACCCTATTTTCATTTTGTATTTACATACCGTTCACCTTGGCAATATAATAACTGAGGTTATCCTCAACGTTTTCTGTATTTCTCCAACATATCGAGTCGTTTATATTCATTTAACTGTTAATTTAGTGAACCTGCAATTGTAGAGTGTAATTCACATGAAATATTTCATTTTGGACTTTACTTACTTAGGCCCGTTACCCCAACCGGAGGAGCATAGGCCGCTTACCAGTGTTCTCCATTCAACTCTGGCCTGAGCAATCCATTTCAGCTGTTTCCAACTGCTGTTCATCCTTATAATGTCTGCTTCCAATTCTCGACGCAGTTTGTTCTTTGGCATTCCTCTGTTCCGCTTCTCAACAGGATTCCAAGTTAATACTTGCCTCATGATGCTGTCTAATGATTTCCGCTATGTATGTCCTTTCCAACGTTGTTTCCTGATTTCCTCTTCAGCTGAGAGTTGATTTATTCTCTCCTATAGCAGGACTTTTCTGATGGTTTTCGGCCAAAGGACATTCAGTATATTACGAAGACAGTTGTTTATAAATACTTGTACCCTCCTGAGGATGTTTGCAGTAGTTCTCCACGTTCCGGCTCCACCAGAACTGTCTTGACGTTCTAAATAAAGAGTCTAACTTTGGTGTTGGTTGACAGTTGTTTTGAGTCTCATATGTTCTCCAACTGTTGGAGTGCTGCCCTTGGATTGCTAATCCTTGCCCTTACGTCTACATCGCATCCTCCTTGTTCATCGATGATGCTTCCCAAGTATGTGAAAGTATCAACTTCTTCCAAAGTTTCTCCATTAAGTTCATTTGGATTGGTGCTCTCTATGTTGAATTTGAGGATCTTGCTCTTTCCCTTATGTATGTTCAGGACTACTGATGCTAAGGTTGCTGCTACGTTGCTTGTCTTCATTTGCATTTGTTGGTATGTATGGGCTAAAAGAGCTAGATCATCCGCGAAGTCCAGATCATCGAGTTGCATCCTACTTGTCCATTGAATCCCGTGCTTCTCCTCAGATGTGGAGATTTTCATGATCCAATCAATCACTAGGAAAAAGAGGAAAGACGAGAGCAGACAGCCTTGTCTGACACCGGTTCTTACTGTAAATGCATCTGTCAGCTGTCCTCTATGCCCGATTTTGCACTGTAGTCCGTCGTAAGAATTCCGGATGATGTTGACGAGTTTTTCTGGTACACCGTAGTGTCGAAGAAGTTTCCATAGCGATCTCCTGTCTGCGCTGTCAAGCGACTTCTCATAGTCAATGAGGTTGATGTACAGTGACGAGTTCCATTCAATTGATTGTTCAGTGATGATCTGTAGTGTTGCGATTCGGTCTGTGCACAACGAAACCTTATGGGAACCAGCTTGTTGATCTCCATGTTGAGCATCCACTGTATCTCTCATTCTGTTCAACAACACCTTGTTGAAGACTTTCCCTGGTACTGACAACAGTGTGATCCCTCTGTAGTTCTCACATTTGCTTAAATCTCCTTTCTTTGGTATCTTGGTAAAGTGTCCTTCTTTCCGGTCTTCCGGCGCTTGTTCTTTCTCCCAAATCCTCCGAAATAAAACGTTGAGCATCCTTGCTGTTATGTCTATATCCAACTTGAGTGCTTCTATCTATTGGAAGATCTGTAGATGCCGCTTTGACGTCTGGTGGGTTCGGTGTGTTATTTTTATTAAGCAAGTCAGGCTGCGCAACAGTGGATCTGTATAATATTGAATAATCTTAGCTGTACAAAATGAAATCTTTAATGAAGATTACAATTTTATGCTCAGTAATCACCTACTAAATGATCTAAAGAGTGATTAGATGTGACATATACAATGAATACTACAAAATTTGGCTTGCAATCTCAACATCATTACACATTTTTTACTGTACACGAATAAAATAAAAAGTTAATTTCTTTTTTTAATCAGAATAACTACTTATGAATTGATATTTGTGTAGCATTGAATACATGTAACACGGTTTTATGTAACTGATGGGTTTCGAGCCTATTTATATCACTAAGTCTTTTAAAGCAAATAAAATATTCATTTAAAATCAATTGTTACTATCTAAGTGTAATCCTAAATGTTGAAAATCATGTACCCACCAATTACACCCGTATAAATATAACCATATGATATGGTTATTGAACACTATTTCCTATTTCTAATACAGAAAAATTCCATAAAATGTTTCTAGTAATGTGTTGTGTGTATTTATGTGTACACTCTATGTCTGATACGTATGTACATGATATATTCATTATAAGTGGGTAGGAACGATTGGTTACTCGACACCTTATATCATTTGACAGGATCGATACAGAACGTAAGTCATTTTCTATGTAATCTAAATGTTAGTGGAAGTCAAGTCCTTGTCAATTGAAATTTAGATGAATAAACAATAGAACGTCGATTTAATCAATATCTGATATTGATTCCTTCAAAGTTCTGATCATATTGATTTAAAATATGGCTTGAATTACAGGTTTTAGGGTAGTTGTTAGTTGGCACCACGAAACTAATGTTAGTTTACTAGCAACAAATGATCTTCACATATCCCATCTCTAGTGATATACAGTCATATATCGACAATATTATATTATCTGGTTATTCTTTTGAGTAGTATTCTCATATTGTTTAATAAAATAAAGCTAAAACAAACAATGGCTTGTGGTGAAATTCAGGATTCGTTAGTCAAATATACCTGTATCTTAATGTTAATGTCTACTAGAGTCAAGTAACTTCCATATCGAGGTTGAACATATTATCCATTGAGCTACTTAGCCTATGTATATCTATTCACTTCATTTGTAACTGTTTGTGTTTCCTTCTTGTAGGTGTTAAGGACTGCAAACGATCAGTCACTATTGGAATATTTTGGAAATACTACATAATTTTTTTAAATAAACATTCTACCTAATGCTCTTTCTATCTGAAATTATGAAGTCAAACGTTGGTAATATTGTCTACAATCTGAACAGTCATTTATCTTGTCACTGTCTAAAGTATACAATCTAATTCCAGTTTCTTGAATGAATTTCACCAGTCACCTAATGTAATTTATCGTAGTAAATGAATGAAGTTATATTTGTCTTGTTATTTATTGGCATCGTATGATGCAACATGAAGCAAAATTATTGTATTAAAGTAACCTTACTGATATCAATTAAATTGTATTGAATGTGGTAAATGCTATTGTATTAATATAGTTACTCTCTCTTGAATATAGGATACGAACTTAGGATTCCTTGTGCTAAATAAAATATACTAGAATTCTTTTATTTTCCCGTATGCTTTAAAGCAGGATTTTTAAGTGATATTTATTGTCAGATGATCTTACTTGGATTGCCAATGAAAATCACATAGCAATAAAACAGCTGATTCATGCTAGCACGGAATTTCATAAAAGCGTAGATCGATAATTTATGTCAGTTCACAAACTGACCTGAAACATATCACTAGACACTAACCGATTGATTCAAACAGGTATTTGATTGCTGTTGATTATAACAGTCCATAAGTGACTCCTAACCAACCTTACAACGACTTTTTAGTTTCCCAGACAGTAACAAATATGAAGAATGAAATTTTATGCGCAATGGAAAAATAAAACGATAGTCTATAAATAACTAGACTAAACAATAGACTGACTGTAAACACAACCATTTGAATTTTTTTATACGATGTGATTTTATCTTTAAATAACAGTGTCATTGTGCTATACAGCATTCCTATTCAAATCTCAGTGATTACGTTTATAGTTGCTATCTAGGTACTAAGAACAGAGTACAAGTGTAGTGACCGTGGTTATCACTAAACATAACAACAGTTTTAGTGGATATTTCTTTGTCAGTATGTGCGCTCAATGTATTACTGTAATGTTGAGCTACCAAAGCGATATGTGATTTGGATTGTTGGATTCTGTTAATTCAAAAATGTATCTCTCGCATCTTCGTTAGTGGTTTCTTAGTAACATGCATATATTGTGAGTGGCGAGTGTATAAGTCATTGTGATTGATGAAGATCGGTTTTCAGACGGTATATATAACTGATAGAACCTAATGTAATCAAGAATCCGGCAAGTATGATTCTACACAGTACAGGAGCAAGAAAACAGTATTTAAATGACTGGTGAGTGATCTTCTTTGGGCATCAAGATTGTCTGGAATTCGTACCATAGAAAATATATCACAGGTAGGAATAGTATTTAGGTTGTAGGGTAGAAATTTTAGTTAAAATTGTGCTTTTACTTTTGAAAACATGATTTTGTCTAAGGTTTCAGGGTAAGAAATAAGTTTCCTAGTAATGATAGTTGGCAATGGGGACTATGTACCTAAACAAGTAGTTATGGCTCCATCTGTTAGCATATTGATCAACTGAGGGACTTTTATCTCCAGGACTAAGACAGATAAACCAAGATTTTCCCCAAAATACTGATTTTAACCAGGATTTTTAAATCCACTTGGTAATATTAATCCATTCTATAAACGTTATTTCCAGCTTTAAGTTCGAATCATTCAGCAGTACTGTACGATTAAACTTAAAGTAATACCTAATGTGGCAAATGTACTGAAACTTCGGAAATAGGATTTTAAGTCACAATTATGGTTACAAGTCGATTGACACAGCAAATAGTGTTTACCAACAGTTTTATTGTCTTGTGATGATAAGTTTTTGCATTGTTAATGAAAACAAGCTCATTATATTATTGTCCATTCCGCAGGAAATCTCAAGTAAAACGAAATTTATAGTGGGGACTATAGACATATATATATATATATATGTCTGATTATTGGAACTACGTGGTCTGCATCTGTTTGTGGACAAATGTTTACCTTTTAATCAATACATTAGTATAGGTGGCATACTGTTATTAGTCTTCACTTAAAATTATCTAAAAGATGAACTAACAACTTTTCAGCGAGATAAATATTTTTATTGTTGTTTCTATGGTTTAACAATGACGAAACAATGATTCATTTATTTACCATGTAAAATATTTGTATCCCATGTAGTATAATTGATTTAATCTTGATAAACTATTCAGGCATTAATGCTAAATTCCTATTGTCTTAAAGTGGTTAGTGATTAGAAAACGTCATTGGCTCACTCGTTTACTAAACACGGACATTTCAGCGAATGCGTTTGTTTATTCCAATACTGCACTCTAGCTAATGTTGTTTAGCTTGGCTTTATTTCTTTGTTTAATTGTGGATGATTACTGTGAAGAGTTGAAAAGTAATAAAAAAACAGTTTTCCAGATCTCTGTGGTCTTCAAACCTATCCCAGCATAAATCAATCTAAGACAAATAACATCTGTAAATTTAAAAAAAAAATATTCTTCATGATGCTCATTCAATTTATCCAAGACATAATTGTCATAAATAAACAATCATCGGAAGGAATTAATGGCTAGTAGGAATATTTCGACTTTTCGATTCTGAAGTTTATTTTCTATTTTTAAAGATTATGAATTGTTCTTTCCAAGAGGATGAAAATACATTGACGTATTTCTTATTCATAGATTTACTGTAGTCTATTGTGTAATTACATACTTGAACTTATTTCTTATGATTGCATAAAGTGAGATTTCAAAGTCATTTGTTCAATGTGGCCTAGTTTACAGTGATTATTTAAGTGAATTTGTCTTTTTTTGGCTTGTAAAATTATTTTATGTGAATTTATGGAATGAATTTTACTTCAGAAAAGAATAAATATCAACAGTGGTTCAAATAAGCTAAATTTTATCCAAAGGTCCATCGTAAAAAATACCGACGTTGGGGATTTTGCGTATACACTTTTTGGATCATTAAGATAATGACAAAAGCTTCGTTTTCGTATCACACATAAAAAATAACCATTCAATATTCATATACCAAAGTAGGCAGCAGCATTTTTTCGTCTACGCATATGTAATGTATAGTAGTACCGTTTATGTATGGGATTACTGAGTGTTTTTAGGTTTCGGTTTTGTGTGGGAATTATCGATGTATGATCGTTGTTGCCTTAGATTTAGTTAAATGTATATATATCCTATCCTCATATGTCAGCATACACATATACAGACAATCGGATACATGCAGATTAAAGAAGTCGATACAACAAAGTCGATAGAAATATAATTGGAACCGAATTAATCTAATAAGCAATCTAAGCTCAATCCATCCACTAGAAAAAAAGTTTTTCCCAAAATAGCTCAGTCATATCTTGAATATTTATACCAACAGAGAAATGTACAATGTAAACGTTGTTGTGCTAAACAAGTAGTCATAAAAGAGCGTTATTTAAGCTAAAAAAAACCTACTGGTAATAACTCATGATTTGGAGATCAGTCGAGTCAGTTCAAATCCTACAGGATATATCACTTCTTTCAAGATCAAGACAGCTGATATTAAAAACAAAATTAAACTAGTTTTCCTAAGAGACACTCCTCAACCATCTTGAATATAGTCTATACGTTTGATATCTCTTATTGAGTCAATACATCTCCGTAAAAAATGATAAAAGGTCAAACATTATTTTAGAAGCATCCACCATAATTATTGTACGTTATAGACAGTTAAAAGAGGATTTTTAATATAAATGAACCCACATGATTTTACTACAAAAATAAAGAGTTATGTAGGATAGCATCATTAAAATGTAGAATAATGAACTACAAGTTTTTGCACTAATTAGCTTTGTAAAAACCAATTAGTGTATCATGTTTCCTTTATCATAGTATTCCATATGAAAATAAGATATGTTATTCATGTAGCTATCAAGTATGTTAGCTTACCTTGAGAGGATATTGTCTGTATCTGTCAGAACTTCAAGCTAAAAATATTACATTTTGGAAGTATACTTTGTTCTCTTTTAGCTACATAATTAATTATTTCACAATCGATTTCCTCTCTTCTTTGTGAAATGGATCACAATTATTTAGTTAAGGTGTATAGCACCCTATAGGGTAACGTTGAATTGAAACAGATCTGATGAATAGTTGTAAGATTTTTGCTTTTTAGTCTTCAGTCATTTATAACAAGTACCTTCATTAATATGTGAAATTTCGTAGACATTGTAGGATGCTAAAATTTTTTGTATTTTTATCACCGATTATCTCATCAAATTACTTTATTTATCAAGAGCAGAAAAGAAAACATTAATAGGAATGTGGTTGAAGTCATCCTTAAGTGCTGACAGCTCCAATGAAGCATAAACCGATATGTTGAATGAAAAGCACAACGATGGTGTAAGCTGAAGTTTGCAAAATGTAAACTTCAACCAGACTCACTTTTTAAAATACAAAACTCACCAAATGAATAGAAAAATGTCTAGTAGTGTTGTGTACGATGCTTCATAGGCTACTATTATAAACTCAGTCAGTAATAGATACATGATATGAACGATAGTCTTATATATGATTAATTGGAAGGTTACTAAACTTAGATCCGGTAATGTACTACATAATACAGATAAAAATAGATCGATGCTAAGGTGATACAAAAGTCTGAAGAAAACATGGATTAACATCCAGCTTAATGAAGTTAACCATATACTATATAAACAAGAAATGTAATATGTATGACAAATATTATCATGACTAGCAATTTCAAGGCGTAAACTAACTCAATTCATTGTTTTCCATACAAATATCTTGTATAGACGTCTCAGTATTGAACTTATCAATCAATAGAAATGAAACTGAAGTTATAACTAGACCTAAAGAGTTACTCCCAAGCTAGATAAATGCTCATAGTAGACTTTGTTCTTTCTAGTACATAGTAAATAATTGCAAAATCTGACAAATGAGAGTAAATTATTTACTAAAAACGTTTAGATTGTTACCTTTGTTGACATAATCAGTGCCTATTAACTACTATACTCATTTAGATAAAACAGAAAAATTAGTATGAACATATACTGAAAACGTTGAGGATAACCTAGAGCCGAATATAAGTTTGGTTATTACATATTTTGAGTTAACAATAAATCATTAGTCGTTTACCATGAATTTATAGATAAATCATTATAGAATTGAAAACTTACCATCTTTTAATTCCATATGCGATTCCATCACCTTCACCTCAATTTTATCATCATCCTTAATATCGGATTCTTGATATTCATCATCGGCTTTTAATAATTTACCTTCTTTGTTATCCTCATCTGCTTTTGTTATTGATTTTCGATGTTTCTTCAGCTTTTTTTCTTGTTTCTGATCATCAGTTAGTACTGGTTTATCAAAATCTTTTTCATCAATTATCAAGTGTTTATTAGTGTCATTATCAACATCATAAGTCTTCTTGGATTTTTCTCGTTTCCTCTTCTTTTCCTCTCTTCGTTGTTTTTCTTTAGAGTCTGTTTCATTATTTTGTTCAGTTTGAGTAGTATCTATTTTTGCTGATGTATCAACTAATTGTTCATTAATTTGATCATGGTCTACTTCAACTAGATTTGTAAGTGATTTCAATTCATTCTTCTCTGTATTTTGAATGTAGTCATTAATTAGATTATCATCATTTCTTATAATAGTTTCTGTGGATGATTTACGTTTCTTTGTATCCTTTTCATGTCTCTTTGTTTCACTGTCATTACGCTTCGGCTCTTGGACTGGTTCAACATTCATTTGTTCTTTAACATCAAGTGATTCTATTTTGTTGTCCAGCTGGTTTCCTTCAATCTCTTTCGAAAAAATAGTACATTCAACATTTTCGATCACCATCTTTGCATCACGTTTTATCTCTTTTTGAATTTCATGGTCTGTTTTATCATCCCAGTTTTTCTTTTGGTTGTCTTTATCTTGAAATGTTTGGAATGGCTTTAAAGTATCTGAACTGGTTACTTCTATTGGATCATGAAAGTCTACTTCGCCTACTGTTTTCGAAATTTCTATGACTATATCAGTTTCATTTTTTAATTTATTTTTGTCGATTAATTGTTCACCGTTCTTGTCAGTATCTTTCGCAGCCGATTTACTTTCCCTCCGTGTTTTAACTTTATCTGAAGTTTGCTTTACTTCTAATTTTTCCTCTTCCTTCTTCAGTTTTTCTTGTTTTTCTTCATTATATGGTTTAGCTTTTTTATTTGTTGTAATGGAAAATCTATCAGAATCATCATCTTTTACTATAGTCTGAATTTCTACAAACTGTTCCTTTTCAGATCCGGTTTCTTCTATTTGTCTCATTCTTTTTAATTCTTCATCTTTCTTTTTCATTTTAACTTTTTCCAGTGCTTCCAAATCAATGTTCGATTCAATATCTTTTTCTAGTTTGGCTTTCGATTCATTTTTATTCCGAAGCCTTGTTGATTTGTATTTTTTTCTTTCTTCCGTTGTCTCTTGTTTGTCTTCGCCCTTATCTCCCTCCGCTTCGTTTTTCGTTACACTATTTATTTTACTTTTAACCACATCATCTTCATTACTCGTCGTTGACATTTCCTCTTTATCTGCTTTCTGGGTAGAAATTATTTCTTTTCTCTTCTTTTCTTTTTCCCCTTTCTTCTTCTTGGTGGCCTCCTCCTCCTTCTGTTTTTTTGCATGCTCTTTTTTCTCTTCCTTTTTCTCTTTCACCTCCACAACGTTTAGCTCTTTCGGTGCTATCTCTTTCTCCTTCTCCTTCTTCGGTAATACTTCTACTACTTTATGTTTGTCTTCATATTTCTCTTGCTCATCTCTCTTTTGAACGTCTCCTTCTTCCTTCTTTTCGTTCTTCTCTTCCGCTTCGCTTTTCTGTTTCGACAAAAATTCCTCCTCCCTTTTCTTCTTCAATGCTACTTCTTCTTCCTTCTTTTTAGCTGCAAGTTCTTTCTCCTCCTCCTCTTTCTTCTTTTTCAATGCTTCTTCTCCCTTCTTTTTAGCTGCTAGTTCTTTCTCCTCCTCCTCTTTCTTCTTTTTCAATGCTTCTTCTTCTTCCTTCATTTTAGCTGCAAGTTCTTTCTCCTCCTCCTCTTTCTTCTTTTTGAATGCTTCTTCCACTTTCTCCTTTTCCGTTGCAGGCTCTTTCTCCTCCTCTCTCTTCATAGACTCCTCTTCTTGATTCGCCTGTTTCGTTTCAGCCTTTTCTATCCTCTGATTTTCATCCAATTTATTCTCCTGTTTATTTTCAGCCTCCTGTTCATTAAATTTTTGTGCATCCTCTTCGAAAATCATCCAAACTTCTTCTTCTCCTCTTTTATGCTTAGTAACGTCCTCCTCTCTCGTTGTTTCTTCATTTTGTCCGCTTGAGACTTGTTCTTGCCCTATCTTTTGTTTGACGATTTCTTCCTCTTCTCTCATTTTTTCTCGTTCCTTTTTCTTTTTCTTCCCAGGCTCCTCTAAGTCTCCTTTCTTCTCCTTTTTCTCCTCCTCCTGTTCTCTCGCAGCACTTTCAACCTCATTCTTATGTTTAGCATCCTCTTTGTCCTTGTGTTTCTTTGTAGCCACTTCTTCCAGCTTCCAGTTCTCAGTGATTTCTTCGCCCTTCTTTTCTGGAATGGCACCTTCTTCTTGATTTTGTCTTGAGAATTCTTTTCTCTTACCTTCATCTACATCATCATTCATTTTACATGTGATTTCCTCTTTATTTTGTCCTTTATCTACTTCTTTCATATGATCTATTTTTTCATCAATCACATTAATCTCATCTTCTTGCATATTCTTTATTTCTATTCCCTCTTCATTATTCAACTTTTTATTTAATCCAATTTCTTCTTGTCTAACTGTCACTTTAACATTTATACATTGAATAAGATTATGATTTAATGATTGTTTAACAATCCAACATTTATATAAACCAGAGTCAATAAGTTGTGTTGTAGATTTAAAAAGTTTAATTATTATTTCATTAGAATGTGTATTCTGATTGAATGAACACTTATAATCATTTTCATTAGATGATAGATGACTTCCTGTCAATAGTTTATCTTCATATGACCACCATACAATCATGGTATCATTTGATAAAGTCTGTTGAATTGGTACATTCAATTCAAATGTATCATTTTCTTTAAGTTCAAATTGAAACATTAAATTGTTTTCAATAATTGATTTATTTTTATTTAAACTATTTATAAATTCATTATTTAATTCTTTAACTGTTGGATAATGAAAATGTACTGGGATAGTTAAACTTGGAATTGAAGAAATGGCGATATTTTCAGGTAGTTTTAATTTACATGTAAAAGTATACAATTTATCAGGTTGAAAATTATCAGTAGTTGAATGTAGAATAAATTTATCTTTGATTTTAAGCATTTCACATGTTGAATTTGATTCAAGTAATGTTGAATCTTGATACCAATCAATTTGAATACTTTCTTTACTGTTATTCATTAGTTTCAATGCATTTTCTTCATTTAGTTTCACTTGAATTTCTAATAGTTTACCTAATGGTAAATCTAATTCTTTAGTAATTGGTTGAAAAATATTAGCTTGTGTAATATTTGTTAGTTTCAATTGATCCGTTGATTCATTCTCATTGGAATCATTTTGATTCAATTTAGCTGTTAGTATGTTTACACAGAAGTAAACAGCAGTTTCAGTACCTTCGAATAGACGACAACGACATGAATATGTTCCTGAATGTATTAAAGGATCAGCATTTGATATAAGTAAACGTGTGTCACGATCTGATAGTATCATTTCAGCACCTATTTCAGGTTTCATTGGTTCACCATTCATATACCAAGATGTTTCATAAGCAACAGGACCAGATATAGTGAATGATGCGTTGAATTGAATTTGTTCACCTGCAGTAACTGTTAATTGTTTTACTAGGTTATCACTTGATTTTAAGGAAGTGGAAGAGGTTAGTAATTGATGGGTTTGATTTCCTCGATCTAGACATATAACAAAACAAAACTATGGTTAATACGATTTTACCGAATGCAACAGTGAAATTATTGCCTTTAGGCAACTTATAAACCAGATATAATGAGCTTAAATCTACTGACATGAACTGATAGTATGCTTATAATTAACAGTTAGTTATCTTATCATAGATAAAATCACTTCGTTTAAAACCGTATTAGATAGGCATTTTGAAATTGTCATACCACTTAACCTGAAACTAACTCACTGTACTATAATATGTAAACAGATGATGTATTCCCAGGGAAAGTCATGCCGAATACCGAATAAACAACAGTTTTATAAGTTACTGCATCAAATAAAGTGGTAGACCTTTTCTTACTACAGTATAAATTGTAGTGTCAATAACCATAATATTTCGGAGTTCACATCAGTGCATACAAACATATATGCATAAGAAGTTTATGCGCAGAAGTGTTAAAATCTTGAACAAATTTTCACCTTTATGTTCTGTCTTTTTTCTTTGCTTAGGGATCAATCAAGCAGGGGTGCAGAAGGTTAGACGTCCACCTACTCGAAGCCACTGGTGTGGAATCTAGGGTGTACACTACTGAGGAGTCCTACACTAGGGTAAAACAGTCCCGTATTCCCTTCCCTGATTTTCAATAGTACCCTATTAACATTAATCTGTAAGGAATTCAGTCAACTGAAAACCAATAGGAATGTTGAAACAGACGCGATTTATCAACCAAACAAAAAAGTGATCACTGTCTACACTGTTAAAGGTCAAATAAATAAAGAAAATAATCAGGTTAGATACGTATTTATTAGCAGCAAATTCGTCGACGATATTAATCGCAGCACAAATGATATGAAACGAGCTATGTTTAGTCACGATTTACGGAAAACAGTTGCCATGATAAAATCTAATACTACAATCCAGACACCAAAATTGTCAGTCAAAAGTCCGCACATCTGCTCCGTTGTTCCTAGTTGCCATGTCGGATTGAAAAACATGATAGTGAAATCAATAACTAGTTAGATTCCACTCATTCGTTCGTATATATTCAAATCCTGACCATCCAGCAGACCACTTGAGAAAATATCATTCGTACAAATCTGGAACAGTAATGACTGGAAACTGAGAGAACAGATACACAGTCACTTAGTTTTAGTTCCTGAATCGAAAATGATATGATAACACTACATTAGTATGATTGGAGGTTAAGGCGAAGAGAACATAACGATAATAGTAAAAAGTGATCAGTCTACATGAACTCAAAATAAATAAAAGAGACTTCTGGAAATTAACTATTAGTCTGGAATCGCTCGACATAAAAACAAACCATCGTAATAAGAAGATATCTTGGATTATGAAATAGAATCAGATGAATAGTTTTCTCTCTTAGGAAAAGATGTTTTGTATACTAGAATAGTAACTTACTTTCAGGACACATTTGCAAATCTGCAAGAGATTGTTGGTCTTCTGAAAAAGGCGTCTGTACACCATCCAATGTTGAATAAGATTCTTGATAAATGAAGAAAACAAACAATTAAAGTATATCAATAATTCACATTCATAAGTAGTTAAGGTAAAGCAAAGACAGCTCTCTGGATTGAATCATAATCAATGTAAAAAAATTTATTACAAAAAATTGTATTCTTTAATTAAAGTAACTGTTATATTCAATAAGGTAACTGATAACAATCAGAACATTTACAATTCATATGATTTAAGAGAAGTAATTATTTTAAGGAGGTTGGTTTCATGGTTTGTTTATCAAACATCATTCTTTGAGTTTAAGATTATTAATTGTTTATTGACAAATAATCCATCAACAACGAGAAATTGTACATTGACAGTGTATAAAACTCACTGGAATCGCGGAATATAGTGACAAACTTGGATGTGGCTGACAATCTGAACTTCATAGATGACCAAGCTCTTCTATCACACTGTGTTATTATGTCAGAAAAGGCATGGTAGAAGGGCATGACCAATCAGTATGCGCCCACATGCATGTACCCCCCCATCTCAAAACCGGAGTGAATAAGATAAGATAACTGAACTGACCACCAGAAAGAACCAAATTATATTACAAACAATCCTTTATATATACAGAAAACCTGACCACCCAATAAACCAATCAGAAAACTTACATTAATACAAATTAAGAGTAACAATGACTGTGAACTGGAATAACGTATACTCAACTGATCAACCATAGTTCATAATGAAAAAATGATATAATAACGGTTAACGCGATTACCGGGAGGATAGGACAAAGGGGACGGGATAATAAAATGAATCAAATGTTCACGTTGCATACAACCGAAATGAATGAAATAATCTGCAGAAAAACAGTTCTCGAAGACAATCAAACTTCTTAAGTTGTTGGCATATTACATACTCAGTAATAAATATAAGTAAGGAACCTGCGCCTGTTGCATTGGGCTTCAATATACACAATAGGTAAAACAAGAGTCTTAGATACAACACAACGAGCACTAACCAAGTCACACTTGACGAGGAAGCTCTAGAAGATGTGGAAAATTTTGCATACCCAGACAGTATCATTAATAAAAAAGGAGAATTTAATATAGATGTTAAGGCGTAGATCGGTAAGGTAAGGTCAGCATTCCTACAAATGAAGTGCATATGGGACTCAAAACAACTGTCAACCAACATCAAAGTTAAAATTTTCAATACAGTCGTCTCGACGGCTGAAACTTGAAGAACTACGAAAAGCATCATCCAGAAAATACAGGTATTTATGAACAGTTGTTTGTGCAAGGTTTTTCGGATCCGTTGGTTAGAAACCATTAGTAACTACCTGCTGTGGCAGAGAACAAACCTTCCAAAATGCAACAGAAGAATAATCAGGAAAATCATCAAACTATGTCACAAGGGTCACATTGAGACGGAAATTAGAGGTAGATATGAAAGGGACGAATGGTACCTGGGAATAACTGAAAAACAGATTTAAGGGTTTGTTGGAGAATTCTAGTCGATGGTCTAAGCTCCACTAGGGGTAACAGATATCGATTGATATGACTTATTAATGTGACTCTAAAACAATGACTCTGGATTCAACTGAGGTGATTTGTGGAAATATATAATAAATCTACTTGCTTGTATTCGTCACAGATTGATGTTAGCTGGACACGACTGAGAACCAGTAAACCAGGTTTCCCCTTTAAGGGAATCCTGAGCCATTCACTCAAAAGAACTGGTGTCTAATGAAATAATTCCCACTTCCATCAATTTTCGAATACAGCATGACATGATCATTCACTGTCATCCATTGATGATAACTGTCTCACTGCTGACGAGTCTGAACTTCATCGATTACAACTTCTTACTTTGAATACTTTTGAACTAGATATTTAACAATAGTGTAATTGAATGGAATATGAAATTTAATACTATGATGATTGTTTTATTCACATGATTACGTTTACTAACTTCAGTTGACCAGTCATAAGAATTGCTCAGAATAAGGTGGCTACTCGTTTAATTTTGTTAGGTTATTATCATCAACTACTTCTTACAATCTACAATATTTTTTCCAATCAGATTTCTAATTATACATTTAAAATTAGTTGGAAGCTTGTGAATACAACTATGGTTGAACAAAGACAGTAACAAGTTGACAAGAAAACGAATGTATAACATGTAAATAAAATGTGTAGGTGAAAATTCTGAAGTATTAAGTTAGTAACAAGAAACCATACAGCTAGATAATTATTCAATTGCGTAGTGGAGTAGTTGAACAAATGAATTTAAGAATAATTAAGAATAACATGACTAGGGATTGACTAGTTAAAAATGAAATAAGGAAAATGAAAGAATTTATATGATACAATAAAATAAGTAAAATGCCACCATGGTAAGGAGACTTTTTCTTTAACACACAAATGGAACATGAAATTCTTCATTGCAATTACTTCAGCAAATTTCAGAACACTTGAAATTGACTGTCTAATGATAATCAACTTGGAAGATTCTAAGGTATCAGCTAAAATGGTTTGTGTCAACCAGATATTCATCCAATAGAATTACTCAGTGTCTTTAATTCATTTGATTGAATGAAACATAGGTCATTCTTTCTGTTTCATCATTGTTAGGGATGTTAGATCCCCAGAATTCTCTTGGAAAGCCTGTGATTTTTGTGATTTTATTGTGTAAATTTAAATTTCTTGGTTTAACGCCAAAAAGTTCCTTTCTTATCTTCAGTTCGCGTTTCCCACTTGGCAAGACGCTAAGTCTTATTGGTTCATTGTTTATTTTAGTACGCTATTTATGACATTCCAAGGACGCTCTCTTTTTTTGTATATATACGCATGAGATGTGTATGTTGATATGGTCTGGCAGGCTGCCTGTGGAATTAAACGCTTTTTGCTGACTTTCGACTTCTCCCACTAGTTATTTGGGCTGGGGCGCTGCGGAATAGCTTAGCTTTCTATTGTTGTGTCGCTGGTCTTACATTCATTAGCAGGTATTGAGGTGTCACCTTAATTCGCAAAACCTTAGCAATCATATACAAATCCATATCTATTTTCGGTATACACACAGTACGAATTGTCTTTCTTGTAAACAGTAAATTGTTTTTTCAAAAATATTATATGAGAAATGCAAGTATGATAGGGAATTACAAAAAAACAGTGTCATATAGGTTTTTCTTAAACGATAGACATCATTACACTAAAGAAAGCATATTATCTAGTTTATTCCCTGACAATCGTGTTTGGTGCTACACAAAACTTATGTATAATCAATGAACTGAATGGAAAGGATAGTTATTGTCCCTTTGTAGGACTGTAGTGAGTTGATAAATAACATAATGTATTCATCAATTCATTACTTTCAAACTAATTAACTTGAATTCAACTAAGAATGTCACCGTATATAATGATTCAATTAAGGGATTTTTTAACTGAAAATGTATAATTCTTTTACAAATATCTTGATGTAAACTATGAAATCTATTACAAAGAGATTAACAGATTCTGTAGTAAGTCAATGAAAAAGTAATTTACCAAACAGATTTGTACATTGTAATTGATCTTTTCCATTCTCTTCTGATTGTTCGTCAGCAGTATAATATGATGAAGATGAGGTAGACTTTTGGATGAATGTTGCTGATTAAAACAAAAGAAGAAGAAGATAATATTTTTTGTTAGTTTCCCTTAAACATTTCGATAATGACTGATTATAATACAAATTTCAGTGTCTTATGAAAATATCTACAGCATCAAAATCAAATATGAGCTTCTTCTATTCTTTGCATTTTATAGTTCAAGAAGAAAGTTTCGGTTAAATTATGTTATCTGGGGTTAATGGTTTAATTGAGAAGCTTTTATCATCATTCTGGACGACTACATCAACGCAAACTTCTGACGAAGTGATCTACGAAATTTTCTTCACTGGTGACTGGTAGCTAGTTCTTTCGACGTTGAATTTTATTTGTTGTTATTGACATATGTTCTATCACTTTTGCTCATTTATTTTGATTCCCTCTGATCAGTCTTTGGCTTCGATGTTAGGTTCTGTGTTTGTCGGTGTCTTTAAGAAACATTTCTGGCGTTGTGTAGATACCTGCTTTTTGAAAAAGTCACAAAATATTTTTTTCTTTATCTTTTCGTGTGACAGGTGTGCTGCAATTTGCTCTCGCCTTTGAAATCGCGTTTTCCCCACAAATGATTTTGTGAGTTTCTTGATTGTTGCTATTGTAACTGTGAATTTAGTCTGTTAAGCATAGATTAAAGATTTTTGTTTTTGGGTTAAACCAGGAAACTCTCTTGAAACAAGCTCGAAAAGGCATAGAAATTATTTAAAAACATTTGTCCATTCAGCACGCGAATAGCTTTTTTATCAGAAACCTCTAG